>CM046876.1:183597616-185033189 GCA_025667525.1 Glebionis coronaria
CAACACTACGAATTTACACCCAAAACTCATAAACACTAGTCATTTATCAAAAACATACTTCCATCTATAGATTCTATTAATACTACAACTTATACTTTTATAAAAACTATATTTATGTTTTTAAAATATATAGATTTAGTATGTCCACATAAAAATGTATAGGTCTAAAAGATACCATGTAGAAAAATAATTTACTTCCTTCATTTTCAAGAGTACACATGATAAGTGACATAATGCAAGAATAAAATTAACGAAATATATGGTATATTACTATATGAGCAACGTATAAGGTAATAACAAACATGCAGATCGAATATTCATATGGCATTGCAGGAAGAAATCACAACATGTAAAGTAAACATTCATATAATAGTGAAACGAGAGATTGCAAACATGCATGAAAAGTTTTCATATAGCAACAAATAAGTAATCGTATTATGTAAAGCACATATTCATATATATAAGAAGAATAAGCATAATGACATGCTAAAACATAAGAGAGCATCGGTTATGGTCTAGGCCTATACAATAACACCTAGTTCTCTATAACCAAGGCTCTGATACCAATCTGTAACACCCCCAAATTGGCCCAGCGGAAGCCCACGCGTATTGGGGCCTGTTACGACATGATTATCCGAGAGAACGACCTCTATGCCAAATATCACAATGTTGACTCCAAATAATCATTCAGTCAAGTACCTGAGAATACATGCTTAAAAGTGTCAACACAAAGGTTGGCGAGTTCATAAGTTTTATTAACATGTTTAAGATACTTTAAAAGTTTACAAGGACAACTACTAAAAGTAGTGTCGCAAAAAAGTTCAGGAATCCAGAGTTTCACAATAAAGAGACATTACAACAAAGTTCGGTCATAAATCAAAGTTTAGAAATAGCATAACAGTTAGCACAAAAACTTCAGTTCATACACAAGATGTAATTCATGCTCACAATTCATTTCAGTTCGGTTTTTAGGTTCATGAACTCATTCACACCCAAGTTCAATTCAGTAGCCACGGTCATTATACATAACAATGTCATATTATTGGTTCATGTCAATATCACGATCGAGATCACATATTAGAACTATAGCAATAAGCATATGAGCATCATACCAAAGCATATAAGTATCATATCAAACCAGCATATAAACATCATGTCAAACTAGCACACAAGAATCATATTAGACCGGCATATAAACATCATGTCCAACTAGCACACGAGAACCATATCAAACCAGCATGCAAACATCTATTCAAACCATCATATAAGTGTGATATAAAAAAATCTGTGCAACAATTCACTAGTCAAGTGAAATTTATGAAATCTTTCGCCAAAACGCAATAATGATAATGGTAAGGGGAAAAAGCAATGAATAAAATCATACGGACGAATCATGAGTCAAAAGAAACACATTCCATAATTGGAATCATAGAATAATAACGTAAATATGAAATGATGTCAGATGTGCTTAAGCCACTTGTTTATAATTCACATTTACACACAGAGGCGTCCCAATCTATGAAAATATAAATAATAAACTTTAGTTAAGAGATTTATAACCTCTTTATTCAAATGTAAAGGCGTCCCAATCCATTTAAATAAAGACCTCATAACTCATCTTACTCAAATTACCTCGACAAGATTTACCAAAATATACATACATATATAGATCAAATATCTAAGGAAATAGATATTACCAAAAGAGTTTACAGCCAGTTTATTTACACCTTCCGTATTCAAACATCCCATACTATCTCAATACGGAACCAAAAATAAGCTCCGGTCTCGTGGCTTATGATTTCACATTTGGACGTCCCATACCATCTAAATATGAAACCATAATTAACTTGTCGTCAGGAGACTCATGTTCCATATTTAAACGTCCCATTCCATTTAAATATGAAATCATAAGTACCCTGATTGGAGTCACACCGCAGCATTTAGATAGGCAAACTATCCAAATGATATAACATAAAATTACATCAGATAATCAAAACGATACGTCGACCAGTTACACTCCAATAATAGGCGTTTGTGATAACGTGAGTGTAGACGTGTATGGAGTGTAAGGTCATAAATCGTAATCAAGAGGATAATATATCATAATAGTTATCAATGGAAAGAAAAAAAATCTCATTGAAAATAGTTATAATCTCTAAAACGTTATTAGAGGAAATTGTCAAAAGCAAGCGCATGAGTCGTCAGTGAGTTGCTTTCCATAAATAGACGTTCAAATTCATAAGCGGAAGAAAATAAATCACAATCACGCAATAATGTGTGTGATAACACGTACCAAACAGAGAACCATATATAATATAATGATATATTATAATGGTTATCAAATAAATAAATAAAGGATCTAGTCGACCACATGAGTCTCACTCATCACCGGGTAAGACTCATAAATAAGTGTGAATGTATATATAGAACAATCATAACTACGTAAAGCAGGTAGCAGTGTATAAAGCAATCATAAGCAGACAAGGGAATGATCTCTATGGTGCATAAAGCAATCGCAATCAAGGGTCATGTAGCAGTATATAAGATAATAGCAAACACGCAATCAAGCATTATCACATCCCAAAACATTAAACATATGAAGCAGTTTAATAGGAACTATTATCACAAGCAAGGAATCAATCAGCATAAGTATAGAAATCAAGTAATAGCGAACAACGCTAGCAACGACCTAAATGCAATACTATAGTTCAGGCGCAAACAAATAAATCACATAAGTCTATCACGTATGTCACTTGCCAATCATGTGCTTAGTTTTACAAATAAAATGTGACTCACTAAAATCATATAGTTAATATTAGTATCTTATACTTAGGCAAAAATGTTTATTTTTGACTCGACGTAATTTCGAAAGTCTTTCGATGTAAATTTTAATTTACCCAAATTTAATTTAGTAAATTTTGCCACACACTTTTTATGGAAAATTCGACAGCCTTTCGGCGCCATTTCAAAATTTGGCATTTTTAGTAAGTACTCAAATCACCATCTAAATTCCCATATTTTCAACATCTTCTCAAATCGCGATCAACCAATAAATCACTTTTCCACAAAATTCTCATTCACCACGTCCAAATAGTCACAATCATCAAATATTTCCATCACGCGCTCTTACCCTTTTCAAAATGTTTTCAATATTCATGTACGCCATTTTAATCTCGTTTCGACACTTAGAATAGTTTGGTTTAACTCGAAAACGTCTTCGACCATTTTAAATTATAGACAACAACTATTTTAGTGTTTCTACAAAAATTAAATTTTCTGACAACAAATTGCAAACGACCATATCTTGCTCATTTTGACTCTGTTGTTAGCTTATGATATACCGAAACGAACGTATTAACTTGTATTTTCATTATCTTCTACTAATCTAGTGTCAAAACAATTTTTATAACACTTTAAGCTCAATATAAATTTAGGACAGAATGTATAACTTTTGTAAAAATATATTTTCACCACTTTTAAACACACCCACTTATAGCAACACTACGAATTTACACCCAAAACTCATAAACACTAGTCATTTATCAAAAACATACTTCCATCTATAGATTCTATTAATACTACAACTTATACTTTTATAAAAACTATATTTATGTTTTTAAAATATATAGATTTAGTATGTCCACATAAAAATGTATAGGTCTAAAAGATACCATGTAGAAAAATAATTTACTTCCTTCATTTTCAAGAGTACACATGATAAGTGACATAATGCAAGAATAAAATTAACGAAATATATGGTATATTACTATATGAGCAACGTATAAGGTAATAACAAACATGCAGATCGAATATTCATATGGCATTGCAGGAAGCAATCACAACATGTAAAGTAAACATTCATATAATAGTGAAACGAGAGATTGCAAACATGCATGAAAAGTTTTCATATAGCAACAAATAAGTAATCGTATTATGTAAAGCACATATTCATATATAAGAAGAATAAGCATAATGACATGCTAAAACATAAGAGAGCATCGGTTATAGTCTAGGCCTATACAATAACACCTAGTTCTCTATAACCAAGGCTCTGATACCAATCTGTAACACCCCCAAATTGGCCCAGCGGAAGCCCACGAGTATTGGGGCCTGTTACGACATGATTATCCGAGAGAACGACCTCTATGCCAAATATCACAATGTTGACTCCAAATAATCATTCAGTCAAGTACCTGAGAATACATGCTTAAAAGTGTCAACACAAAGGTTGGCGAGTTCATAAGTTTTATTAACATGTTTAAGATACTTTAAAAGTTTACAAGGACAACTACTAAAAGTAGTGTCGCAAAAAAGTTCTGGAATCCAGAGTTTCACAATAAAGAGACATTACAACAAAGTTCGGTCATAAATCAAAGTTTAGAAATAGCATAACAGTTAGCACAAAAACTTCAGTTCATACACAAGATGTAATTCATGCTCACAATTCATTTCAGTTCGGTTTTTAGGTTCATGAACTCATTCACACCCAAGTTCATTTCAGTAGCCACGGTCATTATACATAACAATGTCATATTATTGGTTCATGTCAATATCACGATCGAGATCACATATTAGAACTATAGCAATAAGCATATGAGCATCATACCAAAGCATATAAGTATCATATCAAACCAGCATATAAACATCATGTCAAACTAGCACACAAGAATCATATTAGACCGGCATATAAACATCATGTCCAACTAGCACACGAGAACCATATCAAACCAGCATGCAAACATCTATTCAAACCATCATATAAGTGTGATATAAAAAAATCTGTGCAACAATTCACTAGTCAAGTGAAATTTATGAAATCTTTCGCCAAAACGCAATAATGATAATGGTAAGGGGAGAAAGCAATGAATAAAATCATACGGACGAATCATGAGTCAAAAGAAACACATTCCATAATTGGAATCATAGAATAATAACGTAAATATGAAATGATGTCAGATGTGCTTAAGCCACTTGTTTATAATTCACATTTACACACAGAGGCGTCCCAATCTATGAAAATATAAATAATAAACTTTAGTTAAGAGATTTATAACCTCTTTATTCAAATGTAAAGGCGTCCCAATCCATTTAAATAAAGACCTCATAACTCATCTTACTCAAATTACCTCGACAAGATTTACCAAAATATACATACATATATAGATCAAATATCTAAGGAAATAGATATTACCAAAAGAGTTTACAGCCAGTTTATTTACATCTTCCGTATTCAAACATCCCATACTATCTCAATACGGAACCATAAATAAGCTCCGGTCTCGTGGCTTATGATTTCACATTTGGACGTCCCATACCATCTAAATATGAAACCATAATTAACTTGTCGTCAGGAGACTCATGTTCCATATTTAAACGTCCCATTCCATTTAAATATGAAATCATAAGTACCCTGATTGGAGTCACACCGCAGCATTTAGATAGGCAAACTATCCAAATGATATAACATAAAATTACATCAGATAATCAAAACGATACGTCGACCAGTTACACTCCAATAATAGGCGTTTGTGATAACGTGAGTGTAGACGTGTATGGAGTGTAAGGTCATAAATCGTAATCAAGAGGATAATATATCATAATAGTTATCAATGGAAAGAAAAAAAAATCTCATTGAAAATAGTTATAATGTCTAAAACGTTATTAGAGGAAATTGTCAAAAGCAAGCGCATGAGTCGTCAGTGAGTTGCTTTCCATAAATAGACGTTCAAATTCATAAGCGGAAGAAAATAAATCACAATCACGCAATAATGTGTGTGATAACACGTACCAAACAGAGAACCATATATAATATAATGATATATTATAATGGTTATCAAATAAATAAATAAAGGATCTAGTCGACCACATGAGTCTCACTCATCACCGGGTAAGACTCATAAGTAAGTGTGAATGTATATATAGAACAATCATAACTACGTAAAGCAGGTAGCAGTGTATAAAGCAATCATAAGCAGACAAGGGAATGATCTCTATGGTGCATAAAGCAATCGCAATCAAGGGTCATGTAGCAGTATATAAGATAATAGCAAACACGCAATCAAGCATTATCACATCCCAAAACATTAAACATATGAAGCAGTTTAATATGAACTATCATCACAAGCAAGGAATCAATCAGCATAAGTATAGAAATCAAGTAATAGCGAACAACGCTAGCAACGACCTAAATGCAATACTATAGTTCAGGCGCAAACAAATAAATCACATAAGTCTATCACGTATGTCACTTGCCAATCATGTGCTTAGTTTTACAAATAAAATGTGACTCACTAAAATCATATAGTTAATATTAGTATCTTATACTTAGGCAAAAATGTTTATTTTTGACTCGACGTAATTTCGAAAGTCTTTCGATGTAAATTTTAATTTACCCAAATTTAATTTAGTAAATTTTGCCACACACTTTTTATGGAAAATTCGACAGCCTTTCGGCGCCATTTCAAAATTTGCCATTTTTAGTAAGTACTCAAATCACCATCTAAATTCCCATATTTTCAACATCTTCTCAAATCGCGATCAACCAATAAATCACTTTTCCACAAAATTCTCATTCACCACGTCCAAATAGTCACAATCATCAAATATTTCCATCACGCGCTCTTACCCTTTTCAAAATGTTTTCAATATTCATGTACGCCATTTTAATCTCGTTTCGACACTTAGAATAGTTTGGTTTAACTCGAAAACGTCTTCGACCATTTTAAATTATAGACAACAACTATTTTAGTGTTTCTACAAAAATTAAATTTTCTGACAACAAATTGCAAACGACCATATCTTGCTCATTTTGACTCTGTTGTTAGCTTATGATATACCGAAACGAACGTATTAACTTGTATTTTCATTATCTTCTACTAATCTAGTGTCAAAACAATTTTTATAACACTTTAAGCTCAATATAAATTTAGGACAGAATGTATAACTTTTGTAAAAATATATTTTCACCACTTTTAAACACACCCACTTATAGCAACACTACGAATTTACACCCAAAACTCATAAACACTAGTCATTTATCAAAAACATACTTCCATCTATAGATTCTATTAATACTACAACTTATACTTTTATAAAAACTATATTTATGTTTTTAAAATATATAGATTTAGTATGTCCACATAAAAATGTATAGGTCTAAAAGATACCATGTAGAAAAATAATTTACTTCCTTCATTTTCAAGAGTACACATGATAAGTGACATAATGCAAGAATAAAATTAACGAAATATATGGTATATTACTATATGAGCAACGTATAAGGTAATAACAAACATGCAGATCGAATATTCATATGGCATTGCAGGAAGCAATCACAACATGTAAAGTAAACATTCATATAATAGCGAAACGAGAGATTGCAAACATGCATGAAAAGTTTTCATATAGCAACAAATAAGTAATCGTATTATGTAAAGCACATATTCATATATAAGAAGAATAAGCATAATGACATGCTAAAACATAAGAGAGCATCGGTTATAGTCTAGGCCTATACAATAACACCTAGTTCTCTATAACCAAGGCTCTGATACCAATCTGTAACACCCCCAAATTGGCCCAGCGGAAGCCCACGAGTATTGGGGCCTGTTACGACATGATTATCCGAGAGAACGACCTCTATGCCAAATATCACAATGTTGACTCCAAATAATCATTCAGTCAAGTACCTGAGAATACATGCTTAAAAGTGTCAACACAAAGGTTGGCGAGTTCATAAGTTTTATTAACATGTTTAAGATACTTTAAAAGTTTACAAGGACAACTACTAAAAGTAGTGTCGCAAAAAAGTTCAGGAATCCAGAGTTTCACAATAAAGAGACATTACAACAAAGTTCGGTCATAAATCAAAGTTTAGAAATAGCATAACAGTTAGCACAAAAACTTCAGTTCATACACAAGATGTAATTCATGCTCACAATTCATTTCAGTTCGGTTTTTAGGTTCATGAACTCATTCACACCCAAGTTCAATTCAGTAGCCACGGTCATTATACATAACAATGTCATATTATTGGTTCATGTCAATATCACGATCGAGATCACATATTAGAACTATAGCAATAAGCATATGAGCATCATACCAAAGCATATAAGTATCATATCAAACCAGCATATAAACATCATGTCAAACTAGCACACAAGAATCATATTAAACCGGCATATAAACATCATGTCCAACTAGCATACGAGAACCATATCAAACCAGCATGCAAACATCTATTCAAACCATCATATAAGTGTGATATAAAAACCACATGCATAAATCACGTCAATACCACACCTAAGGATTAGATCAATCCACGTACAATAATCCTATCATATCTCATGCACGAATCATGTCAGAACCACATAATAAATTCACGTCAAGATCATTTCGTACTATAGTCAAGATTCGTATCGATATCACAACTAAGATTCATATTTGATCAATACATGATCGCAGTCAGGATTCATATTAGATCAATACATGATTGCAGTCAGGATTCATATCAGATCAATACATGATCGCAGTCAGGATTCGTATTCAAGATTCATAGCAAGATCAAGGTCAAGATTCACATTCAAGATTCATAGCAAGATGGAGGTCAAGATTCACATTCAAGATTCATAGCAAGATCAAGGTCAAGATTCACATTCAAGATTCATAGCAAGATGGAGGTCAAGATTCACATTCAAGATTCATAGCAAGATCAAGGTCAAGATTCACATTTAAGATTCATAGCAAGATGGACCGCAAAAGTTCAGTTCAAGTACCCAAGGCAACTATAGGAGATATAGTCCCAAGTGTAGGATCAATCGGGTGTTTTAGTGTTTATGATAGCGCTAAGCTCATGATATCGAAGCTAATGATCCAGTACGTACACCACAATGTACATATAAGTTGCCCCAAGTGGGAGTCTAGCCAAGACTACCCAAGTTCACACAAATGATATACACTCGTCCGACGTCAGAATGCCCGAGTGGAGGTTGTCAAGCCTCAATAGATCTATCCATAACATAAGAGCTTACTCCCGCAGAGTAATTAACGATTCATGATAGTGGGGACTATGGCTATCGCTACTTAGGCTAATCATAAACGAAGTTCACTGAGTGTTCACAGAATTCAATTCTTTTGCGTCCACAAGCAAGCACAAGCAGTCATTTCATTTCACAATATTAAACATACAAAGCAGTTTAAAAGGAGCTATGGGATAGCTCAGATATTCACAAGTATAAGTCATCAATAATCCTAAAGTGTAAACTCCTAGGTCACGTAAACAATCCTCAAAAGTACAAGCACGTACGCAATGTAAAAAATATTCGAAAGGATATCAACGCACATGTATCACAATAATACTTGTAAAGTATAGACATGTAATCGCAACAATCATTGAAATGCACAAACACGTATTTGACATCGACAAGCATGTATCTCCCCCAAAAGAGATTCAAAACATTTATAAAGCGATTTGAAAATAAAAAGAGGGGGTATGAACTCACATCGATGTTGTAGAACAATTTGCAGAGACGTGAATACAAGAGCAGTGTAGCGTAGGCCGGAACTGCTCGATACCGGAAGTCACAGTTTATCTTATCGATCATCTCCCAGCATCCCAAATCGATGCATCCAAGCTTTCCCGATGAAAAGTTTCATCAATACCATCAGTTCGTAAACCATTTAAATCCCATGTCGAAATCGTCCGGTAATCGGTTCCGTAATCGGTTCGGTTTTCGGTCCAGTAATCGGTTCGGTAATCAGTTTAGTAATCGGTTCGGTAATCGGTTCAATGATTGGTTCGGTAATCGGTTCAGTGATTGGTTCGGTAAGGTGAAGCGGATGATACCACCATGTATGTAATATATATACCTAATATATATTACACACTAAGGAACGGAACATGTATATAATTCATAGCTTGAATTATATACCAAGAATAGACAACGCACGAATAACTCATAATGTACATGACACGCGACATGTATAAAACTAAAAGAATAAAATAATACAAGCATGCAATACCTTGTAAATAAAGTAAACTTAAATAATTCAACACACTTTCAAAATCACCTATTTATTTAAGTAAAGATTATTTAATAAAAGAGGGCACACGTTTCAGAGTTCCAAATGGAGATTCAAAAGTATATACAATAATTATGATTTTACAAGATAATATTTTATAAATCATTATTGTCCATTTAATATTTCTAAAAAGAGGGTTTTAGTTTCTAAATAATATTTAAGAAAACTAAATATATACTAAATTTATAAAATTTTTGGCATGACCTATTCGTTTTTATAACGTTTCCCGTAATCACAAAATATCTCATTTTCACTTTCATAATCAATCCGCGTTTCAATTGTCGACATATTTCTATTATAGCAAATAAATCCTTGTCGATTCGTATACAATAAATAAAAATGAATTTACCGATAATCAAGTAAATGATCAACACGTCAATAATAACGCTTCCAATTTTTAATCACTTTCAAAAGCCCTTAACGGCTATTAACTTAACCAAACAACACTAACGGTTGTTAAATCACAAAAACCAATATAATATCATTTGTAGACAATATTTCAACAAAATATCAATAGCTATCACCAATGTAGTCACGAGCCGACACCACCTTTGTGCGGCTGTGGCTGCCGAGACGACCCATACGAGCACCACTTTGTGGTGGTCTCGGTGACACACAAGCAACAAACGAACACCCCATCGGGGATGATGTAACTCGAACAACCGGAACAACACCCTTTTTGGACTAAACATAGCTAAACAAACACCACATGGTGGTGGCCGACGGTTTTCACCGTATGGTGGTGCTAGTGTTTCGTTATGGCAGTAGTGGGGTCGTAGGATGGTGGAGGCGGGGTGATGTCGGGATGGTGGTCACAAGGGTGGTGAGGATATGTTGTTAGTGCCAGCGACGGGAGGGTGAACTGGTGGTGGGTGACGGATTAAGCAGCAACGACGGCTGCTGGTGGTTAAGGTGGCGGTGATGATGTGGTTGATGACGACTGGGATGGAGTCAGATGGTGATGGTGGTTTGTGGTCGAGCAGCGGGGGTTTGGAGGTGGTGGCTGGTTATAACAGTGGTGTGAGGTGGTGTAAGTGGTGAAACAGTGGCGGTAGTAAGTGGTGAAGTGGTGGAGGCGCGTGGATTAATAGATCGGGTAGATCCGGTCATTTTGGAGGGAGTTGTTGTTCGCCGGAAAAGGTGACGGCGTCGGAATCCGGTGCCCGGATTAGGGTTCTGGTGGCTGGAGGTTGAAGGAGAGAGAGAAAAGTATTTTAGGGTTTGTGTGTGTGTTTTGTAAAATAGGAAAAATGAGAGAAAAGTGTGTAAGTTTAGTATATATATATATAAATAAAAATGAAAGTAGTTAAATTAAGTGGTAAGTTGTATATAGTTGAGGGTTAACAATGTAAATAGTTAATAAACTTTTATTTTATCTTGTTTAACGTGACTCGGGGCACGATCGGGATTGATAAAATTCGATTCATGACACGAAAATTACGCCATTGTTTTTAAAACAGATTTTCCATTAGAACTGACTATTCACTTGACTATTTTTCATGAATATTTCGTAAACTCTTTTAAAATTTTAATTATCTATTAGGTACCCCGGTCAAGCTCCGTTTTAAAGAAAGACGGACTTTAACCTAAATATTCCTTGTTTTTAGCAAATGTTATTGAGTCAAAAGCATCAAATGATTTAATAAATCTTTTTATTAAATATCTCGTGGGAATCAAATATTAATTTAATTTTTATCATGGTGGTAAGCAAACTGTGCGATTTTCAGATTTTCTCATAATATGTCCCGTTTTCAAATCCAATAAGTTTGGTAACGCTCAAAAAATGAATTTCAAATAATAATTAGTATAGATTATTATTATTTATGGTAACGAAAATTCTCTGGTGTTACATCGACGATCCGCCCAAGTCAAAACACCTTGCAGACCCGAGACAGAACGAACATAACCATTACTGATGGAAATCCTATGTGTGAATGTACCAGCAACACTCGTGGATGGCTTAACCGTCCAAGCAACAATATAGCCCGTACCTATTGGCAAATCTGTGTCACTATCCGAAGCTGCATCAATAAGGTTTTCAGGAGCACGCTTCTCAAAAGGAACAGACTTACCACGTCTAGCCTTCTTCTTTCGAATGGAACGACGAGGTGCAGGAACACCAGAAGAAGATTCAACCTTTACCTTCCCAGCAGCAGGAATATCAGCATGAGTATAATCAAAACCTTGACCAACCAAAGGATCAAAGGCGGCTACACCAGTAGAAGGGGTAGGGTATGGTTCAGTCACTGGTGGTGAGGATTACTCCATAGCAGGGGTGGTAGTAGTAGCATTGGTGGAGGTAGTAGTGGATGGCATTTCAACCACCACTTCCTTAGCTGGCTCTTCCACCACCACATGAGGCTCACTACTAGCAGGATGCTCCTCCTCTATAGGATCATCTTCTAATGGAAGTTCCTCCTCGGCTTCAGCAGCCGGAGGAATAACAATAGGAGGACCTTGGGCAAAGCCTAGCATAACATCAGTACGAGCCTCCAAGCTCCCTTAAACCCAAGTGCCATATTAAAATAAAAACGTCAAAAATATAAACATCGAGACAACAAATAATAAAACATAAAATCTCGGGCGTCCGTCGATATCGTGATCACTAATAATCCTCGCTATTAGTAAAAAGATAAAAATAAGACTTCCAACGTCGGTTTTAAATTAAACCTCCAAACGTCATATCATTCAAACTCATCAAAATATTCAAAATTATTCGTAAAATAACATTAAATAATATTAAATAATAACCTCGGGTTCGGGTTGTTGATGAATCCTAAGATTCACGGATCTTTAAGCTACTAGGAATGCATCATGTTCATATGATTAAATAATCAAAGCGGAATTAGAACACGACACATTAACAAGGTGTTTAGGCACAAAGAATGAATTAAAACAAACAGATTGTTCATTATATTAATAATAACAACCACTAGACGTGTATACATTGAATCCCACGTCTAGTCGACACACGCTTTAGGTTTACATTGTATATGAAAGTTATAAATAAACCTAATACCCTTGGTTCCTTTTATAGTGTAAGGATTAGGGTTTACAAGAGATAATATCAAATAAACATGTACATCTTCTATTCAAATAAACATATACAGAATATATCCTGCATATATATCCAAATAGAAGCTTCCAAAGGCTTCTTGTCTACGTTTCTGTCAATGCTTGGATTGCATGTGACAATGCTTAGATTGCACTTGACAATTCTTACTTTTGTCAACGCCTGATTTGTTCTTGACAACGCCTGGAATACACTTGTCAACGCTTAGACAAATGTCTTCATGTTTTCTTCGTTTTTGAGTTTCTGCCACATCAACTTTTTGACCCAACAATCTTCCCCTAGTTGATGTCGGCAAAACTCTTTGTGTATCTCTTGTAAGTTGTACATCATCTTCAAATTGCTTCCCCTCAATTGTAGCATGTATGTCTTCCCCTTTTTGTCACATCAAAAGGGAAGTAAATAATGTATGCAATCTTGAAGATTCTCCAAATGTAGGCTCTATGTAATGATCTTGAAGAAAAATAAATATAATATTCTTGATGTAGAAGTAGAATAACCCAAACCTATGTTCCATGTATTGTACTATCCACGTGATGAAGAACTTATAGAGAAGATATAAGTAGACCTCGATACCTTGTCAATATTCTCATCCTTTGTGAGATACTGAGCACGATAATGTAACTCCTTCAAGTGTTATGACAAGTCTTTGTCACCAAACATTTAAAGCACAAACAAGTTATCTTTAAAGTCAGTGTATGTCTCCACGACTTTAAGATATGATAGAACACAAACTCGCAAAAATCTTCTTCAAGCATCAAACTTACCATAAGAATTCTTCCCCTTAAGCCAACACCTCTTCATGACGAATCTTAATAAAATAATATCTTCATATCATATGTAAAAGTCTTACAATAGATAACTCTTTTAAGGGCTACCCCGATTACATAATCTAATCAAATATTAATCCAATAAAATACTTCATGAATTGTTGCTAACTTACGTTAAAATCATTGATCCCTTTAAAAATATCCGAGCCATAAATATCAACTTGATATTCTAAATAAAAATGGAGATTCCATGTACCTTTGCGTGTAAATTCCTCCTTTTTGTATGCTAAAAACGTACCAATTTTTTCAAACAGCAGCTATCCTTGTGTTATCCATTATCCTCCTTTATCCAACATCATTGTCAGATGTATTGTCCAATATCAGACAATACCTATCAGCGTCTGAAACCATATATATCGGACAACACGTAGCAGCGCTTGCTGTCAGCGCCCACTTTATTACTGTTAGTGTCAAATCATAAACCTTGTCAGCGTCTTGGCTCAATTGCTGACATCATCAGCAGTCATCTCCTGAGCACATTATATTGATCACCATAGTACCCAATGTGAGAAACAATAATATTTTATGTCAATACCCTTATCACTAACATGTGAATGGAGTTTAGACTAAAGATTATTGTTTATAATAATCAATAATACTCATCCGTAATCTTTAACTTTATGAGCCAATAACATGTGATCCTAGTAATATACCCGTTTGTTTAAGATTGGGATCACAATGTGCAGCTTAATAAATACCATGATAATCAGTAAAGATCCAAACGTATATTCCCCATATATCACGTACACTTTTAGCAATGCTTCTTTACGTGGCATCCTATTATTTTGCTTATCTTAACAAACAATTCCTGGGATTACACATCTTTCTTGACTTCACTAGCGCACATCCACTTTAGCTTTTTGCTTTTCCTCACGTGAGTAATATGGACCAGCAAGTACATGATCTGAGCTAATATCATCAGTAATATACATCGATACGTACATATTATTCATGTCATGTGAAAGCCAAATCAACAACAAATACTGGATCCCACGTGAATATTTGAATCTGGTCATGAATCGATTGAAGAATTGTTCTAGTGTTTAAATGAAAAACCTCAAACAGCCATCAAACAACTCACGTATTCGAACACCAACATTCACCATTCTAGGGTTTATTAAAAAAAACCCTAACACTATCTTACAAGCATAGCTTCGATGAACTTCGCAATAGCTTCTAAACTTCTTTTCTGTTTTAAACTCGATCTAGGGTTTATGGAAACCCTAATTCATGATTTTATGTGAAACAGAAAACTTTGTACCTTCTTTGCAGCCAACTTCGACCTCAAATAACTTTCTGATAAAAGCTCAGATCAAAAATCCCTTCAGTGAGATCCTAGACACAAGTTCCAAGAATCTAAAGTTCAAAAATCACGATGATCCAACGGTTAACGAAGGAGAGATCGTGTTTGAATATGGTTGTTCACAGAAAACTGCATATACTCACTGCTGACTTTGACGCCTAATAACTTTTTCCTGGGGATAAAACTTGACAATCCCTCCAGCGGATGTCTAGATACATGTGTATAGAACACACATAAGAAATTTCGTGACGATCCAACGGTTCAATCAAAAGTTATGACCTTCTGAATACTGATGCGCACACAAAAACGTCCAGAGAAACCTATACGGATTTTTCTTTTCTTCTCAAAACACGAACACCTTGTTGGTCCTAGCATCACGAGCCACGAGGCTCTTATACCAATTGAGGAATCCTAAGATTCACGGATCTTTTAGCTACTAGGAATGTATCATGTTCATATGATTAAATAATCAAAGCGGAATTAGAACACGAAACATTAACAAGGTGTTTAGGCACAAAGAATGAATTAAAACAAACGGATTGTTCATTATATTAATAATAAACAACCACTAGACGTGTATACATTGAATCCCACGTCTAGTCGACACACGCTTTAGGTTTACATTGTATATGAAAGTTATGAATAAACGTAATACCCTTAATTCCTTTTATAGTGTAAGGATTACGGTTTACAAGAGATAATATCAAATAAACATGTAAATCTTCTATTCAAATAAACATATACATAATATATCCTGCATATATATCCAAATAAAAGCTTCCAAATGCTTCTTGTCTACGTTTCTGTCAATGCTTGGATTGCATGTGACAATGCTTAGATTGCACTTGACAATGCTTGCTTCTATCAACGCCTGATTTGTTCTTGACAACGCCTGGAATACACTTGTCAACGCTTAGACAAATGTCTTCATGTTTTCTTCGTTTTTGAGTTTGTTCCACATCAACTTTTTGACCCAACAATTGTCACAACACCAATGGTCCTTGTGGCATTTCAATGGCAGTCCTTTCCCTTTTTCATGTCTAGTCTAAAGTTAACAAAGAGGACTAATCTTGTCCTTTCTTTATCTTTAAAGTGTTGATCTTGTAAAAGCATCATACTTTAGGGACCCCAAACTAACTTTTTGGATTCTTAGGGGTATAAAGTGTCAATCTTCAAAACTTGAGGGACCAAACTTGTAAAATCTTCAAAGTTGGAGGGCATTTTTTCAAAATCCAAAACTCGGGTCCAGTTCATTCTGCGGCTTCATTTCCCGTGTTCGTTTTTATTGATTCTTGTGATCTTTTGTCATTTTCTCGATATCCGTACCTAAAATACACATTAAACAAACACAAGCCTATATTTGACACTTTTTATGATATTTTCACCGTTTTAAGCCCGTTTTGAACGATGAGACCATGTATAAAAGCAGTCTCATCACTCCCCCATACTAAACCATTGTAGGGCCCTCACGCAATGCTAGAATAAAGTATCTAAGCATCTCCAAAATTCATTTTTATTCGCTTTTAAGGAAACATAAACTTAATAGACTACTACTACTTGTGTTTTAGACATAATGTAGGATTTTCATCGCAAAATGGGACGTTTAGGTTCATAGAACAAGAACACGTGAATGCTTTGTTAGAAATAATTTCGTCGTTCTCGATTTTCACCCAATTCCATGTTAAGCGTGTAACGAGATTATTGTCATTATAAGTTAGTAATGCTAACACTACTCGTATGCCCTAATCACGTACCTAGACTCCCTTAATCCTAATTTGTATCTCTTATATTTTATTTTGTCTTAATGATCTCGAGGATGCATGTTTTACTTATGCGTAGATAGAGATTAAGGTCCAATAATAGAGTCATAGCGGTGTAACCAAAATCATTGAATTAATAATTCATGCTAATAGACAACGATGACAAAAAAATTAAGTCAACAAGAACGATCGGTAAACATGGTTTTATAACGGTTTTGAACATGAGACTTATTACCATGAATTTTATGACCCACCTCATCATCGGTGGCTTTGATTATCATGGTTTACCTCCATCTTTTATTCAACTCCGCCATGGAGCTTTTATTATGACTTTGGTCTTGCCCTTGTCTTTCATTTAACCTCGCCATGAGGTGTTTATTATGACTTGATGTATATCCTCACGCTAAAGCGAATTTTGGATCTTTAAGGCTTCAAAATTTAATACATTCACTTTCAATTTTCGTATAGATTTTTCGGCCTTGTGAGCTTTGAATTTTTGCTTGATTTAGGTGAAGAGGAACTTAAATTATTATTGGGGGAAGCCTTTGATTATTCGGGTTGCCAATACTTCAAAACCGTGACGTTGGCGATACCTTAATGTTTTCCCAATTTAATTACATGGAAGCTACTAAAACAAATTAGAAACCAACAATAGAGACTAAACTGCTAAATCAATATTTATTAACAATTTATTATAAAAGCGTAGGGAGAATAGGCAAATAATTAGGACACGTGAGTTTTTGAAAGAATACGAGTACTCTACGTTTAGCATAGTAACTTATAATTAACTCTATCATTTCTCGTCCTCAATTTAATGAGACTTAGCCTAATATAGTTAAGGAATCGAAGCTAAGTGCTCAACACGCACGGTCGAGTCAAAAATTACTCTTATTCTCACCATTGGAAAACCTACATTCTCTCTTAAACACTTATAAAAAACAAGAAAAATTTTAAAATTTGGCCATTTTTAGCCTTATTTTGCGAAAAACAATAACAAAAAGATAAACTTTGGAGAGCGTGAAGACGTGAGCAAGGCAAATATCTATTCACCCCCATACTAAAGCTAAACATTGTCCTCAATGTTTGGAGTCTAAGGGTAAAATACCCACATACTAGAGACGAAGTCGAATGCTTAATCTATCATGGAAAGGGTGGAACCATTAAATCTATAGCCGTTTATGAAGTGTGCTAAAAGACCTAAGGTTAGAACAATCAAGGATATATCATTTGGATATCGGAAAATTCTTCAAGCAACGATCGAAGCTCGAGTAAAACGAACACGAGAGGCTTCATCATGATGATAATGACCTAAGATTACTCAATCACAAAAAACCACGGAACAAAGGTTAGAAGGGCACAAATCCCTTCATTAGGTTAATCAAAAAAGCAATAATATTTACAAGGATAAGCATGAGAATTCCTTCACGAGGCACCTTGTTTTTTATAACCGAGTCAAAAGCTCGACTCAAATCCCCATAAATATGATCATTTAGGGATTATCATGGTTCAGTCATTTTTTGTGGGACTTACATTGTAACACCCCCAAATTTATACAACTCAATACAGCGGAAGACTCGTTGGTGTTACGGGATAGCACATTACTCACATCATAGACAACGCATAAAAATCGCGTCGTTTATTAATAAAGCATTTCCATTCATAAATATCAAAGTTACATCGGTCCCAAGTCATTATATTTCATACAAAGTTTTACAAAGTATTTTGAATGGAAAATATAGTTTAAGTGCGGGCCATGAATTCTTGTCGTCTTCCCGAGAATTACCTTCAAGTACCTGAGATAAAACATGTTAAAAGAAAAGGTCAGCGATAACGCCGAGTGAATTCATAGAGTTTAATAAATTCCATCAATATAACTTTGGTATAAAATTAATACCAAAAATTAATTCGTACAATTCATTGTAATAGGCCGTAAAATAGCCAAAATCATTTTATACAAATCTTTGTAATAGGCCATAAAATAGCCAAATTCATTTTATACAAATTCTTATCGAAAATCATAATATAGGCATTTGCCTTAAAAATCATTATACGAGCCAATGTCGTAAAAATATCATACAATACGTCTTATGACGTTGTATAAAGTCAAATAAAAACCGTTATATGAATGTGGTTATGAAAACCAAAATACAAACATAATATCAATAGTATGACCCTGTATTGCTAGTCAGGCAATACATCGTAATTCGGAGCGTCTATTAGTATTTCGTTAATTTTGGATTATTACAAGCCGCATGACATTGTTACCTTACTAAACCAACAATGGGTAGCTAACCCGATACCAATTTTTCCCATCTAAAGTAGCGTGTCGTCACAAAGGTCACGCTATGAAAATCTTCTCATACATAAATTCGCTTACCAATCAATGTGGCACGACGGGGATCAACCGTCAAGGCGCGAACTGGGGTGATCTTCCCCAAATAGTACTATTAAATGCATAAGCGTCTACCAACTCCCGGTAGTTCACAATTCATGCTAATGGGACTTTTAGTGACATAACCTAACTTTAATAATCCATTTTTTTCATCTATCGGGTCCATTAATCATTTATCGGGTCATACAATCGGGTCATTCAATCATTCGGGTCCAAAATCAATAAACAAACAATCGGGACAAATGGTGTCCTATTTTATAAAACTAACATGTTATCTCCCTCGCGGGTTTATAAAACATTTATAAAAACATTTAAAAGAGTGCGAGGCTATGAACTCACGTTGATGTGGGAAGGCGGGTTATCGGCAATTCGGACGTACGGTACGTGCTTCAATCACGGAAACCTAGGCAAATAATACTCGTCTTAGACTCATGTCCAATGACTTTATAAAAATAACAATTATGTATACATATGATGATTTTGTACATATGATGATGATCAAGTGGGTTTATACATCCTTGTTTACTCATTTTAGTGTTTACGTCTTGGTAACGTCTTACTAGTTCACTAGTTTTACCGATTTTACCTATTTTAAGTCCATTGAGTCTTTATAAGTTCTTTAACTTGTTTTTACCCATTTTATACCTATATTATTAGTATATATACTTTTCATGTTGGGCCCAAATGGGTTAAGCCCAATAAGTTCTTTTTACAAGTTTTTATCTTATTAAGTCCAATTATTAGTCCAATATGTTTGGTTAGCTCGTAAATGTCCGTAATTCTTATAGTTCGGGTTTTATCGGTTTTTACTTGTCTTAGTTATCTATACATCAGTATATGACTTTTATAAACTTTACATTAGACGGGTTTGGTCGTCTAAGTTTTATTTGGCGAAAAACGTTAATTTTACGGCGATAGCCGAAAAAGTTGTAAAAATCAAGTTTATAGTTTTTATTACTTATAAATATTATTTCACCACCATTTATATAATTTACCCATTTAATTAACCTTTTATACATTTATATAAATAAGTTTTATAAGTTAGTGGGTTTATATTTTTACATTTTATACATTATAATGTGAGTGCTTATATAATAATAATAAACATTATTTCCAAAAATCTGATTTTTAACTTCATGTTCACCATTTTTAACATATCTAGAGTTCTATAATGAATTAGAAGCTAATTTTTGGATGGCATGATCTTCAT
Source organism: Glebionis coronaria (assembly GCA_025667525.1). Taxonomy (NCBI): domain Eukaryota; kingdom Viridiplantae; phylum Streptophyta; class Magnoliopsida; order Asterales; family Asteraceae; genus Glebionis; species Glebionis coronaria. The sequence goes on from CM046876.1 coordinate 183,618,262, forward strand.
AATATGTGCTACATTTAACTTAGTTATAGCTACTGCCCATTTTGAGTTTAACTTTCCTTAACAGTCCTTACAAAACTGCTTATTCAGATTATACCACCTAACTTGTTTTGATCATATCTCACTCATTATTTTGATTCCATTGCATGGCCAACTCTCACATGTGTATAACATCATCTACTTACTGTAAATAGATCAAACCATGCAATTTTATCAGTTCATCTTTTAGTTATCTACTGTTTTTATACAGCCAACTAAATAGTCAAGATTTTAGCTTCATTTCTTATGGTTATCATCATTTTTAAGCATATTTATCAACACTTGATCCCCACACAACATTTTTATCATAATATATACATCATATACATATACAAAATGAAAGAAAATACATTTGTTCTTTACAAAATAACAAGAGAAAAATGGAGAGGATGATCTTCTTTACCAATCCAAGTGGATTTCTTGTTTTAGGAAGACAAGAACTTGATGAACACAACAAGTATCTCCAAGACCATCAAATATCAAGAACATAGGTTGGAAAATCAGCCCTAGGACACAAGCAAATCACCTCCAAAGATGTTAATATGGCCACCAAATGAGCAAGGCTTCAAGAGAACTCCTTAATAGAGCTAGTAAACATGTGGTTTATGGCTAAAAAGATCAAATGGGGTGTTTGTTGCTTAATGTTGGACGGCAAGGATGAGAGAGTTGAGAGGATTTTGGTGTTGGTTTGCATGTGAGAAGTGATGGTATGAGAAGTAGTAGCTAGTTTTGAGTTAGTGGTAAAGGAAGTTAGCTTAACATGTAAGCTAAGGCTTACACATGGAAGGTGTAAGCTAAACTTGATGCCACCTTGGGTTGTGGTGTCAAGTTATGCCGTCCCATATAGCTAGTGGGGTGGGACAATGTGTTTTGTCCCATCTCACTAGTTTACGGGTATTTCTCGATTCTAGTTTTCTCGATTTGCGTGCCCTCGGGTCGTTTTACGAAAAACGTTTTTATAAATTATGAATCGACGTCACAAAACGAATCCAATAAAAATTGTCTCATCAAAAACGGAGTTCGAAAACGTAAATACGTAATCCTAAGGTTTCCGGTTTAGTCGTAAAGGACGTTAAAATAAAATCGTAAGTCCTAATCTCTTCTCGTAAATTTGTGAGTTTATGAACTAACACAAATTTAAAACTCCAAAATAATATTCACGGATAAATTTATTTTCTGAATTGTCGGACTGTCACCAAAGACGGTGTATGTAAACGTAAGCACGTAACGTAGAATCCTCCGGTTTAGACGTATTCAATGCTACTCCAAGACATAATTCCAAATTTCTTCCCAAAAATAAGTGAGTTCATATTATAACATTAAAATAATGTTTTTAAATAATATTTGAGAATAAAATATCAACCATAAATTGACGGATTGTCACAGCATTTACCCCTAAACAGGATCTTTGTCCTCAAAGATCATCTTACTACTCGCTTCTTATAGAGTTAAAGCCATGTGGGTATTTCCTCCACATTCGGTCTTTTCTCACAAGTGTAATCCATTATAATATGCGAGTTTCATCAAACATAACTACGGGAATAAGATCAGGCTTAATGTTGACTTACTTTCTCTATCCATGATGTTCACGGGTTTTTGATGAATGCAACTTTTCGCCGATCTAAGCTCTACTAAGAATAATCAGATTCTCACTTGATAGATATTCCATCAAGTTCGATATACGAAACATAATTCACGCAGTCTTTGAAGCCCTAGGGTAGATCCAGCTTGTATGCCTTTCAAACCAATCTTTTTTTTTACATCATCTCTATTGTCCCATACAACGGGGACTTATATCCCATGATTTGTCAGATCATGAATTCATTTTTCCAAGTTTAAAAATTGTGGCATAACTTCGCTACCCATTTGGCACTTCAAGTTCTACATTTCACATTCACATAACCTCTTGCCCACTATCGACAGTTAATAATCAAATCCTAATTTCAACAACCATTTCAGATCTCGCGGGTCAGGTATTTTGCAAGGTTAGGTTTGCCATCATAGGAAACCTTAAACCTAAAAGACATGTCCAACTCACAATGGGTGTATGTCGGATGTCTTTATCTCAACTCTTGCTTACAGATGCTCTAAGATTTAGATCCTAACAAGATTCGTTCTCAGTCCTAATACGATGATTATCAATGGTAATCTCTCCAAAGGAAAACGATATACGGTCTATTACCAAAGGTCATTCATTTCAACATATAACAGCACTTATATTACTTTGTATCGTTACTTTACCTCGTCCCTTCGATTTGGGGTGGTACATAGTACTCTCATCAAGGTTCGTTCTCAATGAATTCTGAGCAAATCTCTAGAAATTCAATGCGAAACGAGGATCTTGATATAGATGATCGATACAGGCACACTATGTTTACATAACTCTTTTAAATAAAAGAGTCTATTTCTTCATCAAGATTCTATCATTAACGAGAATGATATTAGCAGATTTGGTCAGTCTGTCGACGATGACCCAAATCGAATCAAATTCAGATGATGACCTTTGCAATAGCTAGACGTTTACTAATGTATGAGGCGATGTCTGCCTTCATAATTTATCATTAGTACAACTTCCTCAGACAAAGATACTTCTAGTCATAAATGACATAAATATAATACTTATACTTACAAATTCCAACATAACTATATCTCAAAATCTCCATATTTAGGCAACCACAAGTGGCCTTTAAAACATTTAACGCTATTGGCTTCTCTATTTTAATGGTTCACATTAGCCGTGAAACCTCTTTTTATTATCTATATTATCCTTTTTACAAACATTGTTTATTTAAAAAAATTGTTCGGCAATTTATTTTGCACCTTCATTACTAAGGAATACATCCTAATTGGTTCTTTATCTTTTCTACATAATATGTCAGTATCTATATACACTTCTCATGATGATGTAATTATCATGTCCACAATCCACTCAGATATTCTTTCTATATTATGCGTCAGTAATTACGTTCATCTTTCTTCATATTTTCTAAGTTTCAGTTTCGTCTCATCTATCATTTTTTATCAGTTTTTCTCAATCCGGCGTTTAAAAAGCGTCGATAATTATTACATGTAAATTAACAATAATTATTTAATTTTTTTTTTTTGAAACGTAAACGTAAAAATTTTAAATTTCTTAGTTCGACCAATTATATAAAATGTTCAAAAATAAATTTGAATTTAATTAACAAGATTTTTGTTGATTTATCGAAAATAATTAAAATAATTATTAAGATCCGTAAATGTTCGAAAAATCTTTGTTTATACTTTGGTCAAAAATTCCTTAGTTGAAAAGCAAAATTTGTTGTTTCAAATTTCAAGTCATGTTTTAAATGGTTTCCTCAATCCCTCTTAAGTTGTCTTGAGGTATACACAAACATTTACCCCTAAACAGAAGTTTAGTTAAATGGTTTGTGTATAAGGGAATAATCCCTTTAAAAATCCTTTGGTAAAACATTTGTCAAAACATATTTCCATTTCTTTTTGGTAAAATCCAAAGTCTTAAAAGGGCTCTTAATTTTTGAAGAGTCTATATGCATACATCTTACCATTATTAATTCAACGGTCATTTTATGTAAAGGATTAAGCCTTTAATCACGTGTTAATTATTTAGGGTACCGGTTTTTATTGTTCAGCCAGTTCAGGGCAATCTATAATTAACTATTAACTCAATCTTATTCTTATAAACAAACAAATGATCCTTAATGATCACAAGCATGAATTTATCAAATTATAGTCTACACACGTGATTCACCAAATTTATGAATGCTACATGTGTATTAGTTAATCCAAACGTCATCACGTGAAACTCATAACGTTCGTTACAAGTACCGGATGAGGTGATTGGAATAGATAATCTCTTTCGCAGATACGAAGTTGATGATAACCATGCTATGGATCAAATCTGCTAGAACCTTGTAAATGATCGAACAATTCTTCCATTTCGAGTTATGGATATCGTTTTCGATTGTCAAATTACTCAGTCACAGTAATCTATAAATATAAGGAAAGATAACACCATAGCTCTTCAGGATGACAGGCTTGGTATAATAAAATCTTTCTCCGACAACTTTCTTAGTTGTACGGTAATTCCTTTAATTTAGATGGTGCTGACGTACAGTGCACAAGCCACAGGTGCAGCACCGGAAATATAATCAAATACCAAATTCTACTTGCCTTAATGGCGGAAGTCTAGGTAAATTACCAGCAAATACCTCCTAAAGTTTCAGATAAGATAAACATCTTTTAATAAATTCATATCAGGTTCTTTCTAGATTATAATATCTATGCCTAATTCACAACCATTCACGGTATAATTTCAAGTCTAAATGCAGGATATGATCATCCATCAAGAATTATTTAGATCACTTTTGATAATCAACATCTTATCTTTTAGAGAAATTCTACTCGAGTTCCCATCAATTAAGACAATGTCGTCATGTCATAATCAATCAATTCATTCCACTGGCACTATCAACTTCCAAGTCTCATTGCCGTCGATAAGATGTGAACTTCTCAAAAGACTAATAATAACTCATAATCTTTTACAAGTTCAAGGATATTAGGATTCACAACTACTACTAAAAGAGTAAGGTCAACGCATAATCTACGCGAGAGAACTTCAAATCAGATACAGACGAAAACATTTAACGAATATGAATATATCCCATGTTTTCATAATTTGAGTACGCATTCGGAAGCTCCTCGGATCGTTACCCAGGTTATTCAAATGAAATCAAATCAAAAGAAATGATAGGAACGTCGATACACCCAGTCGGGTATCAACACTCGGTAATCAGATACTTTTCCTAAGAATCTCACTACGGGAGAATTGGACAAGAACGGAATTGTCAATTGTCAAATAAGACAATTTCCACAGATGAGTAAATTCGATTCAGAAGAATAGATGGCACGGGCACATATGTAGATGTCTTCTAACATTATGTACCTATTTTTCACTTTTTGCAGATCTCATAAATTTTTATCTTTCACAATCTTCAAAGATAATGTAGTGTTTATTCATTAGTTTTATGGTGACTACTAATCAGTCTTGCATGGTTCATTCCAAATTGTATGTAGGCGCGCAACTATATACAATTTCAAGATTAACGATGCAATACTCAGTTCGTCAAAATTTTATCATCATGTTTATAATAAAAACATTTTCATGCTTAATTCTTAAATAAGAATCAAAAATAAATTTTCAAATATTTTATTTGTCATGAAAACAATTAAGTTTTCCCAAGGTGTTTTATAAACAACTTCATTTTGATATCAATCACTTATAAATCTCACTTTGAATAATCCTTATTGTGTTGAAAATTAAATTTTCTCAAAGGATACCGTTTTAACTTTATAAAAACAATGTGTGATCTGCAAAAGAGTGATGAAGAGTTGTTCACCAAGAACTAACTACGATATGATAGGAAATGAGCTTAGCCAAATAATCATGAGGTTCATGATCTCGATGGCGCTCAAAAAGAATAATCCACAACGTAACTCAATTCGAGATGAGTACTTGTTCAATGGTTGCATCACTAATGCGAACATTAGGAAGAAGCAAGAAAAGATAGATAACATCGATACATGTAGAATTTAGCAATCAAAGGTAGTCTTTTCATTAATCACAAACAAGTCAAATTGTACCGTAACACATTACGTGTCACTATGTCATACAATTCTCAGAACTCATCCTACCAACTGATATCTCAGTTAGTTAGGGATTTTTAAATAATACCACAATGAATACTAATCTACAAGAGTCATTAGGTGTCCTGCCTGTCCCGGAAGATCCATCGGTCCCAATTCAGAAGAAGATTTCTTCAATTTATTTATTGGACACTGGGCATCCTCGTTAGTGGACAATGGCTTAGGAACAACCCTTAACACGAATCCTACAATCAATTAAATCCTTATAATTCAATCACAGAACTTAACGACTTCCTCTTAACAATCTCATATTCCATTCAAGTTAAATTTTACTTTATTCAAGTTTCAACCAACTTTATACTCAATTCGATATCCTACCTCATTCTCCAATACTTACAACCTTATTCTTCGGCCTTGTAAAGGCAATACAATCTCAATATGAATCAACACTTAATTTCCAATCCTATAGCTCTTACAAAAACAATTATCAAATGAGTCATTAATATGAAATGACTTGATCATTCCACTAGACTTCTCGGAAAGGTATTAGTGGCATGAGGCTTTTGGGTAATGCTTCCAATAACAGCCTCAAGTGCAACATTCACCCTTTCGATTTCAATTTAAGAATTGGATGACAACGAATCAGATGACATCTTTCTAGGTGATAACGTTTTGTCAAACTCCACTCTATAAGAAAAGATCGTCATGACATCGATATCAGATTTAATCTTGCCAATTCTTCTTCAATATCGCAATCAACTAATATCTACACTTCTAAGAATATCAACCATTTGTCGGGATCATAAATATCCACAACTTGGTTTAGATCTAGGATAGCTAGAATTCCTACGAGAATAGCTTCGATTAATTTACTAGGGGATTTAGGGTACATTGTGACAATCTACGTCGTATAAATACCTCGTATAAATATCAAAATAATCATCAAACAATCATGTAATAAAATTACATCATATATATATAATCTAAGTTATATATATTAAAATAACACTTCTCAGTCTTGGCCTTGTCGGTAACTCGGGAATTCTTCGGCACCGTTATAGTCAAAAGATTTTTAGACATTTTTGAAAAATGTTTATAGTTAAAAGATTTTGAAAAGTTTTATTCAAAACCTTGGTTTTAAAAATCTTTCGTTCTCTATAACGAGAGCTCTGGTACCAAACTGTAACACCCCCAAATTTATACAACTCAATACAGCGGAAGACTCGTTGGTGTTACGGGATAGCACATTACTCACATCATAGACAACGCATAAAAATCGCGTCGATTATTAATAAAGCATTTCCATTCATAAATATCAAAGTTACATCGGTCCCAAGTCATTATATTTCATACAAAGTTTTACAAAGTATTTTGAATGGAAAATATAGTTTAAGTGCGGGCCATGAATTCTTGTCGTCTTCCCGAGAATTACCTTCAAGTACCTGAGATAAAACATGTTAAAAGAAAAGGTCAGCGATAACGCCGAGTGAATTCATAGAGTTTAATAAATTCCATCAATATAACTTTGGTATAAAGTTAATACCAAAAATCAATTCGTACAATTCATTGTAATAGGCCGTAAAATAGCCAAAATCATTTTATACAAATCTTTGTAATAGGCCATAAAATAGCCAAATTCATTTTATACAAATTCTTATCGAAAATCATAATATAGGCATTTGCCTTAAAAATCATTATACGAGCTAATGTCGTAAAAATATCATACAATACGTCTTATGACGTTGTATAAAGTCAAATAAAAACCGTTATATGAATGTGGTTATGAAAACCAAAATACAAACATAATATCAATAGTATGACCCTGTATTGCTAGTCAGGCAATACATCGTAATTCGGAGCGTCTATTAGTATTTCGTTAATTTTGGATTATTACAAGCCGCATGACATTGTTACCTTACTAAACCAACAATGGGTAGCTAACCCGATACCAATTTTTCCCATCTAAAGTAGCGTGTCGTCACAAAGGTCACGCTATGGAAATCTTCTCATACATAAATTCGCTTACCAATCAATGTGGCACGACGGGGATCAACCGTCAAGGCGCGAACTGGGGTGATCGTCCCCAAATAGTACTATTAAATGCATAAGCGTCTACCAACTCCCGGTAGTTCACAATTCATGCTAATGGGACTTTTAGTGACATAACCTAACTTTAATAATCCATTTTATTTCATCTATCGGGTCCATTAATCATTTATCGGGTCATACAATCGGGTCATTCAATCATTCGGGTCCAAAATCAATAAACAAACAATCGGGACAAATGGTGTCCTATTTTATAAAACTAACATGTTATCTCCCTCGCGGGTTTATAAAACATTTATAAAAACATTTAAAAGAGTGCGAGGCTATGAACTCACGTTGATGTGGGAAGGCGGGTTATCGGCAATTCGGACGTACGGTACGTGCTTCAATCACGGAAACCTAGACAAATAATACTCGTCTTAGACTCATGTCCAATGACTTTATAAAAATAACAATTATGTATACATATGATGATTTTGTACATATGATGATGATCAAGTGGGTTTATATATCCTTGTTTACTCATTTTAGTGTTTACGTCTTGGTAACGTCTTACTAGTTCACTAGTTTTACCGATTTTACCTATTTTAAGTCCATTGAGTCTTTATAAGTTCTTTAACTTGTTTTTACCCTTTTTATACCTATATTATTATTATATATACTTTTCATGTTGGGCCCAAATGGGTTAAGCCCAATAAGTTCTTTTTACAAGTTTTTATCTTATTAAGTCCAATTATTAGTCCAATATGTTTGGTTAGCTCGTAAATGTCCGTAATTCTTATAGTCCGGGTTTTATCGGTTTTTACTTGTCTTAGTTATCTATACATCAGTATATGACTTTTATAAACTTTACATTAGACGGGTTTGGTCGTCTAAGTTTTATTTGGCGAAAAACGTTAATTTTACGGCGATAGCCGAAAAAGTTGTAAAAATCAAGTTTATAGTTTTTATTACTTATAAATATTATTTCACCACCATTTATATAATTTACCCATTTAATTAACCTTTTATACATTTATATAAATAAGTTTTATAAGTTAGTGGGTTTATATTTTTACATTTTATACATTATAATGTGAGTGCTTATATAATAATAATAAACATTATTTCCAAAAATCTGATTTTTAACTTCATGTTCACCATTTTTAACATATCTAGAGTTCTATAATGAATTAGAAGCTCATTTTTAGATGGCATGATCTTCATAATATGTGATACATTTAACTTAGTTATAGACACTGCCCATTTTGAGTTTAACTTGCCTTAACAGTCCTTACAAAACTACTTATTCAGATTATACCACCTAACTTGTTTTGATCATATCTCACTCATTATTTTGATTCCATTGCATGGCCAACTCTCACATGTGTATAACATCATCTACTTACTGTAAATAGATCAAACCATGCAATTTTATCAGTTCATCTTTTAGTTATCTACTGTTTTTATACAGCCAACTAAATAGTCAAGATTTTAGCTTCATTTCTTATGGTTATCATCATTTTTAAGCATATTTATCAAGACTTGATCCCCACACAACATTTTTATCATCATATATACATCATATACATATACAAAATGAAAGAAAATACATTTGTTCTTTACAAAATAACAAGAGAAAAGTGGAGAGGATGATCTTCTTTACCAATCCAAGTGGATTTCTTGTTTTAGGAAGACAAGAACTTGATGAACACAACAAGTATCTCCAAGACCATCAAATATCAAGAACATAGGTTGGAAAATCAGCCCTAGGACACAAGCAAATCACCTCCAAAGATGTTAATATGGCCACCAAATGAGCAAGGCTTCAAGAGAACTCCTTAATAGAGCTAGTAAACATGTGGTTTATGGCTAAAAAGATCAAATGGGGTGTTTGTTGCTTAATGTTGGACGGCAAGGATGAGAGAGTTGAGAGGATTTTGGTGTTGGTTTGCATGTGAGAAGTGATGGTATGAGAAGTAGTAGCTAGTTTTGAGTTAGTGGTAAAGGAAGTTAGCTTAACATGTAAGCTAAGGCTTACACATGGAAGGTGTAAGCTAAACTTGATGCCACCTTGGGTTGTGGTGTCAAGTTATGCCGTCCCATATAGCTAGTGGGGTGGGACAATGTGTTTTGTCCCATCTCACTAGTTTACGGGTATTTCTCGATTCTAGTTTTCTCGATTTGCGTGCCCTCGGGTCGTTTTACGAAAAACGTTTTTATAAATTATGAATCGACGTCACAAAACGAATCCAATAAAAATTGTCTCATCAAAACGGAGTTCGAAAACGTAAATACGTAATCCTAAGGTTTCCGGTTTAGTCGTAAAGGACGTTAAAATAAAATCGTAAGTCCTAATCTCTTCTCGTAAATTTGTGAGTTTATGAACTAACACAAATTTAAAACTCCAAAATAATATTCACGGATAAATTTATTTTCTGAATTGTCGGACTGTCACCAAAGACGGTGTATGTAAACTTAAGCACGTAACGTAGAATCCTCCGGTTTAGACGTAGTCGATGCTACTCCAAGACATAATTCCAAATTTCTTCCCAAAAATAAGTGAGTTCATATTATAACATTAAAATAATGTTTTTAAATAATATTTGAGAATAAAATATCAACCATAAATTGACGGATTGTCACATACATGTAATCAATGCCCAATAGCAACCGATAATAAAGGCAAAGCCTTTATACCAGGATCTAAGACCGTGTCTTCATTTTCGGATGATAAACGAAACAACATGACTTTGAACATCATCGTCCTAAAGGGACACAAGAAAATAGAATGAGAAGAGAATGGTGGGACATTGGGTGGGCAAAACAATTGAGTTACCCGGGGTAAACTCTCACCGTAAGTGTAGAAAGGATTTCTAGTGACTACTTCGGTGAAAGACCGAGCTTTTATCTTAAACGTGATACCGGGGTCAAAAATCTTGTCCTCTGTGGAGAAGTGTGAGGAAACAAATGGGGCTTCCCACACACTAGGTCCACACAAAACGTCGTCAAAAGAAGTAGACGCGTTTGTAGCAAGTTCAATTAAACGAGGTGATGACGGAGTTAACTTTGGAAAATCTTTAAAATTAATTTTCAAATCATTTCCTTTTTCATTTTTTAACTCATTGTTACGAAAACCCAAGTTGATTAAAATGAAAATATTAGGTGTTTCCAAAACAATTCTAGGCACACTTACAATTTTCACATTTATCTTCAAGGCGGGAGGAGGATTTAAATTTTTAAAACGTGAATAGATTAATAAAGCATCCCCCTCTGGCTAACGCAACCGTCCTCAACAAACTAGAAAATCGAAGGCAGATTACTAAGAATCTGTTTGATCTTGGAAAAATCGCCATCGGGATCAAAAATGTCTTCTCTTCCCAGTGGAAGAGGTTGGGAAATCATGTTGTCGATAATCGAGTCGCTAGCTTCAACCGTCGTGAAACTAGGAATAGAAGGCTCTTTGATTGAAGATTTTTCTTTTGTCGTTTCGACCTCGACATCGAAAAACGTATCAATGTGAGCAAGGCCACCGGCGGACTTCTCACATGATAAATCCATAATCTCTCTCGATGTGGGATTAGGAGAAAAAGGCTCGTCAAGTGACGATTTTGCCTTGACGGTTTCAACTTTGTCCTTCGAATGGATCGAACGTGGGTTCTCGAACATTTTAGAAAAATTACTAACACGTCCCTTCGGATTTAATTTTCGTTCATCTTGTAAAAATGAGGGTTCAACGATTTCCTTTAAATCCTTGTCACGTTTTCCTTTTTCAAAATCATTTAATGGAATTTCCTCATTCAGAATTGGTGTATATTGATTTAGAAAATCCTCAATAATTTCATCCTCATTAGAAAAAATAGGTTCAAATGGTATAACATTCATTGTTCCTACGCGTCCTACGAGTTTTTCTTGTGGTTTGTTTTTAACAACATCTTTAAAAACATCGTTAGTGGACGTTTTCATTTCCTCTACGTTCGTATTAGATGACGACGATTGCATGACTTCAACATTCGAAAGAGTGGGATCAATACAAGATGTACGAGTCTTAAGAGGCGATATGGCTTGAACTTCTCTTTTGAGATTAGGATTGGTGACGTTCGATGACGAACTCGACTCGTATGACGCTAATCTTTCCACTAAGGTCTCAATTATTAAAAGATGTTTATCTCGTTCATTAGCGTAATCTTTCTTAATATCATCTACGTATTTTATCCACATCTCTTGACTTTTGTCATACAAAAGTTGTTGCTCTTCAAAAAAGGTGTTATAATCATTTTCCAATTTTATGAAAGATTCCCTTTGGGTTGCCGTTTGTTCCTTACAAGTTTCCTTAAGGCTTGTCATTAGTTCTTCATCATCGTTAATTTCTCATTATTACGTCTCACATAGTCGTTAAAGGCATTATGAATCGTCTCATCATTTTCATTTTCATCGCAATTAAAAGACGAATCATACGACGAATAAAACGAAGACGATGGGTGATCTTGGTCGTAAGATTGAAATTCGTCACCATGATCACGTGGAGCGGAGTTATAGATATAACCCTCTCGACCTCCATAAACCTCAAAATTAAAACAATTAGCGCCGCGTCCACAATATGGACACGATTAATATCCACCATCATTAGACATGATGCAACGAGAAAGTCATTTTGAGAATTAAACGTTTAGAGGGTGAAAGAAAAGAGTTATGAAAATAGAGGGAAAGAGTCGAAGAATATTTTTGTGTTTTTGGTTTTTCGATTTTTTTTTTTTTGTTATTTTTGTGTATTACGTAGAAGTTAATCTACAAAAATTATACACTAATCAAAGGTCTCGATTAATGAATCCAAAGAAAATGAATGTAATCACGTGAAGTGAAAACCTTCGTCGACTTTGAAACGTTGGTGAACCACCAAAATGTTTCGAGGTTCAATAATGTGAACTCACAAAAATAGATTAATATACTTGATGTGGCAAACCCCTAATCAATCTTTACTTTCAAAATTTCGCACAAGCGAGCGGAGAAAACGAGGTGGCGTGAAGCACTTAAGAGCCTTTTTTTTAGGTCGTAAAATACAACCGCCTTATACCCACGTTATAGTTTGTATTTATCGAGATTAAACCAATTAAGAGTGTTTATCTATATTGCCTTTGATTTCGTTTGAATTCGATACGCTTAATAGTGACCGGAACGCCCACTATTAAGGTGCGATTTCTCGCGTATTTGGATAATTATTGTGTGTTAATTGTTCTACGTAAATACAATATAATATTCACAAAAATACGATAAAACGATTTTGTGTTAATAGAGTTCTATTTAACACTATTTATTTGTATGGCTAATAATATAGAAAAATAACAAACGAGTATGTACGATAAAAAACGTAAACACTCAAATAAACGCGATAAATAAATATGGTTAAACACCCCCCCTGGAAGCGGCGCCATTTTATATGTAGTATTTTTGTATATACTTTATTTTTAGGGAAAAACAAAGCAACACAAACGTCGTGGTAAGTATTAATCGATACGGTTTAGGAAAACCGTAAAGACGAATATTCGAGTTCGTTCTCGATGATGTATGGTGTTTAGCCAACAATAATTATGCGATATTTATTCGAGTTATTACATTTTTGGAAAGAAGGAAAGAAAAGAAAATGGAGACGATTTACACTAAAAACGGTCGGAAACGCGTATACGTATGAACGTAAAAACCCGACCTAACGAAAAAATTTATCTAAAAAATAATTAAAAATTACTAAAAAGTTCTAAAAATTCTAATTATAAATAAACCGTAAACGAAAAAAATTTAAAACTTTTTAATTAATTAATATCAATTTTTTAAGTTTAATAAAAATCCTAAAAAATAAATTAACTAAGAAAAAGAAAAAATTTGAATTTTTTTTTTATAAACCTAAAGTGTACTATTTAAAAACTAAAAAATATTTTTTTGAAAATTAAAACTTGATTTAACTATTTTTATGACTTTTTCCAAATTTAAAACTAAAATAATCCTAGAAAATGAAATAATAAAAAGAAAATTTGAAATTTAAACTATACAAAAGCAAAATTACTTTTCCTATGTGCTAAATGACAAAAGAAAATTTTAGAAAAAAGAATTATTTTTTTCGACTTTTAAATTAATTATTATGAATTAAAAATGATTTTAAACTAATTAAACTATTAAAAATAATAAACGACTTGGGAAAAATCTAAATTTTTTATCAAAGCCCAAAATACTTTTTAAAAACTAGGAAAAATAAAAACCCTAAAAATAATATACAAATAAGCTACGAAATAAGCTACGAAAGCTGATAATATGAAAATAAGCTAAAATAAAAAGAGTATAAATAACACATAAAAGGAACTAGTTAACAGAAGTCACCATAGAGAAGATGGTAGGGAGATGTGTTTGTGTGGCGTTTGTATAGCTGCTGGAGGTCAGGGGTTCGATTCCCCTTGAAAACATTTTTTAAAACATTTTTTTTCTTTTGTTATCAGCTTGTGAGCTGAACACACAAAATAACACAGTATAAAAAGAAGATGTAATGGAGTATAAACAAAAAGTTCTAACAAATCAGATGGTGAGAATGTCTGAGTGTTGCGCCTCTCTTCTCTGAGGTCTGGGGTTCTAACCCTGTTTGTTGCAACTTTTTTGTGAATTATTATTTTGGACAGCTTTATTTTCACAAACACTGAGTACTATAACACTGACTATTATCTAACAATCTGCAACTCATGCCAAATTCAAGTACACAGTTCATACAGCAAATGAGCAAAAACAATTAATCTAACACAGTGGGAATAAAATGACTTTTGGTGACTTGTTTTGGATACAAACGACACCTCGGTCACTCTAAACATACAAAGCCAGGTGAATAAGCCAAGTAATCAGTAAGCTAAAAGCAAATAGTGGGCAATTAACTAGCAGCTTCTAACAGAAACTAACGCTCGGCTCCTTTTTTTCTTGGTTCTCTTTGATGCACAGTAAACGACAATAACAAAAGCACAAAACACAGGTGCTTCAAACACCCTTACGAGTTGCAAGATCACACAGAAACAACAAAGTTCTATGTTTGGTATTCCCTTTTGGTGTGTTGTTGGGTTCTCAGTTTGCTACTCGATACGTAGTCACTTAACACCACATCCAAAACACACACGATCCAAAACAACACTGACCACAACACTAATTTGTGATGGGTGTGCACAGTATACAACACAAACACACATGATAAGCGAAACCTGCAAGTCCAAAAAAATATAACATTGGGTAGAATACTACGCAGACACACACTTTCTTTTTCTTATGCTTTGTTTCTTGGTTTTAATATGATGCTCAGTAAATAAACACAACACAACATACCTATTTTTTTACTTTTTCTATATTTAGCTTAGACCCACAGTTAACTTAAACACACAGCCACATCACAAACACAACCAAAAATAATAACGAATTAAGGCCACACTTGGTTTTTGTTTGCACACAGTGGAGCACGAAAATACAACAGCGGGCCTTCTTTTGTTCACTTCTTTGGTTCTATATGCTGCTGTGTGGTTTCTTGGATGCAAGGGGCACCAACATGTAAACACAATGCACAAACACACAACCTTAACAACAATCACGCCACGATTACTCCTTGTTATGTACCCGCTATTGAACTAATTTGAAGAAAGCAACACCCCTTAATATCCTCTTTTTGGACAACAAACCCCCCTTTTTTATACTTTTGGTTGTTGTGTTGGTTGAAAAGACACTCCAGTACTAACAGAAATCGCACAACACACTAACAAGGAAAAAGAGATCAATGGACAAATAAGCATCTACTTCACATATACAAACACCACGGGGCAAATTACAGTGGGCTAACAACAAACAGGCATAAGGCTTATAAGAAGCTTTCTGGTGAGTTCAAAAGCTGAGTGAGCGCTAAATAAGCACCTAATTCACGGACTTCTACTATTAAGACCTAACTATACCTAAGACTAATCAAACCTACAAGATTATAGATACTAACTCTCATAATCTAAACCTCAAACTCCTAACTAATAAGAAATTAACAGGAACTAAAAACACACTCATTTTTATGCACAAAAATAAAATTTGAGCAGACAAAACTTAAAGATGAATAATCTAAGCCACAAATAAACATAAGACAAGTGTGATCAAGTACCTAAACTAATAGTTTTCAAGAATGCACTGTCCAAATATCAAAATCTAAAGAGTATTATCTAACTGATGTGAATAGTTAGTTTTGGCCATTTTATTTGCTCATTTTGATTCTCAAATGTGCAACTAAGATTACCACCATAAACCAAAGATACTAGATGTCGAAAATAGCTCAAACAAATCACAGAACCATTCACTTATCAATCTTAACAGTGAACAACCTAAACTTCCTAGAAAATGGACAGATTTTAGAGTGAACTAGCAAAACGAAATCTTTAAACTAAACCCTCTAATCTTTATGCAAAAATCAATTCGACCATGACCTAGAAGTAAGTGCAGAGCTAAGACTCGACTAGGTTGTTAGTTTCCAACCAAGGACAAGCTGTCCCAAACACCCTTATAATATCTTGGTGACGATTTTTTTTACAAAGATTTTTTGAGCAAAAATCATGCACATGACATAGAACTAGAATTAATCAATTTCTATTAACAAATCAAAAAGAATTACACACAATCTTTCACACATGAGCAACAACACTCAAACCACATGAACTTTCAATGTATTTTCAGAAAATTGAAAATAAAAACTTACCGAAAGGATGCACAATCCACACCCTCGGTATTTTTGAGCTTATGTGGTAGCTTTACCACAAGCTTCCACACCTGAAATAAATAACAAACAAAAGAATCAAGGATCAACCTTGACTCTGTTAGCACAAGAACATAAATCAACTTACTGATTTTTTTTCTCACTTTCATTTAAAAAAAAAACTTTTCTTGAAAACATTCTCTTTTTTTACACCTTGACACCAATCTACAATATCTTTCTGATAATAAACTCAAACAAGAAAATTCTTAAAAAGAATTTGAAAACAAACCAACTTTTCTTTCTTGAAAACTTTTTGAAAACTCGAAAAGTAAATTGCATAAAAAATTTTTGCAGGAAAGTAAAATTGAAAGTTAATTTAACACTGCGTTCTTGAGTTTTTAGTAAAAGAAAATAAAGAAAAAGAAGATAAACGAAAAGCTAAAGAAAGGAAGTTATGAGTTTGATTTGTGTTCTCGAGTTCCAGCCTAAGCAAAAAGAAAGCAAGGAATTCATACTATAATTTTATATTATAAAGTTGAAAAAAAAGTGCAAACTTACATATGTACCCTTTTATACTCGTACATTCGATGAATGATAACTTATACAATATAGATAATATTTTCTGCATATCATGGTTGCCATTTAATGGTCTAATAACAATAATACAAATAAGGCCCACGATTAACAGATATAGATGATAAGGTACTATGTCTTCTTCATATTAGGGTTGAGCACACTAAAGCATCAAACATTATATACCCAATATTTTATACAGAAGTAATTAAGACAAACAAGATGTCAGATCAGATATGTCGAGAAGATCAAACAAAACATTAGGACGAGAAGATGAAGACAAGCAGCGATCAGATGAAAAATGGAGAAGAAGACCGTAATGATATCAGATCTGTGAAGGGCATGTTTGTCTTTCTACATAAAACTTGCAAGTTCCATACGATTTCCTCTCAAATCCGCCCAAATATGGGCGGAAAGTTTTACTCTAATATTTCCTTCCAATTTCCCCTCTACACACTTTCCTTTCCTTGCTAAACAAACTCAAGAACACAAGAAGTTGCTTGTTTCCTAGCATTTCCTTTCTTTCCCCTCAAAACCACACTCGAAAACACAGTGTAAAAGACAAGGAAAATAAAATGGAACTCGGTTTTATTAAATCAAAATCCGGATTACAAACTTTTGAGAAAAAAACTAGAACAAATAAAATAATAAAACCTTAATCGCCCTTATATATTGGGTCACAGAAGAGTCTAGAATCTAAAACTCTAGTTGCTTGATTCCCCAGAGTGCCCTTTGTTTGAATATGCAGCTTCATCAAAGAATGGCCTCATGTGACTTCTATGATTGTGCCAACTCTTGCGATACATCTTGATGGTTAAATTGTGAGTAGGGAGCAAGTAAATACCTCACAACCATTGATCATCTGTCAAGATTCGTTTTTGGGGTTTTGGTGTGAAAGAGACAAGGCAGGGCACCTATGTGATGGTGTCTCTGCTGATGTGGCCAAGGGCATAAGGATGGGATTTGATTAGTTGGGAGGTTAATCATCAATCTGGAGATGATGGGGCCTTGATTATGTGGATTAGTGGCGATAGCAAATTAGGGTTCATAAGGCTGGGAAAGGGATTATGATTTTAATAGTGTAAGTTTCCCCCGTAGTTTATATAATAATTAAAAGGTTTTAAATTTTAATTAATTATAAACTGGAGTAGAAATGGATAGGGTATTTGGATATGGATCCGGTTTGATGGGTAGGTTTTAATGACGTGGAGGCTTGGGGTTGGAGGGTTTTTGTTAAGTGGGTAAATGGGTACATTTGTTGGGTATTAATGGGTGATGGGGTTAAGTAGGTTTGGTTTTTTTGTCACTTTAAGCCCCTCCCCTAACAGCAGCCATGGATATTCATTTGCACCAATTATCCTTGTGGCATTTCAATGGCAGTCCTTTCCCTTTTTCATGTCTGGTCTAAAGTTAACAAAGAGGACTAATCTTGTCCTTTCTTTATCTTTAAAGGA
This sequence comes from Glebionis coronaria, assembly GCA_025667525.1. NCBI lineage: Eukaryota > Viridiplantae > Streptophyta > Magnoliopsida > Asterales > Asteraceae > Glebionis > Glebionis coronaria. The sequence goes on from CM046876.1 coordinate 183,636,736, forward strand.
CTGATCTTGTAAAAGAATCATACTTTAGGGACCCCAAACTAACTTTTGAGATTCTTAGGGGCATAAAGTGTCAATCTTCAAAACTTGAGGGACCAAACTTGTACAATCCTCAAAGTTGGAGGGCATTTTTGCAAAATCCAAAACTCGAGTCCGGTTCATTGTGCGGCTTCGTTTCCCCTGTTTGTTTTTTATTGATTCTTATGATATTTTGTCATTTTCTCGATATCCATACCTAAAATAAACATTAAACAAACACAAGCCTATATTTGGCACTTTTTATGATATTTTCACCATTTTAAGCCCGTTTTGGACGATGAGACCATGTATAAAAGCAGTCTCATCACTTCTCCAGTGAGAGATGATGGAAACATCATGAGTTGAACGGCTTCGGCTTGTCCTTCTCCATAGTTAAACATTTTGCATATTCCGCTAAATTCATGGATGTGTTTGTGAGGATCGGTTTTGATTCGACCATCAAATTGGTGGTTTTTGACAAGTTTCAAGTGGTTTCCTTTGATTGCAAAATCGTTCGCAATTTTAGGTAAAACGATTGTGGAGCCAGGAGTTGGTACTACAACTCTATCGGCTTACCACACTGGTTCATCATCGGTGTCCGACATTGGATCGTAACGGTTGATGAGTTTTGTGAGAAATAGGAATTGAGAAAGGTTGTCGAAAGGTTGGTTGATTTCGCGAGGTTGATGTTGCTCGTGTCTCCTATCGAAAGGTACACGAAGGTGAAGTCTACGTATCCTTCGGTTAAGGGTACGTTCAGGTTCTGATAATGGTGATAAGGGTGGAGTTTTGGATGAACGGGTGTGCATCCATCAAGGGTTTTTGGTTTAAGAAATGTGCTTCGCACTTTTTGGATTGTGCGGCGTACTTTTGTTCGCTACAGGAAGTGCGGCGTACTTTTTTATTGTGCGGCGTACTTTCTGTACTGCAGAAAAATTTTCGGTTTTGTTTGAGTGGGAAATGATTCAATTCTTTAAAGATTACGAAAGTTTTGGTTACAAAACAGGATTATAAGTCCCCGGTAGCAGCGTCAAAAACTTGATATTCGTTTTGCAAGTCTTAAATTTATATAACAAGGTTTAGACAAAACAAGGGACTAGAAATACAAACACGGGCAAGTGTACCCTTTCGTTCGTAATATAGCTTGTAGTGGTAAGCCAGGATCATTCACTGAGACTTAGCTTCGTTTTGGTAATCAATATAATAAATGAAGAAAGAAATGATTGATATGAATAACAATAGTAACAAATATGACTAATATGGGATAGTTAGTATGAGTTCGTGATGATGATAATCATGATCGAGATATGTTTATTAAACATCCCCAAATTACATTGCGCAGCGGAAATACACATTTGGGTGCTAAACTCAAACTTCATTACACAAAACACTTTAAACATCTCAAAATCGTACAGTTGAAATATAAAAGGATATAAAGTAACCATTGTCTAAAACCTTCGATCCCAAGTAAAACAATTTCAGAAATATCATAGTAACATTTAGGTCCCCCAAAGATCACAGCCAATCAACAAACAATTTTATCAAAATACATGACCATACATTATTAAATTTATGACAAAAGGGAAAGAAATCCGTTTTAGACCAATCACCACAAAAGCAGCCCGCAATCCTTCTCTAGCAAGCTCCGCCATTCATCAACTTCAATCACCTGAAATACATGCTTAAAATCATCAACACAACGGTTGAGTAAGTCTATAGGTTTTCCAAATCATCATTTGAACACAAGAGAAAAATAAATCATAATCATTTAATAGAATTGTTGATCATACAATCTATTATTCAGGCATTCTGGATTATAGCAATAGCTATAGAATTGTATTAAGCTCATGACACCGACCCCTTAACTTAGTCACCCACGCCTAAAGCCGGCATGACTATATGAATTCCATTGCCCCTACTAGGGTATCAATTGCAAGTATACCACATTCTTATTCTCGTAAATTATCCTTCCTAGAGGTTACTCAGCGTAAAGCCCTCGTCTCAGATAGGGTCGTTAGCCCAATAGTACTATCATCTGAATAAGCGGCTATTCCTAAATCACAACATCAAGTCAGAAAATAGTTAACGGCTCATGAATTTAGAGACTTTTGCAATGTAGGTACTTATACAATTCAAGGCAACATCAGGCAACAACAGGCAACATACAGGTCCAAACAATCATTCATGACTTGCGTTCATTTTATTTTCAAATAGCATGTATCCCCCCTCGCGGGTTTTAAAATCATTCAAAACAAGTACAAAGCGAGACTATAGACTCACCTTGAGTAATAGCAGTAGCAAGACGACATTCGACGATAGTTGATGCCTGATAAACACAAAAACCGCAACCTATCAAATAAGGCGCGTTCATTAATAATAGAATCGAATATAACTCATACATAATAACATCAAACTCAAAATCATAAAATCACGACAAACCCGAAAGAAAACAATACAAGTGATTCTATTACTTCCTTCTATATGTTTAATCTATTAGTTTATTCTTTCGATAAAAATCTGTCGGTACATACCAAATGTACGAGCTCATTTACCCCACTTAAACACGTCAAATATTTATGATACTACTCAGAGATCTCACTTACTATCTATAGAAAGTCCTCTTAAAAGCCCATCAAATGATTTTACTTTTAAAGTTCCCTGCCCGACACACCTTTGAACTATAAAAACCGGACAGTTTTACGTCACCGACTCATACAACCATTTTGACCATTCTAAACAATCCCGTTTACAAATCAGACACTTGAGTTTGAAAATAGACACACAACCCTAGGTTTAGAACCTAAAATCAGACCTTTAACATTTTTACAACTCATTCTATAGTCCCTGAGATTGGATCCAAATATCGACAACAACTACATGTCGTGCCGATACTCGTGTCCCCGTACACAAATAATCAAATTATCATAACTTATCGCTCGTTTGGAGCTAGAAGCTCTACTTTATATCAATTCGAAGCTAACGAAATTCTCTACAACCCTAGGCTATTAGTTTACCCATTTTCAAAAAGTAAAATACCCAAAAATTTACTTTTACCTACTGATCTAAAATACATGTTTAAAAATCACACTAAATCAATTTTTCAACCTATTTTACTCAATCTCCTATGCCTAATATCATCCGACAATCATCTTAAACAATTAATTTAACCCCTAACACCCTTGAATGATCAATCTTCAAATGATCCATTCAAAATTTTAAACATGCAATCAACAATACTTGAATATAATAACAATAACACCTATATACAATCATAAAAATGGATCAAACACTACTAGTTCATCAAGAAAATAAATTTTTGAAAAAGTTGATGCATGTGGTTAAAAATTATACCAAAATGATGGGTAGCTCAAGATTAAGATGGGTCTTATTTTAGTTATCTTGGATCAAGCTTAATTTTTGATGAAAACTAGTTATATGTGTGTATGGGTGACGGCATATAAGAGAAAAAGGAGAGAGAGATGGAAAATTTTTGTTGCAAGCTTTCTATGTGTAAAGTTAGGTGAGAAATCACCTTATATATGGTGGTGGAGGGGCTTGTTTTTCCAATTTGTGATAGTTTTGGTCCAAAATGCAATAAAATAGTTTAAAAGGTAGAAAATGTAAATTGTCAATTTTGAAAATATTTACGAGGCTCAGGTTTCGTAAAAATACTTTTCAAAAGTTAAAACGCACTCAAAATGTGATAATAATATGATCCTGGTTCGACTTAATACGCAATTAAAATAAAAATGTCAAAAATATAAACATCGAAACAACAAATAATAAACCATAAAATCTCGGGCATTCGTTGATATCGTGCTCATTAATAATCCTCGCTATTAGTAAAAAGGTAAAAATAAGACTTCCAACGTCGGTTTTAAATTAAACCATCAACCGTCATATCATTCAAGCTCATCAAAAATTTAAAAATTATTCGTAAAGTAATATTAAATAATGACCGCGGGTTCGGGTTATCACATCCTACCCTCCTAAAAGAGAGCGGCGTCCTTGACACTCGGCCCCTCTTGTACTCACATTCCATACTTCTAGAACAAAAGAGAAATCTTTTCCTTAAAGAAATCCTCATGCTTCCTTCACGAATTCAAATCCACTCCTAGAATTCTTGTATCTTCAGAATAGATATCTTACTATGTTTCGGCCTCATAAGAACTCTTCACAGTTCTCCCTATGGAAAGCAACTTATCTTCATGTTGTATTTTTTCCTTGTTGTTCCCAAAACAAATTTCACCCTTCATAACGACACCTTAAGCATAACCACGTTTCCTAGTTTCAAACTCCATTGATTTCCTTCGATTGCCAACATAACTATTCTGACAAATCCTCGTTAAAAATAAATGATCCTTAACCTATACAATCTCATCAGTATTTGCCAACATCAGTTCTAGTTCAGTCATTTATTTCCACCTATATTTCTACAATACATCGAAAACCTAACTTACGTCGATAATTTACGATCTTTAACCTTCACAAATTGAAGTTCTTTATGGACCTTCAAATAGTACGACCTCATTACTAGCATGACAACCATTTTCGTATAAGAATTCCAACAATTCCTAAGTCAATCGCACACGAACAAGTATATCGTCCAATGTTTGAATCGTCCTTTCACTCTGTCCATCATTCTCTGTATAACACACAGTACTCACCTCAACTTTCACCTTTACCCAAACCAAAATGTATCGATTAGTTGACTTGTGAGATTCCTTCATCACTAAGTCTCACTCTCTCAACTCAGGTATGTTAGTAGTGCTCAATATACCATGTCTCACTTGACTTTACAACAAAATCCTTTCCATAAGTTTGACAAAATATTGAAATCACTTACCTTGACATTTTTCTCAAATCAGACCACTAACTTAAAATTTCAATATCCTTTCTATCAAATCCACACTTCTTGTCATCACCAAAACTCACATCGTAGTGGCTTTTTCCTTTATCTTCCTGATAAGTGCATCAACTACCATATTCGCCCTTCCCGGATGGCAGCGAATCTCGTAGTCATAATCACTCACAGTCATATTCACCAACGTACTCAGGTACTCGAAATATATGACCAGTAATCCTCTACTCATCTCCTTTGTCTTCCCAAGAAATCAATTATGAAGCAAACTCTTATGATCCTTAATTAGTACACGCTTGATTCCATACAAGTAATATTTCCTACAATCTCAAAGCAAACCTCACGACTCCATAACCCTTATGAAATACATCACAACAAACTATAAATCCTTCATATCTTTCGAATAATGACAACATCGATGCAGAACACAACCTACCCTTTAGTGTTCATAATGTAGCTTCCTTATCTGATAAGGATCAGATCTTGAAACTTACAATTTAGATGTATAAGTGGGACTCACACATCCAATTCTTCTTAGTCAGCTTAATCAATGGTTCAACAATCAGTGAAAACCTTTCGATAAACCTTTGATTATTCCCAGCTTAGACCAAGGAATTAACAGATTTCCGTCGGCGTCGTGGGTACCGACCAATCCTTAATTGTTTCTATCTTGGTAAGATCTTCACGAATACCTTTGTTGTCAATCAACTGCCTTAATAAGGCAAATATTCAACCAACATTCACACATAGGGAACTTTACATACAGTTTCTCTTTTTCCAATCATTCCAAAATTATCCTCATATGCTACTTATGTTCCTCCTTCCCTCTTGGAATAAAATAGAATATCTTCAATAGATAAAATGACTAACTCATCCTAGTACATCTTACACACATGATTCACCAAGTTCATGAATACGGCAGACGCGTTCGTCAATTCCAAAAACATCACTTGAAACTTAAAGTAACCACATCAAGTACAAAAAAAGCAGGAATATCTTCTTCCCTAACTCTCAATTGATACTAACCAGACTTCAAAGCGATCTTTGAGTACACACTGGATCCTCAGAATCGGTCAAATAACTTTAATCCTCAGAAGTGGATACCGATTCTTGGCACTTAATTTGCTAAGCTCACAATAATCGATACACATCCGAAACGATTCATCCTTCTTGACAAACAAGACAAACGATCACCATGGCAACAAAACTTATTCTAGTACATCCCTTATCCATCAGTTCTCGTAGTTGACCGGATAACTCATTCTACTCTAACGGTGCCAAATGATAAGGCGTACAAATACTACTCAACGAAACGAAGAAGCACTGCACAATGAATCACAGGAGCACTACACCTATCGCTTACAACACTCAATCGAAACGAATTCCTCTTCAGAAGACGGCAGCAACTCTGCAAAACTTTAGGAAAAACCTCAGAATACTCTCGAATCATTAACAGATCTCCCAACTTTTCCTCAACTACCCTATCACTAATTACCTGGGCTAGAAATATATCACATCCCTCTTCCACATACTTCCTTATTTCCAAACAATATATTTTTCAAAGGGAAAGTTCACTCATCACCTCTCACAGTCAACACTCAGTTTCTCAGCAAAACCTAAATCAACAGCTATCAATTTATAGTAAAGATTGGTTCAATCTCACTCATCAGCACTACGTACAACTAACCATTTCATACCAATAAACGTCATCTAGGAATCCCAACAATATGAGCATCTAGTTGATACTAAACACCTACTTTCCTAAATTCAAGGAACACACTCTTAGTATAGAACTAATACTAGCAACCGTTCCATCGGTTAACTCCACATCATAGTTAATTGTCAATCTTACTAATTCTCCATTGATAAAACAACTGAATCTTTACATTTCTACAGTTTCTATCTGATCTAAAATCAAACAACATACTAACTAAAGAACGTCAAATAAGAATATACCATTTACCACATGCAGACCTTAAGGTTTTTCAGCATCATTCAAACGTAAGTTGGAGCGGCAGCATTCCTACCTTATCAATTTCCTTTCCTTGGACAATTCCCTTGTCTGTGTCCTTCCTCACCACAGCGAAAACATATCACAACTCCAGGGGTACTAATTCCAGTAACTAATTCTCTTGTCCTACACTTAGCATCTTTCTAACCAGGTTGTCCTAACTCTAGTTGTAAATGTGGAAAATTACCTACATGGTATAGAGTACAACAAACACACTTGGGATTTATCTTGTTATTTCTAGACACAGTGGCTGCACGAATTCCATAATTCCTTCTATAGTTTAAGATACTGGTTTCGATTCTATCTCTGGTTATTATTATTATGGTAATCCCCACAATTCTGACCTTGATTCTGGTTGGACTGAGCAGATTCCCACTTTCTCGTATTGTTTCCAGTAATGCTATCTTTCTTATCTTGCACTTTCATGTCCATTAAAGCATGTGCCATCTGAACAACTTCATCTAAAAAATTTAGGTCTTGAAGAAATAGTCTCACCCTTGATATCACTAGAAAATCCTTTAAGGTACTGCTTCATTGTGTTACGGTCATTCACAAAAGTATCAGGACATAGCAATCAAAGCTCAGAAAATTTCCTATTATAAGCAGTAATATCATTGTTTCTTAACACTAACTGTCTCAATTCATATTCCAACTGTCCTAGTTCCTTCTCGGGACAATACTTAACAGTCAATAGTTCTTTAGTCACGATCCATGTCCTACCATTAGCCACAACCAATCCTAAAGTAGTCACTTGGTTATTCCACCGTCTTAGTGTACCATCCTGAAATGTAGCAGCAGCAAATTTCACCTTATTAGTTTCTGAACACCCACTAATCTCAAAAGTACTCTCTTTCTTATCAATCCACCTATGTAATTCTAATGCACCACTAATACCACAAAACTGCGTAGAACCACACTTCTAAAAACTAACATAAGTACATTCTCTTGAACTTGCAGAACAACAGCAACACTACCATCTGGATCAGCACCATCATCATTATTCTCAGCAGCATCATCATTATTCCCAGCAGCATCATCACTATTCTTAGCGGCATCAACTACAACACCATTATCTCCAGCACAACTAACTTCAGCATCTTGATTCCATGCAGCCCGATCATCTTCATGTGTTCTAATAGTAGCTCGCTCGATCATAGTGTTTACAGTAGCATTTGTTAGCTTTGGTGACATATTTCAAGAAACTTAGTCACGTGAATCGCCACTAATGACAGAAATATGATTCCCCTACTCCTTCTTCCATAATCACAGAAGAAAGAAACATGATAAGTATACATATCAAAATAAAAGAAGGATTTCTTTATCAGGACATCTCATGGATACTACATGCACGAACAACACAAACTACAATGGTTCATCAACCAAAACTCAAAAGAGTTAATAAGGCACATCATAGATCATGAGGGTAATTTAGATTGTGTTGAGGATTCAACAAGGCAGTGGCAATGTCTGTCACTACAATCATCTACCGATCAATCTTAAAAGATAATAAGTTCCATCACAACGCTACGACACAAGGTTTAACATGTTCGATCAAAAATAAGAAAATAAGATACAAATAAATCCATCACGCGATTAGTTCCTTAGACACCATTTCCTTATCCTTCTTATCATTGTTGTCAGCTTCATCACACTCGTCTATTTCCCTTTTTTCACTTCAAAGTCAAATCCCTAACACGATGGCAGCACATTCTCAAAATTCAAGTACTCACTCATACACGGCGGATTAATCACAAGGCAAATCTCAGTACGACTTTCAACATTCCTAAACTTCCAAGCTTGACTCAGAATTGATCTCACATGATACTCCCACTCACTCTTCCTCTCAAACCTTACCTACTTCTCTTTAAACCTTTCAATTCAAGCACACAAATTTTTCACAATCGAACTAAGACTAACAATCTCATCCATCTTCCAAGTCCTAACAAACTCAAGTCTCCACATACCAAATACAACCTTTAAAACAACTTTTCTTTCACATCAACCACCTAATCACACTAGTTTCAACCACATATCTGTCATACATCAACTAATCAAACTTCCTCATGCCCGATACAAGTCGGAAGAAATCAGTTGTAAAATCGTTCAACATATGGTCTACTGTTCTAGACCCTCGACAGTATATAAGGTCATTATTTAAAATTATATACATAAGCATTACATAAAGAAAATTACGATAAGAAGTACTCAACGTACTTTCAACAACATCAATACATCATCATAGTATTTACTTAATAAATACTCTAAAATCATTTCAGTTTTAAGGGATACATCTAACTATGAAACAATGCAGAACAAATAATATTACCGGATTCTTGCGGAGAAGTTGTGTGCTTTTGTAAAATATTTTCGACACCAAAGTGATAGTTTAGGAAATTTTTCAAAAATCGACCTAATTCGTTATAACTAAAAGCTCTGGTTAACAATCTTAACACCCCCAAATTACATTACGCAGCGGAAATACACATTTGGGTGCTAAACTCAAACTTCATTACACAAAACACTTTAAACGATCTCAAAATCGTACAATTGAAATATAAAAGGATATAAATTAACCATTGTTTAAAACCATCGATCCCAAGTAAAACAATTTTAGAAATATCAGAGTAACATTTAGGTCCCCCAAAGATCTCAGCCAATCAACAAACATTTTTACCAAAATACATGACCATACATTATTAATTTTATGACAAAAGGGAAAGAAATCCGTTTTAGACCAATCATCACAAAAGCAACCCGCAATCCTTCTCCATCAAGCTCCGCCATTCATCAACTTCAATCACCTGAAATACATGTTAAAAATCATCAACACAACGGTTGAGCAAGTCTATAGGTTTTCCAAATTATCATTTGAACACAAGGGAAAAATCAATCATAATTATTTAATAGAATTGTTGATCATACAATCTATTATTCAGGCATTCTGGCTTATAGCAATAGCTATAGAATTGTATTAAGCTCATGACACCGACCCCTTAACTTAGTCACCCACGACTAAAGTCGGCATGACTATATGAATTCCATTGCCCCTACTAGGGTATCAATTGTAAGTATACCACATTCTTATTCTCGTAAATTATCCTTCCTAGAGGTTACACAGCGTAAAGCCCTAGCCTCAGATAGGGTCGTCAGCCCAATAGTACTATCATCTGAATAAGCGGCTATTCCCAACTCACAACATCAAGTCAGAACATAACGGCTCATGAATTTAGGGACTTTTGCAATTTAAGTACTTATACAATTCAAGGCAACATCAGGCAACAACAGGCAACATTCGGGTCCAAACAATCATTCATGACTTTTGTTTATTTTATTTTCAAATAACATGTATCCCTCCTCGCGGGGTTTTAAATCATTCAAAACAAGTACAAAGCGAGGCTATAGACTCACCCTGAGTAATAGCAGTAGCAAGACGACCTTCGACGATAGTTGATTCCCGATAAACACAAGTACCGCAACTTATCAAACAAGACGCGTTCATTAATAATAGACTCGAATATAACCCATACATAACAAAATCAAACTCAAAATCATAAAATCACGACAAACCCAAAAGAAAACAATACAAGTGATTCTATTACTTCCTTCTATATGTTTACTCTATTAGTTTATTCTTTCAATAAAAATATGCCGGTACATACCAAATGTACGAGCTCATTTACCCCACTTACACACGTCAAATATTTATGGTACTACTCATAGATCTCACTTACTATCTATAGAAAGTCCTCTTAAAAGCCCACCAAAAGATTTTACATTTAAAGTTCCCTGCTCGACACACCTTTGAACTACAAAAACTAGACAATTTTACGTCACCGACTCATACAACCATTTTGACCATTCTAAACAATCCCGTTTACAAATCCGACACTTGAGTTTGAAAACAGACTCACAACCCTAGATTTAGAACCTAACATCAAACGTCGAACATTTTTAAAACTCATTCTATAGTCCCCGAGATTCGATCCAAATATCGACAACAACTACATGTCGTGCCGATACTCGTCTCTCGGTACACAAATAATCAAATCATCATAACTTCTCGCTCGTTTTGAGATAGAAGCTCTACTTTATATCAAAACAAAGCTAAAGAAATTCTCTACAACCCTATGTAATTAGTTTACCCATTTTCAAACAGTCAAATACCCAAAAATTAACTTTTACCCAGTGATCTAAAATACATGTTTAATAATCACACTAAATGAATTTTTCAACCCATTTTACTCAATCTCCTATGCCTAATATCATCCCACAATCATCTTAAACAATTAATCTAACCTCTAACACCCTTGAATGATCAATCTTCAAATGATCCATTCAAAATTTTAAACATGCAACCAACAATACTTGAATATAATAACAATAACACCTATATACAATCATAAAAATGGATCAAACACTACTAGTTCATCAAGAAAATTAATTTATGAAAAAGTTGATGCATGTGGTAAAAATTTATAACAAAATGATGGGTAGCGCAAGATTAATATGGGTCTTATTTTAGTTTAGCTTGGATCAAGCTTAATTTTTGATAAAAATTGGTTATATGTGTGTAGGGGGTGACGGCATATAAGAGAAAAAGGAGAGAGAGAGATGGAAAAATTTTGTTGCAAGCTTTCTATGTGTAATGTTATTTGAGAAATCACCTTATATATGGTGGTGGAGGGGCTTGTTTTGCCAATTTGTGATAGTTTTGGTCCAAAATGAAACAAATAGTTTAAAAGGTAGAAAATGTAAATTGTCAATTTTGAAAATATTTACGAGGCTCAAGTTTCGTAAAAATACTTTTCAAAAGTTAAAACGCACTCAAAATGTGATAATAATATGATCCCGGTTTGACTTAATACGCAATTAAAATAAAAACGTCAAAAATATAAATATCGAAACAACAAATAATAAAACATAAAATCTCGGGCATCCGTCGATATCGTGCTCATTAATAATCCTCGCTATTAGTAAAAAAGGTAAAAATAAGACTTACAACGTCGTTTTTAAATTAAACCATCAACCGTCATATCATTCAAGCTCATCAAAAATTTCAAAGTTATTCGTAAAGTAATATTAAATAATGACCGCGGGTTCGGGTTATCACAGTTTATGTAGGTAAAGAGTGATAATCCTTTTTCGTCAAAATGGTGTTTGCATAATTTACTTTAGGGTGATTCAAGACTTATGTCTATTCTAGCGACTAAGCTTAAAATAAGTTGCCAACGAGTTCAATATTTTATCACGGTTTCTAAGCGGATTTCTCCAACCAAATATTCGAAACCATAGACAAGTCTTTAAAACCTTATTACAACGATTTGCGTTTCTCAATGCCAATCCATCATAATAAATCAACTCTAGATAAAATATGGTTTATAGAACTAGGTGGTAAAATTATTCTACAACATTAGCTTGAAATCAATTTATAAAGGATCATATCATAGCATCATCACAAACCCATATAGTCACAAATAGCTTAGCTAACATAGTAATCAAAGTAACAAATGGAAAAGAGTAAGGGAACATCATACTTTGATTTGATCGAATGAACGAGTACACAAGTGTCACGATTGTATCGTTCCTCCAAGAATCGAAGAGTGAATACTCTCGTTACAAGTATTTCCTAAAAGTGGACAATAGTGAAAATACTACTAAGAAGCTAAGAATACCCGGATTAGAGTAGTGGTTTTAGAATGAGATATTGATATCAAATGAGTAAAAGTGGCTCCTATTTATAGTGCTGGATGAGAGAAAATGTGTGCCGTACTTATCTGAAAGTGCGCCGCACTTTGGATGTGGGAATGTGTGCCGCACTTCTGAAATTTTGTGCCGCACTTTTATGCGTTCCAAAATCTTCTTTCAATAGTTTGGCTAATTTGCACAATAAGGACCCTCCTTTGTATTTTCTTTACTTTGCTTCTCCATACTTCATACCTGCATATAAAACGCAATATATTAAGTATCGAAAGCTCTTAATTATAATACAAAGTGGCATTATAATAACGGGTTGAATATGTATATTTTGGTTGTTATCAAAGATTAAACCCTAGATTATCTATGTGTTCCACATTTTTTATAGTCATGGAGTCAAGAGAAACCGTACCTTTGTCAATGATGTTACCACGTAGCTTACTAGCTAAAGTGACGTTACCTCCATTATATGCTTTGTAAGTAGAGAACAAACTTCGATTACCCGTCATGTGTTTAGAACAACCACTATCCTTAATCCACTCGTCGGGCTCTAAATCTATTCCCAAGCATATCTAGGTAACAACACACAAGATCAAACATTTGGTCCCCAATATCACATGGGTCCAAAGTTGTAGTTCCAGACATCCCTTGCATTTGATTGGGATGCATGAATGGAGGACACATGCCCCATGGAGAAAAACCTTGTTGACAATTGTTACAATTATTGTAACAATTCATATTATTATTTTAGTGTCCATTGTTTCTCTTAGGAGTGCTTGATCTTGACCTAAAGTTGTTGTTGTTTCTAGGTGTTGGAGTTTTACTTCTAGGTCTTGAATTGGAGTGATCATTTCTTTGAGGTGTTGGTGTTCTACTTCTAGGCCTTGAATCATTACGTACTCTTAGAGGAGTAGATGATTGTCTTGAAAAACTTCTCATTCCCATTAGAGGTTTACTTAAAGGCTTGTAGAATTTATTAAGTTCCTTTTTTTTAATTATAGGTAATTCAACCTTGATAACTACAAGATGTTTTAGGTTTTTACCTAAAATGGAATTTTCAGAAATTTGGGAATTTTCAAGAATCCGTCTTTCTGTCCGCGGTTCCTTATCATGGGCTGCAGTTCCATAATTATAAGGGACCGCACCATAGATTGGCGATCCGTGGATAGATGGTCGTTTTTCTGAAAAACTAACTTGTTTAGGTTTACTAGTGGAAGCTTCATTTGTGTTAAAACCTAAGCCTAGTCTTTCCTTAGTGTGAATTTGCTTATTTAACATGTCATCAAGAACACTAGTACCTTTTACGAATTTTTCCAATTTAATGGAAGTACTCTTGAGATCTTAATTCTCTTGTCTAAGGTCTTCACAATTTAAACAACCTAAATCAACTTCCTTTTTTTTCAAGCTTAGCTAACTTATCTCTTAGCTCATTAATTTCATTGTCAAGCTTGGTCCTAGTTGATTTTAGCACTTTGTTCTTTTCAATGAATTTTAAACTTATTTTCCATAGGTTGTTATATTGACCTTCTAGTTCAAAGTTATCTAGTGAAGAACTATCATTGCTATAATATTCGGTTTCAGAATGTACCTCTTTAAAAGAAAGAGCCATGAGACATTTCTCGTCTTTAGCGTTGTCGGCACATTCTTCACCGCTATCGCTCCATGAACAACCAACGAAGGCCGTGTGATTCTTGTCGTGAGATGGCTTGGGTCAATCACTGATGAAGTGGTTGTGGATCACCGCATCTAAAACATTTCCTATCACCATTGTCATTCTTGACAAATCGGTTTTTGGAAATTGCCTTCTTGTCGTTGTTAGGTTGTCTAACATGTTGACCTCACCTTTTGAAGAACTTATCGAAGTCTGTAACCGCCATAGAATATTCCTCATCACCACTTTCCGAGGAAGAGCTATCATGGTCACTTTGCACCTTCTTGGCTTTAAGTGCTATAGACTTTCTTTCACTCTTAGTTTTCACCATTTCTGTGTCCTTCAAAATTATCATTTCATGAACTTTTAAATTTCCAATAAAGTTAATCAAGTGATAACGTAGTGAGATCCTTTGATTCTTCAATTGCCATGACTTTAGCTCTCCACTTTGGATGTAATGCCCTAAGAAATTTCCTTACATTGTTCTTGCTAGAAAAACCTTCATCAAGAGATCTTAGACTAGTAATAATGGTATTAAATCTAGCAAAAGCACTATCAATTGTTTCATCTTCTAAGATGACAAACTGTTCATATTGTTGAACATGAAGATCTATTTTACTTTCTTTGAATTGGATATTACCTTGTGGGTTACTAAAAGAGTATTCAAAATATCTTTAGCGGTTTTACACATGATAACCTTTCATACTCTTTCTTAGGTAAAGCATTATAAATCACCATTTTAGCCTCATTATTTTTGGCAAGTTTCTTTTTAGTGTCATCGTTAGAATTTTCAAAAGTTACTAACTCTTTCTTTTTGGAAACTTCATTATATTGATAAGGAAAAAAGTCACCAGTGGTAATTACATGCCAAAGATCTAAATCTTTTGATTTCACATATGTCTCAAATCTATTTTTCCGATAGATAAAACTATCGGTTTCAAAAAGAGGTGGTCTTTGTATAGAATGCCCTTCTATGTACTTGTTGGAATCCATAGATCAATTCAAGTTTAAAAATACAATATATTGTAGAAACTAGAAGGGGTGGGGGTTGAATAATTTCTTAAAATTTACTTGTTAAAAGAGGGTTTTTAAAAATCCTTTTCAAAAACTTAGTCTTGAGTAATTATGTGAAATCTTCTTATACACAATATGAACAAGGGATACTGCAACTAAACTAATAATCACAAGTATATGCTAATAAAGAATAATGAATGTAAAGAGATACGGAAAAGAAAGATCAAACCAAACACCAAGGATTTATAGTGGTTCGGCAACGAAGCTCACTCCTCGTCCGTACTCAACTCCTCGAGTACTCCTTACTCGAGAGTTCACTAATCAACAAGCTCATAAAGGTGGAGAAACCATACACAACGCTACTTATCCAATTTCTGACTCTAAGCTAAAAGTCAAGCCCTAATCTTAGCTAGGAGCAATCTACACCAATATACGTTTAGGAAAAATTATTAACCCTACTACATACATAACTTCCAAATAGACATCCCTATTTGGTTCTTCACAAAACAACTACCAAATAGCACAACTACTTGGATCTTCACAACACAACTGCAAATAACACAACTACTTGGATCAACACTACACAACTATAATGAATGAATAAAACTTGATCTTCAATGGATCTTGAGGTAGACTCAACACTTCAAGGATGAAAGTGTTCTTCTCTTTGCACTTGAAGAGGAAGATATGTGAGGAGAAAGATTCACTTCTAAACAAGTAGTAATCAACCAAATAATCAAGGATTTGAATGATTTAAGAAGTATGTATGAATCTGGAAATATGTGTGCAAAAGAGGTGAAGAGAAAATCTGAGAATGGTCCACTATTTATGGGACAAAGGTCCAACGGTCATATCTGAGCGAGGTGCCTTAATTGTGTCTGCGGTTCCTTATTGATAAGGAACCGTATAGATCTTTAAGGAACCATGATCGTAGACTCTACTCCCTTTTGTCTTTTAGTAGGGTAGTCACATCTGGTGGCATAATTATCCTCAAAGGATATTCTAAACCCAAATGGAATATGCTATTTTCAAATTTTCAAATATTTAATTTAATAAAATATTTTCTTAAAAATAAAGTTTATTAAAAAACTTTGTCACATTTAATAAAAGGTGAGTTTTAGGAAAACTAAAATCCTTGATCACTTAATTAAGATGAAAACTTGTTTGTTCATACCTTAAGTGATAATGGTTGAAATGAAAGAATACTTGAACTCAATAATTCGTTTTTCATTGGTTTCGTAAATGCTTGTTTTTATATTTTGTCGTAATCAAAACAAAGCGAGACCGAAAAATACAAATAACGTTTTTAGGCATCATTGCATTAAAATATATGTTTTGGCGTTGGAGTCTAAACCTATGACTCTCACCAACATTATTGTTGACGTGTTTTAGTGTCTCTTTCAGGTATCTTTGGTTAAGCCAGCTAATAGGAGTGAGTAGACCTGGAAGCATAGGATTGCATATAGAAGGAGATCCCCGTTCCTTCTTAGTTTTTCATTTGCCTTTTGAACAAGTGATACTTGGACACCTATATGTTTGCTATGTTTATGTAATTTGTTTGTCTCGGGTAAGCGGTAAGGCTGTTACCTACTTACCTAGACTCCTGCATTGTTTAAGATATTGTCATGACATTTGTGTCACCTTTTTATGACATTTCTATTTCATTTAGTTCTCTCTTTAGACACGCTATTGTTGTGATAATATCCATACACTGCACCCTATATTCCACCATGGTGGGGTGTGACAAAATGGCATCAGAGACAATGGTTATAGAGAATTAGGTTGTAGTCTCGTAGCCTAGTCTATAGCTTAAGGGCCCCTGCATATAGGCGTCAAAGGAGTATGTGAGCATTTTATATTAATTTATTAGTTTAGATGTTATTTATTGCGATGTTTGACTAGTATGGATTGAACCATAGTAAGTTCATACTTTGCTACATGTTATTTTCTTTCTGGATTTTAACTAATGCGGGTTGAACCATGATTGACCACGCTAGTCTTGTATTTTGCTTTAATTGTACATTAATGTACATAACGTGATTAAATGTCAGTTTTGGTGTTTTATATGAAGTACTTTCATATAAGTTGTTAAGTTATTTCCACTTATCTAATTCGTAGTAATTACTTTGATGTTTACGTCATGCCTCCAAAGATATTCGTAGTAGTGGAAGTTACTAGAATTAGGCAGATGGGAAGGATTCGGAGTACGAACTATAGAAAGGAAATCCCACATGAGTGGTATACATGTGAGGCTATGGATAACATGACTGAGGAGTAAGTGAACAACATATGGTATTATAAGGAAGTGTTAACAATAACATCTAAGGAGGGAGATAGGGAACGACTATGGAGGAGAATTAAAAGGAAACCGAAATGGGCAAGGAATGTCTGAAATAGGAAGAGGAGAAATCGGATGAAGACTCCACTGGATCTGATAGTTATAGTTTTGATAGAATAAGTTTTTTCCACACCTACGGGCATCATGACTTTATTTGCATTGTTTTCGCATGTTTATGTGTTTTGAATTATGTTTATGCTGTTTTAGCTAGACTATGTTATTTTTAATAAATGGAGTTTTAGACCTTAGTTTTGTGTGTTATGTGATTATGTTAGTTGATGGATCTATGTGTTACGTGTAGTATTAATTTCTTATAACTCTCGTCATAGGAGGGAGTACATTAGTGAAAAGGAACATGTATAATTATGGAGGCCTACATAATTATATATGTGCCACGATACTAGTGGGCTTTTAAGTATGATTCCATGAAACATAATTAATGCATGCTTGTTTATGTATATTGGTATTAGTTATATGTATGTAGTATTTAGCGTACTAAGCAGGGTATCTAGTAGTATTTGGCGAATGACTTATGTTATGATAGTATGGTAAACAATCAAAATAGAGCTGGAAGTAGTGGTGGTGGCAACAATCCTGACTTGGCTGCATTGATTGTTGCTCAACAAGCCAACATGATACCGACTATCATTCAGGAAGTGACTAACAACTTAAAAAAACATCAGCAACAACGGTCAGGGAGGTGTTAATAACAATGGTTGTACCTATAAGGAATTCATGTCTTGTGGATTGAAAGAGTATGACGACAAGGGAGATGAAATAGCCCTCACATAATGGATCGAGAAGATGGAGAACGCGATGGAAATGAGTAGCTGCTTGCCAGGACAAAGGGTCATGTATGCAACTGGTTCATTTGTAGGTAAGGCTTTGACTTGGTGGATTACTCAAGTTCAAGCAAGAGGAAGAGTAGCTGCAAATGCAATGACTTGGAGTAAGCTAAAATCCCTCGTAACTAAAGAGTTCTATCCAAGCAACGAGTTGGAGAAGTTAGAGAATGAGTTTTGGGGACATGTCATGAAGGGAGTTGCTCATGTAGAATACACGGATCGCTTCCATGAGTTGGCAAGGTTAGTGCCTCATTTGGTTACTCCAGAGGCAAACAAGATAAAGTGATACATAGTTGTACTACCAACTCAGATTAGGGGAATGATTAGGGCTACTTAGCCAAACATAATGCAACAAGCCATTTTGATGGTTGCGGTGCTAACAGAGGAAGCAATAAAAGGTGGTAGGCTAAGTACGGCTGGAGAAAAACGCAAGGAGCTGGAGGAAACAGAGCAGGACACAGGTAACTAGGAAGCCAGTAAGAAGAAGAGAAAAGGGAATAATGTCATGTCAATGACTGATAGTAGGAACGCGGGTAGTATTCCGAAGTGTTCCGCATGCTCTATGCATCATGGACCTAATAAGCCATGCTTGGTATGTTTTAGCTGCAATGGACTAGGGCATGGTATTAGGGACATCCTAAAGCCTATTGTGAATACTGTGTATGCGCCAACGATTAGGACGACGCATGAAAGAGGAGCTTGTTACGATTATGGAGAAATGGGACACTATAAGGACCAATGCCCAAAGTAGGAATGAGTACCAGGACAAGCCGGAAACCCGTTAGCTCTAGAAGGGAATCAAGGTGGTGAGATCATTGGGTACCGTGTTGGAAGAAGAGTGTTCTATCCAACTGGAATAGAAGTAGCACAAGGTATAGATGGGGTGATGGGTATGTAATATGCTAACAAATTTCCTTCCACTATATTCTCTTTTCTCCTAGGTCTGATAGGTACCTTTATAAATTCCGAATTATGCCTTGTTAGTGTAAGTTGTAGGGTGGTATAAATAGGATTACATAATTTTGACGACGAATGGTAAGCAAGAAGAGGTAGGTGAAATTCTCGAAGCCGTAGTTAGAGTTACGAAATTTTAAGTTCCCTGTAGATATAATTCCTTTAAGGCATGGAGGTTAAAGTGATCGTGGAATTGGATTGGTAGCAGAACGACGGACTGGACTTGTATGACGCGATAGGCCGTTAGAATTTTGAATATGTTGGTGGAGTGCGATAAGCGGGAAGGAAAAATGAGAGTCGTATGTGAGATTTTTCAAGCGTGAGAACATCGAGTAGATTGTTAGAGGTGATGGCATTTCATGAAACCAGCAAGGAGCAAAGTAAAGTGAGAAGAAGAAGCATTATGGAGCTGAAGAGGTGGATTGGATAATGAGTCGATATTGGCATTATCGAAACGACTGGACGAGATCCACGAAGCACGACGATACATGAGGAAAGGATTAGGATGCGTATGAAGACGCCGAGGAAAGGTGATTGTTTATACGTTGCAGGGAACTGAAGATTTGGAAGAACAAGATTAGACTTAGTTAGTGGAGCTGGATTATTAGAGTTGCCTAGAATGCTAGACGCATTTGGTGTAAGAGACGTAGAGAATGATCTATACGGATTATGAATGTCTCTAACACCTATTCAATCTTCTTGACTGGACATTAGGCAATGATGATGGATGGAGATGAGTGGTGACTAGGACGTTCAAATGCCAAGTACCATCCGGGAAAGGCAAGCAGAGTTGATGAGACATGTGATACGAAGAAGGAAGTGAAGTTGAGATAAACGTAAGCCATATGGATGACGTGCTAGGGTGGACGGGGTGAAGGATGTAAAGTTGCACAAGTCAAGTTGTCTAAAGCAGAGAACGCGTCAAAATTTATGTCGCGTGGCTTGGACAATCATATGGAAAAAAGGGGGAAGTTGACCATACTTCCTACGTAGATAGGAGTAGCTTAGAAATGACGGTGCAAGTACGAAGATGGTAGAAGGGATGCAAGATGAAGTGGAGGAATAAGGACGATGAGAGTTGGGTGATAGTCGATAGACTGACTAGATCATCCTATATTTTGAGCAGAATGAGAAGTTACGAGGTGAGAAGTTGGAAGGACTATGTACGGAGGTGATGGAATAGGAGGTGTTGTGCAAAATTTAGCCTAATGAGTATGGAATGTTCCATGAAGGATGATGGCAATGGAAGAAACGATGGGGAGTAAGTGTAGTATATCATTGATAGAATAATGGTTGGTATGAGCATACTAAGGGGATAAATTAAGAAGACACCTAGAGCATTGGCGTGTGGTTTCGAGATAGTTGGAAAAACGCGTTTTATTAGGAAAAGAATTTTTCTACAAAGAGAGAGTCACCCGTGAGAGGAGCATATTCCTCATTGATGGGAATGTAGAGAACAAAGGAGAACGCCTAAATTATAGGCTGAAGACAAAGGATGAAGACGATATGGAAATTAAGATCGTGGAGATGCAAGAGTAAGGTAGTATGAAGGAAGAATGGCTTGGGGGAGAAAAATATTATCAAGATGGTGGAGTGATATTGAAGAGAAAATCGTTAGAGCTAAAGGTTAGTATTTACGAGCAATGGAATGTTCACTTAGAGGGAAGAGCATAACACCTGTTAGTATGAGGGATGGTTAGTTACTTGGTGTCGGACATGAAAAAGCGAAGAGGTAGTGGTGAGTATGAAATGTTTCATATGACTATTATGAGGAGCTTTTGGCTATGAAATCGTGCATATGCCATTAGATGTAATTAAGGTTTAAAGAAACTTTCGGATGATGGAAAATCCGTATCGGATAGAAGTCGTTACAATTGGTGATAGGAAACGTGGTGGAAACTACTAGAGTTAGTCCATGGGAAATGAAGTGGACCATCGTTGTAGAGAAATGAAGTTAGAAGCGGCCAAGGTATTGGACCGGAGGTCGATCAAAAAATTGTGAAGGTGGTGGCGGTGCTTAAGTAGAAATTGAAAATGTTAAGAAGCGAAAAGGGAGCTGTGCGGATAAGAGGCGTAAGCCGTTGGAATTTGAAGTTGGAGGTAAGGTACTACTAATGGTTTCATCATGGAAAGGAATGATGCGGATTGGAATGAAAGGGAAAGATAGTACCTAGAATCGTGAGACGTTTAAAAATCTTCTAAAGGATCGGGCTAGTGGAATGTAAATTAAGGATTTCTCGAAGACTTAGGTAGTATGCATGAGATGTTTCATGTGGTACCTTGAGGAAATGCTTAGCAAGAGAAAACTTTCAAGTACTGTTGGAAGTTATTGGTATAGATACGTGCCTACAAATTATTAAAGAGACGGTAGAAAGTTTGGATCATGACGTTAAGACGCTTAGGAGATATAAGATATCGTATTAAGGGTAGATGGAATTTGGAACGTGAACTAGAGTTCACGTAGGAATGGAAAGGGAATGGTATGAGGAATAAGATTCCTCAGCTATTTGTTATTGACGTTCCTAAGGAGTAAATCTCGAGGACGAGATTTCTATTAGGAGGGAGTGATGTGACAACCACGGTTTTGGGGTTCGTCACTTAGTCGTATTTATAAGTTATTTTATGTGTGACTATGTGTTTTATATGTTTACATGTTTATTTTGTGTGTATGAGGAAGGAATGGACATCGTTTATGGGTACGGAATACTCATAAGTAAATCGATGAGCGGTTATTTCATTGTCATGAGCTCACGTTATAGTGACTATAAAATGAAATGGAATTATTTTGGTAATTTACGTATACGTATAATTACTATAGTGAATCGTATTTTTATGATTTACGGTTTAGAATTTAGAGGTTTTGGACGTAACACCCCACTTTGGTAAGTAGACTGTTACGTGTATTTATGGCGTGTCATCAAAGCATGCAAAGTAATATGTAATAAAACATACATGACCATAAAGGGAATACCGGAATCAAACATCGGTAGTCCAAACATAAGCTCAAACATAAATAATTAAAGTAACTGAAATAAGAAGAACAAAAAAATATGAAGGCAAAAGGAGAATAAGTCTAAGGCAGCTTCCATCCTATGCAGGTCCTCCAAATGCTCAAGTCTGTCCTTGGGTACCTGCCGTTTTGGGACATGGAAAGGAAAGTAACGGCTGAGCAATATGCTCAGTGAACGGATATAGTGTCATCATAAGAATATCGGGAATATATATGAAAGATCTGGAATACTAAGTTGAATAGATAAAAGTAATGAAACTAAAAGGCTAATAAGTAAAATGCAGTGGAAAATTGTGTATGTCTTAAAAAACTTGGTTCATAACTGGTAAAGCTGAACTATTAACTGTTTAATATGAAAACAAGTAATTACTGTATTTTAAGTGCCAAGCGCTTATATAGGTCATGTACTGTAACAACGTATGCATAAATACATAGAGGGTGACATCGTTATGCTGTAGAGGGGTGACCTCTAACTGATAAACTGGATGGAGGGATCAACTCTAATGTGAAGGATGTAAAGCACACACCACATTCACCTGATAAGCTGTAAACTGATAACCTAGGATGCACCCATATGCCCCGCTGATAATACTGATAAATGGCTAAGCTGAAATAAAAGGACGCTTCGAGAAATCACTCCCCCGCAGAGGAGTCATGACACTGGTGACTCAAGTGTCATGGTTACGGTACCTCCGTAACTAGTAATAACTGGTCATGCATGTATATAAAGCTCAAGAAATTTAACATAGTTATTAAAGTAATTAATGTGAATTTTAAAACATATACTTGGGGAAAACATTTGGCTGCAGACGGGGAATCCTAATCATGCATAGGAAAAGAAGTCCATACTGAAGGACGGGAGATCTGTACCTCGTGTCCAATAATGAATTGAGAATGAAAGCTAAAGAATCTACTCCGACTTCACGGATACGACATACATAAGGGAACGTGAAAGGATTTGACTGATTACGGTTTACTTTTACTGATTCTTTCTGTTCTTAACTTGCTTTATATGTTCTTGTATTGTTTTACTGTTTCGTGTATAATCTGGTAACTCTGACTGTCTTTAAATATTTACTGATTAGTGTATATTCCGTACTTCTGATTACTGTATATTATACTGTATTTTGATTAGTGTATTTTACTGTATTCTAGCATTATACTACTGTTATAAGTAACCTGCTAAAAATAGAAAGTTTCCTAAAATACAAAGTTTCATAAAATAGAACATTTCCAATAATGGTTACATGAATAATTTCATTATTCAATTATAATCAAGTATTAAATAAATAAATTATTATAACATGTTTAATTTTATAAAAGTTAATTAAGTTATAGTGAAAGGTTTATAACTTGATTAATTTCTCAAAACAATTTAATTAACACATACTTTTTAAATCGTTTAAAACGTGTGCGTCTCGTAAAAATTTTTGAGTCAACCGAACCCAAGTCAAAACCAAACCCCAAGACACCCACGTCTCGGTAAGTCCAAGACCGAGCCCACCACAGCCCTTGGATGTGGCCCTTATGCTGCGGATAAACGAACAGCAACCACCGACCTTGTGTAGGTCGCCATTGTTGGCAAGAAGGGTACCCAAGGTTCCCACTGTTTAGGTTAGCGTAACCCATGCGTGGCCAAACACTCCCCCCGTCCTAGTCTATTTTCCCACTGTCGTACACTAAGACCCACCGAGAGTCTATAACTCTCGGTTGTCACTGAATCAAAACAAACACACCTCGTTTGGTTGTTGCTTGCTGTTGACACATCAAAAACCAACACCGGGCCTTGGTGGGTCACGGCTGGGCCAAACAAGAACACACCAAGACCTCCTGTTGGTCTCGGTTCGCGTGTAAACAGCAAACCCGACCACAAATGGACAAACTTCATGTTTAATGTTTATAACTCATGTGTTCTTTATATTAAAACAACAAATTTCGTGATTATAAAGAAATTAAAGAAAAAAATGATTACCATTAGATGTGATTGGGAAAGAATAACAAACACACAACCAAGAATGAAAACCCGTCGCCCTTGTTCCTTTGATCCTAGCCGGCGACACACACACACATGTAAAACCCTAATTCGTTTTTCTTCTTTTTGTGAAATGAAATGTTTACTCATGGTTGTTACATTTTCCATGTGGGTGGGCTCAAGGCCCATTTCCTTTCTATTCTTTCCTTAAATCCGCGGCCCATATACATAACACATATGATTTTCGTTTTTCGAATTTATTAAAATATCGAGTATTAATGTTCGTGTTAAGAGTTCGTGTTCACTCATGACGTAAAATAATTATTTTCTGAATATATAACCTTTTTACGTAATACTTAAATAAATACTCTTATTTATTATTTTGAGATAATTAATTGCGTAACTTTTAATTTAATCTGAGCCTGCGTGTAATTACTGTTCATGGATTTAAAATGCGGGTTTTATAACTCTTCCCCTCTAAAAAAATAATTCGTCCTCAAATTAAGGATGCGATAATGTTGCGGTTTTACAATTCTCCCTCTCTAAAAGGAAAATTCGTCCTCGAATTAAAGTTAAATTAAACTGCTAAAGTTATAAAGTTGAAAGGACACATAGGCTGGAAGAACATGAAGGCTGAAAGGACATATAAGCTGAAGGATAATTTGTCCTCGAATTAGAACATAATGCTGCTGAAAGGGTATAAACATGACATGACTGAAGTGAACATGGAACGTGACATGGCTGAAGAGGACATGGAACGTAACATGACTGAAAGAACTTAATTGAATTATTGAAGGAAAAGGATGAGAGGTCTAAGGAAAAGGATGAGAGGTCCAGATGGACTCCTCCATTCCGAGTGGATTCCCGCTCGAAACGGCTCCTTCAAAGGTCTAAACACAATGAAAATATTGGTCCTAATGACCCTGTCCTGACGATCCTGAAGAGTTTCTGGTTCTATACTTGAGATGGATTTTTTGAATCTGATTAAATGAGTAAGATATAACATGCAGGGTACATGGAACGATACGTACAATAATCTGAAAAGATAACATTTGTATCTCTAAGCAATGATACTGAAGACATATTGGGACGAACAACGTGAACAATTGTGAACGTGCTACGTGAGCAATTGTGAACGTGGTTCGTGATTATATGAGGAACGCTGTGCATGGATTATATCATAAATGTGATACGTGAAACATACTGTGAACGTGATACTAGAATATATCATAAACATAGGTTGACTGAGGAAGGAATGCCGAACAATATGGCCTGAGACGTGAAACGTCTGCTTGGGTATGGAAAAGTTATGCTAAACATGAGTCTGGTTTCTTAAGCTTTCTGTAACCAAATCCTGTATGAGTTGTGAAACGGGTATCGTGAGATAGAACATGAACCTGAATGTGAACAATGTCATAAACGCGAGCGTGAACTTAAATCGTGACATAGCACAAATATGGACTGAAACAACATCATAATGTGAACGTGAGACGTAAGCGTGAAGGTGAACGTAAACGCGAACGTGATAGTGAACATGAACGTGGGCGTGATTCGCTAACGTGAATTTCTATCTGGCATGATTGTTGATCGGATACCGTGAAATCGTACGATCTATTGCTGAATTTCCTATAGATCTGATACTGCGTAATCCTTTCGGATGAAAGAACACGTGTAGGCTGGGTTAAATGGTCGAAAATGACTTAGATGATATCATACTTCTTCTGAGTCTATGGTAACTGATAAAAACTTCCATGGAATCCTGTCTTACTTTTGTTCAGAATTTCTAATGGTTGTAATAACTTACTAGCATGTCGGTGTTCTATCTTGAACCTGCTGGCATGTCAGGCATCAAGATATGAACATAGCCACATCAATGTGTTATACTACCTCTATCAAAATCATGCCTGGGATTATGGTACATTCTTGTAGAATCTGGATGAATAGTCATGGAAGAACTATGAGTCTCGGTAAATTAGGCCTCTACTAGTGTAGGATCTTATGGAAGGCAAAATTTTAGTGTAGGTTCTCTCCTTTATGCATAAGCTTAGTCGTGGAAAGATAATCGTGAGAATTGTCAGCAATTTCTGCGGTAATGGTCAACTGAATTCTAGAAAACTTCGTACTTCAGTCACAGACGTCGGTCTTGACCATCTGGTGATGGCCTTCACCTTCGCATGATTTCTGAAATTTCTTTCTATTGAACTAACGTGGCCCAGAAATGCCACCTTGTTCAACTGGAATTCACGTCTAGAAAGATGCGTATAAAATTTCCTCCTAGCGGAGAATCTGCATGATCATGAGAAGATGATTCTCGTAATCTTCTCTAGAATTTAGCAGATCAGAGTATTATTAATGAATACACTGGCGAACTGGTCTAAGATTTCATGGAAAATTTGATTCATTAATTTCATAATATAGCTGAAACATTTGGGAGCTCAGAAGCATAAATCAAATTTTAAAGAGACCATAATGTGTGCAAAAGCAGTCTTGGAAATGACCTGTTCTGTTTCTCGTCACTGATGGTAGAATAATCGTGAAGTGTTTTTGGAAAAGGTGTTTAAGACCTAGTAACAGATCAGATAACCTTCTATACGTGGAATGAATATGGGTTATGAATGGTGATCTTGTCAAATTTTCGATGGTCGATACATGATCTCATGTTACCGGCCTTCTTCCTGACAGATAGAAATAGTGCACCTCCTGGTGGTACGCTAGGGCGAATAAAGCCTCGTTCCGGTAACTCTTGCAGCTAATCCTGCAACTCTATTAACTCAGCTGAGGTCCTGCGATAAGGAGTTTTAAAAACAGGTCATGTCCTTGAAACAAGCTCAAGGCTAAACTTTGTCTCGTGGTTAGGGAGGGATTTCTGGAAACCCTTCTAGAAATACATCTGGAAAACTCTAGAATAATCTGCTGATCACGAGTTTAAGGAACTTCATAGGTCACATCATGAATGGTGACTAGAAATTCTTCACAGCTATAGGATAGTAATTCACGTGCTTGTAAGGCATAAATGATTTATACTGATTTTTCTGACACAAACAAGATGATAGGACCTTGTCTTCATCTGGAAGGAAAACCTTTATAAAATATGGGTGATACTATGAAATCTTTTCTGGCTAGGGTAGATAATACATGATTTAGGATAAAGCTGATATATGAATACGTGAAGTAAATGTGGCAGATCTCACTGAATGTGTTCGTCTGTAACCCAATGGAAGGAACGTTGTATGTCTAACCTCGAGAATACTCTAGTGGTGGTAACTGAATTTTTAATGGTCTGATTTATGCGTGGCATAATAGAACGGGTATACCTCCTTGGAGGGTACCCTGTATTACTTAGGGACTGGTTTAGAAAAACACACAAAGTTATGAGTCTTGACTCGTGCCTTGGAAAAGAAAAAAATATTTGTATGACATGTATCATGACTGGTGTCCTAACAGGTGTCTTCCGAAATGATAATAGAGACCCGTGACTTGACTGATGTCTTGACATGTGTTTTAGTATGTGGGTCTGAACAAGGTGAAAATTTTTTGTTACAGTTAGGATTGGCGGACCGGTTAGACTGTTGACCTCTATATTTCAGGTTACGTCCATTCCGGAGTTCTAATGGCTACTGACTGATTGATTATTAGCACGGTGTTTGTCATTCTGGTGAGTGCTCGGCTGGTACTGGTTCCCAATCTTCTGGCTGAAGAACCAGCTGAGTGACGTGTGGCATTTAACTAAGGAGGTAAAGGCATGGAATGGGATGTTAGCGTCTGATGGTTGAAGTATATTCTTGTCTGGAATTTCAAATCTATGGTCTCCGTCCTTGCTATGTAAAATCTTCATATTATGAACAACATCAGAATCTTGTGGAATCTCCAAGGTATGAGCAGCATCCGCATCTTGTAAAGTCTCCGAAGTATGAGCAGCATCAGTATCTAGTAAAATCTCCAACTTATGAGTAGCATCCGCATCTGCTAGAATATCGACAAGTGGAAAACGCCTGAGATGACTGAGGATCGATTAGCAATACACATGGAGTAAGGTACATGGATTACACCTGGAATATTGTACATGAAGTACACGTGGAATACTGTACATGTAGTACACCTGAGATACTGTACATGGAGTACACATGAAATACTGTACATGGCTCTGATGGCAATCTCTTGAGATGATCGATACTGTTGTCAATCTTCTGATATGATCAACGGAAAATAAATTGATTTAACTGGTTAGCAAACTGAACTGAAACGAGTAGCATGAAAGGCTGACAATTCCTGCGTAGACTTAATGATGGTTGTATAGACTCTCAAAAGTATGACTAAATGGAGTTTCAACAATGGTCAACATGAAGACATGATTGATGAAGACCAAACATGATTTATCATGAAACAGGATTTTACCATAATCCATCCATGTCTTAGCATGAAAACATCATCACCTTGCTGATGACATAATCCTCACAAGGAGACATGAAACTGAATCAGCGTGAAAACGACATCAACGTGAGATTGTGAGAACTTGATTGTTACAAAGAACATAAGAGTATTATCAACTGAGGTTTAACAACAACTGGTGTGGATGGCCGTGGTTCAATCCACCAAATTCGAAGAAGAAGACATGTGACTAAGTATGAAAGATTCTGGTTCGATCTATACTTTTCAAAAATTTACAAGAACTGTCATGTATAGAAATTTACAATCTGGTACTAAATGTGGATGGCTGTAGTCCAATCCATACTAGTCAAAACTTCAATGAAACATCATGATATGAACAAAGGTGAATGCCTATGGGTTGGTTCACAAAACAACTATCGAATGAAAATATGAAATTTGACATGAGCAATGGTGGACGCCTATGGGTCAGTTCACCAATTAACATTTGAATGAAAACATGAATATGACATGAGTAAGGGTGAACGCCAATGGGTCAGTTCACCAAAACAAAATTTGAATGAGAAAAGGTTAACGCCTATGGGTCGGTTCACCAAAACAAAATTCGACTGAAAAGCATATGCGACTAAATATGGCCAGTCCTGTACCAACCTTTTACTTAGTCAAACTTTTAAGAAAACTGACTGATAAATGCATGAGAAACATGTAAGATAACAAACTCCAAAATCTAGGAAGTTCCTGGTGACTACCCACTAGTCACAAGTCAGTTTAGAGCCTACAGGTCGAAACCTTGGGCTCTGATATCATAACTGTAACACCCCACTTTGGTAAGTGGACCGTTACGTGTATTTATGACGTGTCATTAAAGCATGTAAGGTAATATGTAATAAAACATACATGACCATAAAGGAAATACCAGAATCAAACATCGGTAGTCCAAACATAAGCTCAAACATAAATAATTAAAGTAACTGAAATAAGAAGAACAAAACAATATGAAGGCAAAAGGAGAAGAAGTCTAAGGCAGCATCCATCCTATGCACGTCCTCCAAATGATCAAGTATGTCCTTGGGTACCTGCCGTTCTGGGACATGGAAAGGAAAGTAACGGCGGAGAAATACGCTCAGTGAACGGATATAGTGACATTATAAGAATATCTGGAATATATATGAAAGATCTGGAATACTAAGCTGAACAAATAACATTGTTGGGAATAAATGTATGAGTATTAGTTTTCCCAGTTGGTTGGTCAAAGTTCCCCCTGCTAGAGTAAGTTCCCCCTACAGCATAACAAAGGCAAGGGTGTAGGATATGTAAATCTTGCTTATGTTTTAGAGAGAGAAGGAGATAGAGAGATGGTGAGAACACACACACTTAGAGAGAGAAAATGAAAGAAAAACACTTTTTCCCTATGTGTAAAAATGAGGAACACACACCCTCTCCATCAAAGGAGAGGGTTTATATACCCAAGCCTTGTAATGGGATTGGGCTTACACGTTTGGGCCGGCCTACACATGTTGTAGGCTAGGCTTGGACTTATTTGTTAAATAACGAAAGTTAACTAAACTACGAGCTATTACATGGACTATCGTTGGAGTGACCGATCCTTCTTAATACGTAAAACGTATTTCCAACAATCTCCCCCTAAGGGAGGTCACTCCAAACAAGGGCGTTACCCAATTTACAATAATAAAATAAACCTAGAATATTATGCTTGTCTTGAGCTCGTAGTCTTCGTATTTCTTTTTGTTTTTCTTTTCTGGTGAACATGCTGATGTGATCTTTGATATCAATCTTTGAGCATTAATCTCTTGCCTTGATCTCGTGCATCCATCACTTGTGATCTTCGCCTCTTCGTGACACCATGTCCCACATACTTATACCTTCGTAATTCTTGAAAGCTTCAGAGTTCGATATAGCGGAAGACTTAACTTTTAGGCTTTCTTGAATTAGATGAGATATTAAGTGCATAAAGTATAAGCATGCGGGGACGACTTCTTCTTGGATCCCGCAACGCCACCGTCTTCAAATGCCACAAAATAAGTAGACACGAACGAAATGGCTTTGAACATTTCATTCTAAATCGGTAGCATTTTACCTCCGGTCGGTGAAGACCGTTGGACGATATTAGATATCGTACCCGTGACGGATAGTTTCAATTATGTAACTTCCTGACAGGATTTCGCGGGTAAAACCGTTCTCTTTATTCGACCGTCCAAAGCTGACTGCGAACATAAAGAGTGAATCATTTGGATAATAGTATCCGCATGATTGAAGCCGTCAATTCTGATTCCTGGAACAAGTTTGATTCATTAAAGAATCGCACCATCGTTGCTTTCCAGTTGTCACGAGCTTGATTCGTATAGAATCTTGTAAGTTAACTACCAAGTGCTGTTTGAGGTTAACACTAGAAGGATTTCCACTCGTCACTGTGAACACTAAGGTATCACTCTGAGTGTTCTGGCAAGATCACTGAGATTTTGCGTAGAGGCCTGGAACGTGTTTAAGTTCAGTTAAGAATTAAACCACTGCTGCTTTCCAGTTATCACAAGATTGATTCATTAAGAATCGCACAAGTCACCTACCATGAGCTTTTTGATTTTCGCTCAAGAAGGATTTCCATCTTGATTGTAAATACTTTCGTATTACTCGGATGTTCAGGCAAGATCATGAAGATTTTGCGTAGGAATCTTAAAATCTTTCTTACTTTTCACAGTGTGTGAAGAATCAAGGAAATATGAAAGTGTGTCCTAATGAGATATTTGATGATCTCAAATGGCTCTAGACTCGATCGTGCATTTTGGATTTTAGTGATCGGAGGCTGGAAAGGAGTGCCACCATTTCAATACCAATTTATTCGGAGTGAATAAATCGATAGATAACGTGTTGTCTCCGTGTGATTAAAACAAATATCTTTTAAGAGATATCTGAGTTAGCTGGGATGGGTTGTGCATTGCATCACTGGGTCCATGATGTCTATCTTCAATATCGAGCATCATTAAAATGATCTCAATAGCATATGTGTTCACCCATTTTCTGCCTAAAGTTATAAGGAGGGCTTCTTTCTTTACACCCTTTATCTTTACAATTCTTTTTCATTCTTCAACCCCTTCAATGCTTACCAATACGTCATAACTAGCACCTTGTTGTGATTGTTCCAGTGCTAACTTAAGTACTTGGTCGGCATTCAGCTACGTTCACAATCTTTCTCCATCTTTACTAAGGACTACTATTTCTAGCTATGGAATGTCCTTGGGAAGATTCCCCCGGTTCTGGAAGAATCATAGGACTTAACCTATCCTACCATCCTTATGTCACCACAATCTCCATCGTCGTGAAATAAATGGGTTTTGGGTAAGTATATGTCACCATGAAAATCTATTTTGATATGCAAATCCGTTTTGCTCCCCCTTAACATATGCCACGATATTCGAAAACATTTCGCATATGTCGGGATGAGCCAGCACATTAAGTCAAACTATTTGTGATAATATCCCATATTAAATCACATTTTCTCCCCCATATTAAAAATATTAACCAAATCGATGTTTTTAATATCAATTGATTTAATGAAGTTTTAACAAAGGTTTTGGGAAGAAAAATGCAAGTCCATTTTATCTTCATGATATCAAACGTATGAGATATGATACCGACTTGTAACATGATCACATATTCACCATATTAGAAAAGAATTGACAAGGTTGGACCTGATAGATGAGAACATCATATAATAAAATCAAATGGTTCTTGTCAGCATATGTTGGTCGCCTCGTCACGTCTGAAGTCATCTCTTGACACCACGTGTACGATTGGTATTCTTGTCTTGACACCAATTAGTGAGCTTGGCACGTTCGGCATCGAAGATTCTGAATGCTTGACAATTGCTCCCCCTCAATTGTTGACCCGTGTTCTATTGAAAGAGTTGTAGTCGTCGTTTGAGTAGTCGCATCGTCGAGTATGTAGATACCAATTGTAAATTGCTATGGTTGTAGAGATGATAGCTTCATAAAAACAAGACTTCTCTTGTTTTAACAAATAAATGCACTGAAACGTACATTGATTTGTGTGAGATCAAGTTATAAAGTAAACTTGATCCCTTACAAGGTTTTAAAGTAAACCTTGCCCGAGAAAATTAATTCCCGTTGTGAGCCAAAGCTTTCATAAGAAATACTTGACTTTAATATGAAAACCGGGTTGCAGTCAGAAATAACTACAAGCCATTTAGGCATGTTTTATGAAATATTTACAACTTTTGTACGAACTCTATTTATGGCGCCGTGTCAATATTAATCAACATTTCTAAGGCCGTAAGTATTATCGTACCGAAAGACATGCCTTTGAAAAATAAAGTAAAAATATTTTTGGATTTTTATGAATTTTTCAATTTTTATGGTTTTTATATGGTTTTATATTTTTCTATTTTGCTTTTGTGGATAAAAATATAAACAATATATACAGATGATCACCAAGGATACGGAGAATAGTTTTACCAAGACTATTCTTTCGCTTCATCTGCTAGTTCCTTTAGAGTCTCAGGCGAGAATGTTCTCATTCCTAGCTTGTCGGGCAAAAATTCAATTAGAGCGCGATCTAAAGCCTTCGTGAAAATATCCGCCAATTGATACTCAGATCGGACAAAGTAAAGCTCGATTACTCCATTTTCTACTTGCTCCTTGATGAAATGGTAGCGAATGTCAATATGCCTCGTCCGGGAGAATTGAACGTTGTTGCAGCATAAGGCAATTGCACTCTTGTTGTCACAGTACATCGGAATTTTGTTGAAACCTAGACCATAGTCGGTTAATTGCGATCTCATCCAAAGAATTTGAGCACAGCAACTGGACATAGCTATGTATTCTGCTTCCGTACTTGAAATTACAGCGCTTTTCTGCCTTTTCGATGCCCAACTGATTAGTCGATCTCCTAGTAGTTGCAAAGTTCCACTCATGCTACGCCTTGTATCTTGACAACCCGCGTGATCCGCATCTGCATATGCCATTAGTGCAATAGAAGAGTCCTTCGAATACCAAAGTCCCCGATTAATGGTTCCTTTAAGATATCGAAAGATCCTTTTAACAGTAGCTAAGTGTAACTCAGTAGGCCTAGTTTGATACCTGGCACACATACATATAGCAAACTGAAGATCAGGTCGACTAGCTGTGATATACAGAAGAGTACCGATCATTCCACGATACACTGTCGGATCAACGGTAACTCCATGTGGATCTTCATCAATCTTAGTTCGTTCCACCATTGGAGTATCCACGGGGTCGCAAGATTCCATCTTATATTTCTTAAGCGATTCAAGGGCATACTTGGATTGATTGATAAAGATGCCTCTGGGACTCTGAGATATCTGAAGACCTAAGAAGAATGATACCTTGCCAATAATTGACATCTTAAACTTGGAAGACATGAGTTTCCCAAACTCGTCAGATAAGGTTTGGGTCGAGGCTGCAAATATAATATCATCAACATATATTTGTACCATAATCATATCGTTACCTCGTTTCTGAATGAACAGCGTGGGATCCACCTTGCCTTTTTCAAAGCCTTGGATAATGAGGAATTGTGACAATAGATCATACCATGCGCGTGGAGCTTGCTTCAACCCATAGAGAGCCTTCTTAAGCTTGTATACATGATTAGGATAATTAGGATTCACAAAACCATCTGGCTGTTGAACATAGACCTCTTCCTTGATTTCACCATTAAGAAATGCCGTCTTCACATCCATCTGATAGACGATCATATTCATATGGGCAGCATAAGCGAGGAATAGTCTAATAGCTTCCAAACGGGCAACAGGTGAAAAGGATTCCATAAAGTCGATGCCCAATAATTGCTTGTATCCACGAGCTACTAGTCTAGCTTTGTTCTTCAATATTCCGCCTAACTCATCGAGTTTCACCTTGTAAACCCATTTCAAAGTGAGTAATTGCACTTGATCCGGGCATGGGACAAGTTCCCATACTTCAAGACGTATAAATTCATTAATTTCTTCTTGCATAGCTTCTATCTAACAGGATTGAGTAAAAGCTTGTTGCCATGTCTTAGGTTCAACTTCAGTGAGAAAAGCATCAAAGTGACAAAACATTGCACTTTCTTGTAACTGACTTCGTGTGGATACCGGACGATTAGGGTCACCAATAATAGAATCTATAGGATGATCCTTTGTCCACTTGTTGTCATATTCACGAATCCGTGGATTGGAGTAAACCGTAGAAAGAGCTTCCTCTGAGCTGGACGACCCGGCTTGAGTAGGGTCGGGAATTGGTACACCAAAGAATGGAAGTTCACGCATTTGAGCGAATTCCAAATCATGATCATCATCATCCTCTTCATCATCAATAGGCATGACATGGGTAGTTGAAACATGTGTTGGTTGAGAATTACTAGTTGATGGTATATCTTGACCAATTGTAGGTGTAGATGTATCTGATTGTGCAATGGTTGCTGGAGCGACAACTTCGGTTACCGGAGCTATTACTTCAGGTTTTGGAGCAACAGTACTTGGAGGAGTAAAGAATTCATCTAAGAACGGTTGAAACAACGTATCCCATTCAGTCCTAGAAGGTGGTTTAAATGATGATGAAGTAGGGTTATTTGGGACAAGACCAGAACTAATGTTACTGGGTCCCATTTCATGAAGTACGGGTTCAGAGCTGCTTTGCTCAGAAGCCATTGCTGTCAGCTCATTAAAATCAACATCCATAGTTTCGAGGATCTTGCGAGAGTTACGGTTGTAGATTCGGTATGCCTTCTTTGCGGGTGCGTAACCAATGAAAATACCAATATCAGCCTTTGGTTGAAGTTTTCCCAAATTGTCACCATCATTATTTGGATAGCAAAGAGAACCAAATACATGAAGATATGATAAATCTGGTACTTTTCCATGGAGAAGCTCATAAGGTGTTTTACCATGGCGTTTACGAATTAGTGACGGGCTTTGGGTGTACACTGCAGTAGATACTGCTTCTGCCCATAAAAACAATGGAGCCTTTGCGTAAATTAACATCGTTCGAGCAGCTTCCATAAGTGTGCGATCTCGCCTTTCAACGACACCGTTTTGTTGTGGAGTGCGTGCAACGGATGTTTCATGAGAGATGCCAACTTCTTCATAATAATCACGCAAGATTTGATTCACAAATTCAGTTCCATTATCTGTACGAATGCGTCGGACAGTAGTGTTGAGACGCACTTGAATCATCTTGAGAAATCCGATGATGAATTTAGGTGCCTCATTTTTTGCTTTAAGAAATTTCACCCATGTAAACCGAGAGTAATCATCGACAATGACGAGGATGTACTTTTTGCCACTAAGACTTTCAACACGCATTGGCCCACAAAGATCCATATGCAACAGATA
The DNA here is from genome assembly GCA_025667525.1 of Glebionis coronaria. Lineage (NCBI taxonomy): Eukaryota > Viridiplantae > Streptophyta > Magnoliopsida > Asterales > Asteraceae > Glebionis > Glebionis coronaria. The sequence continues at coordinate 183,672,856 of CM046876.1, forward strand.
AAGTTTCTCTTGGTTGGTGTCTTCAGTCTTGGGTTTGTAAGACTTCTTAGTGCTTTTCCCCATTGTACACGCGGAACACAAATGATCCTTGTGAAATGATAGTTTAGGAAGACCACGAACAAGTTCGTTTTTCGCCAAGTGATTAATAGCGTCAAAGTTAAGATGAGATAACCGTCGATGCCATAACCATGACTTAGTCTTCGATGCTTTGGAGAGAAGACATACTGGAGAAGCGGCCATCATGTCTTGTAGAGACAAAGTATACAAATTATTCCCTCGAGTACCTTTCAATAAATCAACCCCTTCCAAATTACGAATGAAGCAGGTATGCTCTCGAAAAGCAACTTCTAGGTTTGCATCACAAAATTGTCCCATAGAAAATAAGTTGTGACCAAGACCTTCCACGTAATACAAATATGATATTCACCGTAACCCATTATCTTTGCAATATGATCATTTCCAAATCGAACCGTACCAAGAAACTTGCTGACAAAATTTCTGAGCTGAGAGCGATCTCCGGTCATATGCTTGGAACAACCAGAGTCCAAATACCAGAGAACAATTTGGACCACCTGTTTTCAACAACAACAGTAGACAATGCATTGGAAACTATTGGTTCCGGAGTGTTAGCAGATACAGATAAAATATTATCAGAATTGCTAACATTTTTGTGACCCTTAGATTTCCTGTGTTTTCTAATGTGAGTCTTAGCACTAACAGGTTTTACTGTTCCAACTTTCTTAGGTTTTGGATTATTCGCGGGCACTACAGTGGGTGTAGACCTATTTAAAGGGCACTTGGTTCCTACGGTAGTGTCGGTGTTCCTAGTTAAAGGACACGCTTTTGTTTTGGTAGCCTTGGTACTCCTAGTTAAAGGGCACGCTTTCTTCGCTGTAGTGGGAGTGATCCTAGTTAAAGGGCACGTATTTCCTACTATAGTGAATGTTCTACCAGTGGGGCGCCGCATCCAACCAACTTGGGTTAACACTTTCCCAGTCGGTTTCCATTCTAATCCATTTTTCCGGGCATACATCTCATTCACATGGTCAATAAGGCAAGAATCATGACGACTAGAAAACATACATTCATTGCAATTCCATCATTTCAAATTAGAATTCACACTAGGCTTAGAACGCTGCACAACCGCAGAGCCTTTAGGTTTAGCTACATGATTCTTTTTATTCAAAACAGAAATAACATTCCTAGGATGGGCTTCTACTTTATTCTTCACTTGACTACTAGATGGGGGCAAGATCCTATCATTCTTCTTTTTTCTTTTAAGCTTAGATCTTTGAGCCTTAGTAGTGGTGCTTACTCCTGTAGAAGGCAACACAGGAATATTAGAAGCTGGTTTTGATTCCGCCTTATCTTTAGTGACCAAAGTTTGAGATGGTTTATTCCTAGGGCCCTTGTTAAGTGGTATGACGGCTATAAGGTTCCTTTTGATTGCACTAGAGGACGATGCTGAGACAGTGGCTGCGTTATCCACAACATTCTTACCTTTTAGAGTACGAAGTGTTTCCTTTAACTCAGCCAAGACCAGATTCTTATCACAAATTTGTTCCCTCAAATCAGATATTTCCACCGACTTTTGATTCAATTGTTCAATCAATGATTGATTCTGTGCAGTGGTATCAACACATGCGGGCTTTACTGAATCAAAAAGTCGTGTATTTTTTTGTTTTAAGTTATCAACTTTGGACAAAATCTTGGAAACTCAATTATCTAGATCAAGTTTAAAATTCTCAGCGGCCTCAAGTACGTTCACACAGTTAAGCTCCTTAGATTTCTCTATTTCTATCGGCAAAGATGTAGCAACTTTGTCACTTGGCTGACGCTGTTTTGATTGTAAGTTCAATCGAAAATTCTTTTCAAAGTTTGCATCATCAATATTAACACCTTCGAATGATGTTTCAAAGATTTCTTGAATAAATTGTTGCTTGCATTCAAGCGAAATACAATGTGTTTGAATCTCATCAAAACATTTTGAAAGCGAAGAATATGAATCTTGAAGCTTTAAAAATTCAGCGTCAGATTCGTGACAAGTACTATCTACCACATTATCCACAGATTCAACATTATGCACAATAGAATCATTATCAATACTTTTATTCACACAGACAGAAACTATATCATGAGACATCACTTGCTTCAGAAGCTGATCATTTTGGCGTGAAACCCGTTCTATTTCAAGTAAATTGTTTTCAAAAGCATCTTCCATTTCATTGAAAACACGTCTAACTTCTTCTATTTCCAAAAACAAATCTTGATCAAGATTACTAAGACAAGCCTTAACATTGTCTACAAACGGAACAATTTCATTTCGGAACGCAGCTCTAGTGTGCTCAAAGTTCCATTCACCTTCCGTTATGGCCGAAGCCGTCGTACGTTCCAAAATGACCTTGTCAAAATCGGCTAAGTGTTGGTGAACCGCATTTAATTTAACGGACGCCTTGCTTACCGGTGGAATTAACTTTGTTAAATCCGTTTTGACAAGTGTAGGAGACGTACTAGGAAGGTTTTCATTTGACAAACTTTGGGGCACAAGAATTGTCAATTCTGCTAATTCCTTTTGTAAGCGAATGCGTGTCTTTTTCAAAAATTGATCTTTGTTATGTTGATCGTAATCAATTGTATGTAATTTTGAAAGCATTTTAGAATGAGTTTCATCCGCAAGTGATTGTGTCTCTCAGTACTACGAACAAAAGGTGCTTCTTTCGATTTGCCAATTATGTTCATATCATAAAGACCAGGAATATATTCCTGAGCTTGTTTTGCATAACCGGGATTAGGTGGTAAATCTTGAAGACGTTTAAGTTCGAGTTCTTTAAATGATTTAGTTAAAAGATGAACCTTTTATGTGGAAGCGTATTGTTTTAAAAGCTGTTCTTCCTTGAATTTAAGAAGTTTGGTAGCATTAATTTCTGATTCAACCTTTTTAGACTCGAGAGTTTCGAAATCCATTTTAAGTTTCTGAAAATCATTGACAATCGACTCCTTTTCTTTTAATTCATTAGAAAGATTAGCTTTTAATGATTCTATTTCATTCAAGTGTTCAATCTTTTCAAAACGAAATTGGTCAAATTCAGAACATGTTATTTTCTCTTCTTGAGGGACCATTTCAAAAGCTTTGACCTTTTCTTTATGCAACGCAAGCTCAGCAGTTAGGGTGGAATTGGTATCTACGGATTGTCTGAGGGCCATATGCATTTGATCAATAATATGTTTAGGCACCATGACCAAATCATGTTGAGCATAAGATTCCATACCCGTGATAGCATTTGGTTGAGGTTCACTCAAATGTATAGGATTGGGTACCACATCATTTGAGTTACTAGTTCCCGAATGCTGTTCGAGGTTGTCCTTTTCATGCCCAACTTGATGTTGTTTATCATCAATATTATTAGATGTGGTTGGTACCTCACTGACCACATCAGAACCGTAGTGAGAGAGATTAGCAACGAGAGCAGCTTGGGCAGAGTGAATGTCATCACAATCCGAATCATATGCGTCAAGATCATCTGCTTGATAAGCTGCATTAGAAGTAGAAACGACTGCAATGCCTTCAGTATCTGCTGCCCCTGGGTCTGCAAGAAATGCTAACTCCTCTGAATCCAAAATCTTCCCCTTAGACTGAGCATCAACCAAATACATCTTCTCAGGAAACCATGCATCATCCCTCCTCCTTTTCGGCTGAGTGCATTCCCTAGCCATATGACCTTGTCCTCGGCAATTGTAGCAAGTCACAACCTTCTTAGGACCAATAGGACTCCCATTTCCACTAGCTTGAGAATTCACAACTTGATTGTTCCCAGTCCTTGTAGGAGGTCCATATGAATTTTGCCTTCCCTGAATAGGTTGCACCGTCACTTGACCATCTTGAACAGTGGCTTGTTATCGAGGATTTGATGAGGTGCGGAGCTGATTGTTTGTTGGTGGAAATCCTCTTGTTGCAACAAGTTTTGACAAGTAAGCTATGAGATGGTTTAGAACATCAGCTGGCGTATCATTTGGAGTAAAGACCGGTGCTTGGATTGGTGGAAGTTCATTAGAGTAGAAAGCTTGTGTTGGTTGTGCTTCTATTGGAAAATATCCTTGCTGAGGAGTATAGCCCATTGGAGAAGTGTTGGCTTGTGATGGTGATGTCTGATATGGTGGTTGCTGCGGAAATGATTGTTGATGAACACCTTGTTGAAATGCTTGCTGTGGCATCACTGGTGGTTGATAAGATGGTTTCTGATAGGTGTGTGGTGGTGGTTGTTGCAAGTATGATGGTTGTTGATAAGTATAAGCCATGTTTTGTTGAAAAGCATACATTGCAAGTGGATCATGAACTTGAGGTGTAGACAACCGAGCCTCGATCACATGGCATTCGTGTTGTTGAAGAAAAGCTTGAAGTTGATCCACATTGGTGTTATGCAAGTCCTTAGCCAATTTAACATCCGTCATGTATTTTTTCCATTCTGAAGGAAGAGTGTTCAAATACTTGGTATTCAATTGGAAGGTAGGAATTGTCATGCCATAGATATTGAGCTCATTCAACAATAGGGTAAATCTCAGATAGTAATCATTGAGAGTCTCCCCTGGCACATAGGCAAACTTATCAAAAGTATCATAAAGCTTACACTCTCGTTCTTGTTTAGTTAACGAGGTGCCTTGCATGAGAACACGAATTCTATCCCATAACTCTTTGGCAACTTTATGTTTGCTGACGAGTTTGTAGACATCTTGAGGAAGGGCTTGGAGAATGATGTTTGTAGCATACTTATCACATTTGTCTTGAATCTTCATATCTCCAGTCAATTCACCCGTTGTGCGAGGACGAGTAGTTGTACCTTCTGTCACTGTACCATAATCTAATGGTCCATTGAGCACCGATGCCCAAATGAGATGTCCATTCTCCTTGTTCAACATATAAAGTTCCATTCGGGAAGCCCATTCCTCATACATAGTCTTCACCAACATTGGTGGACGATTATCCGTACCCGAGAGGATGGACTTATCCGTAAGAGATGTGTACTCCATTTCAATAAGTTAAGATTTTCAAACGTTGATCGATCAATAAAAGAAAGTAAATGTGTTTGTTGTTGTGAGTTGAATTCGAGAAACAATGTTAAAATCCCCTTAAATATGTTCTCAATAAACCAAAAATTCCAAGTCGGAATGTTGATCGGAATAGTGATCGGAATATCAGTCGGAATAGTGATCGGAATATCAGTCGGAATAAGCCCTATCGGAATAACCTTGATCGGAATCTCCCAAATCGGAATAAACCCTAATCGGAATAACCTTGATCGGAATGTACCTAATCGGTATAAACCAAATCGGAATACCTTAATCGGAATACCAAATCTGAATACCAATCGGAATGTACCTAATCGGAATGTGCCAAATCGGAATACCTAATCGAAATACCTGATCAGAATGTACCCAAAATCGGAATCCCTAAACCCTATTCCGATTACACTGATCGGAATGTCCTATAAACCCTTTTCCGATGACCTGATCGGAATAATTCCCACTTTTCTCGGACAAAACTCAACCAATTCGTGATTTTAAGCCAAAAAATGATCAAAACACCCAAAAATTTTGTGTTTTTAGCCAAAGTAACTATACCAAATCCCTACCACAACTATGTAGAAGATTTGTATCAAGAAAAAACCATCAAAAACATAAAAAAAAAAATTGGTTCGTGTAAAAATGGATCAAAATAGGCGTATTAATCAAGAAAACAAACACATGAACAATACAATCATCCCATGGCTCTTGATACCATTTGTAGGATATGTAAATCTTGCTTATGTTTTAGAGAGAGAAAGAGATAGAGAGATGGTGAGAACACACACACTTAGAGAGAGAAAGTGAAAGAAAAACACTTTTTCACTATGTGTAAAAATGAGGAACACACACCCTCTCCATCAAAGGAGAGGGTTTATATACCCAAGCCTTGTAATGGGCTTGGGCTTACACGTTTGAGCCGGCCTACACATGTTGTAGGCTAGGCTTGGACTTGTTTGTTAAATAACGAAAGTTAACTAAACTACGAGCTATTACATGGACTATCGTTGGAGTGACCGATCCTTCTTAATACGTAAAACGTATTTCCAACAAAGGGGATTGGTCCCCCTGCTGGAAGTCAAAGACCCTGCTACAAAGATAAACTTGGAAGAGATTATAACTCGTTTCTGTTACTACTCCATGTTAGTTTCCTAGTTTGTTAGTAGTAATCTTGTATGTGAGTCCTTGTGCTATAAAAGGACTCACTAGGGTTTCATGTAACTAATCTCTTTCTGTTCATTTCATTTCATACTCTAAGGTTGTATAACCCTAATACCATTATTGGGTATTCTTATATCTTTGATATATTAAAGTTTAGCGTTTGATCTTAATACTTGTTCTTGTGCTAAACACTATTTTTCGCATCTTGTTTAGTTACTTTGTGTATTGCAAAGTTTCTCTAGTGTTAGATTGAATTCATTCTTTCTATCACAACCCTTAAACAAGCTAAGGTTTCTGAGTTTGGGATCAACAAGTGGTATCAGAGCTTGTTGAGAAACTTTGATTTAACCAAGAACAAAACATACATTACCACCAGTACCAACCATGTCTTTAGATTCTCATTTATCCTCAAACAACAATGCTCTCAAACTTCCCATTCTCGATCCTGAAAACTTTGAAATATGGGAATTCATGATTCAACAATACCTCAAGATGGAACCCTATGTTTTATGGGAGGTCATAGAGCTGGGAGATCAGTTCCCCAAAACAGTGGCAGTTGAAGATAAGACAAAAATCGGTGAAAGCTCCAAAAGTGATAAAACTAAGTCTAATGCTGTTGCAGACAAAGAGGTTCAGGAAGTATAAGACTGCTAAGGAACTTTGGGAAGCATGTGGTAACACATTTGGAGGGAATGGGGACACCAAGAAGAAGAAAAAGAATCATATGATAGACCAATTTGCTTCTTTCAAAGCAAATGGTGATGAAGCATTTGGTTCCATCTACAATAGGCTTCAAGATTTGGTACCAAACTGTAACACCCCCAAATATTCATACTTTAGTTCAGCGGAAGAGTCATTGGTATTACGGGATAGCACATTACTCAAATCATAAACAACGCATAAAAATCGCGTCATTTAATAATAATGCATTTTCCATTCACGAATATCAAATTTACATAGGTCCCAAGTCATAGTATTTCATACAATTTTACAAAACATTTGAATGGAAATTTTTATTTAAGTGCGGGCCATAAGTTCTTGTCGTCTTCCCGAGAATTACCTTCAAGTACCTGAGATAAACATGTTAAAAGGAAAGGTCAGCGAAAACGCCGAGTGAATTCATAGAGTTTAATGAAATCCATTAATATATCATCGGTATAAAATCATTATCGAAAATCATTTTGTACAATTCTTTGTCGTAGGCCATAAAATAAGCCAAAAACATTTCATACAAATCTTTGTTGTAAATCATACTATAGGCTTTTGCCTTCAAAACCATTATACGAACCAATGTCGTAAAAACATCATACAATACGTCTTGTAACGTTGTATAGAGTTAAATAAAAACCGTTATATGAACATGGTTATGTAAAACCAAAACACGAACATAATATCAATAATAAGACCCCGTATTGCTATTCAGGCAATATATTGTAATTCAATGCGTATAGCAGTATTTTCGTTATTGGATTATTATAAGCCGCATGACATTGCTACCTTACTATACCAAACAACGGGTAGCTAACCCGAAACTCATTTGCCCATCTAAAAAAGCGTGTCATCACAGTAATCACGCTTAGATAAATCTTCACATACATAATTCGCTTACCAATCAATGTGGCACGACGGGGATCAACCGTCAAGGCGCGAACTGGGGTGATCTTCCCCAAATAGTACTATCGTATGCATATGCGTCTACCAAATCCTGGTAGATCACAATTCATGCTAATGGGACTTTTAGTGACATAACCTAACTAATACTAATCCATTTTCATTTATCGGGTCATATAATCATTCATCGGGTCATACAATCATTCGGGTCTATATCAATAAACAAACAATCAGGACAGCTGGTTTCCGATTTTATTAAAACTAACATGTTATCTCCCTCGCGGGTTTATAAAACATTTCATAAAAACATTTAAAAGAGTGCTAGGCTATGAACTCACGTTGATTGGAGAAGACGGGTTATCGGCGATTTTGGATGTACGGTACGTTCTTCAGTCACGGAAACCTAGACAAATAATACTCGTCTTAGACTCTTGTCCAATGACTTTATTAAAACAATGGCTATGTATATATATGATGATATTATAAGTATGATGATGATCAAGTGGGATTTTTATCTCTTCATACACATTGTAGTGTTATGTGTTAGTCAAATTTTTGACTAGTTATACTAGTTTCAATCCAATTTCATATTAAGGCCCAATAAGCCCATAAAAATCCAAATACATGATATTAGCCCAATTATACTTTTAATATCAGGCCTATACTCATATGTTGGGCCCAAGTAGGTTAAGCCCAATGAGTAAGTCCATTAGTGTTTAGCCAAATTAGTTGGGTTAATAGTCCAATAAGGCTAATTTAGCCCGTTAATGTCCATATGTTATAAATCTAGGGTTTTATCGGTTTTTACTTGTAACATGTACTTATACATGAGTATATGAGTTGTAAAAAGTTTACATTAGATGGGTCCGACCGTCTAAGTTTTATTTGACGAAAACGTTAATCTTTCGGTTTGAGCCGAAAAGACGTAAAACTTATGTATATAGTTTTACAACTTATAAAACTTATTAAATTGCCATTCTTATAAAATTTCCCATTTATTTATCAAAGTATATACTTATTAATAAGTAATATATAAGTTAGTGGGCTTTAGGTATACATTTTATATTAGTTTTATTTGAGTGCTCATTTTATAATATATACATTTATTTTACAAATCTGATTATTATTTTCACTTTCACTATATTTATCATATCTTGAGTTCTACAAGGAGATAGAAGCTCATTTTTGGACACCACAAACTACATGATATGTGCTCCAATTAACTCAGTTTTAGCTACTGCTCAATCAACTTCTAAATGTCTCTAACAGTTCGTCCAAAACAGACTATACAGATTTGAACTTCAATATTGTTTTGATCATATCTCACTCATTTTATGGATTCCATTGAGTGGACAACTCTCACATATGTACAATACACATACCTTACTGTATATTAATTTATCCAAGTCATTTTAAAAATTTATCATATAGTTCTTTACTGTTTTATACAGCCTACTAATTTAAGCATGATTTTAACATTTTTACATGTAGTTTTCAATCTTTTTAACCAAGTTTATCAACACATGATCCCCACATAATATTTTTATCATCATATATCATCATATACATTAAGAAAGTAAATATAATTTACATTTACAAAAATAACAAGGAAATAGGAAGGATGATCTTGTTACCACCAAGATTATGAAATTTAAGATCAAAGCTTGACTTTTGATGACAAAACTTGTGGTACACCAAAACCAACTTCAAGATCACTAATCTTCAAGAACACCTTGTGGAAAATCAGCCCCAAGACTCCATAGAAACTCCTTTCTAGTTGTTAAGATCACCTCCAATCTACAAGTCTTCAAAGGGTTTTCATCTTGATCAAGTTCAAACACAAGATTTGTGGTAGAAACTTGATCAAATGATGGTGGTTTTGGGTGGTGAAGTGGGACGGCCAGGGAGAGAGTTTGAGAGAGATTGTGGAGTTGTTGCATGTAACAAATGAATTAGCGTGTTTTTGGTTAGTAGTTTTGAGGTTGAGTGGTTTTGGTAGAGATAAAAGGACAAGTGTTATTACTTGTTGTAATAAGTTGACACCTAATGAGGTGTGTAGCCTAATCTTTTCATCCCATGTAGTGGGGGCGGGGCAAGTTTATCTTGTCTCATCCCCATTTAATTATGGGTACTCCTTGATTCTAGTTTCCTTGATTTGCGTACCCTCGAGTCGTTTTACGAAAAATGTTTTTATAAATTATGAATCAACGGCACAAAAAAATCTAATAATTGTCTCATCAAAACCGGAGTTCAAAAACGTAAATACGTAAACCTAGGGTTTCTGGTTTAATCGTAAAAGACGTTAAATTATTCACGTAACTCCTAATCTCTTCTCGTAAATTTGTGAGTTTATGAACCAACACAAATTTAAAATTCCAAAATAATATTCACACATAAATTTATTTCCTGAAGTGTCAGACTGTCACCAAAAATGGTGTATGTAAATGTAAGCACGTAACGTAGAATTCTTCGCTTTAGACGTAGTCGATGCTACTTCAAGACTTAAACCCAAATTTCTTCCCAAAAATGAGTGAGTTCATATGAAAACATTAAAATAATGTTTTTTAAAATAATACTGAGAATAAAATATCGATCATAAATTGATGGATTGTCACAACTCAACTGAAATTCTTTGACATAGAGGTGTCAAGAGAATAGGTGAATGCAAGATTCCTCAACAGCCTTCAGAAAGAATGGTTTGTTTACAAAGCCATTTGGCAAAATAGAGATGACATTCATGATAAGAACATTGATGATATCTACAATAACCTGAAAGTTTTTGAGCCAGTGGTCAATGAGATGAAGTCATCAGGAAACATCCTCACTAATTCAAGTGGAACTGTTGATTCCCCTGCTTATATGGCCTTTATATCTCATTATAGTGGAATCTCTAAAAGCAGTGGGATTGAAGTTTCCCCTGCCACACATTCCCCTGCTGCAAGGTCAGGACCATCAAATGATGAAGAGAGGCATGCAACATTCAGCCTTGACACTGCTTGTGCTTTCATTGCATCTTAAGGATCTTAGGGATCTACTGTGCTACATGAAGATCTGAATCAAATCAGTAAGCAAGGACTGGAGGAGATGGACATCAAGTGGAACATGTCTCTACTCAGCATGAGAGCCAATATATTTTATAAGAAATATGGGAAAAAGATTTCCGTTAATCCTTCTGATGTAGCTGGATTTGACAAATCAAAGGTGGAATGCTACAACTGTGGCAAGAAATGCCACTTTGTTAGGGAGTGCAGAGGACCAAAGAATGGAAGCAGTTATAGGAAGGAAAGCAGGGATGAGGATTCTAAGGCTAAGGCTATGGTAGCCATGCAAGGAATAGATGGAGCAGGTGGATGGGACTGGAGTGCTATGACAGAAGGTGTTGAAAGGAATCAAGCTCTAGTTGCTGAAGTGAAAGAGGAAGAGTTTCCTCTTATGGACATGTCAACATCTAGTTCAGACAATGAGGTATATGACGATTCATATTGTACCAAAGCTTGTAGAAAAAATATTGAGTCATTAAATGATCAAATAAGAAAACTAAAAGTTGATTACATAAATTGTGATAATGATTTAGACAACTGCAAACGCGCTCTAGAACAGTTAGAGTCCACCATAAGAGAATATAAACAAAGAGAAATGATTATAGAGATCATATTGGCATATTAGAAAGAGATGCTAGGGAAAAAGATGATTCCATTAAGGAATTAACTGCTGAATTAGAAGTCTTTAGATCTAACAAAAAGATAGATGAGCAAACAATTGAAAATTTTGGCAAAGCATCTAAAGATCTCACTAAGGAATTGAAGTTGGACAATCTCCAAGAGACAAAACAGGCTTTGGAGTCAAAAATGAACATGCTATCATTCCACCACCACCTGCTAATATACATGGACCCATTCCTAGGAAATATCTTTCTTGGACTGGTCTCCCTTGTTTTAAAAGGCAGGAGGACATTGAGTTTGACTTAAATGCCTACATACCAAAGAATATAGAAACAGAGGAACCTCTAGTAAAAACCAGTGCTGTTAGAGATTTTGAAAAGGAACAAATTGCTTTAAAACAGTGGAAAATAGATAACCTTGTTCTCTTTTCAAGAGAAAGATTATTTGGAAGTGACTCTAGTTCTAAAAGTAGTTCATCTAGAACTTCTAGCAGATCTGATTCAGCACCAAAACCTCTTAAACCATTGTTAAATATGTTGGCATGTATAGACCTATTAGAGGTAATCAAAGGAACTGGAACAACCAAAAGTCTCATCAATTAGGAGAGGACTTTGTGAAAAATACCAAACCTTGTTTCACTTGTGGCAGTTTTGATAACATCTATCAAGACTGTCAAGCACCCATGGAAATGGTGGCTGCAAATCCTTTAAAGGAAATACAACCAAAAGCCATTCTATTGAATGCAGGGGCAAAATCTTTTTCCCCTGCTAATTATGTTCCCCTGCTTTGAGAAATAAGGTTTCTAATAAGTATGTTGTTCCTGCTCTAAGAAAGATAAATGATGCATGTCCCACATCTAGCTCTCATGTGACCAAACCAACACCTCATACTGCATATACATCTGGCCAAAGACCCTACCAACGCACCTATAGAGGACAAAACAAAAAATAGGTTCCCTCTGCTAAGCATAGGGATTCCCCTGCTAAGTCCAGGGTATCCCCTGCTGGCAAAGTTTTGCCCTCTAGAAACATGGGTAGATAAGGAAAAGCTGTGAAAGCCTCAGCTCGTTGGGTTTGGGTACCCAAAAGGGGTAATCAATCCAATGATGCATCTTTAGTCTTTGACAAATTATCTTACATTGATACACGAGGTAGATCCAAGTCAGTAATGGCTTGGGTCCCCAAGTGAAACTAAATTGTTTTTCTTTTTACAGGTGACTAAGCAGACCAGGAATGATAAAGCCTATTGGGATAGTGGATGTTCAAGGAGCATGACTGGGCATAAATCTTACCTTTCTAATTTTGTTCCTCTGCATGATAATGATGGTGTTTCATTTGGAGATGGACATGGGACAATTACAGGGAAAGGGACCATTGCTACAAATGGAATGATATTTGATAATGTCTACTTGGTGAAAGAGCTAAAGTACAATCTCTTTAGTGTGTCACAGATGACTAACAATAAGAATTTTGTCCTCTTCATTGATACTGATTGCCTGGTGTTGGGAAAGGAGTTTATTTTACCACCAAACACCCCTATTGTGCTTAGAACACCAAGATAGAAGAACATGTACACCATTGATTTAAAGAACATCACTCTTCAAGACAATGAGAACTGTTTCATTGCCAAAACATCACTTGATGAATGCAAGAAATGGCATAGAAGACTTGGTCATCTTAACTTTAAGAACATGAACAAGCTGGTAAAGTTCAATCTTGTTCATGGTCTTCCTTCCAAGACCTTTGCCAATGATCATACTTGTGTTGCCTGCCTGAAAGGGAAGCAACATAGAGCCTCTTGCAAATCCAAACATGTTCTATCCACCACTAAGCCAATATAATTGCTGCATATGGATCTGCTTGGTTCTACTTCTGTGGCAAGTATAAAGAAAAAATGGTACTGCCTAGTGATTACTGATGACTTTTCTAGGTTTACATAGACATTCTTTCTGTTTGAAAAGAGTGACACAACAGGTGTACTCAAAGACTTTATTACTCAGATTGAACATTCTAAAAGCATGAAGGTGGTGACCATTAGATCAGACAATGGTGGTGAGTTGAGAAACAAGGAGTTGGACACTTTTTGCACAAACAAAGGCATAAGGAGGGAATACAGCATAACTAGGACTCCTCAGCAAAATGGAGTTGCAGAAAGAAGGATCAGAACACTGATAGAAGCTGCAAGAACCATGTTATCTGACTCTAAGCTTCCAGTGATATTTTTTGCTGAAGCTGTTAGCACTGCTTGTTATGTTCAAAATAGGGCCTTGGTGGTAAAGGCACACAACAAGACTCCTTATCAGTTGTTCAATGGCAGACCCCCTTTGATTGACTTTTTCAGACCATTCGGATGTCATGTGATCATTCTGAACACCATTGATAATTTAGGGAAATTCAATGAAAAAGGGGATGATGGGTATTTTGTAGGTTACTCATTGAACAACAAAGGATATAGGGTCTTCAAAAAAAAGACCAGGAAAGTGATAGAAACTCTCCATGTAGATTTTCTTGAAGATAAGCCTGAAGATGTACAAACAGGTCCTGATTGGTTCTTTGACATTGAAGTACTTTCTAAATCAATGAATTATGTGCCTGTTGCTTTGGAAAATACTAACATTTCTCCTACAAAAGAACCAACGACCTTGGAGAATCCACTAATGAGGTACATGACTGTACCCTCATTGTTTCCCATTGATGCTGCTGCTACAGGAATGGATGAAAAAGATGACCTCTCAAAGGAAGAAGCAGCCAATCTCTTCCCCTGCTAAGTCAAATCCTGAAAGCAGTAGAATGGCTGAAAGTAGTGGAATCCTGGATTCCCCTTCTAGACCAAATGTTTCCCCTGCTGTTAAAGAACCAGCTGTAAATCATGTTAATGATGAAGAAAGAGAATCCCCACTCATTTCTACATCCTCACCAATTACCTTATCAAGTAGTGGAAGCAGAATCATTAGGCATGGAGGTCCAAGTTATTCAGAGCTGCATTCAGCTCACCAGCATCCATCCCTCGGCCATGCAGTATCATTTGGAAGCTCTTTTGAGGATTTCTTTCCCAATCAAGATAGCACAATAGATCCTGATTTGGGAAATGATGAAACTAAGGTAATTATGAGCATGCAGCCTACCTATAAAATTAATAAAAATCACCCCCTATCCCAAATCATTGGTGATCTTCATACTCCCAGACAAACAAGGTATTCAGCAAAGGGACACAGCTTCATTGCCAATATCACTATGAAGTTCAAAAATGAAAATATGCAATGTTGTCTATTTACTGCCTTTTGTCACAAGAAGAGCCAAAGAAGATTTTTAAGCTCTCAATGATCCAAGCTGGGTTGAAGCTATGCAGGAAGAACTCTTTCAATTCGATATCCAAGAAGTATGAATTATGGTAGATTATCCAAAATGGGCAAGACCCATTGGGACAAAGTGGGTGCTCAGGAACAAAAAGGATGAGAGGGGTATTATGGTCAGAAACAAAGCCAGACTGGTAGCATAGGGATATACTCAAGAAGAAGGTATTAATTATGATGAGGTCTTTGTTATAGTTGCCAGAATTGAAGCCATCAGATTATTTTTGTCCTATGCTTCATTCATGGAATTCACAGTATATCATATGGATGTTAAGAGTGCCTTCTTGTATGGCACTATTGATTAAGAAGTCTATGTGATGCAACCTCCAGGTTTTGAAGATCCAGGACATCCGGACAAGGTTTACAAGGTGCAGAAGGCTATGTATGAGCTTTATCAAGCTCATAGGGCCTGGTATGGGACTCTCTCTAAATACCTGTTGGATAATGGCTTCAACAGGAGGAAAATTGACCAGACCCTATTTATCAAGAAACACAAGGGTGACTTTCTTTTGGTGCAAGTATATGTGGATGACATCATCTTTGGATCCACAAACTCTCTGCTTAGCAAAGAGTATGCCAAGTTGATGCAAGATAAATTCTAAATGAGTGCAATGGGTGAACTCAACTTCTTTCTAGGGTTACAAGTTCAGCAGAAGAAAGATGGGATCTTTATCTCACAAGACAAATATGTTGCTGAAATTGTGAAGATGTTTGGATTGTGTGAAGGAAAGAAAGTCTCCAATCCCATGGATAAGGAGAATCCTTGGGGAAAAGATGGCCTAGGAAATCCTATTGATGTCAGGAACTATAGGTCCATGATTGGATCTCTCATGTACCTTACAGCTTCAAGACCTGACATCATGTTTGCAGTTTGCTTATGTGCAAGATACCAAGTGACACCCACAGAGTGTCATCTATTTGTTGTGAAGAGAATCTTTAGGTATCTGAAGTGTCATCTAACTTTAGGACTTTGGTATCCCAAGGAATCACCATTTGAGCTATTGGCCTATTTAGATAGTGATTATGCTGGTGACAACAATGATAGGAAGTCTACAACAGGTGGATGTCAGTTCTTGGGAAGTAGACTTGTATCTTGGTAGTAAAAAGCAGACTATTATGGCCACTTCCACAACTGAAGCTGAATATGTAGCAGCTGCTGCATGTTGTGGACAAGTTCTTTGGATTCAGAACCAGCTGCTTGATTATGGGTACAATTTTCTTAAAACCAAGATCTTCATTGACAATAATAGCACTATCTGCATAATTAAAAATCCTGTTTTTCATACTAAGACTAAACATATTGAAATCAGACATCATTTCATTAGAGATTGTTTTGAAAAAGGATTAATTGTCCTAGAGGCAATTGACACATAACTTAATGTTGTTGATCTTTTGACATAGGGAGGTTTTAGTACTTGGTTGCAAGTATTAGAATGATCACTCCCTAACATTAGATGTCTGAATTGTCTTGTGTATTCAGGATTGTATTATTGCTGTTGTTGTACATGTGTTAGTCACTTTTTCCATTATTCTTCATTCCACTACTTTTGAACAAAGTTTCCCCTGCTGGGGTTAATTCCCCTACTAAGGAAATTTCCCCTGCTAAGGGTTTTTCTCTTTTTGGGTTTGTTCTTTTTAAGTGGTTATATGTGGTTTTAGACTAACAATGTAGAGATTCTAATGGAGCATACTATATTATGGGAGAATCAGGTATATGCTCTATGTTACAGGGAAGGTTAGGTCACACCTTTAGGACTCAGGGTATCCCTAGGATACTCATATATGATTCTGGATCATATCCACTTGTGAGTAGGGGTTTGGGACAATGAAGACTTTCTACAAAGCTTGTTGGTGTTCTGAAACCTTGAGGTACTGTAATGTGTACTCAAAGTTCTTTATTGAGCAGCTTGCTTCCTCATCTAAGATTTTGAGTGCATATTGTGAAGACCAATTAACCATAGAAAGGAAATGGTAGGGATGGAGTCTGGGTTATGCTTATTTTATTGGGTTGACCAGGTGTAGGGTTGCTTATGTGTTAACTTTTTTGGTTTGGAACTTTGCTGAATGGAGGACTCTTGAGTCTCTATGTATCTAACTTGTTTATACAAGTGTGTGCATCAGAGCAGAGCTGTTTAGCATTGATCTATCCAGGTTAAGCCTAATACCCTTAGGAAAGTTTCCCTTGCTTTAATTTTTTATACTCCTGCTAAGATAACTTTCCCCTGCTTTGCAAAACATTCCTCTATTTGACCGTCGACCGACAATACTGTTGCCCTGCTTATAGCCGTTGGGCCTGCTTGCTAACTTTTTGGTTAGTGAATATTTTATTATTTTCAAAAGATATTTAAGGCGCTTTCTTCGCTGATTGGTAACCTTTTATTATTATTTCAAATAAGTTACTTTCTTAACAAGACTTATTTTTTATCTTTTTGCAAATTGATAATTTGGTCCAATCACAGTCCTTCAATTCGCCTATATAAACTTAATTCCCTTAACCAGGAGGCCTAACTCACTCTATCGATCAAATCCCACTACTTTTTCAAAAACATAAACCTTTCAATTCTTAACATGTCTTCCACGACTCTTAAAATCGCTCCTAACCATAACCAAATTGCTCTTTTATCTAAGGAGTCGGCTGAATTCACTGATGCTATAGCTTACCTCAAATCTAGTTATTTCAGGTTAGCTCTTGTGCTCAGTCCTAGGATATACACCTCACACATCCAACAGTTTTGGTCTAATGCAAAGACTGAAACAGTGGATGGAGAGGTAACAATTAAGAGCCTGGTTGATGGTCATCCCAAGGTGGTTACACTTGCCTCCATTCGAGACAAATTAGTCTTGGATTATGAGGGTGGGGTGGTTACCTTACTAGAGGCTGAAATGTTTGAGGGTCTCACAAATTTAGGGTACAACATTTCTGATAATCAAAAATGTAAATTTGCAAAAGGTCAGTTTGCTCCCTATTGGAAGTATTTGATTCATACTATTTTGCAATGTTTATCATCTAAAACTACATCTTTTAATGAATTTGGGAGTAAAGTTGCTTCTGCTCTGATTTGCTTAGCAACAGGGTGAGAATATTGTTTTTCTCAAATGATTTTTGAAGGTATGGTCACAAATGTCAAAAGCAATTCAAAATTTTGTATGTATCCAAGGTTTATAGAAGTTTTGTTGGATAGAGGCAACATGGTAAAATTCATCATAAAGATTATTTTGAAGCTAACCCCCATACAACCAAGTTGTTCACCACTCTTGCAGCACCTTCCCCACAATTTTCTGGCAGGGCAGTACCTCTTACTCAAACTATGATGACAAATCAGAATAGAAGCTGCTTCCAAACACAGAGCAGCCCAAACCACTCTTGCTGATGCCCCTGCTGCTGATGCCCCTACCAGCCAACTTCCCCCTGCCAACCCACAACAAGTAAGGAGAACCAAAACCAGGTTTGCTAGGTCTCCCTTGCCTGGTGAACCTTCACAAGTAACAGAGAGGAGAGTCTCTAAGCGTTTGGAGCACACTGGGGGTTTGGCTGCCACTATTGTCTCATCCTCAAGGGATGAGCAGGATAGTGACACCATAAGTAAGTCCTCTCCCTCACTCAGTGACACCCAAAGAGGAGAGCAATCTCCTACTAGGGTTGAGAGCAGACTAAAACCACTATCCATAACGGAATTGACGAATATGTGCATTAGCTTGAAAGAGCAAAATGCACAACTGGTACAAACTGTCAAAAAGCAAGGTCTGGTTATTAATAATTTGGAGAACAGACTTGCTACACTTGAGGGGAGGAAAAGACCAAAGATAATTATTTCCACAGATGAGGATGCTTCCAAATGGGAGGAAGTACCTCAAACAAATGAGTCTACTCAGTGGTATGCATTTCCTAGTAGTCAGGATCTAGGAAACGAGAAGGTGGCTAGTGATGAAAAAGGGAGTGACAAGGGAGTGCCACAAAAGATGTAGCTCAAGCTCTGTTGAATATAGGTAATCAAGATGAAGCCCTTGCTTCTACAAAATTTTCCCCTGATATTGTTGATACCCCTGCTGTAAGTCCTTCCCCTGCTAAACACATTACTCAAACATTTGCTAGAAAGAAGAGAAGGCAACTAGCTTAGAAGGGGATAAAGATTGGAGAGGTTGCTCCTAAGGCAAAACCAGTAGTGGATCCAAAGGACAAAGGAAAGGGAAGATGATTGAACAGCCTAAGAGGAAGTACAAACATAAAACACCTGAACAACTAAGGGCTCAATCAGAAAATGATGAACAAGTAGCTCTAAGAGTACATGAAGAAGAGATTTACATGCAAGAACAAAGAAGGAGAAAGAAGGTACAACAGCTAGATCTCTTAGAACAGAAACAAGTACAAATGAAGCCTAGAGAGATGCTCAAACAAGTTGAAATAATGCATAGAGAGCTGGATGACATGGTACCTCATGTAAAGGAGTTTATGGAACAGTGGGACAAGGAGCTAGTGAATGCTCCCTTGGAAGAAAGGTATGAACTGACTCTTTTGATCTTCAACTATCAAATAGAATACTTGGAAAGAAGAGTAAGACAGATTCAAAAGGAAAAGTACTAGAAGTCTAAAAAGGGGAGGCTGGCACATTACAATGTTGTGCTTAAAATATTCAAGAGGTGGACTGATGCTCACTTCAAGGATGTGACTTTTGAGGAGATAGAGAGGGCAGCCAGGCCAGTACTAAGGGAGACAAATGTTGAGGGTCTCATTCGTATAGGCACTCCTAAAGATGTTGAGTATATGAAGAAGAAAGAGGAGATGATATAGAAAGCAGAGAGGCTAGAAAAAGAAAGGTAGAAGAACAAGCAGGTGGATCATCCCAAGCAGGTGTAACTTTTCCAGCAGGTGAAAGGTCTGTTCTTAATTCACAAAGAGCAGCCAAAAGACTAAAGAGGATGGAAAAGATTGGTACAGTTACTAAGGAAAATCAGCATCCTTCCAATGAAGAAATAGATCAGCATTTGATTTTGGAAGAGAATGATGAAATTACACCAAGTGAGTTTAGGAAGAAATACACCATACTAGAGTATGCAGTTCATGAGCATAAAGGTATGTCCTGGTGGAAACTTACTAGGGCTGACAATACAGCACAAACCTTCCTAAACCTAGATCTGTTATTTCAAATATTGGATAGAGAATACTTAGATGATCTATGGAAGATTTTGAAAGGGGCATTTGCTGCAAATCCTCCTACTTTGGATGGTATAGAGAAAGACTGGATAATTTGCGACAGCATGCACAGGATGTATGAGCATGAGTTGAATGATCCTCTCTTTGATGTACTGAATGGGGCAAAGATGCTATATTAGAAGCTGTTCACAAATTCTGGTGTCTATGAGGTGGCCATAGAAGGTGTAAGTGTTTATTTGCTTAACAATCGTTATTATCCTTTCACCAAAGAGACTTTGAAGAAGATGGCACATACTGACTTAATTGTGGATGCTAAGGAACCTGTTGTTTATGATCTGGTTAGGTTTGTTCATAGTCAACTTTGGCCAGGAAGTTTGTAAGCATCCTCATCACAACCAGCATTTATTCAGAAACTTGTAATTTAGATGAAAGCGCAAGTTTAGGGGAGGATTGTTAATATAATTCGTTTTTTAGTGTAGTTGTCTTCTCAGCTCGATTCGAATTGATCTAACGTTTTCTAGCAAAGACTTAATTGTTTTTGGTTATACAAATTTGTTTGGTATCTATTTCTAATTTGCACAAAGCATTCAAAAAGGTAAAAATATTATCTACTACTACGTATATGTACTAAGCTAAAAACACATGGCAATTACGTAAAACATTTAAATGCACGAAATATAAAATGTAAAATACAATTTTATACTACAAATATAAAAAAAAATGTAAAATACAAATAAAAAAAAAAGTAAAGTGTAAAAATGTAAGATTTTAATTTCTAAATCTGTATTAACTCTTGAACGTTTTTTACAACTTCAATAAGCCCAAATCAACTATCACCCTTTAATCTAATCTTTTAAAAGAGCTGGCCCAAAATTCATCTAGCCCAACAGTCTGAAACTGATCCAGCAGGAAGATAACGGTGAGGACTAAAAATGAAATTGATTTAACAGATTTCTCTTACTGAGGACTGTAACTGACATGAGAGGTATCTAAGTGAAGGACTAAAATTGACTTTTAATATTTCTTGAACCAAAATGATTCCTCCACATACAGATACTACAAATTCAGTAAACAATCTAAAAATATGAGCATATAAGCAGAATCTAAAACATATAAATCGAACATGTAAATTGAACATGTAAACTATGCAGAATTTCAAAAGAAGAATCTAAAACATATGAGCAGCAAAGGCAGTTATTGAACATGTAAATCGAACTAATAAGTAATCTTTACACTACGAATGTGAATTAGCAGATTACTCTAATGAACGTAGAAACTAAACGAGCTTAACCAATTTCATCCAGGCCAAGTCCTTTGACGTGAAGCGGAGCGCTGAGCTCGCTTAAATCAAAACACTCCTCCTACTGCGTTAATCACTCCATGGAAATCAGCAACAGGTCTGCCACCGTAACTGCAAACCTGCGACATCAAAACCAGTCCTTTGTAGATGAATACTTGCTATCAGCTATCTCTTTCCTACATCTACTTGGGCTGCGAACTGCAAAGCTGAATTAACCTGAAAAGAATCATGAACAAACACTACACTACATATTCTGTTAATCAAACAATAAGTCTGAAACTGAAACCTTCACAAAAACTGGATGAAACTTGTAGTCTTAACTATCTTTACTAAAATTAAACTGAATTAAGTATGAACTTTCGAAAACAGAGCTTGATAAGAAAAAGAGAAAGATTTAAATCTACAAGCTTCAATGGTAGTCAAGGAAATCTGGTTTCAACTGACTAACAAACTACTCTTAACAGAAAACGAACTGAAGTTTTGACTGAAAGTAATTCAATTATTTTGACCAACAAACTAGAGTTTTATCAGTTACTCATAAACCTGCACAACTGAAACAATCACAAACTTGTTATATCAACTATATCAGCTCATCAATAAGCTTTATCAGCTTAAAACTACAACTCTCGCAACCAGTTAGCAAAACGTTTACTCAGATTATCAGAAAAGAAGAAGAGCTCGAAAAATCTTGTTTGAACTCAAAAATCGCACTAAACTTGAAACCGATTCAGAAAAAACTAAATCAACTCAAGAAACAAGCGTAATCTTGTAATCAAAATATTAAACTAAATCTTATTCATCAATATCAGAAATCATAAAGTGGTTATATCTAAGAAACTGAAATGCAACGAAAATGAAGTTCCCTGCCTAAACAGTATCGTAACAGTATATTAGCTCAAAAGATTGTTCGAATTAGTTAATAAGAAGATATAAGGAAAAGAGAAAGATTGAGAAACTAAAACTTAAACTTCCATTAATGGTGAAAGAAAAGAAACGGTTACAACTGATTAAACTGAAATCTTTAACAGCTTTAAAAGAAAATGAACAAGTTTAACTAATTACTAACTACTCCTACTTATCTAACTAACTATGTGTAAAAACACCTAATCTAACCATCACAAATGAAGCCTTCGTCTTCAATTTATAGGCGTCGAGGAAGTGGAATGACGTGTTCGCTCCAATCAGGTTTCGACACGTGGAAAATACGAGGTTTAATCGATCTCGTTCTTCATTCTTGAAATTGGGGGTTTCTTCGTCTTTAACTTTTGCTCTAATTGAGTTATATCTTCATGTAGAGGGAAGGAAGATGAGTGTTTTTATAGTTATAATCATTGGCTGATTCTTTCTTGATTGTTCATGATATGGGTTTGCAGGTGCGATGGAGAAAGGAGAAGATATGACCGTCTGTTTCTCTCTCTTGAATGGAGAAGAAGACGCAAGTTACGTGACTGTGTTTTGTGTGTTGACCGGTTTGGTCAATGACCAAATATATTAAACTTTCCAAAAGTTTTTACTCTTTTAATCCTTCATTTTCTTATTTCTTTCCAAATGTGGTTAAAACTTTTAAGTACTTTCTTTTTCATCCTTTATTCTTTAGAAAATGCAACTTAAGCCCTCCATCTTGGTGAATAATGGCAAATATGGTCCTTGAAAGCATCTTTCGTCCCTTTCTTCGTCTTTTCTTCAAATAAATCCCTTAAAACGTGTCTTTGCTCCAAAATGCATCTACTTTACCTGAAAACACAAAAACACCAATACCCACGTAATTCTGACAATTTTCAGTTAAATATAAGGTATTCGACTGTGTTTTGAGTGGTATTTGGATCATAATTGATGAGTGTTTTCACACTTATCAACTCCCCTCCACTTGACCATTGCCATGTCCTCATGCAATGCAGCATTTTAAAGCTCTAAATTACACTTTTCTCATAATTAACCCACCTTGGCCATTATGGAATGTTTCTACACTATGCTATGCTATATGATTCATGATTTTGAATATTTACAATGCAATGCAAAGAAAACAATTCTATTTATATATTTTTGAATTTTCTTAAAATGGTTTTGATGGAAATAACTCATAAAGAAATCAATGACTTAGATTAGGGCTTTGGTACCATGGACATTTATCACCCTCAAGTTTCACATGCCCCATACCAAGCTTAAAAATGGGATCATTGTATTCACAAGTAAAAAGTGCATCAACTTATTCATGACAATTAAATGTGGAACCGGTTATTATTTGAGCAAATTGCTTGTGGGCAAATTTGTCATTTATTCAAGTGTGAAATATAAGAAATGTAAAATCCAAAAATAAGGAAGCACGGTTTTAATCCTAAGTAATCCTCTCATCCATTACTTGAAAAACCGCTCATAATTAATATAAGTCCGTTTCAAGAGTAATAAGTCATTCGCCTTATGTGTAAAATCCTCATGTCATGCTTTCATAAGTAGCTACACACTCGCTAAGGAAAGAAAAATAAAACTCACGCAATAATTTACATCCACCATCTTTTTGAGACTTTGGATCTTCAACCCCGCAACCCGTCAAGGTAATATTGGATTGGAGCAATCTATTGAATCCCCGCAACCCGTCAAGGTAATATTGGAACTCAATAGTCACTATAATTAACACCACACTGCCCCTCTTGGGAGTCTTGCATTATTATTATTATTTTTTTTTTCTTTTTTTTTTCTAGCCACTCATTTTTTTTCATAAGCCGCTCTTATTTTTCTTTATTCCTCACAAAGAAAGTTGAAAAGAATAAAAGGAAAAACACCCGCTAAATATTGAGCATGACATAAGTCTAGTACACATAAAACGTGCTAACTTAGAATCTTAAGACGTACTCATATTAACCATAAATGATTAGCCAAAAATGCATAAGAGATTACAAACCAATTAAAACCGTACTTGATTATTTATTAACAATTATATACATGCGAAGAAATTAGAGGTAAAGAAGAGAAGTGTTTAGCCACAAGTAATTGCCATGAAGTCCATCTAGCCCTTTTACACTTGCTTCAACTCTATCATTTCCCATTCTCCACAAATTTAAAATCTCAAATAATGAAATTGGTGGATGCTTAGCCTAATAGACCAATGAAGGACTACATGGTTAAGGATACTAGCTAGAGAATGCTAAGATAAACAAACTCGGGTTGAGTCAAAATATCCATGGCGGGCCTAATATGACAAAGAAGTCTAAACTTGTTAAAACCATGTTTTATTATATTTTTCCTTTTTATTATATATTTTTGATGAAAAATAAAAGAAAAGATATATACAATGCAAATGTGTTATGCAAAATTGATTGATGCAAAAATTATGAATGCATATTTTTGGTGGCCAAAGAGATCAAAAATTCGAAAAATGTCGAAAAATTAATTTTCCCAATTATCATGAAGTTAAGGCAATGGTCTAGGTAAGGTCACTTCGATAGAAGTCTCCCCTACACTTAAGATAAACATTGTCCTCAATGTTTAAGAGTATTAGAGTAAACTCCCCTACACTTATGACATTGATAACTTTGCTTAACTCGAGCTAAGGAAGAGACAACTAAAGGGTATTCATTTTAAGCACAAGTGTTCAAAATCACGATAGCAAAAACTAATCGAAGTGAACCAGATACACGGGCCTCCTCCATAAGCTCCAAGCATGAAATGTGAGAGAGCAACCCTTGAAACAAACACCAAAAGACACGAAGAAAGGCACCCCTCCACTTCAACTCTACTATAACATCCTTTTAATTAAACCTAACCTATTGAAAATCTACTCTACGTTTTCTAACCTAGTTATTCAATGCTTGAGTTTTTTTTAACCCTAAGTCGCTAGCTCGACTCGGCCCCGAATTAGGTTGTCCTTGGGGAAACCATCATGGAGAGTAAAGGATATCACTTTGAAGCACATCTCACATGATACACTCAAACTTAGCACGTTGCCATTTACTATAAGATTTACAATATCCTCCTCGATAAATGGAACGGTCCAACGTGTCTCAACTTTGTCCAACATACGAAATCTCTCAAATAGGAAGCACCCCAGGATCAAATACATAGTTTCCATCTCTACAAGTGAACAACTCCAAAGTAGGTAGCATCACCAAAGTAAGCTCATACAAGAAGCACATATCAATCGAAGGCACACTCTTAAGCGGAGTAGATGAAAACCAATTTTTCCCAAATATACGTATCCCAGGATCAAAAACCTTTCCCTTCATGGGAAAATAAGAAGATGAGCTCATATCAACCATATAAGATTCCCCCTTAGTGATCAAAGCATCATGAGAATATGAAGGTGTAGGTATCAAAACATTCATAACTATTATGTCCATATTGGGCTCATCATCATCATCAAAAGGTGGGTAATCTTCCATAGAAGGCATAGCGAAAGGAGGATCAAAATTGATAGTGTCTTGTGGAGGAGGTATAGTCTCTATGTTCCCAAAAAGTAATGTAGTAATAAGACGAATCTCCTCTTCCAAATTAGAAACACTATCGTTGACCTCTATATCAAATTGTGCAAGAGTATCCTCTATGGTGGCATCAATCTCCATAAAAGAGTCCATATCAAAGGTTTTTGGTTATAAGGGTGCCTTAGATGAAAAAGTATCGATCTCTAAGAGGAAAGGATCTTCATCAATAACCAACTTCAAGGGTGGGAGGGTGGGAACATAAGGCTCAAAAGGAGGTGTATTAATGAGAGAATCACTCAAAGGGATGATATGATCATGAAAATCAATAGGTGTATCCTCAAAAACCAGTGAAGGATGATCAATTAAGGGTTCTTCTTCTATAGACTCATTATTAGGTTCTTCACACTCCTCAAAAAATGGGTTATCAAAACATGTCTCAAAAAGAGGATTTGAATGTATCACAAAATCACTTAGAGGAATAGGTGAAGGAGTCATAGAAGAAATAGAGTCATCATCATCAGAAGTAAAAGACTCATCACTATCATAAGGATCATCAAAGGTTTCATCACAAGAATCATAAAGTGGTAGAGGAGAAGGATCCACTTTTGCTATAAGAGCAAACTCTTCATCCAAATTAGGAATGTTATCTTGACAAGACAAATCATCGGATGATATAGCATAAGACGCGTCACTAGAATCACAATTTTCATCCTCTATTTGTGGAAAGTCTTTCACAAACTCTTCCTCAATCTCATTATCCCTTTCTTTAAACAATTCATCAAGATCGAAATCACCAAAATCACTAGTAATATCATGAAGGTCAACATGGGATGAAATCTAAATGTGATCATGAGGAGAAGAGGTATCAATACAAACCTCATCACATGGTTCATTGGAAACACCCTCGAGCTCTCTTTGGATTGGGATAAGGTTCTCAACACTAGAAAAGGTTAACTCATCCGAATCGGTGTTTGTATTAGTGCTAAGAGGCTCGTCCCCCATGGTTAAAGAGTCGGTGGGTTCCACGTGAGGTAAAGGTGATGAAGGTGTGTCATCATTTAGTGTCATATAAATCGAAGGTTCCTCATCATCTTCATCTAATAAGCATTGTTTAAGCAACCGCGCACGATTAGCAATAAATTGTTCTTCTTTTTCCTTTGTAGCAATCTTAAAGAGGAAGCTATCTAAATTTTCCTTGAGGCGACAAGAACCTTTTTTCAACGATTCACGACATATTGCACCGATCTCCTTGTCATAAATCTGCCAAGTCATAATTTCCACTTCCTCAAAAAACTTAATTTGTTCCTCGAACAACGGGCATGCGTTTTTCATTTCCTCAAGGCTCATGTCTTGCATACTATCAAGCATCTTATAAAAGTCATCGTTCAACTTGTTCATTTTCTCAAGTGAAGAATAAAACTTGTCATTATCAAGGACATAGGATGGCGGATCCTTCAGTCTACAATCATAACCATAATGGTGTGCGTTTCCACAAAACTCACATGAAAAAGTCGAAGAATATGGTGGAGGTGGATTTCCATAATTAGGTGAATTATAGGTTTGAAAAGAGTCTTGATTATGAAAATTCTCATGATTGTAGCCTTGAAAATTTCCTTCATTTTGAAAACCCTCATAATGTGAAAATCCTTGATTTTGAAAAGTATCTTGATTATAGCATGGAAAATTTTCATCATTTTGAAAGCCTTCATTGTTTGAAAATCCTTGGTTTTGGTATGGCACATTAAAGGTTTGATCATGAAATAATGGTAGAGGTTGTGATGAAAAACCGGAATAGCCCATATAGTCATTACAAGTGTAGTCCATTTGAATGTTAGGTCGAAAATTAGGGTTCTCGGTTCCATTGTAAGCATATCCCTCCCCATAATAACCATTATTTTGATCACATAAATACGTATCGTGTGGACCACCACAAGTCGAACAAGGCGAATAATTAGCGTTGGCGGATCGTTGTTGCAAAATCTCCCACATGGAACGAGTATCCATGTTTAGCAAGGTGGCCGAATGTATATACAAGTAAAATGACGTCTAAAAAGCTTCCTCAGGGAAGGAAGTAATACACCAAAGTTACCCTTGTTGGTTGGTCAAAGTTACCCCTGCTAGAGTAAGTTCCCCCTGCTGCATAACAAAGGCAGGGGGATTGGCCCCCTGCTAGAAGTCAAAGACCCTGCTACAAAGATAAACTTGGAAGAGATTGTAATGCGTTTTTGTTACTACTCCATGATAGTTTCCTAGTTTGTTAGTAGTAATCTTGTATGTGAGTCCTTGTGCTATAAAAGGACTTACTAGGGTTTCATGTAACTGATCTCTTTCTGTTCATTTCATTTCATACTTTAAGATTGTATAACCCTAATACCATTATTGGGTATTCGTATATCTTTGACATATTTAAGTTTAACGTTTGATCTTAATACTTGTTCTTATGCTAAACACTATTTTCCGCATCTTGTTTAGTTACTTTGTGTATTGCAAAGTTTCACTAGTGCTAGATTGAATTCATTCTTTCTATCACAACCCTTAAACAAGCTAAGGTTTAAGATCAAAGTTTGGGATCAACAAACAGTACTGAAACTAAAAGACTAATAAGTAAAATGCAGCGGAAAACTGTGTATGTCCTGAAAAACCTGTTTTATAACTAGTAAAGTTGAACTATTAACTGTTTAATATGAAAAAAAGTAATTACTGTATTTTAAGTGCCAAGAGATTATATAGGTCATGTACTGTAACAACGTATGCATGAATACATAGAGGGGTGACCTCGTCATGCTGTAGAGGGGTGACCTCTAACTGATAAGTTGGGTGGAGGGATCAATTTCAATGTGAAGGATGTAGAGCACACACCACATTCACCTGATAAGTTGTAAACTGATAACCTAGGATGCACCCATACGCCCCGCTGATAATACTGATAAATGGCCAAGCTAAAATAAAGGGACGCTGCGAGAAATCACTCCCCCGCAGAGGAGTCATGACACTGGTGCCTCAAGTGTCATGGTTACGGTACCTCCGTAACTAGTAATAACTTGTCATGCATGTATATAAAGCTCATGAAATTTAACATAGTTATTAAAGTGATTAATGTGAAGTTTATAACATATACTTGGGAAAAACATTTGGCTACAGACGGGGAATCCTAATCATGCATAGGAAAGTAAGTCCATACTGAAGGACGAGAGATCCGTACCTCGTGTCCAGTAATGAATTTAGAATGAAAGCTGAAGAATCTACTCCGACTTTACGGATACTACATACATAAGGGAACGTGAAATGAGTTGACTGATTACTGTTTACTGTTATTGATTCTTTCCGTTCTTAACTTGCTTTATATGTTCTTGTATTGTTAAACTATTTCGTGTATAATCTGGTAACTCTGACTGTCTTTAAATATTTACTGATTAGTGTATATCCTGTACTTCTGATTACTGTATATTATATTGTATTCTGATTAGTGTATTTTATTGTATTCTAGCATTATACTACTGTTATAAGTAACCTACTAAAAATAGAAAGTTTCCTGAAATAGAAATTTTCCTAAAATTAGAACGTTTCCAAAAATGGTTTCAGGGAATAATTTAATCATTCAATTATAATCAAGTATTAAATAAATAAATTATTATAACATGTTTAATTTTATAAAAGTTAATTAAATTAGAGTGAAAGGTTTATAACTTAATTAATTTATCAAAACAATTTAATTAACACATACTTTTTAAATCGTTTAAAACGTGTGCGTCTCGTAAAAAATTTCGAGTCAACCGAACCCGAGTCAAAACCAAACCCTGAGACACCCATGTCTCGGTTAGTCTAAGACTGAGCCCACCACAGCCCTTGGTTGTGACCCTTATGTTGCGAACAAACAAACAGCAGCCACCGACCTTGTGTCGGTCTCCATGGTTGGCAAGAAGGGTACCTAAGGTTCCCAATGTTTAGGTTAACGTACCCCCTGCGTGTCCAAACACTCCCCCCGTCCTAGTCTATTTTCCGACTGCTGTACACTAAGACCCACTGAGAGTCTATAACTCTCGGTTGCCACTGAATCAAAATAAACACACCCCGTTTGGTTGGTGATTGTTGTCGACACATCAAAAACCAACACCGGCCCTTGGTGGGTCACGGCTGGGCCAAACAAGAACACACCGAGACCTCCTGTTGGTCTCGGTTTTTGGGTAAACAGCAAACCCGACCACAAATGGACAGACTTCATGTTTAATGTTTATAACTCATGTGTTCTTTATATTATAACAATTAATTTCGTGATTATAATGAAATTAAAGAAAAAAATGATTACAATTAGATGTAATTGGGAAAGAATAACAAACACACAACCAAATCAACCAAGAATCCAAACTCGTCGCCCTTGTTCCTTAAAGCCGCGGCCACACACACAACCAAATCAACCTAGCCGGCGGCACACACACACATGTAAAACCCTAATTTGTTTTTCTTCTTTTTGTGAAATGAAATATTTACTCCTGGTTGTTACATTTTCCAAGTGGGTGGGCTCAAGGACCATTTCTTTTCTTTTTCTTTTCTTTTCTTTCCTTAAAGCCGCGGCCCATATACGCAACACATATGATTTTCATTTTTTTGACTTTATTAAAATATCGAGTATTAATGTTCGTGTTAAGAGTTCGTGTTCACTCATGACGTAAAATACTTATTTTCAGAATAAATAACCTTTTTACGTAATACTTAAATAAATACTCTTATTTATTATTATGAGATAAATAATTGCGTAACTTTTAATTTAATCTGAGCCTGCGTGTAATTACTGTTCATGGATTTAAAATGCGGGTTTTACATTGGATAAGGTATTTAGTCACGAGAATAATTTACAGGATGGTTTTAAATCATTTAGGACTTAGTTATTTAGTTTATTTCATATTTCAGTAGTTTTAATAAAAATGTATATTTTTACGTCTTTTACGGTATACGTGTAAAACTGACTAGTTTTTTGGTTTTGAGGTTTGGAGGTCTTAAGGGCTGAAATAAATTAAGGAAATTTAAGAAAACATTAGTAGTGTATTAATAAGTAATTTAAAAGAAAAAAATAAAAAAAGGGGTAGTCGGTTTGGTTTAGACGCAAGAGGGAAAAATGAAAAAGAAAAGGAAAAGGAAAGGGAGCTGGGCTTGGGTCGGACTAGGACTCACCGACACCCTATATAAAATCTTATAGTAGATAAAAAAAACTCATAATTTTTCTCCTGGAGCTATTGTGAGTCGCGGCATATTATAAAAATTAGGGTTCTTTATTAAGAATTTTGGCTTTCATAAATCAAAGGTAAATCTTTAATCTCTTTTCAATTAATTTTTTTAATTCATTCTTAATCATTATATGATGGATTTAGGTTAGGGTTTATTATAAAATCTGTATATTAATGATATAACAATGATTAGCATAATTAGGGCTTGTAATTAATTAAGTTATGGGTAATTAATTAGGTTGTTTAATTAAATTCGTAGTTAAAAACTGGGAAGAATTTTCTGTCATTTGTTTTGATTATATCTAGATTTCTACAAACTTTCAAGATGCGATCCAAGTGCCCTAGGAAAGGTATTTGAGTTACCTTTTGAATGAAAGAAACGAGAACTAAATTGGAGGTAGGGAAGTGGGTCAAAAAAAGGTTACAACAGTCGGAGGTCAAAACAGTTTTGATCAGTCGGTTTTAAATTAATGTTTTTGGGTGGTTAGGGTACTTAGGAGTACAATTAGAATTTCAAACGAATATGAGAGTTAGTTTATATGTTAAATAAGAGATTTGAAAGAGGGCTAATCAATTGGGATAATAGAAGACCCTATAATCATAACAAACATTTTATATGTTTAAAATCAGTAAAATCTAGATAGGTAAAAGTATATATATATATATATATATATATATATATATATATATATATATATATATATATATATATATATATATATATATATATATATATATATATATATATATATATATATATATATATATATATATATATATATATATATATATATATATATATATATATATATATATATATATATATATATATATATATATATATATATATATATATATATATATATATATATATATATATATATATATATATATATATATATATATATATATATATATATATATATATATATATATATATATATATATATATATATATATATATATATATATATCGGGGCCTTAACAGTAGCTTTAAGGTTAGGGCAAAAGAGGAGAGTTAGTAACGCATGTAAGGGCATAGGGTTTTCTTTAGGGCGAATTATAAAAAAGGTCCAATTGTCCAATTCCAATTCTGAAATGGGTCCAAATATTTTTTCCCCGAAAAGGGCTACCTTTTTGGGAAACTAGGGCAACTGGGTACAAAATGCGCCATGTGTCCTCTGTTGCCCTTTTTAGTTTGGAAAATCTGTCAGAATTGTCCTACTTTTGGGACACTTGTCAAAAGCTGACGCTTGTTGCCCTATATTTATTGTTGCCCCTGGACTATAGGAGGAAAACATGTTTGTTGAATTAAAACTTTATTTTCTCAAACTTGGAGGACTCTTTTGATCATTTTCCCTTTTCTTTACAGAAAGTATGAGTTAGGTTAGGTGGGAGTTTGACTAATAGGTTGGGGTCTAAAAATCGGGACTGTTTTGGGTAAAATATAAACGGGATAGGTATTGAACTAAACTAAGTTAAGGGCTTGTTAGAGAGGGGTAATGGGATGTTTATAGCATATTAATGAAGTTAATATGAGGGTAAGGGATAGATGTCCATCATAGATTGATGAGCCATTTTAGTTATTGGTTCATGTCTTGATGTATTATATTTGTTTGTTTAGTTTTTGCTAGTGTGCGGAATATTTGAGGAAGCTCTATCAGGTGAGTTTCATAGTCCTATATTTCTTAATGTTTTTACTTCCAAATGGGATGGGAGAAACACACTTTACTTTTTATTATAAATGAATGTTGTGAATGTTTTGGTATGATAGTCTGGACATTATGTGTTTACTTATGCATTTAAATACTATGTGGAATACTTAATATAGTTAAGTATACTTGATATCAAGGAGGACAAGGTTGGGCCTTGGGGAGAAGACTAGGTCTTGGGATTTGGTTGTTAGGTGTAATAAGTGTGAAAACACTTATCCTTTTACTACTTAATTATAATAAAAACAAGACCAAAACGCGTATTTTATGTCGTATAAGTCGGAATTATGCGTGGTTTGTGTTTTTATTGTGTTTTAGGACAAAATATGAAAAAGGAAGAAAACACGGGCTTTCACGGGCTTTTATCGAAGAAAAAGACAAAAGACGAAGTCAAAAGATCAAAAGCGCAAGAAGAACGGAAGTCAAAGGCCTATTCTGAAGATTTATCGAAGAAAAAGTCTAAAGACGGAAGTTTGACGAAGTCGAAGAACCAAGTCTACTAAAAGAAGAAAATTAGAAGACGGGTTCATTTTATCATTCGACTAATCCCGAGAAAAAGTCGAGAAAGACGAGTTATTTAAAAAGACGAGAAGACGAAAGAAAGAAAGAAGGAAGCAACACACCACACCTCTCCTCTCCTATAAATACTCCCCTAAAACTTCATTTTAGGGAGTTAGTCATTTTTATTTTGGTAGTTCATATCTTTAGAAAGAAGTAGGCGATTCTACTTTCTCTCTCTAGATTTCTTTCATTTTTATTTCAAGTTTTAAGCTTTTCAATTAAATTTTGTATTTGAATCTTTACTATCCAAGTTTAATTTCAAGCTTTTCATAATCTATCTTATTCTACCTTTCTTATTTTAATATTGATTTTGATTCGGCTCAAGTAAGTAACATGTTTTTCATCTTTATGCTTATTTTGATTAAAGTTTTTATCTTTTTGTTCTTATCAATTTCATACATTTGATAATCTCTACTTTTTGGTGTTTTTAGCTTATTTTGTGTTTAGCTTATTTTCTTTTAAGTGTAAAAGTTTAATATTTTTAAAATTTATTTTATAAATCTTACTTATTTAGTGTTTTGAAAGTTTCTTATTCATACGTATTTAGTTCTTTTCATTATTGATTTGGTCAAATTTCAATTAGTGCTTATAAAAACAGAGCTTATTCGGTTTTGCTTATTACGTTTTACATTCCAGCGGAAAAGGGTTTACCTTTTCCGTGTTGATCCTAAACTTAGATCGATTAAGCTTGTGTATACGAGATTAGATCAAGTTATACACGTAGAGAAACTTTGTTTATGT
This sequence comes from Glebionis coronaria, assembly GCA_025667525.1. Lineage (NCBI taxonomy): Eukaryota > Viridiplantae > Streptophyta > Magnoliopsida > Asterales > Asteraceae > Glebionis > Glebionis coronaria. The sequence goes on from CM046876.1 coordinate 183,706,803, forward strand.
ATAAAGTAATCTAAGTGTTATGCGGAATTAACACTTAAACAAGAACACACAAAGGATGTAAACAAACTTTCACTTGATTGATAATAACAAACTTGCTTACAATGAAAGTGTTTAACGTATGAAAACTTATTATCAAAACATATCCTAAAGGTCTTGTTTTATAGACATAATAAGCCTTGTACAAGAGTCTACGTATCAACTATTCTAGGTAAAGATAATTATAGAAAATACAATGTTGAACTTATCTTTACTAGAAACAAACTAGAAACATAATACACGTAGACCATATCTTTCTATCAGTGCTTGTCTTCAACTTATCAACGCTTGACTCCTTCTTGTCAACGCTTGATCTGTCAGCGTTTGTTTTCTTCTTATCAATGCTTGTTTTCCTCTTGTCAGCGCTCAAGTGAACTGGCTACATTTTATTCCCAACAATCCTCCCCTAAACTTGATATCTACTCTAGTAATCAAGTTTCTGAATAAAAATTAAGAACTAGGAGGAATCTTACAAACTTTATCATATTGGTAATAAACATGTCTGATCAAATCTTTGGCCACGTCACTTGAATAATCAATCTCCAACTGTGTTGTCTTCATCTTCTCCAAAACTTCTTTGGACATGGAATACTGACCATCTACAAGAAGATACTCAGCAAACTTTGTAAAGCTCAAATAATACACACCAGCAGCTGAATACAAACGCCATTGAAGACCACTGAGATCATCCTCAAGGTCCTTCCAAACAGCAGGATCTTCTTCTCTTGGTCCACACATTCTCTTGAATGTTGACCAAAGTTTCATTCCATTGACTGAAGTAGGAGCTTCAGTCTCATACTTGGCTTCCAACAACCTCGAAAGGTCTACCAAGTCTTCTCTATCAACACTTGCAAAGAGAGATACAAGAGTAGTAAAAGTGTGTACCTCTTTCCCATACCTGCCAATCTTCCAAAACCCACTTTCATCTTCTTCATAGCTTATAATAGGGTTTCTGGCATCAAGAGGTAACACTTGTACCATATCTGAAGCTTCCAATGGTGAGAGCTTGATGCTCCTTCTTATAACAGCTTCACTGGGCTTCAATCTATCCATATCTTTAGGAAACTCAAGAGTAACTCCCTTCTTCAAAGGTCTTGGAACAATCATTGCCTTCTTAAGCTCCATCTCTTCTGCAAGTTCTTTTTTCCTTTCATCTGAAAGAAGTCTTAGAATGTTCATTTCCTGCACTTTTACCCAAATGGGATAAGCCTTGTACTCCAACTCTTCAAAGGATAATCCCAACAATTTCTTATAGGTCCATCCTGTTCCATGACATCTGAGTAGCATGTAGTACAATTCCCTTCTATCCCTCTTCAGCAGTGAAAGAACATTGCTAGCTTTGTGTTTCAGAATCACCTTGCAGTCTTTTTGAACTCTTAGAAGAATCTCCAAACCCCAAATCTGGTCTGAAATAGTCAAATCTGGATTCTCCATACACCTATCTTCCCAAGCATGGTACATCTGAACATCTTCTGGCATATCAAAATCTACTTGTAATTTCAACTCTCTAAGCTTCTCTCTTGCCAGATCATCACCATATTCAAGTCTCTCAGGTTGCTCAATTATCATCACACTTGAATCTGAACTGGCTTCATCACTTCCTTCTTGTTCCTATGAAGTAACAACAAATGGTGATTCACCAACCTTTTTTATTTCTTGTTCCACAAGTTGTGTAGCCAACCTTCTATCAAACTCTACCTGTGTTGCATCCTTTGGAACTTCTACTTCTACCATGATTCATTTACCCTTATCTAATGGATCAATGATGGGTAAGGATGATGGTAATACCTGTGAAGATACTTCTTTGATGATAGATGATGACTGGAATACATTAACCTCATCTGCAGGTCTGTCAACGCTCAAATTCCTTGTGTCAGCGCCCAATTTGCTCATGTCAGTGCTCAAATTCTACTTGTCAACGCCGAAATTACTTGTCTCAGCGCCTCTTGTAATTTGCTCCAACATAGCTGTAAAAGACAAATCTATATTGGTAGGAGTTACCAGAGATGTGTCAAAACCTGGTTGCTTTTTCAATTCAATTAGGGCTTCAGCAACACCCAAAGATTCACCATCATGTGAGTCCTTATCACTCACATCAATCTGCTCATCCTCCCCTTTGGAAGATTTCTCCATCCCACGCCTTGTGCTAGCATTCTCCAAATGACAATCCTCTCCCTCAATTGCTTGAGTTCAAGGCCTTGTGTACTGACAATATGTACCAAGTCTGAATTTTGCTTTGCAAGCTAATGCAGACAGGCGTCAATTCCATTAATGTGTATGGTTCCAATCTGCTCTCCTCTAAAATGGGTATTTGACCTCCCAAGTTAGATTCATAGGGCATGGATGAGGTCTTAAAGATGTTAGGACTGTCTTGGCCTGCATCTAAGCCAGAATCAATAGTCCCAGCCTCATCTATAGCACCAACCACACTTGTGATGGTGGTTCTCTCTACTACATGGCTAGGACCACTAGAGGAGAACACTCCAGTAGTCCTTTGGCGTTTTTGCAACCTATATTGTGGTGGGGTAGAAGATGATGTGGATTGGGTGGATGTGGGAAGGTTAAGGGTTGTTTGGGTATGTGAAGGAAAGGTGACAACGTTTGGATTAGGTGTGTCAACGCCAACATTTAATGTGTCAGCGTTGAAGGGTTGTTGGTCAATTTCCATGTGTTGAGGTGAAGGTAAAAGTTCTGGTATTGGGTCAAGTTGTGGTTGTGGGTCTGGTTGGGGTTGTGCTGCTGCAATAACAGCAAGCATAGCTGGGGTGAGGGGTAATTCACGGTGCGGGGGTGAGTTCATCTTGGTAAAAATAGCTTTCTTTTGCACAGGGATCTCATAAAAATCATCATGATCCCTTGTGCAGTAATTTTGCACATCAAAAACCATTTGTAAAAATCTGGGATAAGCCAAAGTCATCTTATTCCCTTTGTTTTTACACATGCCATCAAAAATCATTTTAGAATAATTAAATTTTTGCCCAGTTGCAATGCACACAATAGCAATAGCAATTGATATATTAATCTCATTGTGTGCAGTACACTTGAGACTCAAACATTGTAAGATGACATGTATGAGGTACTTCCAAGCTGGGGGAAACTCCTGTTTATGATATTTGTTTAAAGTTCCCTCATCAGGGAAAGGATAACCCAAAGCCCTTAGTCCTTGTTCTATTTCATGAATGGGAATGGTGGTTATACCATCTGCATCATCAAGATGCAAAGCCTGGCGAACCAAGGCTTCAGTAACCACCCATGTACGCCCATGAACAATAGATGATAATGTAGTCACATTATTAACTGTTGAGAAACTAACAGTGTTCCAAAACTGCTTAATATGTGTGATAGAGATGAGAGGAGCATGAGAAAGAGCATACCTAATTGGGGATGCATCCAAACACGCCACCATCTGGGTGTATTGTGGAAACAGAGTGTCATCAGCGTCCAAATATGCAATCATGTTGTGTTAACTCTTGAATCCCAATACCAAATCACTTGGTTTAAATTTTGGTGCCATTGTAGAAGAAAGTTGTTTGTGAATGATTTAGAAAGATGAATTATAGGAGAAAATTGTTAGACAAGAATATGAGGTACCCTGTTTAAAAATAGGAGCCAAATATACATGAGAGATAGATGTATGTGATTGGTCAAAAATAAGGCAACTATTTTCAAAATATCATGATGAAAATATTGAAAAGAAAATAAGTTATCTCATGCATTAATTAAAAGTTATCTGCTCCCAAAATTACGCCCCCAAAATTTGTCAAAAAGTAACAACTGGGTAGGTCCCAATGAGTATCAACGGTCAAAAATAACCTATCAACGCCTAACGGCTATATTCTTGTCAACGTTTGCCAAAGCTATGACAGCGTCTAAATTGGTCATAACAACGCTTGGAAAAATACTTGTCAGCGTCCAAAAATAAAAGTAATAAAAATGAAAAAGGACCTTAACAAAGTAATGTATCCTAGTGAAGATAACCTATAAGTTGATAATTATTATAGGGCGGCAAGCACTGTCCAGTTATGCACACTTGCTTATGCAAGATAGACATAACAGTCCTCTAGTGTCCCTTGCTAACCAAAACTCTTAACAACTAAGTTATCTCATAAAATTCCTTGTAACTCCCAGGTAAAACCCATGATAAAACCATTTCCATGTCTCCCAATAGACCACAACCAATTCTAGGCCAAAAATGTCTTGGCAGCATGCATAGTATATCAACTTTGCATGCTACAGTGCCTCATGATTTAGTAAAACTAACTCATACTCACCTGTGGACACAATCTAGAATTGTGATAAGAGTATTATAAGAATACCCAAAAGTCCTAAAGGTTCCTAAAACCTCCCCTTAAACTGTGATACATATTTTGCTCAAAAATATGCATGAACATAAAAATTTATGTCAAGATAGGAATAGAAATATTCCAACCATCATCCATTTGATAGACAGTGAAGCCCATGCAGGAAACATAGGCTAGAAATATCCTTATAGCTTCAATCCTTGCAACTGGTGCAAAGACCTCCTCATAGTCTATCCCTTCCTCTTTTGTATATCCCTGAGCCACTAAACGTGCCTTGTTGCTGACCACAATGCCTCTTTCATCTTTCTTGTTTCTTAGAACCCATCTTGTCCCTATAGGTCTGACATACCTGGGACAATCAACCAGCTCCTAAACATCCTGAATAGCAAATTGGTGAAGCTCATCATGCATTGCTTCCACCCAACTTGGTTCTTTGAGAGCATCAAAAAATTTCTTAGGTTCCTGTTGTGACAGAAAACAGGCAAACAAACATGCTTGAACAAGAGGGGTATCAACCTTCTTGTGTATATTGGAAATAAATCCACTAAGACTCTGATGAGATCTTCTAGTCTGAACAGGAGACATGACATCCCCAATAATTTGAGAAGTAGTTTAACACCCCCAAATTTACACGCAACGGAATACATCTTTGGGTGCTAAACAATGATACAACAACACATAATTTATAAAGAACGACTCAAAAAGAGACCTTTTAGATTTATCGTTCCTAAAACATTTGTCAGAGTAGCGTAGTCCCAAGACATCGTAACCAAAGTACAACCAAAACAAAATATTTAAATTGTTTTGAACAAAAGGAACGACAAATATTCAAAGAGTTTATATTGCAAAGTAGTGCACAACATTCATTCCCGTGGCTTCCAAGCTTCACCCTTCCTGATTACCTGAAATACATGTGAGAAAATCATCAGCAAAAATGCCGAGTGAATCTATAGGTTTATATAATCATTTTGAACACAAGCGAAGATTATAAGTTTGTGGCATACTTGAAGGCAACAAGCATCTAATAATTTGCATCAACAATAATAATTGTATTTAGCATAAATTGCAATAATCTCATGGAACCGAGCCCTTAGACACTCCCTTTAGAGGTCTGATGAGACAGGAGATTTATTAATTGTCGGTTACCTCCAGATTATTGGTACATTGCCGTATACCTGACTTCTCAATACAATATGTTCAAACAGTGTGGAGGTCGGGCCTAAGCTTCTATGACAAGTCCACAAAAACTGAACCGGGGCGGCTTCCCCCATAGATCTATTAATTGTACTAGCGGTTAACCCATCATACGTTAATTAACGGTCCATAATTAAGGCTTTAACAAAGGCAATCACTTAATGCAATTTAAAGGCAACCACGGGTCCATTCATAAAGGGACAAGCATACCATAAAAATCTTGTGTTCTAAGTTTACAAAACATGTATTCCCCCTCGCGGGTTTTAAAATATTTGAATGAGCTCAAACGAGGCTATAGACTCACCTTAGTACTTATAGTAGTTGAAGACAATCGCCGACGATAGTAGATGCCCGATAATCACGATAACCGCAACCTAGCAAATAAGGTGCGTACTTTAATAATAGACTCGAGAAATAAATGATACTTAATAAAATCAAACTCGAACTCATAAAACAACAATACACTCGAGAGTAACCGATATAAATAACTTCATTATACTTTAATACTCATTTACTTTACCATTTTATACTTTTTAACAAAGTCCGTCGGTACATACTACATGTACTAGCTCATTTACCCCTTTTAAACTTGTCAACCGTTTATGAAACGACTCGATAAACTAACTTACTATATATAGAAAGTCCTCCTACAAGTTTATCAAATGAAATTACTTTTAAAGTCCTTTACTCGACTCATTTTCAAACTACAAAATCCGGACAGATTTACGTTAATTTTTCATACAACCGTTTTAACTTATTTAAACGACTCCGTTTACAAAACCGACACTCGGGTTTTAAAGTAAAATCAACCTAATAAATAAATACCTCATTATCAGTAGGTTACACATTTTAAAACTTTCATTTAGAGTCCCCGAGATTTGATCCAAATATCGACAACAACTATATGTAGTGTCGATACTCGTCTCCCGGTACACGATCATTCGAAACATCATAACTTCGCGCTCGTTTTGAGCTAGAAGCTCTACCTTATATCAAATCGAAGATAAGGAATTTATCTACAACCCTAGGCTATAAGTTAAGTCATTTTCAAAACATAAAAATTCGGATTTTTCAGTTTACCTACTGCTATAAAATGGATACCAAAATCTTGTACAAAATCAACTTTTTGACCAAAACCAACCATAGAAATGATCATTCCTATACTCTAATATCATCATACATCTACTATAACATCAAAATCATAACAAAAATAAAAATCTTTGGATCAAAATAAAGTTTTTAACAAGATTTCTAGCAAGAACCACCATGGATCATGCTAAAAACACCATGCATGACCATGGCTTCTACCTACCAACACCAAGAAAATAAAAAGTGCTTGCATGTGTGAAATTTTTATACCTATGTGATCCTTGATCAAAAATAGAGATGGGTCTATGCTTGGTTTAGCTTGAATCAACCTCAAACTCAAGATAATTTGAAAATTGAATGGGTTTGGGGGGTTGGGTGGAGTTTCGGCAAAAGCAAGAAGAAGGAGAGAGGATTGGTGGATTTTGGAAGTAAAAAAATAGAAGTGTGTGTTTATTTTATATTTTTATTTAGTGGGGTAGGGACCAAATTGCAATTTGGCAAAAGTTTGGCTAAAAAATGTAAATAGTTAGCTAAAAAGTGGGAAATAATTATTAGTCAATTTTGAAAATATATACGGGACTCGGGTTTCGTAAAAATACTTAAAAGTTTAAACGCACACGAAAAATAATAATATAACGACTAGATACGTAATTAAAACGACATCGTCTAAAATATTAAATATCGAAACGATCGATAATGAAATATAAAATTGTGGGCATCCGTCGGTATCGCGATCACTAGTAGTCCTCGTTGCTCGTCAAATTATTAAAATAAAATATTTAATATCGATTTCAACTTAAACCGTTAAACATAATAATATTTAAGATTATAACATACTTCAAAAATATTTGAAAAGTAAGAATTAAATAATGACCTTATTTTGTGGGTTTTACAAGTAGGGTGATTCTTCATAGTAGAAGTGAGAACTCCTCCCTCAAAAAGTCTGTTGTCTTCAATCTCATCCTCCAAGTTGCCAATATCTTCTTCAGACTCTCTTCCATCAATATTTGTATGAACCTCTTCTTGTCTACTTGAAGGTTCACCTTGTTCAAAATTTGAAGAGAAAATATGCTCAAAAGTGTTGTCAACGCCTGAACCAAGGTTGTCAGCGTTTGATCCATCAACGCCTGAAATGGTGTTGTCAACGTTTGAGCCATCAACGCCTGGATTTGTCCTGTCAGCGCTAGATTTTCCTTTGTCAGCGCCTGAAGGACCATGCATGTTGTTAACTGGTGATACTTGGGGACCACCATTATCCTTTCCAGCAGCAGCAAAAGCATCTGTCCATATGGGAATAGTAACATACTCTTGTATGGGAGATGACTTGTCTGCTTGTGATCCAACGTCTTCATGAACCTATGTACCTGAAACATCAACAACTGGTTCTTCCACAAGTTACCTTCACAATGTCTGGATTAGTAACATGCATATAATTCAAAGTCCTAGATAGAGGTTCCAAGTCAAACAACCAATTTGGACCACTTTCAGGATCACTAGGTTTACTCTCTAAAACCTAACATGTACTTTTTCAAGTATACATTTTTCCTTCTTAAGGTAAACCCTATATCCCTTACTCTGCACTGAATAACCCATGAAGTAGCCTTCATCACCTTTAGCACTAAATTTACCTAAGGCATCACTAGTATCTAGGGCAACTACATGACAGCCAAAAGGTTTAAGAAAACCAATATTAGGTTTCCTTCCCCAAAGTAACTCATAAGGTGTTTTGTTATGTATCTTGTTGACCAGCTCTATTCTGAACATAACAAGTTGTATTCACAGCCTCAGCCCAAAAAGCTATGGGAAAGTGAGCATCAGCCAACATAGTCATGGCTGCTTCAATTAGGGTTCTATTCTTTCTCTCAGCAACCCCATTTTGCTGTGGGGTTCTGGCAACACTAAACTGCCTAGTAATCCCTTTCTTGGCACAAAAATCATCCAACATTTTATTTCTAAACTCACCACCATTATCACTTCTAAGCATTTTAACTTCATTACCAGTTTTCTTTTCTATTTGGGTAATAAAGTCAATTAAAGTATCAGCAGTGTCACTTTTCATAGCTAAAAAGAAAGTCCAAGTAAACTTAGAAAAGTCATCTGTGATGACAAAGCAGTATGATTTACCATTCAAGCTTTCTATATTAGTTGGACCAAACAGGTCCATATGCAGTAAGTGAAGAGGTTTAGAACTAGAGTGCACCTGTTTAGACTTAAATGAGACCTTGTGCTGCTTGCCTTTAAGGCATGCAACACAAGAGTGGTCATTGTGGAAAGCCTTTTCAGGCAAACCATCAACCAAACCAAGTCTCACAAGTCTGTTTATATTTTTAAAGTTTATGTGCCCTAGTCTCCTGTGCCATAGATTACTCTCATCAACTGAAGCTTTAGCATAAAAACATGACATATTATTATTCATCCTAATACCATTAAGATTTACATTATAAATGTCCTTATGCCTAGGTGTTCTATAGTCAATATATTTCTCATCTGGTATTTAAAAATCCTTGCTCAACACCAAGCATTCAGTATCAGTAAAAAGAACCTTATTTTTGTTATCACAGACTTGTGATACACTAAAAAGATTGTAATCAAGTTCTTTTACCAGAAACACGTTTTCAAAACGCAAGTTCTTGGTGAGAAGAGTTCCTTTGCATGTGATAGTTCCATATCCGCCTCCAAAGTAAACCTTATCACCATCCTTAATGGGAGTGAAGTTAGTAAGATAATCTTCCTTCCCAGTCATGTGCCTAGAGCATCCACTATCCCAATAGCCATAATCATTCACCTGTTTTTGAATGCCCTGCACATAAAGAAAACAAGTTAGTTTTCTTTGGGAACCCAAGCCTGAGCAGACTTGGATTCATCTGGTTGTTCAACAAGAACAGACTTAGTTCTCATAACAACCCCTTGATCATCCCTTTTTGGATGAAATACCCAGTTAACCCCAAATGGTTTTGTGATGACCTTTGAAATATAATTAAATCTGTTGCAGGTCATAGAAATCCCATTAGAATTAGGGTTTTGATCTTGCTTAGGTCTCCATGTCAAGCTAGAAGAAGCTTTAGACCCCTTTTCCTGTGGTTGCAAATGTTTAGGTCTGGCAACGTTTCTGTCAGCGTTGGATTTGGTCTTGTCAACGCTGAAATTACCCTTATCAGCGTTGAACCTAGGGTTTGCTACAGAAACCCATTGCTTATTAGACCATGTATTGGTCTTTTGAAAAGGTCTTTGTCCATGAGTGTTAGACCATTTAGTGAAGAATGGGGCTGGTCTAACAACTTGTGGACTTTGCTCCACAAAAGTTTTAGGTCTGACAGTGTTTGACCTTTTGAAAGCGTTGACCTTGGAAGCGTTGACACACTTATATGCTAAATGTGAAAAGCTACCACAAGTGTAACAGGCCTTTTTAGACACAACTCTAGGTCTAGAAGAAAAGAAACCTGTTCCATCATTACTAACTTGGCTTTTTGGTGACCTAGTATTCCTATACATTTCTGCATACTTGATAGGTGTGTAAACACCCATCCTTTTTACCACTTAATTACAATAATAACCTAGCCAAAACGTGTATTTTATGTCATTTATGTCGGAATTATGCGTGGTTTGTGTTTTTGTTGTGATTTAGTACGAAAAGGTGAAAAGTGGAGAAAACACGGCTTTCACGGGCTTTTATCGAAGAAAAAGACAAAAGACGAAGTCGAAAGATCAAAAGTGTGAAAAGAACGGAAGTCCAAGACCAATTTTGAATATTTATCGAAGAAAAAGTCAAAAGACGGAAGTTTAATAAAAAGCCGAAGAACTCAAGTCTTATTTATGAAGAAATGTCAAAACGAGTTAAAGAAATCCCGAGCCAAAGTCATTAAAGTCCAAGTATTAAGAAGATTAACAAAGGAATAAGAAGATCAAGGACTAAAGCATGCAATTAAAGAAAGAAGAAAGAGGGAGGAAGCTTCCTAAGCTCCTCCCTAATCTCCCTATATATAGTTTAGATTGTTTTCATTTTCAAGTTGTTGGTGGCTTGACAACCCATTCTTCCACCATTTTTCATATTGCACTTTAAATTTATGCACCTTAATTTCATGTATTGCACCTTTAAATTCCTTTTAATTTCCAAGTAAGTTTATTATATTGTTCTTGAATCTTCATTTTATTGTTAATCTCCTTCTACCTTTCTTGTTTGATTTGTTCTTCATCTTTATTATTCATGTTCTTGATTTTTCTTGGTTTTTACCAAGTGGGCTTTGATTATGTTGGTTATGATTGTTAGTTTTATTGATTTGGATTTATTGGTTATTGATATTAGATCATTTGTGGTTGTTTTGGTTTATATTTTTGGTTAATCTTGGTTAGTTTTGATCTAAATTCGTCCTTGTTTTTCATCCCCTGTTCTTCGTCTTCTTTACTGTTTCTTTCCCAGTTATTCCGAGTCAGCAATTTTATTCGGTATCAATATCGTTCATCCGGAATATTGAATATTCCGGATCAAGCTCTTCGTTCGAAATATTATTTATTCCGGATCAAGGTCCTTCGTTCGGAATATTATTTATTCTGGATCTAGCTCCTTCGTTCGGAATATCATTTATTCCAGATCAAGTCCTTCGTTCGGAATATCATTTATTCCGGATCAAGTCCTTCGTTCGGAATATCATTTATTCCGGATCAAACTCTTCATGCGGAATATTATTTATTCCGGATCAAGTTGTTTCATCCGGAATGTTGGTTATTCCGGAGCAAGGCTCATATTCCGAATCAACATTATTTTCTTTTTTATTCCGGATCAAACTTTATTCCGGATCAATTGGTTTATTCTGAATGAGTTTTCAGTTTTTTTTGTAATTTTATATTTTTAATTCTTAAGCTTTATTTTTCCCGCCTTTTTCTTTATTTGCACTTTTACTTGCTTTCCCTTTTAGTTTAAGTTTTAGTTCGCGTTATTTACCTTTATTGCTTTTAATTTCTCATTATTTATTTTCCGTCAAGTTTTAATCTTTCTTTGTTTCTTCTTTTACCTTCTTTATTTTATTTTTATTGTCCGAAGTCTTTATTTTTCATTAGTGTAGACAACGACAAACCTTTCATTTGATTCACCAAGAAAAACTAATCTCGTGCACTTAACCGAAGATCAATTCGAGAAGATACCGAGAAACGAACTTTTTCAACTAGCAAAGTCTCAGTATTAAAATGGCGCCGCTGCCGGCTCTTTTCGTGAGGATTAACGGTTTTTTTATGAGAGACGCGTTGGCTTTTGGGATCCGTTCACTCGTGAACGTTATTTTCCGTGTCAAAAGTTTTCAAAATTCCAAAAACATTTGAAAAATTATAAAAAGCATTTCTTTTTCAAAGTTTTGCACCAAAAATATTCTTCTTGCTTATCTATTTTTCTTTATGGACTCTTATGTCCATTGCGTCGGGTGTTGGAGACGACTATATATGGGCGAGTCATGTCAATGGTGTTCATGCGAGCGATGCGGAAGAGACCTTCCTCCCATTTCCATCGATTCACAATTTGGATTTTGTCCATCGTGTAATTCGACTAATTCGTCCTTTTCAAATCCACCTCCTAGTCCCCCTTGCATGTATTGTGGAAGCGATTCTTATTGGCATGTTTCGTGCCCGGTTCGATACCCGTATGATCACGGTCAAGAACCGGGGTACAATTATGACAATGATAATAGCTATCCACAAGAAGCACCCAGTCTTTCACCTCACCCGTTTTGCAACAACTTTGGGGGTCCTCACGATACTTCTTATTGTCAACCAATGAATTATTATGAGCAAAATCCGCGTCCTCAGTTTTCTTCACCAATGGATTATTATGAACCAAACCCGTGTTCTAATTCTTCTCAACCGATGAACTACTATGAGCCACACCCATGCTATAATTCAGGTTTTCAACATTTCGAGCCCCCACAACACATCATTGATCCTCAACCCTTTTGTGCACTTCCTCCTGAGCAAATGGCCGCATTTTTTGACAGCTTTCAAAAAGTTCAAGAAGCTTACAACAAGATCATCGAAAAATATCAAGGGAATCAACGGCCTGAGCAAATATCGAATATCGAGACTTATACTCCTCCTCCGTTGTATCCATACTATTATGATGATGACGAGGATGATATCTATGATCTCAACCCATCTTCTGAGATTACTACTCCTATTCTTGATATCCCTAATGCGTCTAAGGATAGTGATACTTCGAGTGAGATTAGTAATTTTGGTCTTGAAAAATTCTTTGATGAGGTTTGTGATGTACCGACTTTTGCGGAGCTTAAGGATGAGGTCGCTTTTAATAATGAATTCCAATTCGAGCCCGAGATTCCGGAAATTATCGAACGAGAGCTAGCTCTTTTACCTCCGCTTCCTCCTACAAGCGAGGTCGATTTTTCCAACATCGATTCCGAACTTGATGAGTTGGAACGTCTTATTTTTCATAATAATGACGAACCAACTCACTTGACCAATCATCCAATTCTCGAGGAGTTACCTAATCAACACTCCTCAACTGAGAATTACGTTTACTACATTCGTGCGGATTTAACTTATCAACATTCCCCACAAATGAATGATGGTTTCGTACTTGATCGTGATCTTTTCGAGCGAGTTTCTGAAATCCTCAATGATGGGAACGACAAACCTTGGTTTGACGCGCCTATCTATGATGCAGAAATCGAAGAGATTAACGTTCATGAGGATGAGTGCTTTGGCCCGGGGGTACCATTGATTATTTTATGCTTGATGACCTTACGGATTTGCCGCTTTATGAGCATCAATTGTCTTTCGGGGATGACAATTTGCTTACTTTACCCACCCCACCTCCCGTGGATCATGACCTCACATACTTCTCGTATGTTGAGCGGACTTTTCTACTTTTTAAGACTTATCATCCAGCCTCCCCTGTTGTATTTTCCTCCGGGAACGAGGACAAGGTCTTTGATCCCGGTATTACATCCGAGGCTTCCCCAGGGACCATTTAATTCGTGGACGAGTCAGGCTCGTGACTCGGTTAACAAAAACAAGCGCTCTTCGGGAGGCAACCCGATTATCTATCTTTATCTGTTTTCACCATAAGTGTAGGGGGGAGCCCCATGGTGTTTCTTGTTCTCTTTCTTATCATATGCAGGGATTAGAGCTTCAAAGACACACTCTTGATGACTTCTGACGAACCGTGATTCCGTGTTCCCTTCTTCCCGGTTCTATCCTAAACTCTTTTCGATTCACTATTTTATATTTCTCAATATTAAAATAGGAATCTCGTTAGTTGTCTCTTCCTTAGTAAGATTTAAACAACGTGCACAATGTCCTAAGTGTAGGGGAGTTTACTCCCACATGCTTAAACATTGAAGACAATTTTTATATTAAGTGTAGGGGGACTTCTATCGAAGTTTTAAGTGGACTTTTCCATTAAAATGCCTTCATTTAACCGGAAAATCATCTTTTTCAGCATTTTTCAAATTTTTAATTAACTTTGGCCATATAGTCGTAATTTTTAAATTTTTATCGTTGCTTTCATATGTATATATCCCACAATAAAGTCAAAAATATTAATAAAGTGGTGTAGCTAGTTTTGAAGTCTTTGACATATTAGGCCCGTTGTGATTATTTTGACTCAACCCGAATTGACTTATCCAAGTTCATTCTAGCTAGTATCCTTAACCATGTAGACCTTAATTGGTTTATTAGGCTAAACACCCACGAGTCTCATTACTTGAGATTTTAAATTGTGGAGAACGAGAAATGATAGAGTCAATTATAAGTCGGTATTCTTGCACAAGCACACTTGGTGTGATTATCTGCCTATTCTCCCATCACTTGCTAATAATTTATCTGCAATAAGTAAGGTCGTACGATTTGAAACGTTACTTAGCTTCTAGCCCAAGATCGTTTAAAAGTTGCTCGGTAATGATAAGAGTTCATAGCCAAGGCATAACTTATGAAGCGGGGCGCGAAGATTGGCGAGTCCGAAAAGGCCCTAACAAGGCATGAGGATTCAATCTTATTGCTAAAGATCCAAGGTGATGTGAAAAGCATTATTCCCAAAATCAATATGAAGGATCAAGACTCACGACGAAAAGCAATCAACTCCCATAAAGATCATGGAGAAGTCTATCCGAAAAAACCCTAACAAGGTATGAGGATAAATAGATCCAAGTCCGAAAAGGAGGCGGATCGTTGTATCTCAAAATCCCAATTAGCGATTGAAGAAATAATGATGAAGTCGTGGTCAACAAAGTGGAGTATCCCTCAAAAATACTCCAAGTGAAGAACTCTATTAACGAAGAGAAGACCATTATCTCAAGCACGTCTCTCAAGATATGAAGTATGAAGTACATGCCAAATATCGGCCCGAGAAAGGTCTCAAATCGTGAAGCGAGTTATGCCAAGATATGAACTTTTTGATATCCCGAGAAGCAGTTTTAAGAGATTTTGTCCTTTAGCTAACTATTGATCAAATCGTCCTACTTTGCTTTCTACTAAATAAACTATCGCAATAAGTCCAAAATTGCATCTTCATGATCATTCTAAGACAAAAATAAAATATAAGAGATACACCTAGGAATAAGGGAGTTTAAGCATATAATTAAGCCATGTGTGTAAGAGTTTGTTTTGCTAACTTATAATAACAATGATCTCGTTTTTAAGCTTAATTTGGGGAACGTGAAACTTGAGGGTGATAAATCTTCGCAGCACCGAAGCCCTAATGTAAGTCTTAGATCTCTTTGCGAGTTATTTCCATATAGCTATTTTCTAGTGAAAATGGGTTTCTATCCTTTTGTTTACTTTAAAGTTTTAATTTCTCTTAGTACTCTAATTTTTGTTTTAGTAGTATGTTAATAAGGCCATGGTTGATTGATTACGAGAAAAGTGTAAAATTGCTTTATCACTAAGCATTGCATGAGGGCATGGCAATGGTTAAGTGTAGGGGATTTGATAGGTGTGTAAACACCCATCCTTTTTACCACTTAATTACAATAATAACCGAGCCAAAACGTGTATTTTATGTCATTTATGTCGGAATTATGCGTGGTTTGTGTTTTTGTTGTGATTTAGGACGAAAAGGTGAAAAGTGGAGAAAATACGGTTTTCACGGGCTTTTATCGAAGAAAAAAGACAAAAGACAAAGTAGAAAGATCAAAAGTGCAAAAAGAACGGAATTCCAAGACCAATTCTGAAGATTTATCGAAGAAAAAGTCAAAAGACAGAAGTTTACTAAAAAGCCGAAGAACTCAAGTCTTAATTATGAAGAAATGTCAAGACGAGTTAAAGAAATCCCGAGCCAAAGTCATTAAATTCCAAGTATTAAGAAGATTAACAAAGGATTAAGAAGATCAAGGACTAAAGCATGCAATAATCTCCCAGAGAGTGTAGTCATAGATCCCCAGATATTGCTCAAAGTTGAATTTCCACAGCTCAAAGTTGTTTGCATCAAGCATGGGAATCTTGCTTGTGGTTTGAGGAGGAGGAGGTTGCTTCTGGAGTGGACATGATGTTTTTAGGGTTTTGTGAAAATTAGGGTTTTGGTGATTTTAGGGTTCTTGTGTTCTTTAAGATTAAAAGTTTCTCAACACGCTCTGATACCACTTGTTGATCCCAAACTTAGATCGATTAAGCTTGTGTATACGAGATTAGATCAAGTTATACACGTAGTGAAACTTTGTTTATGTATAAAGTAATCTAAGTGTTATGCGGAATTAACACTTAAACAAGAACACACAAAGGATGTAAACAAACCTTCACTTGATTGAGAATAACAAACTTGCTTACAATGAAAGTGTTTAACGTATGAAAACTTATTATCAAAACATATCTTAAAGGTCTTCTTTTATAGACATAAGAAGCCTTGTACAAGAGTCTACGTGTCAACTATTCTAGGTAAAGATAATTATAGAAAATACAATGTTGAACTTATCTTTACTAGAAACATAATACACGTATACCATATCTTTCTATCAGTGCTTGTCTTCAACCTATCAACGCTTGACTCCTTCTTGTCAACGCTTGATCTGTTAGCGTTTGTTTTCTTCTTATCAACGCTTGTTTTCCTCTTGTCAGCGCTCAAGTGAACTGGCTACATTTTATTCCCAACATTCCGACGGTTATTCCGATAGTCTTCATCGGAATAGGTTTTAGTTATTCTGATCATTATTCCGATCATTCATTCCAATAGGATTGGTGATCCATCATTCCGACGGGTTTCCGACAGACTTTCCGATTGATTCATTCCGATAGAATTGGGTTTTCGTTATTCCGATCGTTATTGGTGATCAAACATTCCGACAGGTTTTTCCGACAGACTTTCCGACGGATTTTCCGATCATTACTCCGATGGTATTCCGACAGTGGGTATTCCGACAGGTTTGAGTTTTCCTTTTTGTTTCAAGTTAATTTTCAAATTTTCTTTTTCTGTCAATCTAGGTTAGATTTGTCTCTTTTATTTTTATATTTAATAAGTTTGTCGTTTATATTATCAGTAGAAATAGCTAATCAAAAGCTCCCCCTTTTAGTGACCAATTACAATAATTCCACCTTAAACCGTGATCAATTCGATTAGACACCGAGAACGAACGAGTACACATATATGCAAAAAGTTTCCTTATTAAAATGACACCGCTGCCGGCTCTTTTCGTAAAGATTAACGGTTTTTTGTGAGAAAAATTGGATTTTGGGATCCGTTCTTTTGGGAACGTTATTTTCAAGCATAAAAATTTTCAAAAAATCCTAAAAAATATAAAATTTTCAAAAATCCAAAAAACATAAAAAAGATAAAAAAAATCAAAAATATTGTATTTCATTTTTAGTGTATGTGTACTCGGTCTTCGTCTTATTCTGAGCCCGAGACTCGTAGAGACTTAGATATGGCCGGTGTGCATATTAATAATAAACCACTTCACCCCAATATGAATAATAACAACCATGTCCCTCAACCCGACCTTCGTACGATGGAGGAGCTATGTCAACCAACTATGAATGGACGTGGAGGACCGATTGCGCCGATGCAAATCACGGCTCCCGAAATTTCATTGAAGCATCACATGATCCAACAAGTTCAAAATTCTTGTCCATTTCGCGGATTACCGGATGATGATGCCAACAAACACATCGATAAATTCATAACCGTCACTCAAAGCATGAAAATGCCCGGTGTTTCCATGGATTTACTCCGCCTTCATCTTTTTCCACACACTTTATCCCACCATGCTGAAAAATGGTTTGATCGTCTTCCTAAAAACTCAATTCATACATGGGACGAGATGACTCAAAAAAATTTGTCGCGCTACTTTCCATCATCCATGGAAACTAGCCTTGGGAATCAAATCAGTGGTTTCACTCAAGAACTTGATGAATCTCTTTTTGATGCTTGGGAACGTTATAATGTCTTGATCGATCATTGTCCTAACCATAATATGCTCCCGTCACTTTAATTGATACTTTCTACAATGGTTTAACTTTTCGTGATCGTGATACGATTAATGCCGCCGCCGGTGGTACGTTTATGAAAAGAAGACCCGAGGAGTGTAGAGAGCTTATAGAGAACATGACCACTCATCATAAAAATTGGGATTCATCCGCATCTTCAAGAAATAACCCGAGAGTCAATGTTTCTTCTACTTCATCAAACTCCGAGTTAACCGAACTCACCCGCCAAATAGCCGAGATGAACAAAAATTTCTTAACCATGGCTGCGAACCAATTTCAACAAGTTAAAGTTGTAGCACTTTCTTGTGATACTTGTGGTGGTTCTCATTCATACACCGATTGTCCTTCTACTCATGACAATCCGGAAAACGTGTATGCGGCTAACGGTAACTTTTCCACGGGAGGCTATCAAGCACGTCCTCAAGGTGACCGAAATTTGCTAAGCTATCGTTCAAACAACTTTCTTTCACCACCCGGTTTTCCTCCTCAAAACCAAAACAACCTCAATCGCAACAATCAAAACCAACCTCGAGCTCTTAATCAATATCAAACCCAAAGAAACCCATATCTACCTCAAGGTAATAATCAAGTTTACCAACAACCCACCTATCAACCACCCGCTTACCAAGCACCCCCTCCCAACCAACCCACGGCATTTAATCATGAGGTTGAAACCTACACGAGGACTAATGACGCGCTGGTGAAGAATCTTCAGAGCCTAATTATTAACTTGAAAGGTGGCATGGCTAAACAAGGGAATGATCTTCGAGCCAAGCTTAGGAATGACATGCAAAACTCTTTAAGCAGTCAAACAAATGACTTAAGGGATATAATGGCTAGTTTCTTCCAAAGTAATCAACCCTCTGCTTCGGGTTCTCTTCCGAGTAACACCATTGTTAATCCAAGAGGGGAGATGAAAGCAATCACCACCCGCAGTGGAAAAGGTTATAAGGAACCTTAGATCCCTAAACCTACTCCGGTGATTGTGACAAAGGATAACGAGCACCCTTCACCAATTCCTCCACCTTCTATTTCCACCCCTCCTCCACCCAAGGATGTGAGTGAGAATTCCATTCCAAAGCCTTCCTCTCAACCCGACATACCTTATCCTTCAGGGTTGAGGAAAGAGAAGTTGAAGAACAAGGATGATATTCAAGTTTCAAACTTTCTTAAAATGTTTAAACAATTG
This sequence comes from Glebionis coronaria, assembly GCA_025667525.1. Lineage (NCBI taxonomy): Eukaryota > Viridiplantae > Streptophyta > Magnoliopsida > Asterales > Asteraceae > Glebionis > Glebionis coronaria. Next base: position 183,726,027 of record CM046876.1, read on the forward strand.
AATTTCAACATCTCCTTTGCCGAGGCTCTCGCTCACATACCTAAATATGCTAAAATGTTCAAAGATCTTCTCAGTGATAAAGAAAAACTCCTTGATATTGCTCAAACCCATCTTAATGAAAATTGCTCCGCGGTTCTTTTAAGGAAATTACCAACCAAACTTGGTGATCCGGTTCGCTTTCTCATTCCTTGCAACTTTCCCGGGGTAGAGAATTGTATGGCCCTAGCCGATCTAGGTGCCAGTATCAACTTAATGCCATTAAGCGTTTGGAAACAGTTATCTCTACCCGAGCTAGTCCCCACACGAATGACATTGGAATTAGCTAACCGTACGGTTGCTTATCCTGTGGGGATAGCCGAAGATGTCTTCGTCGGTGTCGACAAATTCACCTTCTTTGGCGGACTTTGTTGTCGTTGACTACGAGATGGATCCCCGTGTTCCATTAATCGTTGGACGCCCATTCTTGAGGACCGGTAATATTCGTTTTTAGTATCATCGTTTTTCTCTCGACTCGACTTGAATTGAAATCAGATTTTATCGTTTCGACTTAATTGTTTTTGGTTAAAAGATATTGATATGGTATTTATTTCTACTTGACACAAAGCATGTAAAAAGTAAAAATATCTAATATACTACGTATACGTACTACACTAAAAACAAAATGCAAATACCGCAAGTAAAAATATAAAATGCCCAAGTAAAATGTAAACAGGATTTATTAAACCACTAAACGAAAATAAAAGTACAAATGCAAAAATATTAAAATGCTAAAAATGTAAATGCAAAATTATTCTAAAAATGAAAATACCAAATTTAATCTAAAAATGTAAAAACTAGTTTTTTTATACTTTTAATATTGTTTTTATTTATTTATTATGAAAACAATTTTGTTTTTATTATATTTTTTTTATTTGATAAAACTATTTCTATGTTTTTACTAAAACTTGAATTGATATGAAATGAATTATCTATTTTAAAACTAACGCAGCCCTTAATCCCTTATACTAATACACGCAGGCCCAGTTGAATTACAACCCCAAAAAATCTCACAAATCCTTTTAACTAACGAGCTGTATCTAATGGCTATAACCAAGTCCAACTGCAAGGGCTTAAAATGTAACCGATTTAACAAGCAAGGACTAACGGGATTAACCTAATCTGTAGCTAGGACTGTGACAGTAACGAGCTAACATAAAGTCAAGGACTTAACATGTACAATGATGAAACTTGTAAAAAAAACATGAATGGAAACAGAGCTTTCACGTTCAAATTTTACAAATGAATTTCACAAATGAATTTTACTAATGAATTTTAATTTCAAATATTTTATATCTAATAGCTAATGGAATCAAAATGTACATACAAGAAAAAAAAAACTAAATGACTTTATCACTTGGTCTTCAACTCAACATGAGTGTAGAAACATCAAACTTATCTAGGCTGATTTTATTACTCATTTGCTGAACCAAACACTAATCTGCGAACATCGGTACCTAAGTATAATATGGAGTCTGAAAGTTAACCTGCTGAACTCTAAAATGACCACAAACTGTCCTACTCTGATATGCCGATACGTTCTAAACTAAAGCTTATCTCAGTCCACTATATCACTTTTAAACAGAAAAATATTACACTATATTATGAAACTGATGAAACTAGCTAATCAAATATGTATGACAGCTTTTAGAATCAATTTGAACAAATGAAATCAGATAAGCAACTAATGAATATGAGCAGTTAAAACTAATTCAAACAACTTTTATACTAAGATTTTAAGCTAAGCAAAATCAAAAGTTTAAACTATAAAGATGAGGTACAATACGCTGCATCCAAAGCCTCCGTTGTAGGCGAATAACGACGCTATCGAACCGAGCTGAAATCAAAACTTCACCTCCACGCCAGTCCGCTGAGGCGAAGCTATCGAACAAACCGAAACCAAGGCTGAAGCTAATACCACAAACTGATATCGACACTACCGAGATAACAATTCCTTCGATCCAAATCTAATCAAGACTTTAAAAACTAACTAATCCACCACAACTAAAACTCTCAGATGAACAGTGACTTCGCAAAGCTAAGCTATCGCGTGAACAGTTTTAATCATCAAATCGAACCAAATCTAATCAAGACTTTAAAAAGCTAAGCTATCGCGTGAACAGTTTTAATCATCAAAGGCTAACTAATTTCTAAGAAACTATGTGAAATAACACCTAAACTAATTGCTTAAAAATGAAGCAATTTACAAGTATTTATAGAGAAAAAAGATGAAGTGTTGATGCCTTCTTGACGTGTCTTGACCACTGAATTGATGACACGTGTGATTCTAGGGTTCTTCATTAAATTGGGGCTTTTCTCCTTGTTTGTTCTTGAAATAATTCAATCACATCATCTTGTAGAGGATGATGTGATGAATGTTTCTTCTTTTATCATCTTCTCTTGAAACCTTGTGCTTATGTCTTAAATCGGGCTTTGAAGATTTGTTGATGAAGAACAAGATGGCGTCGGCTTAATTTTTTTCTCTCTCCTTTTGATGTTTTGATAAAGACGCATATTGACTAATGATGAACCAGGATAAGATTTGTGTTAGAACAATTAATGCAAAACTTTAGTCCCTAAAGTTCCACTTTTCTATCATTTGTCATTATAACACTTTTAGCTTTTAACACATTTCACTTTAAATCCTTAGTCTTCGCTAATTCGACAACTAAGGTCCTTGAGTGCTTGTTTTTGTCTTTTCTTCGTCTTTTGTCAGATAAATCCCGTGAAAACGTGTATTTGTTCCGAGTGTACCTGTTTTGCCTGCAAAATACTTAAAAACACGAAACACGCGTAATTCTGACAATATTAAACATAATCTGATATATTTGACCGTGTTTTAGGTGTTTATCGGTTATTAAATGTGAGTGTTTTCACACTCTATCAAAATCTCCTCCACTTGACCATTGTCATGCCCCCATGCAATACAATATTTCAAAGCTCTAGATTACATTTTTCTCATAATTAATCCATCTTGGCCTTTATTCGACTCTATATACAATACTACACTATTCTATCTTTTTGAAATTTTATTAAACAAAGAAAATAAAAGATTTTTCAAAGGAATAAAAAATATACAATCTCAATTATTTATCTAATTGAAATTATTCGACGGATGAAACTCGTAAAGAAATCAATGACTTTGATTAGGGCTTTTGGTATCATGAATATTAATCATCCTCAAGTTTCACGTTCCCCATACCAAGCTTAAAAATGAGATCATTGTTATTCGTAAGTAAAAGTGCATCGACTTATTCATAAAAATTAATTGTGTTAACTATATACTCCCATTTATTATTCCTCTAAACCGGTTATTATTTGAGCACATTGCTTGAGAGCAAATTTGTCTTTATTTGGCGTGAAATATTAAAAATGTAAAATCTCAAAATAAGGAAGCACGGTTTTGATCGATAATTAACCATCTCATCCATTACTTGAAAAACCGCCCACAATCGATATAAGTCCGTCTCAAAATAATAAATTGATCGTCTTACGTGTAGAAAACTTATGTCATGCTTGGATAAGTAGCTACTCATTCCCTAAAAAGAAAAATAAAACCCACGCAATAATTTATATCCGCCGCCTTTTTGAGACTTTGGATCTTCAATCCCGCAACCCGTCAAGGTAATATTGGATTGGAGCAACTATTAAATCCCCGCAACCCGTCAAAGTAATATTGGAATTCAATAGCTACTATAATTAACACTTCACTGCCCCTCTTGGGAGTCTTGTAAATTTATTTTTTTTTATTTTTTTTTAGCCACTCATTTTTTTATAAGACGCTCTTATTTTTCTTTATTCCTCACAATAAATTAACACCCGCTAAGTAAGAAGCATAACAAAAGTCTAATACACATAAAACGGTCTAATTTAAAATCTTAAGACGTACTTATATAAACCACGAATGATTAGCCAAAAATGCATAAGAGACTAAAAACCGATAAAACCGTTCTTGATTATTTATTAAAATATATATATGCGTTGACAAGAAAGTAAAGGTTACTGATGGGAGTATAATAGCCACAAATAACTTCTATGAGGTTTATCTAGCCCTTTATACTTACTTCAAACTCTATCATTTCTCATTCTCCACAATTTAAAATCTTAAATAATGAGACTCGTGGATGCTTAGCCTAATAAACCGAATAAACGATTTGCATGGTTAAGGATACTAGATAGAGTAAACTTGATTAAGTAAACTCAGGTTGTGTCAAAATATTCACGACGGTCCTAATATGTCAAAGAGATCTAAATTTGTTAAACCATGTCCTTTATTATATATATATATATATATATATATATATATATATATATATATATATATATATATATATATTTTAATTTTTTTTACTTTTTTTTTGAAAGACTATAATTGAAATACATACGATAAAAGAAATAAAGGAAATAAAAGAAAATACTACTAGGCCAAAATAGATCAAAAAATTTGAAAAATATCAAAATTTTAAATTTTACCGTTTATCATGAAGGCAAAAGCAATGGTCTAGGAAAGGTCACTTCGATAGAAGTCTCCCCTACACTTAAGATAAACATTGTCCTCAATGTTTAAGAATATTGGAGTATAAACTCCCCTACACTTATGACATTGATAACTTTGCTTAACTCGAGCTAAGGAAGAGACAACTAAAGTATTCATCTTAAGCACAAGTGTTTTGAAATTCACAATAGCAAAAACTTATCAAAGTGAACCGGATACATGGGCCTCCTCCATAAGCTCCAAGCATGAAATGAGAGATAGCAACCCTTGAAACAAACACGAAAATATGAAGAAAGGCCACCCCTCCACATCAACTCTACTATAACACCCGCTAATTAAACCTAACCTATTTAGATCTACTCTATATTTTCTAACCTAGTTGTTCAAGCTTGATTTTTTTTAACCCTAAGTCTCTAGCTTGACTCGGCCCCGAATTAGGTTGTCCTTGGGAAAATCATCATGGAGAATAAAGGATATCACTTTGAAGCTCATCTCACATGATACACTCAAACTTAGCACGTTTCCATTTACTATAAGATTTACAATATCCGCCTCGATAAATGGAACGGTCCAACATGTCTCAAGTTTGTCCAACATACGAAAGGTCTCATATATGAAGCACCCCAGGATCAATTGCATAGTTTCCATCTCGATACTCGAACAATTCCAAAGTAGGAAGCATCAACAAAGTAAGCTTATAGAAGAAGCGCATATCAATCAAAGTCATACTCCTAAGTGGAGTAGATGAAAACCAAGGTGTCACAAATTTATGTATCCCAGGATCAAAAATATTTATCTTCATGGAAAAATAAGAAGATGAACTCGTATCAACCATATGAGATTCCCCCTTAAATATCAAAGCATCATGAGACAATGAAGGTGTAAGAATCAAAACATTCATAACAAGTATATCCATATTGGGCTCCTCATCATCATCAAAAGGTGGGTAATCTTCCATAGAAGGCATAGAAAAAGGAGGATCAAGATTAATAGTGTCTTGTGGAGAAGGTGTAGTCTCTATGATCCCAACAAGCAAGTTCTTACTAAGACGAATCTCCTCTTCTCAATTAGAATCACTATCATCAACCTCAATATCAATATTAGCAAGATAAGCCTCTATGGTTTCATCAATATCCATATGAGAATCCATATCAAAGGTTTTGAGTTCTAAAGGTGCCTTAGGTGAAAAGGTATTAATCTCTAAGAGAATAGGATCTTCATCAATAACCAACTTCAAGGGTGGGAGGGTGGGAACAGAAGGCTCAAAAGGAGGTGTATTAATGAGAGAATCACTCAAAGAGATGATATGATCATAAAAATCAATAGGTGTATCCTCAAAAACCGGTGAAGGATGATCAATCAAGGATTCTTCTTCTATAGACTCATTATTAGGTTCTTCGTACTCCTCAAAAAAATGGGTTATCAAAACACGTCTCAAAAAGAGGATTTGAATGTATCACAAAATCACTTAGATGAATAGGTAAAGGATTCATAGAAGAAATGGATTCATCATCATCAGAAGTAAATGACTCATCACTATCATAAGGATCATCAAAGGTTTCATCATAAGAATCATAAGGTGAAAGATGAGAAGGATCCACATTTTCTATAGGAGCAAACTCTTCATCCAAATTAGGAATGTTATCTTGACAAGACAAGTCATCGGATGATATAGCATAAGATACGTCACTAGAATCATAATCATCATCCTCCATTTGTGGCAAGTCTTTCACAAAATCTTCCTCAATCTCATTATCCCTTTCTTTAAACAATTCATCAAGATCAAAGTCACCAAAATCACTAGTAGTAACATGAAGGTCAACATGTGATGAAATCTCAATGTGATCATGAGGAGAAGAGGTATCAATACAAAGCTCGTCACATGGTTCATTGGAAACACCCTCAAGCTCTCTTTGGATTAGGATAAGGTTCTCAACACTAGAGGCGGTTAATTCATCCAAATCGGTGTTTGTATTAGTGCTAAGAGGCTCGTCCCCCATGGTTAAAGAGTTGGTGGGTTCCATATGAGGTAAAGGTGATGAAGGTGTGTTATCATTAAGCGTCATACAAATCGAAGGTTCCTCATCATCGTCATGGAAGAATCGATAAGGCCTACGAGTAGCAAGATATTCTTCTTCTATGTGTTCACCATATTCATTACTAATAGTGTCATCCTTATCATCTACTCTCAAAAACAGCTCAGTATCATAAGGTAGAGCATCTTCGGGTGTAAAGTTTTGCAAGAGTTGTGTTTCCAAGATTAAGAATTTCCTATCAGTTTCCTCTTGCCATTCTTTAAATTTTCTAGCATTTTCATCGATCTTTTGAAGAATTAAGTCCATTTGAGGTTGTGAAATGTCCCCTTGATTAAAGTTTTGAAAATTGCCTTCATTTTGAAAATCTCCATGATTTGAAAATTCTTGATTTTGACATGACCCATGAAAGTTTTGTCCTTGAAATGATGGTTGAGTTTGTGATGGAAAACCGGAATATCCCATATAGTCATTACAAGTGTAGTCTATTTGAAAGTTAGGTCGAAAATTAGGGTTCTCGGTTCCATTATAAGCATATCCCTCCCCATAATAGCCATTGTTTTGATAACATAAATAAGTATTGTGTGGACCTCCACAAGTCGAATAATTAGCGTTGGCGGATCGTTGTTACAAAATCTCCAACATGGAACGAGTATCCATGTTTAGCATGGTGGCCGAATGTATATACAAGTGAAATGACGTTTAAAAGCTTCCTCGGGGGAGGAAGTAATACACCAAAAGTGGTATGGTTACACGCGTGCGAGTACACGTGTAAGTAAACTCGAGGAGTGAGAAATGAGCTCTCGGTCCACTTTTGAAGGAGAAGAGATTATCTCCCTCGAGGTGCAATACGTAATATCCACAAGAAAATATAATATATATATATATATATAAGTAATACTTGGGTGGCACACCACTCACCACTATCACTCTTGAAAGACCCACAAGGAAGCGGAGAAACAAGGCGGCGCGTAGCACTTAAGAGCCTGCTTCTTTAGAATGTGAAATACACTCGCCTTATACCCCCCACACAGTGGCCTCTTTCTCAAGATCAAGTAGATTGCAGTATTTATCTATTGTGCCTTAATTAAGTTTGATCGATACACGTGTCAAGGACCGGAACGCTCCCGAACACGGTGTATTGCAAAAGCAATACTTATGGAAGTATGTGTATTAATGGTTCGTATCTACGTATACTTATTTACATATAGTACTATAAAAAAATTATTTTTTTATTTTTTATTTTTTATAGAAGAAAATATATATGTACAATAAAATCGAAAGAAATCAAGTAAGAAAATTGTAATATATACAATAATATTTTTGGTGTATTATTTAGGAAAAGAATTACTTTTTTTATTTATTTATATTTTTTTGGGTGCGATTCTTAGGAAAGAAATTGCTTTTTGTGATCTTTTATGTTTTTTTGTATTTTTATATTTTTTATTTTTTTTATATTTTTTATTGCAAGAAAATAACGTCCAAAAATGAACGGATCCCAAAATCAAAATCGTCTCACGAAAAATCGTCAATCGTAACGAGCACGAACCGGCAGCGACGCCATTTTAATATTCGTTTTTAGTATCATCGTTTTCTCTCGACTCGACTCGAATTGAAATCAAATTTTATCGTTTCGACTTAATTGTTTTTGGTTAAAAGATATTGATATGGTATTTATTTCTACTTGGCACAAAGCATGTAAAAAGTAAAATATCTAATATACTACGTATACATACTACACTAAAAACAAAATGCAAATACCGCAAGTAAAAAAAACTAAGTAAAAATATAAAATGCGCAAGTAAAATGTAAACAAGATTTATTAAACTTCTAAACGAAAATAAAAGTACAAATGCAAAAATATTAAAATGCTAAAAATGTAAATGCAAAATTATTCTAAAAATAAAAATTCCAAATTTAATCTAAAAATGTAAAGACTAAAAATAAAAATAAGATTTGTGTTAGAACAATTAATGCAAAACTTTAGTCCCTAAAGTTCCACTTTTCTATCATTTGTCATTATAACACTTTTAGCTTTTAACACGTTTTACTTTAAATCCTTAGTCTTTGCTAATTCGACAACTATGGTCCTTGAGTGCTTGTTTTTGGCTTTTCTTTGTCTTTTGTCAGATAAATCCCGTGAAAACGCGTATTTGTTCCGAGTGTACCTGTTTTGCCTGCAAATACCTAAAAACACGAAACACGCGTAATTCTGAAAATATTAAGCATAATCTGATATATTTGATCGTGTTTAGGTGTTTATCGGTTATTAAATGTGAGTGTTTTCACACTCTATCAACCGGTCGCACTCTTATTGATGTAGCCGCGGGCGAATTAATCATGAGAGTTGGTGACGACAAAATCGTCTTCAACATGGGTAAACTTTCTAAGCAACCTTATGAACACGAGAACGTTAATTTCATTGACGTACTTGATGAGGCTTGTGAAGAACATTTCAAAGACGCTTGTAAAAGAGGTTTTGCTTCTCTACCCATTGTTGAGACCGTTGCCACCATTGCTCCTTCATTGACTCCATTTGGAGAAAGTGATTTTCTTTTGAAAGAATTTGAAGCATGTTAGCCCTATATTTTATATAGTCGAACAAGAATGTAATAGGTCATCTTAGTCGTTAAAAGGTCTTGTATTGTAATAGGTTAGTCGGGAAAACCGGGCTTGGACTTTAAGCTAATATTGTATAAGTTAGGGGCGTAAGCCCAAAACAAAGCCAAGCCCGGCCCAAGGATACTAAACCCACGGCCCATATGCCAAGGGTATATATACCCTCTTCCATGTGCGGAAGAGGGTGTTGGTTCATTTTACTTTCTCTCTCTAGTAAACATAAACCTTTCAAATTCTCTCTTGTTTCTCTCTCTACTTTTCTTCTCTTTCTCTCTCTAAATATCTCTTCTAAATCTTGTGTTACGGATTGAATGGGATTAACATTTGGTATCAAGAGCCTATAGTGGATAGGTGATTGAAGATTCGTGTGGTGTGTTCTTGATTTTTCGTGGTCATTTTGATCTATATATCACGTCCCAAAATTTTTCTTGTGTTTTTTTATGGTTTTTTCTTGATACAAATCTTCTACATAGTTGTGGTAGAGATTTGGTATTGTTACTTTGGCTAAAAACACAAAATTTTTTGGTGTTTTGATCATTTTTTGGCTTAAAATCACGAATTGGTTGAGTTTTGTCCGAGAAAAGTGGGATTTATTCCGATCAGGTCATCGGAAAAGGGTTGATAGTTTATTCCGATCAGTGTAATCGGAAAAGGGTTTAGGGATTCCGATTGCATTCCAATTTGAATATTCCGATTTGACATTCCGATCTGAGCTTTCCGATTTGACATTCCGATCTGAGCTTTCCGATTAGACATTCCGATCTGAGCATTTCGATTTGGCCATTCCAACTTGGACATTCCGATAGGGATATTCCGAAAAGGGTATTCTGATTAGGGATATTCCGATCAGGGTATTCCGATAGGGTTTATTCCGACAAGGTTATTCCGACAAGGGTATTCCGATCAAGGACATTCCAACAAGGTTATTCCGATGGATATTTTGTTTGAGTAATTTTTAGACTTAGCCACTATCTAGACTAGTTTCGGAACATCGTTTACACGAAGATTAAAAAATATATATAAAAAAAGAGTTAAAATTTTTAGGTCAAGTAAAATCAAATTTTTTCCCTATTAGTTTTTGGCTATTTCTAACTCAAATTCAAAATTTGGCGATACAAAATTTTTCGGCTTACCGTTTTGTCAGACTGAGGAATTTATTGTCAGACTGAGAAAAAAATTTTGAATTTTCGGAATTTCAATTTTAACCACACAACATCACAACAAATCCACTAAGATCTGCAATTCATTCACAAGTATTCACCATGTCTAACAACAACATCAACATTGCAACTGCTAATCAAATTCGTTTGGAACAAGGTGCCAACGGTAATCCACCTGTGCTCACTGCCGGTTGCTACGTTCAATGGAGATCTCGTTTTCTCAGATTTCTCGACGGAAAAGAAAACCGAACTGCTCTTCGTCACTGCCTTGAGAATCCACCTCCAGTTTTTGAATTCAGACCAATTACCACACAGGCAGAGGATGGTACTTCATCAACTATACGAGCTATGGAGGATTTTGACACATGTTCTGCTGAGAAAAAGAAACTCCTCCAAGCTGAAGTTGATGCTGAAAACTTCATACTCACTGGAATTGATAACGATATCTATTCCACAGTTGATGCATGTCCTAATGCTATGGAAATGTGGAATGCAATTCATCGATTGAAGCAAGGTGAGTCGATCAATGTTCAAGATCTCGAGACTAATCTACTTTGGGAGTTTGGAAAATTCACATCTGAAGATGGTGAATCCATTGACTCATATTACTCGAGATTCTACAAAATGATGAATGAGCTTGTCAGAAATCAGTGCACCATCTCCAACCATCATGCCAATGTTCAGTTTCTACTTCAACTTAAACCGGAATGGCAAAGGTTTGTGACTTTGGTTAAACAAAGGGAAGATATCAAGACCATCTCCTATCACAAACTTTATGATATCTTGAAACAACATCAGAATGAAGTGAATGAACTAAGGGCTGAAAAGGCAGAACGGTCTGCTAATTCTATTGCTTTTGTGGCTGCTACTTCAACAAAACCCGTTCCTCGTCAACAACCACCTACTCATTCCTCAAAGTCATCAAGCTCATCCACCAAACCTCTAGCTGCTAAACACAAAGCAAAAGCAATTGTCCCCACTCCACCTCCAAAGTATGACACCGAGTCAGATGGAGACAGTGATGATGAACAAACTTCAAGGGACAAGAAGATTGAAGAACTCATGTCTTTACTCACCACAACTTATAAGAAGCTCTACAAACCTACCAACAACAATCTCAGATCATCATCCAATGCTAGATATAAGGAAGTTGATCATGCACCTCGGTATGATCGTGATGCTAGGTATGATAATCAGAGGATGTCGAATCAAGTTGGGGCTAGAGACACTGTAGGCACTCCAGTTGTGCAAAAGACTGGGATTCAATGCTTCAACTGCAAGGGATTTGGGCACATGGCTAGGGAATGCAAGAAGCCAAAAATGTTTAAGGATTCGGGATATCACAAGGAAAAGATGTTGCTGTGTAAGAAAGAAGAAGCAAGAATTCCACTCACAGCAGATGAAGTTGACTGGCGTGATGACACTGATGATGAAGCCGATGATCAAGAGTTAGAGGCACATTATGTGTACATGGCAAAGATTCAAGAAGTGATCCCAGAGACTGATGATACTTCTGGACCCATCTATGATTCTGAGCCACTTGAAAAGGTACCATCACATGATAACTATAATGTGTTTGCTAATGAACGACGTCATCCTGAGCAACCCGAAAGCATCAATGACACATATGTAATGGACACGGAAGATAGCAATATCTCTACGGATTCACAGCATATGTGTAATGATGACGGAAAAGTTGTTCAGGATACTGACTCGGATGAGGATTGTGATTTGCTTGCGTCTTTTATTGATTCTTTAAAACATGAAATTGAGGAAAACAAAGAGTCTAATAAACGTTTGAAGCAATCAAACACATCCTTAGCCGAGGAGATAGACAGGCTTAAAGAGTGTGATTATGTAAAAGAAGCTGATCGACGGGTTGTGATAGCTAATGGTTTGGTATATGAACGTAAGGTGCTCGATGAAAAATATTGTTCTAAAGTAACACACGAAATTCATATGTCAAAACAAAAGATATTGGACCTTGAAGAACAACTTCTGCTACATAAACTCCAAATTACTGAATTAGAGTCGGTTAACAAAGAACAAACTGAGCTTTATAAAACTCGTGAAGAAAAGGATATTGAAAAAATTCTTGCTTTGGAAAAGAGAGTCGACACGTTAAACAACATTGTTTACAAAACGGGTCAGTCTACTCAAACTATCAATATGCTCAATAGAAATATGAAAACGAGTTTTGTCAAGCCTGAATATCTCAAGAAAGTTCAAAGTACCAAGCCTGCTCTTTATGATATCGGTTGTTATGTTGATAATCTTGCTCTTATGCTTTCCCCTGACTGCGATGAAATCATTCGTCAACAAGAAGAAAGTCGATCAAACTTAAGTGATTTAATAAACCTTTCTGATTCTAATGATTATATTAAGTTTGTTCCTCAAAAAGAACTTTCCAAAGAACAAAAGATGTACAATAGTGTTCCACCACCAAGTGATGAACCCCAAAAGAAAGTTTCTTTAAAAAGGAGTTTCAAAAAGCAATCAATTTTGTTAGAAAAACAAATTTCGGATGAAAAACGTAAATGGGATGAGAAAAGCAAAAGTGTTCAGCAATTTGAGTTTATAAAACAAGGGGTTTTAAATTTGTACAAAGGTGTCGTCGACTATGAAAAAGTTTCTAGGGATACCATTTGGAATATTAAACCTAACCCACAAGTAGAAGTCGTCATTCAAAAATGAATTGTTCCAACCATTGATGATCTTTCAAAAAATGTGGAAATGTTTTATAATGCTCTCACTGAGGAAATGTTAACTGATTTAAGCTATGTCAAATCTCTTGAAGATGAAGTTGATTTTCTTCAAATTAAATTAAAGACACAAGAACACCAACTTTCTAACGAAATTGATCGACTTTCTAAGTAATACTTTTATGTTGACCATATGAATGCTATACTTGGTGTGTATACCGATCTTGATCAATATTGTCATGTAGCATGTCTAGTGCCAGAATCGGACGAGAAATGTCGCAATCTTGAAGTAGAGCTTTCAAAACAAATTTAGTCATACAACAAACTTTCGAAAAGTTATTCTCAACTTGAGAAACACTCCATTTCTCTTGAACTTGCTTTACAAAAAGGTGAAAAATCTCATAATCAAAAAGTGTCAAGAAATGTCAGCTTCTTCGTTTCGTCTACTAAATGAAAAAGATTTCGAAATAAATGATTTGAAAGCTCAGCTAAAAGAAAGGGACATAGCCATAAGTGAGTTACAGAAACTCATTGAGAAAATGAAAGGAAAGTCTGTTTTGGGTAAACCATCCGCCGTTCGTCAACCGAATGCGGTTAAATGCCCTAAATCATCTATTTTGGGAAAATCCTCACAGACTTTTCCTAAGATAGGAAATGATAAGAGTACCAATGTGATAGCACCTGGAATGTATAAGATGAACACTAAGCCCACTCAAACTGGAACATCGCGGTTACCTCATAATATTAAGAAAACTAATCAACGTGTGTATTCTTCTACAAGAGTAATCCCCACTACTAGCGTTAGTGGACCACAGCTTAAGAGCGATAGAATGCACGATAAGGTCATGCCTAACAATAGTCAAGGAAAGAAGTTGGAAGTAGAAGACCACCGTAGGAATCTTAAGTTTTCTAAGAATAAAAAACGTCTGTAACTGCATGTAATGACAGTTTAAATGCTAAGACCTCGAATGTTGAATTTGTTTGTGTTGAATGTGGCAAATGTGTTCGTACTTTCAATCATGATGCTTGTGCTCTTAATTATAATGGCGTGAATACTAGAACTAGGAAGCCTATTCGTATGCCCACTAGTACTAGTGAACCCACAAGAACTTTGAACCAATCCACTGAGCAACCACTTAAGAAACTAAGTACGTTAGAATCCACTACTCTACGTAAACAAAGCAGGTTAAAGAAGCTTTATGAGAACATGATTAGGACATGTACACGGGGGTATTCAAGATTTACACCACCCGGATACAAATGGGTACCTAAGACAACCCCCATTCTAATTGGGTCTATGAATGTTAGCTTGCCTTTAGAATCTAGGTCCACTACTATTTTGGAACCCGTTTCTATCAAGGGCTCCCATTTGTCAAATGCTACATTGTCTTCTAATTCTTCTGCAGCTCGTCGAAATCATCCTATTCATAATGGACTCCGGGTGCACAAAGCACATGACGGGGAATCTCAAGCTTCTCATTAACTTCGTGGAGAAGTTTCTGGGTACGGTACGATTTAGAAATGATCAATTTGCACCGATACTCGGATATGGAGACTTGGTTCAAGGGAATATCACTATAAAACGGGTTTATTACGTCGAGGGACTGAATCACAATTTATTCTCGGTTGGTCAATTTTGTGATGCGGATTTGGAAGTGTCTTTTCGGAAATCTACTTGCTATGTTAGAGACTACGATGGGAATGACCTTCTTACAGGTTCTCGTGGTTCTGATCTCTACACAGTAACTCTTCAAGACACATCTTCAACAAATCCAATTTGCTTAATGGCTAAAGCTTCATCATCTCAAGCATGGTTATGGCATCAACGATTGTCACATCTCAACTTTGACACCATCAACTTGCTTTCGAAGAATGATATTGTGACCGGTCTTCCTAAGTTGAAATTCGTCAAAGACCATCTTTGTTCTTCTTGTGAGTTGGGGAAACCAAAACGAAAGTATTTCAAAACAAAGACTACCCCAAGCTCAAAAGGACGATTGGAACTTCTACACATGGATTTATGTGGTCCCATGCGTGTAGAGAGTATTAACGGGAAAAAGTATATTCTCGTGATTGTTGATGATTACTCTAGATACACATGGACTTTCTTCTTGAGGTCCAAAGATGAAACACCAGAGGTTCTCAAAAACTTTCTCAAGATGATACAACGCAATCTTCAAGCTCAAGTCTTAACCGTAAGAACGGATAGGGGTACTGAATTTTTGAACAAGAACTTGCAATCTTACTTTCAAGAAGAAGGCATTGAACATCAACGTCTATTGCTAGAACTCCTGAACAAAACGGCGTTGTCGAAAGACGGAACCGTACTTTGGTTGAGGCTGCTCGAACAATGCTTTCTGCTTCAAAATTACCGCTATTCTTCTGGGCTGAAGCAATTGCAACTGCCTGTTATACTCAGAATCGTTCTCTCGTCATCCCTAGACATGAAAAGACACCTTACCACATCATCAATGGCAGGAAACCTACTGTCAAGTTCTTTCACGTATTTAGATCTCTATGCTACATCCTTAAAGACGGTGAGAATCTCGACAAGATGAAAGAAAAAGGTGATGCGTGTATTTTTGTGGGGTATGCTACATTGTCGAAAGGATATCGAGTCTATAACAAGAGAACAAAGATTATTTTCGAAACAATTCATGTGAACTTTGACGAATTGCCACAAATGGTACTTGATCACAACAGCTCAAGTCCCGCTCCTCAATGTCCAACAATGGCACCTACACAAAACAGTGTACGTCCCGTGCAAGAATGTCATCAAAGTACTCCTACAACAGACTCAACGGATACGACACAAATGAATGAGTTGGTTGATTTATATGATCCAATGTTTGATGAATATTACTATGGAAACAATCAAGTTGTGTCAAAGCCTTCCGTTGTCAATACTGCTGATGCAACCGAACAAAATCAACAAGACACAACTGCCTCTACTTCAGCAACCGTTGCTCAAGAGACAATTCCATTGGTTACTCAACAAACTCAAGAAAAAATCATACAAGCAACATCACCAACCGTCAATGTTGAAGGAGGAAACAACAATCAAGCAGTCGATGCACAACCTGACGATGAAGAATTTATCAATCCGTTCGGTACACCGGTACACGAAGTCGGAGAGTCTTCTACTCAACATGTTGATCCATCCAACATGCATACATTCTACCAATCATATCCATCCACTCACCATTGGACACGCGATCATCCATTGGAGCAAGTCATTGGAAATCCTTCACAACCGGTTCGAACACGCAGACAACTCGAAACCGATGGCGATGTGTGTATGTATGCACTCACCGTGAGTTCAACTGTACCTACAAACATCAAACAAGCCATGACTGATCATGCGTGGATTGAATCAATGCAAGACGAAATTCATCAGTTTGAACGCCTAAATGTTTGGGAACTTGTTGACTGACCCTATGGAATGTCAATTTTAGATTTCAAATGGATCTGGAAAAACAAACTGGATGAAGAACAAACCATCATCAAAAACAAATCTCGTCTTGTGGTTAAGGGATACCGTCAACAAGAAGGCATAGACTACGATGAATCATTCGCTCCAGTCGCTCGTTTGGAAGCAGTCAGGATATTCCTTGCTTATGTTGCACATAAGGGCTTCACGGTTTTTCAGATGGACGTTAAAATTGCTTTTCTCAACGGTCATTTGAAGGAAGAAGTGTATGTGAATCAGCCGGAAGGATTCATTGATCCTCATCATCCTGACAAAGTCTATCGTCTCAAGAATGCGGTATATGGACTTAAACAAGCTCCAAGGGCATGGTACGAAGAACTTTCAAACTTCTTGGTGTCCAAAGGATTCTCCAAAGGTTCTATTGATCCTACTCTCTTTACTAATAAATATGGGGATGACATAATGCTGGTGCAAGTTTATGTTGATGACATTATTTTTGGTTCTACGAACCCAAAACTTTCAAAACATTTTGAAAAATTAATGCACAACAGATTTGAAATGTCAATGATGGGGGAACTAAAATTCTTTTTAGGCCTCCAGATTCATCAATCCCCACGTGGTATCTTCATTAACCAAGCTAAGTATGCTCAAAAGATACTTAAAAAGCATGGTATGACCTCATGTGCTCGCGTTGGTACACCATTGTCGACCACATCCCTAGACGCTGACTTGTACTCATATCCCGTAGATCAAACGCGATATCGCAGTATGATCGGGTCACTTATGTACCTTACAGCCAGCAGGCCTGATATTCATCATGCCACATGCTATTGTGCACGATATCAAGCAAGACCTACTCAAAAGCACCTCAAAGAGGTTAAACGGATCTTTCGGTACCTTAAGAATACCATTCACATGGGTCTCTGGTATCCGAGGGAAACCGGTTTTCATCTAACAGCTTTTTCAGATTCTGATCACGCAGGTTGTCTTGATAGTCGAAAAAGCACTTCTGGTAGCATACAATTTCTAGGGGAAGACAAGCTTGTCAGCTGGTCGTCAAAGAAGCAGGATTGCACTTCGCTCTCATCGGCTGAAGTAGAATATGTGGCTCTATCCGCGTGCTATGCTCAAGTCCTCTGGATGAGAACTCAACTCACGGATTATGGCTTTCACTTTGATAAAATACCTGTGTATTGTGACTCAAAGTCGGCCATATCCATATCTTGCAATCCGGTTCAGCACTCACACACCAAGCACATCGATGTCAGATATCACTTCATCAAGGAACAAGTGGAACGCGGCATCGTGGAATTATACTTTGTCATAACTGAGTACCAGCTGGCAGACTTGTTTACAAAAGCTCTCTCGAAAGATAGGTTTGTGTATCTCGTTGGTCGTCTTGGTATGAAGTATATGACTCCAGAAGACTTGGAGGTTTTGGCAAATGAAGCTGCTTGATATTCTCTCACAATGACTTCTAAGCGCATCACAGCTTAGGACTCGGACCTCAACTAAGGAAAGTTTACCTCGGACGATAACTTATCCTTCTAAACGAGAAATTCATATTTCTCGGTCATGAGCTTCTCATAAAAACATTCAAAGTTTTTAAGTTCATGAAAAACGATTTCTAAGTAAATGTCAGCTTAGAACTCGAACTTTAACTTAAGGAAAGTTTTTCACGGATGATAACTTATCCTTCACAACGGGAAATTTATTTTTCTCGGTCATGAGCTAGTCACAAAACAATCAAAGTTTTGAGCTCATGAAAAACGGACCCGAAAGGGGAGTGTACGTTTCAGTGCGCTTTCCCTAAGCAATAGAAGAGAAGTCTTCTATCCTGATTATTTTAACACCGTTGAACACAAGTTTTCAAGACTTTCTCAAAAGGTTTTTCTAAATCTTTCAAAATTGTGTGTTCAACACTCCCTTCCTCATATGTGGTTTTTATATCTCTAAAATGTCATATGTATTTTGATCAATTTTTTAGGGGGAGCGTTTTAAAATCAAGCCTTTAATGTTGTTGGGTACATCTCTAAAATTGTCATATTTTATGTATCCAACACATTCCGAAAATGATATTAAATCTGTCATATATTATCGGTAAAGGCATCTCAACTCCGTACCTCAACATATTTTGTGGTGTCGTTTTTCTAAAATTTTGTCAAATTTTGTCCCAAGACACACATATATTGTTGAGGGGGAGCGACCCGACTAAAATGTTCCATGATTCATGCGTGCACACATGTTTCTCTCCTAATCGATTTTCGGAAATTGTCCTATTTTAATCAATTGGTATCTCTAATATGATATTTTTTTATATTAGAGATAGGGGGAGAAAATGTGATTAAAATGTAATATATCGCAACAAGTGATCTTAAAGACTCAGTGCAACTCTTTCCTTCACATGCCAAACTATTTCGTATATCGATGCATGTGTGTAGGGGGAGCTTTTTGGAAATGTAAAACTTTCAAAGTGTTAAAAGTTTTGATTTTTATCAAACACTTTGAATGGTTTTCAATGGTTTTATGGTTACGATCTTTACCCAAAACAACCTACTATCCACGACGGAACGAAGGAGTCAAAAGGTGGTTTAGGATAGGAAACTAAGTCCTATGATCCAACCAGAACTGGAGGGATCTACCCAAGGACATTCCATAGCTAGAAATAGTTGTCCTTAGGAAAGATGGAGTGGAATGAAGC
Source organism: Glebionis coronaria (assembly GCA_025667525.1). Taxonomy (NCBI): domain Eukaryota; kingdom Viridiplantae; phylum Streptophyta; class Magnoliopsida; order Asterales; family Asteraceae; genus Glebionis; species Glebionis coronaria. The sequence continues at coordinate 183,745,203 of CM046876.1, forward strand.
TGAATGCGGACCAATTACTTAAGTTAGCACTAGAACAATCACAACAAGGTGCTAATGATGACGTATTGGTAAGCATTGAAGGAGTTGAATATTCTATGCAACTTAGGTAGAAACCGGGTTAACACATCTTTTGAAGATAAGTTTCATGGACCCAGTGATGCGATGCACAACCCTTTCTCAGCCATTCAAGTTTCTATCAAAAGAAACTTGTCTCATTGTCACGGAGATCAACACGTATCTATTGACTTTCTCACTCCGAGTTAGTTAATATTGAAAAGGTGGCAGTCTGCTCCAGCCTCCGATTACCAAAATGCACTTATTGAGTCTAGAGCCAAAAGAGATCAATTTATCATCTCATTAGGACACAATCGAGTCCTACGCATTATCCTTGTGATATTGCCAGAACATCTGAGTGATACGATTCACAATGAAGATGGAAATCCTTCTTGAGCCAGCATTAAACAAGCTCATGGTAGGTAACTTGTGCGATTCTACACGAATCAAACTTGTGAGAACTGGAAAGCAACTAAGTTTGGATTCTTAATTGATTCAAAATTGATTCCAGGTTTCTTCGCAAAATCCGTGTGATCTTGCCAGAACATTCAGAGTGACACTCATTAGTGTTCACAGTGACGAATAGAAATCCTTCCAGTGTTAACATCAAACAGCACTGCGGTAGGTGACTCGCAAGATTCTCTATGAATCAAGCTTGTGACAAACTAGAAAGAAACAATGATGCGATTCTTTTAGAATCAAACTTGTTCCAGGAAATCTGAATTGACGACTCTAATCAGACAGATAATTTATCCTTATGATTCACTCTTTACTTTTGCAGTCTGCTTTGAGACGGTCGAGTAAAGAGAACTGGCTGCTACCGCCGGGAAACCCTGTCAAGGAGATTCTTAATCGAATCTACCCGATCACAGGTACGGTATCTTATACCGTCTAAACGGTCTTCACCGACCAGAGGTAAAATGCTACCGAGTTAGGATGAAATGTTCAAAGCCATTTTATCCGTGTCTATATATGTTGCTGCATATCAAGAAGGTGGCGTAGCTGTGTAACTGAAGTCGATTAAGAAGTCACAAGAGCACAAGATGGTGATATTCAAGATACCTAAGAATGTAAGAATGTAATAGGTCATCTTAGTCACAAGCAGCACAAATGAAGATCTCAAGCACTCAAAGTCAAATGAAAAAGGCCCAAGATAAAGACAACGAAAGCATGAAGGAACAAAGTCGTTACAAACAAGATCAAGACCAAGATACAAGACCAAAGCAGGAAGATCTCCTCTACAAGAATGTATTCACTCAATCATCTTATGCTTTTTAAGTTTTTTAAGATGACCGATACATTGGGGGAGATTGTTAGCCCTATATTTATATAGTCGAACAAGAATGTAATAGGTCATCTTAGTCGTTAAAAGGTCTTGTATTGTAATAGGTTAGTCGGGAAAACCAGGCTTAGACTTTAAGCTAATATTGTATAAGTTAGGGGCGTAAGCCCAAAACAAAGCCAAGCCCGGCCCAAGGATACTAAACCCACGGCCCATATGCCAAGGGTATATATACCCTCTTCCATGTGTGGAAGAGGGTGTTAGTTCATTTTACTTTCTTTCTCTAGTAAACATAAACCTTCCAAATTCTCTCTTGTTTCTCTCTCTACTTTTCTTCTCTTTCTCTCTCTAAATATCTCTTCTAAATCTTGTGTTATGGATTGCATGGGATTAACAAAGCAAGTTTAGGGGATGTGGACTTAAAATATGACGATTCTTCCTCCGATTGGGATGAAGACATTCGTACCATTGAGAAACTTCTCAATGAGGACCATATTTCTCCACCTTATCCTAAGGTAATTACAAATGATGACCCGAATTTGACTAAGCCTTCCATCGACAATCCTCCAGATTTAGAGCTTAAGGATTTACCGTCTCATCATGAATACGTTTTCCTCGAAGACAATAAGAAGTTACCCGTCATCATTGCAAAGGACTTAAAAGTGGATGAAAAATCTCGACTTATCGATGTGCTCAAAAATCATAAGAAAGCAATTGCTTGGAAAATTTCTGACATCCGCGGAATTGATCCTAACTTTTGTACTCATAAAATTCTCATGGAAGATGACTTTAAACCCGCAATCCAAAGCCAAAGAAGGGTTAATCCAAAAATTCATGACGTCATCAAGAAAGAAGTTATCAAACTTCTAGATGCCGGAATGATTTACACCATTTCGGATTTGCCATGGGTTAGTCCCGTCCATTGTGTGCCTAAGAAAGGCGGAATAACCGTTGTTCCCAATGAAAACAACGAGTTGATTCCTACTCGTCTCGTAACGGGTTGGCGAGTTTGCATAGACTATCGTAAGCTCAATGATGCCACTAGTAAGGATCATTTTCCTCTTCCTTTCATGGATCAAATGCTCGAGCGTTTAGCGGCTAATGACTATTATTGTTTCTTAGACGGTTTATTCGGGTATTTTCAAATTCCTATCGATCCAAATGACCAAGAGAAAACCACATTCACTTATCCTAATGAAACATTTGCTTACAAAAGAATTCCTTTTGGCTTATGTAATGCTCCTGGGACTTTACAAAGGTGTATGATGGCTATATTCCATGACATGGTTGAAGAAACTATGGAAGTCTTTATGGAAGATTTCTCGGTCTATGGTGATTCTTTCTCCTCTTGCCTTGCCAACTTAGAACGTATGCTTAAACGGTGTGAAGACACTCGTCTTGTTCTAAATTGGGAAAAATGCCATTTCATGGTAAAAGAAGGCATTGTTCTTGGACATAAAATTTCCAAAGCCGGTCTTGAAGTCGACCGTGCTAAAGTCGATGTAATTGCTAAATTACCTCCTTCTTCAACCGTGAAGGGTGTGAGAAGTTTTCTTGGTCATGCGGGCTTCTATCGTCGATTCATCCAAGATTTTTCTAAGATCGCTCGCCCGATGACCCACCTCTTGGAAAAAGATACTCCTTTTATCTTTTCTAAGGAGTGTATCGAATCTTTCAATCTTCTTAAGGATAAATTAACTAAGGCACCGGTCTTAGTCACCCCTAATAGGGAGTTACCTTTTGAATTGATGTGCGATGCTAGCGATTTTGCTATTGGATCGGTTTTGGGACAAAGAATTAACAAACATTTCTAACCAATCCATTACGCTAGCAAGACAATGACGGGGGATCAATTGTATTATACTACAACCGAAAAAGAGCTTTTAGCTGTTGTATATGCTTTTGAGAAATTCCGCCCCTATCTTGTCCTTTCCACCACCATTGTCTACACTGATCACTCCGCTTTGAAGTACTTGTTAACGAAACAAGATTCTAAACCAATACTTCTTCGTTGGGTTTTGCTCCTACAAGAATTTATAATCAAAATTCGTGATAAAAAGGGAGCGGAAAACCTAGCCTCTGGTCATCTTAGTAGACTCGAGGATCCTTATCAAGGGGAACTTCCAAATCAAGAGATTAATGAATCTTTTCCCCTTGAGGCCTTAATGTCTATTAACTCCAATCTTGACGATACCTCATGGTTTGCGGACATTGCAAACTATTTAGCGGGTGGTGTTCTTATGGAAGGGTTAACGTCCCAACAAAAGAAAAAACTCTTTAAGGATATTAAACACTATTATTGGGACGACCCTTACCTTTTCAAGCAATGTGCGGATCTTGTCATTCGTGGGTATGTTGATGGGCCGACAGCTTTACTAATCCTTGAAGCTTGCCACAAAGGACCCACCGATGGTCACTTTGGTCCTAACTATACCGCGAAGAAAGTTTTCGACTCTGGATTTTATTGACCCACCATTTATCATGACGCTCATGAAATGGTTAAACATTGTGATGCTTGCCAAAGACAAGGCAAGATCACACATAAAGATGAGATGCCTCAAAATTTCATCCAAGAATGTGAAATCTTTGACGTATGGGGCATCGACTTTATGGGGCCAATCCTATCATCTAAAGGGAACAAGTACATCCTCGTAGCCGTTGACTACGCATCTAAATGGGTTGAAGCAAAAGCTTTACCTACTAACGATGCGAGGGTGGTTGTGAACTTTCTAAAGAATTATTTACTCGATTCGGTGTTCCTCGTGCTATCATTAGTGATCGTGGGACTCATTTTTGCAATGATCAATTTGCTCGCGTCATGGCTAAGTATGGTGTCAATCACCGTCTTTCCACCGCGTATCATCCACAAACTAATGGTCAAGCCTAGATTTCAAACCGTGGACTTAAGAGAATCTTAGAGCGTACTGTGGAAGAGCATCGTGCCTCATGGGCCGATAAGTTAGATGATGCTTTGTGGGCTTTCCATACCGCATATAAAACTCCTATTGGTTGCAATTCATATCGTCTTGTGTACGAAAAGGCTTGCCACCTCCCCATTGAATTGGAGCATAAGGCTTATTGGGCCTTGAAATGGGCTAATTTTGATATCAACAAAGCCGGTGATCTTAGGAAGATCCAACTCAATGAACTTAATGAACTTAGGAATGAGGCTTATGAGAATTCATTGATCTACAAGGAGAAAACCAAGCTCATTCATGATTCTAGGATTAAGAACCGAGAGTTTCACATAGGTGATCAAGTTTTACTCTTTAACTCTCGGTTGAAAATCTTTTCGGGTAAGGTTAAATCTCGTTGTTCCGGCCCATTCACCGTTGCTAAAGTCTTCCCTTATGGCACCATTGAGCTATCTCAACCAAATGGGCCAAACTTTAAAGTGAATGGACAATGTGTTAAGTTGTACTTTGGTGAGGACATCTCCCATGAGATGATTCCATCCATCACCACGTTTCCCTTGAATTAGTTCTGGGTCGAGTCAGGCTCGTGACTCGGTTAACAAAAACAAGCGCTTCTCGGGAGGCAACCCGTTGATCTATCCTTTTTACCCGTTTTCATAATAAGTGTAGGGGAGCTACATAGGTGTTTGTTGTCTTGTTTCTTATGATGTGCAGGGATTAAAGCTTTCAAAGAGCACTTTTGATGATATTTGACGACCCGTGATATTGTGTTCCCGTCTTCCCGGTTCTATCCTAAACTCTTGTGATTCAATATTTCATATATTATATGTTGACATTGAAATCACTATAGTCGTCTCTTCCTTAGCGAGATTTAAACAAAGTGCACAATGTGATAAGTGTAGGGGAGTTTACTCCCACATGCTTAAACATTAAGGACAATGTTTATATCAAGTGTAGGGGACTTCTATCGAAGTTAAGTGGGCTTTTCCATGAATATGTCCTCATTTTAACCGGAAAATTTAAACTTTTCGACATTTTTCAAAATTTTTGATCTATTTTGGCCTAGTAGTATTTTTCATTTATCTTCTTTTATGTTTCTCCCTTTTGTTATCGCATCGTATGTATATATTTCATTTCAAAAATAAAGTAAAAAAGAGAAAAATAAAGTTAAATAAAATGGTTTTAACAAGTTTTGATGTCTTTGATATATTAGGCACGTCATGAATCTTTTGACTCAACCTGAGGTTTCTTATCTAAGTTTACTCTAGCTAGTATCCTTAACGTGTTTAAATCAAGTTTTGCTAGGCTTTTATATAGGGAACTTTAAAACACGAAAGTCTTAACTCATACGGGTTTAAGAACAAGAACTTTTCGCAAGTTCCTAAATTGATCCTAGAAAGTCGTTTATCAAGGGAACTTTAAAATGCGAATTCTAAACTTGAAAAAGTCTAAGAAGTTGCAAGATCCTATAGATGACTCGAAAACCCAAAACTTTGATTTAATAGGCTAAGCATCCACGAGTCTCATTCCTTGAGATTTTAAATTGTGGAGAACGAGAGATGATAGACTCAATTATAAGTTTGGTATTCTTTCATGAATTTATGTGAGTTAATTATGAGCCTTTTCTCCCATCTCTTGTTAATAAATATATTTGCAATAAGTAAGGTCGTACAATTTGAAAAGTTACTTAGCTTCTAGCCCAAGATCGTTTAAAAGTTGCTCGGTATTAATGAGAGTTCATAGCCAAGGCATAACTTATTGAAGCGGGATGCGAAGATTGGCGAGTCCGCAAAGGCCCTAACAAGGCATGAGGGCTACATTTTGTTGCTAAAGATCCAAAAGTGATGTGAAGAATCATTTATCAAAAATAAATATGAAGGATCGAGACACACGACGAAAAGCAAATACTCCCCGAAAGATCATGGATAAGTCTATCCGAAAAGACCCTAGCAAGGTATGAGGATAAATAGATCCAAGTCCTAAAAGGAGGCGGATCGTTGTATATCAAAATCCAAAATAAATATTGGAGAAAAATGAAGAAGTCGTGGTCCAAATATGAAGAATCTCTCAAAAACTTCAAGTGAAGAAATTCCTATTATGAAGAGAAGACCATTATTTCAAGAATGTCTCTCAAGATTCGAAGTATGAAGTCACTGCCAAATATCGGTCTGAGAAAGGTCTTAAATCGTGAAGCGATTTATGCCAAGATATGAACTTTATGAGGTCCCGAGAAGCAGTTTTAAAAGATTTTGTCCTTTAGCTAACTATTGATTAAATCGTCCAACTTTATTTTCGGCCTAAATAAACTATCGAAATAAGTCAACAATGCATCCTCGTGATCATTTAAGACAATAATAAAATATAAGAGATACACCTAGGAATAAGGGAGTCTAAGTGAATAATTGAGCCACATGAGTAAGTGTTAGCTTACTAACTTATAATAACAATGATCTCGTTTCTAAGCTTGGTGTGGGGAACGTGAAACTCGAGGGTGATAAACATTCATGACAACCAAAGCCCTAAATGTAAGTCTTGGATCTCTTTACTTGTTCTTCCTTCTAGTATTTTGTACTTTCCTATCTTTTTAGTTTCCTTAGTGTCTAGTATTTAATAAAGGCCAAGGTAGGTTAATTATGATGGAAAATGTAAACTGTACTTTGAAATTATGCATTGCATGAGGGCATTGCAATGGTCAAGTGTAGGGGATTTAATAAGTGTGAAAACACTTATCCTTTTACTACTTAATTATAATAAAAATAAGACCAAAACGTGTATTTTATGTCGTAAAAGTCGGAATTATGTGTGGTTTGTGTTTTTATTGTGTTTTTGGACAAAAATATGAAAAAGGAAGAAAACACGGGCTTTCACGGGCTTTTATCGAAGAAAAAGACAAAAGACGAAGTCAAAAGATCAAAAGTGCAAGAAGAACGGAAGTCAAAGGCCTATTCTGAAGATTTATCGAAGAAAAAGTCTAAAGACAGAAGTTTGACGAAGTCGAAGAACCAAGTCTACTAAAAGAAGAAAATTAGAAGACGAGTTCATTTTATCATTCGACTAATCCCGAGACAAAGTCGAGAAAGACGAGTTATTTAATAAGACGAGAAGACGAAAGAAAGAAAGAAGGAAGCAACACACCACACCTCTCCTCTCCTATAAATACTCCCCTAAAACTTCATTTTAGGGAGTTAGTCATTTTTATTTTTGTAGTTCATATCTTTAGAGAGAAGTAGGCGTAACTACTTTCTCTCTCTAGATTTCTTTCATTTTTCTTTCAAGTTTTAAGCTTTTCAATTAAATTTTGTATTTGAATCTTTAATATCCAAGTTTAATTTTAAGCTTTTCATAATCTATCTTATTCTACCTTTCTTGTTTTAATATTTATTTTGATTCGGCTCAAGTAAGTAACGTGTTCTTCATCTTTATGCTTATTTTGATTAAAGTTTTTATCTTTTTGTTCTTATCAATTTCATACGTTTGATAATCTCTACTTTTTGGTGTTTTTAGCTTATTTCGTGTGTTAGCTTATTTTCTTTTAATTGTTTAAAAGTTTAATCTTTTTAAAGTTTATTTTATAAATCTTACTTATTTAGTGTTTTGAAAGTTTCTTATTCGTGCTTATTAGTTCTTTTCATTATTCATTTGGTCAACTTTCGATTAGTGCTTATTAAAACAGAGCTTATTCGGTTTTGCTTATTGCGTTTTACATTCCATCGGAAAAGGGTTTACCTTTTCCGACGGTTATTCCGATAGTCTTCATCGGAATAGGGTTTAGTTATTCCAATCGTTATTCCGATCATTCATTCCCATAGGATTGGTGATCCATCATTCCGACGGGTTTCAGACAGACTTTCCGATTGATTCATTCCGACATAATTGGGTTTTCGTTATTCCGATCGTTATTGGTGATCAAACATTCTGACAGGTTTTTCCGACAGACTTTCTGACGGATTTTCCGATCATTATTACGATGGTATTCCGACAGTGGGTATTCCGACAGGTTTGAGTTTTTCTTTTTGTTTCAAGTTAATTTTCAAATTTTCTTTTTCTGCCAATCTAGGTTCGATTTCTCTCTTTTATTTTTATATTTAATAACTTTGTCGTTTATATTATCAGTAGAAATAGCTAATCAAAAGCTCCCCCTTTTAGTGACCAATTACAATAATTCCACCTTAAACCGTGATCAACTCGATTAGACACCGAGAACGAACGAATACACATATATGCAAAAGGTTGCCTTATTAAGGTGTAATACAATGTTTTTTGCCAAGTATGAAAAAGTTATCGTCTCGTCTCGGTTCGAATGATTACTGGTTAAACGTGCGACTCAGTTGTCTTTGGTGGATAAAATAATAGGTTGTCGTTGTAGTAAAGTAAAGATGCAAAACTTTAAAATAAATGACACGGTAAATAAAGCTAAAAGTGATTTAAAAAGTAAAAGGTGAAAACTAAATACTTTAAAAGTAAATTAATTAAATGACGAGAAATTAAAGCTAGACGAAAAGTAAATTTGAAAACTTAATTCAAGTGCGAACTTGAAATTTAAAATAAAGTAAAACAATTAAAATAACACTTAATAAAATTGGCGGGAAAAATAACATTTAAAAACTAAACAAGGAAATTAAAACGCAACCTAAGTCGGGAAAATTAGATGCCAAACCTAATTCGGAATGCATTATCACAACATAAGTCGGAATGTGTAAGCATGCACTTAGTTCGGAATATAAGACTTTGCAAGTAGTTCAGAATGAGTGATCCTAGACCTAGTTCGGAATCCTTGTTCTGAACATAATCCGGAATGCATAAACCTGGTCCTAATTCGGAATACTCATCCTACACTGAATCCAGAATTCCCACCACTAACCTAATTCGGAATCTGAGTTAAGGAGTTAATTCGAAATATCCAATGTTAAACCTAGTTCGGAATGTGCTAGTTTGCACATAATTTGGGAAATGCAATCCTATATCTAGTTCGGAATCCAGGATTCTAAGGTAATCCGGAATAAACACTCCAACCTAAGTCGGAATACAAGTTCTTTACTTAATTCGGGAAAATGAAAATCTATACCTAGTTCGGGATCCAGGATTCTAAGGTAATCCAGAATAAACACTCCAACCTAAGTCGGAATACAAGTTCTTTACTTAATTCGGGAAAACGAAAATCTATACCTAGTTCAGGAAACTAGGGTTTTGAGATAACCCGAATTAGAACAAAAATAAGCAGAAACAATATTAAGCTAAAAACTAAATAGGCACTTATCTAAAAACTTAACCAAATCAATTTTAAGAAAAAGCAAAAAAGCCAAAATTTAAAAACTTTTAAATACACTAAATAATCAAAATATTTAAAATCAACTTTTTATAAAATAACATTTTAAAAACACTTAATTAAAATTAAGAAAAGCACACAATAAGCTATAAGAACAATAAGCTAAACAATCAAACACATAAAAACTATAAGAGCAATCAAATAAGCATGAAAATAAACAAATAAGCATAAAGATTAAATCACCAAGAAAGGTAGAATGAGATTAATTTAAAACTTGATTTAAGATAAAGATTCAATAACACAAAATTAAGACTTACTTGAAATTAAAGACAAGAATATAAATGACAATATGAAAATGCATGAAAAATAAATGAGGAAAGACTAATGTGTCAAATTAGCTAACACCTCCTAATGTATCATTAGGAGGGTATTTATAAGAGGATTAATGTAGTAACCCGAACTTTAAAATCAACATTTAGACCGAGTTCTAATACTAATTCTATTATTCGGATCAATATTTATTGATCGACTTTTATTTGTCATGTTCGTTCGGCGAATAATATTGATTTCTCGACTAGACGACAAGATTAGGGTTTTAACGTATCGAATATGTGTCATTTATTATTTATCAGCAAAGTCTATGTCCGTCATCAACCGTAAATATCATCGTTATGACATAGAAATATTTTCTATTGTCGTCGTTTTAATTTCTCGTTTTATGAGAATTCTTGATAACTTACGTTAAACCTTTAGGCGTCATTCGTTTAGGCGACGCGTTAACGTTTATTAAATTATAAGCCCTCATTTATTTATTGAAATATAAATGTTCTCTGAATGTCAATGTTTTTAAATTATATTGAGCGTTTATTTTTCGTGGTCAAAGCGTATCTTTTAAATCGCGTAACTTTAAAAATATCGGGTTTCAATAATATCCTTTTTAACAATTTATGAATCAAGACTTTCGATTACTCACCACACATGTCTCTTGAGAAACAATAAATGAGATATGTCTAAAGAAAAAGATACGTGTCTTGCGTTAATGAAATACATTGAATATGAGTCCTTCATATCACTTGCAAACAAAAAAAAATATACGATCCTCTCGTCTCTTTTCCAACCGAACATAGAAGCAAACCTTAACACGTCTTCTATTTTAATTTTCACTAGTAAATTAGATCTATGATGGGAGGTCTACTAGCACATATTTGTGTTTGATTATGCATCTTAAAACAAGATTTAGTAAAGATGAATTGAGAGCATTTGAGGGCTGAATTTTTGAAAGTGTTGCAAGAGTGTATCGCATGTGATATTCAACTTGGGTAAAACTTATTTGGATGTTTGAAGGTTGGTTTGATTCAAGGGTCTTATGGTTGAATTGATGTTACTGATTTTCATCGTTGTTTTCTTGTAAGAGACCATCTCTCCATCTTTGTAATACTTATTTTATTTGATTTTTGTAGTAGTTTTTATATGATCTTTATATTTTTATGATTTGGTTATTATTTTGTAAAGTTTGGACATTGTATACATAGGCTTTGAATATAAGAAACTAGCGAAATAGTTCATGGTTATATTTTTAAAAATCCCAACAGTGGATAAAACGTGTGATTTGAGTAGACTCCATGGCTAACGAGACTTAAATAAAAATATAGGGAGTTAGCCCTGAGTTTGGTGGAGATTTGACCGGGTCGCTCGTCTCGTGATGAGACCATATGAATTAGATATGGTCAAAACAGTAAAAAGTGCCGAATCTGAACATGCTGTATAAACGGACTGAAAAATCCAAATATTTGTATAATGACCCCTAAATATGTAAAACTAAAAATTGTAGCTAAACATATGTAGAACTAGAATCAATCGGATAGTTTTCTATGGATAAACGGTTTGGAAATGGCGGCCAAAACGGTGAAACTGAAGTTGGCTGCGAAAAACAGCCAACTCTTCTAAGTGAGAAAATGAGCAATTGAGCTATGATAAGTATATTTTAGGGGTAATTAAACTTATAATCAGTAAAGTATATAAGTTTATAATAATTTTGATATAAATATCTCGCCTAGATGATTTACGGTTCAGGCGATATGATCTATTTAGCAAGACATGTCGGGTAAATTGTAAGAATTGGGTTATATTTAATGAACGTAAAACGTGATGATTTTTATAAACACCGAAATGGTATGAGCCAATTTTTAGTAAATATAACTCGCCTATTATTGATAACTAGAAAATATGAGACTTGACCATCGAAAAATATTAAGTTGATGTCGCTTTGAAGCATTTTTAGAACCCGTAATGCATATAAAGTGGATCTGGGCCACAAAATCCCAACATACACTTATAATGGCTTTTGGACCATTATAGGGCCTGAGATTTATAACATGTTTAGAGTTTAATACTGAAATTGAAATGGACTAAAGTCACAATAACTTGTAATGGGCCACTAATGGGCTTTAATGAGCTTAAAGGTCATAATATATATATGATAGATTGTTATCAAAGTCTTATGAAAAGTTTATAAAACTTATGCAATGTCCAAACTTACTAAAGTGAACTATTTACATATATTTATGACTTATGTATAGTCTCGAGCCTAAGACGCGTCTCGTCATTATAGGTCTCGTTCGGTTATATGTCGACCGTTGGGCATCTCGTTCTCGATCAATGAGAGATTAATATCTCGTGAAGTCGTGTATTGACTATTGAATGTTTCTTCCTTGATCTACGTGCAATAGCTATATCAGGTGAGTTCATAGCCTCGCTTTTATTGCTTTATATGTGTTTATAAACCCGCGAGGGGGAATACATGCTGTTGGTATAAAAATATATGTTGTTTACATATATGCTTTTTAGGATACATGGTTGTGAATGAACATTCGTTGTTTGACTATATGCTTTAAACGAATACAAGTTTTTGTAAATAAATGTAAGAGGTTTGATTAAATGCTTTTGAAAGATGAACACAAGCGTTGATTGTATTGATTGTGAAACGCTATTTGCTAAGAGCTGTATTGCCAAAATTTGGAAAGTCCCTAAAACCCATGAACCGGTCAACTACCTATGATGGGTAGGCGCTTGTATAGACGGATGGATCCATCGGGGATGGCCCCCACCTGGGCAGGTCGCACCTGTGGGTTGGAGGCTCAGCCAGGTGTGTTATATGAGAAGTAAGGGGGTATTAGGCAAGATACCTGACTAGGGCATTATTTATACTTAAGGCTTCGGTGTCATGGCTTAGCAGAATAGCGCGGACTTTGAGTATTGTATGTGTTACAATATTGACAGTGGATGAGATTTGATATGAGCTTAAACTCATATCCTTTTATCAACAAATAACCCTAAAACATGAAGCAAAATACCCTTTTATATTGTAAAAAGCAGTGTTATGTGGTATGTTTGTGTTTGTGTGATCTTATGTAGGTAAAAGGATACAATTTCAAGCAAACAAGGAAAAACCAAGCTCAAATGGATGAAAAAGACAAAAGAGGATCAAAAGTGACAAGACTTTGAAGTCAAAGGACCTATCTTGACAATTTGTGAAAGTTGGAGGACTTAAAGTGCAAATAAAGAAAAGTCAAGATTAAAGTCAAATTTGGTCAACTACAAAGTCAACTCAAGTCAAAGGGCCATTTTATTGAAGAATCAAAGTTGAAGGGTTAAAAATGACAAAGGAATGAAGATATTAGCCTTAACTAGCAATCTGCCAAGTCAAGGGACCTAATCTGCCAAGTTGGGAAAGTTTTGTAATGTTTAATCCAAGTGAAAGGCTCTTAACCAATGAGAAGAGAGAAAGAAAGTCACACGGATCAAACAATTAAATCCCACTCACAGCCGTCACATTTAATGCCAAATCACAACAGTGTGATCCGCAACTCTCTCTTTCAACCAATAAGAAGCTGCCACGTGTCCCTCTCTTTCAACGAAATATTTTCCAGGAACGGGATTTTGATAGAGGGCATTTCAAGTGAAGATCAAAACATCAAAGTTGCTCGTTTTGAAGAGACGAATCCAATGGTATTAACCAATTAACAAATAATTCATTGAATCAAAAACCCCCAAAAGATGTTCATCACCTTCAAAGTGGATTTGCAGAATTCCTCCACGTGTCAAGATGTGATTGGCCTGAACACGTCACAACTCCAACAGAATCTCTCTTATCTTGCCTATAAATACACAACTTGTACTTCATTTGTAATAGTAGCTTAATTCTGTAAACACATAGTTCTCTAAATTTCACTTTTCCTTTTTCCCTCCTTTTCACCTAACTACTCAAGAGTCTGACAAACTCTTGAGTTAGTTAGTTAGTTAGAACCTTGTAACTACCTTTTGTAACTGAATTCATCAATAAAATTTCAAATTCCAGTTTTCCCGCCAAATTCTGTTCTTCAATTCCTGCTACTTTACTGCTATTGTGTGATTCCATTGTTGCTGTTAGAAGTTTGTTATGATCATACATTGATCATAACTGACATTGGTGGAGTTTTGTTGCTGTTTGATCAAAAATTCAGTTCATCCCTAGTTTCTTGAAGTTTTCATGGCAGAATGTTGATTTGTAGCTGTTTTGGTTGTTGATTTGAGTTGATAGCTAGTGATAGGTGGTGGTATCACTAGGGCAAGAGAGCTCAGCGCTCCTCTTCTACCCAAAGGATTTCTACAATAGGTTTCTGAGTTTCTGTTTTAAGTTCCTCTAAACAGTTCTTGCATGCTTAATTCCCTAGTGTAATGTTGATGGCTGCCTGATTCTATTTGATAAGTAGTTGTTGATTGAGTGATCCTAGTGTATTGTAGCTTGTACTTGTGCTCTTGTGTTCATCCTTGTAGTTTTGAGCTCATTTTCAGTAACTTTTTAGTCCTATAGCTTAATTGAGTTCTAGTTGTTGTAAGTGTGTGATTTCAGTTTGATTAGCTTACATTTTATCCATTAAAACAAGTTTGCTATAGCTCTTTAATCAGTCTTAATCAGTACTCATAAATCCTTTGTTAAAGTTTGATCAAAATCAGATAAGGTGTGTTTGGGACTAGTGGTAAATCAGTTTTCAAGTGTTGCTAATTGGTGTTTAAGTGTTCATTTCTACTCATTAGGTGGTAATAAGTAGTTTTGAGCCTTTTGTAAGTCAGTATAATAGTCAAAAAGGCAATTGGTTAACAAAAAGTTTGGGTCATTCCTTTTATCAGCTTTTAGTTCAAAACTTGTCAGATTCATTTGATTGTTTCTCATTCAATACTTGATGAAATTTGCTCAAACCAGTTTCTAGTTATAGCTTAAAACATAATCTTTCAGTATCTAGAAGGAAATTCTACAGTTTCAAGAAATAAGCAAGAAAACAGCTTATTAGTTAAGGCCTTAGCATTTTGCATTCTCTGATGTGAAAGGCTGACTGTTTTGTTAGATCTCATTATCCACTTCATAAATCTAGCTGTTTTCTTTCACAAACCTGTTTAGTAAGTGTTGAATATGAGATTTTGAGATTTTGAGCTTTTTCCAAAATCTGGTCAACGTTTGGTCAACATAAGCTCATTTGAGCTTATTTTCAGATATCTAGCTTATTTCTGGATGAAAATTGTTCTAATTTGATTTCCCCTTCCTTAAATCAAGTGCTTAATCAGTTTTGACAATAAAATCAAGTTGTGGATGTTTGGATTATGCTATAGCTTATTTTGAGCTTATTGATAAGCACTCTTTTGCTTATTTTGGACTTTTAGCTAAAATCCTTGAATTCACGTTTCTAAAATTGGATTTGAAGTTGTTTGCAAGTTGTTTCAGCTTATTTGGTTGAGAAATAAGCTTAAACGAGCTTATTATTTCTTTGTACCCGTTTTTGGTTATAAATTTGGTTTTATTGCACTTTAGTCCCTGGATTTCAATTAGAGTTAATTTTTGGCTAAACTTGCTAGAATTTAGGGTTTGCAAAAGTTAGTCCTTGGAATTTGTTAGTTGTTAAATTTCAGTTTTAAAGTTTGTTAGTTTGTTAACATTTGGTTAGTTTGTTAAAGTTTTTACAAGTTAAGTCCTTTTAGTTTACTGTTTTACATTTTCAGTCCTTATAGTTTTAGAATTTACATTTCAAGCATTTTCATTTTATAGAAATTACATTTTCAGTCCTTATAGTTTTATATTTTGCATTTTTATATTTTACTTGAATAAAATTTAGAATTTGCAATTTGTTTTACGTATAAGTAGGATTATATTTTTCATTTTTACTTAGTGTTGTTTGAATTAGCAATAGATTACCAAGCAAGCTTGAACAACCAAAAACAATTATAAATTTGATATTGATTGGACTTTCTATTAGTTAAGAACTGAGAAAACGAACTTGCATTATACACATTTCAAATGGCGCCGCTGCCGGTTCTTTGACTACACGAGAGACTATCGATTGACGGTTTTCATTGGCTTTTGGGATCCGTTCACTTTGTGAACGTTATTTTTACGTATTAAAAATAAAAAACAAATAAAAAATCAAATATAAAAATATATAAAAACTAAAAAAATTAACAAAACAATTCTTTTCCTAAAGAATTGACCAAAAATATTAAAAAATCCAAAAAGCAATCTTTTTCCTAAGAGATTGCACCCAAAAATATATATTATTGGATTCTCTCGGTTTTTATGTACATATAGTATTTTCCTTTAAAAACTCATAAATACAAAAATATTTTCCATATATTATTATAAGTACATACGTATACGTATAAGAACAATCAATCTACATATCTTCCATAAGTATTGCCGAGGCAATACACCGTGTTGAGGGGCGCTCCGGTCCTTGACACGCGTATCGATCAAACAAAATAAAGCAAGAATAGATAAATACTCTCAATAAGCAATAATTCGAAGAATACGAACATTTAAGTGAATAGAAAGGCGATGTGCTATAAAATGCCATCTAAGGGTCAATAGGTACTTAAGTGCTTCGCGCCACCTAACCCCCCGTTCACTTGGGAGTATTCTAAGAAGGAAAGCTTCATTGAGGGTCTTGCACCCAAAGTAGTATTACATATATTGTTACTTTCTTGTGGATATTTAATATCGAAACTCGAAGAGGATAATCTTATTCTTTTCAAAGTCACACGAGAGCTTCTCTCTCATTCCTCGTATTGAGTTGCATGCTCACTCGCGGGCGTGCACAAATACCGATTGGTGTACAACCTCTTCCTCCGAAAAGGAAGAAAAAGAGAAAGAGTAAGACCACCACCGTCCACCAAGCCGATCACGAGAATCGTGCTTTGTCACCACCACGAGGAGCCATGGCTGTTGATAACCGTACTTTGTTTGAACGTATGCAAACCAACATTCATGGATTTGTTAGTGCCATTAAGATTCCCGACTATCCCGCTAACACATTTGAGCTACATACATCTATGATCAATATGGTTGCTGCATCACCTTTCTATGGAAAACAAAATGAGGATCCCCATGCTCATCTTAAGAGATTCCTTTCACTTTGCAATACCATTAAGCATAATGGGGTTCCACCGGATGTCATTAGATTGTTGTTAGTGTCATTTTCACTAGATGGGAGTGCTAAGCATTGGTTAGACACCCAACCACCCGATAGTATCACCACATGGGAAGAGTTTACCACTAAGTTTTTGAACAAATTCTTTCCTCCACAAAAGACTATGGCTTTGAGGAATTTGATTATGGGCTTTACACAAAAACCTAGTCAATCCTTTGGTGATGCTTGGGAAGAGTATAGTGAGTTGTTGAGGCGATGCCCTAATCATGGAATGGATGATCTAAGCCAAATCAATACTTTCTATAATGGCCTTAAACCTCACCACCAAGATTCACTAAATGCTTCCGCGGGAGGGAGTATTCATTTCAAGACATACCAAGAGGCTTTGACCATTATTGAGACTAAGGCAATGGTTCAAACAAACGATCCATTTGAAGAAAGAGTTCATGTTATCCAAAACACCTCTCAAACACCTTGTGATAACCAATTCCTTAAATACCACCAAGAGATCCTTCAACAAGTCAAACAAGGACAACAAGAAATGACTCAAGAGTTAGTTCAAGCTTTGAAGAGCTTGACATTGAACAATTCCTCAAACAATGTGAATGCCATTACCATTTCTTGTGTTACTTGTGGAGGCCCACACTCTTATGAACAATGTGACAAGGTGCAAGGTTATCAAGGGGAATGTTATGCTTATCAAGAGGAACACCGTGAACACTTCAAGCCTAACATCAATCCAAATAACCTTTCTTACAAATCCCAAAATTACCTTACTCCACCCGGCTTTCCACCCCAACCACCCACCCAAATTCAACAAAATCCTCATCAAATTTTAGCAAGGAATCAAGGGCAAAGACAACCATACCAAGGAAATAACTATAAGGCACCAAATCAATTTCAACCTCAAGCAAGTACCTTCTATCCACCAAATCAAGGATTTAACTCCCAACCTTTACCTTTCCAACCTCAAGGTTTTCAAGGTTATGTGCCACAAGAGTTAAACACAATGGATCTTTTGCAAAAGATGAATCAAGAGAATGAAAAGAAATTCCAAGCTATGGACAAGAAAATGAATGACCAATTCAATAAGCTTTTCATGGCATTAAATCAAAGACCACAAGGGGCTTTACCTTCCAACACACAAACAAATCCTAGGGCCAATGTCAATGCTATTACAACAAGGAGTGGTACAACAACAAAGGATCCTTCACCTCCTAAACCTACTATTGTTCAACCCACTTGTGCTCCTACTTGTGATAAGCCTTCTACTTCTACTCCACTTCCTCAAAGTGCTCCTATTCACTTAAACACACCTTCTCAACCACTTCATACTTCTCCTTCACCTTCCACATTTCCTAATGAAGAGGCTAACAAAGACAAATCTTCCACTACAACACCTATTCCACCTACACCCAAACCTACTCTTCCATACCCTTCAAGGTTGAAAAAGGACAAGTTAAAGAACAAAGATGACATACAAGTGTCCAATTTCTTAAGGATGTTCAAGCAACTCAATATCAACATATCCTTTGCGGAAGCTCTTGCTTATATGCCAAAGTTTGCTAAGATGTTCAAGGATTTGCTCTCAAACAAAGAAAAATTGGTTGACTTGCCCAACACATCACTTAATGAAAATTGTTCCGCGGTGTTACTTAAAACCTTACCAACAAAACTTGGAGATCCGGGGCGCTTCTTGATACCTTGTAATTTTCCCGGTGTTGAAAATTGCATGGCTTTGGCGGATTTAGGGGCAAGCATAAATCTCATGCCTTTATCGGTTTGGAAACAACTCTCTCTTCCCGAGCTCACCCCCACTAGGATGACTCTTGAACTAGCCAACCGAACCATAGCTCACCCCGTAGGTATAGCGGAAGATGTGTTTGTAGGTGTGGATAAGTTTACCTTTCCGGCCGACTTTGTAGTGGTCGATTATGACATGGATCCTAGAGTTCCTTTGATTGTTGGTAGACCGTTTTTGAGAACGGGTCGTACCTTGATAGATGTGGCGGAAGGAGAATTAATTATGAGAGTAGAGGATGAGAAAGTGGTGTTTAAGTTAGGGAAAGTTTGTGATAGAAAAGAGGTTAAGGAGTCTAGACCTTGTGAGACGATTAACATTGTGGATGTGCTAGATGAAGTGTGTAATGAACACTTTCATGATGCTTGTAAGAATGCTAGTGATGAGATTCCACATATTGAAACCGTGGCCTCAATTGCTCCCTCTTTAACACCTTTTGGAGAGAGTGATTTCCTCTTGTAGGAATTTGAGTCTAACTTTCTTGGTGATGATGATTCTCCCATTAATTGGGAAGAAGATATTCTTACAATCCAAAAGTTGCTCAATGAGGACCCTATTCCTTCCCCTATTCCACAAGAGATTACCATTGAGGAACCTTCCATAGTGAAACCTTCCATAGAGAGTCCACCTCCCATTGAACTTAAGGAACTTCCATCCCACTTAGAATATGCTTTCTTAGAAGGAAAAGACCAATTACCGGTGATTATTGCTAAGGAATTGAAAGAGGATGAGAAGGAGCAACTCATTGAAGTCCTTAAGAAACATAAGAAAGCTTTAGCATGGAAAATATCCGACATAAGGGGAATTGATCCACATTTTTGTACTCACAAAATCCTTATGGAGGATGATTATAAACCCGCCATTCAAAACCAAAGGAGAGTTAACCCAAAAATTCATGAGGTTATTAAGAAAGAAGTGATTAAACTCTTAGATGCGGGTATGATTTACCCCATTTCCGACTCTCCATGGGTTAGCCCGGTTCATTGTGTTCCAAAGAAGGGTGGAATCACCGTGGTGCCTAATGAGAACAATGAGCTTATTCCCACGAGACTTGTAACCGGTTGGAGAGTTTGCATTGATTATAGAAAACTTAATGAGGCAACTAGGAAAGACCATTTTCCGCTTCCCTTTATGGATCAAATGCTTGAACGCTTAGCGGGAAATGAGTACTATTGTTTTCTTGATGGCTTTTCGGGTTATTTCCAAATCCCAATTGACCCTAAAGATCAAGAAAAGACCACATTCACTTGTCCATACGGTACATTTGCTTACAAGAGGATGCCTTTTGGCCTATGTAATGCACCGGGGACGTTTCAAAGGTGCATGATGGCAATTTTCCATGATATGATAGAGTAAACCATGGAGGTTTTTATGGATGACTTTTCCGTATTTGGGAACTCCTTTAGCTCGTGTCTCACCAATCTTGAGAGAATGCTTAAGCGTTGTGAGGAAACACGTTTGGTGCTTAATTGGGAGAAATGTCATTTTATGGTGAAAGAGGGGATTGTTTTAGGACACAAGATATCCAATAAGGGATTAGAAGTTGATCGAGCCAAAATTGATGTGATTGCTAAGCTTCCCCCACCCACCTCGGTTAAAGGTGTGAGGAGTTTCTTAGGTCATGCGGGTTTTTATAGGCGCTTTATACAAGATTTTTCTAAGATAGCTAGACCGATGACTCATCTCTTGGAGAAAGAGGCTCCTTTCATTTTTGACCACGCTTGTTTAGAATCTTTTGAGACACTTAAGGAAAAATTGACAAAGGCTCCCGTTTTGGTTTCTCCAAATTGGGAATTACCTTTTGAGCTTATGTGTGACGCTAGTGATTATGCGGTGGGGGCCGTCTTAGGACAAAGAGTTAATAAGCATTTCCAACCTATACACTATGCGAGTAAAACCATGACCGGTGCACAACTTCATTACACTACCACGGAAAAAGAGTTGCTTGCTATAGTATATGCTTTTGAGAAGTTTAGACCATACCTTGTGCTTTCCAAGACCATAGTGTATACGGATCATTCCGCTCTCAAGTATCTTATGACAAAACAAGATGCTAAGCCTAGGCTTTTGAGATGGGTTTTGTTGCTTCAAGAGTTTAAGATAGAGATTCGTGATAAAAAAGGGGCCGAGAATTTAGCGGCGGATCATTTGAGTAGACTTGAGCATCCTTTTCAAGGAGATTTTCCACATCAAGAAATCAATGAATCCTTTCCATTAGAGGAGCTCATGTCTATCTCTTCCCAAGAGGATGCCACACCTTGGTTTGCGGATATTGCAAACTATCTTGTGGGCAATGTGCTTATTGAGGGTCTTACTTATCAACAAAAGAAAAAGTTTCTTAAGGAAGTTAAGTATTACTTTTGGGATGATCCATATCTTTTTAGGCAATGTGCGGACCAACTCATTAGACGGTGTGTAGATGGGCCCGAAGCATTTAAAATCTTAGAGGCATGTCATAAAGGACCTACGGGTGGACATTTTGGGCCTAACTACACCGCCAAGAAAGTCTTTGATTCGGGTTACTATTGGCCTTCCATTTACAAGGATGCTCAAGAGATGGTGAAATTTTGTGATGTTTGTCAAAGACAAGGAAAAATTACACAACGTGATGAGATGCCACAAAATTTTATCCAAGAGTGTGAGATATTTGATGTTTGGGGAATAGATTTCATGGGACCTTTTCCATCCTCTAAGGGAAACAAGTATATACTTGTGGCGGTGGATTATGTGTCCAAGTGGGTGGAGGCTAAAGCCTTACCTACTAATGATGCTAGAGTGGTTGTAAAGTTCTTGAAACAATTGTTTGCTAGATTTGGTGTACCTCGGGCTATCATAAGTGATCGTGGTACGCACTTTTGTAATGATCAATTCACGAGAGTTATGAAGAAATATGGAGTGAATCATAGACTTTCTACCGCGTATCACCCTCAAACAAATGGCCAAACCGAGGTCACAAATCGTGGTTTAAAGAGAATTTTAGAGAGAACGGTGGGAGAGCATAGAGCTTCTTGGTCGGATAAGCTTGATGATGCTTTGTGGGCGTTTAGGACGGCTTTTAAGACACCAATTGGTTGTACTCCTTATAGGCTTGTCTATGGAAAAGCGTGCCACCTCCCATTTGAGTTAGAACATAAGGCATCTTGGGCTCTCAAGTGGGCTAACTTTGATTTAAACAAAGCCGGTTCACATAGGAAAGATCAACTCAATGAGATGGATGAGTTGAGAGCCAATGCCTATGAAAATTCTTTGCTATACAAGGAAAAGACTAAGAAATTGCATGATGCTAAGATTAAGAATCGTGAGTTCAAAGTTGGAGAGCCGGTTCTCCTCTTTAACTCAAGATTGAAGCTTTTTGCGGGCAAGCTTAAGTCGAGATGGTCCGGTCCATTCACTATTGCTCAAGTGTTTCCATATGGAACTCTTGAGTTGTCCCAACCCGATGGTCCAAATTTTAAAGTGAATGGTCACCGTGTTAAGCATTACTTTGGGGAGGACATTTCCGTTGAAATGGTCCAAGAGGTCCCCATTTTCCCCATGAATTAATTCATTGAGGGATGAGTCGAGCTAGAGACTCATTAACTCAAGCATCGTATAACTAGGTTAGAGTGTTGTAGGTTAGAAATAAAGGCATAGATTTGGAGATAAGTGTAGGGGAGACCTTCTTTTGTCTTCATGCTTGTTTGTAGGGTTGCTCACTCATTTCATGCTTTGGAGCTTATGGAGGAGGCCCTTGTATCCGGTTCACTTCGTTACTTTAGTGATTTTTCATTGACACCTTGTGCTTAAACTTGATTTCACTAATAGTAGTCCTTTCCTTAACTTGGGTTAAGCAAAGTCTATTCATTGTCATAAGTGTAGGGGAAGTTTTTATACTTCCATGCTCTTAAACATTGAGGACAATGTTTAGCTTAAGTGTAGGGGGGTCTTCTATCGAAGTGACCTTACCTAGAAATTGTCATTGTCTTGCATGATAACATAGAAAATTGAATTTTCAACATTTTTCAAATTTTTGATCTACTTTGGCCACAAAAATATGCATTCATAATTTTTGCATCAATCATTTTCATTTGCATAACACATTTGCATTGTATATATTTCTTCTCTTATTTTGCATCAAAAATATATAAAAAGAAAAAAAAATATAATAAAACATGGTTTTAACAAATTTAGACTTCTTTGACATATTAGGCCCGCCATGGATATTTTGACTCAACCCGAGTTTGCTTATTTTAGCACTCTCTAGCTAGTATCCTTAACCATGTAGTCCTTCATAGGTCTATTAGGCTAAGCTTCCACCAATTTCATTCTTTGAAATTTTAAATTTGTGGAGAATGGGAAATGATAGAGTTGAAGCAAGTGTAAAAGGGCTAGATAGACTTCATGGCAATTACTTGTGGCTAAACCCTTCTCTTCTTTACCTCTATTTCTTCGCATGTATATAATTGTTAATAAATAATCAAGTACGGTTTTAATTGGTTTGTAATCTCTTATGCATTTTTGGCTAATCATTTATGGTTGATATGAGTACGTCTTAAGATTCTAAGTTAGCACGTTTTATGTGTACTAGAATTGTGTCATGCTCCATATTTAGCGGGTGTTTTTCCTTTTCTTCTTTGCAAATTTCTTGGTGAGGAATAAAGAAAAATAAGAGCGGCTTATGAAAAAAAAATGAGTGGCTAGAAAAAAAAAAAGAAAAAAAAAAAAAGAAAAAGAAAAAAAATAATGCAAGACTCCCAAGAGGGGCAGTGTGGTGTTAATTATAGTGACTATTGAGTTCCAATATTACCTTGACGGGTTGCGGGGATTCAATAGATTGCTCCAATCCAATATTACCTTGACGGGTTGCGGGGTTGAAGATCCAAAATCTCAAAAAGATGCGGATGTAAATTATTGCGTGAGTTTTATTTTTCTTTCCTTAGCGAGTGTGTAGTTACTTATGAAAGCATGACATGAGGATTTTACACATAAGGCGAATGACTTATTACTCTTAATACGGACTTATATTAATTGTGAGCGGTTTTTCAAGTAATGGATGAGAAGATTACTTAGGATTAAAACCGTCCTTCCTTATTTTTGGATTTTACACTTCTTATATTTCACGCTTAAATAATGGCAAATTTGCCCACAAGCAATTTGCTCAAATAATAACCGGTTCCACATTTAATTGTCATGAATAAGTTGATGCACTTTTTACTTGTGAATGCAATGATTCCATTTACTAGCTTGGAATGGGGAAAGTGAAACTTGAGGGTGATAAGTGTCCATGGTACCCAAGCCCTAATCCAAGTCATTGAATTCTTTATGAGTTATTTCCATCAAAACCATTTCAAGAAAAATCAAAAAGATATAGATAGAATTGTATTTTGATTCATTGCATTATTAAAAGTCAAAATCATGCATCATCTAGTTTAGAGTAGTGTAGATGCATCTCATATGGCCAAGGTGGATTAATTATGAGGGAAATGTAATTTTTTAAACTTTGAAAGATAATATTGCATGAGGACATGGCAATGCTCAAGTGTAGGGGAATTTGATATGAGCTTAAACTCATATCCTTTTATCAACAAATAACCCTAAAACATGAAGCAAAATACCCTTTTATATTGTAAAAAGCAGTGTTATGTGGTATGTTTGTGTTTGTGTGATCTTATGTAGGTAAAAGGATACAATTTCAAGCAAACAAGGAAAAACCAAGCTCAAATGGATGAAAAAGACAAAAGAGGATCAAAAGTGACAAGACTTTGAAGTCAAAGGACCTATCTTGACAATTTGTGAAAGTTGGAGGACTTAAAGTGCAAATAAAGAAAAGTCAAGATTAAAGTCAAATTTGGTCAACTACAAAGTCAACTCAAGTCAAAGGGCCATTTTATTGAAGAATCAAAGTTGAAGGGTTAAAAATGACAAAGGAATGAAGATATTAGCCTTAACTAGCAATCTGCCAAGTCAAGGGACCTAATCTGCCAAGTTGGGAAAGTTTTGTAATGTTTAATCCAAGTGAAAGGCTCTTAACCAATGAGAAGAGAGAAAGAAAGTCACACGGATCAAACAATTAAATCCCACTCACAGCCGTCACATTTAATGCCAAATCACAACAGTGTGATCCGCAACTCTCTCTTTCAACCAATAAGAAGCTGCCACGTGTCCCTCTCTTTCAACGAAATATTTTCCAGGAACGGGATTTTGATAGAGGGCATTTCAAGTGAAGATCAAAACATCAAAGTTGCTCGTTTTGAAGAGACGAATCCAATGGTATTAACCAATTAACAAATAATTCATTGAATCAAAAACCCCCAAAAGATGTTCATCACCTTCAAAGTGGATTTGCAGAATTCCTCCACGTGTCAAGATGTGATTGGCCTGAACACGTCACAACTCCAACAGAATCTCTCTTATCTTGCCTATAAATACACAACTTGTACTTCATTTGTAATAGTAGCTTAATTCTGTAAACACATAGTTCTCTAAATTTCACTTTTCCTTTTTCCCTCCTTTTCACCTAACTACTCAAGAGTCTGACAAACTCTTGAGTTAGTTAGTTAGTTAGAACCTTGTAACTACCTTTTGTAACTGAATTCATCAATAAAATTTCAAATTCCAGTTTTCCCGCCAAATTCTGTTCTTCAATTCCTGCTACTTTACTGCTATTGTGTGATTCCATTGTTGCTGTTAGAAGTTTGTTATGATCATACATTGATCATAACTGACATTGGTGGAGTTTTGTTGCTGTTTGATCAAAAATTCAGTTCATCCCTAGTTTCTTGAAGTTTTCATGGCAGAATGTTGATTTGTAGCTGTTTTGGTTGTTGATTTGAGTTGATAGCTAGTGATAGGTGGTGGTATCACTAGGGCAAGAGAGCTCAGCGCTCCTCTTCTACCCAAAGGATTTCTACAATAGGTTTCTGAGTTTCTGTTTTAAGTTCCTCTAAACAGTTCTTGCATGCTTAATTCCCTAGTGTAATGTTGATGGCTGCCTGATTCTATTTGATAAGTAGTTGTTGATTGAGTGATCCTAGTGTATTGTAGCTTGTACTTGTGCTCTTGTGTTCATCCTTGTAGTTTTGAGCTCATTTTCAGTAACTTTTTAGTCCTATAGCTTAATTGAGTTCTAGTTATTGTAAGTGTGTGATTTCAGTTTGATTAGCTTACATTTTATCCATTAAAACAAGTTTGCTATAGCTCTTTAATCAGTCTTAATCAGTACTCATAAATCCTTTGTTAAAGTTTGATCAAAATCAGATAAGGTGTGTTTGGGACTAGTGGTAAATCAGTTTTCAAGTGTTGCTAATTGGTGTTTAAGTGTTCATTTCTACTCATTAGGTGGTAATAAGTAGTTTTGAGCCTTTTGTAAGTCAGTATAATAGTCAAAAAGGCAATTGGTTAACAAAAAGTTTGGGTCATTCCTTTTATCAGCTTTTAGTTCAAAACTTGTCAGATTCATTTGATTGTTTCTCATTCAATACTTGATGAAATTTGCTCAAACCAGTTTCTAGTTATAGCTTAAAACATAATCTTTCAGTATCTAGAAGGAAATTCTACAGTTTCAAGAAATAAGCAAGAAAACAGCTTATTAGTTAAGGCCTTAGCATTTTGCATTCTCTGATGTGAAAGGCTGACTGTTTTGTTAGATCTCATTATCCACTTCATAAATCTAGCTGTTTTCTTTCACAAACCTGTTTAGTAAGTGTTGAATATGAGATTTTGAGATTTTGAGCTTTTTCCAAAATCTGGTCAACGTTTGGTCAACATAAGCTCATTTGAGCTTATTTTCAGATATCTAGCTTATTTCTGGATGAAAATTGTTCTAATTTGATTTCCCCTTCCTTAAATCAAGTGCTTAATCAGTTTTGACAATAAAATCAAGTTGTGGATGTTTGGATTATGCTATAGCTTATTTTGAGCTTATTGATAAGCACTCTTTTGCTTATTTTGGACTTTTAGCTAAAATCCTTGAATTCACGTTTCTAAAATTGGATTTGAAGTTGTTTGCAAGTTGTTTCAGCTTATTTGGTTGAGAAATAAGCTTAAACGAGCTTATTATTTCTTTGTACCCGTTTTTGGTTATAAATTTGGTTTTATTGCACTTTAGTCCCTGGATTTCAATTAGAGTTAATTTTTGGCTAAACTTGCTAGAATTTAGGGTTTGCAAAAGTTAGTCCTTGGAATTTGTTAGTTGTTAAATTTCAGTTTTAAAGTTTGTTAGTTTGTTAACATTTGGTTAGTTTGTTAAAGTTTTTACAAGTTAAGTCCTTTTAGTTTACTGTTTTACATTTTCAGTCCTTATAGTTTTAGAATTTACATTTCAAGCATTTTCATTTTATAGAAATTACATTTTCAGTCCTTATAGTTTTATATTTTGCATTTTTATATTTTACTTGAATAAAATTTAGAATTTGCAATTTGTTTTACGTATAAGTAGGATTATATTTTTCATTTTTACTTAGTGTTGTTTGAATTAGCAATAGATTACCAAGCAAGCTTGAACAACCAAAAACAATTATAAATTTGATATTGATTGGACTTTCTATTAGTTAAGAACTGAGAAAACGAACTTGCATTATACACATTTCAAGATTCTTGTGTTCAAAAGCTTTATGGTTTATTTAAAACCCATTATTATTTATTTAAAAACCTATGAATTCACTCAACCGTCGTGTTGACATTTTAGCATGTATTCTTAGGTGTATAGGTTTAAGAGCAGCTGGAGCATGGAGCCGCGCGGGATAAATTAAAGGCAAAAGAAACAATTACCATT
The DNA here is from genome assembly GCA_025667525.1 of Glebionis coronaria. Taxonomy (NCBI): domain Eukaryota; kingdom Viridiplantae; phylum Streptophyta; class Magnoliopsida; order Asterales; family Asteraceae; genus Glebionis; species Glebionis coronaria. The sequence continues at coordinate 183,772,727 of CM046876.1, forward strand.
CGATAACTTTGACAAACTATTATATTTTTATTAAAGTTTGTAATAAATTGTTGGGCCTCTTTTATTGAACTCTGATTTTGTCGAATGGTTTATTTTATAAAACATCTCTTTTGAGGTCGTTTTCTATGATTGTGTGCGATGTGCTATGAAGTAACACCCAATGTTGATATTCCGCTGCATTGTGAAATTGGTGGTGTTACAGATTGGTATCAGAGCACTAGTTATAGCGAACTAGGTCATTTTAAAACCTAGACTATAACTGCTCTTTCGTAAAATTGTTTGATTGCCTTACAAAGTATCTGCGCGCTCATGGCTCGTAGAAACCAATGCTTGGTTGTGATAATATGATCCTATGTGTATGTAGAAATGGTTGTATGTATATGAATGTATATGCTATGATATTTAAGGGTATTGCGCATGAAGCAATGATCCTTGCGTGATTATCGTACATTTTATGATACGGTTTTATAGAGAGTTTGGCCTCACCGCCAATCATCTTTTTCGATAATTAATTTATTATCCAAATGCGAGTATGGAACTCGTTTTATATATTGAGTACATATATATTGTTTCATAATATATCGCATATCGACTAATTTAAGCTCGATTGTTGTCATCGCATCGTGATGTGCCATTTTAGGATAGCTCCTTTTGAAACATAATTGATAAACATATTATTTTATTTATGTACTCCTTTTGATTTTGAAGAATCATTTCTTCAAGGAGACATCTTCTACGTAATATAACGTTTAATTTAATTGTGTTTGATTACGTTTTGTGGCGAAAAGAAGGATGCCAATGTTGGACCTAAAATATATATATACCCAATCAACTATATATAATTTGGGTACAACAAAGATATGCTCATAGTAGTCATTAGTTGAGCAACTTAAAAATTTGTATTTAAATGGAATGGGACATTTAAATATAGAGATTTTAAATCGCCCAACTATGTGTCGTTTAAGGTTCTCTTATTGAAATGGATTGGGACATTTGAATAAGAAAGTTTTAAACCAATGGACCTTAGATTGTCGGTGATTTCTTTATTCAAATGGTATGGGACGTTTGAATACAGAAATCATGGAGTAAGTTTGACACCTTGTACTTTTCTTGGCATTTAAATTGGTTATGATATCGTGTTTTGTGACGGTATTACTGAGTAGGATGATTTATAATCGCCTTGTTGAAATAAATTGGGACGCCTTTTTATTTGAACAAGAAAGTTATAAGTTCCCGAACCATAAATTTATAATTCTTGTTTACATGGATTGGGACGCCTTTGGATATAAACAACGAATTATAAATGAATGGGCTCAAGTGTGCCAGACTTGGTTTATGTTTATTTGGTATACGAATGTATTTCTTCGACTCGTGTTTCGTTGGTATGAATCGTTTATTACCATCATCATTATGGTTACTATTGATTATCGTCTATGTACGAGTAATCCGTTATACTTCTCTCGAGTTATGATTTATTTCTATGCACTATTTCTAATGTGTCCCGTATCGTAAGCTTGATAAGCTGATCATTAAGAACCATTACACGTTCCAAGGATAGACGACTTGTTTAATCGACACTAGTATTTAAGTGTGTACTTATGGATCGACCGGCGATTAAGGTATCACTGATAGCTTATCTTGGATGAAAAGATTTTGAAATTTTGCTTGTTATTATGGATGGTTCTTCGAATAATTTTTCAGACGTAACGAGAATTATCTCTTGGGTATGGATCCGTTTGTGAGCATCCTGTAATATATGTTGGGTATGGATCCGTTTGTGAGCACCCTGTAATGTCATTTGAGTATGGATCCGTGTGTGAGCACCCTCTGATGACGAAAATATTTTTCGATTTGCATTTATGCAATCAAGATCGTAAACATCCTTTAACTTGAAAACTTTCCTTTGACTGGACTTATCCAAAAATCCTATCAGATATTCATTTTATCATGTCTTGACTATTTAGCAAGCATGAGTTAACTTGATTGAACTTATTAATTTGGCATGGCTTGGCTATTTTGCAAGCATGTCGTAATGTGATTATATGTGCCTAATGATGGATTTTATATTTTATTTGGATCGTAGTTCCTCCGATCGAGTAATGTATACTCCGAACAATTTCCGTATCGATGAATTCGCTTTTGATGAAATAGGTTTGCATGTTCAAGATCGTGCAACTGGGTAAAGTTGTTTTGAGTAATTCTGCAATGTTTTGGATGGATTTATGTGGGATCCGTGTGAGTTTCCTTTATGACGTAATTGTTATTATGAAACCCGTGTATGATATATGTTTCGATCTAATCGATGTGATCATTGATGGTTTTGAATTGACTGTCGCATTAGAAATTTTTCAAATGCGCGCACTTGTTTTGATTCATCACTTGTCATTTGGACTTTTGCAAACTTATATCGATCGCCGCATGTTTGATAAGCTAATAGTAAGGTACCTTGAAGTTGTTACAAAAATTGACGACTTGTTAATTTTTCGCTTTCAATGGCTTCTCCTTCGAGTTATGTATTATTCTTTACTCATAAGGGTTAAAGCTACTTTTAAAACGTTCATTCATGGTTGTTATGTATAGTCGTTGCTTTGAATTTTGTTCATTTAACATTCGTTAGAAACCTCAGCGATGATTTGTCTATCTCTAACCTCTTCGCCCTTTAACCAAAGACTATTGAGACGGAATAAGCGTTGGAACATCGCTTCCTAAAGGGGTAGATAATGTAGTAACCCGAACTTTAAAATCAACATTTAGACCGAGTTCTAATACTAATTCTATTATTCGGATCAATATTTATTGATCGACTTTTATTTGTCATGTTCGTTCGGCGAATAATATTGATTTCTCGACTAGACGACAAGATTAGGGTTTTAACGTATCGAATATGTGTCATTTATTATTTATCAGCAAAGTCTATGTCCGTCATCAACCGTAAATATCATCGTTATAACATAGAAATATTTTCTATTGTCGTCGTTTTAATTTCTCGTTTTATGAGAATTCTTGATAACTTACGTTAAACCTTTAGGCGTCATTCGTTTAGGCGACGCGTTAATGTTTATTAAATTATAAGCCCTCATTTATTTATTGAAATATAAATGTTCTCTGAATGTCAATGTTTTCAAATTATATTGAGCGTTTATTTTTCGTAGTCAAAACGTATCTTTTAAATCGCGTAACTTTAAAAATATTGGGTTTCAATAATATACGTTTTAACAATTTATGAATCAAGACTTTCGATTACTCACCACACATGTCTCTTGAAAAACAATAAATGAGATATGTCTAAAGAAAAAGATACGTGTCTTGCGTTAATGAAATACATTGAATATGAGTCCTTCATATCACTTGCAAACAAAAAAAAATATACAATCCTCTCGTCTCTTTTCCAACCGAACATAGAAGCAAACCTTAACACGTCTTCTATTTTAATTTTCACTAGTAAATTAGATCTATGATGGGAGGTCTACTAGCACATATTTGTGTTTGATTATGCATCTTAAAACAAGATTTAGTAAAGATGAATTGAGAGCATTTGAGGGCTGAATTTTTGAAAGTGTTGCAAGAGTGTATCGCATGTGATATTCAACTTGGGTAAAACTTATTTGGATGTTTGGAGGTTGGTTTGATTCAAGGGTCTTATGGTTGAATTGATGTTACTGATTTTCATCGTTGTTTTCTTGTAAGAGACCATCTCTCCATCTTTGTAATACTTATTTTATTTGATTTTTGTAGTAGTTTTTATATGATCTTTATATTTTTATGATTTGGTTATTATTTTGTAAAGTTTGGACATTGTATACATAGGCTTTGAATATAAGAAACTAGCGAAATAGTTCATGGTTATATTTTTAAAAATCCCAACAGTGGATAAAACGTGTGATTTGAGTAGACTCCATGGCTAACGAGACTTAAATAAAAATATAGGGAGTTAGCCCTGAGTTTGGTGGAGATTTGACCGGGTCGCTCGTCTCGTGACGAGACCATATGAATTAGATATGGTCAAAACATTAAAAAGTGCCGAATCTGAACATGCTGTATAAACGGACTGAAAAATCCAAATATTTGTATAATGACCCCTAAATATGTAAAACTAAAAGTTGTAGCTAAACATATGTAGAACTAGAATCAATCGGATAGTTTTCTACGGATAAACGGTTTGGAAATGGCGGCCAAAACGGTGAAACTGAAGTTGGCTGCGAAAAACAGCCAACTCTTCTAAGTGAGAAAATGAGCAATTGAGCTATGATAAGTATATTTTAGGGGTAATTAAACTTATAATCAGTAAAGTATATAAGTTTATAATAATTTTGATATAAATATCTCGCCTAGATGATTTACGGTTCAGGCGATATGATCTATTTAGCAAGACATGTCGGGTAAATTGTAAGAATTGGGTTATATTTAATGAATGTAAAACGTGATGATTTTTATAAACACCGAAATGGTATGAGCCACTTTTTAGTAAATATAGACTCGCCTATTATTGATAACTAGAAAATATGAGACTTGACCATCGAAAAATATTAAGTTGATGTCGCTTTGAAGCATTTTTAGAACCCGTAATGCATATAAAGTGGATCTGGGCCACAAAATCCCAACATACACTTAAAATGGCTTTTGACCATTATTGGGCCTGAGATTTATAACATGTTTAGAGTTTAATACTGAAATTGAAATGGACTAAAGTCATAATAACTTGTAATGGGCCACTAATGGGCTTTAATGAGCTTAAAGGTCATAATATATATATGATAGATTGTTATCAAAGTCTTATGAAAAGTTTATAAAACTTATGCAATGTCCAAAGTTACTAAAGTGAACTATTTATATATATTTATGACTTATGTATAGTCTCGAGCCTAAGACGCGTCTCGTCATTATAGGTCTCGTTCGGTTATATGTCGACCGTTGGGCATCTCGTTCTCGATCAATGAGAGATTAATATCTCGTGAAGTCGTGTATTGACTATTGAATGTTTCTTCCTTGATCTACGTGCAATAGCTATATCAGGTGAGTTCATAGCCTCGCTTTTATTGCTTTATATGTGTTTATAAACCCGCGAGGGGGAATACATGCTGTTGGTATAAAAATATATGTTGTTTACATATATGCTTTTTAGGATACATGGTTGTGAATGAACATTCGTTGTTTGACTATATGCTTTGAAAGAATACAAGTTTTTGTAAATAAATGTAAGAGGTTTGATTAAATGCTTTTGAAAGATGAACACAAGCGTTGATTGTATTGATTGTGAAACGCTATTTGCTAAGAGCTGTATTACCAAAATTTGGAAACTCCCTAAAACCCATGAACCGGTCAACTACCTATGATGGATAGGCGCTTGTATAGACGGATGGATCCATCGGGGATGGCCCCCACCTGGGCAGGTCGCACTTGTGGGTTGGAGGCTCAGCCAGGTGTGTTATATGAGAAGTAAGGGGGTATTAGGCAAGATACCTGATAGGTGTGTAAACACCCATCTTTTCTACCACTTAATTACAATAATAACCGGACCAAAACGTGTATTTTATGTCTTTTATGTCGGAATTATGCGTGGTTTGTGTTTTTGTTGTGATTTAGGACGAAAAGGTGAAAAGTGGAGAAAACACGGAAATTCACGGGCATTTACAGGCTTTTATTGAAGAAAAAGATGAAAGACGAAGTCAAGAAGTCAAGAGTGCAAAAAGAACGGAAGTCCACGACCAATTCTGAAGATTTATCGAAGAAAAAGTCAAAAGACGGAAGTTTATCAAAAGCCGAAGAATTCAAGTCTATTTTATTGAAGAATTAAAAGACGAGTTCAAAGAAATCCCGAAGCCAAAAGTCCTCAACGTTCAAGTTTAAAGAAGATTAGAAGAAAAGGACTAATTGTGCAATTAATGAAGATTTAAGAAGAAAGGACCTAATCTTGTAATTAAGAGAAAAGGAAAGAGGGGAGGAAGCTTCCTTAATCCTCCCCTATAAATAGTCATTAGATGTAATCTTTTCATTTTGTTGGCTAAGTGTGACAATTAGCTCTTCCACCATTTACTTACCTTGTCATTTACTTTTCTTGTCAAATTTAAATACCTTGTCTTGCACCTTAAATTCATTTAATTTCAAGTAAGTTTTCATTTAATTATTGTCAATCTTTATTTTATCTTGTCAATCTCTTATCTACCTTTCTTAATCTTTGATTTATGTGTTATTGTTTATGTTCATGTTCATGCTTTTATTTTGATCCAAGTGGTTTTTGATTATTGTGGTAAAAGTTGTTAAATTTCTTGTTTTAAATTGTTCGTTTATGTTTACTGTTGATTCGTGGTTAGTTTTATTAAATCGTTTGTGTTGAATTTGATTAATCTGTTTAGATCTGCTGTTTTCTTTGATCCCTTGTTCTTCGGGATTGTTTGTTGTGTTTCTGATCTTTCCAGGTAAACTTCCGAACCAAGAAGGAGGGAAAGTGCTCATTCGGAACTTCCAAAGTTCCGAATCAAGGGTTTCATCCGGAAGATTTTAAGCTCAGCAAAAGTTCCGAGTCAAGCTTGTTCATCCGGAACATTCAAAGTTCCGGACGAAGGAAAACTTCCGACTCAAGAACCATTCATTCGGAACTTCCAAAGTTCCGAACCAGAAAAGCTTCATTCGGAACTCAAAAGTTCCGGATCAAGCACTGTTCATTCGGAACTTCAAAAGTTCCGGATCAGTGGGTATTCATTCGGAAGTTTCCAAAGTTCCGAACCAAGAGCTGTTCATTCGGAACTTAAAAGTTCCGAATAAACTTCCGGATCAAGGGTAAGTTCCGATTCAAGAAGTGTTCATTCGGAAGTCTGAAACTTCCGAATCAAGGAGGCTTCATTCGGAATTTTCCGAATCAAGGGTGACCAAAAACTTCCGAATCAAGGAGGCTTCATTCGGAATCTTCCGAATCAAGGGATAATCAAAAGTTCCGAATCAAGGCAAATTTTAGAAGTTCCGAACGAAGTATTGTTTTGGATAAGTGACATATTCAGATCAATTTGTTCCGGATCAAGGATTTTGGTAATATTCCAAGGGAAGAAGAATCATTACAACCGAAGGTGACATTCCGGACGAGTGATTGTTCCAAACGAAGGATTATTCCGAATGAGCTGTATTCAGGTTCTTATTAGCTTTTGTCTTTGATTTTTATTTTCAAGCTTTATTTTTCCTGCCTTTTATTTAATTGCACTTTAAGTTTATTTGCCTTAGTTTTATTTTAGACTTGTCTTAGTTTTAGTCGCGTTTTAAGTTTGCCTTAGATAGATTTAAGTTTGCGTCATTTACTTTAGTGCCCTTTAATTTCAGTCACGCTTTTAAATACTTGCACCTTTATTTTAATTAGACCTAGATTTACTTTAATTGCACCTTTACTTTAATTGTTCTGCATTTTTTATTACAAACACTACAACGACACATCTTTGTTTCCACCAAAATAAAACTGAGTCACACATTAAACATAAGTTTTTCAATTCGAAGAGAACACTAGAATGATAAACTTTTTAACTAGGTAAAATCTAAGTTATCAAATGGCGCCGCTGCCGGCTCTTTTCGTAAAGATCAACAGTTTTCTGTGAGAGACACGTTGCTTTTTGGGATCCGTTCACTTGTGAGCGTTATTTTTCTTGCATAAAAAATTCAAAAAACCATAAAAATTAAAATTTTCTAAAATCCAAAAATATTTTATCTTTCTTGTGTATATATATTGTCTTTGCGTTTGGTTTTGTTTTCTTTTGCATTTTCAGGTGTATGCGTACTAGATCTTCTAATTATCAAGATCCCGAGCCTCAAGAAGATTTAGATATGGCAGGTGTTAACAACAACAACATTCCACCGCACCTCAATAATAATAATAACAACAATGCTCTTCCACAGCCCGATCTTCGGACCATGGAGGAACTTTGTCAACCAACAATGTTGGACGAGGAGGACCGATTGCGCCGATGCAAATCAACGCTCCTGAGTTTTCGTTGAAGCACCACATGATTCAGCAAGTACAAACAAATCCATTTAGAGGATTGCCTGATGATGATGCCAACAAACACCTCGACAAGTTCATTACAATCACCCAAAGCATGAAGTTGCCTGGGGCCACAATGGATGTACTTCGCCTACAACTCTTCCCACATACTTTATCGCATCATGCCGAGAAATGGTTTGATCGTCTCCCGAAGAATTCTATTCACACTTGGGATGATATGACTCAACGCTTTCTATCGCGTTACTTTCCACCATCCATGGTCACAAGCCTTCGCAATCAGATCAGCGGTTTCATGCAAGATCCCGATGAATCTCTTTTTGATGCTTGGGAGAGATATAATGTCTTGATCGATAGATGTCCAAACCACAACATGCTCCCTGTGACATTGATCGATACTTTCTACAACGGATTGACTTTTCGAGATCGTGATACGATGCAGCCGCCGGTGGCACATTCATGAAAAGTAGACCCGAGGAGTGTAGAGAGTTAATTGAGAACATGACTACTCACCATAAAAACTGGGATTCCTCTGCTTCTTCTAGGAACAACCCGAGAGTCAATGTTTCCTCAACCTCAGCAAACCCTGAGATGACCGAACTCACCCGCATGATGGCCGAAATGAGAAAAAGTATTATGCTTCTTGCTTCAAACCAACATTAACAACACATTAAAGCGGTTGCTAATCCTTGTGAAACATGTGGCGGTCCTCACTCATACACCGATTGTCCTTCGACACAAGGAAATACGGAAAATGTGTATGCAGCTTACGGTAATTATTCACCGGAAAATTACCAAGCTAGACAACAAGGGGACTGAAATCTGCTGAGCTACCGTTCCAACAACTACCTTTCACCCGGTTTTTCTCCTCAAAACCAAAACCCCGCCACCAACTACAATAGAAGCAACCAAATCCCACCAAGAGCTTCTAATCCTTATCAACCACCCACCCAACAACACCCACCCATTAATCCCGATGTTGACGCCATCATGAGAACTCAAGGTGAGCAAATCAAGAATCTACATAGCCAAATAATCAATTTGAAAGGAGATATCTTAAAGCAAGGAAATGACATCAGAACCGAGGTTCGTGATAATATTCAATCCTCCTTCAGCACTCAAACAACTGAATTAAAGAATCTGTTGGCTAGTTTCTTGCCCGAAGCTCAACCTTCTTCTTCTTCGGGTTCTCTACCTTCAAACACCGTCACCAATCCGCGAGCTAATGTGAGTGCTATAACTACGCGTAGTGGAATTACCATTGTCAATCCACCAATCCCACCCCCATCATCTACACCTCCTCCACCACCATGTATCCCTACTCCTCCTACACCTAGTATTAGTACACCATTACCGTCTCCGCCTCGTCATGACGATGTATCTCGGAAGGACCCTTCAACATCACAACCTTCACCAACTACACCTTCACCGTCTCCCTATCAACCCAGAATCCCATACCCTTCTCACATAGGCAAGACCAATGAGCTAACCAAGAATGACTGTCAAGTATCAAAATATGTGGAAATGCTATCTAAAATGACCATCAACATTAGCCTTGTTGAAGCACTTTGCCACATGCCGAAATTTGTCAAAGCATTCAAGGAATTGCTTAGCAAGAAGGAAAAGCTGATTGAACTCGCCAACACACGCTTAAATGAAAACTGCTCAGCAGTTATTCTTAAAGAATTACCAGAAAAGCTTGGAGATCCCGGTCGTTTTGTGTTGCCTTGCGTGTTCAACAAAACTGAAGAATTTACTGCCCTTGCTGATCTCGGGGCTAGTATTAATCTTATGCCATTGAGTGTTTGGAAAACACTATCATTACTAATATTTCGTTTTTAGTTTAGTTGTCTTCTCAGCTCGATTCGAATTGATATAACGTTTTCTAGCAAAGACTTAATTGTTTTTGGTAGTAAAATCTTGATTGGAATCTATATCTAATTGGCACAAATCACGTAAAAAGGTAAAAATAGCTAGTACACTACGTATACGTACTACACTAAAAACAACTAGCAATTACCACACTTAAATGCAAAATATAAAAATGTAAAATACAACTTTATACTACAAATGAAAAATACAAATACCAATTACAAAACTAACATCTATCTTAATAAAACTAAAATAATTTTGGACGACATTTTGCTTAAACTTGTTACAATTAACCATTCTAATTGAAGTAATAAATGGCCTAGTAACCAAACTATAAAGCCCAAAGAAAAGAAAAGTAGTCCAATTAACACTTAAATGGTACAGTTAACAAACTTTCAATTAATGGAAAGAAACACAGATATCTAATTTGAAACTTGCAAGCTAAACAATTCCCTATTACAAAATCCCTAGATACAGACATAAATTTGAACAAAAGGCAGTTTACCCATTATCCAATAACTAATCTATCCTAACTGAGTTATCTATCAAACTAAAACCAGATTACTACAATCACAGCTGAACCAAACGCCTCTTAATCAACTTAAAAGGAAATTAATTAAACTGACTATAGCAATTAACAGAATTAAACTAAAGTAGAGATATTAAACTAGTAACATATATCAACTATGAACAGATTAGCAAGTAAATTTTAAAACTCAAGATCTGTTAACTCACTTGCCAAACACTGGTGGTCCACTAAGATCCTACAATCTGACTGTTATCAAGCTACACGAAGTGACAATTTTCAAACAGAATTATTCTAAGTAGTCGTAACTAAAATCTCATCACTTCAATGAACTAGCAACGAGATTACACCTAGATTAGCTATAGCAGAATTTATACTACAAGAATACAGAAAATTAATACAAAGTGCTTGACCTATTACATCCAGGCCTAGTCCGTTGATGTCGAAGCGCGACGCTGAGCCGACTTAAAACCAAACACACCTCCTAACTAACTGCTTCTAGGATCGAGCTGAGTCTAGAAACCTGCATAGAAAATGAATGAACAAAACACTGCTATTGTGGATTAAGCTTCAATCCTGCTGAATTTGAAACTTGACTTTCCGAAAACAAGAACCTGCAAAATCAAAACAAAACAGGATACCAAAGTATACGCTATCTATTATATCAGTTTTATCAGAAATTCCTAACAGTTACTACCTTTTCATTAGCAATTATAAACTCCATTACTCCTAAGCTGCAAAATTAAAAAGCTCGTTTAATTGAACTAATACTAGCTCTACAATAGCTCCTAGAATACTCCAACACCAACTGAATCGATAAGAAAAGCGTCTAAACTTTAAAACCTACTCTTACCGTGAACACTGTACTAATTTTCAATATTATCAAATCCAAAAACTCAACCGAATTTGAGAACTACGCATCTGAACTTTTTCAGTTATCAACCTAGCAAATACAAACACTGCTAATGAAAAGCAAACCTCTAGAATTCATATCAGTATCAAAACCCAATATTCAAGAACTACTGAACAATCAATCAGCCGTACTATTATATGGTGAACAGTTCGCATAACAGATTTCAAAAGAAAAGAGGATTAAGAAAGCTTTTGAGAGAAAAGAAGAATTCATTAATGGCAGAAAAATGATTCGGTTACAAGAAGATTAACTAATCTCAACTGATTAAACTGAAAAAAAACTGAATTCGTTACAAGATTTAAAACTAACTATCAATCTACTCCTAATTAACTATGTGTGTGAAATCTACACCTAGGCTAACCATGAAAAATGAAGCCTTCATCTTCAATATATAGCCGTCGAGAGAGGGAGTGGATGACTTCAATGACGTGTCTTGGCCAATCCAGTTGTGCCACGTGGAAAATACGAGGTTGAATCAAACTCGTTCTTCATCATCTTCCAATTTGGGGGTTTCTTTATTCTTCAATCTTGATCTAATTAAGTTGTATCAGCTTGTAGAGGAGAATGAGAGGATGATTTTTGTAGTTGGAAGCTTCCTTTGATTCTTTGTGGATCGTCCTTGAATGTGGATTGCAGGTTATGGAGGAAGGAGAAAAGCAAAGTCGTTTTCTCTTCTCTCTCTCTTGAAGGTTGAAGAAGACGTGTGTGGGTTTGTGTCTTTGACCGGTTTTGGTCAAATGACCAAAGTATATAGTAAACTTTACTTTCCATCTTTTCCTTTTGGTCCCTTGTCTTTCACTTATTTCCAAATGTATTTAAAAACTTTCAAGTAATTTCTTCTCATCCTTAGTCTTTGTGAAAAGTTGCAAGTTCAGCCCTCGATCTTTGAAATAACGGCAAGTAAAGTCCTTGAAAGCATCTTTCGTCTTTTTCTTCGTCTTTTGTGATATAAATCCCTTGAAAACGCGTCTTTGTTCCAAAATGTATCTTTTTCCCTGAAAAACACATAAAACACAAATACACGCATAATTCTGACATTTAAAAGTTAAAGATAATGTATTTGACTGTGTTTTGAATGGTTTTTGGATCATTATTGATGAGTGTTTTCACACTTATCAACTCCCCTCCACTTGACCATTGCCATGTCCTCATGCAATGCAGCATTTTAAAGCTCTAAATTACACTTTTCTCATATTTAACCAACCTTGGCCATTTTATGATTTAATAAACTATACTATGCTATATGATGAATGGTTTTGAATATTTACAATGCAATGCAAAAGAATCAATTCTATTTATATATTTTTGATTTTTATTGAAATGGTTTTGATGGAAATAACTCATAAAGAAATCAGTGACTTAGATTAGGGCTTTGGTACCATGGATACTTATCACCCTCAAGTTTCACTTTCCCCATACCAAGCTTAGATATGGGATCATTGTATTCACAAGTAAAAAGTGCATCAACTTATTCATGACAATTAAATGTGGAACCGGTTATTATTTGAGCAAATTGCTTGTGAGCAAATTTGTCATTATTCAAGTGAGAAGTATAAGAAGTGTAAAATCCAAAAATAAGGAAGCACGGTTTTAATCCTAAGTAATCATCTCATCCATTACTTGAAAAACCGCTCACAATTAATATAAGTCCGTTTTAAGAGTAATAAGTCATTCGCCTTATGTGTAAAATCCTCATGTCATGCTTTCATAAGTAGCTACACACTCGCTAAGGAAAGAAAAATAAAACTCACGCAATCATTTACATCCGCCATCTTTTTGAGACTTTGGATCTTCAATCCCGCAACCCGTCAAGGCAATATTGGATTGGAGCAATCTATTGAATCCCCGCAACCCGTCAAGGTAATATTGGAACTCAATAGTCACTATAATTAACACCACACTGCCCCTCTTGGGAGTCTTGCATTATTTTTTTATTTATTTATTTTCTTTTTCTTTTTCTTTTTTTTTTCTAGCCACTCATTTTTTTTCATAAGCCGCTCTTATTTTTCTTTATTCCTCACAAAGAAATTTGAAAAGAAGAAAAGGAAAAACACCCGCTAAATATGAAGCATGACATAAGTCTAGTACACATAAAACGTGCTAACTTAGAATCTTAAGACGTACTCATATCAACCATAAATGATTAGCCAAAAATGCATAAGAGATTACAAACCAATTAAAACCGTACTTGATTATTTATTAACAATTATATACATGCGAAGAAATTAGAGGCAAAGAAGAGAAGGGTTTAGCCACAAGTAATTGCCATGAAGTCTATCTAGCCCTTTTATACTTGCTTCAACTCTATCATTTCCCATTCTCCACAAATTTAAAATTTCAAATAATGAAATTGGTGGATGCTTAGCCTAATAGACCAATGAAGGACTACATGGTTAAGGATACTAGCTAGAGTAAGCTTTGATAAGCAAACTCGGGTTGAGTCAAAATATCCATGGCAGGCCTAATATGTCAAAGAAATCTAAACTTGTTAAAACCATGTTTTATTATATTCTTTTTCTTTTTATACATTTTTGATGAAACATAAAAGAAGAAATATATACAATGCAAATGTGTTATGCAAAATGATTGATGCAAAAATTATGAATGCATATTTTTGTTGGCCAAAGTAGATCAAAAATTAGAAAAATGTTTGAAAAATCAATTTTCCCAATTATCATGAAGTACAAGGCAATGATCTAGGTAAGGTCACTTCGATAGAAGTCTCCCCTACACTTAAGATAAACATTGTCCTCAATGTTTAAGAGTATTGGAGTGAACTCCCCTACACTTATGACATTGATAACTTTGCTTAACCCAAGTTAAGGAAGAGAAAACTAAAGGGTATTCATTTTAAGCACAATTGTTTAATATCACAATAGCAAAAACTAATCGAAGTGAACCAGATACACGGGCCTCCTCCATAAGCTCCAAGCATGAAATGAGAGAGAGCAACCCTTGAAGCAAACACCAAAAGACAAAGAAAGGCCACCCCTCCACTTCAACTCTACTATAACATCCTTTTAATTAAACCTAACCTATTGAAAATCTACTCTAAGTTTTCTAACCTAGTTATTCATTGCTTGAGTTTTTTTAACCCTAAGTCGCTAGCTCGACTCGGCCCCGAATTAAGTTGTCCTTGGGGAAACCATCATGGAGACTAAAGAATATCCACTTTGAAGCACATCTCACATGATACACTCAAACTTAGCACATTGCCATTTACTATAAGATTTACAAAATCCGCCTCGATAAATGGAACGGTCCAACGTGTCTCAAGTTTGTCCAACATATAAAATCTCTCAAATAGGAAGCACACCAGGATCAAATACAAAGTTTCCATCTCGACAAGTGAACAACTCCAAAGTAGGTAGTATCACCAAAGTAAGCTCATAAAAGAAGTCCATATCAATCGAAATCACACTCTTAAGTGGACTAGATGAAAACCAAGGTGTCTCAAATTTACGTATCCCAGGATCAAAAACCTTTCCCTTCATGGGAAAATAAGAAGATGAACTCGTATCAACCATATAAGATTCCCCCTTAGTGATCAAAGCATCATGAGACAATGAAGGTGTAGGTATCAAAACATTCATAACTATAATGTCCATATTGGGCTCCTCATCATTATTAAAAGGTGGGTAATCTTCCATAGAAGGCATAGAAAAAGAAAGATCAAGAGAAATAGTGTCTTGTGGAAGAGATGTAGGCTCTAGGGTCCCAAAAAACAAGTTCTCACTAAGACGAATCTCCTCTTCCCAATTAGAATCACTATCATCAACCTCAATATCAATATTATCAAAATAAGCCTCTATGGTGGTATCAATATGCATATGAGAATCCATATCAAAGGTTTTGGGTTCTAAAGGTGCCATAGGTGAAAAAGGATCAATCTCTAAGAGTATAGGATCTTCATCAATAACCAACTTCAAGGGTGGAAGGGTGGGAAATAGAAGGCTCAAAAGAAGGTGTATTGAGAGAATCACTCAAAGGGATGATATCATCATGAAAATCAATAGGTGCAACCTCAAAAACCGGTGAAGAAATATCAATGAAAGGTTCTTCTTCTATGGACTCATCATTATGGTTTTCATTCAAAGCTTCAATCGAGGAGATAATATTATAAACTTTTGATAAAACCTCACGAATATGAACATCTTCCACTTCTTCTATATGATCAACATCATCATCCAAATTAGGAATGTCATCTTGACATGAAAAGTCCTCGGATAATATATCATAAGATGCCTCACTAGAATCACAATCATCATCCTCTACTTGTGGAAAATCTTGCATAAACTCTTCCTCAATCTCATTATCCCTTTCTTTGAACAATTCATCAAGATCAAAATCACCAAAATCACTAGTAGTAGCATGAAAGTCAACATGTGATGAAATCTCAATGTGATCATGAGGAGAAGTATCAATAGAAAGCTCGTCACATGGTTCGTTGGAAATACCCTCAAACTCTCTTTGGATTGGGATAAGGTTCTCAACACTAGAAGAGGTTAATTCATCCAAATCGGTGTTTGTATTAGTGCTAAGAGGCTCGTCCCCCATGGTTAAAGAGTCGGTGGGTTCCACGTGAGGTAAAGGTGATGAAGGTGTGTCATCATTAAGTGTCATACAAATCGAAGGTTCGTCATCATCATAATCATAAAATAATGGATAAGGTCTACGAGTAGCAAAATATGCATCTTCTATGCCTTCATCTTCTACTTTTTCGTCTTTTTCTAAGAGCAAAGTAAGTAACTCTTGCTGAAATTGACGATATTTAATATTCAACTCGTCACAAATATCCTCTTTATTAGATAGTTTCATCTTCGCGTTATTAGAAAGAGATACCATCTCTCCTGTTATCCGCAGATTCTCCTTTTCTATTTCCTCAAAGCTCATGGTTTTTATGCGTTCACGTTCTTTTTTATCAATCTTAACGAGTAAATCATCTAAATCTTTCTTGAGGCATAATTTGTTCAACGATTCACGAAACATATCACCAAGGTTCTTGTCATTAAATTGCCAAGACTTAATTTCCATTTCCTCATGAGACTTAATTTCCTCCCTTAACCACCGAGACTCTTCTTTCATTTCCTCAAGGCTCATTTCTCTCCTACGATTAAGAGCCTTCGACATATATTCCCAGTATTTTCCATCATGCTCAATTAGAGAAGCTAACTCATCGAGAGCATTAGGAGCATAAGAAGGCGGATCCTTTGGTTGACAATCATAACCATAATAGGGTTCTTTTCCACAAAACTCACATGAATAAGTCGAAGAATAGGGTGGAGGTGGATTTCCATAATTAGGTGGATTATAGGTTTGAAAAGAGTCTTGATTATGAAAGTTCTCATGATTGTAACCTTGAAAATTCCCTTTATCACTAATAGTATCATCCTCAGCATCAACTCTCAAAGACGGCTCAATATCACATGGTAAAGCTCCTTGAGTTAGATAAGATTGTACAAAGATAAGTTGTCTTTGACAATTTTCCTCGAAACGTCCAAGTATTCTCCTTTCCATCTCTTGAAGTCTCCTCTCAAAGGATTCACGAAATTGAGAGACATTTTGCATATTCTCTTGGTTAAACCCTTGATTATATCCTTGATTATGAAAAGTTTCTTGATTATAGCCTTGAAAATTATCATTATTTTGAAAACCCTCATAATTGGAAAATCCTTGGTTTTGGTATGGCTCATTAAAGGTTTGATCATGAAATAATGGTGGAGGTTGTGATGAAAAACCAGAATATCCCATATAGTCATTACAAGTATAGTCCATTTGAATGTTAGGTTGAAAATTAGGGTTCTCGGTTCCATTATAAGCATATCCCTCCCCATAATAGCCATTGTTTTGATCACATAAATAAGTATCGTGTGGACCACCACAAGTCGAACAAGGCGAATAATTAGCGTTGGCGGATCGTTATTGCAAAATTTCCAACATGGAACGAGTATCCATGTTTAACAAGGTGGCCGAATGTATATACAAGTATAATGACGTTTAAAAGCTTCCTCGGGGAAGGAAGTAATACACCAAAGGTGGTATGTTTACACGTGTGCGAGTACACGTGTAAGTAAACACGAGGAATGAGGGAGTAGCCCTCGGTCGACTTTGAAGAGAAAAGGATTATCCTCTTCGAGTTCCGATATGAAATATCCACCAGAAAGTATATATATAATTACTACTTGGGTGCAAGACCCCCAATAAAGCCTTCCTTCTTAGAATACGCACTAGTGAACAGGGGGTTAGGTGGCGCGAAGTACTTAAGTACCTATTAACCCTTAGACGGCATTTTATAGCACGTCGCCTATCTATTCACTTTAGTAGTTTGTATTCTTCGAATTATTGCCTATTGGAAGTATTTATCTATTCTTGCTTAATTGAATTTGATCGATACGCGTGTCAAGGACCGGAACGCCCCTCAACACGGTGTATTGCCTCGGCAATACTTATGGAAGATATGTGTATTGGTTGTTCGTATATGTATACGTATTTACATATAATAATATATAAAAAATATTTTTGTATTTATTTGTTTTTTTAAGAAAAATACTATATCTACGTAAAAAGCGATGAAATCGACATAATATATATTTTTTTTGTTGTAATCTTTTAGGAAAAAGATTACTTTTTGGATTTTTTATTTTTTTGGTTCAATTCTTTAGGAAAAGAATTGATTTTTGTGATTTTTTATTTTTTTGTATTTTTATCTTGTTGATTTTTTTTATCTTTTTGATTTATAATACGTAAAAAGTAACGTTCACAAAGTGAACGGATCCCAAAATCCAATCGTCTCACTCGAAACCGTTAATCTTCACGAAAAGAACCGGCAGCGGCGCCATTTAATATTTCGTTTTTAGTTTAGTTGTCTTCTCAGCTCGATTCGAATTGATATAACATTTTCTAGCAAAGACTTAATTGTTTTTGGTAGTAAAATCTTGATTGTAATCTATGTCTAATTGGCACAAATCACGTAAAAAGGTAAAAATAGCTAGTACACTACGTATACGTACTACACTAAAAACAACTAGCAATTACCACACTTAAATGCAAAATATAAAAATGTAAAATACAACTTTATACTACAAATGAAAAATACAAATACCAATTACAAAACTAACATCTATCTTAATAAAACTAAAATAATTTTGGACGACATTTTGCTTAAACTTGTTACAATTAACCATTCTAATTGAAGTAATAAATGGCCCAGTAACCAAACTATAAAGCCCAAAGAAAAGAAAAGTAGTCCAACTAACACTTAAATGGTACAGTTAACAAACTTTCAATTAATGGAAAGAAACACAGATATCTAATTTGAAACTTGCATGCTAAACAATTCCCTAATACAAAATCTCTAGATATAGACATAAATTTGAACAAAAGGCAGTTTACCCATTATCCAATAACTAATCTATCCTAACTGAGTTATCTATCAAACTAAAACCAGATTACTACAATCACAGCTGAACCAAACGCCTC
Organism: Glebionis coronaria; assembly: GCA_025667525.1. Taxonomy (NCBI): domain Eukaryota; kingdom Viridiplantae; phylum Streptophyta; class Magnoliopsida; order Asterales; family Asteraceae; genus Glebionis; species Glebionis coronaria. The sequence continues at coordinate 183,791,495 of CM046876.1, forward strand.
TTAATCAACTTAAAAGGAAATTAATTAAACTGACTATAGCAATTAACAGAATTAAACTAAAGTAGAGATATTAAACTAGTAACATATATCAACTATGAACAGATTAGCAAGTAAACTTTAAAACTCAAGATCTGTTAACTCACTTGCCAAACACTGGTGGTCCACTAAGATCCTACAATCTGACTGTTATCAAGCTACACGAAGTGACAATTTTCAAACAGAATTATTCTAAGTAGTCGTAACTAAAATCTCATCACTTCAATGAACTAGCAACGAGATTACACCTAGATTAGCTATAGCAGAATTTATACTACAAGAATACAGAAAATTAATACAAAGTGCTTGACCTATTACATCCAGGCCTAGTCCGTTGATGTCGAAGCGCGGCGCTGAGCCGGCTTAAAACCAAACACACCTCCTAACTAACTGCTTCTAGGATCGAGCTGAGTCTAGAAACCTGCATAGAAAATGAACGAACAAAACACTGCTATTGTGGATTAAGCTTCAATCCTGCTGAATTTGAAACTTGACTTTCCGAAAACAAGAACCTGCAAAATCAAAACAAAACAGGATACCAAAGTATACGCTATCTATTTTATCAGTTTTATCAGAAATTCCTAACAGTTACTACCTTTTCATTAGCAATTATAAACTCCATTACTCCTAAGCTGCAAAATTAAAAAGCTCGTTTAATTGAACTAATACTAGCTCTACAATAGCTCCTAGAATACTCCAACACCAACTGAATCGATAAGAAAAGCGTCTAAACTTTAAAACCTACTCTTACCGTGAACACTGTACTAATTTTCAATATTATCAAATCCAAAAACTCAACCGAATTTGAGAACTACGCATCTGAACTTTTTCAGTTATCAACCTAGCAAATACAAACACTGCTAATGAAAAGCAAACCTCTAGAATTCATATCAGTATCGAAACACAATATTCAAGAACTACTGAACAATCAATCAGCCGTATTATTATATGGTGAACAGTTCGCATAACAGATTTCAAAAGAAAAGAGGATTAAGAAAGCTTTTGAGAGAAAAGAAGAATTCATTAATGGCAGAAAAATGATTCGGTTACAAGAAGATTAACTAATCTCAACTGATTAAACTGAAAAAAAACTGAATTCGTTACAAGATTTAAAACTAACTATCTATCTACTCCTAATTAACTATGTGTGTGAAATCTACACCTAGGCTAACCATGAAAAATGAAGCCTTCGTCTTCAATATATAGCCGTCGAGAGAGGGAGTGGATGACTTCAATGACGTGTCTTGGCCAATCCAGTTGTGCCACGTGGAAAATACGAGGTTGAATCAAACTCGTTCTTCATCATCTTCCAATTTGGGGGTTTCTTTATTCTTCAATCTTGATCTAATTAAGTTGTATCAGCTTGTAGAGGAGAATGAGAGGATGATTTTTGTAGTTGGAAGCTTCCTTTGATTCTTTGTGGATCGTCCTTGAATGTGGATTGCAGGTTATGGAGGAAGGAGAAAAGCAAAGTCGTTTTCTCTTCTCTCTCTCTTGAAGGTTGAAGAAGACGTGTGTGGGTTTGTGTCTTTGACCGGTTTTGGTCAAATGACCAAAGTATATAGTAAACTTTACTTTCCATCTTTTCCTTTTGGTCCCTTGTCTTTCACTTCTTTCCAAATGTATTTAAAAACTTTCAAGTAATTTCTTCTCATCCTTAGTCTTTGTGAAAAGTTGCAAGTTCAGCCCTCGATCTTTGAAATAACGGCAAGTAAAGTCCTTGAAAGCATCTTTCGTCTTTTTCTTCGTCTTTTGTGATATAAATCCCTTGAAAACGCGTCTTTGTTCCAAAATGTATCTTTTTCCCTGAAAAACACATAAAACACAAATACACGCATAATTCTGACATTTAAAAGTTAAATATAATGTATTTGACTGTGTTTTGAATGGTTTTTGGATCATTATTGATGAGTGTTTTCACACTTATCAATTACCCGACCTCATTCCAACAAAGATGACTCTCGAACTTGCAAATCGCACTCTCGCTTACCCCGTTGGTATAGCCGAAGACGTGTTTATCAAAGTTGGCACATTTACTTTCCCGGTCGATTTTGTCGTAGTTGATTATGAAATGGACCCTCGTATTCCTTTAATACTTGGTCGGCCATTCTTGAGAACCGGACGTGCTTTAGTAGATGTGGCCGAAGGTGAGTTAATCTTACGAGTCGGGGATGATTCAAAAGTTTTTAAAATGGGGAAGCTTACAGGAAAATCCTTTGGAGGCCGAGAATCAGTGAATATGATTAATGTGCTCGATGACTTTACCATCTATGACAATCCTCTATTCGATTCTTCCATCGATAATCCACTCTTTGAAGATGATGTGAATGGTTCTCGCTCCACTTTGGACGCTTCTCCCATTTATGATTCTCCACCGGTCTTTGATGCTTATGATGATGATGATTCTAGCTCAGATTCAGATGATTTTGATTGTACTTCTGAGTATCCCGAGCTGCCCACTTTCGATGATTTTGATGAGGCCGATACTCTCTCGAGCGATTCTTCACATGATGAAGATCCTCCGCCATCACTCGATCCTACTTTGGACGATTATTCATTTGAGGAAGATTTCTCTGAATTTCTCAACACGTACTTCCCTCATGAGAGTGATGCTCCTCCTTATGACTTTGAAGATTATTGTCTTGATCCTACTTTGGATTTGAAGCACATTCTGTCAAAGGAGAAGAAATCGGTCGACACCGAAATCCGTTGCACATATGATTTGACACCTCTTTGTCCCCCTTCTGAGGACGAGGTTGTGCTTCTTTGCGGATCTTCTTCACACTCGGCTGAGCCTGAGTGCTATATTCCCCTGAAGGAAAAGGTGTTCGACCCCGGTATTGAAGTCTTTAAGCCATCTCAGTATCCACCAGATGAAATAAAAGGAAAAATCTTTGGAACTATTGACAACATGCTTGCATCTCACCATACTTGCTTCCACCGTGCTCCATCGTTGCTTAAGGGAACCCTGCCACTTCTTCTTTGGCTTGCCTTGTTCGCCTTAAGCTCGTGCTTATTGATGGATGAAAACTATGTTTTTGATCCTGGTGGATATGTTTCATGCTTCTTCCGTTGATGATCAAGGTCGAGTCAGGCTCACGACTCGGTTAACAAAAATCAAGCCCTTCTTGGGAGGCAACCCATGCATCTATCTTTTCGCTTTCTTTATCATAAGTGTAGGGGAGACCCGTTGGTTTGCTTTCCTCTCCTCACTTCTTAATAAGGGATTCGAGCTTCAATGATCCACTCTTGATGATTCTTGACGACCCGTGATTCCGTGTTCTACTTCTTCCCGGTTCTATCCTAAACTCTTTTCGATTCACTATTTTATATTTTCTCAATATTAAAATAGGAATCTCTTTAGTTGTCTTTTCTTTAGCGAGATTTAAACAACGTGCACAATGTCCTAAGTGTAGGGGAGTTTACTCCCATATGCTTAAACATTGAGGACAATGTTTGTCTTAAGTGTAGGGGGGACTTCTATCGAAGTTAAGTGGTCTTTTCCTTGTTTTTGTCCTCATTTTAACCGGAAAATCAATTTTTCGACATTTTTCAAAATTTTTTGATCTATTTTGGCCTACTAGTTTTTCTTTTGTATAGTTTATTTTCTTTCCTTATTAGAATAAATGTTAAATAAGTGGTTTTAATTTTCAAACGTTGTGAATCTTTTGACTCAACCCGAGTTTACTTGTCTAAGTTACTCTAGCTAGTATCCTTAACGTGTTTAAGTCAAGTTTTGCTAGGCTTTTATATAGGGAGCTATAAAACGCGAAAGTCTTAACTCTCACGGGTTAAGAACAAGAACTTTTCGCCAGTTCCTATAAATGATCCTAGAGAGTCGTTTATCAAGGGAACTTTAAAATGCGATTTCTAAACTTGAAAGAGTCTAAGAATTTGCAAGATCCTATAGGCGACTTGAAAACCCGAAACTTTGATTTAATAGGCTAAGTATCCACTAGTCTCATTACTTGAGATTTTAAGCTGTGGAGAACGAGAGATGATAGAGCCAATTATAAGTCGGTATTCTTTCGTGAATTTATGTGAGTTAATTATGAGCCTATTCTCCCATCGCTTGCTAATAAATTTATCTGCTAATAAATAAGGTTGTACGATTTGAAAAGTTACTCATCTTCTAGCCCAAGATCGTTTAAAAGTTGCTCGGTATGGATTAGAGTTCATAGCCAAGGCATAACTTATTGAAGCGGGACGCGAAGATTGGCGAGTCCGAAAAGGCCCTAACAAGGCATGAGGGCTATATTTGTTGCTAAAGATCCAAAGTGATGTGAAGAATCATTTATCGAAAATCAATATGAAGGATCGAGACACACGACGTAAAGCAAAACTCCCCAAAGTCATGGAGAAGTGTATCCGAAAAGACCCTAACAAGGTATGAGGATAAATAGATCCAAGTCATAAAAGGAGGCGGATCGTTGTATATCAAAGTCCAAAATAAAGATTGGAGAAAAATGAAGAAGTCGTGGTCCAAGTATGAATCTCTCAAAACTTCAAGTGAAGAAATACCTATATGAAGAGAAGACCATAATTTCATGAACGTCTCTCAAGGTTTGAAGTATGAAGTCGCTGCCAAATATCGGTCCGAGAAAGGTCTCAAATCGCGAAACGAGTTATGCCAAGATATGAACTTTATGAGGTCCCGAGAAGCAGTTTTAAAAGATTTTGTCCTTTAGCTAACTATTGATTAAATCGTTCACCTTATTTTCAGACTTAATAACTATCGAAATAAGTCAAAAATGCATCCTCGTGATCATTTATGACAATAATAAAATATAAGAGATACACCTAGGAATAAGGGAGTCTAAGTGAGTAATTGGCCCACATGAGTTCGTGTTAGTTTACTAACTTATAATAACAATGATCTCGTTTTTAAGCTTGGTTTGGAGAAAGTGAAAACTTGAGGATGATGATTATTCATAACATTTTCAAAACCCAAGGTATGCTTTTGATTTCTTTATTTTGTATGTTTTTAATTTTCTATTTCATTAATAAAGGCCAACGTGGATTGATTATGATGAAAAGTGTAATCTTGATTTGTAACTAATGCATTGCATGAGGACATTGCAATGGTCAAGTGTAGGGGATTTGATAGGTGTGTAAACACCCATCTTTTCTACCACTTAATTACAATGATAACCGGACCAAAACGTGTATTTTATGTCTTTTATGTCAGAATTATGCGTGGTTTGTGTTTTTGTTGTGATTTAGGACGAAAAGGTGAAAAGTGGAGAAAACACGGAAATTCACGGGCATTTACAGGCTTTTATTAAAGAAAAAGATGAAAGACGAAGTCAAGAAGTCAAGAGTGCAAAAAGAACGGAAGTCCACGACCAATTCTGAAGATTTATCGAAGAAAAAGTCAAAAGACGGAAGTTTATCAAAAGCCGAAGAATTCAAGTCTATTTTATTTAAGAATTTAAAGACGAGTTCAAAGAAATCCCGAAGCCAAAAGTCCTCAAAGTTCAAGTTTAAAGAAGATTAGAAGAAAAGGACTAATGGTGCAATTAATGAAGATTTAAGAAGAAAGGACCTAATCTTGTAATTAAGAGAAAAGGAAAGAGGGGAGGAAGCTTCCTTAATCCTCCCCTATAAATAGTCATTAGATGTAATCTTTTCATTTTGTTGGCTAAGTGTGACAATTAGCTCTTCCACCATTTACTTACCTTGTCATTTACTTTTCTTGTCAAATTTAAATACCTTGTCTTGCACCTTAAATTCATTTAATTTCAAGTAAGTTTCATTTAATTATTGTCAATCTTTATTTTATCTTGTCAATCTCTTATCTACCTTTCTTAATCTTTGATTTATGTGTTATTGTTTATGTTCATGTTCATGCTTTTATGATCCAAGTGGTTTTTGATTATTGTGGTAAAAGTTGTTAAATTTCTTGTTTTAAATTGTTCATTTATGTTTACTGTTGATTCGTGGTTAGTTTTATTAAATCGTTTGTGTTGAATTTGATTAATCTGTTTAGATCTGTTGTTTTCTTTGATCCCTTGTTCTTCGGGATTGTTTGTTGTGTTTCTGATCTTTCCAGGTAAACTTCCAAACCAAGAAGGAGGGAAAGTGCTCATTCGGAACTTCCAAAGTTCCGAATCAAGGGTTTCATCCGGAAGATTTTAAGCTCAGCAAAAGTTCCGAGTCAAGCTTGTTCATCGGGAACATTCAAAGTTCCGGACGAAGGAAAACTTCCGACTCAAGAACCATTCATTCGGAACTTCCAAAGTTCTGAACCAGAAAAGCTTCATTCGGAACTCAAAAGTTCCGGATCAAGCACTGTTCATTCGGAACTTCAAAAGTTCCGGATCAGTGGGTATTCATTCGGAAGTTTCCAAAGTTCCGAACCAAGAGCTGTTCATTCGGAACTTAAAAGTTCCGAATAAACTTCCGGATCAAGGGTAAGTTCCGATTCAAGAAGTGTTCATTCGGAAGTCTGAAACTTCCGAATCAAGGAGGCTTCATTCGGAATCTTCCGAATCAAGGGTGACCAAAAACTTCCGAATCAAGGAGGCTTCATTCGGAATCTTCCGAATCAAGGGATAATCAAAAGTTCCGAATCAAGGCAAATTTTAGAAGTTCCGAATCAATAAAGTTCCGAACGAAGTATTGTTTTGGATAAGTGACATATTCAGATCAATTTGTTCCGGATCAAGGATTTTGGTAATATTCCAAGGGAAGAAGAATCATTACAACCGAAGGTGACATTCCGGACGAGTGATTGTTCCAAACGAAGGATTATTCCGAATGAGCTGTATTCAGGTTCTTATTAGCTTTTGTCTTTGATTTTTATTTTCAAGCTTTATTTTTCTTGCCTTCTATTTAATTGCACTTTAAGTTTATTTGCCTTAGTTTTATTTTAGACTTGCCTTAGTTTTAGTCGCGTTTTAAGTTTGCCTTAGATAGATTTAAGTTTGCGTCATTTACTTTAGTGCCCTTTAATTTCAGTCACGCTTTTAAATACTTGCACCTTTATTTTAATTAGACCTAGATTTACTTTAATTGCACCTTTACTTTAATTGTTCTGCATTTTTTATTACAAACACTACAACGACACATCTTTGTTTCCACCAAAATAAAACTGAGTCACACATTAAACATAAGTTTTTCAATTCGAAGAGAACACTAGAACGATAAACTTTCTAACTAGGTAAAATCTAAGTTATCAATACCTGACTAGGGCATTATTTATACCTAAGGCTTCGGTGTCATGGCTTAGTAGAATAGCGCGGACTTTGAGTATTGTATGTGTTACAATATTGACAGTGGATGAGATTCTTGTGTTCAAAAGCTTTATGGTTTATTTAAAACCCATTATTGTTTATTTAAAAACCTATGAATTCACTCAACCGTCGTGTTGACATTTTAGCATGTATTCTTAGGTGTACAGGTTTAAGAGCAGCTGGAGCATGGAGCCGCGCGGGATAAATTAAAGGCAAAAGAAACAATTACCATTCGATAACTTTGACAAACTATTATATTTTTATTAAAGTTTGTAATAAATTGTTGGGACCTCTTTTATTGAACTATGATTTTGTCGAATGGTTTATTTTATAAAAAATCTCTTTTGAGGTCGTTTTCTATGACTGTGTGCGATGTGCTATGAAGTAACACCCAATGTTGATATTCCGCTGCATTGTGAAATTGGTGGTGTTATAATTAACATGTGTTGATGCTTTCTTCTTTCTTCTCGTCTTTTTGTCTTTTAAATTCTTCGACTTTCTAGACGTTGTCTTGGGATTTATCGATATAAATTGAACTCGTCTTATAATTTTCTTCTTTTATTAGACTTGGTTCTTAAAACTCCCGTCTTTAGACTTTTTCTTCGATAAATCTTCAGAATAGGCCTTGGACTTCCGTTCTTTTTGCACTCTTGATCTTTTGACTTCGTCTTTTGTCTTTTTCTTCGATAAAAGCCCGTGAAAGCCCATGTTTTCTTCCCTTTTCACATTTTGGTCCAAAATCACAACAAAAACACAAACCACGCATAATTCCAACATTTACGACATAAAATACACGTTTTGTCTTGGTTATTATTATAATTAAGTGGTAAAAGGATAAGTGTTTTCACACTTATTAAATCCCCTACACTTGACCATTGCAATGCCCTCATGCAATGCATTAATTACAAAGCAAGGTTTACATTTTCCATCATAATTAACTTACCTTGGACTTTATTAAACATAAGATATTAAGGAAACTTAAAGAGATAGAAAATTACAAAACATTTGAAGGAAGAAAATAAGTGAAGAAATCGAAGACTTACCTTAGAGCTTTGGTTTGTCATGAATGTTTATCACCCTCAAACTTCACTTTCCCCAAACCAAGCTAATAACGAGATCATTGTTATTATAAGTTTGCAAACTAACACTCACTCATGTGGCCTAATTACTCACTCAGACTCCCTTATTCCTAGGTGTATCTCTTATATTTTATTGTTGTCTTGAATGATCACGAGGATGCATTGTTGAATTATTTAGATAGTTTATTTAGGCTGAAAATAAAGTAGGATGATTTTAATCAATAGTTAGATAAAGGAAAAAATCTTTTAAAACTGCTTCTCGGGACCTCGTAATGTTCATATCTTGGCATAACTCGCTTCACGATTTGAGACCTTCCTCGGACCGATATTTGGCATTGACTTCATACTTCAAATCTTGAGAGACGTTCATGAAATAATGGTCTTCTCTTCATAATAGGAATTTCTTCACTTGAAGTTTTTGAGAGATTCTTCATATTTGGACCATGACTTCTTTATTTTTCTCCAATCTTTATTTGGGATTTTGATATACAATGATCCGCCTCCTTTTAGGACTTGGATCTATTTATCCTCATACCTTGCTAGGGTCTTTTCGGATAGACTTCTCCATGATCTTTAGGGGAGTATTTGCTTTTCGTCGTGTGTCTTGATCCTTCATATTGAATTTTGATAAATGATTCTTCACATCACTTTGGATCTTTAGCAACAAAATGTAGCCCTCATGCCTTGTTAGGGCCTTTTCGGACTCGCCAATCTTCGCATCCCACTTCAATAAGTTATGCCTTGGCTATGAACTCTAATTAATACCGAGCAACTTTTAAACAATCTTGCGCTAGAAGCTAAGTAACTTTTCAAATCGTACAACCTTACTTATTGCAATTAAATTTATTAACAAGCGATGGGAGAAAAAGCTCATAATTAAGTCACATAAATTCATGAAAAAATACCAAACTTATAATTGACTCTATCATCTCTCGTTCTCCATAATTTAAAATCTCAAGGAATGAGACTCGTGGATGCTTAGCCAATTAAATCAAAGTCTTGGGTTTTCAAGTCATCTATAGGATCTTGCATCTTCTTAGACTTTTTCAAGTTTAGAATTCGCATTTTAAAGTTCCCTTGATAAACGACTTTCTACGATCAATTATAGGAACTTGCAAAAAGTGCTCATTCTTAACCCGTAAGAGTTAAGACTTTCGCGTTTTAAAGTTCCCTATATAAAAGCCTAGCAAAACTTGACTTAAACATGTTAAGGATACTAGCTAGAGTAAACATAGATAAGTAAACTCGGGTTGAGTCAAAAGATTCACGACGGGCCTAATATATCAAAGACATCTAAACTTATTAAAACCATTTATTAAAATTTATTCTAGCAATGAAAGAAAATAAAGATAATAAAAGGAAATACTACTAGGCCAAAATGGATCAAAATTTTTGAAAAATGTCGAAAAATCAATTTTTCGTTTAAAATGAGGACAAATACAAGGAAAAGCCCACTTAACTTCGATAGAAGTCCCCCCTACACTTAATATAAACATTGTCCTCAATGTTTAAGCATGTGGGAGTAAACTCCCCTACACTTAGGACATTGGGCACGTTGTTTAAATCTTGCTAAGGAAGAGACAACTAAAGTGATTCCTATTTTAATATTGAAGAATATAAAATAGAGAATCAAAAGAGTTTAGGATAGATCCGGGAAGACGGGTACACGGAATCACGGGTCGTCAAAAGTCATCAAGAATGGATCTATTAAAACTCGAATCCCTGCACATGATAAGAAAGAAAACAACAAACACATACTAGGGTCTCCCCTAGACTTATTATAAAAACGGATAAAAAAGATAGATACTCGGGTTGCCTCCTGATAGGTGTGTAAACACCCATCCTTTTACCACTTAATTACAATAAGAACCAGGCCCAAATGTGTATTTTATGTCGTAAATGTCGGAATTATGCGTGGTTTGTGTTTTTGTTGTGATTTAGGACGAAAATGTGAAAAAGTGAGAAAACACGGGCTTTCACGGGCTTTTATCAAAGAAAAAGACAAAAAACAAAGTCAGGAAATCAAGAGTGGAAAAAGAACGGAAGTCCAAGACCTATTCTGAAGATTTATCGAAAAACAAGTCTAAAGACGAAAGTTTAATAAAGCCGAGGAACTCAAGTCTTATTAATGAAGAATTTTCAAGACGAGTTTAATTAATCCCGAGACAACGTCGAAAAAGTCGAAGAATTGAGGAGACGAAAAGACGGAAAGAAAGAAAGAAAGAAGGAAGCAACACATGCTCCCCTCTCCCTATATATAGACGCCACACCTCTTCATTTGAGGTGTTGGCTAATAGTGACAATTAGTTCTTCCACCATTTACATTACTTGCAATTTAAATTCATGTCATTTCCTTAATTGTCTTGCACTTTTAATACTTTTAATTCCAAGTAAGTGTTTTTAATTTTGTCACTTTAATCTTTATTTACCTTTGATCAAGTTTACTTTTATCATTCTCTTTCTACCTTTCTCTTGCTTTTGGTTTATTTTAAATTCGGATTAAGCAAGAAATTCTTAATCTCTTTGCTTATTTTACTAAAAAGTTTAACTTTTTACTTTCATCTAAGTTTTTGTATGAGATGAGCTATAAGTTTGACAATCTTATTGGCTCGTTTTGTACTTAGCTTATTTGCATTTCTTAGTTTTCTAAAAAGTTTCATTTTTCTAAAAGTTTGCTTATTTCATTTTCTTATTTCGTGCTTTGAAAAAGTTCTTAAATTTATTGCTTATTTTCTCGTCTATTCATCATTTCAGTTAAGATTTTGTTAGTGCTTATTGGAATTAGCTTATTTGGTTCTTGTTCTTATTGCGAAATTGTAATCCATCGGAAAGTAAGGGACACCACACATTGCGACAGCTCTACTTATCCACATTCCGATTGTGACAGAATTGGAAGAAGGGTTTTGGATTCCGACAGAGGATTGCGATCTAGTAACATCCCCCTCATTCCGATCTGAGATTGCGATCGCACATTGCGATCGCATATTCCGACGGGTCTTGAGGTTTTCTAAGTCGAAGTGCTGCCCAGTTTTATTGAGTAACATTCCGATCTAGGATTGCGATCTGAACTTTGCGATCTGAACTACATTCCGATAGGTTGCACTTTCCCTTATTCCGATAGCCATATTCCGATAGATACATTCCGATCTGGATTCCGATGGGTGTGGTGACAGCATTCCGATCTAACATTTTGATGGTTGTGGGTTTGGAGTTATAATTTGCTTTGTCTGAATTTTATTTTTAAGTTTACATTTTTAATACTTTGTCAAATTTAAGTTTTCGTCACGCTTTAGTTTTAGTTCATTTAATTAATTTAACTTTAAAAAGTTTTATATTGCACCCTTTACTTTTAATTAGTCTTAAATTTAATTAACCGTTATTTACTTTTAAGTTTTTCACTTTTAAATATACTACAACGACAAACCTTTGTTTCCACCAAAATACGACTGAGTCACATTTAAACCGGAAATCAATTCGATTAGACCACTTCAACGAACTTTAATTTTCATACTAGGTGAAAGCCTCGTATTAAATGGCGCCGCTGCCGGCTCTTTTCGTAAAGATTAACGGTTTTTTGTGAGAGACTGATACCTGATATTTAATATGTTGAAAAGTTCGATTCTCGGAATCCTCTCGAATTGATCTCGGTTTAAAGTGGAATGATTTGTTCTTGGTGTCCAAAAATGGGTTTTGGTTTTCTAATCTACTAAACAGGGAAATGAGTAAAGTAATAATGATATAAATTCAAAACAATCAACAATTAAAAAGCATAACACTAGAATTAAAACTAGAAAATACCCTTACTAAAAAATATCCTACTCGGAAAAATAACCCTATGCGGAAAAAGGTTTCTATTCGGAAAACAATCCTATGCGGAATAAAAGGTTCTAATCGGAAAGCAGACCATGTTCGGAATATATACAATAGTCCGAATAAGATAAAAGGGAAATGACCTATTCGGAATATCAACTATTCCGAATAGACAAAAAGAACAACCTGCTATTCGGAAAATGGGGCCTATTCGGAATATGTGAAATATTCCGAATAAGGGATGAAACAATCAAGCTACTCGGAATGTTAGAAATATTCCGAATAGGGGACAACTTAAGATCACTATTCGGAATATTGCTGGAAATGAAGAACAGAAACAGTAGGAAAACAGGGAGATACGATTTTTAATCAATCGACCAAGATACTCAAAAAGGTTTTACCAAACTAACCAATAATCATTTAAATACAATAAGTAACAAATCCCAACAATAAAAACACTAAATCAACAACTTTTTAAGATCAAACTTGAATCAAATAAAAACTTAAGAACTTGCAATAAAAAGATGATGAAGAACAAGATGAATAGAAAGATTGGATTGAAAGATTAATGTAAAAGTTAACAATAGTAATGATCAAACACTTACAAGATTGAAGGAAAAATGAAAATTCACCAAACACCCTAATGGTGTTGGTGATGAAACGAACCAAAGACCTGGGAAAAGAAAAATAAAAGCTAACTCCCTAATTGTGTGTGTAGGAGATCCTTTTATAGTCCTTAGTGATTGGTTGGTGAGTGGGCTTTCTTCTCTCTCTTTCGTCTTCTCGTCTTTTCAGAAAAGTTGACGTTTTTGATTCTGATTCGGGATTTGTCGACGATTAAATTCAACTCGTCATTTAATTTCTTCGTTTAATAGACTTGAGTTTCTTCGACATATGTAAATATTCCGTCTTTGGTCCTTTTCTTCGATAAATCTTCAAATAGGCCCATTGACTTCAAATCTTTTGCATCTCTTGGACAATAGACTTTGACTTTAGTCTTTTTCCTTGATAAAACCCTGTGCAATCCCATGTTTTCTTTAATATTCACCCGGTAAGCTCTGAAAACACAATTAACACAAAAACCACGCATAATTCCAAACAAATGATATTAAATACGTGTTTTGGTCTTGTTTTAGCCGGAATTAAGTGGTAAAAGGATGGGTGTTTACACACCTATCAAATCTCCTACACTTAACCATTGCCATGCCCTCATGCAATGCTTAGTGACAAAGCAATATTTACACTTTTCTCATAATCAATCAACCTTGGCCTTATTCAAATACTACTAAATAAAAATTAAAATACTAAGAGAAATTAAAATTTTAAAATAAACAAAAGGATGGAGATAACTTGCAAAGAAATCAAGGACTTACATTAGGGCTTTGGTGCTGCGAAGATTTATCACCCTCAAGTTTCACGTTCCCCAAACTAAGCTTAGAAACGAGATCATTGTTATTATAAGTTAGTAAATCAAACACTTACACACATGGCTTAATTAAATGCTTAAACTCCCTTATTCCTAGGTGTATCTCTTATATTTTATTTTTGTCTTAGAATGATCATGAAGATGCATTTTTGGACTTATTTCGATAGTTTATTTAGGCTGAAAGCAAAGTAGGACGATTTGATCAATAGTTAGCTAAAGGACAAAATCTCTTAAAACTGCTTCTCGGGATATCAAAAAGTTAATATCTTGGCATAACTCGGTTCACGATTTGAAACCTTTCTCGGGCCGATATTTGGCATGTACTTCATACTTCATATCTTCGAGAGACGTTCTTGAGATAATGGTCTTCTCATCATAATAGAGTTTCTTCACTAGGAGACTTTTGAGGGGTACTCCAACTTTGTTGACCACGACTTCATGATTATTTCTTCAATCTCTAATTGGGATTTTGAGATACAACGATCCGCCTCCTTTTCGGACTTGGATCTATTTATCCTCATACCTTGTTAGGGTCTTTTCGGATAGACTTCTCCATGATCTTTATGGGAGTTGATTGCTTTTCGTCGTGAGTCTTGATCCTTCATATTGATTTTAGGAATAATGCTTTTCACATCACCTTGGATCTTTAGCAATAAAATGGAATCCTCATGCCTTGTTAGGGCCTTTTCGGACTCGCCAATCTTCGCGCCCCTCTTCATAAGTTATGCCTTGGCTATGAACTCTTATCATTACCGAGCAACTTTTAAACGATCTTGGGCTAGAAGCTAAGTAACCTTTCAAATCGTACGACCTTACTTATTGCAGATAAATTATTAGCAAGTGATGGGAGAATAGGCAAATAATTACACCAAGTGAGCTTGTGAAAGAATACCGACTTATAATTGACTCTATCATTTCTCGTCCTCCACAATTTAAAATCTCAAGTAATGAGACTCGTGGATACTTAGCCTAATAAACCAATTAAGGTCTACATGGTTAAGGATACTAGCTAGAATAAACTTAGACAAGTCTATTCGGGTTGAGTCAAAATAATCGCAACGGGCCTAATATGTCAAAGATTTCAAAACTAGCTACACCACTTTATTAATATTTTTGACTTTATTGCGGGATATATACATATGAAAGCAACGATAAAAATTTTAAAAATTACGACTAAGTGGCCAAAGTTAATAAAAAATTTGAAAAATGATGAAAAATAGGATTTTCCGATTAAATGAAGGCATTTTCATGGAAAAGTCCACTTAAAACTTCGATAGAAGTCCCCCCTACACTTAAGATAAACATTGTCCTCAATGTTTAAGCATGTGGGAAAAGTCTCCCCTACACTTATGACATTGTGCACGTTGGTTAACTCAAGTTAAGGAAGAGACGACTAAAGTGATCAATTTCAAATGTGAGTATGAAGAAAATTGAATCACGATAGTTGAGAGATAGAACCGGATTTCGGATAACACGGGAGCACGGTTCTTCAAAGATTCCCAGAGTGCACTTATCCCTGTAATCACATCACCACACAAAAACAAAGAACCTATAGAAGTCCCCCCTACACTTAGGAGGTTAAACATAAAAGGATAGATACTCGGGCTGCCTCCCGAGGAGCGCTTGTTTTTGATAACCGAGTCACGAGCCTGACTCGACCCAAAATTAGTTCATGGGGAACGTGGTGAGGGATGGAATCACCTCCTGAGAGGTGTCCTCACCAAAGTACAACTTCACTCGTTGGCCATTCACCTTAAAATTCGGTCCATCAGGTTGAGCAAGCTCGAGAGTACCATATGGAAAAATTTGGGCAATGGTGAATGGGCCGGACCAACGAGATTTGAGCTTGCCCGAAAAGATTTTCAACCAAGAGTTAAAAAGTAAGACTTTGTCACCAACATGGAACTCTCGGTTTTTGATCTTGGAGTCGTGAATGAGCTTAGTTCTTTCCTTATAGATCAAAGAATTTTCGTAAGCCTCATTCCGAAGTTCATTGAGCTCATTGAGTTGGATCTTGCGTAGGTCACCGGCTTTGTTAATATCAAAATTAGCCCACTTCAAGGCCCAGTAAGCCTTGTGCTCCAACTCAATGGGGAGGTGGCACGCTTTCCCGTACACAAGACGATAAGGCGTACAGCCGATCGGGGTCTTGTAAGCAGTACGGAAAGCCCACAAAGCATCATCAAGTTTATCAGCCCATGAGGCACGATGCTCTCCCACGGTTCTTTCCAAAATTCGCTTAAGTCCTCGGTTGGATATTTCAGCCTGGCCCTTAGTTTGTGGGTGGTAGGCTGTGGAAAGACGATGATTTACACCGTACTTAACCATGACTCTAGCAAATTGGTCATTGCAAAAATGAGTCCCACGATCACTAATAATGGCACGAGGCACACCGAATCTAGCGAATAGAGCTTTCAAAAAGTTACAAACCACCCTTGCATCATTAGTGGGTAAAGCTTTGGCTTCGACCCACTTTGAAACGTAGTCAACGGCTACAAGGATGTATTTGTTTCCTTTAGAGGAAGGGAATGGCCCCATAAAGTCGATACCCCAAACATCAAAGATTTCACACTCTTGAATGAAATTTTGAGGCATCTCGTCTTTATGTGTGATCTTGCCTTGTTTCTGGCAAGCATCACATCGTTTAACCATATCGTGAGCGTCACGATAGATGGTGGGCCAATAAAATCCCGAATCAAACACTTTTTTGGCGGTGTAGTTGGGACCAAAGTGACCACCGGTCGGTCCTTTGTGGCAAGCATTAAGGATTTCTGAAGCTGCCGGTCCATCAACACATCGGCAGATAATCAGGTCGGCACATTGTTTGAATAGGTAAGGGTCGTCCCAAAAGTAAGTCTTAATGTCGGTGAAGAACTTTTTCTTTTGTTGGGACGTCAACCCTTCCTTGAGAATTCCACCCGCCAAGTAGTTTGCAAAGTCCGCAAACCACGGGGTTTCATCAGATTTTGAATTTATAGACATTAAGGTCTCCAAGGGAAAAGAATCATTGATTTCTTTGTTCGGATGATCCCCTTGGTAAGGATCCTCAAGTCTGCTGAGATGATCCGCGGCTAGGTTTTCTGCTCCTTTTTTATCGCGAATTTCGATTTTAAATTCCTGGAGCAGCAAAACCCAGCGAAGAAGTCTTGGTTTGGAATCTTGCTTTGTCAACAAGTACTTCAGCGCGGAATGATCGGTATACACGATTGTTGTAGAAAGGACAAGATAGGGGCGGAATTTTTCAAAAGCATAGACAACAGCTAAAAGCTCTTTTTCGGTTGTCGTATAATGCAATTGTGCCCCAGTCATTGTCTTGCTAGCGTAATGGATTGGTTGGAAGTGTTTGTTCACTCTTTGTCCCAGAACCGCACCAATAGCAAAATCACTAGCATCGCACATCAACTCAAAAGGCAGCTCCCAATTAGGGGTAACCAAGACAGGTGCCTTAGTAAGCTTATCCTTAAGTGAGTCAAAGGCTTCAAGACACTCTTTGGAAAAGATAAAAGGAGTATCTTTTTCCAAGAGGTGGGTCATCGGGCGAGCGATTTGAGAAAAATCTTTGATGAATCGACGGTAGAAGCCTGCATGACCCAGGAAACTTCTCACACCCTTCACGGTTGAAGGTGGAGGCAACTTTGCGATAACATCGACTTTAGCACGGTCTACTTCAAGACCGGCTTTGGAAATTTTATGTCCCAACACGATGCCTTCTTTTACCATAAAATGGCATTTTTCCCAATTCAAAACTAGGCGAGTGTCTTCGCACCGCTTGAGCATACGTTCCAAATTGGCAAGGCAAGAAGAGAAAGAATCCCCGAAGACCGAGAAATCATCCATGAAGAATTCCATGGTTTGTTCAACCATGTCATGGAAGATAGCTAGCATGCACCTTTGGAAAGTCTCGGGCGCATTACATAAGCCAAAAGGCATTCTTTTGTAAGCAAATGTGCCATAGGGACAAGTGAATGTTGTCTTCTCTTGATCTTGGGGATCGATGGGTATTTGGAAATAACCCGAGAAACCATCAAGAAAGCAGTAATATTCATTACCGGCTAAATGTTCAAGCATTTGGTCCATAAAAGGTAGAGGGAAATGATCCTTTCTCGTGGCATCATTGAGTTTGCGGTAGTCGATACAAACTCTCCACCCAGTAACGAGACGAGTGGGAATCAACTCGTTGTGTTCATTGGGAACAACGGTTATTCCGCCCTTCTTGGGCACACAATGGATTGGACTAACCCATGGTGAATCCGAAATAGGGTAAATCATACCCGCATCAAGAAGTTTGATAACCTCTGTTTTGATGACTTCATGTATTTTTGGATTCACCCTTCGTTGGCTTTGAATAGTGGGCTTAAAGTCGTCCTCCATGAGAATTTTGTGTGTGCAGAAGTTAGGATCAATTCCACGAATATCAGAAATCTTCCAAGCAATAGCTGTTTTATGCTTCTTCAACACGGCGACAAGTCGAGTTTTCTCTTCATCCTTCAAATCCTTAGCAATGATGACTGGCGACTTCTTCTCTTCTTCAAGGAATACATACTCGAGATGGGGCGGCAACTCCTTAAGTTCCAAATCCGGAGGATTTTCGACGGGAGGCGTTTTCAAAGTGGGAGTATTGATAGCAATGACCGTGGTAGATGGAGGCGAAGGATTGTCGTCGGTAAGAAGATTGTCAAAGAAATTCATGTCTTCATCCCCATCGGTGGGAGAATCATTAGTAGCTAAATTCACATCTCCCATGGTATCTCAAGATTGTTCCAAAATAAATCACTATCTCCAAATAGAGACAATGATGAATCAATAGAGGACACGGTCTCAACATTGGGAAGAGAGGTAGGAATACTTTTGCAAGCATCATTAAAGTGTTCTTCACAAGCCTCATCAAGAACGTCAATACAATTAACACTCTCATATGAATAAGGCTGTTTAGACAACTTTCCCATGTTGAAGACTACTTTATCGTCACCCACTCTCATGATAAGCTCACCGGCTTCAACATCGATGAGAGTGCGACCGGTCCTCAAGAATGGACGACCAACAATTAGTGGCACACGGGGGTCCATCTCGTAGTCGACGACAACAAAATCAGCAGGAAAGGTAAATTTGTCGACTCCTATAATGACGTCTTCGGCTATCCCCACTGGATAAGAAACCGTACGGTTTGCTAATTCCAAAGTCATTTTGGTGGGGACTAGCTCTGGGAGAGATAATTGCTTCCAAACACTTAGAGGCATGAGATTAATACTGGCACCTAGATCGGCTAGGGCCATGCAATTCTCTACTCCCGGGAAATTGCAAGGGATAAGGAAACGACCCGGATCACCAAGCTTGGTTGGAAATTTCCTTAAGAGCACTGCAGAGCAGTTCTCATTAAGTTGGGTGTTGGCAAGATCGAGGAGCTTTTCCTTGTCGCTCATAAGATCATTAAACATTTTCGCATATTTAGGCATGTGAGCGAGAGCCTCAGCGAAGGAGATATTGAAATTCAGTTGTTTAAACATCTTAAGAAAGTTCGAAACCTGAATATCGTCCTTGCTTTTAAGCTTCTCTTTCCTCAACCTAGATGGATAAGGTATATTGGAAGAAGAGTAAGGCTTAGGAAGAATAGGATCACTCACATCCTTGGGTGGTGGAGGGGTAGAAAGAAGAGGTGTAGAAATTGGGGAAGGAGAAGGATGAGGAATAGGAGCAGGTGACTCGTTCTCTTTAGTCACAACCACCGGTGGAGGTATAGGAAGCTCGGGTTCCTTGGTACCTTTGCCACTTCGAGTGGTGATTGCTTTCATCTCCCCTCTTGGATTCGCAACGGTGTTACTCGGAAGAGTACCCGAAGAAGAGGGTTGATTACCTTGGAAGAAACTAGCCATCATGTTCCTCAAGTCATTTGTTTGACTATCCAAAGTATTTCTCATGTCGGCTCTCAAATTGTTCCCTTGTTTGACCAAGTATGCTTTCAGGTTGAGCACTTCTCTCTGAAGATTTCCCACTATCACATCATTAGTCCTCATATAAGTTTCCACTTCTTGGTGAAGAGCGGTGGTTTGGTTGGGAGGAGCATTGTATGCAGGTGGTTGGTAAGCAGGTTGTTGGTAGACTTGGTTGTTTTGTTGAGTTGGTTGTTGCTGCTTGTGAGGAGGTATGTATGGTTGTCGAGGTTGTTGTTGTTGTTGAGGAGGGCGGAGGTTTTGTTGTTGGTTTGGGTTGGTAGGAGGAAAACCAGGTGGTGAGAGGTAGTTGTTGGAGCGGTAGCTAAGCAAATTACGGTCACCTTGAGGTCTAGCTTGATAAGCAGGGTAGTCTTGGGTGGCGGTACAAGTGGTGTAAGAGTGAGGACCACCGCATATCTCACAAGGTTGGCTGACAGCGTTAACTTGAGCGTTTTTAGCGTTGCTGCTGTTGGTGTTGTTGACGGTGTGGGTGACAAGCGATTCAAGAAGCGTAGTGATTTTATCCATTCGCTTGTCGCTGTCACTAGTGCTAGCACTAGCGACATTGGTCCGAACACTCTTGGTTTGCACACGAGACTTATTCTCAATGATATCCCAAGCAGCATTGGAAGTCTTAGCCAAAAGATTACCCCCCGAGGCACTGTTCAGTGAATCTTGGTCACTCATGCTTAAACCATTGTAAAAAGTATTAATTTGATGTACTTTGGTAAAACCATGTTGTGGGCATTTTCTTAAAAGATCTTTAAAACGATCCCAAGATTCACTGAACGACTCATCGTACTTTTGTTCAAAATTTATGATTTCATTCCGCAAAGCGGTAGTACGAGAGGGTGGGAAAAAGTAATTGATAAACTTTGTTTCCAAATCCGTCCACGAGAGAATACTCTGTGGCGGTTCCTTAGCAAGCCAATGCCGGGCTTGTCCCTCTAAAGAAAAGGGAAAAAGTTGTAACCTGATAACCTCTTGTGGAACACCATTGAACTTGACCGTGTTGGTGAGTTGCAAGAATCTCTTAATGTGGTCGTGTGGATCATCAATGGTACGTCCCAAGAATGGTTGAGCGGAGACCATCTGGATAAAGCCTGATTTTAGCTCAAAGTTGTTGGCGGCAATTGGAGGTATGACAATTGGGTCAGTGTTGCCATCTACATGAGCTTGCAGCAGTTCAATCATTGGGCGATTATCTGGAAGGGGCTCATTGTTGTTGTTATTGTTCATGTTGTTGAAAGGCGGGTTGTTGTTGTTATTATTGTGGTTCGGAGGTGGTATGTTATTGTTGTTTTGTACACCAGCCATGTCTAAGTTATCGAGAGGCTCGGGCTCTTGATAAGACGTGGATCGAGTGCGCATACACCTGCAAAAGAACGAACAAAGAAAAACGAGGCAAAAATATTTTTGGTTTTTATGTTTTTTTTAATTTAATTTTTTTTTTTGTATTTTTGAAAATTTTATATTTTTTAGGATTTTTTTTGAAAATTTTTGTGAAAAAGTAACGTTCACGGGGAACGGATCCCAAAATCCAAGTTCTCACAAAAAACTTTTGATCTTAACGAGAAGAACCGGCAGCGGCGCCATTTGATACCTGATATTTAATATGTTGAAAAGTTCGATTCTCGGAATCCTCTCGAATTGATCTCGGTTTAAAGTGGAATGATTTGTTCTTGGTGTCCAAAAATGGGTTTTGGTTTTCTAATCTACTAAACAGGGAAATGAGTAAAGTAATAATGATATAAATTCAAAACAATCAACAATTAAAAAGCATAACACTAGAATTAAAACTGGAAAATACCCTTACTAAAAAATATCCTACTCGGAAAAATAACCCTATGCGGAAAAAGGTTTCTATTCGGAAAACAATCCTATGCGGAATAAAAGGTTCTAATCGGAAAGCAGACCCTGTTCGGAATATATACAATATTCCGAATAAGATAAAAGGGAAATGACCTATTCGGAATATCAACTATTCCGAATAGACAAAAAGAACAACCTGCTATTCGGAAAATGGGGCCTATTCGGAATATGTGAAATATTCCGAATAAGGGATGAAACAATCAAGCTACTCGGAATGTTAGAAATATTCCAAATAGGGGACAACTTAAGATCACTATTCGGAATATTGCTGGAAATGAAGAACAGAAACAGTAGGAAAACAGGGAGATACGATTTTTAATCAATCGACCAAGATACTCAAAAAGGTTTTACCAAACTAACCAATAATCATTTAAATACAATAAGTAACAAATCCCAACAATAAAAACACTAAATCAACAACTTTTTAAGATCAAACTTGAATCAAATAAAAACTTAAGAACTTGCAATAAAAAGATGATGAAGAACAAGATGAATAGAAAGATTGGATTGAAAG
This sequence comes from Glebionis coronaria, assembly GCA_025667525.1. Lineage (NCBI taxonomy): Eukaryota > Viridiplantae > Streptophyta > Magnoliopsida > Asterales > Asteraceae > Glebionis > Glebionis coronaria. The sequence continues at coordinate 183,813,397 of CM046876.1, forward strand.
ATTAATGTAAAAGTTAACAATAGTAATGATCAAACACTTACAAGATTGAAGGAAAAATGAAAATTCACCAAACACCCTAATGGTGTTGGTGATGAAACGAACCAAAGACCTGGGAAAAGAAAAATAAAAGCTAACTCCCTAATTGTGTGTGTAGGATATCCTTTTATAGTCCTTAGTGATTGGTTGGTGAGTGGGCTTTCTTCTCTCTCTTTTGTCTTCTCGTCTTTTCAGAAAAGTTGACGTTTTTTATTCTGATTCGGGATTTGTCGACGATTAAATTCAACTCGTCTTTTAATTTCTTCGTTTAATAGACTTGAGTTTCTTCGACATATGTAAATCTTCCGTCTTTGGTCCTTTTCTTCGATAAATCTTCAAATAGGCCCATTGACTTCAAATCTTTTGCATCTCTTGGATAATAGACTTCGACTTTAGTCTTTTTCCTTGATAAAACCCCGTGCAATCCCATGTTTTCTTTAATATTCACCCGGTAAGCTCTGAAAACACAATAAACACAAAAACCACGCATAATTCCAAACAAATGATATTAAATACGTGTTTTGGTCTTGTTTTAGCCGGAATTAAGTTGTAAAAGGATGGGTGTTTACACACCTATCAGAGACGCGTTGCTTTTTGGGATCCGTTCATTCGTGAGCGTTATTTTCTTGCTTAAAAATTTCCAAAAATCCATAAAAATTAAAAATTTTCAGAAATCCAAAAAGATTTTATTTTCTTTATAGTGTATATATATTCTCTCTTTGTGTTTGGTATTGTTTTCTTTTGCTTTCACAGGTGTATGCGTACTAGATCTTCAACTTATCAAGAGCCCGAGACTCGTGAAGATTTAGCTATGGCAGGTGTGAACAATAACAATAATCCCCCGCACCTCAACAATAACAACAACAATGTTCTTCCACAGCCCGATCTTCGGACAATGGAGGAGCTTTGTCAACCCACCATGTTTAGACGAGGAGGACCGATTACGCCGATGCAAATCACGGCTCCGGAGTTTTCGTTGAAGCATCACATGATCCAACAAGTGCAAACTAATCCATTCCGCGGAATGCCTGATGATGATGCCAACAAGCACCTCGACAAATTCATTACTATCACTCAAAGCATGAAGTTGCCCGGTGCTACTATGGATGTTCTTCGCCTTCAACTCTTCCCACATACTTTATCACACCACGCCGAAAAATGGTTTGGTCGTCTCGCGAAGAATTCCATTCATACTTGGGATGACATGACTCAACGATTTTTGTCGCGCTACTTTCCACCATCCATGGTCACGAGCCTTCGAAATCAAATCAGCGGTTTCATGCAAGAACCCGATGAATCTCTCTTTGATGCTTGGGAAAGATATAATGTTTTGATCGATCGATGTCCAAACCACAACATGATCCCCGTGACCTTAATTGATACTTTCTACAACGGTTTGACTTTTCGTGATCGTGACTACTCATCACAAAAACTGGGATTCCTCCGCTTCTTCAAGGAACAACCCGAGAGTCAATGTTTCTTCTACTTCAGCAAACCCCGATATGACCGAATTCACCCGCATGATGGCCGAAATGAACAAAAATATCTTGCTCATCGCTTCAAACCAACAACAACAAGTTAAAGCGGTAGCAAATCCTTATGAGACATGTGGCGGTCCTCACTCATACACTGATTGTCCTTCTACTCAAGGCAATCCGGAAAACGTGTATGCGGCTTATGGTAATTATTCACCGGAAAATTACCAAGCCCGACCTCAAGGGGATCGAAATTTGCTAAGTTACCGGTCCAACAACTATCTTTCACCCGGTTTTTCTCCTCAAAACCACAACCCCAACAACAACTACACTAGAAGCAACCAAATCCCACCTCGAGCTTCTAATCCTTATCACCCACCCGCTCAACAAGCCCCACCCATCAGTCACGATGTTGAAGCTTTAATGAGAACCCAAGGAGAGCAAATTAAGAATCTGCAAAGCCAAATTATCAATTTGAAAGGGGATATCACTAAGCAAGGGAATGACATTAGATCCGAGCTTTGAAATGATATACAATCCTCCTTCAGCAATCAAACGAATGATTTGAAGAATATGCTGGCTAGTTTCTTACCCACCACTCAACCCTCTACTTCGGGATCTCTACCTTCAAACACCGTCACCAATCCGAGAGAGAATGTGAGTGCTATTACTACCCGTAGTGGAGCAACTTTAGTAGGACAATCTATCCCACCCCCAGTTACACCATCTACACCTCCTCCACCACCATTTATCCCTACTACTCCCACACCTAGTATTAGTACACCATTACCGTCTCCGCCTCGTCGTGAATAAGTACCCAAGAAGAACCCTTCACCAACCCCACCTTCCTCCTTTAACCCTTCAACATCTCAACCTTCACCTTCTACACCTCCACCACCCAACCCCAGCATTCCTTACCCTTCTCGACTCAACAAGGCTAGAATTTTGACTAAGATTGACATTCTAGTCTCTAACTTTTTGGAAAAGATTGTCGGCATGAAAGTCACCTTTACCCTTGTTGAAGCTCTTGCCCAAATGCCGTAATTTGTCAAGATGTTTAAGGAATTGCTTAGTAAGAAGGAGAAGATAACCGAGTTTGTTAATACTCGCTTGAATGAAAATTGCTCTGCAATCCTTCTTAAAGAACTTCTAGAAAAACTTGGAGATCCCGGTCGTTTTGTGCTACCTTGTACTTTTAACCAAACCGACAAATTTACTGCCTTAGCCGATCTCGGGGCAAGTATAAATTTGATGCCTTTAAGTGTTTGTAAAAAGTTATCATTGCCCGACCTTACACCCACAAAGATGACTCTTGAGCTTGCAAATCGCACTCTCGCTTACCCCGTCGATATTGCCGAAGATGTGTTCATTAAAGTTGGCACTTTCACTTTTCCGGTCGACTTTGTCGTTGTTGATTATGAAATGGACCCTCGTATTCCGTTAATACTTGGACGCCCATTTTTGAGAACCGGTAGAGCTTTAATAGATGTGGATAAATGTAAACTCATCTTAAGAGTCGGGGATGATGCACAAGTTTTTGAAATGGGGAAGCTTACAAGCGAATCCTATGGAAGAAAATCGGCGAATATGATTAATGTGCTTGATGATTTTGTCGTCTACAACAATCCTCTATTCGATTCTTGCAATGATAATCCACTGTTTCAAGATGATGTGGATGATTCTCTCTCCAATTTGGAACCTTCACCCATATATGATTCTCCACCGATCTTTGATGCTTATGATGATGATTCTAGTTCCGATGGGGATGATTATGATGATTTTACTTCCGAGTATCCCGACATGCCCACTTATGATGAGTTTGATGAGGCCGATACTCTTTCGAGTGATTCTTCTCATGATGAAGATCCTCCGCCAACCATGCTTAATCCTACTTTGGATGATTACTCATTTGAGGAAGACTTTTCTACTTTTATCAATATTTACTTCCCTCATGAGAGTGATGCCCCTCCTTTGGACTTTGATGATTATGGTCTTCATCCTTCTACGGATTTGAAGAATTTTTTTTCAAAGGAGCCGACATCGGACGACACCAACATCCGCAACACGTATGTTTTGACACCTCTTTGTCCACCTTCTGAGGACAAGGTTGTGCCTTTTCTTCGCGGATGTTCTTCAAATTATGCTAATCCTAAGTGCTATTTTCCCCTAAAGAAAAAGGTGTTCGACCCCGGTATTGAAATTTTTAAGCCATCTCAGTATCCGTCTGATGAAATAAAAGGAAAGATCTTTGGAACTTATGAGATATGCTTGCACCTCTTCACCCTTGCTTCCACCGTGCTCCATCTTTGCTTAAGGTAACCTTGCCTACTCTTCTTTGGCTTGCCTTGTTCGCCTTAAGCTTGTGTTATTTGATGGACGAAAACTATGTATTTGATCCCGGTGGATATTTTTAAAGCTTCTTCCTATGATAATCAAGGTCGAGTCAGGCTCACGACTCGGTGAACAAAAATCAAGCGCTTCTTGGGAGGCAACCCAAAGTATCTATCTTTTAGCTATCTTTATCCTAAGTGTAGGGGAGACCCGTTGGTGTTTGCTATTTTCTCTCTTCTCATATTCAGGGATTCGAGCTTTCAAAGATCCACTCTTGATGATTTTTGACGACCCGTGATTCCGTGTTTCCGTCTTCCCGGTTCTATCCTAAACTCTTTTTGATTCACTATTTTATATTTTCTCAATATTAAAATAGGAATCTCTTTAGTTTTCCTTTCCTTAGCAAGATTTAAACAACGTGCACAATGTCCTAAGTGTAGGGGAGTTTACTCCCACATGCTTAAACATTGAGGACAATGTTTATATCAAGTGTAGGGGGACTTCTATCGAAGTTAAGTGGTCTTTTCCTTGTATTTGTCCTCATTTTAACCGGAAAATCAATCAATTTCTCGACATTTTTCAAAATTTGTGATTTATTTTGGCCTAGTAGTTTTACCTTTGTATAGTTATTTCCTTTCTTTACTAGAATAAATTTTAATAAAGTGGTTTTAATTTTCAACGTTTTGAATCTTTTGACTCAACTCGAGTTTACTTATCTTAGTTTACTCTAGCTAGTATCCTTAACGTGTTTAAGTCAAGTTTTGCTAGACTTTTATATCGGGAGCTTTAAAACGCGAAAGTCTTAACTCTCACGGGTTAAGAACAAGAACTTTTCGCAAGTTCCTATAATTGATCCTAGAGAGTCGTTTATCAAGGGAACTTTAAAATGCGATTTCTAAACTTGAAAAAGTCTAAGATTTGCAAGATCCTATAGACGACTTGAAAACCCAAAACTTTGATTTAATTGGCTAAGCATCCACGATTCTCATTCCTTGAGATTTTAAAATGTGGAGAACGAGAGATGATAGAGTCAATTATAAGTTGGTATTCTTTCGTGAATTTATGTGAGTTAATTAAGAGCCTATTCTCCCATCGCTTGCTAATAAATTTATCTGCAATAAATAAGGTTGTACGGTTTGAAAAGTTACTTAGCTTCTAGCCCAAGATCGTTTAAAAGTTGCTCGGTATTGATTAGAGTTCATAGCCAAGGCATAACTTATTGAAGCGGGATGCGAAGATTGGCGAGTTCGAAAAGGTCCTAACAAGACATGAGGGCTACATTTTGTTGCTAAAGATCCAAAAGTGATGTGAAGAATCATTTATCAAAAATCAATATGAAGGATCGAGACACACGACGAAAAGCAAATACTCCCGTAAAGATTATGGAGAAGTCTATCCAAAAAGGCCCTAACAAGGTATGAGGATAAATAGATCCAAGTCCTAAAAGGAGGCGGATCGTTGTATATCAAAATCCCAAATAAAGATTGGAGAAAAATGAAGAAGTCGTGGTCCAAGTATGAAGAATCTCTCAAAACTTCAAGTGAAGAGATTCCTATTATGAAGAGGAGACCATAATTTCAAGAACGTCTCTCAAGATTTGAAGTATGAAGTCACTGCCAAATATCGGTCGAGAAAGGTCTCAAATCGCGAAGCGAGTTATGCCAAGATATGAACTTTTTGAGGTCCCGAGAAGTAGTTTTAAAAGATTTTGTCCTTTAGCTAACTATTGATTAAATCGTCCTACTTTATTTTCAGACTTAATAACTATCGAAATAAGTCAAACAATGCATCCTTGTGATCATTCAAGATAATAATAGAATATAAGAGATACACCTAGGAATAAGGGAGTCTAAGTAAATAATTGGCCCACATGAGTTCGTGTTAGTTTGCTAACTTATAATAACAATGATCTCGTTTTTAAGCTTGGTTTGGAGAATGTGAAAACTTGAGGATGATGATCATTCATGACATTTCCAAAACCCTAAGGTAAGTTTTTGGTTTCTTTACTTGTTTTGTTATTTTCTGTCTCTTTAATAAAGGCGAATATGGATTGATTATGATGGAAAATGTAAAACGTGCTTGTAACTAATGCATTGCATGAGGACATTGCAATGGTCAAGTGTAAGGGATTTGATAGGTGTGTAAACACCCATCCTTTTACCACTTAATTACAATAATAACCAGGCCCAAACGTGTATTTTATGTCGTAAATGTCAGAATTATGCGTGGTTTGTGTTTTTGTTGTGATTTAGGACGAAAATGTGAAAAAGGGAGAAAACACGGGCTTTTATCAAAGAAAAAGACAAAAGACGAAGTCAGGAAATCAAGAGTAGAAAAAGAACGGAAGTCCAAGACCTATTCTGAAGATTTATCGAAGAACAAGTCTAAAGACGAAAGTTTAATAAAGCCGAGGAACTCAAGTCTTATTAATGAAGAATTTTCAAGACGAGTTTAATTAATCCGAGACAACGTTGAAAAAGTCGAAGAATTAAGGAGACGAAAAGACGGAAAGAAAGAAAGAAAGAAGGAAGCAACACATGCTCCCCTCTCCCTATATATAGACGCCACACCTCTTCATTTGAGGTGTTGGCTAATAGTGACAATTAGTTCTTCCACCATTTACATTACTTTCAATTTAAATTCATGTCATTTCCTTAATTGTCTTGCACTTTTAATACTTTTAATTCCAAGTAAGTGTTTTTAATTTTGTCACTTTAATCTTTATTTACCTTTGATCAAGTTTACTTTTATCATTCTCTTTCTACCTTTCTCTTGCTTTTGGTTTATTTTAAATTCGGATTAAGCAAGAAACTGCTTAATCTCTTTGCTTATTTTACTAAAAAGTTTAACTTTTATGAGATGAGCTATAAGTTTGACAATCTTATTGGCTCGTTTTGTACTTAGCTTATTTTATTTTCTTAGTTTTCTAAAAACTTTCATTTTTCTAAAAGTTTGCTTATTTCATTTTCTTATTTCGTGCTTTAAAAAAGTTTTTAAATTTATTGCTTATTTTCTCGTCTATTCATCATTTCAGTTAAGATTTTGTTAGTGCTTATTGGAATTAGCTTATTTGGTTCTTGTGCTTATTGCGAAATTGTAATCCATCGGAAAGTAAGGGATACCACACATTGCGACAGCTTTACTTAGCCACATTCCGATTGTGACAGAATTGGAAGAAGGGTTTTGGATTCCGACAGAGGATTGCGATCTAGTAACATCCCCCTCATTCTGATCTGGGATTGCGATCGCACATTGCGATCGCATATTCCGACGGGTCTTGAGGTTTTCTAAGTCTAAGTGCTACCCAATTTTATTGAGTAACATTCCGATCTAGGATTGCGATCTAAACTTTGCGATCTGAACTACATTCCGATAGGTTGCACTTTCCCTTATTCTGATACCCATATTCCAATAGATACATTCCGATCTGGATTCCGATGGGTGTGGTGACAGCATTCCGATCTAACATTCTGATGGTTGTGGGTTTGGAATTATAATTTGCTTTGTTTGAATTTTATTTTTAAGTTTACATTTTTAATACTTTGTCAAATTTAAGTTTTCGTCACGCTTTAGTTTTAGTTCATTTAATTAATTTAACTTTAAAAAGTTTTATATTGCACCCTTTACTTTTAATTAGTCTTAGATTTAATTAACCGTCATTTACTTTTAAGTTTTTCACTTTTAAATATACTACAACGACAAACCTTTGTTTCCACCAAAAGACGGCTGAGTCGCATTTAAACCGGAAATCAATTCGATTAGACCACTTCAACGAACTTTAATTTTCATACTAGGTGAAAGCCTCGTATTACCTCCCGAGAAGTGCTTGTTTTTGTTCACCGAGTCGTGAGCCTGACTCGACCTTGATTAGCATGGTAACAACCTTGAAGAACATCCACCGGGATCAAATACATGGTTTTCATCAATCAAGTAGCACAAGCTTAAGGTAAACAAGGCAAGCCAAAGAAGAGTAGGCAAGGTTCCCTTAAGCATTTGTTGAGCACGGTGGTAGACAGTAGGATGCAGTGCAAGCATATCTCCATTGTTTCCAAAAATCTTTCCTTTTATTTCATCAGATGGATACTGAGATGGCTTGAAAATCGTGATACCCGGATCAAAAACCTTTTCCTTTAAGGGAAAATAAGACTCAGGCTCAGTAGAATTTGAAGAATATTCGCTCATAAATCTCACACTCTCATCCTCAGAAGGTGGATAAAGAGGTGTCAAGAAATAAGTACTACGGATATCGGTGTCTTCCGGTTTCTTCTCCTTTGAAACAGGTTTCTTAATATCCGAAGGAGGATGAAGACCATAATCAAAGTCCAAAGGAGGAGAATCATTCTCATTGGGCAAGTAAGTATTGAGAAAAGTAGCAAAATCTTCCTCAAATAAGTAGTCATCCAAAGTAGGATCAAGCATTGTTAGTGGAGGATCTTCATCAAAAATAAGAACAAGGTCATCATTTGAAGAATCACTCGAAAGAGTATCAACATCATCAAAATCATCATATGTTGGCATGTCTTTATACTCTGAAGTAAAATCATCATAATCTTACATATCGGAACTAGAATCATCATAGATTGGTGGAGGATCATATATTGGTGGAGGATCCAAATTGGAGAGAGAATCATCCACATCATCTTGGAAAAGTGGATTATCATAGCAAAAATCGAAAAGAGGATTGTTGTAGACGACAAAATCATCAAGCTGTGTACTTTCACAAGTAATTGTATCAAGCTCGTCTTGAAGCACATTAATCATATTCGCCGATTCTCTTCCATTGAATTTGTTTGTGATCTTCCCCATTTTAAACACTTGTGCATCATTCCCGAATCTTAGAATGAGTTCACCTTCGGCAACATCGACTAAAGCTTTTATGGTTCTCAAGAATGGCCGTCCAAGTATTAACAGAATGCGAGGTCCATTTCATAATCAACAACAACAAAATCGACCAGAAAATTGAAGGTACCAACTTTAACAAACACATCTTCGGCAATACCAACGGGGTAATCGAGAGTTCGATTTGCTAGCTCAAGAGTCATCTTTGTTGGTGTAAGTTCGGGTAATGATAACTTTTTCCAAAAACTTAAAGGCATCAAATTTATACTTACCCCGAGATCGGCTAAGGCAGTAAATTCTTCGATTTGGTTAAAAGTACATGGTAGCACAAAACGACCGGGATCTCCAAGTTTTTCCGGATGTTCTTTAAGAAGGACTGCAGAACAATTTTCATTTAAGCGTGTGTTGACAAACTTAACCATCTTTTCCTTCTTACTAAGCAATTCCTTGAATGCTTTCACAAATTTCGGCATTTGGACAAGTGCTTCAACGAGGTTTGTGACAATCCGTCAATTCATGGTTGATATTTTATTCTCAATATTTATTTGAAAATATTATTTTAATGTTATATTATGAACTCACTTATTTTTGGGAAGTAATTTGGATTTACGTCTTGAAGTAGCATCGACTACGTCTAAACCGGAGGATTCAACATTACGTGCTTACGTTTACATACACCATTTTGATGACAGTCCGACATTTCAGAAAATAAATTTGTCCGTGAATATTATTTTGAGATTTTAAATTTGTGTTGGTTCATAAACTCACAAATTTTTGAGATTTTAAATTAGGTATTTACGTTTTCGAACTCCGTTTTTGATGAGACAATTTTTATTAGATTCGTTTTGTGCCGTTGATTCATAATTTATAAAAACGTTTTTCGTAAAACGACCCGAGGGCACGCAAATCGATGAAACTAGAATCGAGGAATACCCGTAAATTAGTGGGATGAGACAAAACAAGTTTTGCCCCACCCCACTAACATGGGATGGGCAAAACATTGACTCAACACCATGAGGTGTCAAGTGTGTAAGCTTACTAGCTACACTTGTTAGCCTAAGCTTAACAAGTAAGCTATCCAACAAACAAAACCATCTTTCACTAACCATTTCTTCACTTGTACATGCAAAACCACTAAACCACCCTTCCTCTCTCTATCATTTCGTCCCACAATCCTCAAAAATAACCCTCATTTGATCTATTTTAACCATAAATTCATGTGTTATTCATACACATGATGATGCTCCTTTGAAGTCTTGAAGATTGGAGGTGATTTTAACATCCAAGGAGGAGATTTATTGGTGTCTTAGGGCTGATTTCTCAAAGAGTCTACAAATACTTAATGATCCTAGAAGTGGTGTTGATATCTCATAAGATTGGTTACCCAAAACGAAGTCTTGTTCATCATCAATCTCATCTTTTCATCATCATTGTGGTATAAAGATTTTCCTCCTCATCCTCTTGTTATTTATGATTATGTAATCTTGTATTTCTTTCACTTATGTATATGTATATGATGATGAATGATGATTAAAAATATTGTGTGGGGATTTGGTGTTGATAAACATGCTTAAAAAGATAAAAAAACTATAAGAAACAAGGTTAAAATCTTGCTTAATTTAGATGGCTGTATAAAACAGTAAAGAACCATATGGTAAACTGGTAAAATGACTTGAATAAATTGATATACAGTAAGTTATGGGTCTTGTACACATGTGAGAGTTGGCCATGCCATGGAATCATTGTAATGAGTGAGATAAGATCAAAACAAGTTTAGAGTACCAATCTGAGTTTACTATTTTGGACGATTTTTAGAAAATACTTAGAAGATGATTCAACAGTAGCTATAAAAGAGTTAAATGGATCACATATCATGTAGTTTATGTGATAAAAATTTGAGCTTCTATCTCCATATAGAACTCTAGATATGGCAGTTTTGGTGAAGATGAAAGTAAAAATCAGATTTTGAGAATTAATGTTTATTACTATTATATAAGCACTCAAAATTATATTGTATAAAATGTAAAGTTAAAACCCACTAACTTATGGATTTTATTTATATAAATATGTAAAAGGTTAAATAAGTGTATAAATTATAAAAATGGTAGTGGAATAACACTTATAAGTAATAAAAACTATAAACTTGATTTTTACGACTTTTTCGGCTATTACCGCAAAATTAACGTTTTTGTTAAATAAAACTTAGACGGTTGGACCCGTCTAATGTAAACTTTTATAAAACTCATATACTGATATATAAACATGTATAACAAGTAAAAACCGATAAAACCGAACTATAGAACATACGGACATTAACGAGCTAAATAAGCATATTGGACTAATAATTGGACTAAATAAGTTAAACACTTATAAAAAAATGCTTATTGGGCTTAACCCATTTGGGCCTAACATATAAAGTATAACTACTGATAATATAAGTATGAAATCGATTAATACAAGTTAATAAACTTATAATAGGCTTATTGGACCTAAAACACGTAAATAGGTAAAACCAGTAAACTAGTAAGAAGTTACCAATACGTAAACACTAAAATGAGTAAAAGAGAATATGTAAACCCACTTGATCATCATATATATAAAATCATCATATGTATACATAATTGTTATTTTTATAAAGTCATTGGACATGAGTCTAAGACGAGTATTATTTGTCTAGGTTTCCGTGATTGAAGCACGTACCGTACGTCCGAATTGCCGATAACCCGCCTTCCCACATCAACGTGAGTTCATAGCCTCGCACTCTTTTAAATGTTTTTATGAAATATTTTATAAACCCACTAGGGAGATAACATGTTAGTTTTTATAAAATAGGACACCATTTGTCCCGATTGTTTGTTTATTGATTTGGACCCGAATGATTGTATGACCCGATAAATGATTAAATGACCCGATAGATGAAATAAAATGGATTGTTAAAGTTAGGTTATGTCACTAAAAGTCTCATTAGCATGAATTGTGAACTACCGGGATTTGGTAGACGCTTATGCATATAATAGTACTATTTGGGGACGATCACCCCAGTTCGCGCCTTGACGGTTGATCCCCGTCGTGCCACATTGATTGGTAAGCGAATTTATGTATGAGAAGATTTCCATAGCGTGACCTTTGTGACGACACGCTACTTTAGATGGGCAAATTGAGTATCGGGTTAGCTACCCGTTGTTGGTTTAGTAAGGTAACAATGTCATGCGGCTTATAATAATCCAATTAACAAAATACTACTAGACGCACCGAATTACGATGTATTGCCTGACTAGCAATACAGGGTCATACTATTGATATTATGTTTGTGTTTTGGTTTTTCATAACCATATTCATATAACGGTTTTTATTTTTATACAACGTCATAAGACGTATTGTATGATGTTTTTACGACATTGGCTCGTATAATGATTTTTAAGGCAAACGCCTATATTATGATTTTGATGAAGATTTGTATAAAATGACTTTGGCTATTTTATGGCCTATTAAAATGATTTGTACAAAATGATTTTCAGTAATAATTTTATACTTATATTATATTGAAGGATTTTATTTAACTCTATGAATTCACTCGGCGTTATCGCTGACCTTTTCTTTTAACATGTTTTATCTCAGGTACTTGAAGGTAATTCTCGGGAAGACAACAAGAATTCATGGCCCACACTTAAACAATAATTTCCGTTCAAATGCCTTGTAAAACCTGTATGAAATATAATGACTTGGGACCTATGTAAATTTGATATTTATGAATGGAAATGCTTTACTATTAAACAACGCGACTTTTAAGCGTTGTCTATGATGTGAGTAATTTGCTATCCCGTAACACCAACTAGTCTTTCGCTGAACTGAGTTGTATAAATTTGGGGGTGTTACAGTTTGGTACCAGAGCTCTCGTTATAGAGAACGAAAGATTTTTAAAACCAAGGTTTTGAATAAAACATTTCAAAATCTTTTAACTAAAAACATTTTTCTAAAATGTCTAAAAATCTTTTGACTATAACGGTGCTGAAGAATTCCCGAGTTACCGACAAGGCCAGACTGAGAAGTGTTATTCTAATATATATATATAACTTGGATTATATATATATATATATATATATATATATATATATATATATATATATATATATATATATATATATATATATATATATATATATATATATATATATATATATATATATATATATATATATATATATATATATATGATGTAATTTTATTACATGATTGTTTGATGATTATTTTGATATTTATACGAGGTATTTATACGACGTAGATTGTCACAAGGAACCCTAAATCCCCTAGTAAATTAATCGAAGCTATTCTCGTAGGAATTCTAGCTATACTAGATCTAAACCAAGTTGTGGATATTTATGATCCCAACAAAATGGTTGATATTCGTAGAAATGTAGATATTAGTTGATTGTGATATTGAAGAAGAATTGGCGAGATTAAATCTGATATCGATGTCATGACGATCTTTCCATATAGAGTGGAGTTTGACAAAACGTTACCACCTAGAAAGATGTCATCTGATTCGTTGCTATCCAATTCTTAAATTGAAATCGAAAGGGTGAATGTTGCACTTGAGGCTGTCATTGGAACCATTACCCAAAAGCCTCATGCCACTAGTACCTTTCCGAGAAGTCTAGTTGAATGATCAAGTCAGTTCATGCTAGTGACTCATTTGATAATTGTTGTTGTAAGAGCTATAGGATTGGAAATTAAGTGTTGATCATATTGAGCTTTTATTGCCCTATTAAGGTTTATAAATAAGGTTGAAAGTATTGGAGAATGAGGTAGGATATTGCATTGAGTATAAATTAGTTAAAACTTGAATAAAGTAAAATTTAACCCGAATGGAATATGAGATTGATAAGAGGAAGTCGTTAAGTTCTGTGATTAGATTATAAGGATTTAATTGATTGTTGATTCGTGTTAAGGGTTGTTCCTAAGCCATTGTCCAATGACGAGGATGCCCAATGTCCAATAAATAAATTGAAGAAATCTTCTTCTGAATTGAGACCGATGGATCTTCAGGGACATGTGGAACACCTAATGACTCTTGTAGATTAGTATTAATTGTGGTATCTTTTAAAATCCCTAACTTAACTGAGACATCAGTTGGTAGGATGAGTTCTGAGAATTGTATGACATAGTGACACGTAATGTGTTACGGTACAATTTTGACTTGTTTGTGATTAATGAAAAGACTACCGTTGATTGCTAAATTCTACATGTATCGATGTTATCTATCTTTTATTGCTTCATCCTAATGTTCGCGTTAGTGATGCAACCATTGAACAAGTACTCAAATCGAATTGAGTTACGTTGTGAATTATTCTTTTCTGAGTGCCATCGAGGTCACGAACCTCATGATTATTTGGCTAAGCTCATTTCCTATCATATTGTAGTTAGTTCTTGGGAACAACTCTTCGTCACTCTTTTGCAGATCACACATTGTTTTTATAAAGTTAAAACGGTATCCTTTGAGAAAATTTAATTTTCATCACAATAAGGATTATTCAAAGTGAAATTTATAAGTGATTGATATCAAAATGAAGTTGTTTATGAGACGCTTTGGAAACTTAATTATTTCCTTAACAAAGAAAACCTTTGTAAATATATTTCTGAATTAAGCGTGAAAATGTTTTTATTATAGACATGATGATAAAATTTTGACGAACTGAGTATTGCATCGATAATCTTGAAATTGTATATAGTTGCGCGCCTACATACAATTTGGAATGGACCATGCAAGGCTGATTAGTAGTCACCATAAAACTGATTAATAAACACTAAATTTTCTTTGAAGATTGTGAAAGATTAAAATTTATGAGATCTACAAGAAGTGAAAAATAAGGACATAGTGTTAGGGACACCTACATATGTGCCCATACTATTTATTCTTCTGAGTCGAATTTACTCATCTGTGGAAATTGTCTTATTTGACAATTGACACTTCTTTCTTGTCCAATTCTCCCGTAGCGAGATTCTTAGGAAAAGTATTTGATTACCGAGTGTTGATACCCGACTGGATGTATCGACGTTCTTATCATTTCTCTTGATTTGATTTCATTTTAATGACCTGGGTAACGATCTGAGGAGCTTTCGAATGCGTACTCGAATCATGAAAACATGGGATATATTCATATTCGTTAAATGTTTTCGTCTGAATCTGATTTGAAATTCTCTCGCGTAGATTATGTGTTGACCTTACTCTTTAGATGGTAGTTGTGTCTCCATATATCCTTGAATTTGTGAAGGATTATGAGTAATTATTAGTCTTTTGAGAAGTTCACATCTTATCGACGGCACTGAAACTGGAAAGTTGATATTGCCAGTAAAATGGATTGATTGATTATGACATGACGACATTGTCTTAATTGATGGGAACACGAGTAGAATTCCCCGAAAAGATAAGATGTTGATTATCAAAAGTGATCTAAATAATTCTCGATGGATGACCATATCCTGTATTTAGACTTGAAATTATACCGTGAATGGTTGTGAATTAGTCATAGATATTATAATCTAGAAAGAACCTAATATGAATTTATTAAAAAGGTGTTTCTTTTATCTGAAACTTTAGTAGGTATTTATTGGTGAATTACCTAGACTTTTGCCATTAAGGCAAATTGAAATTGGTATTGATTATATTCCCGGTGTTGCACCTGTGGCGTGTGCACTGTACGTCAGCACCATCTGAATTAAAGGAATTACCGTACAACTAAGAGAGTTGTCGGAAAAAGATTTTATTCTACCGAGCTCGTCATCATGAAGAGCTATGGTGTTATCATTCCTTGTATTTATAGATTATTGTGAACTGAGTAAATTGACAATCGAAAACAATATCCATAACTCGAAATGGAAGATTCGTTCGATCATTTACAAGGTTCTAGCAATTTGATCCACGGCATAGTTATCATCAACTTCGCATCTGCGAAAAAGGATTATGTATTCCAATCACTACATCCTGTACTTGTAATGAACATTATGAGTTTCACGTGGTGACGTTTGGATTGGCTAATGCACAGTGAATCATGTGTGAAGGCTGTAATTTGATAAATTCATGCTCGCGATCATTAAGGACCATTTGTTTGTTTATAAGTATAAAAAGGAGTTAATAATGCCCTAAATTGGCCGAACAATGAAAACATGTACTTTGAATATTTAAACATGTGATTTAAGACTTAATCCTTTATATTATTTGACCGTATGATTAATAGAAAAAGGAATATATTGACTCTTTAAAAATTTGAGCCATTTGAAACTTTGGGTTTTACCAAAAGGAAAGTGCAAATATATTTTGACAAATGTTTTAACAAAGAACTTTTGAGGGATTATTCCCTTATAACCAAAACATTTAACTAAACTTTTGTTTAGGGGTAAATGTTTTTGCATACTTTTAGAAAACCTAAGAAGAATTAAGGAAACTATATAACTTATTACTTGAAATTCGAAACGACAATTTTTGCTTTTCAAATAAGAAAAATTTTGACCAAAGTGTAACCAAAGATTTTTCGAACATTTACGAATCTTAATAATCATTTTCGATAAAACAACAAAAATCTTGTTAATTAAATTCAAATTCATTTTTGAACATTTTCATATAATTGGTCGAACTAAGAAATTTAAAATCTTTACGTTTACGTTTCATAAAAATTGAATATTTATTATTTAATTAGTTGTAATAATTATCGACGCTTTAGACGTCGGATTGAGTAAAACGGATAAAAATGATAGTTGAGAAGAAACTAAAACATAGAAGATATGAAGAAAGAATTTTGAATAAATACGGTTATGATATTTATTTCATCAGGAAAAATGAATATAAATACTGACACATTATGTAGAAAATATAAAGAACCAATTAGGATGTGTTCCTTAATAATGAAGGTGCAAAATAAATTGCCAAACAATTTAAAATATAGCCGATGCTTATAAAAAGGATAATATAGATAATAAAAAGTGGTTCGCGGATAATGTGAACCATTAAAATTGAGAAGCCGATAGCGTTAAATATTTTAAAGACCACTTGTGATTGTCTAAATATGGAGGTTTGTGAAATTTAGTTATGTTGGGAACTTGTAAGTATAAGTACTCTATTTATGTCATTTATGATTTAAAGTATCTTTGTCTGAAGAAGTTGTACTGATGGCAATTATGAAGGCAGACATCGCCTCATACATTAGTAAACGTCTAGCTATTGCAAGTTCATCATCTGAATTTGATTCGATTTGGGTCATCGTCGACAGACTGACCAAATCTGCTAATATCATTCTCGTTAATGATAATTGCAAAGGAGTTATGTAAACATAGTGTGCCTGTATCGAACATCTTTATCAAGATCCTCGCTTCGCATCGAATTTCTAGAGATTTGCTCAGAAATCATTGAGAACGAACCTTGATGAGAGTACTATGTACCACCCCAATCGAAGGGACGAGGTAAAGTAACGATACAAAATACTATAAGCGATGTTCTATGTTGAATGATTGACCTTTGGTAATAGACCGTATAATCGCTTTCCTTAGGAAAGATTATCATTGAGAAATATCGTATTAGGATTGAAATCGAATCTTGTTAGGGTCTATATTAGAGCATCTGTAAGCAGGAGTTGAGATAAAGACACCTGACATACACCCATTGTGAGTTAGACATGTCTTTTAGGTTTAAGGTTTCCTATGATGGTGAACCTAACCTTACAAAATACTCGATCGCGAGATCTGAAATGATTGTTGAAATTAGGATCTGATTATTGACTGCCGGTAGTGGGCAAGAAGTTATGTGAATATGAAATGTAGATCTTGAAGTGCCAGATGGGTAGCGAAGTTATGCCAAAAATTTTAACCATGGAAAATGAATTGATGATCTGAAAGATCATGGGATATTAGTCCCCGTAGTATGGGACCATTGAGATAATATAAAAGATTTGTTTGAAAGGCATATAAGCTGGATCTACCCTAGGACTTCAAGGGCTGCGTGAATTATGTTTCATATATCGAACTTGATAAAATGCCTATCAAGTGAAAATCTGACTATTCCTTAATAAAGTTTAGATCGGCGAAAAGTTGCATTCATCAAAAACCCGTGAAAATCATGGATAGAGAAAGTAAGTCAACATTGAGCCTGATCTTATTCCCGTAGTTATCTTTGATGAAACTCGCGTATTGTAATGGATTACACTAGTGAGAAAAGACCGATTGTGGAGGAAATACCCACATGGCTTTAACTCTATAAGAAGCGAGTAGTAAGATGATCTTTGAGGACAAAGATCCTGTTTAGGGGTAAATGCTGTGACAATCCGTGAATTCATGGTTGATATTTTATTCTAAATATTTATTTCAAAATATTATTTTAATGTTATATTATGAACTCACTTATTTTTGGGTAGTAATTTGGATTTACGTCTTGAAGTAGCATCGACTACGTCTAAACCGGAGGATTCAACATTACGTGCTTACGTTTACATACACCATTTTGGTGACAGTCTGACATTTCAGAAAATAAATTTGTCCGTGAATATTATTTTGAGATTTTAAATTTGTGTTGGTTCATAAACTCACAAATTTTTGAGATTTTAAATTACGTATTTATGTTTTCGAACTCCGTTTTTGATGAGACAATTTTTATTAGATTCGTTTTGTGTGTTGATTCATAATTTATAAAAACGTTTTTCGTAAAACGACCCGAGGGCACGCAAATCGAGGAAACTAGAATCGAGGAATACCCGTAAATTAGTGGGATGAGACAAAACAAGTTTTGCCCTACCCCTCTAACATGGGATGGGCAAAACATTGACTCAACACCATGAGGTGTCAAGTGTGTAAGCTTACTAGCTACACTTGTTAGCCTAAGCTTAACAAGTAAGCTATCCAACAAACAAAACCATCTTTCACTAACCATTTCTTCACTTGTACATGCAAAACCACTAAACCACCCTTCCTCTCTCTATCATTTCGTCTCACAATCCTCAAAAATAACCCTCATTTGATCTATTTTAACCATAAATTCATGTGTTACTCATACACATAATGATGCTCCTTTGAAGTCTTGAAGATTGGAGGTGATTTTAACATCCAAGGAGGAGATTTATTGGTGTCTTAGGGCTGATTTCTCAAAGAGTCTACAAATACTTAATGATCCTAGAAGTGGTGTTGATATCTCATAAGATTGGTTACCCAAAACCAAGTCTTGTTCATCATCAATCCCATCTTTTCATCATCATTGTGGTATAAAGATTGTCCTCCTCATCCTCTTGTTATTTATGATTATGTAATCTTGTATTTCTTTCACTTATGTATATGTATATGATGATGAATGATGATTAAAAATATTGTGTGGGGATTTGGTGTTGATAAACATGCTTAAAAAGATGAAAAACTATAAGAAACAAGGTTAAAATCTTGCTTAATTTAGATGGCTGTATAAAACAGTAAAGAACCATATGGTAAACTGGTAAAATGACTTGAATAAATTGATATACAGTAAGTTATGGGTCTTGTACACATGTGAGAGTTGGCCAAGCAATGGAATCATTGTAATGAGTGAGATAAGATCAAAACAAGTTTAGAGTACCAATCTGAGTTTACTATTTTGGACGATTTTTAGAAAATACTTAGAAGATGATTCAACAGTAGCTATAAGAGAGTTAAATGGATCACATATCATGTAGTTTATGTGATAAAATTTGAGCTTCTATCTCCATATAGAACTCTAGATATGGCAGTTTTGGTGAAGATGAAAGTAAAAATCAGATTTTGAGAATTAATGTTTATTACTATTATATAAGCACTCAAAATTATATTGTATAAAATGTAAAGTTAAAACCCACTAACTTATGGATTTTATTTATATAAATATGTAAAAGGTTAAATAAGTGTATAAATTATAAAAATGGTAGTGGAATAACACTTATAAGTAATAAAAACTATAAACTTGATTTTTACGACTTTTTCGGCTATTACCGCAAAATTAACGTTTTTGTTAAATAAAACTTAGACGGTTGGACCCGTCTAATGTAAACTTTTATAAAACTCATATACTGATATATAAACATGTATAACAAGTAAAAACCGATAAAACCGAACTATAGAACATACGGACATTAACGAGCTAAATAAGCATATTGGACTAATAATTGGACTAAATAAGTTAAACACTTATAAAAAAATGCTTATTGGGCTTAACCCATTTGGGCCCAACATATAAAGTATAACTACTGATAATATAAGTATGAAATGGATTAATACAAGTTAATAAACTTATAATAGGCTTATTGGACCTAAAACACGTAAATAGGTAAAACCAGTAAACTAGTAAGAAGTTACCAATACGTAAACACTAAAATGAGTAAAAGAGAATATGTAAACCCACTTGATCATCATATATATAAAATCATCATATGTATACATAATTGTTATTTTTATAAAGTCATTGGACATGAGTCTAAGACGAGTATTATTTGTCTAGGTTTCCGTGATTGAAGCACGTACCGTACGTCCGAATTGCCGATAACCCGCCTTCCCACATCAACGTGAGTTCATAGCCTCGCACTCTTTTAAATGTTTTTATGAAATATTTTATAAACCCACGAGGGAGATAACATGTTAGTTTTTATAAAATAGGACACCATTTGTCCCGATTGTTTGTTTATTGATTTGGACCCGAATGATTGTATGACCCGATTGTATGACCCGATAAATGATTAAATGACCCGATAGATGAAATAAAATGGATTGTTAAAGTTAGGTTATGTCACTAAAAGTCTCATTAGCATGAATTGTGAACTACCAGGATTTGGTAGACGCTTATGCATATAATAGTACTATTTGGGGACGATCACCCCAGTTCGCGCCTTGACGGTTGATCCCCGTCGTGCCACATTGATTGGTAAGCGAATTTATGTATGAGAAGATTTCCATAGCGTGACCTTTGTAACGACACGCTACTTTAGATGGGCAAATTGAATATCGGGTTAGCTACCCGTTGTTGGTTTAGTAAGGTAACAATGTCATGCGGCTTATAATAATCCAATTAACAAAATACTACTAGACGCACCGAATTACGATGTATTGCCTGACTAGCAATACAAGGTCATACTATTGATATTATGTTTGTGTTTTGGTTTTTCATAACCATATTCATATAACGGTTTTTATTTTTATACAACGTCATAAGACGTATTGTATGATGTTTTTACGACATTGGCTCGTATAATGATTTTTAAGGCAAACGCCTATATTATGATTTTGATAAAGATTTGTATAAAATGACTTTGGCTATTTTATGGCCTATTAAAATGATTTGTACAAAATGATTTTCAGTAATAATTTTATACTGATATTATATTGAAGGATTTTATTTAACTCTATGAATTCACTCGGCGTTATCGTTGACCTTTTCTTTTAACATGTTTTATCTCAGGTACTTGAAGGTAATTCTCGGGAAGACAACAAGAATTCATGGCCCACACTTAAACAATAATTTCCGTTCAAATGCCTTGTAAAACCTGTATGAAATATAATGACTTGGGACCTATGTAAATTTGATATTTATGAATGGAAATGCTTTACTATTAAACAACGCGACTTTTAAGCGTTGTCTATGATGTGAGTAATTTGCTATCCCGTAACACCAACTAGTCTTCCGCTGAACTGAGTTGTATAAATTTGGGGGTGTTACAGTTTGGTACCAGAGCTCTCGTTATAGAGAACGAAAGATTTTTAAAACCAAGGTTTTGAATAAAACATTTCAAAATCTTTTAACTAAAAACATTTTTCTTAAATGTCTAAAAATATTTTGACTATAACGGTGCCGAAGAATTCCCGAGTTACCGACAAGGCCAGATTGAGAAGTGTTATTCTAATATATATATATAACTTGGATTATATATATATATATATATATATATATATATATATATATATATATATATATATATATATATATATATATATATGATGTAATTTTATTACATGATTGTTTGATGATTATTTTGATATTTATACGAGGTATTTATACGACGTAGATTGTCACAAGGAACCCTAAATCCCCTAGTAAATTAATCGAAGCTATTCTCGTAGGAATTATAGCTATCCTAGATCTAAACCAAGTTGTGGATATTTATGATCCCAACAAAATGGTTGATATTCGTAGAAATGTAGATATTAGTTGATTGTGATATTGAAGAAGAATTGGCGAGATTAAATCTGATATCGATGTCATGACGATCTTTATATATAGAGTGGAGTTTGACAAAACGTTACCACCTAGAAAGATGTCATCTGATTCGTTGTCATCCAATTCTTAAATTGAAATCGAAAGGGTGAATGTTGCACTTGAGGCTGTCATTGGAACCATTACCCAAAAGCCTCATGCCACTAGTACCTTTCCGAGAAGTCTAGTTGAATGATCAAGTCATTTCATGCTAGTGACTCATTTGATAATTGTTGTTGTAAGAGCTATAGGATTGGAAATTAAGTGTTGATCATATTGAGCTTTTATTGCCCTATTAAGGTTTATAAATAAGGTTGAAAGTATTGGAGAATGAGGTAGGATATTGCATTGAGTATAAATTAGTTAAAACTTGAATAAAGTAAAATTTAACCCGAATGGAATATGAGATTGATAAGAGGAAGTCGTTAAGTTCTGTGATTAGATTATAAGGATTTAATTGATTGTTGATTCGTGTTAAGGGTTGTTCCTAAGCCATTGTCCAATGACGAGGATGCCCAGTGTCCAATAAATAAATTGAAGAAATCTTCTTCTGAATTGAGACCGATGGATCTTCAGGGACATGTGGAACACCTAATGACTCTTGTAGATTAGTATTAATTGTGGTATCTTTTAAAATCCCTAACTTAACTGAGACATCAGTTGGTAGGATGAGTTCTGAGAATTGTATGACATAGTGACACGTAATGTGTTACGGTACAATTTTGACTTGTTTGTGATTAATGAAAAGACTACAGTTGATTGCTAAATTCTACATGTATCGATGTTATCTATCTTTTATTGCTTCATCCTAATGTTCGCGTTAGTGATGCAACCATTGAACAAGTACTCAAATCGAATTGAGTTACGTTGTGAATTATTCTTTTCTGAGTGCCATCGAGGTCACGAACCTCATGATTATTTGGCTAAGCTCATTTCCTATCATATTGTAGTTAGTTCTTGGTGAACAACTCTTCGTCACTCTTTTGCAGATCACACATTGTTTTTATAAAGTTAAAACGGTATCCTTTGAGAAAATTTAATTTTCATCACAATAAGGATTATTCAAAGTGAAATTTATAAGTGATTGATATCAAAATGAAGTTGTTTATGAGACGCTTTGGAAACTTAATTATTTCCTTAACATAGAAAACCTTTGTAAATATATTTCTGAATTAAGCGTGAAAATGTTTTTATTATAGACATGATGATAAAATTTTGACGAACTGAGTATTGCATCGTTAATCTTGAAATTGTATATAGTTGCGCGCCTACATACAATTTGGAATGGACCATGCAAGGCTGATTAGTAGTCACCATAAAACTGATTAATAAACACTAAATTTTCTTTGAAGATTGTGAAAGATTAAAATTTATGAGATCTACAAGAAGTGAAAAATAAGGACATAGTGTTAGGGACACCTACATATGTGCCCATACTATTTATTCTTCTGAGTCGAATTTACTCATCTGTGGAAATTGTCTTATTTGACAATTGATAATTCTTTCTTGTCCAATTCTCCCATAGCGAGATTCTTAGGAAAAGTATCTGATTACCGAGTGTTGATACCCGACTGGATGTATCGACGTTCTTATCATTTCTCTTAATTTGATTTCATTTTAATGACCTGGGTAACGATCTGAGGAGCTTTCGAATGCGTACTCGAATCATGAAAACATGGGATATATTCATATTCGTTAAATGTTTTCGTCTGAATTTGATTTGAAATTCTCTCGCGTAGATTATGCGTTGACCTTACTCTTTAGATGGTAGTTGTGTCTCCATATATCCTTGAATTTGTGAAGGATTATGAGTTATTATTAGTCTTTTGAGAAGTTCGCATCTTATCGACGGCACTGAAACTGGAAAGTTGATATTGACAGTAAAATGGATTGATTGATTATGACATGACGACATTGTCTTAATTGATGGGAACACGAGTAGAATTCCCCGAAAAGATAAGATGTTGATTATCAAAAGTGATCTAAATAATTCTCGATGTATGACCATATCCTGTATTTAGACTTGAAATTATACCGTGAATGGTTGTGAATTAGTCATAGATATTATAATCTAGAAAGAACCTAATATGAATTTATTAAAAAGGTGTTTCTTTTATCTGAAACTTTAGTAGGTATTTATTGGTGAATTACCTAGACTTTTGCCATTAAGGCAAATTGAAATTGGTATTGATTATATTCCCGGTGTTGCACCTGTGGCGTGTGCACTGTACGTCAGCACCATCTGAATTAAAGGAATTACCGTACAACTGAGAGAGTTGTCAGAAAAAGATTTTATTCTACCGAGCTCGTCATCATGAAGAGCTATGGTGTTATCATTCCTTGTATTTATAGATTATTGTGAACTGAGTAAATTGACAATCGAAAACAATATCCATAACTCGAAATGGAAGATTTGTTCGATCATTTACAAGGTTCTAGCAATTTGATCCACGGCATAGTTATCATCAACTTCGCATCTGCGAAAAAGGATTATGTATTCCAATCACTACATCTTGTACTTGTAATGAACATTATGAGTTTCACGTGGTGACGTTTGGATTGGCTAATGCACAGTGAATCATGTGTGAAGGCTGTAATTTGATAAATTCATGCTCGCGATCATTAAGGACCATTTGTTTGTTTATAAGTATAAAAAGGAGTTAATAATGCCCTAAATTGGCCGAACAATGAAAACCTGTACTTTGAATATTTAAACATGTGATTTAAGACTTAATCCTTTATATTATTTGACCGTATGATTAATAGAAAAAGGAATATATTGACTCTTTAAAAATTTGAGCCATTTGAAACTTTGGGTTTTACCAAAAGGAAAGTGCAAATATATTTTGACAAATGTTTTAACAAAGAACTTTTGAGGGATTATTCCCTTATAACTAAAACATTTAACTAAACTTCTGTTTAGGGGTAAATGTTTTTGCATACTTTTAGACAACCTAAGAAGAATTAAGGAAACTATATAACTTATTACTTGAAATTCGAAACGACAATTTTTGCTTTTCAAATAAGAAAAATTTTGACCAAAGTGTAACCAAAGATTTTTCGAACATTTACGAATCTTAATAATCATTTTCGATAAAACAACAAAAATCTTGTTAATTAAATTCAAATTCATTTTTGAACATTTTCATATAATTGGTCGAACTAAGAAATTTAAAATCTTTACGTTTACGTTTACGTTTCATAAAAATTGAATATTTATTATTTAATTAGTTGTAATAATTATCGACGCTTTAGACGTCGGATTGAGTAAAACGGATAAAAATGATAGTTGAGAAGAAACTAAAACATAGAAGATATGAAGAAAGAATTTTGAATAAATACGGTTATGATATTTATTTCATCAGGAAAAATGAATATAAATACTGACACATTATGTAGAAAATATAAAGAACCAATTAGGATGTGTTCCTTAATAATGAAGGTGCAAAATAAATTGCCAAACAATTTAAAATATAGCCGATGCTTATAAAAAGGATAATATAGATAATAAAAAGTGGTTCGCGGCTAATGTGAACCATTAAAATTGAGAAGCCGATAGCGTTAAATATTTTAAAGACCACTTGTGATTGTCTAAATATGGAGGTTTGTGAAATTTAGTTATGTTGGGAACTTGTAAGTATAAGTATTCTATTTATGTCATTTATGATTTAAAGTATCTTTGTCTGAAGAAGTTGTACTGATGGCAATTATGAAGGCAGACATCGCCTCATACATTAGTAAACGTCTAGCTATTGCAAGTTCATCATCTGAATTTGATTCGATTTGGGTCATCGTCGACAGACTGACCAAATCTGCTAATATCATTCTCGTTAATGATAATTGCAGAGGAGTTATGTAAACATAGTGTGCCTGTATCGAACATCTTTATCAAGATCCTCGCTTCGCATCGAATTTCTAGAGATTTGCTCAGAAATCATTGAGAACGAACCTTGATGAGAGTACAATGTACCACCCCAATCGAAGGGACGAGGTAAAGTAACGATACAAAATACTATAAGCGATGTTCTATGTTGAATGATTGACCTTTGGTAATAGACCGTATAATCGCTTTCCTTAGGAAAGATTATCATTGAGAAATATCGTATTAGGATTGAAATCGAATCTTGTTAGGGTCTATATTAGAGCATCTGTAAGCAGGAGTTGAGATAAAGACACCTGTCATACACCCATTGTGAGTTAGACATGTCTTTTAGGTTTAAGGTTTCCTATGATGGTGAACCTAACCTTACAAAATACTCGATCGCGAGATCTGAAATGATTGTTGAAATTAGGATCTGATTATTGACTGCCGGTAGTGGGCAAGAAGTTATGTGAATATGAAATGTAGATCTTGAAGTGCCAGATGGGTAGCGAAGTTATGCCAAAAAATTTAACCATGGAAAATAAATTGATGATCTGAGAGATCATGGGATATTAGTCCCCGTAGTATGGGACCATTGAGATAATATAAAAGATTTGTTTGAAAGTCATATAAGCTGGATCTACCCTAGGACTTCAAGGGCTGCGTGAATTATGTTTCATATATCGAACTTGATAAAATGCCTATCAAGTGAAAATCTGACTATTCCTTAATAAAGTTTAGATCGGCGAAAAGTTGCATTCATCAAAAACCCGTGAACATCATGGATAGAGAAAGTAAGTCAACATTAAGCCTGATCTTATTCCCGTAGTTATCTTTGATGAAACTCGCGTATTGTAATGGATTACACTAGTGAGAAAAGACCGAATGTGGAGGAAATACCCACATGGCTTTAACTCTATAAGAAGCGAGTAGTAAGATGATCTTTGAGGACAAAGATCCTGTTTAGGGGTAAATACTGTGACAATCTGTGAATTCATGGTTGATATTTTATTCTAAATATTTATTTCAAAATATTATTTTAATGTTATATTATAAACTCACTTATTTTTGGGTAGTAATTTGGATTTACGTCTTGAAGTAGCATCGACTACGTCTAAACCGGAGGATTCAACATTACGTGCTTACATTAACATACACCATTTTGGTGACAGTCCGACATTTCAGAAAATAAATTTGTCCGTGAATATTATTTTGAGATTTTAAATTTGTGTTGGTTCATAAACTCACAAATTTTTTAGATTTAAATTACGTATTTACTTTTTCGAACTCCGTTTTTGATGAGACAATTTTTATTAGATTCGTTTTGTGCCGTTGATTCATAATTAATAAAAACGTTTTTCGTAAAACGACCCGAGGGCACGCAAATCGAGGAAACTAGAATCGAGGAATACCCGTAAATTAGTGGGATGAGAAAAAACAAGTTTTGCCCCACCCCACTAACATGGGATGGGCAAAACATTGACTCAACACCATGAGGTGTCAAGTGTGTAAGCTTACTAGCTACACTTGTTAGCCTAAGCTTAACAAGTAAGCTATCCAACAAACAAAACCATCTTTCACTAACCATTTCTTCACTTGTACATGCAAAACCACTAAACCACCCTTCATCTCTCTATCATTTCGTCCCACAATCCTCAAAAATAACCCTCATTTGATCTATTTTAACCATAAATTCATGTGTTATTCATACACATGATGATGCTCCTTTGAAGTCTTGAAGATTGGAGGTGATTTTAACATCCAAGGAGGAGATTTATTGGTGTCTTAGGGCTGATTTCTCAAAGAGTCTACAAATACTTAATGATCCTAGAAGTGGTGTTGATATCTCATAAGATTGGTTACCCAAAACCAAATCTTGTTCATCATCAATCCCATCTTTTTATCATCATTGTGGTATAAAGATTGTCCTCCTCATCCTCTTGTTATTTATGATTATGTAATCTTGTATTTCTTTCACTTATGTATATGTATATGATGATGAATGATGATTAAAAATATTGTGTGGGGATTTGGTGTTGATAAACATGCTTAAAAAGATGAAAAACTATAAGAAACAAGGTTAAAATCTTGCTTAATTTAGATGGCTGTATAAAACAGTAAAGAACCATATGGTAAACTGGTAAAATGACTTGAATAAATTTATATACAGTAAGTTATGGGTCTTGTACACATGTGAGAGTTGGCCATGCAATGGAATCATTGTAATGAGTGAGATAAGATCAAAACAAGTTTAGAGTACCAATCTGAGTTTACTATTTTGGACGATTTTTAGAAAATACTTAGAAGATGATTCAACAGTATCTATGTTAAATGGATCACATATCATGTAGTTTATGTGATAAAAATTTGAGCTTCTATCTCCATATAGAACTCTAGATATGGCAGTTTTGGTGAAGATGAAAGTAAAAATCAGATTTTGAGAATTAATGTTTATTACTATTATATAAGTACTCAAAATTATATTGTATAAAATGTAAAGTTAAAACCCACTAACTTATGGATTTTATTTATATAAATATGTAAAAGGTTAAATAAGTGTATAAATTATAAAAATGGTAGTGGAATAACACTTATAAGCAATAAAAACTATAAACTTGATTTTTACGACTTTTTCGGCTATTACCGCAAAATTAACGTTTTTGTTAAATAAAACTTAGACGGTTGGGCCCGTCTAATGTAAACTTTTATAAAACTCATATACTGATATATAAACATGTATAACAAGTAAAAACCGATAAAACCGGACTATAGAACATACGGACATTAACGAGCTAAATAAGCATATTGGACTAATAATTGGACTAAATAAGTTAAACACTTATAAAAAAATGCTTATTGGGCTTAACCCATTTGGGCCCAACATATAAAGTATAACTACTGATAATATAAGTATGAAATGGATTAATACAAGTTAATAAACTTATAATAGGCTTATTGGACCTAAAACACGTAAATAGGTAAAACCAGTAAACTAGTAAGAAGTTACCAATACGTAAACACTAAAATGAGTAAAAGAGAATATGTAAACCCACTTGATCATCATATATATAAAATCATCATATGTATACATAATTGTTATTTTTATAAAGTCATTGGACATGAGTCTAAGACGAGTATTATTTGTCTAGGTTTCCGTGATTGAAGCACGTACCGTACGTCCGAATTGCCGATAACCCGCCTTCCCACATCAACGTGAGTTCATAGCCTCGCACTCTTTTAAATGTTTTTATGAAATATTTTATAAACCCACGAGGGAGATAACATGTTAGTTTTTATAAAATAGGACACCATTTGTCCCGATTGTTTGTTTATTGATTTGGACCCGAATGATTGTATGACCCGATTGTATGACCCGATAAATGATTAAATGACCCGATAGATGAAATAAAATGGATTGTTAAAGTTAGGTTATGTCACTAAAAGTCCCATTAGCATGAATTGTGAACTACCGGGATTTGGTAGACGCTTATGCATATAATAGTACTATTTGGGGACGATCACCCCAGTTCGCGCCTTGACGGTTGATCCCCGTCGTGCCACATTGATTGGTAAGCGAATTTATGTATGAGAAGATTTCCATAGCGTGACCTTTGTGACGACACGCTACTTTAGATGGGCAAATTGAGTATCGGGTTAGCTACCCGTTGTTGGTTTAGTAAGGTAACAATGTCATGCGGCTTATAATAATCCAATTAACAAAATACTACTAGACGCACCGAATTACGATGTATTGCCTGACTAGCAATACAGGGTCATACTATTGATATTATGTTTGTGTTTTGGTTTTTCATAACCATATTCATATAACGGTTTTTATTTTTATACAACGTCATAAGACGTATTGTATGATGTTTTTACGACATTGGCTCGTATAGTGATTTTTAAGGCAAACGCCTATATTATGATTTTGATGAAGATTTGTATAAAATGACTTTGGCTATTTTATGGCCTATTAAAATGATTTGTACAAAATGATTTTCAGTAATAATTTTATACTGATATTATATTGAAGGATTTTATTTAACTCTATGAATTCACTCGGCATTATCGCTGACCTTTTCTTTTAACATGTTTTATCTCAGGTACTTGAAGGTAATTCTCGGGAAGACAACAAGAATTCATGGCCCACACTTAAACAATAATTTCCGTTCAAATGCCTTGTAAAACCTGTATGAAATATAATGACTTGGGACCTATGTAAATTTGATATTTATGAATGGAAATGCTTTACTATTAAACAACGCGACTTTTAAGCGTTGTCTATGATGTGAGTAATTTGCTATCCCGTAACACCAACTAGTCTTCCGCTGAACTGAGTTGTATAAATTTGGGGGTGTTACAAGGTTAATGTTAAAGTTCATTTGGGATATCGTCTTCATAAAAGAATTGACTTGAGCATCCTCTTTAGTGAGAAGTTTGCAGTTGTCTAACCGAGAAGGATAAGGGATGTTGGGTTTAGGTGGTGTAGGTGTAGCAGGTAAAGGTTGAGATGTTGAAGGTTTAAAGGTGGAAGGTAGGGTTGGTGAAGGGTTTTTCTTGGGTACTTCTTCATTAAGAGGTGGATACGGTAATGGAGAACTAGCACTAGGCGTGGAGGTAGGAGGGATAAATGGGGGTGGAGGAGGTGTAGATGGAGTAACTGGGGGAGGGGTAGAAGGTCCTACTAGAGTTGCTCCACTGCGTGTAGTAATAGCACTCACATTCGCTCTTGGGTTGGTGACGGTATTGGAAGGAAGAGAGCCAGTAGAGGGTTGAGTGGTTTGGAAGAAACTAGCCATCATATTCCTCAAATCATTCGTTTGATTGCTTAAAGAGTTTTGCATATCATGTCTAAGCTCGGTTCGAATATCAATCCCTTGTTTAGTGATATCTCCTTTCAAGTTGATGATTTGGCTTTGAAGATTCTTAGCTACCTCTCTCCTTGGGTCCTTATGAAAGTTTCAACATCATGATTATAAGTTATGGGTGGAGTGATGGGTGGAACTTGGGGAGCGGGTGGGTGATATGGATTAGAAGCTCAAGGTGGGTTTGGAATAATACAATGATTTTGCTAGGTTAAAAAAGTTCGGTTTTCTCGGTGTCTAATCGAATTGATTTCCGGTTAAAAGTGCGACTCAGTCGTCTTTGTTAAATAAAAGAAAAGGTGTCGTTGTCTAAAACTAATTAAAGATAAAAATAAAGCTTTAAAAGGAAATGACAAAATATAAAAGGATTAAACTAAAAATTAAAACGATTGACAGATAATAAAGAAACGATATTAAAAACAAATATGAAAACAAAACAATTACTAAAAATAAAATTAAAAGACGAAATTAACTATCGACTCGGAAATAAAATTTACTAAATTAAAAAGGAGAAAATAAAACTATGAGGGTAATTTAAAACTAAACGAGACAAAAGTTAAAGCGGGTATTAAATAAAAGATAAACTTAAACTATTCGAAAAAATATTAATACTAAAATCGACGAAAAATATAACTAAAAATACGTGACTTTCAGAATAAAATCGGAACAACTTTCAGATAAAACTAAACGATTACGGAACAATACTAATAAATAAGCAAGCAGGCAGGCTACCAGCTCAAGCAGGCAGCCTACCTGCTGAAATTGGCGGGAAAACTACCTAAGCATGCAGGCAACCATTCATGTCATTTCATGTTACTTATTCAGAATACTGATATTTGGCTTATACGGAATCGTTTAATAGTTGTTATACGGAATACTACTTCTATTGTTTATACGGAATAAGTAATTATAGTTTTATCCGGGGAAAATAATGCTGCTTATCCGGAAAAAAATAATATGCTTCTTATCCGGGAAAAATAGTATGCTTCTTATCCAGGATTTGTTCATTTGTCTTATCCGAAATATTAGAAGAGGCAGCTTATCCGGAATGTTAGGGTTTATAAAAAACCCAGATAACAATAAAACGCAAATAAGCTAAAATCTAAAAATAAGCAAAATACTAATAAGCACTTATCTAAAAACTTAACCAAATTGATTTTAAGAAAAAGCTAATAAGCCAAAATTTAAAAACTTTTAAAAACACTAAATAATAAAAATATTTAAAAATGACTTTTTATAAAAAATTTACTAATAAGCACTTAATTAAAAATAAGAAAATTAACACAATAAGCACTAAAACACTATAAGATATAAAAAATCAAACACATAAAAACCAATAAGCACAATCAATCAAAAACATCAATCATACAAGAACATGATTAATTAAACTACATGATGATCAAAATTAAACAAGATTAAAAAGATTAAGAATGGAAGAATGAGAACGATTAATTGAAAAAGCTTGAAATTAATATGATTAAAGATTCACATTAAAAGATTAATGAAAAAGCTTGAAAAACATTTAAGAAAGGCTAGAGAGAGAAAGTAAATTACACTACTCCTACTCCTAAAACTAATCTACTCCTAAAATGACTAACCACCTCCTAATGACACATTAGGAGGGTATTTATAGGAGGAGTAAAATGTTGATGCTTTCTTCATTCTTTCTTCTTGTCTCGAATCGATTTAAATTCTTTGTCTTTCTCGACGTCTTCTCGGGATTTGTCGATATAAATTGAACTCGTCATATAATTTTCTTCTTTAATTAGACTTGGTTCTTCGACTTCATTAAACTTCCGTCTTTAGACTTTTTCTTCGATAAATCTTCAGAATACGTCTTGGACTTTTGTTCTTTTTCCACTCTTGATCTTTTGACTTCGTCTTTTTTCTTTTTCTTCGATAAAAGCCCGTGAAAGCCCGTGTTTTCTTCCCTTTTCACATTTTGGTCCTAAATCACAACAAAAACACAAACCACGCATAACTCCAACATTTACGACATAAAATACACGTTTTGGCTTGGTTATTATTATAATTAAGTGGTAAAAGGATGGGTGTTTTCACACCTATCAAATCCCCTACACTTGACCATTGCAATGCCCTCATGCAATGCATTAATTACAAAGCAAGTTTTACATTTTCTATCATAATCAATCCACCTTGGCCTTTATTTAACACACGACATTAAAGAGATAGAAATTATAAAATTTTCAAAGGAAGAAAACAAGTAAAGAGATAAAAGACTTACATTTGGGTTTTGGATGTCATGAATGTTTATCACCCTTAAGTTTCACGTTCTCCATACCAAGCTTAAAAACGAGATCATTGTTATTATAAGTTAGCAAACTAACAATCACTCATGTGGCCCAATTATTTACTTACACTCCCTTATTCCTAGGTGTATCTCTTATATTTTATTGTTGTCTTAAATTATCACGAGGATGTATTGTTGACTTATTTCGATAGTTATTTAGGCCAAAATTAAAGTAGGACGATTTAATCAATATTTATCTAAAGGACAAAATCTTTTAAAACTGCTTCTCGGGACCTTATAAAGTTCATATCTTGGCATAACTTGTTTCACGATTTGAGACCTTTCTCGGATCGATATTGGGCATTGACTTCATACTTCAAATCTTGAGAGACGTTCATGAAATAATGGTCTTCTCTTCATAATAGGAATTTCTTCACTTGAACTTTTTGAGAGATTCTTCATATTTGGACCACGACTTCTTCATTTTTCTCCAATCTTTATTTAGGATTTTGATATACAACGATCCGCCTCCTTTTAGTACTTGGATCTATTTATCCTCATACCTTGCTAGGGTCTTTTTGGATAGACTTCTCCATGATCTTTTGGGGAGCATTTTTTTCGTTGTGTGTCTCGATCCTTCATATTGATTTTTGATAGATGGTTCTTCACATCACTTTGGATCTTTAGCAACAAAATGTAGCCCTCATGTCTTGTTAGGACCTTTTCGGACTCGCCAATCTTCGCATCCCGCTTCAATAAGTTATGTCTTGGCTATGAACTCTAATTAATACCGAGCAACTTTTAAACGATCTTGGGCTAGAAGCTAAGTAACTTTTCAAATCGTACAACCTTATTTATTGCAATTAAATTTATTAACAAGCGATGGGAGAAAAAGCTCACAATTAACTCACATAAATTCATGAAAGAATACCAAACTTATAATTGACTCTATCATCTCTCATTCTCTACAATTTAAAATCTCAAGGAATGAGACTCGTGGATGCTTAGCCAATTAAATCAAAGTTTTGGGTTTTTAAGTCATCTATAGGATCTTGTAACTTCTTAAACTTTTTCAAGTTTAGAATTTGCATTTTAAAGTTCCCTTGATAAACGAATTTCTAGGATCAATTATAGGAACTTGCAAAAAGTTCTTGTTGTTAACCCGTAAGAGTTAAGACTTTCGCGTTTTAAAGTTCCCTATATAAAAGCCTAGCAAAACTTGACTTAAACACGTTAAGGATACTAGCTAGAGTTAACTTAGATAAGTAAACTCGGGTTGAGTCAAAAGATTCATGACTTTGAAAAATTAAAACCACTTTATTAAAATTTTATTCTAGCAAAGAAAGTAAATAACGATAGCAAAGGAAAATACTACTATACAACTAGCCCAAAATAGATTAAAAATTTTGAAAAATGTCGAAAAAACAATTTTCTGGTTAAAATGAGGACAAATACATGGAAAAGCCCACTTAACTTCGATAGAAGTCCCCCTACACTTAATATAAACATTGTCCTCAATGTTTAAGCATGTGGAAGTAAAATCCCCTACACTTAGGACACTATGCACGTTGTTTAAATCTTGCTAAGGAAGAGACAACTAAAGTGATTCCTGTTTCAATCATAAATGATAAAATAATGAATCAAAAGAGTTGAGGAAAGAACCGGGAAGACGGAACATGGAATCACGGGTTGTCAAAAGTCATCAAGAATGGATCTTTGAAAGCTCGAATCCCTGCACATGATAAGAAAGAAAACAACAAACACATACAAGGGTCTCCCCCTAACACTTATTATAAAAACAGATAAAGATGGATAGATAATTGGGTTGCCTCCCAAAAAGCGCTTGTTTTTGTTAACCGAGTCACGAGCCTGACTCGTCCTCGAATTAAATGGTCCATGGGGAAGCCTCAAATGTAATACCGGGATCAAAGACCTTGTCCTCGTTCCCGGAGGAAAATAATAAAGGAGAGGCAGGAGGATAAGTCTTGAAGGGTAGAAAAGTCTTTTCAACATACGAAAAGTATGTGAGGTCGTGATCCACGGGAGGTGGGGTGGGTAAATTAAGCAAATTGTCATCCCCTAAAGACAATTGATGCTCAGAAAGCGGCAAAGCCGTAAGGTTATCAATCATAAAATAATCAATGGCACCTCCCGGGTCAAAGCACTCATCCTCCGTAATGGCCTCTAAAGGTTGGGATAAAAGATGCCCGGGAGAGGGACTTGGGACTATATCTTCATGCCGCAAAGTATCAAAAAGAATATCCCCCTCCGTATCATCATCATCAATACCCGAAGGTATTGAGAGAATTTCGATTTCCTCCATAGTTGTATCATTATTTTCAACTAAAGTAATAGACGGAGATAAAGACTCAGAAATATGAGCAGAATTCAACGCTTCAATTTAGCAATAAGAATATGAACTTTCAGTAATTTGTCGCGAAGAATAACGTCTTCCACCTCATCTACAAGACCAAGTTCAGAGGTGAAGTTCTCGTATGTCGGAGAGAATTAATCAACATTGCCTTCATCGCCCGGAGGAGAAGGAGAAATTTCAAAAGTGAAATTCTCATAGCATGGAGAAAAATCATCATTAAGAGCGACGTCGTCCGTAGGCTCCACAAAATTTGGTGCATCACAAACCTCATCAAAGAATTTATCAAGACCAAAATCACTAATCTCACTCGATGTATCACTATCCTTAGACGTATTAGGGATATTGTTGGAAATACGTTTTCAACGTATATTAGAAGTATCGGTCACTCCACGATATTATTAAATGTTATATAGCTCGTAGTTGAATGTTAAGTTGCTTATTAGTAAACCCGACCCATGTGCTTGTCATGGGTTGGAGGCCCAAGTCCATTAGTGACTTGGGTATATAAACCCCTTTCCACCTAAGGAAAGGGGGTTGATTGTTTTATTTTTGTTTCATTCAATATACACATTTTCTCTCACTTTCTCTCTCTAATTTCTCTCTCTAGAAACATCAACCCACCTTATTGATTCACAAGATTATCACAAATCAACAATTGGTATAAGAGCCATGGGGTGATTTAAGGTAATGATTTGTGTTGTTTTTTAGTTTTTGATTGTATTAGTGGTTTTTAGGAAAATCTATCTTGAATCTTGAAGTTTTTTGGTGATTTTGTTGTTGGGATTAGTAGATAAGTATTGGGTTTTACTTATTTTGGTTGAAATCACAAAACTTTTCGTGTTTTAAAATCTGGGTTTGGATTCGTTTCTTTTAATATCACCAGTCGGCTTGGAAACGTACTGTTTTTTCCTAGTTTATTCCGAACCAACTAATATTCCAAACAAGGCAAATTATTCCGGATAAACAAATTATTCCGGATAAGCACCTTATTCCGAACCAACTGATATTCCGAACAAGGCAAGTTATTCCGGATAAACAAATTATTCCGGATAAGCACCTTATTCCGTACCAACGGTATTCCGAATCAAGTTTTTCCGAATCAGCAAGTTATTCCGAATCAGTGATTATTCCGAACCAACGGTATTCCGAATCAAGCTTTTCCGAATCAACAACTTATTCCGGATCAGTGATATTCCGAACCAAGGTATTCCGAACCAAGCTTATTCCGAATCAAGAGATTTTTCCGAATCAAGGTAATTATTCTGAACCAAGGTCTTTTTCCGCATAAAGGTATTTTTTATTCCGAATCAACTTAATTATTCCGAACCAAGGGATATTATTCCGAACCAAGGGATATTTTACGAGTTTTTTCGACGATTTTTAGAGGATTTAATCTTGGTTTCTTACACACGTTTTATTTCAACAACACAGCACAACTCATAACCCTACTTCACTGCTCGATCAACTGACAATCTTTGATTCTTTAAAGTGATCAAAATGAATCCAAGTTCATTAATGCCTCAAATGACATCTCTTATGGATATCTCCGTCATAACGGGATTGGATAATCGCCCCCAATGCTCATTAAAGAAGTCTTTGAAGCATGGCAAGGCTGTATGATGTCATACATTAAGGGTAAACCGACATATGGGAGGCTTATGGTCAAGTCAATTCTAAATGGTCCACTTGATTATGGTACCATCACTGTTAACAATGTGATTCGACCACGGGAGTTTGAAGAACTTACGCCAGCTCAACAACTTATTGCCGATGCAGATGAAAAGGCTCTTCAAACCATTCTCCAAGCTCTTCCACATGACATCTATCGAATGGTAAGTCAATATACGGTCACAAAGGAGTTATGGGAACGCCTACAGGTTTTGCTACAAGGTACGTCTCTTACTAAACAGGAACGCGAATGTCAGTTGTATGACCTGTTTGATAGGTTCACATACAGTCCCGGGGGAACGCTTCACGACTACTACTTCAGATTCACTTACTCTCATGAATGATTTGAATGTGTACAATCTCGTGATTGCTCCATTCCAGGTTAACACCAAGTTTTTGAATACTTTACCTCAAGCTGAATG
Source organism: Glebionis coronaria (assembly GCA_025667525.1). Taxonomy (NCBI): domain Eukaryota; kingdom Viridiplantae; phylum Streptophyta; class Magnoliopsida; order Asterales; family Asteraceae; genus Glebionis; species Glebionis coronaria. Next base: position 183,850,745 of record CM046876.1, read on the forward strand.
GGGTGAGTATATTACTGATGTTAAGTTAACTAGGGATTTGCATAAGTCCAATTTGGATCAACTCTATGCTTTTCTCCAGCAGCATGAGAAATACGTGATCATGCACCGTATGCCTCGAGGTATGTACCCTGAACCTTTAGCTTTGATGGCAAATCAACCATGCTTGTCATATAACAACACTCCTTATATCATGGGACACCAAGATTATCATCCATCTCCGTACATGACTCCAAGCTTCCCCCAATATTCGATTCTACCTCAACCACCTACCTCACATCAGCAACAATATCGGTTTAATGCACCTTTGTCTTAGAGAGAATCACAAGCATCACAATGTGCTCCACAACCTCACCCATATTCACCAGCAAGCATTGCACCCTATGCTCATTCATCATACTCTCCATATCAAGAAAATGCAGCATATCCACCAAGCTATTCTCACCACATAAGTACTCCTTCTAGTGCTTATGGCGCTCAACAAGACCAAGCAATGTATTGTGATAATGATGAGGTTCCCATTCCTGAATTCAAACAAGGAACTGGCCCAGCTGAAGTGTTAGCCACTATGTCTGCTTACCTCACAAGGACATTGAGCAAACGAGGATTTAGAGGACCAGCTCCTACTAACAATCAGCTGAGGAACTCATCTAATTCTCGCCAACAAGCTACAATTCAAGATGGCAGAGTGATGGTTCAACCTATTCAACCTTATCAGGGGAGACCCACTACATCAACCACAAATGCACGCATGGTCAATCCTGCTCCAATGGTCAACACTGCTCCAATGGTTACTGCTCCACGGGCTAATTCCACAGGTAAGTTGAGAATGATCACATGCTACAACTGTAAGGAAGAAGGTCACATGTCTAGGGATTGCACAAAACCCAAGAGGAGAAGGGATGGTCAATGGTTTGCAGAGAAGATTTATTTGGTGAATGCTCAAGCACAAGGACAAGAACTTGATGAAGAGGAGTTAGCATTTCTTGCTGATCCAGGGATTGCGGAACAAGAAGTTTTCACTACATAGAATGCAACATACCAAGCAGATGATCTGGATGCTTATGATTCAGACTGTGATGATCTTCAATCTGCTCAGGCAGCTCTTATGGCAACTATCTCTCGCTTTGGGTCAGATCAAATATCTGAGGTACTTACTAATACCACTGATACTAGTATTCAACCACATCAAGTTGGGAAAGAGGGTGCTGATCCGAATGAGTCTTCGGTGGTGAGTCTTTCAAATGAGGAGACAATCAATGATAGTAATATCAATACAAGTCCCCAGACTTTGAGTGAATCACAACCGGGAGTCATTTCACATACGCATATTCCTGCTCAACAAGATTTGGTCATGGTTCCTGCAAAGTTACTTAGCCAAATGAATACTGCACTCTTAGAAACCCTAGCTACAAATAAGAATCTGTCTGCTGAGCTTGCCTTGTGCAACGAAAAAGTTCAAACTTTGGAATTAGTTCCTTCGTCCAATGTTCTAACAAATCCCGAATATGATCATTTTCGAAACAAACAAATGGGTCATTTGCAAGAAATTGAAACCTTAAGAGCAAATCTTTCCAACGAACTTAAAGAAAAAGAGTTAGTGGTCACTAATTTTCACAAACTTCAAACGGATTTCGAACTACTCGAGTCTAAAAAGAATGAAATAGAAATTAATGCGGCTAATAGGATTAAAAGGTTAGATTATTTGCTTTTAAGACAATACGCTGCCTCTCAACTAGTGCACTTATTTGACTCATCGTTTAGAGATTTTTACTTATCGCGTCAAACAGACCTTCCCCCTAACCCACGGTATGCAAGACAAGCTTTTATCCATAATCCAAGACTTTATGATGCAACCAAATTAGGATTGGTCTTAGATCTGATTGTTATTTTCGAGGATCGCAAGAATAAGGCTCTAGTTGATGAGAGTCGGTCATACAACTTTGCAAAATATCCTCAGTGTGATTATTTTAAAATGAATCAGGAGTTTGCAAAAAAGGACTTTAGAATTCGCTTCCATATCGATAAAGATCTCATCACAACACCAACCTACATGTTAAATGAAGAAAACCCTAGTACACTTCCTACACTTGTCAAAATGGAAGGACCTAAGGAAATTCCAAAGGATCTTCCACCTGTTAGCACTGTATGGATAAACTTGCAAGAGATTAATCAATACTTTGCTAGTTTTGACAAGGTCATCCGGGAATGTACTACTTCAAATGGTCTAAACGCCAGAGAATGGGCTTTCGAACACATGAACGAGGTGTTTAGGATTGAGATCAACCCTTTTGTCGAAAATCTAAAAAGAAGTTTTGAATCTCTTTCGGAAAATCTCGATTTTGAAATTAAGGAAGTTCAAAAAGTGTTTTATGAAATGGACACCGCTTACGAACTACAATTAATTGAAAAGGAAAAGATTTTATCCGAATATGACCGATTCTTGTCCTAAGTAATATCGTACGATGTGCTTACTACTGTGAATGTTAATTATTCGAATGAGCTTACATCCGCTATGAATAAATGTGATGCTGTGAATATATGTGATGATGTGCATGATCTCTCTGTAAATATTGCTAAGACTGTAAATGACGTAGATAATCATTCTTGTCACGAGTCTAACGCTGAATTTTTAAAGCTTCAAGATTCTTACAATTTACTTGCAAAACGTTTTAATGAACTTGAACAACATTGTATATCTTTAGAATTAAAACACCAAACTCAAAATGAGGATCTTTTGGCAACAAATGGTTGTGAAAACAGTGTTGAGACGAGTGACAAGATGATTGAGATAGTTAAGGCATTAGAGGAAGATATTATGAGATTAAGGAGAGATTTATCATCAAACGAAACACTAAATTTGGAACTAGAGGCTGCAGAGTCAAAAAACCAGTACTTAGAAACTAGACTTTCGTCTATTCTAGGGGAGACGGAACGTGCAAGACAGGGAATGTCCACTATTTATGGTTCAATAGAAGAACGCTTCGCTTTTAATGCGGCACAACAACAATCTTATGTTGAACAATTGAACCAAAAGTGTGAGGAAATCTCTCACTTAAATATCCAGCTCATTGACAAAAACATGGTCTTGGCCGAGTTAAAGGAGACACTTCTTCTCACCCGACAAGAAGTTGTTAATAACTTAGCTACAAACTCTGCACCGTCCTCTAGTGCTCCATCAACTAATTTAGTGGTGATCTATAAGAACCCGTACCATAAGCAAAATCTGGATATTTACGATGTTTATATGATGAATGCAATTAAGCACGTGGATCTTGTTAGGGATATTTTAGATGATTCGTATGCGTTAGATCCCTCAAGCAGTTACTATTATTCAGCTCATGCATATATTCAGCGAGTTCAATATTGCTTAGCATATTTGCAATACATAGGAAAACCGGGTTCTGCACTACTCACTAATCGACCCATTGCTGTAACTCCATTCAATAAAACCTCAGGAGCAAAACCGTCATTGACACCATCAACTAAGGCATCGTTAAAATCTGTTGCTAATGTTCCCACTTTGCCTTCTACAGGAGTAAAAGAGTCTACTAAGGCTAAAGGATCACAAGTCAAGAAAGATAGGATCAAGCCCTCCACTAGTAGTACCATCAAGAAGAAAGTAGAAGCTCACCCTAGGGATGTTATTTCAGATTTAAAAAAAAGAATCATGTTGCTAAGACTAAAAGCTCTGCGCCTGTGTAGAAGCCTAAGCCATTTGTGAATTCTAATTTGAAATGTTGGAATTGTAATGAATGCATGTTTTGTCAGCGTCATGATTTGTGTCTTATTGATCATGTGAATGAAATGAATGCCATTAGGAATGATCTTGAATGGAAACCAACTAGGAGAACTCGTACCCAAGTTGGATGGCAATGGCGTCCCACTGGTAGGACCTTTACATTAGATGGAAAAATGTGCCCTTTAACTAGGAATGCATCCATTGAGGTTAGGTCTCAGCGTCCTTTAATTAGGCACACTAGCACTAAAGTATGGAAACCGTGCCCTTTAATTAGGTCAGCCCCCACTATAGTGCCTATCAGTGAAGAAATACCTCAGGATTTAAGCCAACTTGAATCTACACCACTAACTAGGAAGAAGGCTATGAAATCTAAGAAACCTAATGTTAGCAAATCTAAGATCATTAAATATGTACCTGCTAATAAAAAGGAACATTCAGATTCCGAAACCTATACATTGTCCTCGTCTGGTGATATTTTCAGGTGGTCCAAATCATTCTCTGGTATTTGGACTCCGGTTGCTCAAAGCATATGACCGGAGATCGCTCGATGCTTAGAAATTTCGTCAGCAAGTTTCTTGGAACGGTTAAATTCGGTAATGATCATATTGCAAAGATAATGGGGTATGGTGAATATCATATTGGAAATGTCACGATTTCAAGGGTATACTATGTAGAAGGTCTTGGTCATAATTTATTTTCAGTAGGACAGTTCTGTGATTCCAACCTAGAGGTTGCTTTTCGACAACACACTTGTTTCATCCGCAACTTGGAAGGAAAAGACTTGTTGAAGGGGTCTCGTGGTGCAAATCTTTATACTTTATCCCTACAAGACATGATGGCCGCCTCTCCAGTATGTATTCTCTCCAAAGCATCTAAGACTAAGTCATGGTTATGGCATCGTAGATTATCTCATCTCAACTTTATGTTATTAATCATTTGGCTAAAAACGAATTAGTTCGTGGTCTTCCAAAGCTCAAATTTCACAAGGATCATTTATGTTCCGCGTGTTCAAGGGGGAAAAGCACCAAGAAATCATACAAGCCCAAAGCTGAAGACACCAATCAAGAAAAACTTCATCTTTTGCATATGGATCTTTGTGGGCCAATGTGAACCGAAAGTGTGAGTGGTAAGAAATTCATCCTTGTTATGGTGGTTGATTTTTCGAGGCTTACATGGGTTAAATTTCTACGTACAAAGGATGAAGCACCGAAGGCTATCATCACTTTCCTGAAATTCATTCAGGTACGTTTAAATACTACTGTCCGCCGTATTCGTACTGATAATGGAACAGAGTTCGTCAACCAGACTCTTCGTGATTTTTATGAAGAAGTTGGTATCTCGCATGAAACATCCGCTGCACGTACTCCACAACAAAACGGTGTCGTTGAAAGACGGAATCGTACGCTTATGGAAGCTGCTAGGACTATGCTGATTTATGCGAGGCAGAAGCTGTATCTACTGCATGTTACACCCAAAACCGCTCTATCATTCGGAAACGCCATGGAAAAACACCTTACGAGCTTCTACATGATCGTAAACCCGATGTTTCATTCTTTCATGTGTTTGGTGCTCTTTGTTATCCAAACATTAATAGTGAGAATTTGGGCAAACTTCAACCGAAAGCCGATATAGGTATTTTCATTGGTTACTTACCCTCAAAGAAAGCATACCGAATTTATAACCGTCATCTTGGTAAGATAGTAGAAACTATGGACGCAGATTTTGATGAGCTGACAGCAATGGCTTCTGAGCAAAGCAGCTCTGAACCCGCGCTTCACGAGATGGGAACCGGTGCTATTATTTCTGTATTAGTTCCTAATAATCCTACTTCTACATCATTTATACCATCTACAAGGCCTTAGTGGGATGAACTATTTCAACCTTTGTTTGATGAATTCTTTGATCCCCCAAGTGATGAAGTTCCAGCACCTATAGTGATAGCTCCAATCCCTGAAGTTGTTGCTCAAACTAATGAAGCTTCATCAAATGCATCTTCAATTAACATTGAACCCGATGCACCTCCACCAAGTAATTCTCAAACTACACCTGAATCTTCACCCTTACTTGTGCCTAATGATGATGAAGAGGATTCTGTTGATCACGATTTGGAATATGCTCACCAACAAGAGCTTCCATTCTTTGGTATACCGATACCTGAAAATCCTTCAGTCGCGTCTACCTCAGAAGAAGCTCCTACAAACGTTCACTCCAGACTACGACGGATTGAAAATCACAGCACCAAATGGACAAAAGATCACCCAATTAGGAATATTATTGGAGGTCTCAATCGACCAGTCTCGACACGCCATCAATTACAAGAGAGTACACTTTATTGCTATTTTGATGCATTTCTCTCCAAAGTTGAACCTAAAAACTGGCAACATGCTATGACTCAATCATCTTGGATTGAAGCCATGCAAGAGGAACTAAATGAATTCCAAAGACTTGAAGTATGGGAATTAGTTCCTCTCCCTGACAAGGTTAACATCCTTACTTTGTTGTGGGTTTATAAGGTTAAACTCGATGAGATGGGTGGAGTTTTGAAGAATAAGGCTAGATTGGTTGCTAGAGGATACAAACAAGCCTTGGGTATCGACTTTGAAGAATCTTTTGCTCTTGTTGCAAGATTGGAGGCTATTAGACTATTCCTTGCGTATGCTGCTCATATGAACATGATCGTCTATCAAATGGATGTGAAGACGGCATTTTTGAATGGTGAACTAAGGGAAGAAGTCTATGTTAGTCAGCCAAATGGGTTCGTTAGCACGGAGTTTCCTAATCATGTGTACAAGCTTAAGAAGGCTCTCTATGGGTTGAAACAAGCTCCACGCGCGTGGTATGATCTCCTTTCAACATATCTCATTCCGGAGGGCTTCTCCAAAGGCAAGGTGGACCCCACTCTATTCACTCTCAAGGAAGACAACGACATGATACTGGTACAAATTTATGTTGATGATATAATATTTGCTGCCTCTAACATAGAATTGTCAAACCGCTTTGAGAAAATAATGTCCACACGCTTTCAGATGTCAATGATGGGAAAATTTTCATTTTTCTTAGGATTACAAATTTCTCAGAATCCCAGAGGCATCTTTATTAATCAATCCAAATATGCTCTAGAATCATTAAAGAAATATAACTTTGAAAATTGTGACCCCGTGGATACTCCAATGGTGGAGAAATCCAAGTTAGATGAAGATAGGAATGGGATTGCTGTCGATCCGAAACTCTACCGTGGGATGATCGGCACCCTTCTCTATCTGACTGCTAGCAGGCCTGATCTGCAATTTTCCGTATGCATGTGTGTCCGGTATCAGGCTCGGCCTACCGAAAAGCACCTACATGCTGTTAAAAGGATCTTTCGGTATCTCAAAGGAACACTTAATCGTGGTCTATGGTATCCGAAAGATTCCTCTATTGCTTTAATATCATATGCAGATGTCGATCATGCTGGGTGTCAAGACACTAGGCGTAGCACTTCTGGTTCTGTGCAACTCCTTGGAGACAGATTGATTAGTTGGTCTTCAAAAAGGCAGAAAAGTGCTGCAATTTAAAGCACGGAGGCTGAATACATTGCCATGTCCGGTTGTTGTGCTCAAGTCCTTTGGATGAGATCACAACTAACTGACTACGGTCTTGGATTCAACAAAATCCCGATGTATTGTGACAACAAGAGCGCCATTACCCTTTGCTGCAACTACGTTCAACACTCCCAGGCAAAGCACATTGACATACGCTACCATTTTATTAAAGAGCAAGTGGAAAATGGAGTAATCGAGCTGTATTTTGTCACCACTTAGTATCAGCTGGCAGATATGTTCACAAAAGCCTTAGATCGAGGACGAATCGAGTTTTTGATCGACAAGCTTGGCATGAAATCCTTCTCTCCAGCGACTCTCAAAGAGTTGGCAGAAGAATCAGCAGAATAGTGGTGGTAATCTATTCATGCGTATCCTTTGATCGTGATCATGTATATTATCGTATATATATAAACCACAAAAAGAAAAATACAAAAATGTAAAACCTACAAAAACCATAAAAAATATAAAACCAAGAAAACCCAAAAATATTTTCTTCTTTTAAACCGGGCATGTCTTTTAGTACGGTAATATTTACGGCTTTAAAAATGTCGATTAATATTGACACGGCGCCATAAATAGAGTCCGTATAAAAGTTCTACATTTTTAAAACATGCCCATTATGGCTTGTAGTTATTTCAGACTGCAACCCGTTTTTCGTATTAAAGTCACGTATTTCCTTGGAAAACGTTGGCTCACAACGGGAATTAATTTTCTCGGGTATGGTTTACAAGCCAAATCATACAAAGGGATCAAGTTTACTTTATAACTTGGTCTAACACGAATTAGTGTACGTCTCAGTGCATTAATTTGTTTAAATAAGAGAAATCTTATTGCCACCACGAATCAATTTTTCTAAGACATTAATTGGAAAATTCTTTCATCAATATTTGACTCGTTAAACAATGACTACAACTCTTTAAATAGAAAACGGGTCATCGTTTAAGGGGGAGAAAATATCAAATCATCTTCGTCATCAAAACGGTCTTCAAAAGTTTTTGAGAAAAATTAATCGGTTAAATGGTTAATGACTGGATTTTCTTTGGTATACGATTTGTGATTGTTCGTAATTTGTCGTGAGTTATAGTTTTCGGATATTTGCTTTTAGGATAAAATGTTTAGGTTGTGTGCGGCAAAGAATAGTTAATACGATGGGATAGGTCTAACGCTTGTTAACTTATTTAACGGATGTTAACCAAATTTTGTTAGTAACAAAAAAGAAATGGAAGAAAAGAAAATTAGAGGGACTAGAACTGAAAATGAGTGAAACTTGGCCAAAGATTGACCTAAGTCAAAACTCCAAGCCGTTTTTCTTTCTTCTTTTTCTCTTTTCTTTTCCTGGCCGCCATTTCCACACACAATAACACACACACGATTTCGCCATTATCGTTCTTGTGTTTCTCAATCCGTTTCACTCGATCAAACTAAGGTACAAACATCGACTCTTTTTATTTTAATTCGCCTAATTCATTCTTTAATCCAGTCAATTGATTCGTTTTAATCAATTCATCAAATTAGGGGTTTTGCGAATTATTTAGGGTTTCTAGGTGGGTTTGGCTCGGTTTATGATTAGAACAACAAATGTCGTATTACGTTGCCTTAAAACACTCATATGCGTTTAGAAAAATTCGTCATAGGGTGCGTTTAGGATCAAACTCGCTTTTTCGAATGAATGTGCTTTTCACATAATAAAATGAGTTTTCCGAATGAACGATATTCTGAGTGAATGATTTTCCAAGTGAATATTCCGAATGAACGATATTCCGAATGAACCTTATTCCAAATGAACCTTACTCCGGATGAACAATATTCTGGATGAACACTATTCCGGATGAACAATATTCCGGATGAACAATATTCCGGATGAACAATATTCCGGATGAACAATATTCCGGATGAACAATATTCCGGATGAACATTATTCCAAATGAACAATATTCCAGATGAACAAAATTCCGGATGAACAATATTCCGGATGAACAATATTCTGGATGAACAATATTCCGGATGAACAGTATTCCGGATGAAGGTTATTCCGGATGAAGGTTATTCCGGATGAAGGTTATTCCGGATGAAGGTTATTCCGGATGAAGGTTATTCCGGATGAAGGTTATTCCGGATGAAGGTTATTCCAGATGAAGGTTATTCCGGATGAAGGTTATTCCGGATGAAGGTTATTCCAGATGAAGGTTATTCCGGATGAAGGTTATTCCGGATGAAGGTTATTCCGGATGAAGGTTATTCTGGATGAAGGTTATTCCGGATGAAGGTTATTCCAGATGAAGGTTATTCCGGATGAAGGTTATTCCGGATGAAGGTTATTCCGGATGAAGGTTATTCCGGATGAAGACATTCGCATGAAGACATTCCGCATGAAGCTTTTTCCGCATGAAGGGGATTATTCCGCATGAAGCTTTTTCCGCATGAAGTTTATTCTGCATGAAGGTGTTTATTCCGCACGAAGGTGTTTATTCTGAACGAGACACATTTTTCCGAATGAAGGATTGTTGGATTATTAATTGTTGCTTGTTAAATGTTTGTGTGTTATAAATGCTTAATGAATTGTGTCATATGTGTAATGCTTAGAAATAAAAACATAATGGTATTTATATCTTTGTGTATCAACCTTTATGTCTTATCTTAAGCAGAAACCATGACTAATCCAGCCGTGCAACAACTCCAAGAAGCTAGAGCAGCCGCAATTGCCGAGGCAAAAGAACTTAAGCTCATACCGAACAATTACCGGTTGAAGGAAGTCTCTCATTCCACTCACCTTAGATTCAAAGTCGCCTCAGCAATCCTTGATCAATCTCACTTCAAGAATGCATTAAGGAGTACTGCTTCGGTGCCATTTGATTACATGTACGAATTTTGGGCTACCAAGGAAAGGACTTCAAACAAGATCACCTTCTTCCTCGACAACAAGCAACAGACACTCACCGCTTCAGAATTTCGCAAGATACTTAGAATTCGGGATACACCCAAGGGTATGACATTTTTAGAGAACCCTACCAAAGACGAACTCATGGAGATGTTCCTTGCTCTTGGATGTCCTGACCTACGAGTGGTGTCCGATTTTACCACAGCCAAAGTGGGTCAACCTTGGAGAGCTATCTTCGGTATCCTCAGTCGGTGTCTTACACCTAAAACAACCGGGCATGATGTTGTGCGTGCTCCAATTATGAGTATCTTCTATGGAATGTACAAAGGCATAAATGTAGATTATGCATCATTGTTGTGGGAAGAGTTTAATTTTCAACTCTTCCAAAACACGAAGCAGAAGGCTAAAGGTTTTCCTTACCCTAGGTTCATCAAGCTTATCATTCATTACTTTATGGAAAATGATGCTTCTATTGATAATCGTGCAGAAAGCCGTCACCACACTAAAGAGGCTGATGACCTTGTGGACCTAAGGCATGAAGGACCCTCTGGTGCTGTTAATCCTAGTCCTGTTCCTAGTCATCTCCTGGCGGACAAAATTCTAGCTTCTGATGATTACAAGCAATTGCTAAGAGAAATCAGAAAACAGCAAGAAAAAGTTTAGGCAGGAGAAGTCTCGTCAACTACAGTCAAAGGTAAAGGTAAACGTAAGCAATAAGTTGTCTTACCTGAGCCTAAACCCAAGAAAACAAAGACTGTGGCTAAAAAGGATAAGCGCAAAGCTGTGAAGTTTGTCATTCAAGATGAAGATGTTGATGACGATGTTACTCCCGAGCAAATTCGCAAAGCTTAGAAAAAACAAATGAAAAAGGCTGTTGAAAGAAGTAGGAAAGACACAGGAGTTTGGAACACCAGACAGGTACTCAACACCTAAAGAAACATCCATAGCAGATACCGCAAGCATCGAAAAGGAGTCCGTTGCCACGACAGTCATAGTGACTACAAAGCCTATATCAGCTCAACCTCCACCAATCCAGCCTCTGCCAACACAACCGTTGACGAATCAACTACTATCCCCTCCACCTTCAACTACTTCCGTCCTCAGTACTGTCATCACAACCGTGCTTCAACCCCTGAGTAGCCTTGTGCCATCTTCATTTTCTGCACTCTTCATGGCAGAAATGATGGATAAACACATGGAAACTCAAAGAAAAGAGATGGCTCAAATCCGAGAAGAGTTACTCAAACGAGTGCAAAGTAAAGAGACATCCAAGAAAGCTCAAGCCGAGATGCTAGCCAAGTTCAATGCAAAGATGGAGTCTACGCGAAAATCTCATGCAGAAGAACTTGTTCATGTCAGAAAAGCTGAAGCTGATAAAAGTATAACAAGGATCGCCAAACTCCGCGAATTAAAGAATAAGTATAAAGAGGAGAAAGAAACACTTGAAGCTTCACTTAATGATAGGGTAAAGAAATCTGTTGAGTGTATTATGCCAAAGCTGCGAAAAGAGATGAAGAAAATTGAGGCTGATAAGTTGATGATTAAATCGTCAAACCCTTCCAATTCCGCCTATAAAATCGCATATGACTTAACGGACTTTGAACTGAAGAAGATTCTCCACGCCCGCATGGTTGAAGTTGGATCTTTCGACAAATCCAAAATTCAGCGGACACTTCACAAGGCACTTAATGCAGCTATAAAGGAGGATGACAAGCTGTTTAAGACATTTGGAAGCGTGGTTCCTTACCATATTTTGTATAAAAAAGGAGATGAAGATGCCTCTGGTGAGGAGGATAGTGAGCAAGAAGAGAGTGGTGGTGAAGAAGACGATGCGAGTGATGAAGATAAGGGTGATGATGATGATGATGATGGTGAAGGCGGTAATTGTAATGAGGATAGTGACGAGGATAGCAACAAGAACGATGATGATGATGATGACAACGAGAAAAGGGGTAGCGACAACAATGATAAGTCTGATGAGCCTGATCAGTCTGATGATGATGATATGGGTGACAATGCTGCCAGCAAGAAGAAACCGTCCAAGACCGGTGGCAAATCTCAGAAAGATGTTGCTCACAAGGATAAGTCCACATCTACGGAGACAGGACGCACCAAGTGGCACCATGATGTGAATGCTACAACAGCATCTTCAATTCCCAGTACATCTGTTTCTAGCTCTATACCTGTTACTGTTAATCCTGTTAGTTCTTTGGTTGCAACCACAACTACAGAACCAGAAACTGCACCTGCTGCTGATGAACCTGAATCAGAACTGGCACCCGTTCAAGTATCTACTGCTCCACCTAATGAACCAGTTCCTACAGTTCCTGAGTCATGCACACTGGATTGGACTGATACATTGCAGATCGATGAGACCGCACCAGAACAACCATGGATCACGGCAGCTGCTGCATATGATCCAATCACATATGTTGATGCAAATGTTCTGTATCTACGTATCCGCAATCCAATAGATCTGTGTGCATTTTGTTCTCATGAGTTTGGATCTTCGGTCACTCCGTCTTTGGTGAAGAGAGCGCTTAAAGACAAGAGACTACGCACTAAATCAAGATTAAACCTAATGGAGTATGAGTATTATGCTGACGAAATCCTGAAAGCTCTCAATACAGTTCAAAGGCCAGGCCTTCATGAGCCAGAAAGACCTCCTCTTCCACTTGATGCTACTCAAGACAATCAAATTGCACTTGACTTCTTTGTCACATATGATCTTGACTATCTTCTCAAGGGATCATCCAAGTACGCGACCTCCCTGACGTTGTTGAAAGCTGCTTCTTGGGGGTCAATACCTTGGATCGAAGAAAAGGTCAATCGCCTCTGGGTTCCAAAGATAAACAGTAATTATGACATGTATGCTGCTATAGGAGCATCACATTGGGACGAGCGAGTGCGAAGGGCATACAGAGGTTGTTGCTTAGTCAACTCAGGTAGTATCGTCAGATCCAATCTTCGAATCACAAGTATATTAGGAATGAAGATTGAACCCAAGAATAGATATCATCATGTGACGGAAATTCGACTGAAAAGAGAAGATGATCAAGAATACAAGATACAGCAAGGAGATTTTTCAATCATTCGCCTTGAAGATATAGAAGATATGTTGCTTTTCATGACCCGTTATCAGCTTACACATCTCACTCGTGAAGAAATCATTGCTCTGAACACAGCACTTCGTATGTTTACACGAAGCGTTGTCATCAAGAAACGTGTAGAAGACCTACAACTGGGAGTTGAAAGCTATCAACGCAAGCTTAACATGACTCCTCCACTTAATCAAGTATTACCTCAACATGTCGATAGATGTCCCTATACCGGCACAACCCTTCCGATGTACGGGATTTTCTACTTGAACAGTCGTGGGATCATGAAGTTTATGAGGGTAGTTGAGCTTCATAAGTACAGTGATGGGACTCTCTCACACGTCAAAGACAAATTGGAGCATCTCAATTCTGGCGGGAAATTACCAGAAGTGATTGAGGATTGGCATCCGGGTTATCAGAAAATGGCTACATATGTAATCAAGAAGATTGATGAAAAGCTCAGGGAACGTAGGTTGATGAGGAGCTTAGAAAGGTTCGTGGGTGGCAGACCGTATGGAGGGCACTTCAGACTTATGCAACGATCCATTTAATATGGGTCGTCTTCACTAAGGTCAACTCCATATTGTACGTTAATTGCGGATATGTGAATATGTAAATACTGTGAATATTATGCTTTTGTAGCTTGATGTAGTGTGAAGGTATGATAATTTTTCAAGAATTTCTCACGAGATTCTAAGTCTTTCAAAATATATCGTACTCAAGCACTACAACTAACCCTCATTAATTTGAGGGGGAGAATTAATATGTTCTATGTCCATACATTGATTTCATTTTTTTTACCCAAAGACCGGTTAATCCATTCAATATCCCAAATATTAATGGTTAACATTTTGGATAAAGGGAGAAAATGGGATTAAGGAGACTTAATGATATTTGGCTAATGATGAAAAGGACTTAAAGATAATCCAACTCAATATGTGTAATGCATGTGTTAAGGGGGGGCGATTTTGATGAACAAAACACTTAAAGCACAAAAACTTTGATTATAATATCACAAGTGCCTTAAGTGATTTTCAAGGATTTTTCATGGTGACAATACTTACCCATAACACACTTAATTCACGACGGATATGGTGACAAAAGGTGGGTAGGTATAGGTATTAGTCCAATGATTCATCAGAACCGATGGAATCTTCCCAAGGACAATTCCCTAGATAGAATTAGAAGTCCTAGGAAAGATGGAGAATGATTGTGAACGTAGCTGAATGCCGACCAAGTACTTAAGCTAGCACTGGAACAATCACAACAAGGTGCTAGTGATGACGTATTGGTAAGCATTGAAGGGTTGAAGAATGAAAAAGAATTGTAAAGATAAAAGGGTGTAAAGAAAGAAGCCCTCCTTACAACTTTAGGCAGAAACCGGGTCAATACATATGCTATTGAGATCATTTGTTAATGATTCTCGATATTGAAGAAAGACATCATGGACCCAGTGATGCAATGCACAACCCTCCCCAGCTAACTCAAATATCTCTCAAAAGGTATTTGTTTTAATCACACGGAGATCAACACGTTATCTATTGGTTTATTCACTCCGAACAGACTGATATTGAATAGGTGGCACTCCTCTCCAGCCATCGCTCACTACATCAAAACGCACTATCGAGTCTAGAGCCACGAGATCATCAAAAGTCTCATTAGGACACTTTTCATTTATTCCTTGCTTCTTCACACACTGTGAAAAGTAAGAGATCTTTATGAGTCCTACGGTATTCTTGTATTATTGCCAGAACATCCGAGTGATACGCAAGTATTACAATGAAGATGGAAATACTACTTGAGCCAACATCAAACAAGCTCATGGTAGGTGACACGTGCGGTTCTTTAAGAACAAATCTTGTGAAAACTGGAAAGAAACAGTAGTTTAATTCTTAATTGAAATTAAACTCGTTCCAGGCCTCTACGCATTATCATATGATCTTGCCAACACTCAGAGTGACACTCTTTAGTGTTCACAGTGACGAGTGGAAATCCTTCTAGTGTTAACATCAAACAGCACTCGGTAGGTGACGTGCAAGATTCTTTATGAATCAAGCTCGTGATAACTGGAAAGAAACGATGGTGAAAATCTTAATTGAAATTCACTTGTTCCAGGTTTCATGAATTGACGGCTTCAATCACAAGGATTAATTTATCCAAGTTATTCACTCTTTATGTTCGCAGTCAAGCTTAGTGATCGTCGAATAAAGAGAACGGGTTTACCCGCGAAATCCTGTCAGGAAGTTACTTAATTGAAACTATCCGTCACAGGTACGATATATACTATCGTCCAACGGTCTTTACCGACCGGAGGTAAAATGCTACCGATATAGAATGAAATGTTCTAAGCCATTTCATTCGTGTCTTATTATGTTGCTGTATTCGAAGACGGTGGCGTTGCGGTGTACCAGATGAAGTCGTTTCCACATGCTTATGTTTTCTTTCTGCATCAATTTCAGCAAAATTCAAGAAAGTTCAAAATGAAGTCTTCCGCTGTACCAAACTCTGAAGCTTTCAAGAATTCAACAAAAACATAAGCGTGTGGAACATGGAGTCACGAGGAGGCAAGAATCACAAGAAGGCAAAGATCGCACGTGAAGGGTCAAAAGAACAATGCTCTAAAGCCAAAGCCTAAAAGATCAACATCAACATATTCACAACGAAAAGAAAAGATAAAAGAAGAAAGGACTACGAGCTGAAGAACGAAGACTTAGTATAGTATGCTAGGTTTAGGACTCTGTAACTTGGAGTGACCTCCCTTAGGGGGAGATTGTTGGAAATACGTTTTCAACGTATATTAGAAGTATCGGTCACTCCACGATATTATTAAATGTTATATAGCTCGTAGTTGAATGTTAAGTTACTTATTAGTAAACCCGACCCATGGGCTTGTCATGGGTTGGAGGCCCAAGGCCATTAGTGACTTGGGTATATAAACCCCTTTCCACCTAAGGAAAGGGGGTTGGTTGTTTTATTTTTGTTTCATTCAATATACACATTTTCTCTCACTTTCTCTCTCTAATTTCTCTCTCTAGAAACATCAACCCACCTTATTGATTCACAAGATTATAGTATACGAGTTAGGACCTGAAATGATGAGAACATCATGTGATAAGATCGCGTGGTTCTTGTCTGCGGACGTTGGTCTTCCTCGTAACTTCTGAAATTATCTTCTCCTTTACACCACATGGACAATTTGATATCATTGTCTTGACACCAACTTGTGAACATTGGCACTTTTGGCATCGAATAGTCTGAACGCTTGACAATTGCTCCCCCTCAATTGTTGACCCGTGTTCTACTTAAAGAGCTGTAGTCGTCGTTTGAGTAGTCGCATCGTCTAGTATGTAGATATCAATTGCACCGAACTTCGTATTGTGGAGTTGATAACTTTGGATTCTGAAGTCAAAGCTTTCCGTTGAAATGCTTGACTTCAAAGTGAAAAGCGGGTTACTATCTGAAATAATAGCAAACCATTTTGAGCATGTTTTAAATATTTTAAACTTATGCTCGAACTTTATTTACAACCCCGTGTCATTATTGAATGACATTTCTAGGTTCGTAAATATTATCGATTCCAGAAGACATGCTCTTTTTATCAAAATATTTTGAACACACAATTTTGAAAGATTTAGAAAAAACTTTTGAAAAATTCTTGAAAAATTGTGTTCAACGTTTTGAAAAACAGTTACTTGAGCTTAAGATGTTGAATATCTTACAAAACGAGCTCAAGTCCGAGAAGTTGTAAACTTCCCGTTGTTAAGGATAAGTTACCATCGGCGATAAACTTTCCTTTTATCTGATGGACGAGTCCTAAGCTGACATTTACTTAGAAGTCGTTTTCATGAGCTTGAAAACTTTGACTGTTTTAACGGAAAGCTCATGGCCGAGAAAGGTTAATTTCTCGTTATGAGGAAAAGTTCTCTTATTTAAAAGATACACTATCCTTTCTGAGCTTAAAACTTCGAATGTTTTAATACAAGCTCATGACCGAGAAAGGTGAATTTCTCGTTAAGAGGATAAGTTATCATAAAAGATAATCTTTCCTTTATTTTAAGTTCGAGTTACAGTCTGACATTTAACTGTAAGTCATAGTGCATGAGCTTAAAAAATTGGAATGTTTTTTATATAAGCTCATGCCCGAGAAAACTTGATTTCTCGTTGTTAGGATAAGTTTATCATCCGCGATAAACCTTCCTGCCTTTGAAGAACGGGTCATAAACTGTAATGTGATTAGATTAATGAAATGTGTAAATGGACAAATGAGCAACCCCTCCTAACATGCTAGGAGAGGGTATATATAGCCCACCCTACATGTGGGCTATATGGACTACAAATGAATAAGATCATAGATATCATCCTCGTCATCATCATAATAGTAGTATGGACGCACAAGAGGAGGATTATAATCACTAAGATTAGATACTTGCTCTTGTCGTCGTTGCTCCGCCCTTGCTTCGCGTATGCTAGCTAATTCTTGTTGAACGTATTGAAGTGTATTCAAAAACATGGCTCGTTCTTCTTCACTCATTCCAACATAAGGTTGATGATCGAGGGTGTATTGTGGGGGCTCAAAATTATGAAAACCGGAACTATAGCACGGATGTGGCCCATCATAAGTCATCGGTTGAAAAGAATTAGAACACGGATTTGGCTCATAATAATTCATCGGCTGACAAGAAAAAGTATCGTGAGGGCCACCACAATGATTGCAACCCGGGTATTGAGAAAAACCCGGTGCGTCTTGTGGATAGCTATTACCATTGTCATAATTGTAACCCGGTTCTTGTCCGTCATGAGACGGGTATCGAATCGGACACGAAACATGCCAATGAGAATCGCTTCCACAATATATGCAAGAGGGGGGAGTAAGTGCATGAGAAGCAAAGGATGAATTAGTCGAATTGCACGATAGACAAAATCCAAATTGTGAATCGGTTGAAACGGGTGGAAGATCTTTTCCGCATTGCTCGCATGAACACCATTGACATGATTCGCACCCATATAATCGTCTCCCACACCCTACGCAATGGACATAAGAATCCATGAAGAATTAAAAATTAGAGGGGTTGAGAAAAAGAATTAAACACAATAGAGGGTGAAGAGGAATGTTTTTGGTACAAAACTCTTGGAAAAAGAAATGCTTTTTATGATTTTTTAAATGTTTTTGTATTTTTGAAATTTTTTATTTTTATGGATTTTTGAAAATTTTTGACATGAAAAATAACGTTCACGAGTGAACGGATCCCAAAATCCAACGTGTCTCTCACAAAAAACCGTTAATCTGCACGAAAAGATCTGACAGCGGCGCCATTTAATACAATGATTTTGCTAGGTTAAAAAAGTTCGTTTTTCTCGGTGTCTAATCGAATTGATTTCTGTTTAAAAGTGCGACTCAGTCATCTTTGGTAAATAAAAGAAAAGGTGTCGTTGTCTAAAACTAATTAAAGATAAAAATAAAGCTTTAAAAGGAAATGACAAAATATAAAAGGATTAAACTAAAAATTAAAACGATTGACAGATAATAAAGAAACGATATTAAAAACAAATATGAAAACAAAACAATTAATAAAAATAAAATTAAAAGACGAAATTAACTATCGACTTGAAAATAAAATTTACTAAATGAAAAAGGAGAAAATAAAACTATGAGGGTAATTTAAAACTAAACGAGACAAAAGCTAAAGCGGGTACTAAATAAAAGATAAAACTTAAACTATTCGAAAAAATATTAATACTAAAAATCGACGAAAAATATAACTAAAAATACGTGACTTTCAGAATAAAAATCGGAAAAACTTTAAGATAAAACTAAACGATTACGGAACAATACTAATAAATAAGCAAGCAGGCAGGCTACCAGCTCAAGCAGACAGCCTACCTGCTGAAATTGGCGGGAAAACTACCTAAGCATGCAGGCAACCATTCATGTCATTTCATGTTACTTATTCGGAATACTGATATTTGGCTTATACAGAATCTTTTAATAGTTGTTATACGGAATACTACTTCTATTGTTTATACGGAATAAGTAATTCTAGTTTTATCCTGGAAAAATAATGTTGCTTATCCGGAAAAAAAAATATGCTTCTTATCCGGGAAAAATAATATGCTTCTTATCCGGGATTTGTTCATTTGTCTTATCCGGAATATTAGAAGAGGCAGCTTATCCGGAATGTTAGGGTTTATAAAAAACCTGGATATAAATAAAACGCAAATAAGCTAAAGTCTAAAATAAGCAAAATACTAATAAGCACTTATCTAAAAACTTAACCAAATTGATTTTAAGAAAAAGCTAATAAGCCAAAATTTAAAAACTTTTAAAAACACTAAATAATAAAAATATTTAAAAACAACTTTTTATAAAAATTTACTAATAAGCACTTAATTAAAAATAAGAAAATTAACACAATAAGCACTAAAACACTATAAGCTATAAAAAATCAAACACATAAAAACCAATAAGCACAATCAATCAAAAACATCAATCAAACAAGAACATGATTAATTAACCTACATGATGATCAAAATTAAACAAGATTAAAAAGATTAAGAAAGGAAGAATGAGAACGATTAATTGAAAAAGCTTGAAATTAATATGATTAAAGATTCAAATTACAAGATTAATGAAGAAGCTTGAAAAACATTTAAGAAAGGCTAGAGAGAGAAACTAAATTACACTACTCCTACTCCTAAAACTAATCTACTCCTAAAATGACTAACCACCTCCTAATGACACATTAGGAGGGTATTTATAGGAGGAGTAAAATGTTGATGCTTTCTTCATTCTTTCTTCTTGTCTCGACTCGATTTAAATTCTTAGTCTTTCTCGACGTCGTCTCGGGATTTGTCGATATAAATTGAACTCGTCTTATAATTTTCTTCTTTAATTAGACTTGGTTCTTCGACTTCATTAAACTTCTGTCTTTAGACTTTTTCTTCGATAAATCTTCAGAATAGGTCTTGGACTTCCGTTCTTTTTGCACTCTTGATCTTTTGACTTTGTCTTTTGTCTTTTTCTTCGATAAAAGCCCGTGAAAGCCTGTGTTTTCTTCCCTTTTCACATTTTGGTCCTAAATCACAACAAAAACACAAACCACGCATAATTCCGACATTTACGACATAAAATACACGTTTTGGCTTGGTTATTATTATAATTAAGTGGTAAAAGGATGGGTGTTTTCACACCTATCAGATTGCTTCTATTAAAGTTGTTGGGGTTGTGGTTTTGAGGAGAAAAATCAGATGAAAGAAAGTTGTTGGAACAATAACTTAGCAAGTTACGATCACCTTGAGGTCGGGCTTGATAGCTTTCCGTTTAATAGTTACCATGAGCCGCATACACGTTTTCTGGATTGTCATGAGTAGAAGGGCAATCAGTGTCTGAATGAGGACCGCAACAAATCTCACAAGAAAGTTCTACAGCTTTAACATGTTGTAGTTGCTTCGTAGCCATGAGTTGGATATTTTTGTTCATTTCGGCCATCATGCGGGTGAGTTCGGTCATCTCGAGGTGTGATGAAGTAGAAGAAACATTGACTCTCGGGTTATTCCTTGAAGATGCGGATGAATCCCAATTTTTGTGATGAGTAGTCATGTTCTCTATAAGCTCTCTACACTCCTCGGGTCTTCTTTTCATAAATGTGCCACCGGCGGCTGCATTAATCGTATAACGATCACGAAAAGTTAAACCGTTGTAGAAAGTATCAATTAAGGTGACGGGGAGCATATTATGATTAGGACATCGATCGATCAAAACATTATAACGTTCCCAAGCATCAAAAAGAGATTCATAAGGTTGTTGCGTGAAACCACTGATTTGATTCCGAAGGCTCGTGACCATGGATGGTGGAAAGTAGCGCGACAAAAATCGTTGAGTCATTTCGTCCCATGTATGAATTGAATTATTAGGAAGACGATCAAACCATTTTTCGGCATGGTGGGATAAAGTGTGTGGAAATAGATGAAGGCGAAGAAAATCCATGGTAACCTCGGGCAATTTCATGCTTTGAGTGACGGCAATGAATTTGTCGAGGTGTTTGTTGGCATCATCATCCGGTAATCCGTGAAATGGACAAGTATTTTGAACTTGTTGGATCATGTGATGCTTCAACGAAAACACTGGAGCCGTGATTTGCATCGGCGCAATCGGTCCTCCGCGTCCATTCATTGTTGGTTGACAAAGCTCCCCCATCGTACGAAGGTCGGGTTAAGGAAGATGGTTATTATTATTCATGTTGGGGTGAGGTGGGTTATTATTGTTATGCACACCAGTCATATCTAAGTCTTCAAGCGTCTCGGGCACAGAATAGGACGAAGATCTAGTACGCATACACCTGCAAAAGAAAAAGATAACAAAGAAATAGAGGAAATATATTTATTGTAAAAATAAAATCTTTTCGGTGCAAAACTTTCGAAAAAGAATTACTTTTTATGATTTTTAAATGTTTTTGGATTTTTGAAATTTTCAATTTTTATGGATTTTTCGAAAATTTTTGACACGAAAAATAACGTTCACGAGTGAACGGATCCCAAAATCCAACGCGTCTCTCACAAAAAACCGTTAATCTTCACGAAAAGAGCCGGCAGCGGCGCCATTTTAATACAATGTTTTTTGCCAAGTATGAAAAAGTTATCGTCTCGTCTCGATTCGAATTGATTACTGTTTAAACGTGCGACTCAGTTGTCTTTGGTGGATAAATAATAGGTTGTCGTTGTAGTAAAGTAAAGATGCAAAACTTTAAAATAAATGACACGGTAAATAAAGCTAAAAGTGATTAAAAAGTAAATGGTGAAAACTAAAGACTTTAAAAGTAAATTAATTAAATGACGAGAAATTAAAGCTTGACGAAAAGTAAATTTGAAAACTTAATTAAAGTGCGAACTTGAAATTTAAAATAAAGTAAAACAATTAAAATAACACTTAATAAAATTGGAGGGAAAAATAACATTTAAAAACTAAACAGGGAAATTAAAACTCAACCTAAGTCGGGAAAATTAGATGCCAAACCTAATTCGGAATGCATTATCACAACATAAGCCGGAATGTGTAAGCATGCACTTAGTTCGGAATATAAGACTTTGCAAGTAGTTCGGAATGAGTGATCCTAGACCTAGTTCGGAATCCTTGTTCTGAACATAACTCGGAATGCATAAACCTGGTCCTAATTCGGAATACTCATCCTACACTCAATCCAAAATTCCCACCACTAACCTAATTCGGAATCTGAGTTAAGAAGTTAATTCGGAATATCCAATGTTAAACCTAGTTCGGAATGTGCTAGTTTACACATAATTCGGGAAATGCAATCCTATATCTAGTTCGGAATCCAGGATTCTAAGGTAATCCGGAATAAACACTCCAACCTAAGTCGAAATACAAGTTCTTTACTTAATTCGGGAAAATGAAAATCTATACCTAGTTCGGGATCCAGGATTCTAAGGTAATCCGGAATAAACACTCCAACCTAACTCGGAATACAAGTTCTTTACTTAATTCGGGAAAATGAAAATCTATACCTAGTTCAGGAAACTAGGGTTTTGAGATAACCCGAATTAGAACAAAAATAAGAAGAAACAATATTAAGCTAAAAACTAAATAAGCACTTATCTAAAAACTTAACCAAATCAGTTTTAAGAAAAAGCAAATAAGCCAAAATTTTAAAACTTTTAAAAACACTAAATAATCAAAATATTTAAAATCAACTTTTTATAAAATAACCTTTTAAAAACACTTAATTAAAATTAAGAAAAGCACACAATAAGCTATAAGAACAATAAGCTAAAAAATCAAACACATAAAAACTATAAGAGCAATCAAATAAGCATGACAATAAGCAAATAAGCATAAAGATTAAATCAACAAGAAAGGTAGAATGAGAGATTAATTAAAAACTTGATTTAAGATAAAGATTCAATAACACAAAATTAAGACTTACTTGAAATGAAAGACAAGAATTTAAATGACAATATGAAAGTGCATGAAAAATAAATGTGGAAAGACTAATGTGTCAAATTAGCTATAACCTCCTAATGTATCATTAGGAGGGTATTTATAGGAGGATTAACATGTGTTGATGCTTTCTTCTTTCTTCTCGTCTTTTCGTCTTTTAAATTCTTTAACCTTCTCGACGTTGTCTTGGGATTTGTCGATATAGATTGAACTCGTCTTATAATTTTCTTCTTTTATTAGACTTGGTTCTTCGACTTCATTAAACTTCCGTCTTTAGACTTTTTCTTCGATAAATCTTCAGAATAGGCCTTGGACTTCTGTTCTTTTTGCACTCTTGATCTTTTGACTTTGTCTTTTGTCTTTTTCTTCGATAAAAGCCCGTGAAAGCCCATGTTTTCTTCCCTTTTCACATTTTGGTCCTAAATCACAACAAAAACACAAACCACGCATAATTCCGACATTTATGATATAAAATACACGTTTTGGCTTGGTTATTATTATAATTAAGTGGTAAAAGGATAAGTGTTTTCACACTTATTAAGGTGTATGGGCGCCTAATATTCCATGGAAGGAAGGAAGGATGAGAAAGGCTTGGAGCCTTAGGACGGAAAGGATAAGCACTTAGTACTGAATAGTTATGCCTGTTAGTAGTACACTGTCCAAAAATATTCTGTATGTTATTGAATGTTATTTATTCACAGCTAATGAAATGTATATGTTTTGGCGTTGGAGTCTAAACCTACGACTCTCACCAACATTATTGTTGACGTGTTTTAGTGCCTGTTTCAGGTAATTTTGTGGTTAAGCCAGCTAATAGGGGTCAGTAGACCTGGAAGCATAGGATTTCATATAGAAGGAGATCCCCGTTCCTTCTTAGTTTTTCATTTGCCTTTTGAATAAGTGATACTTGGACACCTATATGTTTGCTTTTGTTTATGTTATTTGTTTGTCTCGGGTAAGCGGTAGGACTGTTACCAGCTTACCTAGACTCCTGCATTGTTTGATATTGTCATGACATTTGTGTCACCTTTTTATGACATTTCTATTTCATTTAGTTCTCTCTATAGACACGCTATTGTTGTGATGTTATCTATACGTCGCGTCGCATATTCCGCCATGGTGGGGTGTGACATTTTTTATATTTCATCACATTTGATCGATTTATATTTAATTTATTTTTTGGGTAACTATGGTCTCTGACATATTAGCCGACTAATCTATGGGAGTTTGAACTACCGTCACACAAACTCAACCCATGTAAAACTCTCTTTTTTCATGAAGTTGACGTGATCACTTAAAGATTGTTTTCATATAGCGAATTTAAGACCTGACACATAATGATAAACTTAACCACATACCCTTTTGCCATGAAATCATCCTTGTGTATTTACTTGATCGGTCATTTGGTATGAAAATTTTAACTTTTAAATCGAGATTTAAGATTTATTGTTGATATGAGATATTTAAGTTATTGGACATATTTAACTCAACTCTCGGTTGAATTATAAAGGAGAAGAAAACTTGGATTTTGGTTTCAAATCTTTTTACGCAGACACTAGTGGATTACTAGGGGCTATTCAGTTGTGAAAAACTTTTCATAATATTATGTTTTTAAATTTTTAGAGAAAGAAATAGTTTTTCTTTTTAGAGTAGAGTTGAGAATTTTGAAAATCTGTTTAGATGGTATTTTTCAATTTCTTAAAAATGAACAATGTTTATACGAAACAAATTTCAACCATTTTTTTTCATGATCAACCCTTTTCACATTTTTGCTAATTTTTTTACATTTTCGTCTGTTTTTCCCGTCTTCTTTTTTCACATTTTCGTAAGTTCTTTTATGTTTTTTAGAGGTGGCAAATGGGTTGGGTTGAGTTGGTTTGGATCATGGGTCAAACGGGTTATGGGTCAAATGATTATAGGTCAAACGGGTTATGGGTCAAGCAGTTTAGGTCAGGTTCACCCACTAACTTACAATATTTTCATATTTTTTAAAGTTTTCATAAGTTTTTATTTTTACGGTTTCGTCATTATTTTTACGTTTTCGTCCGATTTTTTACGTTATCATCCTAATTTTTACGTTTTCGTCAGTACTTTTACGTTTTCGAACGAAAACGTAAAAGTACTGATGAACGTAAAATTATTGACGAAAACATAAAAATACTGATGAAAACGTAAAACATTAGACTAATACGTAAAAAAATAAGACGGAAACGTAAAAAAGTTGACGTAACCGTAAAAAATCGGACAAAACGTAAAAGTGATGACGAAAACGTAAAAAATCGGACAAAAACGTAAAAAGCTGGACGAAAACGAAAAATATAGACAAAAACGTAAAAAAAATCGGACGAAAACGTAAAAAAGCTGACAAAAACGTAAAGTCGGACGAAGACGTAAAAAATCGGACAAAAATGTAAAAAATCGGACGAAATCGTAAAAACATAAAAAAACGTAAAAAGTGGATGAAAACATAAACAATCGGACGAAAACGTAAAAAATCGGATGAAAAAGTAAAAAATCAGACGTAAGCGTAAAAATTCGGACAAAAATATAAATATTTGGACGAAAATGTAAATATTCGGACGAAAATGTAAAAATTCTATACTGACGAAAACGTAAAATTACTGATGAAAATGGAATAAATCTAACGAAAACTTAAAAATACTGACGAAAATGTAAATATATTGATGAAAACCTAAATTTACTGACGGAAACGTAAAAACTTACAAGAACGTGAAAAAACTAACCAAAACGTAAAACTAAATGACGAAGACATAAAAAACTGACCAAAACTTGGAAAAACTGACGAAGGCGTAAAAAGATAATTAAAGCGTAAAAACCCAGACGAAAACGTAAAAAACTAACATATACGTAAAAAAGAGACAAAAACGTAAATAGCAACGAAACGTGAAAAATGAAGAAACCTAAAGAAAACTGACAAAAACGTGAAAAACTGTCGAAGCGTAAAAATTTTGAAAAAAACGTTAAAAAATTGACGAACACGTAAAATAGTGTTAGAAATAGATATGTGAACATGTTTTATTTTATTTGAGAAAAAAAAAATGAAAAAGGGTAATGTGGGGTTTTCTAGTTTTCTATATAAAATTAGAAAATAAAAACTTAATAATTTTTGAAAAGTATTGAAAAAATTATGAAAATAAACATGTTTTCTAAAAACGTGGGGTATCTATACTACATATAATTCATTTTGCACTCTCTCTCATAATTAGTGCACAAAAATTTAAGTAGTACCATTAAATCAACATGATGTACATTTTTTAATGCAAAAACTAAAAAATGATTTAAATAATCTAATTTTATAGCACATTGTACAACACTTAATGCAAACAACTAGAAAATTTTAATACAATTATTGAAACACATTGTATGTTATTAAATGCAGAAAACTACATATTATTACATTCTCTTTTTTATTAATAGCAAAAAGTTAAGTAATACAACTACTTAAGCATGTCGTACAACTTTTAATGCAACTTTTCAACACAACTAAATAACAATTATATAATAACAATACAAGTTAAAAGGCTAAAATTACAACCTTTATATGCACAGATATATTAAAACTAGAGGTGGCAAAACGGGCGGGCGGGCGGGCACGGGCGGTGGGCTAAACGGGCGACGGCCTAAACGGGCGGCGGGCGAAACGGGCGCGGGTTAAACGGGAACGGGCAAAACGGGCGGGCTAAACGGTCGCAAGCTAAAATGAGAAAAAAACATATAAAAACGTAGAATTAAAAAATAAAAATACTTGTTTAAAAGCCGGAGATAAAAACTAAATATAAAATATCCGCCGAATAGCCTAATTAGTGTTTTACATGTGCGACCATTAAGCTTATAAGTTTTTTACATATTCGTCCGTTTAACCCATTAATAATAAAAAAATGGGTAAAAAGTGGCCAATTCTTTTGTGAAAATAGGCAAAAAAAATGCTTATATTTATCAAAATAGACAAGATTTGACACCTCTAATTAAAACACATAAATTATCATACTTTTAAAACACTTATTACTCAAAAGTACAACAACATTCATATTTTACAATATAACCAAGCCACAACCAATTAAAACATAAATCAAACATAAACAATTATGTTCAAAGAAAAAAACATAACCAACTACATAAAGTTAGTCAAACAAAAAATTGTCGTTTTTTGAAATGTTTTCGTAAAAGAAACATAAAGTAAAAAAAATGTTCTTTGGAAATTATGTTACAGGCCGCGGCAACACGCGAGTACCTGCTAGTTTTTCTGTAACTAAACACACCCTAATTTTTTCAGTCTTCAGCCTCGTTAGATAAACGAATTGATCGATTAAGGTAATCATAATTTGCGATCATATCATATGGTAAAAATATGTTGTGATCCAAAGACAAAAACACCCTTAATTCACTATTCATTTCATCATCCTTTGCCAATTTATATTAGGGTTTGATACGAGGAGCCGATATAACTACAAATGAAGAATGATCATTATGGTGTACGTGTGTGAGGACACCTTAAGCTAGGTTTACTCTAATATTATGCCTAGCTAATTTGTGGAAATGTTTTTTAAGCAAATGTTAATATATGCCTTGTTGATAGAAAACTGGCCAGTTACACACATGGGTATATTATTTAATAACAATGTTTAACTAAGTTTCTTTAGTTTTTTCTATTATTTATATATTTTTGCTTAGCAGGCGGTAGTTGTTGAAGAAAGTCACTGTCCATATGGGAACAGAACATTGTTGGTCCGGATTCTAGGAGATCGAGTGCTTATATAGTTAAATATACCCTTCATTTATCATGCTGATTACTGAGTATACTTATTTTGTTTTTTGTATTAAAATAATTTATGATGAAGCAGTTGGATTCTTATGCAACAATTTCACATTATGAAAGGGGCATGCTTAACTTACTAGCTACAAAGTACACAATCATGCATTAGGCATGCATATCACCATTACATAACTGTGGTTACTGGTCGGGTAACCAACCAACATGTCATTATTCTGGTTATGAATTGTTCAACAATGACAACATATTACACTTTTATGTAATTGAAAAGCATGTACTTATAGCGCAATATCTAGTTTGTGTTTCAATAATTATTCGTGAGTGTATACATAACATAATATACCTTGACGACCAGACCATAACTAATTGTATTTTATATGGTGTTTATGCAGTAGATTAAGGAAATTATGTACACATTTAGGACCTCCACGTGTGAGCCGTTGGTTTTAGGGGTTTCTCCCTTCGTGGGTCGCTCCTAGTGGTTCGGTCTCGAGGTCTGCCCGTTTGGATGGTTTAACTCGGGAGTCGGATTTCAAGTGTCGTGTCATTCTAAATAAAAATTTAGGACTAATCTAACTTTGCTTCTTGTTTACTCCATGGAAAAAAATATTTGTTTCTGCTATCACAACCAGCTGAGCAGGAAACAAGCAATGTACCTGTTTGCTATTGATGATGATCGATGAGCCTTTTCATTTGATTGTTACAAAGGGATTATACCGATAGATAGTTAGTGCTATTGGAGCAAAATCATGTTCACATATATCTTATTTTTGGATTAAAAAAATTCTTAATCCAATTTGGTTCTCGTGCTTCCCTTTTAACTCATTTTTTATTTCAATTTTTGTCCGAGCTTAACATTATGATATATTCTATAAATATATTTAGAATATTATGTCGTAAAAGATACATAAGGATTCTGCTCCTGTGGGAGTTTGTAGCTAAATGAATATCTTAATCTGCATTATTAGGATTTCCAGGCAGAAGTTGTGGGTTCATTAATGTATACGCCAACTATGATGATGGTGGCAAATGGACTATATATATATATATGTATAGCTATTCAAAGAAAGTCAACTAGTTTTGCTTGCTACACATGATTTAAGTTAACAATCTGTATTTTAATCTCTCATATACATACAAACACTGTTTTTTTTATATGCACAGACAGTTGATTGAAACTAATATAGTATATAATATTTTATTCTTTGAATACTCTTCTTTTTTAAGTTAGTAATGCGTAATGAATGATGCCTTTCAAAAAAAAAAAAAAAAAGCGTAATGCATGATGCATTCTGTGTTTACCTTATCAGCATTTGAAGGAACAAAGTCTCCTTACATAGATCCATATACGTGCGCTTTTGTTCTATATATTACATAAACTAAAATATCAAAATATGTGTGTATAAAATGCTCTGCATACATATTTGTCTGACCCAAAGTTCAAAGTTTTACAAAGCCGTTTAATATGGCTCAACTAGTTGGTTCTGAAGAAATAGAGTCATTTAGAAACGATCTCTCCGAGATTGGAAGAAGTATAAGATCATCTTTTCGCCGTCGTACATCTAGCTTGCGTGCTAATTCAGACATAGGTTCAGTAAATAATAATGACGAGACAGATGAGAGGCTTCTACAGTGGGCAGCAATTGATAGATTGTCAACATTTGAACGTTTGAGGTCATCTTTGTTTGATGAAGATAATGGAGATGGAGATGCTGTTAAAGGAAAGAAGGTGGTTGATGTCACAAAGCTCATTGCTCCTGAGCGGCACATGTTTATTGAGAAGCTCATCAAACATATTGAAAATGACAATCTTCAGTTACTACAGAAACTTAGGAAACGGACAGACAGGTAAGGTTTCATATTCTGTTTTATCACTTTGCACTATTATTGTGCCCGGAGTTTCAATTGCCTTCCCATTACATTAGCTGTGATAACTGCGCTGTTTAGTTAGTGTAAATTTTCGATCTGTCCATGCTTTAATTCAATCTGTTTTCTTAGAGTTGGCGTACAATTGCCCTCTGTGGAGGTGAGGTATAAAAATCTATGTGTAGAAGCCGAGTGTGAAGTTGTTCATGGCAAGCCCCTGCCAACTCTTTGGAATTCCTTGCAAAGTCTTCTTTCTGTAAGTGACTAACCTGCCACAGTCAATATAATTTTCATTACCAGTTCATTACCAAATCACTAGGATGTAGCTAGCCCATGAACCACGATGGTGTGTTTTAACAATAACCTAATCAAGATTGTTGTTTGGGTTATCGAGACCCAACCAAATCACTTGCGTGTGGTAATACCTTGCTTGGTTTATTAGTAATATTCCAAAGCTAATCATCCTTTTTCTCTGACAGAGCATTGTCATGATACCTGGTATAACTTCTAATCGTGCTAAGATAACCATCATCAATGATGTCACTGGTGTCATCAAGCCAGGAAGGTAAGAATACAACTTCAGTTATAACATAGTTATAACATACTGTAACGTTTTGCTAATGAATTTTAGAAATTAAAACGATTTGAAGATAGTCAACGACTAATCAAGAACACAATGAAGAGTATTGCAGTCGAAACAGCCATATAAATTTATTAATTTAGAGAGTTGACCTTGAAATTAGCTTTTTGATCATTTCTTCGTCTCTCGTCTGTTGTAAAACTTCGCATCAAATTCTCCCATTATAATGAATTACTCATATGACTATATTTCAAACCGATTTCTTGTCTCTGTGTTCCTAATCAGCGATTTCCTCACAAAAGTCAATTTTGACTTTGGAAGATCATATGGATAAATGATTTACGGGTAGACTTAAAGCAGTAGGGTAGTTTGCTTGAAAGACCAGAATCTTTGGTGGTAAACTGAATTTGAATAACAGTGTTGTTCGGCGTCATTTTAAGATATTTAAGATGAATGCCGAGTTAACTTTGATATCTGCTGATGCAACTTTTTGCAGGATGACTCTGCTTCTTGGTCCTCCAGGATGTGGGAAAACCACATTGTTGAAAGCACTTTCAGGGAACCTAAGCAAATCTCTCAAGGTTTTTAACTTTTTTTTTATGCCAAATTCTATAAGAACACTCTACATACATGCAAAAAGATGATATTACAGTACCTAAGGTATGGTAAATCAGTTAAGTTGCCTAAGAAAAGAATTTTTCTAGAAGGACCTCATTATATGTTATAAAGGATTGTGGTCATTCGAGTCAATTATCATTATTCAACCAAATCACTTGCCTGTGGTTACAAAGAATATAGATATAATTTTATGTCCTTATAATACTTGTCAATTAGATATATCAAGAATGACTTTTCATCCCTTAATGAAATAAATAGAGATATACTCGTTCTAAGGCTTTATTATAAATTGAATATGTATGTATGAAAAACATCATAGACAATGGTGCTGGTTTGTACGTAGTTTATATGTATTACTTTTTGAAGGGTTTCACTCATTAATAGTTCTTCGTTGACTAAAACAGAGAAGTGGTGAAATTTCTTACAATGGATACAATCTAGAAGAATTTGTCCCCCATAAAACATCTGCCTATATTAGCCAGGATGATTTGCATATCCCAGAGATGACAGTGAGGGAAACACTTGATTTTTCCTCCCGTTGTCAGGGTACCGGAAATCGTCAAGGTATTTCTACGCAATGTAAAAAACAAACACACTGTTGCTTTTTATACCTTTCCAAGAAGTGACCGTTTTAGAGCTGATGATGTTTGTTTTCATCTTATTAAGAGATCATGATGGAGGTTAACAGGAGAGAGAAACAAGCAGGGATTATTCCAGATCCAGATATAGATACTTTTATGAAGGTAACGTACCAATATTTGTATGTGTAATTTAATAAAAATAAGGATTCTTTATGTTATAACAAATTCATATTCCAGAAGAAAAATGTGAATAATATTCACTTGGAGTGTACCCATCAGATCAAGAAATAAAGATAATCTAATATGCAGAAAATAGTTTCGAAAAATTTAAGAGAACACTTCTGCTCCATCTTTTATTGCAAGTAGTTCCTAAAGGTGATATACTGATGTTTATTGTCACACGCAACCATGTTCAATTACGACAGGCAATTTCCATTGAAGGTCAAAAGACAACTCTTCAGACAAATTACATTCTGAAGGTCACCTCCATCTGATGTTAGCTTTTTTTTTTATAACTACTCGCATTTTGGGTGCATAAAATGAATATTATCATTGCACTTCAGATTCTTGGCCTTGATATATGTGCTGATACAATGTTTGGAGATGCCATGAGGAGAGGTATCTCTGGTGGTCAAAAGAAAAGATTAACTACTGGTAAGTTTTGGAGATGCCTATTTCATTTCATCACTATACATCAACCTATTTGGTAACATTTATTGCAAAGATTTAAGTCTACCATACCAATAATCATAATTGAAAATGTTAACCTTAATGTATACATTTCTTATGGGTCTGCAGGGGAGATGATTGTTGGTCCCACAAAAGCTTTATTCATGGACGAAATATCAAATGGCCTCGACAGCTCCACTACATATCAGATTATTGCTTGTCTTCAGCAGTTGGCACATATAACGGATGCTTCTGTACTTATTTCCCTTCTTCAGCCATCACCAGAAGCATTTGATCTCTTCGATGACATAATGTTGATGGCAGAAGGGATGATTGTGTATCATGGGCCGCGCAGTGACATTTTGGAGTATTTTGAGGGTTTGGGTTTCAGGTGTCCAGAGAGAAAAGGTGTAGCTGACTTCCTCCAAGAGGTAACTTGAGCATTTTGTTGTAAAACTGTTACTTTGATAGATCTAGGTCGTTGATAATAATGTTGGTTTTCCAAGTGTTAGCCCATATGCAAGACTAGTTGAGTTTAAATATGTAATCCAGTGCCACTCATTCACAAAGTCATCTGTTTGTTTCATTCTTTTTTTTTATGCCCGATTAACGGTTTGTTGAGTGGATTCTGATGTTCCTCGACGTACAGTAGACCTCCCATCTCCTCACAACTTTTTCAAACTCTTTCTGAATCTCTCTCCACCGGTAGACAATGCTATATCTATACAAAAACTGTACTCAAACAAATAACCTAAGTTTTGTAGCCTTTAGTGTTTAGCAAACCCCTAATACAAATTCTCACTTAGCTTTATACTATTCATGTTTACATGCAGTAATTTGTCACTATAATAAGTGGTACTTATTTGCAGGTTGTGTCAAAAAAAGATCAAGCAAACTACTGGTCTCGAACGGAACAAGAATACAGTTATATCTCAGTACACACCTTATCCATGAAATTTAAGGAATCTTATATGGGAAAAGAAGTGAACCAGGATATTTCCAAGCCCTTCGCAAGATTGCCAAGCCATGAGAATGCTATTTCGTTTGATGTGTATTCTCTATCTAAATGGGCTCTTTTTAGAGCTTGCATGTCTAGGGAGATTCTTCTAATGAAAAGGAACTCTTTTATCTACATCTTTAAAACAGTTCAGGTACTGTTTACTGTCTGTATTATTACCAATGTATTGCAATAAACTCTTATTCCATAACTTTTCCTTTTAAACACGTAAATAACTTACGTTACTTTTGTGCAGCTCTTCATAATTGCAGTTATCACGATGACTGTATTTATTAGAACAAGATTGAATGTTGATGTCACAGATGCAAACTATTATCTTGGTTCACTCTTTTATTCACTTGTAATTCTTCTTGTTGACGGGTTCCCAGAATCAGCTATGACAGTTGCGAGACTTCCAATTTTTTATAAGCAGAGGGATATGTACTTCTACCCTGCTTGGGCATATGCAATTCCTGCATCCATTCTTAAGATTCCTGTGTCAATTTTGGAGGCTACCATTTGGACGTGTCTCACTTATTATGTTATTGGATACAGTCCTGAACCAGGGAGGTGAGCATCTTATATATTGTATCACCGTCTATCGTAGCAACACTAGCTAGAGATCTAACTTCAAATTTTGGACATATTTGAAAGGTTCTTCCGCCAACTAATGCTACTTTTTGCTGTTCATTTCACATCCGCATCGCTGTTTCGATTCTTGGCAGCATCTTTTCAGACTGTGGTTGCTTCGACAACTATGGGCAGTATATCAATATTGTTTCTCTTATCGTTTGGTGGTTTCATTATACCACCCAGTACGTTCCCTTTATTTCTTTTTTAATTTGACATATAGTACTAAAAAGACATTGATCAAACTAAGGGATGGGAACTTGATGCAGCGTCAATGCCAGCTTGGTTGAAATGGGGATTCTGGGCTTGTCCACTTTCATATGGAGAAATAGGCCTTGCAGTTAATGAATTTCATGCTCCCAGATGGAACAAGGTAGAGCATAAGATTCTGTATTTTATTAAAAATAATTTATTATATTACTCAATGGTATATATGTTATTCATTTCTTAAACTTCGTCAAGCAGATGACATCTACAAACACAACCATAGGGCTACTGACACTTAAAAGTCGTGGTTTGGACTTTGAAGAATACTATTATTGGATATCACTTGGTGCCTTGCTTGGTTTTGCAGTGATACTTAACATAGGTTTCATCCTCGCGTTAACCTACCTTAAGGGTAACTTCATCTTAAGACTATCATAAGTCAAGTTGGAAGATACATAATGTCATGTTTTGATTATTTAAAAAGCTTATTTAATATTACAGCTCCGGGTACTCGTGCCATTATTTCAAAGGAAAAGCTATCTCAACTAAATGGAGATGAAGGATCCAAACATCACACTAAGAAAGAGAAAAGAGCTAAAATTTCCAATACTACCGTTTCAGATGAAGGTTCGGAAAAATTTTCTTTTCCTCGTCTAGCAAACTTGTATCATTTTCATAAATTTTTCTTCCATAGTTAGAGTCTGGTTTGTGGAGCTTGAAATTGTGGCAATTCTACCAAATGGAACTCGTTATATAACTATTTTGGATCTGTTGATTCACGTTTTGGAGTAAAGGATGTCTCGTTATGCATCAGTGGATAGTTATTCCTCCTCTTATCTTACAGGAAAAATGGTGTTGCCTTTTGAACCCTTAACGGTTACCTTTCAAGATCTACAGTACCACGTCGAGCCTTCACAGGTATTGATCAAAGTTATTTTATATGTTGCGTCTATTATTTAGATTATGTTAACAAAAAAAAATAAAAAGTCCTGTTCATTTTTATGTTAGGAAATGCGAGAGCATGGTTTCACTGGAAAGCGACTTCAACTCCTTCATGATATCACAGGGTCTTTTAGACCTGGTGTTCTTACAGCATTGATGGGTATAAGTGGTGCTGGCAAAACAACACTTCTTGATGTTCTCTCTGGAAGAAAAAGCAGTGGTATTGTTGAAGGAGAGATTAGGATTGGAGGATATCCTAAAGTCCAAGATACCTTCGCTAGGATTTCCGGTTATTGTGAGCAAACTGATGTACACTCTCCCCAAATTACAGTTGAAGAGTCGGTGATATTTTCTGCGTGGCTCCGTCTTCATCCTGATATTGATTCAAAAACAAAATATGTAAGAAATACTGTTATCAGTTTATGAATTGTTTAGACGTACATTCTTTCAAAATTAAATTTTTTACGTAGTAAATGAAACTTTTTCTAATAAAATGTACAGAGTTTCATAAAGGAAATCCTGGAAACCGCTGAGCTTTATTCAATAAAAGATTCCTTGGTTGGCATTCCTGGGGTAAGTGGTCTGTCAACAGAGCAACGTAAGAGGCTCACAATAGCTGTGGAAGTTGTCGCTAATCCATCAATTATATTCATGGATGAACCTACAACGGGACTGGATGCTAGATCAGCTGCCATTGTGATGCGGGCTGTGAAGAATATTGTTGACACGGGACGAACAATTGTCTGTACTATTCACCAACCTAGCATTGACATATTTGAGGCTTTTGATGAGGTAAGAAGGAGATGCTAAACTAGCCTGGTATATATTAAAACTAGCTTCTAGAATGGAAATAATAAAGATGAATTCGGTAACTCTTTATTTAACACCAACATCCTTCACAGATTTTTATTTAGGATTGTCATACGGAAACACACATCTTTTATAATATCTGAATTCACTAAAGATTTAAGTGTTATGACGACATTGTAGATGTTTTTACATGAGGCTAATATAGTTTGATATTTAGAACGAAATTGATTTATACTATTGTGTTTATAACCTGGCCATGGTGTTTTCTTAAAAAACCTATCTTAACTAGTGCGCATGAAAGGGCTGTTGTTTGTTTCATGAGTATCGCCATGAAATCGGAAAATCTTATGTTTAAATCTATAATCGGAATAGAATGTTTTCTAACTAAATGTATTATTTATGTTTCTTTTTTCTTCATAATTTTCTTAATTTATTTTGATAAAAGAATATCTCTTAAATTGCCTCATCCATGTATTTGTTTTGAGTGTAGTTCATGTATTTGTTTACTTATTTCTTGTATTTGTGTTTTTATGGTTCCACTCCAATTAATCATCTTGTTGATAAGTGGATGCCAATTTGTTGTATTCTTGCTGTGGGTTTTTCGCCCTTTTAGTAATATACTGCCTTTCAAAAAAAAAAAAAATTGCCTCATCCATGTCCCCTGCAGTTAATCCTATTGAAAAATGGTGGACGGATGATATACTGCGGGCCACTTGGTCGCAATTCAAGTAGGGTCATCGAGTACTTTGAGGTTAGTTGCCCTCTGAACAGATGCACATTTTGGTGGTAAAATATATATTTTTTCATTACTGAGTTATAAAATGACACAGCCATTGTCTTACCTTCACGTGAAATTTCTGTGTAACAGAGCATTTCTGGTGTGCCAAAGATTAAAGACAACTATAACCCAGCAACATGGATGTTGGAGGTTACTTCAGCATCAGTAGAATCTGAACTTGGAGTCGATTTTGGACAAATCTATTCTACTTCAACTTTGTATGAGTAAGTCACACACTTAAGCCCCGTCATCATAGGTCTAAGTTTATTGATTTATCTTATCAAATTTTTCTATATAAATTTATCTAACCCATGTCAAGCGGTTTGTTCCACTTTTGTTACATGTGTCTATTTTATCTACATGTATTGTACCTACTACCTACTTCAGAATATGATCAAATAACTCCTGTTTGACTGCTCTTATCTGTTTTCTATTATGTTAGGAGCAACAAAGATCTTGTAAATACATTAAGTAAACCACCTACTGGCTCAAAAGAATTATATTTTCCAACACGTTTCCCCCAAAATGGTTGGGGCCAGTTCAAGGCCTGTCTATGGAAACAATATCTGTCATACTGGAGAAGTCCTTCATACAACTTAATGCGTTCCCTGCATATGCTATTTGCATCGTTTCTTTTTGGGCTTCTCTTTTGGGATCAAGGGAAGAAAATGTAAGTTTTAACATTTATGCATTTCAAGTGAATTTTGCTTCATTTTTCATAATTCGTTGCTTGGTACATATAGTGGTCAAAGTAAATTTTGAAGTATGTGTTCTATTATGGTTCTCTCTCTGGCTAATATGCATGTGCAACTACGCGCATTAATAAACGTAGATGGGCTGACACACATGCAAACACTCGTATGCCTATATATTCGGCTCTTAGATATAATTCCATTACAAATTTAGAATTACCTTAATTGGCGGAATCAAGAATGCATAACACTCTGTGGACTAAATATCAAATAGTTCTAACTCTAGATGGCATACGTAGTTACAATTAGGATCATGGAATGGAACTTGATGAAACAGAAGGTCACCACCATAAAATACTAAGGATCAAGTATAGGAAGCTAGAAACTGCTCTCAAACTCACAAAGGATTTAGCAGCTATTATTCATGCTACCACAAAGTTTTTCAATTTTGTCAGCACTTTGTCTAAAACCTGATAGCCTTGATAGATAGAATGAATACCACATTTTCGATGAGATTAGCTTTGGGCTGTGAGTGCAATCACATAGAAATATATAATGAACAATTCAAGTTTCTAATGCCCAAATTGAGACCATGATCACCCAAATTTCGATCTGCATCAACATAAAATTTACACAAAACAA
This sequence comes from Glebionis coronaria, assembly GCA_025667525.1. NCBI lineage: Eukaryota > Viridiplantae > Streptophyta > Magnoliopsida > Asterales > Asteraceae > Glebionis > Glebionis coronaria. The sequence continues at coordinate 183,888,797 of CM046876.1, forward strand.
AAAAGAATTACTACGTAGTACTTTAGAAAAATCTAAGAGTGTATGGGTCTTGAGTTAACAGGTTCTGCCTCCCATTTAAATATGCTTTAAAAAAACCTAAGTGATTCAGTATTAAGTTTGCTTGAAAGTCCAAGAACCATATTCTGCCTCCCATTTAAATATGCTTTAGATCATTTCCTCAAAATATGCTTTAAATCATCTGATATAATATCCTTCCATGTGACAGACATAACCAGCAGAGTTTATTCAATGTTCTTGGTTCAATGTTCTCTGCTGTACTTTTTTGTGGCATAAACAACTCATCTTCAGTTATACCCTATGTTTCCATGGAACGTACTGTTTTGTACAGAGAAAGGTTTTCTGGGATGTATGCATCAGTCGCTTATGCATTTGCACAGGTATGCAACTCTTTTTATCTACTAATATGTAATAGGATATATGTAAGTTACTCGCATTATTTATTATGTATAAAAGATGTGCTCTTTGAAGCAGATTGTACTTTTGTTTTTTAGAAATTTATATGATTATTTATTATGTATAAAAAATGTTTTGATTATATCTTGTAGGTGACAATCGAGTTCCCTTATCTCTTTGCCCAGTCACTTGCATTCACCTGCATCACATATCCTATGATCGGATATTATTGGTCAGCCTACAAGGTTTTCTTTTACTTCTATACATTCTTGTGCACGCTGATGTACTTCACCTATTTGGGGATGCTGCTTGTTGCAATGACACCAAGCTTTCCGGTAGCTGCCATTCTGCAGTCTGCATTTTACACGTTGTTTAACTTGTTTGGAGGATTTTTAATTCCTAAACCGGTATGTCCCTGTTCACTCCTAACTTGTACAGATTTCAGAAGTTAATTCTTAGTAGTAATATGCTATTCATTAGGTGTAAATTTGACCCCTTATGGTATACATGGGTGGATTCAGGTTATTTTTTATCTCAAAACAATTAAAAGGGTGGAAGACGATGAAATGGGTCCAAAGAATCCAAAATAGTATTCAAATTGCATATAAGTAAATTACTATACCAAAAAACGTTTGCAATAATATATTTCGTGCATAAGCAAATTTTACTTAATAAATTAATTATAAGATTGTTTAAAATATTGGACCTAATATGTTTGGAGGCAACCCACCCTGATCCACTAGACCCATACCCAAATTACCCGTTTTGAAATAGTGCCAAACCCACTAACACACCTAGTTTTCAACCTATAATTCAGAGGTCCATACTGTTGTCTAAGGTCACCAAGACTAAAGATTTAATTTTTCAATATGGTTGGTGACCTCAATGTTAAGGGTATCCTTATGTCACAATGATACCTCGTGTGTGGTTCACCAGCCAAATGGTTGTGTGGTCAAGTACTGCTTAGGACATTGTGAGATTGATTAGTAGTGTAAATATCGTGAGATAGTTGCAATTAAAAAAACAATGTAGCACATTTAGAAATATTAATAATGTATCAGAGTTGGTGCATGTCAAGTAAATGCAAGTCTTGATGCAGTTAACAGAATGAACATGGAAAACAAAATTTAGCGGCTATCACGAACTTATCTACTTTTTTTATTCTTGCAGAAAATTCCAAATTGGTGGAAATGGCTTTACTATATAATTCCTACGTCATGGTCGCTTAATGCAATGCTTACTTCTCAGTTTGGTGATGTGAAAAAGGACATCTTAGTTTTTGGAGAAACTAAATCCGTCGAAGAGTTCTTAGGAGATTACTTTGGGTTTCATCATGATCAGTTACCACTTGCTTATGTTGTGGTTGCACTATATCCGATCGTTCTTGCTTCTCTATTTGCTTATTGTATAGCTAAGCTAAACTTCCAGAGAAGGTAAATTTTGAAGTTAAAAATTACTGTATGTCCAGTAACAGATGTTTAGAATTTCCATCATGTGCTGGATATCTTCTTTACACAACATCAATTCATTTTTACACATCAAGAATTCATTTTTACACAACAAAGATTTCTCACCTTTACTCGTATATTAAATACCCGTCACATTTACTAACAATAATTTTATTTCACGATCACTACTTTTTCATCCTACTCAGAAGAAAAGTTTTAACAAGTTTGAACAGAAAGTAGTATACACACACAGAGTTGATAATTAAAGAAGTGTTAGAGGTAACAATCCGTAGCCTGTACTTGGGCTCTTCACACTAGGCCGCTTGACACGGGTGGTATTTAGTGAGCTTGAAAGGATGAATAACTGTTAGGATAATTCAAACATACATATACCAACAAATTTAATTCAAGCTTTATTTAAAGGGCTAAGAGGGTACAGTGCGCCGTGGGAAGCGTTTTCCTACGGCGCGAGATGAAAACGGCAATATCCACACTGTTCCTGTGTTTTTATCATTTGCGCCAAGATTGTCAGCCGACGCTGTGGGCGACAATGCGAAGCACTGTACCGTGCATCGCGTTGTAGGTATTTTCGCGCAGTCGGCATTTTTTTTTTTAAAACGCCACATATGCTAGGGAGGCACTTTTCGGTGTTATGGTGGTGGGGTTGTGTTATTGGAAAAATTGATAATGTGGCACCATTTTTTTCCCACGGCTCAAAGAGCTCTAAGTATAAGCATGGACAAAATCTTGAAGCTTGGTCTCCAAGTCACACAAAAAAGTTTTCACTTCCTAACATGTATTTTTGATCAACCGCTCAACTTACTTAGTTTTTTACGCGTGTCTAATTGATCGACTTATTTTATTCAAGTTTTAATTATTAATGAGCCCATGAATAAAATTTAAATGACAAATATACCCCTTAACTTTATCTCTTTCCTCTCACCCGACCACTTCATCACCACCATCACTACCACATAAACTTAGGTGTTGTGGGATCCAATCGTACCAATCACACCAAACTAAACATAAATTTGTATCCCTATGGTTTAAGATCAGTAAAATCTTTTTACATTAAATTTAACATAAGTTTTCCATGGGTCCATGAGTGTATACACAAAACTAAACGAGGTCAATGAAGTTGCCTATAAACTACTGATAAGCCAAGCAATAAGGTACTGAAAATGAACTAGTCGAAAAGTGGAACTTTACAAGTTAACCAGAAAAATTAAACCATAAATTGAGTCTGCAACTTTGGTTAATGGGACTTAATAGAGACATATCTATTATGTGTACATTTTCGCATAGTTCGTGAACAGTAGTACTATACTTCAGAGTTTAGACATATTTAAAAATAAGGGCAAATGACACAAATAGATATCCAACTAAAAGGTCATTTCGTATCGCAGTTTGGCGCTCAACTTATTTATTTGGTCAATTTAGGTGTTCTCATTAAAGATTTGACGATTATCCGTTAAAATCTCAAATCCACCGCCACTACCGACACCCCAGTCATACCACCCTTCCCACCATCGTCATATCAAGCACTATACCTCGACTACCAACTTCACCCCTCATTGTCGTAAATCGCCAGCACTGCCTAATAACTAAGGGGTAGTTTGGTATCCGGTATTTGTGGGGTTTAGGCTCAATCCTTCATTGAATCAATTGTTTGTTAGCTATTTCTTTTTTCTGACACCAACTGTGATGCCCAAACAGTAAAACCCAACCCCCACCCTGGGGTTTTGTAAAATTATATTATTTTAGATATATTTTTTTATTTATCAAAATTTGCAACCATATATTTTTAAATTTTTTATTCTACTAAAATTTTTAACCACATGTTAATATATAATTTCTGAAAAAAAGTTATTTTATTATATATTAAATAAATATAAAAATCAAATAAACAAATATATTTTCTCTCTCCAAAACTTACCTCAAATCCAAATTTTACTAATCCTAAACTTTCAACTTTATAAACCCACATACAAAGTAAAACCCGACTTCAAACCAAACGAACCCTAAAGGTTTTAATGCAGTAGCCAAGCAACAATTAAGTGGCACTGTATCTTTTGCCTATCCACCTTCGTGACACAATCATGAGCAATATCCAGGTCCATCACAACTATTAACCACTAATGTGGATATGGACAGGCCCGGATATTGGGCTGTGCAAACTGTGCAACTGGACAGGGCCCAGTTCTGTTTGGGGCACCAAAATTCTATAAAGTAGTGGTATTAAATATAGGCGAAGTTCAAGTCCAAGTCACATTGGAAGTTGTCCAAGTATTTCCTAAGTTGTACGGAGTACTATATAGTCAACGTATCTGCCCTTTTTAGTTTTACTTTTACCAAATCTTTTTGTGGCTCATTATTTGACGAATTCATTTTTGTGATTGCGTTTGAGACTCGCAATTCTACAAACAGCTTTAAATATTATCGCGTTTCTCTTAATTAACATATATGATTTTTTTCTTTTAGTTAATATTATTGCGTTTCGTTTATCGGTTTTGTGATTGTGATTGCGTTTATTTTAATTACTACGTAATAGATAATGATTGTTTTCCTTTCCTTTATACATTGTTTAAATATTATTGCGAGGAAAATGACATTGTTCAAAAAATAAGATACATTATTAATAGCTATTTATTTGAGCGATTCACTAATTTAATGTTAGTTTTGTTTTTACCTTTTTTCTAAAATTTTGCAACTTAATCAATTTTAAAAGTTTTATATTAATATTTAAATTATTCGTGTTTAAGGGGCCAACTTTTATATAACTGAACAGGGCACCAAAAATCAATGAGACGGCTGTGAGTCACAAAGATCATCTATCGAATAATAAATCAATCAAATTTAAAACCCACTAAAGAAAACACATAAAAAACGATTATGGTTAATATTCATAGTTCATTTCAATGAACTTAAAAAGCAATACTAACGCGTCGAAAAGAGGAGAAACAAGAGAAATGGCGAATAAAACAAGGCGGCGGTGATGATTAATAGTGGTGATAGCGATAGTGGATTTAAAATGTAAAACTTAGTAAATGATCGTTATATATTTAACGAAAATACCTAAATTTGTCAAAAAGTTAAGTTACATATCTTTTTATGCAAAAATAAAAGTGTGGTACCTTGATTAGAAATTACCCTTAAGTTGAGTACCTTTTTATAGACACTCTGGCGTAACATCATATAATTATACATTATATTCGTTACATCGTTATAATAAGTTTGTGAATTTGACCATTATATTAATTTTATGAATCGGTTAGATTAATTTAGTGTTAAGCTAAGAGTTAAGTTATAGCACAATCTAGTAAGCCATGCAGTATTGGTGATGATGGAGTGATAATTGATCGGTAGTGGTGGTGTTGATGAAGTGGTAAGAGTGAGTGGAAAGAGATAAGGTTGAGGGGTATATTTGTCATTTAAGTTTTATTTGTGGCCCTATTAATAATTAAAACTCGAATAAAACAGGTTAATCAGTTAGACACGTAAAAAAAAACTAAGCAAGTTGAACGGTTGATAAAAAATATATGTCTCTTTTGTGAAGCGATTCTTTTTTGTCTCATAATGGGACAAAGGTCGAAGATGTTGTCCATTATTGTACTTACCCCTTATTTAAATATTAAACCAAATTACAAATCAAAACCAAAATAACCACTACAGATAATTTTAATCAAAGGTTCTAAAGAAAATTTTTTAAACATACCAAAAATAACAAAACTTATAGAATAAGCCAAACAAATTACTAAAAAAAAGTTAATAAACGCACCGTAAAGTTAAGTCACTTTCAAAAATCGCCACCGTGAGCTAAACACTCCATATTTTTCACGCAAAATTTCAAACGCCCCTTGGAGTTTAAGTCACTTTTTATCAATCTCTACCGTGAGTTCAACTCCATTCGAAGCTTCAAACCAAGTGAACATTCCGTCTTGAAATTCGAAATTCCAAACGTTAGAGATACTAGCCAAATTCAAATATTGAATCTAAAAACGATCCAAAACCAAACAAACGGTCGGACCTGAAAATGATCAACCAAACAAATGATCGAATCTGAAAACAATCAACCAAACAAACAAACCATCGAATCTAAAAACGATCCAAAATTAATTCCAAATAATTACTCCACCGTGTTGTCCCTTGATATATGATGATAGATTAAAGAAATGAGATGGAAAAGATATGAATTTTAGAGAGAGAAAATAGAGAGAAAGAGGTCATTAACTATGTGAAATTAGATTAGAGAAAAATGATTACTTGCCACCCTCCTAACATGCTAGGAGGGTGCTTATATAGTCCACCCACATGTGAGCTTTCTAATGGACTATATATGTTTTGGGCCGGGCTTGAATAAATGCTTAGTACCTTGAAAGAGGCCTTTTAAGCTAACCATCAAGCCCGTAATGTCACGACTATTTTAACTAACTATTACAACGTTCTAATAAATATTACAATATAAACCTATGACCGAACATTCTTGTTTGACTCAATATTTTTTTTAGGCTAACAATCTCCCCCAATGTGAGGTCATTCCTCTTCGATGTTTGGAGATCAATGGAGATTACGAATTTCGTCATAAATGATTCTTGAACGTGTAATAGTAGTCTTGTTCCTTCATACTATGATCTTTGAGCCTTTTACGTTGTCTTTCGACTTTGTCTTTAAACTTGAGATCTTCAAATTTATCCTTGACTTGTCTTTGTCATCTTGCGATCTTGTGTCTTCATCCACATGCTCATACTTCGCACCATCTTGAAAGCTTGCTAACAATCTCCTTTGAAGAGAGGTCATTCCTCTACATTAATTGATAAGGAAGATTTTGATCATCAGAGTTGCGGAAGTCTTTAGCTTTCTTGATTGTTGAATATGTCTTTGAGCATGAGTATGTGATAATGAATCTTCGACTTTGCTAAGTACACTGTAACATCACCTTCTTGAGACAAAACATAGACACGGACTGAATGGCTTTGATATTCGTCCTTGATCGGTAGCGTTTTTCCTCCGGTCGGTGAAGACCGTTACACGATATTAAATATCGTACCTGTGATTAGGTAGATTCAATTAAGAATCTCATTGACAGGGTTTCGTGACTATACTAGTCGTTCTCTTTACTCGACCGTCTCAAAGCAAGACTGTGAACATAAAGAGTGAATCAATTGGATAAATATCCGCTTCATTAAAGTCGTCAATTCAAATTCCTGTAACAAGTTTGATTCATTAAGAATCTTACCATTGTTGCTTTCCAGTTGACACAAGCTTGATCCATAAATAATCTTGCAAGTTACCTACCGTAGCGTTGTTTGATGTTGACGCTAGAATGATTTCCATTCGTCACTGTAAATATTAATGAATATCACTCTGAATGTCCTGGCAAGACCATAAAGATATTGCGTTGAGACCTGAAACGAGTTTGAATCGATAAAGAAACAAACCACTGTTGCTTTTCAGTTTTACATATGTTCAATTCATAAAGAATCTTAACCATGACCTACCGTAGTGCTATTAGATGTTAACATTGGAAGGATTTCCACTCATCATTGTGAATACTAAGTAGTATCACTCTAAGTGTTCTAGCAATATCACAAGGATATAGCGTAGGACTCTCTTGATCTTCATCCGTGTGTCCTAACGAGATTTGATTGATATCTTGGCTCTAAACTCGATTTATGCACTTTCAGTGGTCGGGGGCTGGAGCAGATGCCACCTATTCAATATCAACTATCTCGGAGTGAGAAAGTCAATAGAAGTCGTGTTGATCTCCGTGACAATAAAACAAACTTCTTTTGAGAGAAGCCTGAGTTAGCTGGGGAGGGGTTGTGCATTACATCACTAGGTCCATGATATGTAGTCTTCATGATGTGTTGACCCGGTTTCTGCCTAAGTTGTATGGAGGGCTTCTTTTTTTACACCCTTTATCCTTACATTTCTTTTTCATTCTTCAACCCCTTCAATGCTTACCAAGACATCATTACTAGCACCTTGTTGTGATTGTTCTAGTGCTAGCATTAGTAATTAGTCGGCATTCAGCTTCGTTCACATTCTACTCCATCTTTCCTAAGGAATTCTAATAATCTATTGGATCGTCCCTGGGAATATCCCTCCGTTTTGGTTGGATCATAGGACTTAAACCTAACCACCCTTTTGACACCAATAACGTCGTGAATTAAAGATGTTGTGGGTATTTGATCGTAACCATGAGTGCTTGAGTCTTTAGATCACATTTTAATCACATTTTCTCCCCCTATCTCTAATATATAAAATCGTTTGATATTAGAGATACCAAATTTGATTAAAATATATTGTGAAGAATAGTCATGAAAAACTTTCGGGAGAAAAATGTGTTAAACTTAGCATGAATTTGGAACGCTCCCCCTCAAAAATTGATCCAATTGAATTGTCATTACGAGGATATGATCCACATTAACTTTTGAGGATAGGAGTTGTTGAACACACAACTTTTGAAAGACTTGGAATTATTTTTGAAAGATTTTGGCGAAATTTTTTTTTCTAAAGCAAAAACTTGAGTTCATAGACTTTGAATGTCATGACGAATCTACTCAAGTGTAAGAAGATTTTTCTTCTTTTGCTGAGGGTAAGGGCACTAAATCGTACACTCCCCCATGAATTAGATCCGGGTTGCAATCTGAGAGTGATTACAAACCATTGTGTTGAGCTCAAAACATTGAATGTTTTGTGACAAGCTCAACCCAAGATAGATTGCTCTACCTGTTGTAGGAAAAATTATCCAAAATAGACAATTTCCTTTATAAAAGATAGAAATGACATGTTTTGAAAAATATTTACAACTTTCATTCGAGCTTTATGTACACACCTTTGTCGTTATTAAGCGACATTTCTAGGTACGTCCATATTATCGATACTGAAAGACATGTCGAGAAGAATCTTTTTGGATTTTGAAAGATTTTTAATTTTGTATTTTTCTTTTTTAATAATATATACATGTAGATGTTTGATAGATGAATCAAGCAGGCTTCTTTGCCAGAATCTCCAGTTCTGCTGGAGTCAATCATCTCATACCAATTTGCCTAACTAGATACGCAAACCTCTCTTTCGAAAGAGCTTTTGTAAACAAGTCAGCTAATTGGTAATCAGTTCCAACAAAGTATAGTTCAACGATACCCCTTTCAACTTGTTCCTTAATGAAGTGATATCTGACATCAATGTGCTTCGTGCGAGAATGCTGTATCGGATTGCAGGAGATGGCTATGGCGGACTTTGAGTCACAGTACATAGGTACTTTATCAAAGTGGAAGCCACCAAAGAACTTGAGCACAACACGCAGATAGAGACACATACTCCGCTTCGACTGATGACAGTGACGTGCAATCCTGCTTCTTGGAAGACCATCACACAAGCTTATCTTGACCTAGAAATTGTGCACCACCAGAAGTACTTTTTCGTGTATCAAGACACCCTGCATAATCAGAATATGAATAGGCCGTTAGAAAGAAACTGGTTTCCCTCGGATACCAGAGTCCCATGTGAATGGTATTCTTAAGGTACCGAAAGATTCGTTTAACCTCCTTGAGGTGCTTTTTAGTGGGTCGTGCTTGATATCGTGCACAATAACACGTAGCATGTGATATCTGGTCGGCTTGCTGTTAAGTACATGAGGGAGCCGATCATGGAACGATATCTCGTTTGATCTATGGCATCTCCCTCTAAATCAACATCTACGGATGTGGTTATAATGGTGTCCCAACGGGTCACATGAGTTCATACCATGCTTTTTGATTATCTCTTGACAATACTTAGCTTGGTTGATAAAGATACCACTTGGGGATTGGTGAACTTGAATTACTAAAAAGAATTTTAGTTCGCCCATCATTGACATTTAAACTTTGCTGTGCATTACTTTTTCAAACCATTTTGAAATTTTTAGGTTTGTAGACCCGAAAATAATGTCATCAACATAAATCTGCACAAGTAAATTGTCATCCCCATATTTATAAGTGAACAAAGATAGATCAATGGAACCTTTTGAGAAACCTTTGGAGACCAGAAATTTCGAGAGCTCGTCGTACCACGCCCTTGGAGCTTGCTTGAGTCCATAAAGTTCTTTGTGGAGACGATACACCTTGTCAGGATAATAAGGATTGACGAATCCTTCCGGCTGTGTGACATATACTTCTTCCTTCAAAGGGCTGTTAAGAAACGTCGTCTTTACGTCCATTTGATAAACGATGAATCCCTTATGTGCAGCATAAGCAAGGAAAATCCTGACCGCGTCCATACGAGCTACTGGTGCAAATGATTCTTCAAAATCAATACCCTCTTTCTGTCCATACCCTTTAGCCACTAGCCTAGATTTATTCTTGATGATCATGTTCTCTTCATCCATCTTTTTTTTCCAGACCCATCAAAGATTTAATGGTATTACATCGTATGGTCTGTCAACAAGTTCCCAAACTTTAAGTCTTTCAAATTGTTGAAGTTCATCCATCATCGATTCAATCCAAGCGTGATCTGCCAAGGCTTCTTTGATATTTGTCGGTTCAGCTGTACTCACGGCGAGTGCGAACATACAAACATCACCATCGGTTTCAATTTGTCGTCTTATACGAACGGGCTGTGAAGGGTTTCCAGTTACTTGAACAAAAGAATGATCTCGGGTCCAATGATGTGTTGAAGGATGTCGTTGATAAAAGGTATGCATATTTGAGGGATCAACATGGCGAGTAGAAGACTCTCCAGTTTCGTGTACCGAATGGGTTGATAAAGTCGTCTTCGTCATTTAATGCATAGTCTGCTTGATTTGTGTTCTCTGGAGCATTAACAGTAGTTGTGGATGTTGTAGAAACAGTTGTTAATGTGATATTCTGAGGAGGTAAATCTGCAGCAACCCGTGTTGAAGTAGATAAAGTTGTATCCTTTTGTTGACGATGATCGGTATCATCATTCTTATCATGAGTGACAGCGGAAGACTTTGATACAACATGTTTCTCCCCCGTGAAATATTCATCATACATTGGTCCATATAACATCTCCAACTCTTCAATTGTCGTGTTGACTGTCATGTCTGCTCTTGGAACATTTCCTTGAACCAGCTTTGAACTTGACGGTTCATTGCTGTGGTCTTGAGTTTCGAGTTTCGTACGGTTGTAAACGGAAGTCGTTTGTCGTTGTGGATCGGGATTTAAACTGTTTTGTTCAAGTACCATCTCTTGTAATTCATCAAATCGGATGTGAATAGTCTTGACTATCAATTTTTTTCTCTTGTTGTACACTCTATATCCCTTAGACTGAGTTGCATATCCCACTAGAATACATGCATCACCTTTCTCTTTTATCTTGTCCAGATTTTCACCATCTCGAATATGTAACACGTACATCCAAAAACATGAAGGTGTTTGAGTGAAGATTTTCGATCATGAATTATGTGATATGGTGTCTTTTCGTGTGTTGAGATAATTAAGGATCGGTTTTGTGTGTGTAGCATGCAGTTGACACGGCTTCGGCCCAAAAGTATAATGGTATTTTGAAGCAGATAATAATGTTCGAGCAGCCTCAACCAAAGTACGGTTTCGTCTTTCAACAACGCCGTTTTGTTCGCGTGTTGGAACAATAGATGTTTCATGTTCAATTCCTTCAGCTTCAAAATAGTTTCTCAGAGTTGAATTCAAAAATTCTGTGCCCTTGTCACTACGAACCACTTTTACTTGAGCTTGAAGACCACGTTGTATCAGTTTTAGGAAGTTGATGAGAACTTCGGGTGTTTCATCCTTGGACCTCAAGAAGTGAGTCCATGTGTACCTTGAGTAATCATCAACAATTACCATAACATATTTCTTTCCATTGATACTATGAACACGCATGGGACCACACAAATCTATATGAAGAAGATCTAACCGTCCTTTAGAGCTTGGTGTAGTCTTTGTTTTGAAGCTACTTCGTTTAGCTTTACAAATCTCACAAGAAGAACAAAGATGATCTTTGATGAATTTCAAGCTTGGAAGGCCTCTCACGATATCTTTCTTGGAAAGCAAGTTGATGGTATCAAAATTGAGATGAGATAGACGTTGATGCCATAACCATGCCTGAGTCGTTGAAGCTTTAGCCATGAAGCAAATTGGAGTTGATGAAGTTGTGTCTTGTAGTGAAATTGTGTAAAGATCGGTACCCCGTGAACCGGTGAGTAAATCATTCCCATCATAATCACGAACAAAATGTCTTCTTTCTGAAAGCAACTTCCAAATCTGCATCACAGAATTGACCAACCGAGAAAAGATTGTGATTGAGCCCTTCGACGTAGTATACCCTTTTTATCGTTATATTTCCCTGAACCAAATCTCCATATCCTAGGATCAGTGCAAATTGATTATTTCCGAATCGGACCGTACCCAGGAACTTTTCCACGAAGTTAATTAGAAGCTTGAGATTCCCCGTCATGTGCTTCGTGCATCCGGAGTCCAGTATGAAGAGAATTATTTGTATCACCTGTAGAAGAATTAGAACACGATGGAGCATTTTCTAAATTAGATACCACGTTAGTTGTAATTTCAGAATCATTAGTGTTCGTGGCAGAATTTAAAGGCATACTAACACTCGTAGTCACATTTTCTGTCCTAACTTTAGGCATCCATTTATATCCTGGAGGACATTGATTAGCAAACCACCATTTCCGAGACTTGCTAGCAGACTCATATAATTCCCTAATTCTGCTTCTAGGGTTCTTAGTGGTGGAGTATGATGCATTACTTTTCTTAGTGGGGGTGTCACTAGAATGGTTCACTTCGCGTTTGGGTTTACTAGCACTAATAGGCATCACAACTTGCTTCTTAGTTCTAGTATGTACACCTTTGACATTATTCATAGCACACATAGAATGATTAGCATTAGCACATTTCCACATTTGACACAAACAAATTTAACATTCAAATCATTCAAAGCATTCAAATCGTCATTACACGCGATTACAGACTTTTTATTCTTAAAAACATTCAAATTCCTAGGTTGTTCTTCTACTTCCTTCATCTTCCCTTGTCTCTTGTGTTTCCAGACCTTATCATTCACTTGAGTTCTCTTAAGCTAAGGCCGACTAACACTAGCAGTGGAGACTACTCATGTAGTAGAAGACACACGAGTATTAGTGTTTCTAGAAGTCTGAGGCGATTGACTAACTTTGTTTGTGGGTTTAGTGGTCATTCTATACATCCCTGGTTTAATCACATTATTGTGCTTAACGCTTGGTGCTACAGTATTCCTTATGGGTTGATTGTGTGGTAACCTTTCCTTTCCATCCATCTTGGGGGCAAACACAGGTTTTACAGACGAGGAATTTGAGAAAGCGGATGGTTTTCCCAAGATAGAGGATCTATTCACTTTAGAGGCATTGGGTTGTCTAACAACATGTTTCTTAACGCTAGGTTCCACAACTTTCCTACCCGTCTTAGCAACGAGTTTCTTCAACTCTGTTATTGCTATGTCTTTTTCTTGTAACTGAGTTTTCAAATCCGAAATATCAATACTTTTTTCGTTTAGTAATTGACATGGCTCAGATAATTTTACTTCCAAAGGTGTATCATTTGAAAAATTGCCAATTTTGTTTTCTAAAGCAAGTTCAAGTGAATGACAATGTTTTTGAAGAAAATCATATCTATGTTGAAGTAACGAAAACTCTTTTTGGTCAATTTTATTCGAAAGCTCAGTTTCAAGACGTTCACACTGTTTGACTTGATCAAGATATTTGCATGCAACATCAGAATATTCATCAATATCAGCACAAGATGTAACATAAACACACATAATATCTTTTGAGAGACATTCGTGTAAGAGTAGATCATATGCTGTAGAAAACTCGTCTCTTTCAGGTTGATGGTCGTTCACTTCTTGTTCAAGAGATTCCACATATTTCAAATCATCAAACATTTCTTGCTTAATTAATGTTTCAAATTCCAAAATATGTTTTTGCGTTCTTTCTGCAAGCGGAATCAAAATACTTTTTCACAAGCACAGTTAATCGTGAGGAATTTCTTTGTTTCCTTTCGAAAGCTCATGTTTTTTCCAGTCATCATCAACAACTTTTTTGAAATTTTCAATGTTACTCTTGAGAATACTAAGTGCTTGCTTACTCTTGCTTGTAGAAGCTTTATATGGCAAGTACTCAATAAATTAAGAAACATTAATTTTCTCAGTGGCAAAAGCTTGTCTCCATTTAATTCTTATTTGTTCACATTCAAAAAATATTTGCTCACGAGTCTTCTGTATTTGAGGTTTGAAAAGATCATAAAGACTGTTTTCATAAGCATAGTTATATGGTTTAACAAATTCTTTATTAACTTTTGGTCTACTATCTTCTTCCAAATCGTTTGTCTCTTCACTATCGGGCCTAATGACAAGGCAATCAAGATCGGTCCATTGGGACTCATCAAGATATAAGTGCTGAATCTCAGATTGAGCTTGCTCAAGGTACTTATGATTTGCAAAACTAGGTCTATCCTTAAAAAACAAACGAGGTGCCAACATTCTCATGGTTTGAATTGATTGATTAGTTTTGTAAACAATTTTCTTGTAAAAATCAATTTGAGTTTCAAGTTCCACCATTTTGTCGATGTCATTCGCTTGTTTAGTTTTGGAATCCTTTTCCATCTTTTCAACCACAGCTTTCTTTTCTTTAACAAGTTTAGTTTTATCCTCTTGAAGAAAACCATTTACTTGAGTTAGCTCATTGAATTTAGTGGTATCAAGATACGTTTTGTGACGTTCAGTACTCAAAGAGGTATTATAATTACGTTTCTCTTGTTCTAGAAGCTTAAGAGTTTCGTTATATTTCTGTTGATAATCGTCCTTTTTGACGTTAATTAAACACCCTTTGTACCCCTCAATCTCATTGGTCTTTTGAAGAAGCTGAGCTCTGTAGCTATCAATGGTCTCACTAGATTTAATTAGAGCAGCTTTGCATTCTTCAAAATTTTGAGTGAGCGTAGCGTTTGCCTTCTTTAATTGCTTTTTACTTTTTCTAGTTTCTTTGACATCTTTTTGTAAAGAAGCAATTAAGTTAGCAAGCACAATACGCTCCTCATCGTCATCATACTCATTTGCATGTTGATCATCCTTAGACTCATTATTGCACATGTCTGATGAATCGGGTGTGGTATTGCTATCAACCGTTTCCATCATACATGTGTCATTAATGGCTTTGGGTAGCTCACAATGCTCATGAGTATTACCAAACGCATTGTATTCCTCTTCAGTGTGTACCTTATCGATTGGCTCAGTATCAAAGATAGGACCATTGTCATCTTCAGTGACTTTGAGAACTTCTTCAACCTTTGCCATGTACGAGTAATGTGCTTCAAGTTCTTGGTCGGAGGCTTCATCATCAGTGTCATCAAGCATTTCTCCTTCCTCAACCGACAATTTAACCCGAGCTTCCATCTTCTTACAAAGAAGCATCTTTTCCTTATGATAACCAGAATCCCTAACTCGTTTCGGCTTTCTGCATTCCTTTGCAATATGCCCATAACCTTGACAATTAAAGCACTGAATCCCACTTTGCTGAACCACTTGAGTACCAACAGTTTCCCTATTCCCAGCAACAGTAGCAATCCTATGAGTATCATACTTAGCAATTTGTCGATCATACCTTGCATAACCCTCAACATGCGTTGTATTACGTCGATCATACCTAGGAGGACTTTCATCACATTGACGTGTGTCATACCTTCGAGGACTCTCAACATATTGGTTCCTGGTGTTAGATGATGTTCGAAGATTGTTGTTGGTGGGTTTGAAGATTTTCTTGTAGGTCTTCATAATGAAAGAAATTTGTTGTTTCATTTCCCTATCCTTCTAAGCTAGTTCTGCATCACTGTCCTCTTTAGATGATGGCTCAGGTGATGGTGATGGTTCTCTTGGTTCTTTGTCTCGTGATCTTGTGGGAGCTGAATACTTAGATGAAGTAGAGTATCTTGGTGAAGAGGATGTAGTGGAGTATCTTTGTGAGGAGGATGTAGTGGAGTATGACTTTGGAGCACGAGAGCGATGATCTTAGACGTGTTGAGTGGTAGACACCAAAGCAAGTGGATTAGCAGTCTTTGCTATCCTTTCAGCTCGAAGTTCATTCGCCTCATTCTGAAATTGTTTCAAAATGTCAAAGAGCGTGTGATTGTTGACCTCGTCTAACTTACTCTGTTGTTTCACCAAAGTTACAAACCGTGTCCACTCTGGTTGAAGTTGCTGTAGAAATTGCACATTGACTTGCATGGTAGAGACTTGCAAATTGTTTCTTGTCATGTCATTCATCATCTTGTAGAACCTTGAGTAATATGAATCAATTGATTCCCCATCCAATGAAGTAAACTTGCCAAAGTTCCAGAACAAGTTAGTTTTGACATCTTGCTTGTTAAGTGATTCACCTTGTTGCAAGCGTTCAATGGCAAACCACATTTATTTTGCAGTAGAGCATGCATCAACCGTTGAGTAAATATCATCCCCAATCCCACTGAGAATCAAATAGATTGCTTCTTTCTCTACATCAATCCAAGCACGTTTCTCTTTGGAAGTGTTCTCATATGTTTCCTCAGTTGTTTGCTCATCGGAACCGGTCGTCGAGTCGGTTGCTGGAATTGCAGGAATGGTTATTGTAGTGAGAGTATAGGGTCCTTCTTTGATGCAACGTCGAAGAACATCACTGTAAAACCCGTATTTACAGTCAAATTAAATGCTACAACAAAATAATTATTCAGAAAATAATTATTAAGTTTCGGAAAAATATTACTTATGTATTATTTATGGTACAGGAGTAATTAGACGTTAACAATAATTACGCTGCCTCAGTTTTATTTAAAACATCGCGTAATTAATTATTTCAGAAAAATAATAAATAGTAATTAGTCAAGTATTATGTAAGTAATAATTATTCAGGGAAAATAAATACCACGCTTTCAGAAAATTGAAACACGATACTCGAACACGCAACTTTATAATTTTAAACAAGCGAAACGAAAACGAAAGAACAAGTAAGTATAATTAGGATGCGTTTATTAAAATGAGGGAACAAGAAGGAAAAAAAAGGAATTTGGGCTTGGAAGCCCAGCCCAACACCAAGTAAAACAGACGGAGGGAGTTTTACTCCTTTCTGAAATCAGTAAGCGATCAAAAAAAAAAGAGAGAAAAGAACGTGGTGCTAGGGTTGTGGCCGCCGGGACAAAACAAGAGAAAAAAAAAGGTTTTGATCTAAAAGCTATTCGGATAATGGGTTATAATCTCTTCAATCACGAAATCAAAGTAAGCAATTCTATTTTTTTCATTCAGTTGGTCGAATTCATCTTGTTGATCTATCGAACCCCCGATTACACATGTTAAACATGAAATTAAACCAAGGCTAGTCGGATCTTGGGTTTTGCCATGAAAACCGAGATGCATTAAGCTCTCGGTAGGCTGTAATGATGAACAGCCGAGACAAAATGTCTCGGTGACCTTTTTTATGTCCAGCCGAGACCCAACAGGGGGCGGCTTGGGGCTGTTTTTCGACCAACCATGGCTAAACGAACCCACCAGGGGTGTGTGTGAATGGGACAGTGGGAAAAATGGCCCAACAGGGGCGTTTGGGTTTGTAAACTGCATATGCAGACAATAAGGGGGCGTTTGGGTTGATAAACTGGAAGTATAACAAAAGCAGTGGGAACTTAGCACAAACAGTGGGAACTTTATACTAACAGTGGGAAGTTGTATACTAACAGTGGGAACCATGAACTAACAGTGGGAACCGTGAACTAGCAGTGGGAACACTGCATTGGCAGTGGGAAAACTAAACAAAACAGTGGGAACCACAAATTAATTTAATCGGTAAATTGTTTTATAAATGAGTTATATAAATAAATTAATTATATTATCCAATTTTGGTTATCTAATTAATAAATATAAATTAGTTCTAGCTTTCATTTTTACCCTATTAAAAACTTATGATTTATAAATAATTTAAATTAAAGATATTAAATTGGAAATATTTTAAGATAGGAAACTTTTAATAATAACGAGTTACTATGTATAGTAATATCGGGGTATACATTATACGATAATCAGAAATACCGAATACATTAAATCAGTAATATTTACGAACAGTCAGAACCTACCAGATTATATACGATCAGTATTTCAAGAATAATTGTAATCCAACGAAAACAGTAAGAGCAGTAAAATAAATAAACGTCAGTCAACTTATTTTCGCGTACGTTATTTATGTAGTAACCATGAAGTCAGAGTCGATCCTTCAGCTTTCATTCTTATTGCATTACTGGACACGAGGTACGGATTTCCGTCCTTTCAGTAAGGACTTTCTTTCCTATGCATGATTAGGATTCCCCGTCTACAGCCAAATGTTTTTCCCCAGTATGTGTTTAAACTTATCAGTAATCATGTTAATAACTAAATAAATTGCCTGATCATTATATACAAGCATGATTAGGTTATGTACTAGTTACGGAGGTACCGTAACCACGGCACTAGAGGCACCGGTGTCGTGACTCACATGCAGGAGAGTGATATCCTGCATCGTCCCACTCAGCTCAGCTTGGCCATTTTATCAGTATTATTAGTGGGGTGTATGGATGCATCCTAGGCTACAGTTTACAGTTTAGCAGGTGAATGTGGTGTGTGCTCTACATCCTTCACATTGGAGCTGATCCCTCCACCCAGCACAGTTATTTAGAGGTCACCCCTCTACAGCATGACGAGGTCACCCCTCTATGTAATCATGCAGCAGTTGTTACAGCACATGACCTATATAAGCTCTTGGCAATTTAAAATACAGTAAATGCATGTTTTCAGATTTATCAGATAACGATTCAGTTTTATTATTTACAAATCAGACTTTACAGATTATACACAGATTTCCGCTGCAACTTTACTTAGCAGTCTTACAACTCCAGTATTTCATCATCTGTTTCATTTCAGTAATTTCTTATCATGCTTTATATCCGTTCACTGAGCTTTATGCTCAGCCGTAGTTCCTTTCATGTTCTAACGGCAGGTACACCAGGACGCTTTTAGGATTCTAAGAGCATGTGCATTTGGATGGAAGCTATCCAGACTTCTTACTTTATGCATTTCTTACATTATTCTGCGTACTTGGACATTGTTTTGTCCTTTCATTCAGTATTTTATTGTTCATGTTTTGGGCTTATGTTTGGGATGCCGATGTTTGATTCCGGTATTTCCTTTATGGTCAGTAAATGTTTTAGGACATTTACCTTATGCTTTTATGACACGCCATAAATACACGTAACGGTCCAATTATCTAAGTGGGGTGTTACAATTATGGTATTAGAGCTATAGGTTCGACCTGTAGGCTCTAAAACTTGACCTGTGACTAGTGGATAGTCACCAGGAACTTCCCAGAGTTTGGCGTTGTTATCTTTCATGTTTCTCATGGATTATTCAGTCAGTTTTCTTCATTTATCAGTCAGTTTTCTTAAAGTTTTGACTAAGCAAAAGGTTGGTACAGAACTGGCCGTACTTAGTCGCATGTGCTTTTAGTGAGCTTTCGTTTTGGTGAATTGACCATAGGCGTTCACCCTTGCCCGTTCAGATTTTGTATTGGTAAACTGACCATAGGCGTTTACCCTTACTCATGACAGATTCATGTTTTCAGTCAAATATTACTTGGTGAACCAGCCATAAACGTTCACCATTTCTCAAGTCAAATTTCATGCTTTTCAGTCGAATGATGTTTTGTGAACCGATCCACAGTTGTTCACCTTTGTTGTATCAGGACATTTCATAAATTTTGACAAGTAGGGATTGGACTACAGCCATCCATATTTAGTCCGAGATTATAAATTTCTGTACATGACAGTTCTCAGAAAATTTTGACCAGTATGGATCGAACCAAAATGGCCCATACTTAGCCTCATGTTTTCTTCTCTAAATTCTGTGGATTGAACCATAGCCGTCCACATCAGTTGATATTACGCCTCAATTGATTTGACTTTTATGTTCCTTGTAACAGTCAAAATTTTTTTTATATACCCTCACGTTGATGTCATCTACATGATGATTCAGTTTCATGTCTCCTTACGAGGATTATGTTTTCAACAAGGTAATGATGTTTTCATGTTAAGATACACAAGAACTTCAGTAAAACTCGTTTTCATGATAAATCATGATTAACCTTCATTAATCATGCTTCATGCTGACCACTATTGGGACTTTGATTATATCATACTTTTCAGCCTCGATACAACCAGCAGTAAGTCGACGTAGGAATTGTCAGCCGATCATGTTACTTATTTCATATCAGTCTACTACCGTCTAAATCAATTTATTTTTTTTGATCATGTCAGACAAGCGACACCAGTATCGATCATCCCATAAAATTTCCACCAACTCCATGTACAGTATTCCATATGTACCCATGTACAGTGCCTCAGTTATCCTCCATGTACAGTATTTCACGTGTACTCCACGTACAGTGTCTCAGATATGCTACATGTGCAATATTCATTTTGTACTTCATGTACAGTAGTCCAGGTGTACTCTAGGTACCCTACTCCATGGATATTGCTGATTGTTCCTTAATCATCGCGGGCGTTTCCACTTGTCGATATTCTACCAGGTGCTGATGCTGCTCGTGAGTTGAAGATTTTACTAGATGCTGATGCTGCTAACACTCTGAAGACCACACAGATGCTGATGCTGCTGATACTTTGGAAATCTCTCAAGATGCCGATGCCGTTCATCCTATGAAGACTCTGCAGAACAAGGACGAAAATATAAATTTGAAATTTCTGACAAGAATAAATTTCAACCATCAGACACTACCATCCTATTCCATGCTTTTACTTCCTTAGTTAGATGTCACACTTCACTCAGCTAATCTTTCTGTTAGAAGAGTGGGAACTGGCAACCAGCCGGTCACTCAGCAAAAATAATTACATGAATTACGGTCATGATAACGACCGTCAGGAAACTGACAGACAAAGTAGTAGTGACAACCACCGTGCTTATAATTAATCAGTCAGTACCATCGGAACTCCGTAACGGACGTGACCAGAAATACAAAGGTCAGTAGCCTAACCGGTCCGCCAATCCTAACAGTTACCAAAATTTTCAGCCTTGTTCAAATTCATCCACTAAAACACATGTCAAGAAATCAGTCAAGACATAAGTCTCGGGTATCATTTCGGAAGACCTTTCAGGACCCCAGTTACGATATACGTCATACGAATCTTTTATAAAAATACGAGTCAGAACTCATAACTCCAGTATGTTTCTAAACCAGGCCTCAGAAATTCAGGGTACCCTTCAGAAAGGGGTATACCCGTTCTACTATGCCACGCATGAATCAGATCTTTAAAATTCAGTAACCACACTAGATTATTATTCAGATTAAACACACGGTAATCATTATGTGAGGTTACAGACGAACACATTTAGTGAAAAGTCGCCATGTTTACTTCACGTGTTCTTATGTCAGCTTTATCTCAAACCAGGTAGTTATCTGCCTCTCACCCAGAAAGGACTCAACAGTATTACCATATTTATTAAAGCCTAATTTTTAGTTAACGACGAGATCCGTCTCACTAAATCCCAAATATATTCATTATACTTTATGTTAGAAAAATCTGTACCAATTATTTCTGCCTTACAAGCGCGTGACTTACCAATACATAGTTACGAAGACCTTTAGCTACCAGTTATAACTTCACTTCTGAAATTCCTCGAATCCATGATGTAGAAATGCTAAATATGATCCGGTGGTCTAATGTGGTGGTAGATGGTGGTGGAAGCCATTGTTGGCCTAGAGAGAGAGAGAGAGAGGTTAGATGTGTGTGAAATGAATAGAAAATGTATTAACTTGAAAAGTGACACAACCAACACCCCTCCTTGGAAGCTAAGGAGGGGTATATATAGTCACACACGACATGCTTAACAGTACAAGAACCTAGTCTAGTCTAAACGTGTGTGACTATGATAACTAATGGGAATTCTTAAATGTCGTCACATAAAGTGAGTTTCCAACAATCTTCCCCCATGGGACGACGTGTAGAATTCCTTACAATATTTTTTCCTAACAAGTACATAATGATAAGAACAAGAGCTTTCATGAAGCGTCCAATGCTGATGATGTCTTCTGAGGCCTTTGACTTCAAAACGACTCATCATTAACTTGTAGTAGAAATACTGTAACGGCACGAGCTAAGTAACCCATACACTTCTGGTTAAGGAGAAGCTTCTGAATTAGCTTCCCCCTAATTCATGCCACATAAACTTGATGTAGAAGCTTTTGAAATAGCTTCCCCCTAAAGCGACAATCCTCGTAAGCAACTTCAAAGCTTTCAATAAAGCTTAGAATGATTAAGCGCACAGCGGAATCTAACAAGCAAATCCCATCATATAACATGATAATATTGCTAAGAGAGATTGAAAGTTTGGGGTACACCAAGTAGATCAACAACTTCTCTTCTCACGCTTGAATAATTCTTTTGAATTTTTCTCCCCCCTGAGAGTTCAAGTTATGCATACCAGAAAGAATCAAGACATTTCTTCCCCCACATGGTTGAAGAAAGTAAATCAATCCCCATTATGAAGCTCAAATACTGAAGTAGACACTTTATCCCATTCATGAAGTTGACATCGTAACACCAGAGTCAATTAAGTCCCGGAAATGCACATATCTTCTTCCAGAGATGCACCAGAGTCAATTAAGTCCCGGGAATGCATATAGGATAATGATGATGAATAATTGCAACAACCAAACAATTAATCATCGAATCAGTAGTGTACCGTTTAGAGATTGATAACGCCACGAGTTAAAACACTGATTTTCTCTGCGGCTATGACAAATGTCATCCCGGAATGTCTTCAAATCAAAAGAAGGTATGAAGTTCATCACGTGTACTCGTTGTGCGTTCGATGTGTCTTCTTCTTCCCCTTGATGGTTTCGAAACTTGGAACCATCAATAAATCGTAAGCACATGAACCTGAAAATCTCGAGAGAATAATAAATAAGCTTGATTATATTCGGTGAGAATCAGCTGTTGATTGAAAATCTCTTCTCATAAACTCTCCATGGCCATCTGTACCAACCCACTTGAAGGCAATTTGAAGTGACCACTGATGGAATGAGCCAGATACATCAAACCTGAAACTGAATAAGAATCCTTCGATCTTGTGACTTAAGCTTGCACTATTGTTGAATGAAGAACGGTGGATAAAATTTTAAGTACCCAAAGCATCACTAAAGATGTCTATAAGCACAACCCCTCTTGAAATTATCCACGTCGACTATGCGCGTGACACTGAGTACAACAAAGTAACCCCTTTGAGTGATAGTTATCCGAGTCATCAACCATCCACCCCGAACCCGGAAACCAGATAACCAAGTCTTCATTCTAAGATTAAGCACGAACAAGTTATCTATTGAAAGATAAAATAAATACACGCCTTCGAAAAATGCGTCTCCGTCTTCAAATAATTAATATCCGATCCACAAAAAGTCTGTAGTCACTCAAAATCGCCCAAATTTCTTGGTCTCGTCAAAATAAATTCTTGTCCCAATTGTCTCGTCATTTTTGTCTCGGCACTTTGTCACGTCACTTTCAAAACCGTCAATCAAAATATTATTTATCAAATAAATGATAAATAAAATTTAGACATAACAAAATAACACATTGGGCCTAATTAACCATAGTAAAAAACGCAACCCATGATATTATTTATCAAATTTTTGGCAAATGAAACGCGGATATAAAGGCCCATTTGTTCAATACCCGGTCCATACCACTTGAGATATATAACACACTCCAACCCTAATTGCACTCACAGTTTAACCTAATCTAATCCCTAAAAACACGCAGCCAAGAAAAAATCTCTGGAACCTCCGCCAGTTTTCTCTCCTCATCTGAAATCTCAACCACCAAAACTCATCTCAACATCAATCATCTCCGCCTCCAAAACACTCCATCGCAAATAAGCAAGTTATCAACATCTTTAATCTTGTCTCATCAACTCCTGATCTCATCTAAAACATATCTAATCTCAATATTAATCGAATCATCCAAACAGCAATGAGCCATGTCGAATTACAGTTTGATTGCTTGTG
This sequence comes from Glebionis coronaria, assembly GCA_025667525.1. Taxonomy (NCBI): domain Eukaryota; kingdom Viridiplantae; phylum Streptophyta; class Magnoliopsida; order Asterales; family Asteraceae; genus Glebionis; species Glebionis coronaria. The sequence goes on from CM046876.1 coordinate 183,912,731, forward strand.
ATTATACACGAGTTGTGATGTGATTATAACAAAAAAATGTTATAAATCATTCAAATGATTCGTATATAAATTTTGGGATAAACCCAACACCTATCTTAGATGATTTGTTGATTCGTTTATTGAGTGCATGTTGTTTTTACACACGAAAATGAGAAAGATTATAACAGAAAGTGTTATAAATCTTCTATAATTTTCGTAGATAAAAATATGGGTAATCCATTTACAGATCTACGATGCATGTGGTTTTTTGAGTCATAAATCGAAACCAAGAAAAGTTATAACATAGTTGTTATAAGCTTTTCATTAATGTTCGGATAAAAAAAAACAGATCTTTGTTGCATGTTATGTTTTCCATCGAAATTAAGACAAGAATATAATAAGCTTGTTATCATTCTTTCTTTATCTTCGAAAATCAAATAAGGTTTGAGCCTTAACATAGATCTATGATGACTCACTTTCTAAGTGCTTAAGATCTTTAATGTCTTTAAATGATTATAACACACAAAGAAAGATGAAGCTGAGATCTTAATTTGTTTAAGTTTTCGAGTCTTTGTGCTGATTGATAGAGGGTTTAGGTGACGATGGGAGTAGGATAGATTTGGTGTTGATTGGGAGACAAAAGGATGGTGATTCAGTTGTGTTCATGTTCGTGTGAGTTGAGGGTATGGATCGAGTGTCTGTTGGAATAAGTAAGTCGTTTCTTTCATCCCAATGTTTGCTATATATTTTCCATCATAATGATTCTAAACCGTGACCCATCGCAGTCAAAACAAATGCATCCATCGCAGTCCAAGAAATCATATTACGATGGAACCCATTACGATGGTACCCATCGCAATGGTACCCATCGCAATGGTTACCACCCATCGCAATATTGAGAGAAATTTGGGCAGCATGACGTCGTGTCAAGGCCATTGCGACAGGTTCGACCACCCATCGCAATGTGACTCATCGGAATGAGTCTCATCGCAATGGGTAAGTCAAACCCATCGGAATGTGTCAAAAACCACTCCATCGCAATACGTGCGATTGTACCATGTAGCAGAGTCCAAAATTGGTCCTTGTTCCGTTTTTTCAGGGATCTTGATTCTGGGTAGGATTTTTCTGGCAAATCTGGGTTTTTCACCTTCTTCTTCAAAAAAAATTATAACCCAGAATAGATATAATAAAGGATGCTGCTAGACCTTTGACCACAACTTGACCATGGATGACTAGACCATTTTTTTACCAGTGAAAAAGATATGAACCAGAGAAATAGATATGGACCAGTGAAATATATATGGACCAGTGAAAAAACATGTCAGTTTGGATATTTTGGACAAAAGTATGAGACGTGACAAAAAATTTGTGATATTGGACAGAAAAATAATATAAACGAGACACAAGAAATAGATTAGACCACCAAAATCGAAAATATAAACACGATCCAAGGATGGAACCGTGGCTCTGATACCAAATGTAGAAATGCTAAATATGATCCGGTGGTCTAATGTGGTGGTAGATGGTGGTGGAAGCCATTGTTGGCCTAGAGAGAGAGAGAGAGAGAGAGAGGTTAGATGTGTGTGAAATGAATAGAAAATGTATTAACTTGAAAAGTGACACAACCAACACCCCTCCTTGGAAGCTAAGGAGGGGTATATATAGTCACACACGACATGCTTAACAGTACAAGAACCTAGTCTAGTCTAAACGTGTGTGACTATGATAACTAATGGGAATTCTTAAATGTCGTCACATAAAGTGAGTTTCCAACACATGATCAGCAGATTATCCTAAAATTCCTGATGTCATTCCAGAAGGTGTTCCAGAAATTCCTTCCTACCCACGAGACATAATTTAACATCGAGCTTGTCTCAAGAACAGAACCTGTTTTCAAAACTCTTTATTACAGGGCTCTAGCTACGTTAAAAGAGTTGCAACAATTGCTGCAAGAGTTACCAAAACTAGGCTTTATTCGCCCTAGCGCACCATCGAAAAAATTTATCAGATCACCATTCCTAATCGATATTCATTCCACGAATAGAGAGTTTAATTGACCTACTACGAGGTGTCTTAAACATTCTTCCAGATAAATTCAAGATCATGCTACCATCAGTGGTGAGGGAAGAACATGATGTTCTTCCGACCGTTGTTGCACATATTATAGCCACTCTAAATTTTTTTTTAAATTTTACTCCTGAGCTCCCTAATGCTCCAGCTATTGTATGAAAATTTATGAATAAAATTTTTCCATAAATCTTAGGCAATATCATCAATATATTCATTGATCACATTCTGATCTGCCCAATGCTAGAGAAGAACACGAGACTCATCTTCTCACAGTTGCACAAATCTTCAATAGGAGTAATTTTTATACACAACTTTCCAGATATAAAATTCGCTTGAACTGAGTGGCATTTCTGAGCCACCCTATTTTAGCAGAAAGAAATTGCAGACAATCCTGCGAAGGTGAAGGCCATCACCTGATGGTCCCGACTGACGCCTGTGAACGAAGTACAATCTTCTAGAACTCAATTGACTACTACCGCAGAAATTGCCGATAGTTCTCACTAAAAATATTTTATGACTATTCAACCAGATTTCCACCAGAATGTTCCATAATCCTAGACAAAACTTTAATAGAATCCGCATCACACATTAATGCAGCTTTGTTCATATCTAGATGCCTGACCTACTGCAGGTTCAAGATAGAACGCCGTCATGTTAGTGAGTTACTACAACCCTTAGAAATTTCTGAACAGAAATGAGACGAAATTCCATGAAATTGTTACCAGCTACCACAGGCACAGAGAATGTATGATACTATCTAAGTTATCATCAACCATGTAATCAGCCTGCGCGTTTCTTTCATCCGAAAGGATCACGCAGTAACAGAAAACTTTGAAATTCAGCAGTAAATCGTTCGAATTCAAGGCATTCCATTGACCATCATATCCGACAGAATTCATGTTCACGATCAAGTGTATGTTTACGCCCACTTTAATTTCATGTTTATTTTCACTTTCATGTCTACGTCTCATTCGCAGTATGATGCTGTTTCAGTTCATCTTTATGCTATCTCTTGATTTAAGCTCACGTTTGTGTCCATAACGTTGTTCACGTTCAAGTTCGTGTGCCATTTCACGATACACGTTTCTCAATTTATTACCAAATACGATTACAGAAAACTTGAGAGACCAGACTCAAGTTTAGCACAACTATTCCCTAACCAGGCAGACGTTTCACATCTCAGGCCGTATCGTTTGGCATTCATTCCTCAGTCAGCATACGTTCATAATATGTTCTAGTATCACGTTCACAGTATGATTCACTTATCATATTCTAATTCCATGCCAGCGCTCCTCATATAATTATGAACCACGTTCACAATTGCTCACTTAGCATGTTCACAATTGTTCACGTAGTTCGTCCCTATATATATATCCTCAGCAGCTTGCTCAGAGATATAAATATTATCTTTTCAGGATAATTATACGTACCACTTCATGTATCCTACATGCTATAGCTTATTCACTCAGATTCAGAAAATCTATCTTAAGTATAGAACCGGAAACTATTCAGCATCATCAGGACAGGGTCATCAGGACCAAGATTTTGCTCATTATGTTTAGACCTTTGAGGAATCGTTTCGAGCGGGAAGCCACTCGAAACGGAGGAGTCCATCCGGACCTCTCATCCCCTTTCCTTCAATAAATCCAGTTAAGTTCTTTCAGTCATGTCACGTTCCATGTTCACTTCAGTCATGTCATGTTTATACCCTTTCAGCGGCATTATATTCTAAATCAAGGACGAATGATCCTTCAGCTTATATGCCTTTCAGCTTATCCGTCTTTCAGCTTATTAGCATTTTCAAAATTTTTCCCAATCAGTTTGAATACCTTTAATTCGAGGACGAATTCTCCTTTTTAGAGGGGAAGAATTGTAAAACCTAGTATAGTCGTATCCTTAATTCGAGGATGAATTATTTTTTTTAGAGGGGAAGAATTTTAAAACCCGTATTTACAGTCAAATTAAATGCTACAACAAAATAATTATTCAGAAAATAATTATTAAGTTTCGGAAAAATATTACTTATGTATTATTTATGGTACAGGAGTAATTAGACTTTAACAATAATTACGCTGCCTCAGTTTTATTTAAAACGTCGCGTAATTAATTATTTCAGAAAAATAATAAATAGTAATTAGTCAAGTATTATGTAAGTAATAATTATTCAGGGAAAATAAATACCACGCTTTCAGAAAATTGAAACACGATACTCGAACACGCAACTTTATAATTTTAAACAAGCGAAACGAAAACGAAAGAACAAGTAAGTATAATTAGGATGCGTTTATTAAAATGAGGGAACAAGAAGGAAAAAAAAGGAATTTGGGCTTGGAAGCCCAGCCCAACACCAAGTAAAACAGACGGAGGGAGTTTTACTCCTTTCTGAAATCAGTAAGCGATCAAAAAAAAAGAGAGAGAAAAGAACGAGGTGCTAGGGTTGTGGCCGCCGGGACAAAACAAGAAAAAAAAAGGTTTTGATCTAAAAGCTATTCGGATAATGGGTTATAATCTCTTCAATCACAAAATCAAAGTAAGCAATTCTATTTTTTTCATTCAGTTGGTCGAATTCATCTTGTTGATCTATCGAACCCCCGATTACACATGTTAAACATGAAATTAAACCAAGGCTAGTCGGATCTTGGGTTTTGCCATGAAAACCGAGATGCATTAAGCTCTCGGTAGGCTGTAATGATGAACAGCCGAGACAAAATGTCTCGGTGACCTTTTTTATGTCCAGCCGAGACCCAACAGGGGGCGGCTTGGGGCTGTTTTTAGACCAAACATGGCTAAACGAACCCACCAGGGGTGTGTGTGAATGGGACAGTGGGAAAAATGGCCCAACAGGGGCGTTTGGGTTTGTAAACTGCATATGCAGACAATAAGGGGGCGTTTGGGTTTATAAACTGGAAGTATAACAAAAGCAGTGGGAACTTAGCACAAACGGTGGGAACTTTATACTAACAGTGGGAAGTTGTATACTAACAGTGGGAACCATGAACTAACAGTGGGAACCGTGAACTAGCAGTGGGAACACTGCATTGGCAGTGGGAAAACTAAACAAAACAGTGGGAACCACAAATTAAATTAATCGGTAAATTGTTTTATAAATGAGTTATATAAATAAATTAATTATATTATCCAATTTTGGTTATCTAATTAATAAAATTAAATTAGTTCTAGCTTTCATTTTTACCCTATTAAAAACTTATGATTTATAAATAATTTTAATTAAAGATATTAAATTGGAAATATTTTAAGATAGGAAACTTTTAATAATAACGAGTTACTATGTATAGTAATATCGGGGTATACATTATACGATAATCAGAAATACCGAATACATTAAATCAGTAATATTTACGAACAGTCAGAACCTACCAGATTATATACGATCAGTATTTCAAGAATAATTGTAATCCAACGAAAACAGTAAGAGCAGTAAAATAAATAAACGTCAGTCAACTTATTTTCGCGTACGTTATTTATGTAGTAACCATGAAGTCAGAGTCGATCCTTCAGCTTTCATTCTTATTGCATTACTGGACACGAGGTACGGATTTCCGTCCTTTCAGTAAGGACTTTCTTTCCTATGCATGATTAGGATTCCCCGTCTGCAGCCAAATGTTTTTCCCCAGTATGTGTTTAAACTTATCAGTAATCATGTTAATAACTAAATAAATTGCCTGAGCATTATATACAAGCATGATTAGTTTATGTACTAGTTACGGAGGTACCGTAACCACGACACTAGAGGCACCGGTGTCGTGACTCACATGCAGGAGAGTGATATCCTGCATCGTCCCACTCAGCTCAGCTTGGCCATTTTATCAGTATTATTAGTGGGGCGTATGGATGCATCCTAGGCTACAGTTTACAGTTTAGCAGGTGAATGTGGTGTGTGCTCTACATCCTTCACATTGGAGCTGATCCCTCCACCCAGCACAGTTATTTAGAGGTCACCCCTCTACAGCATGACGAGGTCACCCCTCTATGTAATCATGCAGCAGTTGTTACAGCACATGACCTATATAAGCTCTTGGCAATTTAAAATACAGTAAATGCATGTTTTCAGATTTATCAGATAACGATTCAGTTTTATTATTTACAAATCAGACTTTACAGATTATACACAGATTTCCGCTGCAACTTTACTTAGCAGTCTTACAACTCTAGTATTTCATCATCTGTTCCATTTCAGTAATTTCTTATCATGCTTTATATCCGTTCACTGAGCGTTATGCTCAGCCGTAGTTCCTTTCATGTTCTAACGGCAGGTACGCCAGGACGCTTTTAGGATTCTAAGAGCATGTGCATTTGGATGGAAGCTATCCAGACTTCTTACTTTATGCATTTCTTACATTATTCTGCGTACTTGGACATTGTTTAGTCCTTTCATTCAGTATTTTATTGTTCATGTTTTGGGCTTATGTTTGGGATGCCGATGTTTGATTCCGGTATTTCCTTTATGGTCAGTAATGTTTTAGGACATTTACCTTATGCTTTGATGACACGCCATAAATACACGTAACGGTCCATTTATCTAAGTGGGGTGTTACAATCACCATTGGGTTTAGTGTCAAGATATCGAAGGAATCGTGATTGCCATTGTGCATATCGACCAGTCACAAGCATTGGTGGTCTCTCTTTGTCACCCGCCACCATGATGTTGTTATTAGTAACACGATATTCAGTAGTAGAGTTCATCTCGAAATTGAAATGAATAGGATCTTAAGTAGATGTTGTTGAGAGTAGATTGTGTTTGATATTTTAAGAAATGTTGTGAAAACCCTAAACAATGTCTTCGTAAGAAACCAAAAATTCGTAGGCGAAAAATCACACGATAAAAAATTTCAAAATCATGTTTTTGAAAATTTTATAACACAACAATTCGGAATAAATCTTCAAAGAATAAGTCGGAATCCAATGTACACAATCCGGAATCCAAATGGGTACACAATTCGGAATAAGTAAATACACAAGTCGGAATCTTTTTCTTGACCTAAGTTGGAATGATTTACCTATACCTAAGTCGGAATCCGTGAGAGACCAACCTTGTTTGGAATAATAGATCTTGACTTTGTTCGGAATAATGAGAAACTGTACGTAATTCGGAATAAGTGATCCTTACCTAATCCGGAATAACAAGAAAACGTGACCTTGTTCGGAATAATGAAAAACTTGACCTTATCCGAAATCAAGATTATGAACCTTATCCGAAATCGAGATTATACACCTTATCCGGAATCGAGATCTGCACGTAATTCGAAATCCTTATACTAATCTAATCCGGAATAAAATTCCTTACCTTATTCGGAATCCAGTTTTCACCTAATATGGAATCCGTGCTTTTTTACCTTATTCGGAATACTTTTTGTACCTTACCCGGAATTCTATTCCGTACACAAGTTGGAATACACGTACTCGACCTAATCCAGAATACTAAGAACTACACCTAATCCGGAATAAAATACAATGATCTAATCCGGAATAAACCTTTTGATGCTAAGTCGGAATAACTCAAGAAGGTAAATCGGAATAAACGTAATTTAATCCGGAATGTGAAGCTTATGCTAGTTCGGAATACCCAATTTGACACACAATTCAGAGTCTTTGAAACGCTAGTTTCCCGACTTATAGAAACCCTCAAATTCCGAATAAGAAGAGAAAAATTTTGTACCTTGTAATTTTACCAATAATCAAGCCAAAACTTCCAATTTTTACGTGAAAATCACCAAAATGAGTAACATAAATTCCTACCACAACTTTGTAGACAATTTGTACGAAGATTTGGAGCTCGAAAACACAATTTTTTTTGAGATGAGATGATTTGAAGATTAAAATCACACGAATCAAAAATAATAACCACAAACTAAACGCGAATCTACCCCATGGCGATTGATACCAATTGTTGTCCCTTGATATATGATGATAGATTAAAGAAATGAGATGGAAAAGATATGAATTTTAGAGAGAGAAAGTAGAGAGAGAGAGGTGATTAACTATGTGAAATTAGATTAGAGAAAAATGATTACTTGCCACCCTCCTAACATGCTAGGAGGGTACTTATATAGTCCACCCACATGCGGACTTTCTAATGGACTATATATGTTTTGGGCCGGGCTTGAATAAATGCTTAGTACCTTGAAAGAGGCCTTTTAAGCTAACCATCAAGCCCGTAATGTCACGACTATTTTAACTAACTATTACAATGTTCTAATAAATATTACAATATAAACCTATGACCGAACATTCTTGTTTGACTCAATTTTTTTTCAGGCTAACACACCGTAACTGATAATTCTAAATCTATTGTCACCAAATCTTCAAATACCAAATCGATCTTCGAATTACATGCGGATATCACAATACCAAGCTCAATCCCTCCCATCTACGAACCTAAAAATCCATAATCCATACCAAAAACAATATATAACAAATCTTAAATATTAAAGTCAAGTAATCAATACACAATGTAAGCCCTTACTAATTTGTGTGCCAGCGATAAAGAATACATCTAATTAAAATATTCCTTATTATAGGTTTTTGAATACTAAAAAACCGAATCGACAAATGCTATGCGAGCAAAATCGATCTTTCAACACTAGTGAATCGTCAAACACAAAACACCGAACTACGAAAGAACCCAAACCAAACCTTTTACTTTTCTTTGCTTCTTTTTTCTTTTCTTTTCTTTCTTCTTCTTCATGGTAGATTAATCTGGATCTGTTTCCATTTGTTGGATAATTCAAAAAAATAAATACGAACAAACTAAGCTAAACTTTATTCAAAGGCACAAAGCCAAAACCAAAGTAACCGATACAAAATATTCTAATCAAAGGTACAAAGAAACTAATATCATTGGCCTCTCTTTATAAGTAACAAATAACCTAAAACATACCAAAAAACAAATTTATTAAAATGAACCCTAAAGTTTAACTCATTTTTCAACAATAACACGCGTTAGCCTTGCCCATATATTATGTTAAGACCAAGTCATAGTGTGAGAATAAGTATGATATTTTGGAGTAATAATAAGTGTAGTAAATACAGTGTAAAAAAGTTGGTTTCCATTGAATTTGCTTGGGGTATTTCTAGTGCCTGAAATATTGTACAAGATTACCGTAGAGTATAGGGTGCTGAGCTACCCTCTACAGGTTTAGGAAACCGTTTAATCCTGGGGAGCAACATCCTTAATATTTGGGCATGGCGACGCACACTTAGATATTGGCATGGAGCAAAAAGGGACACACGATGTACATAGGCTTTGGTCTTTCTTGAGATCTTGCTTTGTTTAATCATAACTAAGACTGGGGTAGACCGTTGTCGTATTATTAGTCCAAACAAATGATGCAATATTACAAGAAAAGAAAACAAACAAGCGGCACGCACTTGATATATAATGTATTATCAAAGAAATTTTTTAGAGCAAATTGCACAGCTCGTCCTGTGGTTCGGTTGAAATAACAACTTTCGTCCTTATTACTTTTTTCCACATGGGTAATCCTTATATCGTAGTTTATGAACAGTTTCCATCCTTGTTGCTAACAACCGTTATGTGTCTCTGTTAAGTTGACCCAAGTGCTTGAAACTTGGGGTATTTTCGATATTCTTAGTTTGCCACTTATTTTTTCAAACTTTATAAACACAAATCGTTTGTGTTACTTAGCTTATTTTATTTTTTTGAAAAACACACACATATTAAAAGTAAACCCTATCTAGATCCCAAGAATCAAAATGGTTGGTTGTTTTCGTGGAACAGCTTTCGTGATTCGTACATCATGGACTAATCAAAACCCAGGATGAAGGTTTTATTCTTGTCCAATACCAGTAATCTCTTTAATTTCTGTTTGGTTGATTAAAGGATAACTAGGGTTCATACTAACTGACACTTTTTTATTTTTGATTCGACAGTATTCTAATTGTTTTTTGGGGACTGACCCCGGTAAAGTATATTCACACTAAAAAACCGTTTGAGTACAATGGAATGTGACTGAATGTCACATTAACCATTTGAGTACAATAGGTAGTATTCTAATTGTCCATTCATTGATTGGGTGGATCCCCCAATTTGCCTACGTGCTACATCAATAATTCCTAGATTGTTGAGAGGAAGAAATGCTCTTCAACAATAGCTGATACTAGTGGAAAACGATCGCGATTTAGAAAATACTTGTACCTCTCTTGGTTGGGATTTGTAATTTATGTTTGGTTCACAAGGTTTATGTAAATCAATTATTACTATGTTAATGAAAATGGCCTAATCAAAAGGAAAATTTTGTTTCACTGGTTTGAATGAATTATATAACCAACATGTGTTTATCAATGAAAGTGATTTACGTATTTGTTTGATTTGTCTTGCTTAATTGTGTTTGTTGGGATTATGTAGTCTCATTTACTTTGGTAAAAGCTTAGAAAGTCACATTTTGACTTACCAAAATGGGTCTAATATGTAGTCACTTTTGACTTAGTAACTGGGTGAAATATACTTGACAACAAAACACATACATGCTTAGAATAAGATTTCATAACATTATAACCAACCAACAAAGTATTACAGGCTTACAAAGCTTAAGTCTGAGGTGCATCAGCAACACCACTAACAAGAAACATGTTGTACATTAAAAGTAAACAGATAATCAAACAAATCTTAAAAATATTAACGAAAACAAAAGAAAACAACCAGTAGGAGTATCTAAGCTGAATATAACTATCTAAGCTTAATAATGTTACTCTGAGATCTTTAATAACTGAATTTTACTAGTTGAAAAGTTCGTTTTTCTCGGTGTCTAATTGAATTGACTATTGGTTTAAGTGCGACTCAGTCGTCTTTTGGTGAAAAATAAATATTTTTGGTCGTTGTTTAAAATTAAAATTGCAAAACTTAAAAGTAAAAGGCAAGGTAAATAAGCTAAAAGTAACCAAAAAGTAAATGGTGCGAAATTAAGACTTTGAAAGTAAATTAATTAAAGCTTGACGAAAAGTAAATAAACGATATTAAAAACAAATATGAAAACGAAACAATTAATAAAATTAAACTAAAAGACGAAATTAACTATCGACTCGAAAATAAAGTTTACTTAATGAAAAATGAGAGAATAAAAACTAAGATGGTACTTTAAAGCTAAACGAGGCAAAACCTAAAGCGGGTACTAAATAAAACATAAAACTTAAACTTTACGAAAAAATATTAATTTTAAAATTAGACGAAAAACTCAGCTAAAAATACGTAACTTTTAAATAAAAATCGGAAAAACTTCCAGATTAAACTAAACGATTGCGGAACAATGCTAAAAACTAACCAAGCAAGCAGCCAGCTAGCTCAAGCTAGCAAGCAGCCACCTGAAATTGGCGGGAAACTAAAAAGCTAGTAGGCATGCTAGCTGCTCAATTATTGCTTGATTCGAAATATAGTTCATTCAGGATATTTTTATTTTCAAATGTGCTTGGTTCGGGAATTATTGTTCACTCGGAATGTTTTATTTAAAACCCCTTCATTCGGTAAATTTGGTTCACTCGGGATTTTGGCTTTGTTCAATATATTATTTTTTTCAAAATTGTTCACTCGGTATTTTTAGCTCATTCGGGATTTTTGGCTTGGTTCGGGAAAAATGCTCATTCGAGAAAAATATAACAGTGACGAAAAACAAATAACTTTTCCTATATATTTATTTTTTGCAAACACGAATTTAACCAAAATCAACCATAATCAATCTAAAAATTAAACAAAACTAACCACTAATAATCAACTAACAACAATCAATCAAACCAAATCAATAAACATAACAATAAAAACCAAATCAATCAAAACCCACTTAATAAAATAAAACTTAAATCAACCAAAAACAATAAAACTAAAAACAATAAATCACTAATTAAGATCTACCAAGCATTAAAACATCTAAATCAATGAACTTTATTTAATCAAAATCAATAAAACTATAAAACCCACTAGATTAATCAAAACCAAACAAACCAAATCAACAAACCAAACACTAAATTAAACCAAACAAGAAAGGAAGGATGAGAATAAAAATAACTTGATTAAAAGATAAAGATTCAATACACAAAATTAAAGACTTACTTGGAATGATCTTGAAAAATAAATGACAAGTATTAAAATGACAATGAAGAAAAGAGCATGAAATAAAATGGAGAGACTAATTTGTCAAATTAGCTAACACCTCCTAATGTGTCATTAGGAGGGTATTTATAGGGAGATTAGAAAGTGTTGATCTTTTCTTCCTTTTCTCGTCTTTTCGTCTTCTAAATTCTTTGACTTTTTTTTCGACTTTGTCTCGGGATTATTTGAACTCGTCTTATAATTTCTTTATTTATTAGACTTGAGTTCTTCGACTTTATTAAACTTCCGTCTTTAGACTTTTTCTTCGATAAATCTTTAGAATAAACCTTGGACTTCCGTTCTTTTTGCACTCTTGATCTTTTGACTTCGTCTTTTGTCTTTTTTCTTCGATAAAAGCCCGTGAAAGCCCGTGTTTTCTTCCCTTTTCAAATTTTGATCCTAAATCACAACAAAAACACAAATCACACATAATTCCGACATTTACGACATAAAATACACGTTTTGGCTTGGTTATTATTATAATTAAGTGGTAAAAGAATAAGTGTTTTCACACTTATTAAATCCCCTACACTTGACCATTGCAATGTCCTCATGCAATGCATTAATTACAAAGCAAGATTAAATTTTCCATCATAATCAATCCACCTTAGCCTTTATTAAACACAAGACAAGTAAAAAGAACAAAGACTTACCTTAGGGTTTTGGAATGTCATGAATGTTTATCACCCTCAAGTTTCACGTTCCCTAAACCAAGCTTAAAAATGAGATCATTGTTATTATAAGTTAGCAAACTATCACAAACTCATGTGGGCCAATTATTTACTTAGACTCCCTTATTCCTAGGTGTATCTCGTATATTTTATGATTATCTTGAATGATCACGAGGATGCATTGTTGACTTATTTCGATTGTTATTTAGGTTGAAAATAAAGTAGGACGATTTAATCAATAGTTAGCTGAAGGACAAAATCTTTTAAAACTGCTTCCCGGGACCTCATAAAGTTAATATCTTCGCATAACTCGCTTCACGATTTGAGACCTTTCTCGGACCGATATTTGGCAGCGATTTCATACTTCAAATCTTGAGAGACGTTCATGAAATAATGGTCTTCTCTTCATAAAAGGAATTTCTTCACTTGAACTTTTTTAGAGATTCTTCATATTTGGACCACGACTTCTTCATTTTTCTCCAATCTTTATTTGGGATTTTGATATACAACGATCCTCCTCCTTTTAGGACTTGGATCTATTTATCCTCATACCTTGTTAGGGCCTTTTTGGATAGACTTCTCCATGATCTTTAGGGGAGTATTTGCTTTTCGTCGTGTGTCACGATCCTTCATATTGATTTTTGATAAATGATTCTTCACATCACTTGGGATCTTTAGCAACAAAATGTAGCCCTCATGTATTGTTAGGACCTTTTCGGACTTGCCAATCTTCGCATCCCGCTTCAATAAGTTATGCCTTGGCTATGAACTCTAATCAATACCTAACAACTTTTAAACGATCTTGTGCTAGAAGCTAAGTAACTTTTTAAATCGTACAACCTTACTTATTGCAATTAAATTTATTAACAAGCGATGGGAGAAAAAGCTTATAATCAACTCACATAAATTCATGAATGGAATGAGACTCGTGGATGCTTAGCCTATTAAATCGAAGTTTTGGGTTTTCAAGTCATCTATAGGATCTTGCAAATTCTTAGACTTTTTCAAGTTTAGAATTCGCATTTTAAAGTTCCATTGATAAACGACTTTCTAGGATCAATTATAGGAACCTGCAAAAAGTTCTTGTTCTTAACCCGTAAGAGTTAAGATTTACGCGTTTTAAAGTTCCCTATATAAAAGCCTAGCAAAACTTGACTTAAACACGTTAAGGATACTAGCTAGAGTAAACTTAGATAAGTAAACTCGGGTTGAGTCAAAAGATTCACAACGGTTAAAAATTAAAACAACTTTATTAAAAAAATTTCTAGCAAAGAAAGAAAATAACTATACAAAGGTAAAAACAACTAGGCCAAAATAGAGCAATAATTTTGAAAAATGTCGAAAAATAAATTTGCCGGTTAAATGAGGACAAATACAAGGAAAAGCCCACTTAACTTCGATAGAAGTCCCCCCTACACTTAATATAAACATTGTCCTCAATGTTTAAGCATGTGGAAGTAACCTCCCCTACAGTTAGGACATTGTGCATGTAACACCCCACTTGGATAAATGGACCGTTACGTGTATTTATGGCGTGTAATCAAAGCATGCAAGGCAATGTATTAAACATTAACAGACCAAACGGAAGTACCGGAATCAAACATCGGTAGTCCAACATAAGCTCAAAATATAAAGAGTAAGTACTGAAAGAAAAGGACGAAACAGTGTCCAAACAACCAAAGTAAAGTAACGCCATGTGTGCATAAAAATAAAGGATTCTGGATAGCTCCCATCCAAATGCACGTACTCTCTTAGAAGTCCTAAGACCGTCCCTGTGTACCTGCTGTTTGGAAACATGAAAGGAAACTACGGCTGAGCATAACGCTCAGTGGACGGATATAGCATGATAAGATGTACTGAAAGTAATGAAATAGAAGACAACAATGAAACTATAAGACTGATATGTAACATGTGGTAGAACTCTGCATAAATTCTGAAAAACTTGATTCATATATACTGATACTGAAATATAGCTATAAATTCTGAAAACATGCATTTACTATATTTTAATTGCCAGAGCTTATATAGGTCACGTGCTGTAACAACCGTGCATGAATAACTGGAGGGGTGACCTCGTCATGCTGTAGAGGGGTGACCTCTAAATAACTGTGCTGGGTGGAGGGATCAGCTCCAATGTGAAGGATGTAGAGCACACACCACATTCACCCTGATAACTTGTAACACATATAAGCCTAGGATGCATCCATACGCCCTACTAAAAATACTGATAAAATGGCCAAGCTGAGCTGAGTGGGACGATGCAGGATATCACTCTCCTGCATGTGAGTCACGACACCAGTGCCTCTAGTGCCGTGGTTACGGTACCTCCGTAACTAGTACATAAACTGGTCGTGCTTGTATATAATGCTCAGGCAATTTATTTAGTTATTAATATGATTACTGAAAAACTTAAACATATACTGGGGAAAAACATTTGGCTGAAGACGGGAAATCCTAATCATGCATAGAAAGGAAGTCCTTACTTAAAGGACGGAAAATCCGTACCTCGTGTCCAGTAACTGACTGAATGGAAGACTGAACGAATACTACTCGGGCTTCACGCGTGCTACATGAATAAAGGACGCGAATAAGTTAACTGATATTCGTTTATGGAATTTTACTGATCTTATTGGCTTCTTATTTATTCATTTTATTTTGATTCTTAAATTCTGTACGTATACCAACTGATAAATCTGAACTTATATTAATTCATTTTAATGTATTATTTTCTACTATTAATTATGGTACAACGTATTTCTGACGCTATAGTAATACTACCTTAAGTATTCCGCTAAAATAAAAAGTTTCTTAATTTAGAAGTTCCCAAAATAATTTAATTTATTTAATAAAATTATACCCTTTTAAATATTAAGGAACTATATTAAATTAATACATTTAAAATATATTTTAAACGTTGATAAACAATTTAATTTAAAAAGGTATAATATAAAAATGTTTATTTTATTATTTATAATAATGTCCCGAGCCTACCGAGCCCATCTCGGTCGCACTAACAAATCAACATATGATACAAAATCTGTCAACAAGAATTAGTGACAGAATTCTGTGTCACTAAAACTGTCGCTAAAACTGTCCCTTTTAAAAACTGCATATATATAACAGTTTTGCGACAGAAAACTGTCGCTAAAACTGTCGCTAAAGTTATTCAACATAACCATTTTAAAGTCCCATTTTTTTCCCACTGGTTTTACATGTAGTTCCCACCGTTTTAGCCACGTTTCCACTGTTTTCAATATAGCCAAACACACCCTTATTATATCCGCAGCCCCCAAACGCACCCCTTTGGTCGAATCTGGCCCTAGCCGCCCCTGTGTGGGTCACGGCTGGGCCAAGCTGGAGTCACCGAAGCCTTATGGCTCTCGGTTCATATGAGCCAACACAGCCCGGTCATCACAAGCTAAACAAACACCCCTGTTGGGTCTCTCTGCCGCCGTCGGTCAGCCACAACCATCACCACCACCGAGACTTGTGTGGTCTCGGTTGGCAGCGAACGACCACGAGTCTCGATACCAGACCCTTAGCTTCGTACACCCCGCGTCTGGCCGATTTTGCATAGAACCCGAAACAAAAACCCTAGTTTTATATTTTTTTTTGATTCAACAACCTTAATTCGTGATTTATACTAATTGACATAAGAAAAGATACATACCGTAAAAGGATTTCTAGATCAAAACAATCGGACCTCTTTTCCTTCTCTTTTTTTTTTCTTCCGGCGGCCAAAACCAAAAACCCTAATTTGCTATTTTTTTTGTACGGTTTGAATGGAATGAGGGGTTCAATTCCGTTTCTTTCTTTTTGTTTGTAATCCAAGATGGGCTAAAGCCCATAATTCCCTTTTTTTTAAACAAAAACCGGCCCCCTTCATTTATTTATTTTTTATTAAAAACTTGTATATAATAATACTTGTATAATTTTCTTGCGTTTGTTTTCGTCAATAATTTCTTCGTAATTAGCTTAAGTACATAAACCGCGTATTAACATTTCTTGATTTAAATACGGGTTTTACAATTCTTCCCCTCTAAAAGAATAATTCTTCCCCGAATTAAGGATACGACCGTACTGGGTTTTATAATTCTTCTCCTCTAAAAGAAGAATTCGTCCCTGAATTGTAAGGATATTTAAGCTGACTGGAGTAAAAGCTGAAAATGCTAATAAGCTGGATGACATAAAAGCTGAAAAGACATACCCGAATCAAAACTGAAAGTGAGGATAAGAAGTCCGTATAGACTCCTCTGTTTCCCAAGTAGCCTCCCGCTCGGTATGGTCCCTCCACAGGATTTTGACGAAAGGAATGGTCTTCCTTCTCATGACTCGATCCTGGCGATCTAAAACTGCTTCGGGTTCCTCAATATAAGATAGATCCTCCCGAATCTGAACGAGTGGATAATTTACTTTGTGAAGCTCATGATAGTTGTACCCCCTGAGTAATGATACATGAAACACGTTATGGACGTGTGAAAGCTGAGGTGGTAACGCCAATCGGTATGACACTTCACCGATACGTTCAAGGATTTCGAACGGTCTGATGTAACGAGGGCTGAGCTTGCCCTTGAGGCCAAAACGTCTGACACCGCGTGCGGGTGATACTTTGAGGAACACACGATCCCCAGTCTGAAAAGATAGATCTCTGCGATGCTTGTCGGCGTAACTCTTCTGGCGAGTACGCGCTTCTTGCAGTTTTGCCCTAGCAATGGCGACCTTTTCATTGGTCAGTTCTATCAATTCTGGTCCTTCAATCAAACGTTCTCCCACCTGATCCCAACAAATAGGAGCACGAAATTTCCTGCCGTATAACATCTCGAATGGAGCACTCTTGATACTAGCATGCCAACTGTTGCTGTAGGCAAACTCGACCAAGCAAATATAGTCATCCCAGTGTCCTGTCCATTCTAATGCACAGGCGCGTAGCATGTCCTCCAAGGTCTGGATGGTACGCTCTGACTGACCGTCCGTCTGTGGATGGGAAGCTGTGCTGAGCTTGAGCCTAGTTCCCCAAGCTTTATTCAAACCTTCCCAGAAGTGAGAAGTGAAACGGGGATCCCTATCTGATATAATTTCAGAAGGTGTACCGTGTAATCGTACGATCTCCTCGGTGAATAGTTTCGCTAATTTACTGATTGCGAAATCTTTGCAAATAGGAATGAAATGTGCCGACTTGGTCAAACGATCGACAACAACCTAGATTGCATCATGTCTCCGCTGAGTCTGTGGTAGTTCGGTGACAAAATCCATAGAGACCTTGTCCCATTCCACATTGGAATATCTAATGGCTGGAGAAGACCACTGGAACGCTGGTTCTCTATCTTAACCTGCTGACAGGTTAAGCATTTAGACACAAATGTTGCAACATCCTGTTTCATGCCGCTCCACCAGAAATGCTGCTTAAGATCGTGGTACATTTTGGTGGAACCCGGATGGATAGAGAACGGAGAGCTGTGAGCCTCAGTCATTAAGGCTTCTCTGAGAGCAGGGTCTTCTGGAACGCAGAGTTTGGTACCCTGCCATACGATACCATCGTCATCGATGCGAAATTCGGTCTGCTGGTCAATGTTCTGGATAATCGCCCAGATTTCACCATCATCCTTTTGGGCGGCTTTAATCCTAGAGAGTAAATCTGGTTCTACCCTCAAACTAGCCCAGTATCCCCTCTGTCCGCGTACTAAGAGCTCAATATCATACCGCTCTAAATCCCGAATAATTTCTTCCTGAACTTTGATGCCATTTATCATACCTGACTTTCTGCTAAGGGCATCTGCTACTACATTTGCTTTGCCTGGGTGATACTGGATATTAGTGTCATAGTCTTTTAGCAGTTCTAACCATCGCCTCTGTCTCATGTTCAGCTCTCACTGCGTAAATATATACTTGAGACTTTTGTGATCGGTGAAGATATCACACGACTCACCGTATAAATAATGCCTCCAGATTTTAAGGGCGAAAACGACTGCTGCAAGCTCTAGATCATGAGTAGGGTAATTTTTTTCATACGGCTTCAGTTGACGCGAAGCATAAGCAATGACTTTCCCATGCTGCATAAGAACACAGCCTAAACCCTTTCCTGATGCGTCGCTGTAAATCTGATAACCGCTTGTACCGGATGGAAGAGTAAGTATCGGTGCGGATATCAATAGATGTTTGAGTTCCTCAAAACTCTTTTCTCTCTCCTCGGTCCATATAAACTTCTCACCTTTTCGCATAAGTTGGGTCAATGGTAAAGCCAAGCGTGAGAAGTTTTCCACAAACCTGCGGTAATAACCCGCCAACCCAAGAAAACTACGTATCTCTGTGACAGACGTCGGTCTTGGCCATTTGGTGATAGCCTCCACCTTCGCAGGATCCATAGTGATTCCTTCCGCAGAAACAATATGACCTAGGAACGCCACTGTATTCAACCAAAACTCGCACTTCGAAAATTTAGCATATAGCTTTTCTCGTCTGAGAATATGCAAAACTGTACGGAGATGATCCTCATGTTCCTCTTTGGATTTGGAGAAAATAAGGATATCATCGATGAATACGATCACAAACTTGTCTAAAAATTCGTGGAAGACTCTGTTCATCAAGTCCATAAATACTGCGGGCGCATTCGTGAGACCGAATGGCATAACAACGAACTCGTAATGACCGTACCTCGTGCGAAAAGCAGTTTTGGATATATCCTGCTCTTTTACACGCAGTTGATGGTAGCCTGATCGTAGATCGATTTTTGAGAAGTTTTTGGCACCCTGAAGCTGATCGAATAAATCGTCAATACGAGGAAGTGGATAACGGTTACGAATAGTGAGCTTATTCAACTCACGGTAGTCAATACACAAACGCATACTACCATCCTTCTTCTTGACAAACAAAACTGGAGCGCCCCAAGGTGACACGCTAGTACGAATGAAACCCCCTTTCTAGAAGTTCCTGAAGTTGATCTTTCAGTTCCTTAAGCTCTACAGGAGCCATACGGTAAGGAGCTTTAGACACTGGTTCTGCACCTGGAATGAGATCGATGCCAAATTCTACCTCTCGCATGGGAGGTAAACCTGGAAGTTCCTCGGGAAAGACATCTGGAAAGTCTGACACAACTGGCTGATCATGAATTGAAAGTGCCTCAGAAGCCGTGTCATGAACTGTAGCTAGGAAACCCTCACAACCATGGTATAGTAAGGTACGAGCCTATAAAGCTGAAATGATCTGAACATGTTTTCCAGGTAGGAAGCCTCGGTGAATATACTCTGGTGTCTGGACATCACCAAAGATGACCTGGTGAGCATGACAATCTATGGTGGCATGATGAACCGACAACCAATCCATACCCAGAATAATATCGAATTCACACATATCTAAAGGAAGGGCACTGACTGGACGGAATCATCAAACTCAAGAGGGAGAACTTTATACACTTGGGTAATGAGTATAGAGTCTCGCATGGGAGTAGATATACTAAGTACACTGTCTAGTGGCGTAGGGGTCATGTTTATTTTAACAGCATATGAAGTGGATTTAACTGAGTGGGTGGCGCCTGTATCGAAAAGTACGCAAGCAGCATGCCCGTGTATAAACAAAATGCCAGTAATGGTACCTGTGGTCTTATTTGCTTGTTCACGGGTAGTAGTGTAGACACGACCAGTGGTTGGTGGTATCGGTGGTGGTGGAGGTAAAATATGAGGAATCTGGCCTGAGGTACCAGCAGTATTCCCGCTCTTGCAATCTCTCTTCAGATGGCCCGGCTGGTCACACTGGAAACAACCACCTGTACCACGACGGCACGGTCCCGTGTGTTTCTTTCCACATGTGATGCAAGTGGGATAAGTATACACGGTAGAAGCAGCTCTGGTTTGCTGAGAACCTGATTTACGATGAAAAACACGTGTCACGATTCTGATATCTTAACCTGAAATAAGGCTGTCTGACTGAAATTAAAATTACCAGAATATGCCGGTCGGGCAACCTGCTGACCCCTGTTGTTTTGGTCACGCCCCTGTCCAGCATCTGTGTTGGAATTTACAAAATTTAAGATCTGTTTTACACGATAGTTTAGTATTTCTGGAGCTTAAAGACTCACCTGTAGCTGCCAGATGAGTTGGAGCTGCCGCGGTAATTATCACCGCCGCTCCTCTTATCTGACCGATTACGGTCATATGACTGACCGTGGTTCCTGTAGTTCTGATGCGGAGTAGCCGATTGGGATCGGTCTCCTCCTCTGTGTTTGTAAGATTATAATTGGATAAGTCATAACATATAAGTTGACAAGCAATAATGGGGCTAAATTGTTTAAGTCTGTTGGGTGAGATGTACCTCTTCTCCGGACGCTCTACATTCTCGAGCTCATCCCTCTCGAGAAGCATCTCGACATCCCGAGCTGCATTAGCTACTTGTGACACATTAGTGAATGTGGCACTCATCAGTCTATCTGCAGTCCTAGAGTGAAGAGCCCAGCGAAATTTCTTCGCTTGCTCCTCTACGGTACCCACAGCCTCCCCTAAGAATCCAGCCATCCTGAGGTATCGGTGCATGAACTCTATACTGTTCTCGCCATGATTCTGACGAATAACGTGGAAGTCCCTCTTCATCTTAGCTTGCTCCGCATGCAGGAAAAACTGGTCATAGAACATCGTCTTGAAACGTGCCCAGGTCAATGTAAGCTCCCAAGCATCTCCCCTATTGGACAGTTTCTGAGACCTCCACCAATGCAGAGCAGGACCCTCCAGCTTGTAAACTGCAAGCCTAACTTTGAAAACATCACCACAACCCATAGCTCCAAACATTTTCTCTATATGGTAGATCCAGTCTTCCGCGTCAGTAGGAGCTACAGTCTGCTCAAACAGTCGGGGTTTCTGCTTGTTAAACAGATCCAGCCAAGCGGGTAAAGTGGCAGGTGGTGGAGCAGGAGGGTTGTTATTCTGCTGAGGTCCATTTTGATATTCAACTCGGATCTCATCACGAATTTAGGGTAACATGGCCTGTATAGCAGCCTGAACAGCAACAACAATGGCAGTTGCGTTAGGATCATTCTCGGTTTCGCGTCTGGGTGGCATCTGAAATAAAAGAGGATGAGTTGATAAAACTGCCAAAATCTGGGTTAATAATTAAGAATATGCATAGTGTAATTCATGAAGGTATAGTCAATGATACTGGAGATTTTACTAGTTGAATGTTCGTTTCTCGGTATCCTCTCGAATTGATTACAGCTAAACGTGGAATGATTGTTCTTGGTTACTAAAAGGGGGTTGGTTTTCTAATCTACTAAAAGTTTCAATGAACTAAAAAAGCAATTAATTTAATAAAAATTAATAAAACTAGAATTAAAATTAAAATATAAATATAAAATGAAGAAACAGTAAGTATCACTTAAAAATGCTAAAAAGAAAATTGATTCGGAAGTTCTTACTGATTCGGAACTTTTCCGGATGAACAGATGTTAACTTCCTTGATTCGGAACTTTTGATTCGGAAGTCTTCCGAATGAACTACCTTGATCCGGAACTTTGCTCGGAAGTTTGGTTGGGAAATTGGTCCGGAAGTTGGTTCGGAATTTTACTCGGAAGATTTGATTCGGAACTAACTAGGAACTTCACCCGGAAGTTTGGTCCGGAAGTTTGGTCCGGAAGTTCACCCGGAACTTCACCCGGAAGTTTATCCGGAACTTTGGTCCGGAACTTTTGGAAATAAAACTGATTCGGAACTTTTGAAGGGAGATTGATTCGGAAGATTTTAACTGAGATGATTCATTCGGAAGTTCTATGCTCATTCGGAACCTGGGAAACTCAAGAACAGTACTATTTCAGAAAAACAGGGAATGCGATTTAAAGCCAAAATCAACCAAGTTTTTCACTGAAACTTAAATAAAACTAACCACGAATGATATACTAACAATAAACTACAAATCCCATCAATAAAAACTTAAAACCCAATAACTTTTAAAGATCAAAATTAACCAAATAAGAGCTTTAACTTTGAATAAAAAAGATAAAGATGAACAAGATGAAATGAAAGGATTAAATTGATAGAATAAGGTTTTGACAATCACAAGACAAAGATTAAACTACAAGATTCTTGGAAAAAATGAAAATCAAAATCACCAAACACCCTAGTGGTGTTGGTGATGACTACGAACAGAAAGGAGAAAAAGATGGAAAAAATAAATAAAACTCAATGAAAAGTGTGAAGGGAATCCTTTATATAGGTGTTCCCTTTGGTTGGTGAGTGGGATTTCTCCCGTTCTTCTTGTCTTCTCGTCTTTTCAGAAAAGTTGACGTTTTCGATTTCGATTCGGGATTTGTCGTCGATTAAATTCAACTCGTCTTTTAATTTCTTCGTTTAATAGACTTGAGTTTCTTCGACTTATGTAAATCTTCCATCTTTGGTCCTTTTCTTCGATAAATCTTCGAATAGGCCCAGTGACTTCAAATCTTTTGCATCTTTTGGACAATAGACTTCATCTTGAGTCTTTTTCTTTGGTAAAACCCGTGCAATCCCATGTTTTCTCCATTATCCATCCGGTTGGCTCTGAAAACACAATAAACACAAAAACCACGCATAATTCCAAACAAATGATATTAAATACGCGTTTTGGTCTCGGTTTAGCCAGAATTAAGTGGTAAAAGGATGGGTGTTTTCACACCTATAAAATCCCCTACACTTAACCATTGCCATGCCCTCATGCAATGCTTAGTGATAAAGCAATTTTACACTTTTCTCATAATCAATCAACCTTGGCCTTATTAAAATACTACTAAACAAAAATTAAAGTACTAAAAGAAGTTAAAACTTTAAAGGAAACAAAAGGATAGAAAACCATTTTCAGTTGAAAATAGCTACATGGAAATAACTTGCAGTGAGATCAATGACTTACATTAGGGCTTTGGTACTGTGAAGATTTATCACCCTCAAGTTTCACGTTCCCCAAACTAAGCTTAAAAACGAGATCATTGTTATTATAAGTTAGTAAATCAAACACTTACACACATGGCTTAATTATATGCTTAAACTCCCTTATTCCTAGGTGTATCTCTTATATTTTATTTTTGTCTTAGAATGATCATGAAGATGCATTTTTGGACTTATTTCGATAGTTTATTTAGGCTGAAAGCAAAGTAGGACGATTTGATCAATAGTTAGCTAAAGGACAAAATCTCTTAAAACTGCTTCTCGGGATATCAAAAAGTTGATATCTTTGCATAACTTGGTTCACGATTTGAGACCTTTCTCGGGCCGATATTTGGCATGTACTTCATACTTCATATCTTCGAGAGACGTTCTTGAGATAATGGTCTTTTCTTCGTTATAGAGTTTCTTCACTTGGAGACTTTTGAGGGGTACTCCCTCTTTGTTGACCACGACTTCATGATTATTTCTTCAATCTCTAATTGGGATTTTGAGATACAACGATCCGCCTCCTTTTCGGACTTGGATCTTTTATCCTCATACCTTGTTAGGGTCTTTTTGGATAGACTTCTCCATGATCTTTATGGGAGTTGATTGCTTTTCGTCGTGAGTCTTGATCCTTCATATTGATTTTAGGAATAATGCTTTTCACATCACTTTGGATCTTTAGCAATAAGATTGAATCCTCATGCCTTGTTAGGGCCTTTTCGGACTCGCCAATCTTCGCGCCCTGCTTCATAAGTTATGCCTTGGCTATGAACTCTTATCATTATCGAGCAACTTTTAAACGATCTTGGGCTAGAAGCTAAGTAACTTTTCAAATCGTACGACCTTACTTATTGCAGATAATTTATTAGCAAGTGATGGGAGAATAGGCAAATAATTACACCAAGTGAGCCTGTGCAAGAATACCGACTTATAATTGACTCTATCATTTCTCGTTCTCCACAATTTAAAATCTCAAGTAATGAGACTCGTGGATACTTAGCCTAATAAACCAATTAAGGTCTACATGGTTAAGGATACTAGCTAGAATAAACTTGGATAAGTTTATTCGGGTTGAGTCAAAATAATCGCAACAGGCCTAATATGTCAAAGACTTCTAAACTAGCTACACCACTTTATTAATATTTTTGACTTTAATGCGGGATATATACATATGAAAGCAACGAGAAAAATTTAAAAATTAAGACTAAATGGCCAAAGTTAATTAAAAATTTGAAAAATGTTGAAAAAGATGATTTTCTGGTTAATTGAAGGCATATTCATGGAAAAGTCCACTTAAAACATCGATAGAAGTCCCCCATACACTTAAGATAAACATTGTCCTCAATGTTTAAGCATGTGGGAAAAGTCTCCCCTATACTTATGACATTGTGCATGTTGGTTAACTCAAGTTAAGGAAGAGACGACTAAAGTGATCAATTTCAAATGTGAGTATGAAGAAAATTGAATCACGATAGTTGAGAGATAGAACCGGATTTCAGATAACACGGGAGCACGGTTCTTCAAGGTGCCAAAAGTGCAATCATCCCTGTAATCACATCACCACACAAATAAAGCAACCTATATAGGTCCCCCTACACTTAGGAGGTTAAAACAGAAAAGGATAGATACCCGGGCTGCCTTCCGAGGAGCGCTTGTTTTTGATAACCGAGTCACGAGCCTGACTCGACCCAAAATTAGTTCATGGGGAACGTGGTGAGGGATGGAATCATCTCTTGAGAGATGTCCTCACCAAAGTAAAATTTCAAACGCTGGCCATTCACCTTGAAGTTGGGCCCATTTGGCTGAGAAAGCTCAATGGTGCCATAGGGAAAGACATTGGCGATGGTGAATGGTCTAGACCAGCGGCTCTTCAACTTGCCTGAGAAGATCTTCAACCGAGAGTTAAAGAGTAAGACTTGATCACCAACGTGGAACTCTCGGTTCTTGATTTTAGCATCATGGATAATCTTGGTCTTCTCCTTGTAGATCAATGAGTTCTCGTAAGCTTGATTCCTCAATTCTTGTAGCTCGTTGAGTTGAATCTTGTGAAAATCACCAGCGTTGTTGATGTCGAATTTAGCCCACTTCAAGGCCCAGTATGCCTTATGTTCCAGCTTGATAGGGAGGTGGCAAGCTTTGCCGTACAGAAGACGATAAGGCGTACAGCCGATCGGGGT
Organism: Glebionis coronaria; assembly: GCA_025667525.1. NCBI lineage: Eukaryota > Viridiplantae > Streptophyta > Magnoliopsida > Asterales > Asteraceae > Glebionis > Glebionis coronaria. The sequence goes on from CM046876.1 coordinate 183,938,628, forward strand.
CTTGTAAGCAGTACGGAAAGCCCACAGAGCATCATCTAACTTATCGGCCCACGCAACGTGATGCTCTCCCACAGTACGCTGCAAAATTCTCTTCAATCCATGGTTAGATATCTCGGCTTGACCGTTGGTTTGAGGATGATAAGCGGTGGAAAGACGGTGATTGACACCATACTTTGCCATGACTCTTGCAAATTGATCGTTGCAAAAATGAGTCCCGTGGTCACTGATAATAGCACGAGGAACACCGAATCGAGCAAACAGTTGTTTCAAGAAATTAGAAACCACCCTCGCGTCGTTAGTGGGTAAAGCCTTGGCTTCAACCCATTTGGAAACGTAGTCAACAGCGACAAGGATGTATTTGTTGCCTTTAGAAGAAGGGAATGGCCCCATAAAGTCGATGCCCCATACATCAAAGATTTCACATTCTTGTATGAAATTTTGAGGCATCTCATCTTTGTGTGTGATCTTGCCTTATTATTGGCAAGCATCACAATGTTTAACCATCTCGTGAGCATCACGGTAAATGGTGGGCCAATAGAATCCCGAATCAAACACTTTTTTGGTAGTGTAGTTGGGACCAAAGTGACCACCGATGGGTCCTTTGTGGCAAGCCTGGAGAATGTCCAAAGCGGCCGGTCCGTCAACACATCGGCGAATAATCAAGTCAGCGCATTGTTTGAATAGAAAAGGGTCATCCCAAAAGTAAGTCTTAACATTGTTCAAGAACTTCTTTTTTTGTTGGGATGTTAACCCTTGGATGAGAACACCACCCGCTAAGTAGTTTGCAATATCAGCAAACCACGGGGTGCCATCAAGATTGAGATTTATAGACATTAAGGTCTCAAGGGGGAAAGAATCATTGATCTCTTTGTTCGGATGATCCCCTTGATATGGATCCTCAAGTCTGCTCAGATGATCCGCGACCAGGTTTTCGGCTCCCTTCTTGTCACGAATTTCAATGTTGAATTCTTGAAAGAGTAAAACCCAGCGAAGAAGTCTTGGCTTAGAATCATGCTTTGTCATCAAGTACTTCAACGCGGAATGGTCCGTGTATACGATTGTGGTGGAAAGGACAAGATAGGGGCAGAACTTTTCAAAAGCATAGACAACAGCTAAAAGCTCTTTTTCGGTTGTCGTGTAATGCAATTGAGCCCCCGTCATTGTCTTGCTAGCATAGTAGATTGGTTGGAAGTGTTTATTCACTCTTTGGCACAAAACCGCACCAATAGCAAAGTAGCTAGCATCGCACATCAACTCGAAAGGCAGCTCCCAATTAGGGGTAACCAAGACGGGTGCCTTAGTAAGCTTATCCTTAAGCAAGTTGAAGGCTTCAAGGCACTCTTTGGAAAAGATAAAAGGAGTATCTTTTTCCAAGAGGTGGGTCATCGGGCGAGCGATTTTAGAGAAATCCTGAATGAATCGACGATAGAAGCCCGCATGACCCAGAAAGCTTCTCACACCCTTCACGGTTGAAGGTGGAGGTAATTTGGCTATGACATCTACTTTAGCACGGTCGACTTCAAGACCGGCGTTAGAGATTTTGTGTCCTAGCACAATGCCTTCTTTTACCATAAAATGGCATTTTTCCCAATTCAGAACAAGGCGAGTGTCTTCACACCGCTTAAGCATACGTTCCAAATTGGCAAGGCAAGAAGAGAAGGAATTCCCGAAGACCGAGAAATCATCCATGAAGACTTCCATGGTTTGTTCAACCATGTCATGGAAGATAGCTAACATGCACCTTTGGAAAGTCCCGGGGGCATTGCATAAGCCAAAAGGCATTCTTTTATAAGCAAAGGTGCCATAGGGACAAGTGAATGTTGTCTTCTCTTGATCTTGGGGATCGATGGGTATTTGGAAATAACCCGAGAAACCATCAAGAAAGCAGTAATATTTATTACCCGCTAAACGTTCAAGCATTTGGTCCATAAACGGTAGAGGGAAATGATCCTTTCTCGTGGCATCATTGAGTTTGCGGTAGTCTATACAAACTCTCCACCTAGTAACGAGACGGGTAGGAATCAACTCGTTGTTTGCATTGGGCACAACGGTGATGCCGCCTTTCTTAGGCACACAATGGACTGGACTAACCCATGGTGAATCCGAAATAGGGTAAATCATACCCGCATCAAGAAGTTTGATAACCTCTGTTTTGATGACTTCATGGATTTTTGGATTCACCCTTCGTTGGCTTTGAATTGTGGGCTTAAAGTCGTCCTCCATGAGAATTTTATGTGTGCAAAAGTGAGGATCAATTCCGCGAATGTCGGAGATTTTCCAAGCGATAGCTCTTTTATGCTTCTTCAATACAGCGACAAGGCGGGCTTTTTCTTCTTCTTTCAGGTCCTTCGCGATGATGACCGGTAACTTCTCGTTGTCTTCAAGGAAAACATACTCAAGATGAGGAGGTAGGTCCTTAAGCTCAAGAGTGGGAGGATCCTCAATAGATGGTGAAACTAACAATGGATCATCATTAGTCACCTCTTTAGGAGAAGGAGGAGAAGATGGGTCTTCATTGAGAAGTCTCTCAATAGTACGAATGTCTTCATCCCAATCGGTGGACGAATTATCATACTTAATACCGAGAGGACCCAAGCTAGCTTCGAAATCATCCAAGTCAATTTCTCCAAAAGGAGTCAATGCCGGAGCAAGTGAGGCAACGGTCTCAACATTGGGTAGAGAAGAAAGAGTACTTTTACAAGCATCTTTTAAGTGTTCTTCACAAGCCTCATCAAGAACGTCAATACAATTAACACTCTCGTTAGAATAAGGCTGTTTAGAAAGCTTTCCCATGTTGAAGACAATTTTATCGTCACCCACTCTCATGATAAGCTCACCGGCTTCAACATCGATGAGAGTGCGACCGGTCCTCAGGAATGGACAACCAACGATCAATGGCACACGAGGGTCCATGTCGTAGTCAACGACAACGAAATCGGCAGGAAAAGTGAATTTGTCGACTCCTACAAAGACGTCTTCGGCTATCCCCACTGGATAAGCGACCGTACGGTTAGCTAATTCCAAAGTCATTTTGGTAGGGACTAGCTCAGGGAGAGATAATTGCTTCCAAACGCTTAAGGGCATTAAGTTAATACTGGCACCTAGATCATCTAGGGCCATGCAATTCTCTACTCCCGGGAAGTTGCAAGGAATCAAAAAGCGACCCGGATCACCAAGTTTGGTGGGCAATTTCCTTAAAAGCACTGCGGAGCAGTTCTCATTAAGTTGGGTCTGAGCAATGTCAAGAAGCTTTTCCTTATCACTTAGAAGATCTTTAAACATCTTAGCGTATTTGCGCATGTGAGCTAGAGCCTCGGCAAAGGAGATGTTAAAATTCAATTGTTTAAACATTTTGAGAAAGTTTGAAACTTGAATATCATCCTTGCTCTTTTGCTTCTCTTTTCTCAACCTTGAAGGATAAGGTATATTGGATGAAGAAGAAGGCTTTAGGGGAATAGGATCACTCACAACCACGGGTGGTAGGGAAATGGGGGTAGAAGGTGAAGGAGGTGGAGAAATTGGGGAAGTAGAAGGATGAGGAATAGGAGCAGGTGACTCGTTTTCCTTAGTCACTATCACCGGTGGAGGTATAGGAAGCTCGGGTTCCTTGGTACCTTTGCCACTGCGAGTGGTGATTGCTTTCATCTCCCCTCTTGGATTCGCAACGGTGTTACTCGGAAGAGTACCCGAAGAAGAGGGTTGATTACCTTGGAAGAAACTAGCCATCATGTTTTTTAAGTCATTCGTTTGACTATCCAAAGTGTTTCTCATATCAGCTCTCAGATCGTTCCCTTGTTTCACCAGGTCTGCTTTCAAGTTGAGCACTTCCCGCTGAAGATTTCCCACGATGACATCGTTAGTCCTCATGTAGGTTTCCACTTCTTGGTGTAGAGCGGTGGGTTGGTTGGGAGGAGCATTGTATGCGGGTGGTTGATAAGCAGGTTGCTGGTAAACTTGGTTGTTTCTTTGAGGTGGATATGGTTGTTTGTGAGGTGGTATGTATGGTGTACGAGGTTGTTGTTGTTGTTGAGGAGGGCGATTGAGGTTTTGTTGTTGGTTTGGGTTGTTTGGAGGAAAACCGGGTGGTGAGAGATAGTTGTTCGAACGGTAGCTAAGCAGGTTGCGGTCACCTTGAGGACGAGCTTGATAAGCGGGTTGAGGATAGGTGCCATAAGCTGCATTCACATTTTCAGAAGGGTAGTCTTGGGTGGCAGTACAAGTGCTGTAAGAGTGGGGACCCCCGCATATCTCACATGGTTGGCTGATATCATTGACTTGAGCGTCTTTAGCATTTTTAGCGTTGATGCTGTTGGTGTTGCTGGCGGTTTGGGTAGCAAGCGATTCAAGAAGCGCAGTGATTTTGTCAAGTCGCTTGTCGCTGTCACTAGTACTGGCACTAGCGACATTGGTCCGAACACTCTTGGTTTGCACACGAGACTTATTCTCAATGATATCCCAAGCAGCATTGGAAGTCTTAGCCAAAAGATTACCCCCCGAGGCACTGTTTAGTGAATCTTGGTCATTCATGTTTAAACCATTATAAAAAGTATTAATTTGATGCACTTTGGTAAAACCATGTTGTGGGCATTTTCTCAAAAGGTCTTTGAAACGGTCCCAAGATTCACTAAACGACTCATCGTACTTTTGTTCAAAATTGATAATTTCATTCCGCAAAGCGGTAGTACGAGAGGGTGGGAAAAACTAATTGATAAACTTGGTCTCCAAATCCGTCCACGAAAGAATACTCTGTGGCGGTTCCTTAGCAAGCCAATGCCGGGCTTGTCCCTCTAAAGAAAAGGGAAAAAGTTGTAGACGGATTACCTATTGTGGAACACCATTGAATTTGATCGTATTCGTGAGTTGTAGGAATCTCTTGATGTGGTCATGTGGATCATCAATGGTACGCCCCAAGAATGGTTGAGCAGAGACCATCTGGATAAAACCGGATTTGAGCTCAAAGTTGTTGGCTGCAATCGCGGGTATGACAATTGGATCATTGTTACCATCTACATGTGCTTGCAGAAGTTCAATCATCGGGCGATTATCCGGTAGGGGCTCATTGTTATTGTTATTATTGTTGTTGAAAGGTGGATTGTTGTTGTTATTATTATTGTTTTGAGGAGGGTTATTGTTATTGTTTTGTACACCGGCCATGTCTAAGTCTTCGAGAGGCTCGGGCTCTTGATAAGACGTGGATCGTGTACGCATGCACCTGCAAAAGAACTAACAAGGCAAAAACAAAGCAGAAATATTTTTGGTTTTTATGTTTTTTAATTTTTTTGGATTTTTGAAAATTTTATAATTTTTTGTGTTTTTGAAAATTTTATGAAAAAGTAACATTCACGGTGAACGGATCCTAAAATCCAAGTTCTCACAAAAAACTGTTGATCTTAACGAGAAGAGCCGGCAGCGGCGCCATTTGATACTGGAGATTTTACTAGTTGAAAGTTCGTTTCTCGGTATCCTCTCGAATTGATTACAACTAAATGTGGAATGATTGTTCTTGGTTACTAAAAAGGGGGTTGGTTTTCTAATCTACTAAAAGTTTCAATGAACTAAAAAAGCAATTAATTTAATAAGAATTAATAAAACTAGAATTAAAATTAAAATATAAATATAAAATGAAGAAACAGTAAGTATCACTTAAAAATGCTAAAAAGAAAATTGATTCGGAAGTTCTTACTGATTCAGAACTTTTCCGGATGAACATATGTTAACTTCCTTGATTCGGAACTTTTGATTCGGAAGTCTTCCGAATGAACTACCTTGATCCGGAACTTTGCTCGGAAGATTGGTTCGGAAATTGGTCCGGAAGTTGGTTCGGAAGTTTACTTGGAAGATTTGATTCGGAACTAACTAGGAACTTCACCCGGAAGTTTGGTCCGGAAGTTTGGTCCGGAAGTTCACCCGGAACTTCACCCGGAAGTTTATCCGGAACTTTGGTCCGGAACTTTTGGAAATAAAACTGATTCGGAACTTTTGAAGGGAGATTGATTCGGAAGATTTTAACTAAGATGATTCATTCGGAAGTTCTATGCTCATTCGGAACCTGGGAAACTCAAGAACAGTACTATTTCAGAAAAACAGGGGAATGCGATTTAAAGCCAAAATCAACCAAGTTTTTCACTAAAGCTTAAATAAAACTAACCACGAATCATATACTAACAATAAACTACAAATCCCATCAATAAAAACTTAAAACCCAATAACTTTTAAAGATCAAAATTAACCAAATAAGAGCTTTAACTTTGAATCAAAAAGATAAAGATGAACAAGATGAAATGAAAGGATTAAATTGATAGAATAAGGTTTTGACAATCACAAGAAAAAGATTAAACTACAAGATTCTTGGAAAAAATGAAAATCAAAATCACCAAACACCCTAGTGGTGTTGGTGATGACTACGAACAGAAAGGAGAAAAAGATGGAAAAAATAAATAAAACTCAATGAAAAGTGTGAAGGGAATCCTTTATATAGGTGTTCCCTTTGGTTGGTGAGTGGGCTTTCTCCCGTTCTTCTTGTCTTCTCGCCTTTTCAGAAAAGTTGACGTTTTCGATTCTGATTCGGGATTTGTCGTCGATTAAATTCAACTCGTCTTTTAATTTCTTCGTTTAATAGACTTGAGTTTCTTCGACTTATGTAAATCTTCCATCTTTGGTCCTTTTCTTTGATAAATCTTCGAATAGGCCCAGTGACTTCAAATCTTTTGCATCTCTTGGACAATAGACTTCATCTTGAGTCTTTTTCTTCGGTAAAACCCGTGCAATCCCATGTTTTCTCCATTATCCATCCGGTTGGCTCTGAAAACACAATAAACATAAAAACCACGCATAATTCCAAACAAATGATATTAAATACGCGTTTTGGTCTCGTTTTAGCCAGAATTAAGTGGTAAAAGGATGGGTGTTTTCACACCTATCAGTCAATAAAATATGACATGAATACTGGTGAACGCCTAGGGTCAGTTCACAAAATGACAATTACTGAAACATAAATCCGACATGAGTAAGGATGAACGCCTATGGTCAGTTCATCCATAAAAAATTTAAACTGCAAGGGTGAACGCCTATGGTCAGTTCACCAAAACGAAATGTTCGTTGAAAAGCACATGCGATTAAGTATGGCCAGTCCTGTACCAACCGTTTACTTAATCAAAATTTTGAAAATCCGACTGATAAAATTCATGAGTAGCATGGAAAATAACGACGCCAAAATACAAGAAGTTCTTGGTGACTACCCACTAGTCACAGGTCAAGTTTTAAAGCCTACAGGTCGAACCTTGCGCTCTGATACCATAATTGTAACACCCCACTTGGATAAATGGACCGTTACGTGTATTTATGGCGTGTCATCAAAGCATGCAAGGCAATGTATTAAACGTTAACAGACCAAACGGAAGTACCGGAATCAAACATCGGTAGTCCAACATAAGCTCAAAATATAAAGATTAAGTACTGAAAGAAAAGGACGAAACAGTGTCCAAACAACCAAAGTAAAGTAACGTCATGTGTGCATAAAAATAAAGGAGTCTGGATAGCTCCCATCCAAATGCACGTACTCTCTTAGAAGTCCTAAGACCGTCCCTGTGTACCTGCCGTTTGGAAACATGAAATGAAACTACGGCTGAGCATAACGCTCAGTGGACGGATATAGCATGATAAGAATGTACTGAAAGTAATGAAATAGAAGACAACAATAAAACTATAAGACTGATATCTAACATGTGGTAGAACTCTGCATAAATTCTGAAAAACCTGATTCATATATACTGATACTGAAATATAGCTATAAATTCTGAAAACATGCATTTACTGTATTTTAATTGCCAGAGCTTATATAGGTCACGTGCTGTAACAACCGTGCATGAATAACAGGAGGGGTGACCTCGTCATGCTGTAGAGGGGTGACCTCTAAATAACTGTGCTGGGTGGAGGGATCAGCTCCAATGTGAAGGATGTAGAGCACACACCACATTCACCCTGATAACTTGTAACACATATAAGCCTAGGATGCATCCATACGCCCCACTAAAAATACTGATAAAATGGCCAAGCTGAGCTGAGTGGGACGATGCAGGATATCACTCTCCTGCATGTGAGTCACGACACCGGTTCCTCTAGTGTCGTGGTTACGGTACCTCCGTAACTAGTACATAAACTGGTCGTGCTTGTATATAATGCTCAGGCAATTTATTTAGTTATTAATATGATTACTGAAAAACTTAAACATATACTGGGGAAAAACATTTGGCTGAAGACGGGAAATCCTAATCATGCATAGAAAGGAAGTCCTTACTTAAAGGACGGAAAATCCGTACCTCGTGTCCAGTAACTGACTGAATGGAAGACTGAACGAATACTACTCGGGCTTCACGCGTGCTACATGAATAAAGGACGCGAATAAGTTAACTGATATTCGTTTATGGAATTTTACTGATCTTATTGGCTTCTTATTTATTCATTTTATTTTGATTCTTAAATTCTGTACGTATACCAACTGATAAATCTGAACTTATATTAATTCATTTTAATGTATTATTTTCTACTATTAATAATGGTACAACGTATTTCTGACGCTATAGTAATACTACCTTAAGTATTCCGCTAAAATAAAAAGTTTCTTAATTTAGAAGTTCCCAAAATAATTTAATTTATTTAATAAAATTATACCCTTTTAAATATTAAGGAACTATATTAAATTAATACATTTAAAATATATTTTAAACGTTGATAAACAATTTAATTTAAAAAGGTATAATATAAAAATATTTATTTTATTATTTATAATAATGTCCCGAGCCTACCGAGCCCATCTCGGTCGCACTAACAAATCAACATATGATACAAAATCTGTCAACAAGAATTAGTGACAGAATTCTGTGTCACTAAAACTGTCGCTAAAACTGTCCCTTTTAAAAACTGCATATATATAACAGTTTTGCGACAGAAAACTGTCGCTAAAACTGTCGCTAAAATTATTCAACATAACCATTTTAAAGTCCCATTTTTTCCCACTGGTTTTACATGTAGTTCCCACCGTTTTAGCCACGTTTCCACTGTTTTCAATATAGCCAAACACACCCTTATTATATCCGCAGCCCCCAAACGCACCCCTTTGGTCGAATCTGGCCCTAGCCGCCCCTGTGTGGGTCACGGCTGGGCCAAGCTGGAGTCACCGAAGCCTTATGGCTCTCGGTTCATATGAGCCAACACAGCCCGGTCATCACAAGCTAAACAAACACCCCTGTTGGGTCTCTCTGCCGCTGTCGGTCGGCCACAGCCAACACCACCACCGATACTTGTGTGGTCTCGGTTGGCAGCGAACGACCACGAGTCTCGATACCAGACCCTTAGCTTCGTACACCCCGCGTCTGGCCGATTTTGCATAGAACCCGAAACAAAAACCCTAGTTTTATATTTTTTTTTGATTCAACAACCTTAATTCGTGATTTATACTAATTGACATAAGAAAAGATACATACCGTAAAAGGATTTCTAGATCAAAACAATCGGACCTCTTTTCCTTCTCTTTTTTTTCTTCCGGCGGCCAAAACCAAAAACCCTAATTTGCTATTTTTTTGTACGGTTTGAATGGAATGAGGGGTTAAATCCCGTTTCTTTCTTTTTGTTTGTAATCCAAGTTGGGCTAAAGCCCATAATTCCCTTTTTTTTAAACAAAAACCGGCCCCCTTCATTTATTTATTTCTTTATTAAAAACTTGTATATAATAATACTTGTATAATTTTCTTGCGTTTGTTTTCGTCAATAATTTCTTCGTAACTAGCTTAAGTACATAAACCGCGTATTAACATTTCTCGATTTAAATACGGGTTTTACAGTGCACTTTGTTTAAATCTTGCTAAGGAAGAGACAACTAAAGTGATTCCTATATCAATCATAATGGATAAAATAATGAATCAAAAGAGTTTAGGATAGAACCGGGAAGACGGGTACACGGAATCACGGGTCGTCAAAAGTCATCAAGAATGGATCTTTGATAGGTCGAATCCCTGCACATGATTAGAAAGAAAATAACAAAAACATACTAGGGTCTCCCCGTAACTTCATATAAACACAAAAGAAAAGGATAGATACTGCGGGTTGCCTCCCGAGAAGCACTTGTTTTTGTTCACCGAGTCGTGAGCCTGAGTCGACCTTGATTAGCATAGGAAGGAGCTTGAAACATATCCACCGGGATCAAATACATGGTTTTCATCCATCAAGTAGCACAAGCTTAAGGCGAACAAGGCAAGCCAAAGAAGAGTTGGCAAGATTCCCTTAAGCAGTTGTTGAGCACGGTGGTAGCAAGGGTGATGAGGTGAAAGCATATCTCCAAAAGTTCCAAAAATCTTTCCTTTTATTTCATCAGATGGATACTAAGATGGCTTAGAAATTGCAATACCGGGATCGAACACCTTTTCCTTTAGGGGAAAATAACACTCAGGCTCAGTAGACCTTGAAGAGGATCCGCTCATAAATCTCACAATCTCATCCTCAGAAGGTAGATAGAGAGGTGTCAAGACATAGGTACTACGGATATTGGTGTCATCTGGCTTCTTCTCCTTTGAAACGGATTTCTTCATATCCAAAAAAGGATAAAGAGCATCATCAAAGTCCAAAGGAGGAGAATCATTCTCATTTGGGAAGTAAGTGTTGAGAAAAGTAGCAAAATGTTCCTTATCAAGCATTGTTGGTGGAGGATCTTCATCAAAAGTAGGTGCAAGGTAATCATGTGTAGAATCACTCGAAAGATTATCGACATCATAAAAGTCATCATAAGTTGGCATGTCTTTATACTCAGAAGAAAAATCATCAAAATCATCCATATCAGAACTAGAATCATCATCATAGTCATCGTAAATTGGAGGAGACTCATGAATTGGTGGAGGATATAAATTCGAGAGAGAATCATCCACGTCATCTTGGAAAAGTGGATTATAAAAGCAAGAATCAAAAAGAGGATTGTTGTAGACGACAAAATCATCATGCACATTAATCATATTCGCTGATTCTCTTCCATTTGATTTAGTTGTGATCTTCCCCATTTTAAATACTTGTGCCTCATTCCTGACCCTTAAGATTAGCTCACCTTCGGCAACATCGACTAATGCTTTTCCGGTTCTCAAGAATGCCCGACCAAGTATTAACGAAATACGAGGGTCCATTTCATAATCAACAACAACAAAGTCGACCGAAAAAGTGAAGGTACCAACTTTAACAAACACATCTTCTACAATACCAACGGGGTAAGCGAGAGTTTGATTTGCTAGCTCAAGAGTCATCTTTGTTGGTGTAAGGTCAGGTAATGATAACTTTTTCCAAACACTTAAAGACATCAAATTTATACTTTCCCCGAGATCGGCTAAGGCAGTAAATTCTTCGGTTTGGTTAAAAGTACATGGTAACACAAAACGACCGGGATCTCCAAGTTTTTCCAGAAGTTCTTTAAGGAGGATTGCAGAACAATTTTCATTCAATCGAGTATTAACAAACTCGGCCATCTTCTTCTTCTTATTAAGCAATTCCTTAAACATCTTAACGAATGTCGGCATTTGGGCAAGAGCTTCAACAAGGCTAATGGTGATGGTCACTCTCGAAATCTTCTTCAAAAAGTTCGACACTTGAATGTCATCCTTGGTGAGCAATTTGCACTTGTCTAATCGAGATGGATAAGGAATTTTGGGTTTAGGTGGTGTAGATGTAGAAGGTGAGGGTTGAGATGTTGAAGGTTTAAAGGTGGAAGGTGGGGTTGGTGAAGGGTTCTTCTTGGGTACTTCAGTAAGAGGCGGAGACGGTAATGGAGAACTAATACTAGGCGTGGAAGTAGGAGGGATAAATTTTGGTGGAGGAGGTGTAGATGGAGTAACTGGGGAAGGGATAGATGGTCCTACAAGAGTTGCTCTACTGCGTGTAGTAATAACACTCACATTCGCTCTTGGGGTTGGTGACGATATTTGAAGGAAGAGAGCCCGAAGTAGAGGGTTGAGTACTTGGAAAGAAACTAGCCATCATATTCTTCAAATCATTCGTTTGATTGCTAAAAGAGGTTTGCATATCATGTCTAAGCTCGGTTCTAATATCATTCCCTTGCTTAGTGATATCTCCTTTCAAGTTGATGATTTGGCTTTGTAGATTCGTAACTAGCTCTCCTTGGGTCTTCATGAAAGTTTCAACATCTTGATTAATGGGTGGAGCTTGATGAGCGGGTGGGTGATAAGGATTAGAAGCTCGAGGTGGGTTTTGATTGCTTCTATTAAATTTGTTGGGGTTGTGGTTTTGAGGAGAAAAACCAGGTGAAAAAAAGTTGTTAGAACGGTAAATTAGCAAGTTACGATCACCTTGAGGTCGGGCTTAATAGCTTTGCGTTGAATAGTTACCATGAGCCGCATACACATTTTCCGGATTGTTATGAGTAGAAGGACAATCAGTGTATGAATGAGGACCCCCGCAAATCTCACAAGAAGTTGCTACAGCTTTAACATGTTGTTGTTGATTTGTAGCCAAGAGTTGCATATTTTTGCTCATTTCGACCATTGCGCGGGTCAATTTGGTGATATTAGGGTTTGAAGAAGTAGAAGACACATTGACTCTCAGGTTATTCCTTGAAGATGCGAAAGAATCCCAATTTTTATGATGAGTAGTCATGTTCTCGATAAGCTCTCTACACTCCTCAGGTCTTCTTTTCATAAATGTGCCACCGGCGGCTGCATTAATCGTATCACGATCACGAAAAGTTAAACCATTATAGAAAGTATCAATCAAAGTAATGGGGAGCATGTTATGGTTTGGACATCGATCAATCAAAACATTATATCGTTCCCAAGCATCAAAAAGTAATTCATTGGGTTCTTGAGTAAATCCATTAATTTGATTTCGAAGGCTCGTGACCATGGATGGTGGAAAGTAGCGCGACAAAAAGCGTTGAGTCATCTCATCCCAAGTATGAATTGAATTCTTCGGAAGACGATCAAACCATTTTTCGGCATGGTGGGATAGGTGTGTGGAAATAGGTGAAGGCGAAGAAAATCCATAGTAACACCGGGCAACTTCATGCTTTGAGTTACGGTAATGAATTTGTAGAGGTGTTTGTTGGCATCATCATCCGGTAATCCGCGAAATGGACAAGAATTTTGAACTTGTTGGATCATGTGATGCTTCAACGAAAACTCTGGAGCCGTGATTTACATCGGCGCAATCGGTCCTCCGCGTCCATTCATCGTAGGTTGACACAACTCCTCCATTGTGCGTAAGTCGGTTTGTGGAAGATGGTTATTATTATTCATGTTGAAGTGAGGTGGGTTATTGTTGTTGTGCACACCAGCCATATCTAAATCTTCACGAGTCTCGGGCTCAGAATAAGATGAAGATCTAGTACGCATACACTTGCAAAAAGAAAAAGAAAAAGATACCAAAGAAATAGAGAATATAAAGGTACTTGTAAAAATAAAATCTTTTCGGTGCAAAACTTTGAAAAAGAAATGTTTTTTATACGTTTTTTTTATGTTTTTGGATTTTTTGAAAATTTTTAATTTTTATGGATTTTTGAAAATTTTTGACACGAAAAATAACGTTCACGAGTGAACGGATCCCAAAATTCAACGCGTCTCTCACAGAAAACCGTTAATCTTTACGAAAAGAGCCGGCATCGGCACCATTTAATAACTGAATTTTACTAATTGAAAAGCTCATTTTTCTCGGTGTCTAATCAAATTGACTATTGGTTTAAGTGCGACTCAGTCGTCTTTTTGTGAAAAAGAAATATTTTTGGTCGTTGTTTAAAATTAAAATTGCAAAACTTAAACGTAAAAGGCAAGGTAAATAAGCAAAAAGTAATTAAAAAGTAAATGGTGCGAAATTAAGACTTTGAAAGTAAATTAATTAAAGCTTGACGAAAAGTAAATAAACGATATTAAAAACAAATATGAAAACGAAACAATTAATAAAAATAAAACTAAAAGACGAAATTAACTATCGACTCGAAAATAAAGTTTACTTAATGAAAAAGGAGAGAATAAAACTAAGATGGTACTTTAAAGCTATACGAGACATAACCTAAAGCGGGTACTAAATAAAAGATAAAACTTGAACTTTACGAAAAAAATATTAATTTTAAAATTAGACGAAAAATTCAACTAAAAATACGTAACTTTTAAATAAAAATCGGAAAAACTTTCGGATTAAACTAAATGATTGTGGAACAATGCTAAAAAATAACCAAGCAAGCAGCCAGCTAGCTCAAGCTAGCAAGCAGCCACCTGAAATTGGCGGGAAACTAAAAAGCTAGTAGGCAGGCAAGCTGCTCAATTATTGCTTGATTCGGAATATAGTTCATTCGGGATATTTTTATTTTCAAAAGTGCTTGGTTCGGGAATTGTTGTTCAATCGGAATGTTTTTTTTAAAGCCCCTTCATTCGGTAAATTTGGTTCACTCGGGATTTTGGCTTTGTTCAGTATTTTTTTTTTCAAAATTGTTCACTCGGTATTTTTAGCTCATTCGGGATTTTTGGCTTGGTTCGGGAAAAATGTTCATTCGGGAAAAATATAACAGTGACGAAAAACAAATAACTTTTCCTATATATTTATTTTTTGCAAACAAGAATTTAATCAAAATCAACCATAATCAATCTAAAAATTAAACTAAACTAACCACTAATAATCAACTAACAACAATCAATCAAACCAAATCAATATAACTAACAATAAAAACCAAATCAATCAAAACCCACTTAATAAAATAAAACTTAAATCAACCAAAAACAATAAAACTAAAAACAATAAATCACTAATTAAGATCTACCAAGCATTAAAACATCTAAACCAATGAACTTTATGGAATCAAAATCAATAAAACTATAAAACCCACTAGATTAATCAAAACCAAACCAACCAAATCAACAAACCAAGCACTAAATTAAACCAAACAAGAAAGGAAGGACGAGAATAAAAATAACTTGATTAAAAGATAAAGATTCAATACACAAAATTAAAGACTTACTTGGAATGATCTTGAAAAATAAATGACAAGTATTAAAATGACAATGAAGAAAAGAGCATGAAATAAAATAGAGAGACTAATTTGTCAAATTAGCTAACACATCCTAATGTGTCATTAGGAGGGTATTTATAGGGAGATTAGCAAGTGTTGATCTTTTCTTCCTTTTCTCGTCTTTTCGTCTTCTAAATTCTTCGACTTTTTTTTCGACTTTGTCTCGGGATTATTTGAACTCGTCTTATAATTTCTTCATTTATTAGACTTGAGTTCTTCGACTTCATTAAACTTCCGTCTTCAGACTTTTTCTTCGATAAATCTTCAGAATAAACCTTGGACTTCCGTTCTTTTTGCACTCTTGATCTTTTGACTTCGTCTTTTGTCTTTTTCTTCGATAAAAGTCCGTGAAAGCCCGTGTTTTCTTCCCTTTTCACATTTTGATCCTAAATCACAACAAAAACACAAACCACGCATAATTCCGACATTTACGACATAAAATACACGTTTTGGCATGGTTATTATTATAATTAAGTGGTAAAAGGATAAGTGTTTTCACACTTATTAATCTTCTAACTTGAGATCCTACAGGCTATGAGGTAGCAATTGCCTTGCCTTTGTCTTTCCTTTTGATGTTGTGATAGAAGCTTGAGTAGGCTGAGAAGCTCGTGAAGTCTTTGGCTTATTTGCAGGCTGTGAAGTAGCAACAACCTTGCCTTTCCTCTTGTTACTATTAGCTTGTGGATTCTTTTCATTGTTTGCTCCACTTGTACCAGCACCTTCGCAGCTTCTTTTGTTGTGTCCCTTAGTCTTGCATAAAACACATGTCACTGTCTTTAACCTCCTAGATATCTTATTATTCTTAATCATTGATTTGTCTTCTCCAGTAGACTTCTTCCTCTTTTTTGCAGGCCTACCAATTTATGGGTGATATTTTGGTGGAAGTATAGTTATTGGTATAGCTAACTTTGACCACATGATATTTCCCTTAATTAGATTGATATGATGACTGTAAGCTTCCCTCAAAGTATCAAGTCTATAACATGGATGAACCTAAGTCTCTAGTAAACCTACTTCCATTTTATTTGTAGCCATGTTCTAATTAGCAGCCACTGCATGCTTACATGGCATTCTTCTTATTTCCCACTTTCAACATGAACAAATCATATTCAACACATCCACAACTTGCTGATCATTCCAAGGCCCAAAGATACCATACAAATGACCACCATTAAAGTTACAAGTATACTATGTTGACTCATTTTTTATTGCATCAAAACGTCTTATGCCAGTAGGTGTTAAAGGACCTACACAGTTTGCAATACTTTGTTTGACTATCACAAACATCTTCATCATATACTCCCTCATATACTCTAAGGTGCTGATTATTGGCCTATCCCTACCATATAACAATTGACCATTCAAAACCTCACACATATTGTTCAGCAATATGTCTGTTTTAGACCACCCCTGAACCAACCAAACAAACATACATATACATGAATATCTAGTTATTTGATCTAATAGTTTTATATGTAAGAATGTATATATTAAGAGTTTTGAAACGCGCCATTCTGACTCTAAAATTTGAACAAAATAAAAATCTTTTTTTCTCAAAAATCATGTTCGAAAGTGACCTCCTGTCACTCTTTCACAAACTGACCAAAATATATAAACATTCAAACATTAAAAATATTTTTAGATTAAACTAGACTCGATTACCTTTCCAATAATATAAAGAACGACTTCTAACTCTTTACGGATCAAAAGATATGAAGAAAACAAGTTACGACGTATACCAAAACACCTTCTGATGCACTTAGCCGCATGTCGAGGGTTCACGGCCGCCGGCTAAGCCCTCTAAGGCCTTTTTCCGCAGGCTGGGCTTCCCAGCCGCATGCCAAATCTTTATAGAAAGTTTTAGGCCGTAGGCCGAGCCCAATTTTCACCCTTACATGGCCATTAGCTTCCGTCCGAGTGGCCACGACACGAGCCGAGCCCATGTTTTCCTATTTTAACACATTTCACATTTCCTTTCAAAAACGACTTCCACAACTCGAAACTTTACGAGACTTTGACTTAATAAATCATTGACATCCATCATTTTCATTAATAATAGCGGTCTAAGAGACCCATGATCACATACCTTTCGGGGTTTGCTAAACACCCGTTTTGACCCGTTTACATACACTATGACACATAACTATAATAAATGACTTTGCCTTTTTTTTAACTTCAACATATACAAAGTATTTGACACATAACAACATTACCAAAACACTAATTACAACATTTGGGGTTCAACCTTGATTCGAGCTTGGTATCTAGTACTAAGCTCTTATGCACATTTCCCTCTATCATATACTTCATTTATAATATATTCCAAGCATCACCACCGCCAAAATGTACCTACACATGTTAGCATCTATAGCATATTAACATGTAAGCGTTACACCCTTAGTAAGTAAAACTAGCATAACATGTTATTATATCATACCACATGTAAGCTTTAACAATATCTAATCTTCTATTACACATACATCTACATCGATTCTATAACAACAAGCATCACATAACCACGATCATCACATATCACATAACATCTTAGCACAACTCTAACTTATCAATCACTTTGACCATCTAGGCTATAACAAAACATAGACAACGTTTTACATACATGTAGGATTAATATAAACATGTTACCATCGTTTTACTTACCTTGGCTCTATGGCTAAGTCACCAACAAGCTTATTAGTTATACATCAATTAATTATCATCATCATACTTGGTTTTATGGCTCCTAACCATAACCATCATAAAGAAACATCACATAAAGTAATACTATAACAATTAGCATACCCTTCATCAAGTTTAATCACCATATGATCATATCAACACTCTTAAAACCATCCATAACTATAACCAAAATCCATTTTTATTATTTATATGATCATACATAATCATTATTCTCAAATTACCAATTTACTTAAATTCTTAATTAACCTTAACCCATCATCCTAAACACCTCAAATATGATTTAGAATAAGAATTACTAACCCCCCCTACAATTTGGGTTACATGAACCCTAACCTTTAATTATTCAGTTGAATCATATTTAGATATCACTTACTTATAGAAATCATTCTTATAGACTTAAAGTCTTGAATAGAACACCAATTCTTCTTAATTTGATCATCATGAATTCATGGTTCTTCCCTCTCTTTTCTTTATACCGACACCACAAACACATTACAGAAATCTAGAATGAAATGGGAAGAATGTAGAGTTCTAGGAGATATATGTTATTTATATCTTTGGTCATATGGCAAAATTGGTCCCTAAGGTGCTATTACTTCATAAAAGTGACAACTAATACTTTATTAACCAATTTACATATACTTTGACTAATAGATTGACTTACGGGTTTGACAAACCAATTACGTAAGACATTCAAACATATAAACCATTAGTCAAACTCATCCAATGGCATTATCGTAAATAATACCTAAAGACTGGTTTTGGGATGTTACAAATCTATCCCCCTTATTTAGATTTCGTACTTGAAATATCTTACCTTTTACTGCTCATATATTGATTATGTTACTCGACCATTTTTACTACTCCCTATTTCATTTAATTGTGAGAGTTTACTTAATCTTGCAAATTTTAAACATATCATATCCCATGTTGGGATCTTAACTCATTCTATTATGCACCCATATCTATGAGAACACAACTCTTAGCAAGGTCATCATGTCACATCGAGACATATTTAACCCAAACACATATCATTCAATCATTTATTACAATTACACCACATATTCATTTACTTAATTCCAACTTTAGTTGTTACTTTCATCCTTTTACATAATTTTTCTATTACATGTTTGACACTTGACTATAACATTTCATGTATTTTTTTAACTATTAATGTAAAGGACTATATGACACTTAAAGAAATTTAAACACTTTGACTTCGTAAAGTCAATTTCAACTATTACTTTTACATTTCACGTAAGGGTCTGTAATACATTTTAACGATCACCAAGATCGTCACCCATATTCGTTACATGCCCTAAGGCATATTATGACATTAATTCTAAATTTTAATTCTTCAGTATGCATTTAACTTAGTTCTTAAGACGCCAATCTTGTATTTAGACTTTAATTTTCTACTCTCTTACCCATGCCATGTCGAGAACACATAAGCCCACTCGTCTACAATTAACTATTTACATAAAGAAGCGTCCCACTTTATGTAAATAATCAATTATAAACTTATGGTTCGGCGATCTATAATTCCTTTATTCAAATGAAAAGACGTCCCAGTCCATTTAAATAAGGAAATTATAAATCGTCCTACTCATGTACTTCCGACATACCATTACTGCTTCTATTACATGTTTTAACTTTCAACTTATTAATCCCTTTTCATGCCTTTACATTTTCTGCCATAAGGTCATTATCTTTCCATCTTACACCTTTTAGTTTTTAGCTTTACTTTTCATCATTTAGACTCAGATCCATCTTTACTATGACATTTCCCAAAAAGGATGTTGCACCATTGGCCTTTTCCCATAGGAATTCGCCACCATAACATCAATTGGCTATTCCTTAAAAGATTTGCCCTATAACACATTTCCTTTGGAGGATATATGTAACCATTACCATAACCATTACTGTAACACATATCATAATTTGGGATCCAAGCTATGTAACACCCCTATTTTACTTTTACGCAGCGGAACATTGATCTAGGGTATTACTTCATAGAACATAATTCGTAATAATAGAAAACAACTCAAAAGAGTGATGAAATCAACTTTTTTATATATCACCGAAAAATCAGAGTTTTACAATATAAGGTTCCCAAAATCTAGAATAATAATTTTAGTCTTGTGCCTCTTCATGCCATCCTCATGTTGCTCCATACTAGCAATCTTTAAAACATGAGATATATGCTTAAAATCAAGACAATGTTTGAGTGAATTCATAGGTTTAAAATCATTTTGAATACAAGATCCTTTTCCTGAGCTACGTTGTTATTAGCTCGTAAAATTTATAAATTATTGCACTAAGGTTTTTTTTACTATTCTTAGACATTATTATGTCTTAAAAGTATAGATTATAACTTGTTTATAATCCTTAATTACTTATTCATATGTACTTTATATTTATAGTTTATCGTTCTTGATTTTATAACTCATTTTTAGGGATTCTAGGTTTTCTAAGGGAATTTAGGGCATCCTAGTTATATTTGAGATGCTATGATCAATACTGAACTTATAAGATTACATTTAGATCTTAGACTTGACATATACATTATGTTTACAACATATAGGAATATGTTGTAGTGGCAGTTCAGGTTGTGAGAAGCAGTTCATCTTACCAAGTAAGGTACAAAAAGCAAAAATTTCTAGCCAAATATTCATATTGAGATAGTTATAGCTTATAACACATATGTGAAATTTGAGGATTGTCACAAGCTATTAACTTCCATTACATTTTTCATTCTTATACATCTCTTCATTCTTGTAATTTATCAAGTACTCTTCTAATCTCATTGCTTATTGCCTTGCGCAATTTTATCTCATTCTCATTTTCTCAATCAACTTTTTTAAACAAGTTTATACAATTCTTGTTGATTTTAGCTATAACAATTTCTCATATACATTTCAGTAATGTACTTATCACTTTCTTGTCAACGCATGGTTGACCATCTCTCTCTTTTCTATAACTTTATATCATTTTACTTTATCCAACTCTTTTACATAACTAAACCACACATGGGTTTATTTTATAACACACTCTTTAATCTCATTATACACCTTCCAATATACTAACAAGATTTTGTTCATGTTTTACCATTAATTCTAGCGCATTACCTATCTCTTAGTATTTTTAGCGCAATCAATTCATATATGACCTTTATTCATCACATTAATCATTGTAATTACTTATCATGTCTTCTATATAACATGACTTCACCGCCTTTAAACTTTATCACATTTTTATTGGGTAAAGCGTATTACCCCGGTAACGGTATTTGTAGAAACTAGAAGGGGGGTTGAATAGTTTCTTAAATTTACTTGTTAAATATGGGTTTTCAAAACTCATTTACAAAAAACTTAGACTTAAGCAAATATGTGAAATCTTCTTATACACAATATGGACAAAGGATAGTGCAACTACCTAATAATCACAAGTATATGCTAGCAAAGAATAATGAATGTAAAGAGATAAGGAAAAGAAAGATTAAACCAAACACCAAGGATTTATAGTTGTTCGGCAACGAAGCTCACTCCTAGATCCTACTCCACTCATCGAGTACTCCTTACTCGAGAGTTCACTAATCAACAAGCTCCTTATGGTGGAGAAAACCGTACACGTCGCTTAACCAATTTCTAACTCTAAGCTAAAAGTCGAGCCCTAATCTTAGCTAGGACCAATCTACACCAATATAATTTAAGGACTAAGTATTAACCACACAAAATACAAAACTTCCAAATAGACACAACTACTTGGATCCTCACAACAACAACACAAGAATGAAAAATAAATGTTTGATCTTCAATGGATCTTTGAGGTAGACACAACACTTCAAGGATGAAAGTGTTCTTCTCTTTGCACTTGAGAGGAAGATACGAGAGGAGAAAGATCACTTCTAAACAATTAGTAATCAACCAAATAACCAAGGATTTGAATGATTTAAGAAGGTGGATTGAATCTGGAAATTTGTGTGCAAAAGAGATGAAGAGAAAATTTTAGAATGGTCTACTATTTATAAGACAAAGCTCCAACGACTATTTCTGGGCGCGGTTCCTTAATGGTGCCCGCGGTTCCTTATCAATAAGGAACCAGATAGACATTTGAGGAACCACCAGAGTTGACTCCGCTCCCTTTTGTCCTTTAGTGGCGCAGTCACATCTAGTGGAATATTTATCCCCAAAGGATATTCCTAAACCATATGGAATATACCATTTTCAAATATATAAATTAATAAAACATTTTATTAAAAATAAAGTTTAATAAAAACTTTTGTCACATCTAATAAAAGGTGAGTTTTAAGAAAAATTAAATATTTGATCACTTAGTTAGGGTGAAAACTTGTTTGTTCATACCTTCAGTGATAATGGTTGAAATGAAAAATACTTGAACTCCAGAATTCGTTTTTCGTTGTTTTCGTAAATGCTTGTTTTTATGTATTGGTGTAATCAAAACAAAGCGAGACCAAAAAATGAAAGTAACGTTTTTAGGCATCATTGCATTAACAATCCCCCCCTTTTTGATTCTGACAATACTAAACTTAATCACATGAAAAACAAGATTTCTAAAGACGAGTTTATTTCATTTCTCCCTCTTTGTCGAAGAAAAAAGGTTGCAAATGTCTTTGTAAAAGAGAAGAATCGGACTTTGCAAATGCTCCTCTTGGTGCTTACTCCCCTTACTTGGGGAACCAAGTGTAACACTCTCAAATTTCGTATCGGTACAACGGAAGGGTCTTTTAGAGTGTTACGGGATAGCACAATAACTCCAATCATAGACAACACCTAAAAATGGTTGTACAAGGTTCAACATACATTCATTCGATTTAAAGTTTTAAAGTGTACAACAGGTCCCAAATTATACAGGTCATTAAGTTTACAAAACATTGATCGAATGAACATTTTTAATATTATGTGGGCCAGCAGAGTCGATCTCCATCGGGATTACCTTCAAGCACCTGAGATAAAAACATGCAAAAATCATATCAGCGAATGCCGAGTGAATTCATAGAGTTTAATAAAACCGTTATATAAAACAATCGTTGAAATCAGAACACAAGTATAATATCATAAGTAAGTCCTCGTATTGCTAGTCAGGCAATATATAATCAAAGCATACATCTTAAACCGTCCATGAGATCGTAGCCTCAATATTACCATTATAGGTAATATTATTATCGTTATTCATATCGTTATCGTATTGCATTGAAATACATTTTAGGATTATTATTAGCCGCATGACATTGTTACCTTACTATCACAACAACGGGCCGCGAACCAGACAAACAATTTGCCCATCTAAGTTAGCGTGTCGTCACAAAAATCACGCTATGCAATCTTCTCTTACATAAATTCGCTTACCAATCAATGTGGTACGATGGGGATCAACCGTCAAGGCGCGAACTGGGGTGATCTTCCCCAAATAGTACTATCATATGCATAAGCGTCTACCAAATCCTGGTAGTTCATAATTCATGCTAATGGGACTTTAAGTGACATAACCTAACTACTAATAATCCTTTTTATCTCGTTTATAGGGTCATAGCATCATTCGGGTCCATATCATTAAGCATACCATCGGGACTACTTGTGTTCTATTTTTATCAAAAACTAGCATGTTATCTCCCTCGTGGGTTTACAAATCATTTTATAAAACATTTAAAAGAGTGCGAGGCTATGAACTCACGTTGATAATGAAAGGCGGATTATCGGCTACGGGCGTGCTTCGATCACGGAAACCTATATAAATAATAATCGGTCTTAGATTTTTGTCCAATGCCTCTATCAAAATAACAAATATACATATGATGATTTTGTACATATTATGATGATCTAGTGGGTTTATATATTCTTATTTAGTCATCTTAGTGTTTATGTATTGGTAACTTTTTACTAGTTTACTAGTTTTACCTATTTACATGTTTTAAGTCTAATAAGCTTATTATAAGTTCTTTAACTTGTATTAGTCCATTTTATACTTGTATTATCAGTATTTATACTTTACATGTTGGGCCCAAATGGGTTAATCCCAATAAATACTTTCTATAAGTGTTTAACTTATTTAGTTAAATTATTAGTCCAATATGCTAACTTAGCTCGTTAATGTCCGTATGTCCTATAGTTCGGGTTTTATCGGTTTTTACTTATATTAGATACTTATATATCAGTATATGACTTTTAAAAACTTTACATTAGACGGGTTTGATCGTCTAAGTTTTAATTAGCGAAAAACGTTAATTTTATGGTAATAGCCGAAAAAGTCGTAAAAATCATGTTTATAGTTTTTATAACTTATAAATATTATTCAACTACCATTTTTATAAAGTGTCCATTCATTTAACCTTATACATATTTATATAAATGAAATTCATAAGTTAGTGGGTTTTAATTTCACATTTTATACTATATTATTTGAGTGCTTATATAATAGTATTAAACATTAATTCTTCAAAATCTGATTTTTAGTTTCATCTTCACCATTTTTATCATATCTAGAGTTCTATAATGAGATAGAAGCTCATTTTTGGATGGCATGAACTTAATATTATGTGATACAATTAAGTTAGTTATAGCTACTGCTCGTTCTATGTCTAACTATCCTTATCAGTCCCTACAAAGCAGACTATTCAGATTAGCACACTCATCTTGTTTTGATCATATCTCACTCATTTTGATGATTCCATTGCATGGCCAACTCTCACATGTGTATGACATCTTATACTTACTGTAAATGGATTCCACCATGCAATTTTATCAGTTTAAGTCTTGGTTACTTACTGTTTTTATGCAGCCAACAATTTAAGCATGATTTTAGCCTTGTTTCTTATGGTTATTCATCTTTTTAAGCATATTTATCAACACTTGATCCCCACACAATATTTTTATCATCATATATTCATCATATACATATACAACAAGAAAGAAAATAAATTTGATCTTTACAAAAATAACAAGAGAAATGGAAAGGATGATCTTCTTTACCAACCAAGATTATATCTTGTTTTTGGAAGACAACAACTTGATGAACACCAAATATATCTCCAAGATCATCAATCACCAAGATAGTTTGTTGAGAAATTAGACCTAGGACACAATAAAATCACCTCCTTTGTTGTTAAAATGGCCACCAATCAATCAAGGCTTCAAGGTTTCTCCATAATATGGCTAGATAACATGTATCTTGTGGCTAGAAAAGATCAAATGGTGGTGTTGTATGGTGTTGTGGGACGGCAAGGGTGAGAGAGGGAGGAGTATGTATGAGTTGTTTGCATGTAAAATGGAAGCTAATGGGAATGGTTAGTGGTTTTGTGGGATGAGTAGCTTCAAAATGAAGCTAAGCTTACAAGTGTAAGCTTATAGCTTACAAGGGTGCCACATCAAAGATGTGGTATCCTAGTTTGGGCTGTCCCATAGATAGTGGGGTGGGATAAATTAGTTTTGTCCTATCCCGCTAATTTACGGGTATTCATCGATTCTAGTTTCCTCAATTTACGTGCCATCGGGTCGTCTTATGATAGGTGTGAAAACACCAATCTTTTCTACCACTTAATTACAATAATAACCGAGCCAAAACGATTATTTTATGTCTTTTATATCGGAATTATGCGTGGTTTGTGTTTTTGTTGTGATTTAGGACGAAAAGGTGAAAAGTAGAGAAAACACGGGCATTCACGGGCATTTATGGACTTTTATTGAAGAAAAAGATGAAAGACGAAGTCAAGAAGTCAAGATTGCAAAAAGAACGGAAGTCCAAGACGAATTCTGAAGATTTATCGAAGAAAAAGTCAAAAGACGAAAGTTTAATTAAAGCCGAGGAACTCAAGTCTTATTTATCGAAGAATTAAAAGACGAGTCCAAAGAAATCCTGAGCCAAAAGTCATCAAAATCCAAGATTAACAAAGAGATTAAGAAGGAAGGACTTAATGGCGCAATTAAGAAGAAAGGAAGGAGGGGAGGAAGCTTCCTCTAACCACCTCCCTAATCCCCTATAAATACTTCTCATTTTCATTTCATTTAGTTTTGTTGGCTAACTTGACAAATTAGCTCTTCCACTTTTATTTTATGCACCTTTAATTACTTGCACCTTTAATTACATGTCTTGCACCTTATTTACCATTTAATTTCAAGTAAGTGTTCTTTAATTTTCTTGTTTTAAATTTCTCATTCTACCTTTCTTTCTTGCTTAATCTTTATGTTTACATGCTTATTGTGTTGCTTATTTGATTAAAGATTGTGTTTTTATGCTTTTTATTGTGTTAGATCATTTATTTTCATAGCTTATTTGTGCTTAATTTTCAAGTTTATAAAGTTTTTACAAAAGTTATTTTTATATAAAAGTTGTTTTTCGTAAAGTTTATTCATTTCGTGTTTTAAAAGTCTTTAAATTTCTGTTTATTAGCTTTTCTTTAATCGGTTTGCTTTAGGAATTTCGTCTTGTGCTTATTAGGGTTATAGCTTATTTTTCTAGCTTATTTTTGGTTTCTTCCTTCGTATTCCGA
Organism: Glebionis coronaria; assembly: GCA_025667525.1. Taxonomy (NCBI): domain Eukaryota; kingdom Viridiplantae; phylum Streptophyta; class Magnoliopsida; order Asterales; family Asteraceae; genus Glebionis; species Glebionis coronaria. The sequence goes on from CM046876.1 coordinate 183,964,877, forward strand.
TTGGTAAGATCAGAAAAGGGTTTATATATTCCGACCATAGCTTGTTGGCTTGGTCGGAAAAGGGTTTTAGTATTCCTAACAACATTCCAATTGGGTGGCCTGGTATTCCGATCTGAGGTATTTGAGGTATTCCGATCAAGGTAAGGTGACATATTCCGATTGGTACCCCATTGTTCATTCCGATTGAGGTGTTAGTTTGGCATTCCGATTGGGAGAAGTGACATATTCCGATTAGGGGTTCCGATCTACATTCCGACCAGGGGTTATTTGTTATTCCGATCAAAGGTAAGCCGTCATTCCGATCTGAGGTTGTTTGTTATTCCGATTGGGAGAAGTGACATATTCCGATTGACATTCCTAACAACATTCCGACGGGAGGTGTGTCTACATTCCGACGGTGAGCCTGATCGGAATATATTCCGATTGGGAGGTTTTTCACTTATTTTGTCTTGTTTAATTCTAAGTTTTTATTTTAATACTTTGTCTAATTTTAATTTCCGCCACGCTTTAATTTTAAGTCATTTAATTAATTTACTTTCCGTCACGTTTTTAAATATCGCACCCTTTCGTTTAATTAGACTTAGATTTAGATTAAATTTAACGCCATTTTATTTTAACGATATTTTACTTTAATTGTTTTGCACATTTTTAATATACTACAACGACAACCTTTTTGTTCCACCAAAGAACAATAGAGTCACATAGTTAACCAAGATCAATTCGATTAGACCAACACAACGAACATAATTTTCTTACTAGGTAAAAGCCATGTATCAAATGGCGCCGCTGCCGGCTCTTTTCGTAAAGATTAACGGTTTTCTTTGAGAGACGCGTTGCTTTTTGGGATCCGTTCACTTGTGAGCGTTATTTTCTTGCCTTTAAAAAATTCAAAAAAATCATAAAAATTAAAAATTGTTAAAAATACATAAAAATTAAAAATTTCAAAAATCCAAAAAGATTTTATTTTTATTGTGTATATATATTGTCTTTGTGTTTGGTTTCTTTTTCTTTTGCATTTTCAGGTGTATGCGTACTAGATCTTCTACTTATCAAGAGCCCGAGACTCAAGAAGATTTAGCTATGTCAGGTGTAAACAACAATAATCCACCGCACCTTAATAATAACAACAATGTTCTTCCACAGCCCGATCTTCGGACCATGGAGGAGCTTTGTCAACCTAAAATGTTTGGACGAGGAGGACCGATTGCGCCGATGCAAATCAACGCTCCTGAGTTTTCGTTGAAGCACCACATGATTCAGCAAGTGCAAACTAACCCATTCCGTGGATTGCCTGATGATGATGCCAACAAACACCTCGACAAGTTCATTACAATCACCCAAAGCATGAAGTTGGCTGGTGCCACAATGGATGAACTTCGCCTACAACTCTTTCCACATACTTTATTACATCATGCCGAGAAATGGTTTGATCGTCTTCCGAAGAATTCTATTCACACTTGGGATGACATGACTCAACGCTTTTTGTCGCGCTACTTTCCACCATCCATGGTCACGAGCCTTCGCAATCAAATCAGCGGTTTCATGCAAGATCCCGATGAATCTCTTTTTGATGCTTGGGAGAGATATAATGTCTTGATTGATCGATGTCCAAACCACAACATGCTACCTGTGACCTTAATTGATACTTTCTACAACGATTTGACTTTTCGAGATCGTGATACGATCAATGCAGCCGCCGGTGGCACATTCATGAAAAGGAGACCCGAGGAGTGTAGAGAGTTAATTGAGAACATGACTACTCACCACAAAAACTAGGATTCCTCTGCATCTTCAAGGAACAATCCGAGAGTCAATGTTTCCTCCACTTCAGCAAACCCTGATATGACCGAACTCACCCGTGTGCTGACTGAAATGAGCAGAAGTATGCAACTCTTGGCTTCAAACCAACAACAACAAGTTAAAGCTGTTGCTACTCCTTGTGAAACATGCGGCGGTCCTCACTCATACACCGATTGTCCTTCGACTCAAGGAAATCCAGAAAATGTGTATGCAGCTTATGGTAATTATTCACCGGAAAATTACCAAGCTCGACCTCAAGGGGATAGAAATCTGCTGAGTTACCGATCAAACAACTACCTTTCACCCGGTTTTTCTCCTCAAAACCAAAACTCCTCCAACAACTACACTAGAAGCAACCAAATCCCGCCAAGAGCTTCTAATCCTTATCACCCACCAGCTCAACAACTCCCACCCATTAACCTTGATGTTGACACCATCATGAGAACCCACGGTGAGCAAATCAAGAACCTGCAGAGCCAAATTATCAATCTGAAAGGAGATATTACCAAGCAAGGAAATGAGATTAGATCTGAACTTCGAGATAATCTTCAATCCTCCATCAGCACTCAAACAAATGATATAAAGAATATGCTGGCTAGTTTCTTGCCCCCTGCTCAACCTTCTACTTCGAGTTCTCTACCTTCAAACACCGTCACTAATCCGCGAGCCAATGTGAGTGTTATTACTACTCGTAGTGGAGTCACCATTGTCGATCCACCAATCCCACCACCATTTATCCCTACTCCTCCTATACCTAGTATTAGTGCACCATTACCGTCTTCGCCACGACGTGATGAGGTTCCCACAAATGACCCTTCAACATCTCAACCTTTACCTACACCTGCACCTTCACCACCCAAACCCAATATCCCTTATCCTTCTCGTTTAGGCAAGACCAAAATGCTAACCAAGGATGACTCTGAAGTGACACGCTATGTGAAGATGATCTCTCATATGAACTTCAACATTAGCTTTCTTGAAGCACTTGTCCACATGCCCAAATTTGTTAAAGCATTTAAGGAACTGCTTAACAAGAAGGAGAAGCTGATTGAACTCGCCAACACACGCTTAAATGAAAACTGCTCTGCAGTTATTCTTAAAGAACTGCCGGAAAAGCTTGGAGATCCCGGTCGTTTCGTGTTGCCTTGCGTGCTCAACAAAACTGAAGAATTTACTGCCCTTGCTGATCTCGGGGCTAGTATTAATTTGATGCCTTTGAGTGTTTGGAAAACACTATCATTGCCCGACCTTACTCAAAAAAAGATGACTCTTGAGCTTGCTAATCGCACTCTCGCTTACCCCGTTGGTATAGCCGAAGACGTGTTCATTAAAGTTGGCACATTTACTTTCCCGGTCGATTTTGTCGTCGTTGATTATGAAATGGACCCTCGTATTCCTTTACTACTTGGTCGGCCATTCTTGAGAACCGGACGAGCTTTAGTGGATGTGGCCGAAGGTGAGTTAATCTTAAGAGTCGGGGATGATGCACAAATTTTTAAAATGGGAAAGCTTACAGGCAAATCCTTTGGAGGACGAGAATCTATGAATATGGTTAATGTGCTCGATGACTTTTTCGTTTACAACAATCCTCTATTCGAGTCTTGCGATGATAATCCACTTTTTGAAGATGATGTGGATGATTCTCTCCCTACTTTGGAACCTTCTCCCATTTATGATTCTCCACCGGTCTTTGATGCTTATGACGATGATGATTCTAGCTCAGATTCGGATGATTATGATGACCTTACTTCTGAGTATCCCGAGATACCCACATATGATGATTTTGATGAGGCCGATACTCTTTCGAGCGATTCTTCTCACGATGAAGATCCTCCGCAATCACTCGATCCTACTTTGGACGATTACTCATTTGAGGAAGACTTCTCTGCATTTCTTAATACTTACTTCCCTCATGAGAGTGATGCTCCTCCTTTATATTTTGAAGATTATCGTCTTGATCCTACTTTGGATTTGAAGCACATTCTTTCAAAGGAGAAGAAACCAGTCGACACCAATATCCGCAGCACATATGAGTTAACACCTCTTTGTCCCCCTTCTGAGGACGAGGTTGTGCTTCTTCGCGGATCTTCTTCCCACTCTGCTGAGCCTGAGTGCTCTTTTCCCCTAAAGGAAAAGGTGTTCGACCCCGGTATTGATATTCTGCAGCCATCTCAGTATCCACCTGATGAAATAAAAGGAAAAATCTTTGGAACTTATGGAAATCTGCTTGCACCACTTCAACATTGCTTCCACCGTGCTCCATCGCTGCTTAAGGGGACCTTGCCTACTCTTCTTTGGCTTGCCTTATTCGCCTTAAGCTCGTGCTATTTAGTGGACGAAAACTATGTCTTTGATCCTGGTGGATATGTTTCATGCTTCTTCCGTTGATGATCAAGGTCGAGTCAGGCTAATGACTCGGTTATCAAAAATCAAGCGCTTCTTGGGAGGCAACCCATGCATCTATCTTTTCGCTTTCTTTATCATAAGTGTAGGGGAGACCCGTTGGTGTTTGCTCTCTCCTCTCTTCTACTAATCAGGGATTCGAGTTTCAATGATCCACTCTTGATGATTCTTGACGACCCGTGATTCCGTGTTCTACTTCTTCCTGGTTCTACCCTAAACTCTTTTCGATTCACTATTTTATATTTTCTCAATATTAAAATAGGAATCTCTTTCGTTGTCTTTCCCTTAGCGAGATTTAAACAACGTGCACAATGTCCTAAGTGTAGGGGAGTTTACTCCCACATGCTTAAACATTGAGGACAATTTTTATATTAAGTGTAGGGGGGACTTCTATCGAAGTTAAGTGGCTCTTTTCCTTGTATTTGTCCTCATTTTAACCGGAAAATCAATTTTTCTACATTTTTCAAAATTTTTGATCTATTTTGGCCTATTAGTTTTTATCTTTGTATAGTTATTTTCTTCCTTTGCTAGAATAAATCTTTGAATAAGTGGTTTTTATTTTCAAACATTGTTAATCTTTTGACTCAACCCGAGTTTACTTGTCTAAGTTACTCTAGCTAGTATCCTTAACGTGTTTAAGTCAAGTTTTGCTAGGCTTTTATATAGGGAGCTATAAAATGCGAAAGTCTTAACTCTCACGGGTTAAGAACAAGAACTTTTCGCAAGTTCCTATAATTGATCCTAGAGAGTCGTTTATCAAGGAAACTTTAAAACGCGATTTCTAAACTTGAAAGAGTCTAAGATTTTGCAAGATCCTATAGGCGACTCGAAAACCCAAAACTTTGATTTAATAGGCTAAGTATCCACGTGTCTCATTCTTTGAGATTTTAAATTGTGGAGAACGAGAGATGATATAGCCAATTATAAGTTCGGTGTTCTTTCGTGAATTTATGTGAGTTAAATATGAGCCTATTCTCCCATCGCTTGCTAATAAATTTATCTGCAATAAATAAGGTTGTACGATTTGAAAAGTTACTTAGCTTTAGATCGTTTAAAAGTTGCTCGGTATGGATTAGAGTTCATAGCCAAGGCATAACTTGTTGAAGCGGGATACGAAGATTGGTGAGTCCGAAAAGGCCCTAACAAGGCATGAGGGCTATATTTTGTTGCTAAAGATCCAAAAGTGATGTGAAGAATCATTTATCAAAAATCAATTGAAAGGATCGAGACACACGACGAAAAGCAAAAACTCCCCAAAAGTCATGGAGAAGTGTATCCGAAAAGACCCTAACAAGGTATGAGGATAAATAGATCCAAGTCATAAAAGGAGGCGGATCGTTGTATATCAAAGTCCAATATAAATATTGGAGAAAAATGAAGAAGTCGTGGTCCAAGTATGAATCTCTCAAAACTTCAAGTGAAGAAATTCCTATATGAAGAGAAGACCATAATTTCATGAACGTCTCTCAAGGTTTGAAGTATGAAGTCACTACCAAATATCGGTCCGAGAAAGGTCTCAAATCGCGAAGCGAGTTATGCCAAGATATGAACTTTATGAGGTCCCGAGAAGCAGTTTTAAAAGATTTTATCCTTTAGCTAACTATTGATTAAATCGTTCACTTTATTTTTGGACTAAATAATTATCGAAATAAGTAAAAAATGCATCTTCGTGATCATTCAAGACAACAATAAAATATAAGAGATACCCCTAGGAATAAGGGAGTCTAAGTGAATAATTGGCCCACATGAGTTCGTGTTAGTCTGCTAACTTATAATAACAATGAACTCGTTTTTAAGCTTGGTTTGGAGAAAGTGAAAACTTGAGGATGATGATTATTCATGACATTTTCAAAACCCAAGGTATGCTTTTTGATTTCTTTACTTTGAATGTTTATAGTTTTCTATCTCTTTAATAAAGGCCAACGTGGATTGATTATGATGAAAAATGTAAACTTGTTTTGTAACTAATGCATTGCATGAGGACATTGCAATGGTCAAGTGTAGGGGATTTGATAGGTGTGAAAACACCCATCTTTTCTACCACTTAATTACAATAATAACCGAGCCAAAACGTGTATTTTATGTCTTTTATGTCAGAATTATGCGTGGTTTGTGTTTTGTTGTGATTTAGGACGAAAAGGTGAAAAGTGGAGAAAACACGGGCATTCACGGGCATTTATGGACTTTATTGAAGAAAAAGATGAAAGACGAAGTCAAGAAGTCAAGATTGCAAAAAGAACGGAAGTCCAAGACCAATTCTGAAGATTTATCGAAGAAAAAGTCAAAAGACAAAAGTTTACTTAAAGCCGAGGAACTCAAGTCTTATTTATCGAAGAATTAAAAGACGGGTCCAAAGAAATCCCGAGCCAAAAGTCATCAAAATCCAAGATTAACAAAGAGATTAAGAAGGAAGGACTTAATGGCGCAATTAAGAAGAAAGGAAGGAGGGGAGGAAGCTTCCTCTAACCACCTCCCTAATCCCCTATAAATACTTCTCATTTTTATTTCATTTAGTTTTCTTGGCTAACTTGACAAATTAGCTCTTCCACTTTTATTTTATGCACCTTTAATTACTTGCACCTTTAATTACATGTCTTGCACCTTATTTACCATTTAATTTCAAGTAAGTGTTCTTTAATTTTCTTGTTTTAAATTTCTCATTCTACCTTTCTTTCTTGCTTAATCTTTATGTTTACATGCTTATTGTGTTTCTTATTTGATTAAAGATTGTGTTTTTATGCTTTTGATTGTGTTAGATCATTTATTTTCATAGCTTATTTGTGCTTAATTTTCAAGTTTATAAAGTTTTTACAAAAGTTATTTTTATATAAAAGTTGTTTTTCGTAAAGTTTATTCATTTCGTGTTTTAAAAGTCTTTAAATTTCTGTTTATTAGCTTTTCTTTAATCGGTTTGCTTTAGGAATTTCGTCTTGTGCTTATTAGGGTTATAGCTTATTTTTCTAGCTTATTTTTGGTTTCTTCCTTCGTATTCCGATTGGTAAGATCGGAAAAGGGTTTATATATTCCGACCATAGCTTGTTGGCTTGGTCGGAAAAGGGTTTTAGTATTCCTAACAGCATTCCGATTGGGTGGCCTGGTATTCCGATCTGAGGTATTTGAGGTATTCCGATCAAGGTAAGGTGACATATTCCGATTGGTACCCCATTGTTCATTCCGATTGAGGTGTTAGTTTGGCATTCCGATTGGGAGAAGTGACATATTCCGATTAGGGGTTCCGATCTACATTCCGACCAGGGGCTATTTGTTATTCCGATCAAAGGTAAGCCGTCATTCCGATCTGAGGTTGTTTGTTATTCCGATTGGGAGAAGTGACATATTCCGATTGACATTCTTAACAACATTCCGACGGGAGGTGTGTCTATATTCCGACGGTGAGCCTGATCGGAATATATTCCGATTGGGAGGTTTTTCACTTATTTTGTCTTGTTTAATTCTAAGTTTTTATTTTAATACTTTGTCTAATTTTAATTTCCGCCACGCTTTAATTTTAAGTAATTTAATTAATTTACTTTCCGTCACGTTTTTAAATATCGCACCCTTTCGTTTAATTAGACTTAGATTTAGATTAAATTTAACGCCATTTTATTTTAACGATATTTTACTTTAATTGTTTTGCACATTTTTAGTATACTACAACGACAACCTTTTTGTTCCACCAAAGAACAATAGAGTCACATAGTTAACCAAGATCAATTCGATTAGACCAACACAACGAACATAATTTTCTTACTAGGTAAAAGCCGTGTATCATTTTACGAAAAACGTTTTTATAAATTATGAATCAACGGCACAAAACGAATCTAATAAAAATTGTCTCATCTCGGAGTTCAAAAACATAAATACGTAATCCTAAGGTTTCCGGTTTAGTCGTAAAGGACGCTAAATTATGCATGTAAGCCCAAATTTAAATCCGTAAATTGTGAGTTCATCAACTAACACAAAAATAAGTTTCAAAATATTATACGAGAAAATAATTCACTACCTAAAAATGTTAGATTGTCAAAGCTTTTCCTCCTAAAAGGGATCAACGTCCTCGTGATCCATTTCATTTTGATGTCCGTTTCTTATTGAAATCGAAGAGGTGCGGATATTTCTTCCACATTTCATCCTCTCGTTCCCAAGTATATTCCGGTCCATGCTTTGAATTCCATCGGATCTTGACAATAGGTATCCGACTTTGTTTCAGTTGCTTTACCTCACGGTCCATAACCTCTACGGGTTCTTCGATAAAATGCAACTTCCCATCTATTCAAACCTTATCCAACGAAATTTTCTCATCACTCACTGCTAGACATTTCTTTAGATTAGATACATGGAATGTGTTGTGAACACCATGAAGTTCTGGGGGTAACTCTAGTTTGTAAGCCACCGGACCTACTCTAGATAAAATCTTAAAGGGTCCAATATAACGGGGATTTAATTTTCCTCGCTTTCCAAATCTTATAACGCCTTTCCATGGCGATACTTTCAACATTACTTGGTCACCCACTTTAAACTCCATCGGCTTCCGCCGCACATCCGCGTAACTTTTCTGTCTACTACGGGCAGTCAACAACCTATTCTTAATCTGAACTATCATCTCCGTAGTCTCCCGGATCAATTCCGGTCCCGTGAGCTGGGTATCCCCAACATCACTCCAACATACAGGAGATCTACACTTCCTACCATACAAAGCTTCAAACGGTGCAGCCTTAATACTTGAATGGTAACTATTGTTATACGAAAACTCTGCTAACGGCAAATGTTTATCCCAATTCTTACCAAAATCTAACACACAAGCTCTCAACATATCTTCTAGTGTTTGTATCGTTCTTTCACTCTGCCCATCAGTCTGGGGGTGATAAGCAGTGCTCATGTCGAGATTCGTTCCCAAAGATCTTTGGAGAGATTTCCAAAAATTCGATGCGAATCTAGGATCTCGATATGAAATGATCGATACAGGCACTCCATGCTTGCATACAACATTATCAAGGTATATACGAGTCAGCTTCTCCAGTGAGAACTGCTCTTTAACCGGAATGAAGTGTGCTGATTTGGTCAGTCTGTCGACAATAACCCAAATCGAGTTGTTTCTAGATGATGTTCTAGGAAGCTTGGTGATAAAGTCCATCGTAATTCGCTCCCACTTCCATTCATGAATCTTTGGTTGTTGAAGTAGTCCTGATGGCTTTTGATGTTCATCTTTAACTCTAGCACAAGTCAAGCATTGAAGAACATACATAGCAATATCAGCTTTCATATTCGGCCACCAGTACAACTTCTTCAAATCATGGTACATCTTATCAGATCCTGGATGAATGGAATACTTAGATTTATGGGATTCTAACATAATCAAGTCTCTTAAGCCTCCAAACTTAGGTATCCACATACGACCTCTTAAGCATTTCACTCCATCAGCTCTAACCTCTAAAGGATCTCCTTCTCCTCGGAACCCTTCGTTAAAAAAAATTTTGTTTCTTACAAGCTTCTATTTGCGCATTTCTAATTTGCTCAGGCAAAATATTGTGCACGGTCAAGACTAGAGAGCGTACCCTGATAGGCTCTCTATCTTTCCTACTTAATGCATCGGCAACAACATTGGCTTTTCCCGGGTGATATTTTATATCACAATCGTAATCACTTAACAACTCTATCCATCTTCGTTGCCTCATGTTCAATTCCTTCTGATCGAGAATATACTGTTGGCTTTTGTGATCGGTGAATACCGTACACTTGGTGCCATACAGATAATGTCTCCACAACCTAAGAGCAAAGACTACAGCTCCTAACTCAAGATCATGAGTAGTATAATTCTCCTCATTCTTCCTTAATTGCCTAGAAGCATAATCTATCACTTTTTCTCGTTGCATCAAAACAGCTCCATAGCCTCTAAGAGATTCATCACAATATACTACAAAATCTTCACTCCCGTCGGGTAATGATAGAATTGGCGCACTACATAATTTTTGCTTCAATGTCTGAAATGCTCCATCTTCATCACTTCCCCAAACGAAAGGTTTATTCTTCTGGGTAAGCTTAGTAAAGGGTTTAGCTATTAGAGAAATTTTTTTAATGAATCGCCTATAATAGCCAGCCAATCCTAAGAACTGTCGCACTTCCGTTGGCGTCGTCGGTGCAGACCAATTCTTAATGGCTTCAACCTTTGCAGGATCAACATGAATTCCATCTTTGTTAATCACATGACCAAGAAATTGCACAGAATCTAACCAAAAATCACATTTCGAAAACTTAGCATACAACTTTTCATCCTTTAACAAATTCAAAATAATCCTTAAATGTTCTCTATGTTCATCTTCATTCTTAGAATAGATTAGAATATCGTCAATAAACACAATCACAAATTTATCCAAGTAGGGCTTGCACACTCGATTCATTAAATCCATGAAAACCGCAGGTGCGTTAGTTAACCCAAATGGCATTACTTGAAACTCATAGTGTCCATAAGGAGTTCTAAATGCAGTTATAGGAATATCTTCTTCACGGATGCGAAGTTGGTGATATCCTGACCGCAAATCTATCTTAGAATACACACTAGATCCTTGTAGTTGATCAAACAAATCATCAATCCTAGGTAAAGGATATCGATTTTTAATTGTCAACTTATTCAGTTCCCTATAATCAATGCACATACGGAAAGATCCATCCTTCTTCTTAACGAACAAGACTGGAGCTCCCCAAGGCGACGAGCTCGGTCGAATACAACCTTTATCAGACAACTCCTTAAGTTGTTCAGATAACTCTTTTAATTCAGAAGGGGCTAATCGGTATGGCGCACGTGCCACCGGTGCAGCACCAGGAATTAAATCAATTCGAAACTCTACTTGCCTTATCGGTGGAAGTCCGGGTAAATCTTTAGGAAATACCTCAGGAAATTCACAAATATTAGGTACATCTTCCAATTGTTTCTCCCTAGACTCATTCCCGGTCACTTGAGCTAAGAATAACTCACAACCGTTCCTGATGTACTTTTAGACTTTAATACATGAAACGATTTTCAAACGGGATTCACCTCGATGACCATCAATTACTAACGTCCTATTCCTAAGAGGAATCTTAACCTTCTTCTCTCCACATAAAATAGTAGCATTATTCAACGACAACCAATCCATACCAATAATAATATCAAAACTACCTAATTCTATCAACATCAAATCAATCGGAAAGGAATAGTTCAAGAGATTTAGAGAGAATCCTTCTAATAGCTTATTAGTTTTCACTAATTTACCATCAGCTAATTCCACCTCGTAACTGGTATTTATCTCAACAGGTTCAATGTCAATAAGGGCACTAAATTTAGTGGATACAAAGCTCCTATCTGCACCCGAATCAAATAAAGCAACAACATAATGATTGTTGAGTAAAAACGTACCGGTAACGACATTCGGATCCTCTTTCTTCACCTCAATTGTTCCAAGTTGATAGACACCACCCTGGGGGTTTCTTCCAGGTACAATTGCTTTCAACTTGGGGCATTCCGATTTCGTATGACCTTCTTCATTACAGTTGTAGCAAATGGTTCCCTTCTTACACCTTTGAACCTTGTGTCCAAGCTTTCCGCAATTTCGGCACTTCCAGCAGTCGCCAGCATGCCTCTTGTTGCCACAGTTAGGACATCTATCATCGTTGCGTGGTGTGTTGTTGGTAAGAGCATTTGCATTCCCCTTTCTCTGGTTCTGACGGCAATTGAAATTCTTCCTAGTATCACCTCTATCTACAAGATCACTATCACCCTTTCTTTTCTCACCAACACGGGCTTCATCTTCCCTATCCTGAATTATCTATCCAATGAGTTGGTAAGCCATTCGAACAGCATCATCAATGGTCAGTGGTTTCGATGATGTCACGTCCCCCCGGATATTCTTGGTCAACCCTTTAATACATTGTTCAATTCGGATCTCTTCGGGTTCCACCAATCGAGGACACAGCAAGGCCAACTCATGGAATCGGTTTGTGTAACTATCAATGTCCACACCTTTCATTCTCAAATGAATCAACTCTTGTTCTAACCTAATGATCACACTACATGGACAAAATTCTAAAGTCATCCACTTCTTAATTTTAGCCCAATGAGTAGCATTAGCAACATCAATACCTATGAAAGCAATTCTCCCGTTCCACCAAGTCAACGCACGACCTTTAAGAGTAGCCATAGCAAAAGTCACTTTATCTTCCTCCTTTTACTTACTAATCTGAAACACCGACTCAATCTTCTCAATCCACTGGCTTAATCCTATAGCACCTTCAGTTCCATTAAAAGGTAGAGGTTCACACTTCATGAACGTCACATAAGTACAACCACCAAATTCAGGTGCATTTGTTCCAAGTCCTCCTATATTTCCTCCAGCATTAGCATTCACATTATTAGCATTCACATTATTAGCATTCACATTCACATTAGTACCACCAATTCCACTACCGCCAGCTCCACTACCGCCAGCTCCACTACCGCCAGCTCCACTACCGCCAACTTCACTACCGCCAGCTCCACTACCGCCAGCTCCATTTCTATCATTTGCCATAAATTCAGTCATAGATGCGGTAACTTGCTCCGTAATAATCCTACGTACATCATCCTCAGTCACAGCTTTCTTGGGCGGCATAGTTCTATAATTTCACAATTTCAAAGTATTAAGCATTCACCCAACAAAGGATTCATATAATATGGATTGAATTCATAATCAAGATACAAATAAGGCACAATATGGAATTCAAGACAAGATACATATTTCATTCGATTTGAAACAAAAGCATTGTCTTAATTACATCCCATATCAAAGTTCTCGCACTATACATACTCAAAATTTGTGCCAGGTCTACTACTAACAAGTCAGTTCAGTCAAAGTTACAAAAGGTACAAAGATACAAAGGTCACTACTAAACACAGACTGGTCTACTGAGAACCGCCAGATGGTCCATCATCCATCGTCTTCTGTATCTTTGTTGGACGATCACTAGACACATCTTCAGCTGGGCGCTTACGGATCACTCCTCTTTCAACCATGTCAGCATAAAATCTACTATTCCAACCCACAGATAAATTCAACTCCTTCTCAGCTTTCTCACGCATCGCGCGAGCTACATTCAACTGAATCTCCATAGAATTCACCTTTTTCTTCATAGCAGCAAACTCACCACTTTCTAACACCGATAACCTCCTAAAAGCCTCAATAAAACCACGCTCTACATCAGTCAAATCCAAACTAAGCAATTCCCGCTCTTTCTCACCAACCTTAGTCTTCGACTCCAAATAAGCAACATGAGTCTGAACAACACCTAATCCAATCTCTGTCATACTACTCTTAACATGAGAAGCATCTAGATCACGTCTCAAGGCCCATGGTGCAAGACCATCAATATGAGTAGCCTCTCGAGCACTAGATGATTCTCCTATCACACGTCTACGAGTAGCAATACCATCAGTACCGTCAGGTGCATTATCATCCTCATCCTCCTCTGATTCAGAATCAGATTCAGACGATTCAGACATTTCATCCCTAGGTAGCTCAACCTCAGAATCAGACAAATAAACTGGTGGGGGTAAGGGCTCGCCCTCTGGAACATCATAAGGGTAAATAAGCTCGGCTTCCTCATCATCATCAACCTCATCGTCTATACCTATATCCTCCTCGACATCCTCGTCGTCAATCTCATCCTCTAAATTATCTAACCCAATCTCATCATCATCATTCTTAATATCAACATTATCAATCTCATTCTCTACCATATCAACCTGAGGAGCAATCTGATCTCCTAGTCCTATCTCGGGCTCGGGATCCTCAAATGGTTCCTCCTCATCATCATCCATATCATAATCTACTAAGTCTAAATAAGGATGATCGTCTACATTAGGTTCGGGAATAGCATGGTTCTCTACATGAATATTAGGGTCAGCCATGACAATCTGCATTTATATATATATATATATATATATATATCTCGTATTAGGATAACATACTTATTAAACAATTACATACTGAAACCACGATATATACATATATATAAATTAAATTATATATATCAAAATATATATCTTCTCAATAGGGCTTGTTGGTAACGTCGGAGATCTCTGGCATCGTTATAGTCAAACGATTTTTCAAATATTTTCTCAAATGTTCATAGTAAAAAGATTTTTAAAAGTTTTGTTCAAAACCTTGGTTTTTAAAATATTTTGTTCTCTATAACGAGAGCTCTGGTACCAAACTGTAATACTCTCAAATTTCGTATCGGTACAGCGGAAGGGTCTTTTAGAGTGTTACGAGATAGCACAATAACTCTAATCATATACAACACATAAAAATGGTTGTACAAGGTTCAACATACATTCATTCGATTTAAAGTTTTAAAGTGTACAATAGGTCCCAAATTATATAGGTCATTAAGTTTTCAAAACATTGATCGAATGAACATTTTTAATATTATGTGGGCCATCAGAGTCGATATCCATCCGGATTACCTTCAAGCACCTGATATAAAAACATGCAAAAATCATATCAGCGAATGCCGAGTGAATTCATAGAGTTTAATAAAACCGTTATATAAAACAATCGTTGAAATCAGAACACAAGTATAATATAAGAAGTAAGTTCTCGTATTGCTAGTCAGGCAATATATAATCAAAGCATACATCTTAAACCGTCCATGAGACCGTAGACTCAATATTACCATTATAGGTAATATTATCATTATTCATATCGTTATCGTATTGCATTGAAATACATTTTAGGATTATTATTAGCCGCATGACATTGTTACCTTACTATCACAACAACGGGCCGCGAACCCGACAAACAATTTGCCCATCTAAGTTAGCGTGTCGTCACAAAAATCACGCTATGTAAATCTTCTCATACATAAATTCGCTTACCAATCAATGTGGTACGACGGGGATCAGCCGTCAAGGCGCGAACTGGGGTGATCGTCCCCAAATAGTACTATCATATGCATAAGCGTCTACCAAATCCCGGTAGTTCACAATTCATGCTAATGGGACTTTGAGTGACATAATCTAACTACTAATAATCCTTTTTATCTTGTTTATAGGGTCATAGCATCATTCGGGTCCATATCATTAAGCATACCATCGGGAATACTTGTGTTCTATTTTTATCAAAAACTAGCATGTTATCTCCCTCGCGGGTTTACAAATCTTTTAATAAAACATTTAAAAGAGTGCGAGGCTATGAACTCACGTTGATAATGAAAGGCGGATCATCGGCTACGGGCGTGCTTCGATCATGGAAACCTATATAAATAAGAATCGGTCTTAGACTTTTGTCCAATGAATTTATCAAAATAACAAATATACATATGATGATTTTGTACATATTATGATGATGAAGTGGGTTTATATATTCTTATTTGGTCATTTTAGTGTTTATGTATTGGTAACTTTTTACTAGTTTACTAGTTTTACCTATTTACATGTTTTAAGTCCAATAAGCTTATTATAAGTTCTTTAACTTGTATTAGTCCATTTTATACTTGTATTATCAGTATTTATACTTTAAATGTTAGGCCCAAATGGGTTAAGCCCAATAAATACTTTTTATAAGTGTTTAACTTATTTAGTTAAATTATTAATCCAATATGCTAACTTAGCTCGTTAATGTCCGTATGTCCTATAGTTCGGGTTTTATCGGTTTTTACTTATATTAGATACTTATATATCAGTATATGACTTTTAAAAACTTTACATTAGACGGGTTTGATCGTTTAAATTTTAATTGGCGAAAAACGTTAATTTTACGGTAATAGCCGAAAAAGTCGTAAAAATCATGTTTATAATTTTTATAACTTATAAATATTATTCAACTACCATTTTTATAAAGTGTCCATTTATTTAACCTTATACATATTTATATAAATGAAATTCATAAGTTAGTGGGTTTTAATTTCACATTTTATACTATATTATTTGAGTGCTTATATAATAGTATTAAACATTAATTCTTCAAAATCTGATTTTTAGTTTCATCTTCACCATTTTTATCATATCTAAAGTTATATAATGAGATAGAAGCTCATTTTTGGATGGCATGAACTTAATATTATGTGCTACAATTAAGTTAGTTATAGCTACTGCTCATTCTATGTCTAACTATCCTTAACAGTCCCTACAAAACAGACTATTCAGATTAGCACACTCATCTTGTTTTGATCATATCTCACTCATTTTGATGATTCCATTGCATGGCCAACTCTCACATGTGTATGACATCTTATACTTACTGTAGATGGATTCCACCATGTAATTTTATCAGTTTAAGTCTTGGTTACTTACTGTTTTTATACAGCCAACAATTTAAGCATGATTTTAGCCTTGTTTCTTATGGTTATTCATCTTTTTAAGCATATTTATCAACACTTGATCCCCACACAACATTTTTATCATCATATATTCATCATATACATATACAACAAGAAAGAAAATACATTCGATCTTTACAAAAATAACAAGAGTAATAGAAAGGATGATCTTCTTTACCAACCAAGATTATATCTTGTTTTTGGAAGACAACAATTTGATGAACACCAAATATATCTCCAAGATCATCAATCACCAAGATAGTTTGTTGAGAAATTAGCCCTAGGACACAAGCAAATCACCTCCTTTGTTGTTAAAATGGCCACCAATCAATCAAGGCTTCAAGGTTTCTCCATAATATGGCTAGATAACATGTATCTTGTGGCTAGAAAAGATCAAATGGTGGTGTTGTATGGTGTTGTGGGACGGCAAGGGTGAGAGAGGGAGGAGTATGTGTGAGTTGTTTGCATATAAAATGGAAGCTAATGGGAATGGTTAGTGGTTTTGTGGGATGAGTAGCTTCAAAATGAAGCTAAGCTTACAAGTGTAAGCTAATAGCTTACAAGGGTGCCACATCAAAGATGTGGTGTCCTAGTTTGGGCCGTCCCATAGATAGTGGGGTGGGATAAATTAGTTTTGTCCCATCCCGCTAATTTACGGGTATTCCTCGATTCTAGTTTCCTCGATTTGCGTGCCCTCGTGTCGTTTTATGAAAAACGTTTTTATAAATTATGAATCAACGGCACAAAACGAATCTAATAAAAATTGTCTCATCAAAAACGGAGTTCAAAAATGTAAATACGTAATCCTAAGGTTTCCTGTTTCGTCGTAAAGGACACTAAATTATGCACATAAGCCCAAATTTAAATCCGTAAATTGTGAGTTCATCAACCAACACAAAAATAAGTTTCAAAATATTATACGAGAAAATAATTCACTACCTGAAAATGTTAGATTGTCACACCAAGGAATTGAGCTATGGTGACAAGATACATCGTAATTGCTAGTCAGGCAATACATCGTAATTTGGAGCGTCTATTAGTATTTCGTTAATTTGGATTATTATAAGCCGCATGACATTGTTACCTTACTAAACCAACAACGGGTAGCTAACCCGATACTCAATTTGCCCATCTAAAGTAGCGTGTCGTCACAAAGGTCACGCTATGGAAATCTTCTCATACATAAATTCGCTTACCAATCAATATGGCACGACGGGGATCAACCGTCAAGACGCGAACTGGGGTGATCGTCCCCAAATAGTACTATTATATGCACAAGCGTCTACCAAATCCCGGTAGTTCACAATTCATGCTAATGGGACTTTTAGTGACATAACCTAACTTTAATAATCCATTTAATTTCATCTATCGGGTCCTTTAATCATTTATCGGGTCATACAATCGGGTCATGCAATCATTCGGGTCCAAATCAATAAACAAACAATCGGGACAAATGGCGTCCTATTTATAAAAGCTAACATGTTATCTCCCTCGCGGGTTTATAAAACATTTATAAAAACATTTAAAAGAGTGCGAGGCTATGAACTCACGTTGATGTGGGAAGGCGGGTTGTCGGTAATTCGGATGTACGGTACGTGCTTCAATCACGGGAACCTAGACAAATAATACTCGTCTTAGACTCATGTCCAATGACTTTATAAAATAACAATTATGTATACATATGATGATTATATATATATATATATATATATATGATGATCAAGTGGGTTTACATATTCTCGTTTACTCATTTTAGTGTTATGTGTCGATAACTTTTATACTAGTTTACTAGTTTTACCTATTTACGTGTTTTAGGTTCAATAAACTTATTATAAGTTCTTTAACTTGTTTTAATCCATTTTATACTTATATTATCAGTATCTATACTTTCCATGTTGGGCCTAAATGGGTTAAGCCCAATAAAGAAGTTTATAAGTGTTTTAGTCAATTTTGTTGTATTATTAGTCCAATAACGTTAACTTAACTCGTTAATGTCCGTATGTTATATAGTTCGGATTTTATCGGTTTTTACTTGTTATATATGTTTATATATCAGTATATGAGTTAATAAAAGTTTACATTAGACAGGTCCAACCGTCTAAGTTTTATTTAACAAAAACGTCAATTTTACGGTAATAGCCGAAAAAGTCGTAAAAATCAAGTTTATAGTTTTTATTACTTATAAGTATTATTCCACTACCATTTATATAATTTGTCCATTTAATTAACCTTTTACATATTTATATAAATAAGTTTTATAAGTTAGTGGGTTTTATTTTACATTTTATACAATAAAATGTGAGTGCTTATATAATAATAATAAACATTAATTCTTAAAATCTGATTTTTATCTTCATGTTCACCATTTTTACCATATCTAGAGTTCTATAATGAATTAGAAGCTCATTTTTGGGTGACATGTTCTTCCTATTATGTGCTACATTTAACTTAGTTATAGCTACTGCTCATTTTAAGTTTATATTGCCTTAATAGTCCCTACAAAACTGCTTATTCAGATTAGAACACCTAACTTGTTTTGATCATATCTCACTCATTATATTGATTCCATTGCATGGCCAACTCTCACATGTGTATAACATCTTGTACTTACTGTAAATGGATCATACCATGCAAGTTTATCAGTTCAAGTTTTAGTTATATACTGTTTTTATACAGCCAACTAAATAGTCATGATTTTAGTCTCATTTCTTATAGTTATTAACCTTTTTAAGCATATCTATCAACACTTGATCCCCACACAACATTTTTATCATCATATATACATAATATACATATACAAAATGAAAGAAAATACATTTGTTCTTTACAAAAATAACAAGAGAAAAATGGAGAGGATGATCTTCTTTACCAACTAAGTGTATTTCTTGTTTTTGAAAGACAAGAACTTAATGAACACCACAAGTAGCTCCAAGATCATCAAACACCAAGAATATAAGTTGAGAAATCAGCCCTAGGACACAAGCAAATCACCTCCAATGTTGTTAATATGGCCATCAAATGATCAAGGCTTCAAGATAACTCCATGATATAGCTAGTTAACATGTATTTCATGGCTAGAAAAGATCAAAAGGGGTGTTTGTAGCTCAAAAGTGGACGGCAAGGGGTGATGTGGTTGAGAGGATTTGAGGTTGTTTGCATGTATGGAAATGGTGGTGTGTGTAGTAGCTAATGGTTTTGACTAGGAAGTGGGAAGTGTAAGCTTAAGGTGTAAGCTAAGTTACACTTGTAACTAGTTAGCTTAACATGATGCCACATCCTTATATGTGGTGTCATGTGCCGTCCCATTCAAGCTAGTGGGGTGGGAAAATGTATTTTGTCCCATCTCACTAGTTTACGGGTATTCCTCGATTCTAGTTTTCTCGATTTGCGTTCCCTCGGGTCATTTTACGAAAAACGTTTATATAAATTATGAATCAACGTCACAAAACGAATCCAATAAAAATTGTCTCATCAAAAACGGAGTTCAAAAACGTAAATACGTAATCCTAAGGTTTCCAGTTTAGTCGTAAAGGATGTTAAAATAAAATCGTAAGTCCTAATCTCTTCTCGTAAATTTGCGAGTTTATGAATCAGCACAAATTTAAAACTCCAAAATAATATTCATGGACAAATTTATTTTCTGAAATGTCGGACTGTCACCAAAGACCTTATGCGGAAAATACTCCTTTATGCGGAAAGTAGAGACCATTCGGAAAGATGGCTTATGCGGAACATTTGCTTCATTCGGAAAAATGACATCATTCGGAATAAAATGCTCTACTCGGAAAAACTAGTCTATGCGGAAAGTAACCCCTACTCGGAATATTATGCTATTCGGAAAAAAACAAGGCTATTCGGAAAATATTCCGAATAAGGAAAAATTAAAATTGCTATGCGGAATATAATGCCTATTCGGAAAATGTTCCGAATAAGGAAACGAAAATTTGCTATGCGGAATGTTGGAAAGTTCCGAATAAGGTAACAAAGAAATGGCTATGCGGAATATTGAAATATTCCGAGTAACAGAAATGAAGACACCCCTATTCGGAATATTGAAAGATTCCGAATAAGGGAAACACAAAATGCCTATTCGGAATTTTCTGGGCAGATGAAGAACAGTAACAGCAGCAAGTAAAACAGGGGACACGGTTTTTAATCCAAAACGACTTAAATACTCAAAAAGGTTTCACCAAATTAAACACAAATCATTAACATACCATAAGGAACAAATCCCACTAATTAAAACACTAAATCAACAACTTTTTAAGATCAAACTAAAATCAAATAAAAGCTTAAGAACTTGCAACAAAAATGATGAAGAACAAGATGAATAGAAAGATGGAATATATTGATTAATGAAAGAGTAATAATGTTAATGATCAATGATTACAAGATTGAAAAGGAAAAATGAAAAAAATCATCAAACACCCTAGTGGTGTTTGTGATGAAGACCACGAACCAAAGGAACTGGGAAAAAGGAAAATGAAAAACTCTCTCCCTAATGTGTGAAGAAAAATCTCTTTATAGTCCTAATGGTTGGTTGGTGAGTGGGCTTTCTCCCTTTCTTGTTGTCTTCTCGTCTTTTCAGAAAAGTTGACGTTTTCGATTCTGATTCGGGATTTGTTGTCGATTAAATCCAACTCGTCTTTTAATTCCTTCGTTAAATAGACTTGAGTTTCTTCGACTTATGAAAATTTTCCGTCTTTGGTCCTTTTCTTCGATAAATCTTCGAATAGGCCCAGTGACTTCAAATCTTTTGCACCTCTTGGACAATAGACTTCGTCTTCAGTCTTTTTCCTTGATAAAACCCGTGCAATCCCATGTTTTCTTTAATATTCATCCGGTTAGCTCTGAAATCACAATAAACACAAAAACCACGCATAATTCCAAACAAATGATATTAATTACGTGTTTTGGTCTTGTTTTAGCCGTAATTAAGTGGTAAAAGGATGGGTGTTTACACACCTATCAAATCCCCTACACTTAACCATTGCCATGCCCTCATGCAATGCTTAGTGATAAAGCAATTTTACATTTTTCTCATAATCAATCAACCTTGGCCTTATTTAAATTCTACTAAACAATAATTAAAATACTAAGAGAATTTAAAACTTTAAAATAAACAAAAGGATGGAGATAACTTGTAAAGAAATCAAAGACTTACATTAGGGCTTTGGTGTTGCGAAGATTTATCACCCTCAAGTTTCACGTTCCCCAAACTAAGCTTAAAACGAGATCATTGTTATTATAAGTTAGTAAATCAAACACTTACACACATGGCTTAATTAAATGCTTAAACTCCCTTATTCCTGATTGTATCTCTTATATTTTATTTTTGTCTTAGAATGATCATGAAGATGCATTTTTGGACTTATTTCGATAGTTTATTAGGGCTGAAAGCAAAGTGGGACGATTTGATCAATAGTTAGCTAAAGGACAAAATCTCTTAAAACTGCTTCTCGGGATATCAAAAAGTTCATATCTTGGCATAACTTGGTTCACGATTTGAGACCTTTCTCGGGCCGATATTTGGCATGTACTTCATACTTCATATCTTCGAGAGACGTTCTTGAGATAATGGTCTTCTCATCATAATAGAGTTTCTTCACTTGGAGACTTTTGAGGGGTACTCCAACTTTGTTGACCACGACTTCATGATTATTTCTTCAATCTCTATTTGGGATTTTGAGATACAACGATCCGCCTCCTTTTCGGACTTGGATCTATTTATCCTCATACCTTGTTAGGGTCTTTTCGGATAGACTTCTCCATGATCTTTATGGGAGTTGATTGCTTTTCGTCGTGAGTCTTGATCCTTCATATTGACTTTAGGAATAATGCTTTTCACATCACTTTGGATCTTCAGCAATAAAATTGAATCCTCATGCCTTGTTAGGGCCTTTTCGGACTCGCCAATCTTCGCGCCCCGCTTCATAAGTTATGCCTTGGCTATGAACTCTTATCATTACCGAGCAACTTTTAAACGATCTTGGGCTAGAAGCTAAGTAACTTTTCAAATCGTAAGACCTTACTTATTGCAGATAAATTATTAGCAAGTGATGGGAGAATGGGCAAATAATTACACCAAGTGAGCTTGCGCAAGAATACCGACTTATAATTGACTCTATCATATCTCGTCCTCCACAATTTAAAATCTCAAGTAGTGAGATTCGTGGACACTTAGCCTAATAAACCAATTAAGGTCTACATGGTTAAGGATACTAGCTAGAATATACTTGGATAAGTCTATTCGGGTTGAGTCAAAATAAACGCAACGGGCCTAATATGTCAAAGACTTCTAAACTAGCTACACCACTTTATTAAAATTTTTGACTTTATTGTGGAATATATACATATGAAAGCAACGATAAAAATTTTAAAAATTACGACTAAATGGCCAAAGTTAATAAAAAATTTGAAAAATGTTGAAAAATAGGATTTTCCGGTTAATTGAAGGCATTTTCATGGAAAAGTCCACTTAAAACTTCGATAGAAGTCCCCCCTACACTTAAGATAAACATTGTCCTCAATGTTTAAGCATGTGGGAAAAATCTCCCCTACACTTATGACATTGTGCACGTTGGTTAACTCAAGTTAAGGAAGAGACGACTAAAGTGATCAATTTCAAATGGGAGTATGAAGAAAATTGAATCACGATAGTTGAGAGATAGAACCGGATTTCGGATAACACGGGAGCACGGTTCTTCAAAGTTTCCAAGATTGCAATTATCCCTGTAAGCACATCACCACACAAACACAAACGACCAAAATAGGTCCTCCCCTACACTTAGGGGGTTAAAGGGATAGATACTCGGGCTGCCTCCCGAGGAGCGCTTGTTTTTGATAACCGAGTCACGAGCCTGACTCGACCCAAATTCAGTTCATGGGGAACGTGGTGAGGGATGGAATCACCTCCTGAGAGGTGTCCTCACCAAAGTACAACTTCACTCGTTGGCCATTCACCTTAAAATTTGGTCCATTAGGTTGAGCGAGCTCGAGAGTACCATATGGAAAAATTTGGGCGATGGTGAATGGGCCGGACCAACGAGATTTGAGCTTGCCCGAAAAGATTTTCAACCGAGAGTTAAAAAGTAAGACTTTGTCTCCAACATGGAACTCTCGGTTTTTGATCTTGGAGTCGTGAATGAGCTTAGTTCGTTCCTTATAGATCAAAGAATTTTCATAAGCCTCATTCCGAAGTTCATTCAGCTCATTGAGTTGGATCTTGCGTAGGTCACCGGCTTTGTTTATATCAAAATTAGCCCACTTCAAGGCCCAATAAGCCTTGTGCTCCAACTCAATGGGGAGGTGGCACGCTTTCCCGTACACAAGACGATAAGGCGTACAGCCGATCGGGGTCTTGTAAGCAGTACGGAAAGCCCACAAAGCATCATCGAGTTTATCAGCCCATGCGGCACGATGCTCTCCCACGGTTCTTTCCAGAATTCGCTTTAGTCCTCGGTTGGATATTTCGGCCTGGCCATTAGTTTGTGGGTGGTAGGCTGTGGAAAGACGATGGTTTACACCGTACTTAGCCATGACTCGAGCAAATTGGTCATTGCAGAAATGAGTCCCACGATCACTAATAATGGCACGAGGCACACCGAAGCGAGCGAATAGAGCTTTCAAAAAGTTACAAACCACCCTTGCGTCATTAGTAGGCAAAGCTTTGGCTTCAACCCACTTAGAAACGTAGTCAACGGCTACAAGGATGTATTTGTTTCCTTTAGATGAAGGGAATGGCCCCATAAAGTCGATACCCCAAACATCAAAAATTTCACACTCTTGAATGAAATTCTGAGGCATCTCGTCTTTATGTGTGATTTTGCCTTGCTTTTGGCAAACATCACATCGCTTAACCATATCGTGAGCGTCACGGTATATGGAGGGCCAATAAAATCCCGAATCAAACACTTTCTTAGCGGTGTAGTTGGGACCAAAGTGACCACCGGTGGGTCCTTTGTGGCAAGCATTAAGGATTTCATTCGCTGCCGGTCCATCAACACATCGACGAATAATCAAGTCAGCACATTGTTTGAATAGGTAAGGGTCGTCCCAAAAGTAAGTCTTGATGTCGGTAAAGAACTTCTTCTTTTGCTGGGACGTCATCCCTTCCTTGAGAATTCCACCCGCCAAGTAGTTTGCAAAGTCCGCAAACCACGGGGTTTCATTCGGCTTCGAGTTTATAGACATTAAGGTCTCCAAGGGAAAAGAATCATTGATTTCTTTGGTCGGATGATCCCCTTGGTATGGATCCTCAAGTCTACTAAGATGGTCCGCGGCTAAGTTTTCTGCTCCTTTTTTATCGCGGATGTCGATTTTAAATTCCTGGAGCAGCAAAACCCAGCGAAGAAGTCTTGGTTTGGAATCTTGCTTTGTCAACAAGTACTTCAGCGCGGAATGATCGGTGTACACAATGGTGGTGGAAAGGACAAGATAGGGGCGGAATTTTTCAAAAGCATAGACAACGGCTAAAAGCTCTTTCTCGGTTGTCGTATAATGCAATTGTGCCCCTGTCATTGTCTTGCTAGCGTAATGGATCGGTTGGAAGTGTTTGTTCACTCTTTGTCCAAGAACCGCTCCAATAGCAAAATCACTAGCATCGCACATCAACTCAAAAGGCAGCTCCCAATTAGGGGTAACCAAGACGGGTGCCTTAGTTAGCTTATCCTTAAGCGAGTTAAAGGCTTCAAGACACTCTTTGGAGAAGATAAAAGGAGTATCTTTTTCCAAGAGGTGGGTCATCGGGCGAGCGATTTGAGAAAAATCTTTGATGAATCGACGATAGAAGCCCGCATGACCCAGGAAACTTCTCACACCCTTCACGGTTGAAGGTGGAGGCAACTTTGCTATAACGTCAACTTTAGCACGGTCTACTTCAAGACCGGCTTTCGAAATCTTATGTCCAAGCACGACGCCTTCTTTTACCATAAAATGGCATTTTTCCCAATTTAGAACAAGGCGAGTGTCTTCACACCGCTTTAGCATACGTTCTAAATTGGCAAGGCAGGCAGAGAAGGAATCCCCGAAGACCGAGAAATCATCCATGAAGACTTCCATGGTTTGTTCAACCATGTCATGGAAGATAGCTAACATACACCTTTGGAAAGTCCCGGGCGCATTACATAAGCCAAAAGGCATTCTTTTGTAAGCGAAAGTGCCATAGGGACAAGTGAATGTAGTCTTCTCTTGATCTTGGGGATCGATGGGTATTTGAAAATAACCCGAGAAACCATCGAGAAAGCAGTAATATTCATTACCGGCTAATCGTTCAAGCATTTGGTCCATGAAAGGTAGAGGGAAATGATCCTTTCTCGTGGCATCATTGAGTTTGCGGTAGTCTATACAAACTCTCCACCCAGTAACGAGACGAGTGGGAATTAACTCGTTGTGTTCATTGGGAACAACGGTTATTCCGCCCTTCTTAGGCACACAATGGATTGGACTAACCCATGGGGAATCCGAAATAGGGTAAATCATACCCGCATCAAGAAGTTTGATAACCTCTGTTTTGATGACTTCATGTATTTTTGGATTCACCCTTCGTTGGCTTTGAATAGTGGGCTTGAAATCGTCCTCCATGAGAATTTTGTGTGTGCAGAAGTGAGGATCAATTCCACGAATATCCGAGATTTTCCAAGCAATAGCCTTCTTATGATCTTTCAACACAACAACGAGGCGAGTCTTCTCTTCATCTTTTAAATCCTTCGCAATAATGACAGGCGACTTCTTGTTGTCGTCAAGGAACACGTACTCGAGATGTGGCGGCAACTCCTTAAGTTCCAAATCCGGAGGATTTTCGACGGGAGGCGTTTTCAAAGTCGGAGTATCGATAGCAATGACCGTGGGAGATGGAGGCGAAGGATTGTCTTCAGTGAGAAGATTGTCAAAGAAACTCATGTCTTCATCCCCCTCGGTGGGAGAATCATTAGTAGCTAAATTCGCATCTCCCATGGTAGCTTCAAGATTGTTCCAGAATAAATCACTATCTCCAAATAGAGACAACGATGAATCAATAGAGGACACGATCTCAACAGTGGGAAGAGAGGTAGGAATACTTTTGCAAGCATCATTAAAGTGTTCTTCACAAGCCTCATCAAGAACGTCAATACAATTAACGCTCTCATATGAATAAGGTTGTTTGGACAACTTTCCCATGTTGAAGACTACTTTGTCGTCACCCACTCTCATGATAAGCTCACCGGCTTCAACATCAATGAGAGTGCGACCGGTCCTAAGGAATGGACGACCAACAATAAGTGGCACACGGGGGTCCATCTCGTAGTCGACGACAACAAAATCAGCAGGGAAGGTGAATTTGTCGACTCCTACGATGACATCTTCGGCTATCCCCACTGGATAAGCAACCGTACGGTTGGCCAATTCCAAAGTCATTTTAGTGGGGACTAGCTCTGGGAGAGATAATTGCTTCCAAACACTTAGAGGCATAAGATTAATACTGGCACCTAGATCGGCTAGGGCCATGCAATTCTCTACTCCCGGGAAATTGCAAGGGATAAGAAAACGACCCGGATCACCAAGCTTGGTTGGCAATTTCCTTAAGAGCACTGCAGAGCAGTTCTCATTAAGTTGGGTGTTGGCAATGTCGAGGAGCTTTTCCTTGTCGCTCAAAAGATCTTTAAACATTTTAGCATACTTGGGCATGTGAGCGAGAGCCTCAGCGAAGGAGATATTGAAATTCAGTTGTTTAAACATTTTAAGAAAGTTAGAAACCTGAATATCATCCTTGCTCTTTTGCTTCTCTTTCCTCAACCTTGAAGGATAAGGTATATTAGAAGAAGAGGAAGGCTTTAGGGGAATAGGGTCACTCACAACCACGGGTGGAGGAGGGGTAGAATGAAGAGGTGGAGAAATTGGGGAAGGAGAAGGAGGAGGAATAGGAGCAGGCGACTCGTTCTCCTTAGTCACAACCACCGGTGGAGGTATAGGAAGCTCGGGGTCCTTGGTACCTTTACCACTGCGAGTGGTGATTGCTTTCATCTCCCCTCTTGGGTTTGCAACGGTGTTACTCGGAAGAGTACCCGAAGAAGAGGGTTGACTACTTTGGAAGAAACTAGCCATCATGTTCCTCAAGTCATTCGTCTGGCTATCCAACGTGTTTCGCATATCGGCTCTCAAATCATTTCCTTGCTTTACCAAATCGGCTTTCAGGTTGAGCACTTCTCTCTGAAGATTTCCCACTATCGCATCATTAGTCCTCATATAAGTTTCCACTTCTTGGTGAAGAGCGGTGGGTTGGTTGGGAGGAGCATTGTATGCAGGTGGTTGGTAAGCAGGTTGTTGGTAGACTTGATTGCTTCTTTGAGGAGGTTGTTGCTGCTTGTGAGGTGGAATGTATGGTTGTCGAGGCTGTTGTTGTTGTTGAGGAGGGCGGTTGAGGTTTTGTTGTTGTGTTTGGTTGGTAGGAGGGAAACCAGGTGGTGAAAGATAGTTGTTGCTGCGATAGCTAAGCAAGTTACGGTCACCTTGAGGTTTTGCTTGATAAGCGGGTTGTTGGTAGGTGCCATATGCCGCATTCACATTCTCAGCAGGGTAATCTTGGGTGGCGGTACATGTTGTATAAGAGTGGGGACCACCGCATATCTCACAAGGTTGGCTGACAGCGTTGACTTGTGCGTTCTTAGCGTTGTTGCTGTTGTTGTTGCTGACGGTGTGGGTGACAAGCGATTCAAGAAGCGTGGTGATTTTGTCAAGTCGCTTGTCGCTGTCATTAGTGCTAGCACTAGCAACATTGGTCCTAACACTCTTGGTTTGCACACGAGATTTGTTCTCAATGATATCCCAAGCAGCATTGGAAGTCTTAGCCAATAAATTACCCCCTGAGGCACTATTCAGTGAATCTTGGTCACTCATGCTTAAACCATTGTAAAAAGTGTTAATTTGATGTACTTTGGTAAAACCATGTTGTGGGCATTTTCTTAAAAGATCTTTAAAGCGATCCCAAGATTCACTAAATGACTCATCGTACTTTTGTTCAAAGTTTATAATCTCATTCCGCAAAGCGGTAGTACGAGAGGGTGGAAAAAAGTAGTTGATAAACTTTGTTTCCAAATCCGTCCACGAGAGAATACTCTGTGGCGGTTCCTTAGCAAGCCAATGCCGGGCTTGTCCCTCTAAAGAAAAGGGAAAAAGTTGTAACCTTATAACCTCCTGTGGAACCCCATTGAACTTGACCGTGTTGGTGAGTTGTAGAAATCTCTTGATATGGTCATGTGGGTCATCAATGGTGCGTCCCAAGAATGGTTGAGCTGAGACCATATGGATAAAGCCTGACTTTAGCTCGAAATTGTTGGCGGCAATTGGTGGAATAACAATTGGATTCGTGTTGCCATCGACATGAGCTTGCAGCAATTCAATCATGGGGCGGTTATCCGGAAGATGCTCATTGTTGTTGTTATTATTCATGTTGTTGAAAGGCGGGTTGTTGTTGTTATTATTGTTGTTCGGAGGTGGTATGTTATTGTTGTTTTGTACACCAGCCATGTCTAAGTTATCGAGAGGCTCGGGCTCTTGATAAGACGTAGATCGAGTGCGCATACACCTGCAAAAGAACGAACAAACAAAGCAAAAATATTTTTGGTTTTTATTGTTTTTTAATTTTTAGGATTTTTGAAAATTTTATATTTTTTAGTGTTTTTGAAAATTTTTATGAAAAAGTAACGTTCACGGGGAACGGATCCCAAAATCCAAGTTCTACAAAAAACTTTTGATCTTAACGAGAGGAGCCGGCAGCGGCGCCATTTGATACACTGGTTTGCTTAGGGTTCAGAATTCTCGGAATCCTCTCGAATTGATCTCAGTTAAAAGTGGAATGATTTGTTCTTGGTGACAAAAAGTGGATTTAGTTTTCTACTCTAAATAAGTGAAGTAAATGAATAAAGATTAAAGCCAAGAATAGTAAGTAACAACAGTTAAACGAGAAAGTAGAAAAATACCCTATTCGGAAAAAGTCCTATGCGGAAAATACTCCTTTATGCGGAAAGTAGAGACCATTCGGAAAGATGGCTTATGCGGAACATTTGCTTCATTCGGAAAAATGACATCATTCGGAATAAAATGCTCTACTCGGAAAAACTAGTCTATGCGGAAAGTAACCCCTACTCGGAATATTATGCTATTCGGAAAAAAACAAGGCTATTCGGAAAATATTCCGAATAAGGAAAAATTAAAATTGCTATGCGGAATATAATGCCTATTCGGAAAATGTTCCGAATAAGGAACGAAAATTTGCTATGCGGAATGTTGGAAAGTTCCGAATAAGGTAACAAAGAAATGGCTATGCGGAATATTGAAATATTCCGAGTAACATAAATGAAAACACCCCTATTCGGAATATTGAAAGATTCCGAATAAGGGAAACACAAAATGCCTATTCGGAATTTTCTGGGCAGATGAAGAACAGTAACAGCAGCAAGTAAAACAGGGGACACGGTTTTTAATCCAAAACGACTTAAATACTCAAAAAGGTTTCACCAAATTAAACACAAATCATTAACATACCATAAGGAACAAATCCCACTAATTAAAACACTAAATCAACAACTTTTTAAGATCAAACTAAAATCAAATAAAAGCTTAAGAACTTGCAACAAAAATGATGAAGAACAAGATGAATAGAAAGATGGAATATATTGATTAATGAAAGAGTAATAATGTTAATGATCAATGATTACAAGATTGAAAAGGAAAAATGAAAAAAATCATCAAACACCCTAGTGGTGTTTGTGATGAAGACCACGAACCAAAGGAACTGGGAAAAAGGAAAATGAAAAACTCTCTCCCTAATGTGTGAAGAAAAATCTCTTTATAGTCCTAATGGTTGGTTGGTGAGTGGGCTTTCTCCCTTTCTTGTTGTCTTCTCGTCTTTTCAGAAAAGTTGACGTTTTCGATTCTGATTCGGGATTTGTTGTCGATTAAATCTAACTCGTCTTTTAATTCCTTCGTTAAATAGACTTGAGTTTCTTCGACTTATGAAAATTTTCCGTCTTTGGTCCTTTTCTTCGATAAATCTTCGAATAGGCCCAGTGACTTCAAATCTTTTGCACCTCTTGGACAATAGACTTCGTCTTCAGTCTTTTTCCTTGATAAAACCCGTGCAATCCCATGTTTTCTTTAATATTCATCCGGTTAGCTCTGAAATCACAATAAACACAAAAACCACGCATAATTCCAAACAAATGATATTAATTACGTGTTTTGGTCTTGTTTTAGCCGTAATTAAGTGGTAAAAGGATGGGTGTTTACACACCTATCAACGGTGTATGTAAACGTAAGCACGTAACGTTGAATCCTCCGGTTTAGACGTAGTCGATGCTACTTCAAGACGTAAATCCAAATTACTTCCCAAAAATAAGTGAGTTCATATTGTAACATTAAAATAATGTTTTCAAATAAATATTGAGAATAAAAATATCAACCATAAATTGACGGATTGTTACAGCATTTACCCCTAAACAGGATCTTTGTTTTCAAAGATCATCTTACTACTCGCTTCTTATAGAGTTAAAGCCATGTGGGTATTTCCTCCACATTCAGTCTTTTCTCACAAGTGTAATCTATTACAATACGCGAGTTTCATCAAACATAACTACGAGAATAAGATCAGGCTTAATGTTGACTTACTTTCTCTATCCATGATGTTCACGGGTTTTTGATGAATGCAACTTTTCGCCGATCTAAGCTTTACTAAGAAGAATTTAGATTTTCACTTGATAGACATTTATCAAGTTCGATTTACGAACATAATTCACGCAGTCCTTGAATTCCTAGGGTAGATCCAGCTTATATGCCTTTCAAACCAAATCTTTTACATCATCTCAATGGTCCCATACAAAGGGGACTTATATCCCATGATTTGTCAGATCATGAATTCATTTTTCCAAGGTTAAAAATTGTGGCATAACTTCGCTACCCATTTGGCACTTCAAGATCTACATTTCATATTCACATAACCTCTTGCCCACTACCGACAGTCAATAATCAGATCCTAATTTCAACAATCATTTTAGGTCTCGCGGGTCGGGTATTTTGTAAGGTTAGGTTCGCCATCATAGGAAACCTTAAACCTAAAAGACATGTCCAACTCACAGTGGGTGTATGTCGGGTGTCTTTATCTCAACTCCTGCTTATAGATGCTCTAATTTCTAAATCTTAACAAGATTCGATCTCGATCCTAATACGATGATTATCAATGATAATCTTTCCAAAGGAAAACGATTATATGGACTATTACCAAAGGTCAATCATTCAAACATAAAACAACACTTATATTACTTTGTATCGTTACTTTACCTCATCCCTTCGATTGGGGTGGTACATAGTACTCTCATCAAGGTTCGTTCTCAATGATTTCTGAGCAAATCTCAGAAATTCGATGCGAAGCGAGGATCTTGATAAAGATGTTCGGTACAGGAACACTATGTTTACATAACTCTTTTGCATCTATCATTAACGGGAATGATATTAGCAGATTTGGTCAGTCTGTCGACGATGACCCAAATCGAATTAAATTCAGATGATGACCTTTGCAATAGCTAGATGTTTACTAATGTATGAGGCGATGTCTGCCTTCATAATTGCCACCAGTACAACTTCTTCAGACAAGAATACTTTTAGTCATAAATGACATAAATAGAATACTTATACTTACAAATTCCAACTTAACTATATCTCACAATCTCCATATTTAGGCAACCACAAGTGGCCTTTAAAACATTTAACGCTATTGGCTTCCCAATTTTAATGGTTCACATTAGCCGCGAACCACTTTTATTATCTATATTATCCTTTTTATAAGTATCGGTAATATTTTAAATTGTTTGGTAATTTATTTTGCACCTTCATTATTAAGGAACATGTCCTAATTGGTTCTTTATCTTCTATACATAATGTGTCAGTAATTACGTTCACTTTCCTGATGAAATAAATATCATAACCGTATTTATTCAAAATTCTTTCTTCATATCTTCTATGTTTTAATTTCGTCTTTAGTATTAACTTTATCTGTTTTACTCAATCCGACGTCTAAAGCGTCGATAATTATTACATGTAAATTAACAATAATTGTTTAATTTTTATGAAACGTAAACGTAAAAATTTTAAATTTCTTAGTTCGACCAATTATATAAAATATTCACAATAAATTTGAATTTTACTAACAAGATTTTTGTTGATTTATCGAAAATAATTAGTAAGATTCGTAAACGTTCGAAAAATCTTTGTTTATACTTTGGTCAAAGTTTTCTTAGTTGAAAAGCAAAAATTGTCGTTTCAAATTTCAAGTCATAAGTTATATAGTTTCCTCAATTCTTCTTAAGTTGTCTAGAAGTATACACGAACATTTACCCCTAAACAGAAGTTTAGTTAAATGGTTTGTGTATAAGGGAATAATTCCTAAAAATCCTTTGTTAAAACATTTGTTAAAACATTTGTCAAAATATATTTGCACTTTCTTTTTAGTATAACTCAAAGTCTTAAATGACTTCTAAATTTTAAAGAGTCAATTTATATTCCATTATCTATTATTCACATGGTCAAATATAAAGGATTTAGTCTTTAATCATATGTTAAATATTTAAGGTACAGGTTTTTATCGTTCGACCAATTTAGGGCAGTCTATAACTAATTATTAACTCATTCTTATTCTTATAAACAAACAGACGATCCTTAATGATCACAAGCATGAATTTATCAAATTACAGCCTACACACGTGATTCACCAAATTTATGATTGCTACGTGTGTATTTGTCAATCCAAACGACATCACGTGAAACTCATAATGTTCATTACAAGTACCGGATGTAGTGATTGGAATACATAATCTTTTTCGCAGATGCGAGGTTGATGATAACCATGCCATGGATCAAATCTTTAAAACATACGCTAGAACCTTGTAAATGATCGAACAAATCTTCCATTTCGAGTTATGGATATCGTTTTCGATTGTCAATTTACTCAGTTTACAGTAATCTATAAATATAAGGAATGATAACACCATAGCTCTTCATGATGACAGGCTTGGTAGAATAAAATCTTTCTCCGACAACTCTCTTAGTTGTACGGTAATTCCTTTAATTCAGATGGTGCTGACGTATAGTGCACAAGCCACAGGTGCAGCACCGGGAATATAATCAATACCAATTTCAACTTGCCTTAATGACGAAAGTCTAGGTAATTCATCAATAAATACCTCCTAAAGTTTCAGATAACATAAACATCTTTTAATAAATTCATTTTAGGTTCTTCTAGATTACAATATATATAACTAGTTCATAACCATTCACGGTATACTTTTAAGTCTAAATGCATGATAAAATCATCCATCAAGAATTATTTAGATCACTTTCGATAGTCAACATCTTATCTTTTAGGGAAATTCTACTCGAGTTCCCATCAATTAAGACAATGTCGTCATGTCATAATCAATCAATCCATTCTACTGGCACTTCCAACTTTCCAGTTTTATTGCCGTCGATAAGATGTGAACTTCTCAAAAGTCTAATAATAATTCATAATCCTTCACAAATTCAAGGATATATGGAGACATAACTACTATTAAAAGAGTAAGGTCAACGCATAATCTATGTGAGAGAATTTCAGATCAGATACAGACGAAAACATTTAACGAATATGAATATATTCCATGTTTTCATAATTTGAGTACGCATTCGAAAGCTCCTCGGATTGTTACCTAGGTCATTCAAATGAAATCAAATCAAAAGAAATGATAGGAACGTCGATACATCCAGTCGGGTATTAACACTCGATAATCAGATACTTTTCCTAAAAGTCTTACTACGAGAGAATTGGACAAGAAAGAATTGTCAATTGTCAAATAAGACAATTTCCACAGATGAGTAAATTCGACTCAGAAGAATAGATGCTATAGGCACATATGTAGGTGTCCCTAACACTATGTCCTTATTTTTCACTTCTTGCAGATCTCATAAAATTTTATCTTTCACATCTTCAAAGAAAATGTTGTGTTTATTTATTAGTTTTATGGTGACTACTAATCAGTCTTGCATGGTCCATTCCAAATTGTATGTAGGCGCGCAACTATATACAATTTCAAGATTAACGATGCAATACTCAATTCGTCAAAATTTTATCATCCATGTTTATAGTAAAATCATTTTCATGCTTAATTCTTAGATAAGAATCAAGAATAAATTTACAAAGATTTTTTTTAATTATGAAAACAATTAAGTTTTCCAAGATGTTTTATAAACAACTTCATTTCGATAACAATCACTTATAAATCTTACTTTGAGTAATCCTTTTAGTGATGAAAATTCAATTTTTCTCAAGGAATACTGTTTTATCTTTATAAAAACAATGAGTGATATGCAAAAGAGTGATGAAAGCTTGTTCACCAAGAACTAACTACAATATGATGGAAAATGAGTTTAGCCAAATAATCATGAGGTTCATGATCTCAATGGCACTCAAAAGAAATCCACAACGTAACTCGATTCAAGATGAGTACTTGTTCAATTGTTGCATCACTAATGCGAACATTAGGATGAAGCAATAAAAGATAGATAACATCGATACATGTAGGATTTAGCAATCAAAGGTAGTCTTTTTCATTAATCACAAACAAGTTAATATTGTACCGTAACACATTACGTGTCACTATGTCACACAATTCTCAGAACTCATCCTACCAACTGATATCTCAGTTAAGTTAGGATTTTTAAAAGATACCACAATGAATACTAATCTACAAAAGTCATTAGGTGTCCCACCTGTCCCGGAAGATCCATCGGTCCCAATTCAGAAGAAGGTTTCTTCAATTTATTTGTTGGACACTGGGCATCCTCATTAGTGGACAATGGCCTAGGAACAACCCTTAACACGAATCAACAATCAATTAAAACCTTATAAATCAATCACAAAACTTAACGACTTCCTCTTAACAATTTCTTATTCCATACGAGTTAAATTTCACTTTATTCAAGTTTCATCCAATTTTATACTCAATTCGATATCCTACCGCATTTTCCAATACTTTCAATCTTATTATTAGACCTTAATAGGCAATAAAAGCTCGATATGAATCAACACTTAATTTTCAATCCTATAGCTCTTACAACAACAATTATCAAATGAGTCACTAGTATAAAATGACTCGATCATTCAATTAGACTTCTTGGAAAGGTACTAGTGCCATGAGGCTTTTGGGTAATGGTTCTAATGACAGCCTCAAGTGCAACATTCACCCTTTCGATTTCAATTTAAGAATTGGATGACAACGAATCAGATGACATCTTTCTAGGTGGTAACGTTTTGTCAAACTCCACTCTATAAGGAAAGATCGTCATGACATCGATATCAGATTTAATCTCGCTAATTCTTCTTCAATATGACAATCAACTAATATCTACATTTCTACGAATATCAACTATTTGTTGGGACCATAAATATCCACAACTTGGTTTAGATCTAGGATAGCTAGAATTCCTACGAGAATAGCTTCGATTAATTTACTAGGGGATTTAGGGTTTCTTGTGACAATCTACGTCGTATAAATATCTCGTATAAATATCAAAGTAATCATCAAACAATCATGTAATAAAATTACATCATATATATATATATATATATATATATATATATATATATATATATATATATATATATATATATATATATATATATATATATATATATATATATATATATATATATATATATATATATATATATATATATATATATATATATATATATATATATATATATATATATATATATATATATATATATATATATATATATATATATATATATATATATATATATATATATATATATATATATATATATATATATATATATATATATATATATATATATATATATATATATATAATCCCAGTTATATATATATATTAAAATAACACTTTCTTAGTTTGGCCTTGTCGGTAACTCGGGAATTCTTTCGGCACCGTTATAGTCGAAAGATTTTTAGACATTTTAGAAAAATATTTATAGTTAATAGATTTTGAAAAGTTTTATTCAAAACTTTCGTTTTAAAAATCTTTCGTTCTCTATAACGAGAGCTCTGATACCAAACTGTAACACCCCCAAATTTATACAACTCAATACAACGGAAGACTAGTTGGTGTTACGGGATAGCACATTACTCACATCATAGACAACGCTTAAAAGTCGCGTCGTTTTAATAATAAAGAATTTCCATTCATAAATATCAAAGTTACATAGGTCCCAAGTCATTATATTTCATACAAAGTTTTATAAAGTATTTGAATGGAAAATATTGTCTAAGTGCGGGCCATGAATTCTTATCGTCTTCCCGAGAATTACCTTCAAGTACCTGAGATAAAACATGTTAAAAGAAAAGGTCAGCGATAACGCCGAGTGAATTCATAGAGTTTAATAAAATCCATCAATATAATATCAGTATAAAATTGTTACTGAAAATCATTTTGTACAAATCATTTTAATAGGCCATAAAATAGCCAAAGTCATTTTATACAAATCTTCATCAAAATCATAATATAGGCGTTTGCCTTAAAAATCATTATACGAGCCAATGTCGTAAAAACATCATACAATACGTCTTATGACGTTGTATGAAAATAAAACCGTTATATGAATATGGTTATGAAAACCAAGACACAAACATAATATCAATAGTATGACCCTGTATTGCTAGTCAGGCACTACATCGTAATTCGGAGCGTCTATTAGTATTTCGTTAATTTGGATTATTATAAGCCGCATGACATTGTTACCTTACTAAACCAACAACGGGTAGCTAACCCGATACTCAATTTGCCCATCTAAAGTAGCGTGTCGTCACAAAGGTCACGCTATGGAAATCTTCTCATACATAAATTCGCTTACCAATCAATGTGGCACGACGGGGATCCACAGTCAAGGCGCGAACTGGGGTGATCGTCCCCAAATAGTACTATTATATGCACAAGCGTCTACCAAATCTCGGTAGTTCACAATTCATGCTAATGGGACTTTTAGTGACATAACCTAAATTTAATAATCCATTTAATTTCATCTATCGGGTCCTTTAATCATTTATCGGGTCATACAATCGGGTCATGCAATCATTCGGGTCCAAATCAATAAACAAACAATCGGGACAAATGGCGTCCTATTTATAAAAGCTAACATGTTATCTCCCTCGCGGGTTTATAAAACATTTATAAAAACATTTAAAAGAGTGCGAGGCTATGAACTCACGTTGATGTGGGAAGGCGGGTTGTCGGCAATTCGGATGTACGGTACGTGCTTCAATCACGGGAACCTAGACAAAAAATACTCGTCTTAGACTCATGTCCAATGACTTTATAAAATAACAATTATGTATACATATGATGATTATATATATATATATATGATGATCAAGTGGATTTACATATTCTCGTTTACTCATTTTAGTGTTATGTGTCAATAACTTTTATACTAGTTTACTAGTTTTACATATTTACGTGTTTTAGGTTCAATAAACTTATTATAAGTTCTTTAACTTGTTTTAATCCATTTTATACTTATATTATCAGTATCTATACTTTCCATGTTATGCCTAAATGGGTTAAGCCCAATAAATAAATTTATAAGTGTTTTAGTCCATTTTGTTGTATTATTAGTCCAATAACGTTAACTTAACTCGTTAATGTCCGTATGTTATATAGTTCGGGTTTTATCGGTTTTTACTTGTTATATATGTTTATATATCAGTATATGAGTTTATAAAAGTTTACATTAGACGGGTCCAACCGTCTAAGTTTTATTTAACAAAAACGTCAATTTTACGGTAATAGCCGAAAAAGTCGTAAAAATCAAGTTTATAGTTTTTATTACTTATAAGTATTATTCCACTACCATTTATATAATTTTTCAATTTAATTAACCTTTTACATATTTATATAAATAAGTTTTATAAGTTAGTGGGTTTTTATTTTACATTTTATACAATAAAATGTGAGTGCTTATATAATAATAATAAACATTAATTCTTAAAATCTGATTTTTATCTTCATGTTCACCATTTTTACCATATCTAGAGTTCTATAATGAATTAGAAGCTCATTTTTGGGTGACATGTTCTTCATATTATGTGCTACATTTAACTTAGTTATAGCTACTGCTCATTTTAAGTTTATCTTGCCTTAACAGTCCTTACAAAACTTCTTATTCAGATTAGAACACCTAACTTGTTTTGATCATATCTCACTCATTATATTGATTCCATTGCATGGCCAACTCTCACATGTGTATAACATCTTGTACTTACTGTAAATGGATCATACCATGCAAGTTTATCAGTTCAAGTTTTAGTTATATACTGTTTTTATACAGCCAACTAAATAGTCATGATTTAGTCTCATTTCTTATAGTTATTAACCTTTTTTAAGCATATCTATCAACACTTGATCCCCACACAACATTTTTATAATCATATATACATCATATACATATACAAAATGAAAGAAAATACATTTGTTCTTTACAAAAATAACAAGAGAAAAATGGGGAGGATGATCTTCTTTACCAACCAAGTGTATTTCTTGTTTTTGGAAGACAAGAACTTGATGAACACCACAAGTAGCTCCAAGATCATCAAACACCAAGAATATAAGTTGAGAAATCAGCCCTAGGACACAAGCAAATCACCTGCAATGTTGTTAATATGGCTATCAAATGATCAAGGCTTCAAGATAACTCCATGATAGAGCTAGTTAACATGTATTTCATGGCTAGAAAAGATCAAAAGGGGTGTTTGTAGCTCAAAAGTGGACGACAAGGGGTGATGTGGTTGAGAGGATTTGAGGTTGTTTGCATGTATGGAAATGGTGGTGTGTGTAGTAGCTAATGGTTTTGACAAGGAAGTGGGAAGTGTAAGCTTAAGGTGTAAGCTAAGTTACACTTGTAACTAGTTAGCTTAACATGATGCCACATCCTTAGATGTGGTGTCATGTGCCGTCCCATTCAAGCTAGTGGGGTGGGACAATGTATTTTGTCCCATCTCACTAGTTTACGGGTATTCCTCGATTCTAGTTTTCTCGATTTGCGTGCCCTCGGGTCGTTTTACGAAAAAACGTTTTTATAAATTATGAATCAATGTCACAAAACGAATCCAATAAAAATTGTCTCATCAAAAACGGAGTTCAAAAACGTAAATACGTAATCCTAAGGTTTCCGGCTTAGTCGTAAAGGATGTTAAAATAAAATCGTAAGTCCTAATCTCTTCTCGTAAATTTGCGAGTTTATGAATCAGCACAAATTTAAAACTCCAAAATAATATGGACAAATTTATTTTCTGAAATGTCGGACAGTCACCAAAGACGGTGTATGTAAACGTAAGCGCGTAACGTTGAATCCTCCGATTTAGACGTAGTCGATGCTACTTCAAGACGTAAATCCAAATTACTTCCCAAAAATAAGTAAGTTCATATTGTAACATTAAAATAATGTTTTCAAATAAATATTGAGAATAAAAATATCAACCATAAATTGACGGATTGTCACAGAGAGAATTTTCCAATTCAGCAAATCCTAATCTTCTAGTCAAACTAATCACAGAGACATGCTAAAAAGCAATATTAGACTAAGAAACACACAAGAACTCAACAAAAATGATTTTGACCAAAATTCATGGATTTAAAAGAAAATTAATGTTGGAGGTGTGTCAATCTAGACATATAGTCATGACACAATAATCCTCCATAGTTCAATTTTGTTCTTGCTATATTTGAGAGACTCATACATATGAGTTATGTATGCGATATCAATACCAAGAAGCCATGAAAAACATTTTTAGATTGAATTAACATTGCAAAAACATTTCTCGACCATTTTCGAAAGAACTTTGAGATTTTTGAAAAGGAGAAGAGGAATTTTTAAAAAGAGTTTAAGAGACTCAATAACTCAAAGAAAGAAAAGACGCAAAAGATTGATGAGACTGCTTTTATACATAGTCTCATCGTCCAAAACGGGCTTAAAAAGCTTAAAATATGATAAAATGAGCCAAATATATGCTTGTGTTTGTTGAATGTGTATTTTTTGGCATGGATATTGAGAAAATGGCAAAAGATCACAAGAAACAAGCAAAAACGAACATGGGAAATGAAGCCGCACAAAGATCCGGGCCCTAGAGTTGATTTTCCAAGAATAAACCTTGAAGAATTGAAGATTATACAAGAAGGGTCTTTCATTATTGAAGAATTGACACTTTAAACCCTTGTATATTCATAACAACAAGTTTGGTCCCTAAAGTTTGTCAAAATTACAAAAAGGACCCTCAACTTTGAAGAATTGGCAAGAATAGTCCTTCAATTATGAAGACTTGTCAGTATTAGTCCTCCATAAAGTCAACAATACAAGTCAGGACCTTGAAGAATGAAGAAATGCCAAGAATCACCCTTAAAATATCATCAAATGGCAAGAAATACCCTTGAAAATACTTTACAAAACTTTTTGGGGCAAAAGTATAA
This sequence comes from Glebionis coronaria, assembly GCA_025667525.1. NCBI lineage: Eukaryota > Viridiplantae > Streptophyta > Magnoliopsida > Asterales > Asteraceae > Glebionis > Glebionis coronaria. Next base: position 184,005,911 of record CM046876.1, read on the forward strand.
AAACTGAAACTTTATTTCAAAGGAAACTCAGTTTTTGCTTATTAAAAATGAAATGAAAGAAGAAAAAAAGAAGAGGGGTGATAGTTGCCAGGACAAGAAAGAAACCTAGACCAACCAGAGTGTGAATTTAACCAATTTTATTAATTTTATTAATTAGTTATAATTTCGCGCTAAACACTTTTTTTAAACCCAAACCAGATCAATATTACCACTATTCATCATATGAACACGAATTGGGGATTCTTGTTTAAGCCACAATTAGACCACCATCTTGTCCAGATTTATGATTAGGGTTGTTATACACATAACCCAAACCCTAAACCCTTTGCCACATCACCTAAAAGCTCACATGATAAACCTTTCTACACGTTTTTGGGGAAGAAGACAAAATTCATGCAGAGAATCAACCATCCACAATGAAGCTTACATTTTAAGCTTGTTATGAGCCTTTGGATCAAATTGCACCCAGCTAGCATCAACAAAACGCCAATAGAACCTCACATGTTAAGCAAAAATTCAAATTCTGCAAGGGCATTTTAGGACTTCTATACACTAGGGTTTCACTTTATTTTCAGCATTTCTAGTTTCATTGTAGCCTATATAAAGGCATAGGATCACAACATTGTTCTTTGTTCTTGGATTCCTAGGTCAAAAATCTGTAAAGCCTTCTTTTCTAAGTGAATGAAAAATTGATTTTGTGACGAATTCCAAGTTTCAATCTTTATATATTCTTGTTATTATTATATGTTTGTGATTTGGAAGTCTCAAAGTTTGGTTTTAAGGATTGTGAAAGTTTGCAAAAGTTTTCAAAATCTGATTATTTTTCTAAGTCTTAGTTCAAACACTTGAACTCTTGGATTATAAGTGATCATAACACCCTGATAAGGAGATTATCAAGGTGTAGTGAGCTTGTGGTTCGGGAGGATTCAAGAAGTGGGGAACAAGCTTGAATCAAATCAGTTTCATTTTCCATTTTTTATATAATCTGTTTGATTTCTAACCTTGTTGTTCTTAGCAGCTATTGGAAGCTTGTGCCTTGTTAAGCTAGGCACATAAGCTCAACAATCCGTGAGTGTGGATGTGCATTCATGAGGTTTGAGCTCTCTTACCAAAAATCCGTTAAAAAAGTGATTTTAAGTGATTTTGTGATCTGTTGTTATATGGTGTGTTCTTGTGTCTTGAATCTTGTTATTACTACATGATATTGTTGGTATGATGCTAGATTAAGCTTGGGTAAACCTGTTATACACTTTTAATTTGTTAAATTTTGATTTGAAAAGTGAAAGGGGTGTTTGGGTCTACTGTTTTAAGGTTCTTATTTGATTTTGAGTTAAGGTATAAGGTTCTTAAGTGTTGGTATCTGATATTTAAGTGATTGTGTGCTGATATATGCAAGTTTTGTGTTCTTAAACATCAAATCTGAAATTGTGCCATAACTTCTTTGATTTTGCCTATTTTGATCTAAAATACTGGGAACACTTAGAGTGTATGCATGTTTAGGGTTAAAAGGTGCTTAAACAAAGTTTTTGTAAGCTGATTAAGAGATTTGAGGGTTTAAAATTGTGCTTGTGTTCAAGTTTAACAACAAAGTCATTTTGTGTTCATTCATTTGTTCATCAGTAAGTAGCATAAGCTCTAATCTTGGTCTAATCTTTGATTCAGTGTATGAAACCAGTTCATGTTTGCTTATTTGAGTTTATTATGGCTTGTGTATGCATCTAGTTCAATTTGGTTGGCTTATTCTTCCTTAATCTACTTATTTCTTCATGACTGCTTATTGTCCATGTCTGTGCAATGCCTGATGCTATTTTGAATTAACTGCACCGATTGGCTTGGTGAAATTGTGATTTCTTGCTTGTTATTGACTCCTTATAACTCACTGGTTATAAGGGTTCCTTGATTATCCATTAATTCCAAGTAAATCTCACTAAAATCCAAGGTCAAGAAAGTCAAACAGTGGGAATCCTTTCCTGCTGCTAGTGTTAATTTGTGAACAGCTTATCAATAAGCTATAATAGCTTATTTAGACCTACAACAACTTTGTTTTTGTAATCAATCTTCCTTAATTGACCCATTTGACTATTCTGGAGTATTTGAGACTTTGACTAGAAAACAAAACTTAGTTGACTTTTGCATAAGTGCTTATTTGCTTTTTCCAGCTTATTCAGTGTGCTTTTTGGAAATCTTTTTGATTATTAAGCTTAGTTAAGTGATTTGAAACATTTTGCAAAAAGAATCAGCCCTTGAATTGGTCTAGAACTCGCAAACGACTATTTTGTCGTTTTGTGTAGAGAGCTTTTGCTTATTTCAGGCTTATTTCTTGGGCTTATTCAAAAATTCTCTTTACAAACAGCTTTATTAGGTCAAGAGAAGGATGTGTGTCAAATTTCAGCTTATGGCATTAGCTTATGGCTTAATGGGCCAAAAAGCCCATTAAGAATAAGCTGAATTTCATTAAGCTGTGATAAGCTCACTTTCAGCTTTTGGGCCTTTAGAATTTTGTATTTAAACTTTAATTTTAAGCTAGACTCGAAGTTTTGAGCTTATTTGGACAACTTTTTCTTATTGGGCCTTAAATAAGCCCATTAAGCAATCTGTTTGGCCTTTTAGCCCATTTGGAGGCCCATTAGGGGTATTTTGTAATTTCAAGTTCATTTTCTGTTTATTTAAGTTAAATTAAACTAGTTTGCAAGTTTTTAGAATTTTTTATAAATTTTGGATTTTTATTAATATTTTATTATTATTTATTATTAAAATAAGTTTTTAATATTTTTGCAGTTTTTTCATTTTTCCTAGGTTAAAACATTAAGTTAGGATTTTTAAAATTTTTAGATTAATTTTCTTGTCATTTAATTAATTTTTAGGATTATTTTAAGATTTTTATAGTTTTTAATCATTTTTAAATAGTTTTAATTACTTTTAAATTTTCCAAAAATAGTTTTTGGTTTAATTAAGTTATTTTAGAGGTTTATAAAGTGAAAAAACTCATTTTGGGTTTTTTGTTAACTAAATTGATTTTTTGGGCTTTAATCAGCATTAAAAAATTATTATTTAATTAAATAAAAGATTTGAGTGAATTTTGATTTTTTGTAGACTCTAATTACATTTTTTAGGATTTATTTCATTTTTATAGGAATTTTTAGGATAATTTTTAAATTTCGTCATATCTTACGGTTTTACGTGTACGACTTTCGTCTTAGTGTAGTTTTAACCGTAACCGTCATCCTTTTCTCTTTTCTTTTCTCATAATCATAATCACAAACATTTAATCATCTCTTAATACAAAACACTAGCCTCCTTGAAAACGAACTCACTCATTGGGTCATTTGTGCACGGTTTTCCTAAACCGTCGTACTTACCCTCATTTACACTTTGTTTTCCTAAACAAGGTTGTATATTACAACTATCAAGACTCGATTAAGAAAATGCGCAATTAAGGTATATGTTCCATCAAACCTAGACCTAGACGCAAATAATTAAAAGGTTCCCTCTTAAGTGGCTTAGTGAAGATGTCGGCTAAGTTTTCTACTGAGGGCACCTTCTCAATCAAAATGCTCCCCTTTTGAACATTATCCCTAAGGAAATGGTGGCGAATCTCTATCTGCTTAATTCGTGAATGTTTCACGGGATTCTTTCTAAGGTCGATTGCAACCTTATTATCACACATGATGGGAACATCATTGAGTGTAATCCCGTAATCAACAAGTGCTTGCTTCATCCATAGAGAGCATGTTGACAAATGATTTGTAGTATTTTACTACTCTTTAGGAAAAGAGCGTAAATAGCGGAGAGTATTAAGTGATGATTTAGGAAAATCAAGCACTAATGACCCAAAGGTGGAAGTTCGTTTCCCAAGGAGTTATATGTGTGTGAATAATTCGTAATGATTTGAGATTAATATGAAAGAAAGAAGGGGTGAGAAAAGAGAATGACGGATACGTTAAAATTATGCTACGAAGACAAAATTAAAAACCATAAAAAGTGACAAAATAAAAATTAATTCTAAAAATTCCCAAAATATCTAAAAATCAATAAAAGTAAACTAAGGGTTTACAAATGATCAAAACTTTTTCAAACCTTTTAATTAATTAAATATTAATTTTTAAATGCTAATTAAAGCCCTAAAAATCCAGTTAATTAAAAAAGCCCAAATAAAGATTTTTCACTTTGTATACCTCTAAAATGACTAAATTAGAATAAAAACTATTTTTATGAAATTTTAAACTAAGGAAAACTATATTTAAATGATTAAAAACTATTAAAATATTAAAATAATTCTAAAAATTAAGAAAATGATGCTAAAATTAATCTAAGAGTTTTAAAAATCCTAACTTAATGTATTTGATCTAAGAAAAATATAAAAGTTGCAAAATGATTAAAAATGAAATTTATTAATAAAATAATATTAAAATAATATTAAAAATCCAAAAATTATAAAAAATATAAAACTTGCAAACTAGTTTATTTTAACCTAAATAAACATAAAATGAAAGTGAAATTACCAAAATACCCCTAATGGGCCCCCAAATGGGCTAAAAACAAAAACAGTGTATGAAAATGGGCTTTTTGGCCCAATAAGATGAAACTTAACCAAATAAGCTGAAAATCACTAGTCTAGCTTAAAATTCAATTCTAAACATAAAAGTCTGAAGACCCAAAAGCTGAATGTGAGCTTATCACAACTTAATTGAACAACAGCTTATTCTTAATGGGCTTTTTGGCCCATTAAGCTATAAGCCAATGCCATATGCTCTAATTTGACACACAACCTTCTTTTGAGATGCCTAAGAGATCTGTGAAAAGAAATTTCCAATAAGCTCAACCAATAAGTCAAAAATAAGCAAAGTAAAATTTCACTAAAAGACAAAATAGTCGACTTGGAGTTCTAGACCACCTCAGACCTTGATTCAAGTTGCAAAGGACTCTAAATGACTTAATTAAGACAAATCAATCAAGAAAAGTTTAATAAGCCAAGCCAAGTAAGCTGAATAAGTTGATAAGCACTTATGTAAAAGTCAAAGTAATTGGTTTTCTAGTCAAAGCTCAAAGTCAACCCCTCAAATGCTCCAGTATGAACAAATGGGTCAAATAAGGAACATCTATTACAAAATTAAAGTTGTTTCAAGTTTAAAGAAGCTAGAACAACCTATTGATAAGTTATCCTAAAAATAACACTATCAGTGGCTAACATCAGGGGAAAGGAGTTCCCACTGCTTTGACTATTTGACTTGATGATTCTAAGAGATCCAGTTGGATTCAATGGAAAAAAGGCACCCTTAAAACCAGTGAGTTTTAAGGAGTCAATATCAAGCAAGAAATCACAAATTGATCCTGCCAATAAGCACAAAATAAGCAAACAGTCACCAGATATGATATAGACCTAGAAATAAGCAGTTATGAACTTAAAAGCAGTTTAAGCATGAATAAGCCAACCAAAATGAACTAGATGCATACAATAATAAAGTCCAATAAGCACAAATAAACTTGTTTTAAACACTGGATCAAAGATTAGAAGCAGATTCAAGCTTATGCAGTTGACTGATGAACAAATGGTTATCCAAATATCCTTTTGCTGATCTAAATGACCACAAATCCATTTTCAAACCCTTAAATCCCTTTCCCTGGTTGTATTAACTTAAATTTAACACTTGTTAACCCTATTCTACCCTTAGATCTAGGTGTCCCAAAAATTTTAGCCAATATTACCAAGTAAAACAGATTTTATAGCCCTTTGATGGATTTAGGTTATTTAAACCACAAAATATGCAGATAATGAACCAATAGCACCTATGAGACAATAACCAACACAAAGCACCAAATTACTCCTACTCAAATCAACCCAAAACTTGCATAAGCAGTTAACCCAAACACCCTTTAATAATCTAATTCAACAAATTTTCAAAGGATTTGTTAGATTTAAACCACAAACCAAGTCCAAATCAACTAAATAACATCCAACAACCTCATATAAACAATATTCAACCACAAAGTCACACAATCACAGACAAATACTCAGATTCATAAAAAATCATGCAATTTTCAAAAAATGAAAATTTTTTAGAGATTCAAACCTCCAAGATGTACATCCACACCTTGGAATGTGTGAGCTTAGGTGAAAGCTAAACAAGCACCAACTTCCTTGTACCTGCTAAGAACAACAAACACAAAGATGAACACAAAAATAGATTATGACTTGATTTTTGGAAACAAGAGTTTTAATCCTTAAAACCTTTCCTAAAAAACAATCAAACAGATTAATGGAACTCAGACTTTAGCTAATCAAACACCAAACTTTCATAAAACACAAAAGGGAAATCACAATTTTCAGAAAACCAAACTTTTATTTCATAAAAAGGAATTACAAAGACTTAGCTAAAATCTGGAACAAAGGGACTCTCACATGTTGAGGTCTCCTTTTATAGACGACTTAGGATGATTCTAGAATGGAAATACAAGAGAAACCCTAGCTAGAAAATCTCAAAAATGCCCTTGAATGCTTCTAGATGATTGATGTGTATTGAGCTGTCAAACTTCATCCAAAACGTTCATTTAGCCTTTGGGACCAAGGAATGAGTCTAAATCGTTGATCTTGCCACGTGGTTTTGCTTGGAGAGGAAGTTGGGTTTTTATTGGTGGACGGGGTTGAGTGTGGGGTCACATGGTGAGTGGGAATTAGGAATTTTGGTGTGAGATGAGTTTGTGTGTGTGAATTAAGCGTGGGACTGGGTAATTTCAGTTTACCCTTTGTTTAAGTGGGAGGAGATATTGGGTTTCATAGGGTAAACAGTAACATGTTTGATCCGTTTTTAGTGGAGGGTTAATGTGTTTGGCGCATTTTTTTGGTTTGAATGTTTGAATATGGCAACTATGGTCCTCAAACTTTGGCAAAGGTTGTAAATAATGTTTTTCAGCTTTGATAACTCGTTTCCCATTGTAATATATGTTTATGAATTTAGGTTTTAGCCATAAAAACTTTTCAAACAAGGATTTAGGGCTTTTAACACTTTGATATAATTACAACTTTAGTCCTTTTGTTGTTTAATCCATTTTTAAAGGACTAAAAGTGTAATATTCTTGAACTTCTAGGGCTTCTTTGTATGTTGGACTTCATGAAGGACCATTATTGACAATTTAGTTTTGTTGAGGGACTAAATCCAATTCTTCAAAATTGGAGGACCTTTTTGTCATTTTGACAAACTTAAGGGACCAAACTTGTAATTATGAATATACAAGGGTATTAAGTATCATTTCTTCATAAATAAGGGATCAATCTTGTACATCTTCAAGTCTTCAAGAGTTTTTCTTTGATAAATCATAAACTAGGGCCCGGTTCATTGTGCGGCTTAGTTTCTCGTGTTCATTTTTCCTTGTTTCTTGTGATCTTTTGTCTTTTTCACGATTACCATACCTAAAGTACACAAGTAAACAAACACAAGCATATATATGGTATTTTATGACATTTTCATGCATTTAAAGCCCGAAAAGAACGATGAGATCATGTATAAATGCCATCTCATCACTCCCCCATACTAAATCATTGTCATGCCCTCACACAATGCTAGAATAAAGTATCTAAGCATCTCCAACATTCATTTTTATTACTCTTTATTGAAAAGTAAAACTTGCAACAATACTATGAATATGTGTAAAGACATAATGTATGATTTTCATCACGTGTGTGACTTTTAGGGTCAATGAATAGAAACAAGTGAATGTCTCATAGAGTAAAGTTAGTCATCCTTCATTGTCATACATTCCATGCTAAGTGAAAAATCGAGATCATTGTTGGTACAAGTCACAATGCTAACACTACTCATACGTCCAAATTATGTAATACTTTTTCTCCCCGCAATCCTAGTTATTAAGAAAAGAAAAAGGTTTCCAGAATTTTTTAACTATTTGTCATGGATCACAAGTGATTCATATTGACTTATTTGAGTATTTATTAGTCCGAAAATAAAGTAGCATGGTTTAATCGATAGTTAGCCGAAGGAAAAAATCTTTTAAAACGGCTTCTCGTGTATCTCCTTAAGTTCATATCTTGGCATAACTCGTTTCACGATTTGAGACCTTTCGCCGACCGATATTTGGCATGTACTTCATACTTTAAATCTTGGGAAGACGTTCTTGAAATTATGGTATTCTCTTCATATTTTGGAATTTCTTCACTTGACGTTTTGAGAGATTCTTCATACTTGGACCACGACTTCATCATTTGTCTTCAATCTTTATTTTGGATTTTGATATACAACGATCCGCCTCCTTTTAGGACTTGGATATATTTATCCTCATACCTTGTTAGGGTCTTTTTGGATAGACTTTCTCCATGATCTTTAGGGGAGTAATTGCTTTTCGTCGTGTGTCTCGATCCTTCATATTGATTTTGGAATAATGATTCTTCACATCATCTTGGATCTTTAGTAACAAAATAGAGCTCCTCATGCCTTGTTAGGGACTTTTTGGATCTTCACCAATCTTCGCATCCCGCATCAATAAGTTATACCTTGGCTATGAACTCTATTCAACCCTGAGCAACTTTTAAACGATCTTGTGCTAGAAGCTAAGTAACCTTTCAAATCGTACGACCATACTTATTGCAATTATTTTATTCCTAATGCATTGATCTTATGGGAGAAAAAGCCATAATTAAAAACATATGAGTTTTTGAAAGAACATTTTCATTTTCTACGTTTAGCATGATCACTTGTCTAACTCTATCACTTCTTGTTCTTCACTATTTAAAGACCTTTAATTAAAGAGACTCGTGAATACTTAGCCATGCAAGTCAAAATTAAGCCAAAATTTGGATTAGATTTCATTAAGACTATATCAAATCGAAGTTTTGGGTTTTCAAGCCACCTATAGGATCTTGCACTTTTTTGGACTTTTTCAAGTTTAGAGAATGCATTTTATAGTTCCCTTGATAAGTGACTTTCTAGGGATCAATTATAGGAACTTCCGAAAAGTTCTTGTTCTTAACCCGAATGAGCTAAGACTTTCGCGTTTTAAAGTTCCCTTTATAAAAGTTTAGCAAAACTTGATTCGAGCGGGTTAAGGAATGTAAAGGGCTCCAAATGCCCATCAAGTCAAAAATTAACTCTTATTCTACCCATCGGAAAATATACATTCGTGTCTTAAAAACACTTATGAAAACTAAGAAAAATTTAAAATTTGGCCATTTTTAGCCTTATTTGTAACAAAATAAAACAAAACGTTGAATGTTGGAAAACGTGAGGGCGAAGCAAAGCAAGTATCTATTTACCCCCCATACTAAAATTAAACATTGTCCTCAATGTTTCGAGTCTAAAGGTGGAGCACCCCCATACTAGAGACGAAGAGTCGAATGCTTAGGATCTAGCATGGAAAGGGTGATCAACAATATGTCTAAAGCCGTTTGTGAATTATGCTAAAAGATAATTGTTAGAAAAATAAAGGATATGTCATGGATTCGTGAAAAACTCTTCAAGCAAACGATCGAGGCTCACGTAAACGAACACGAGAGTCTTTAATCTTAGCGATGATGATGATTTAGATAACACATTCACAAACAACCACGAGACAATGAGTTGGAAGGGCACAAATCCCTCTCATTAACTACATTAGAAAGCGATAATATATACAATGGATAAGCATGGGATCTCCCCCACGAGGCACCTCGTTTTTGATTACCGAGTCATGAGATCGACTCGATCCCCTTAATGTTAATTATAATTGGGGAAGGTGACTTGGTCGAGGTCGTCCAAAGAAGGGACTTCCCCACCGAAGTAGTGCTTAAGCCTATTCCATTCACCTTGAAGTTAGGACCATCATTCTGAGCTAGCTCGATGGTCCCATAAGGAAACAATTGTGTTATGGTGAAAGGAACCGACCAACGAGATTTCAATTTCTCGGAAAATATCTTCAAACGAGAGTTAAAAAGTAACACTTGATCACCAACGTTAAAAACCCGGTTTTTAATCTTTGCATCATGAAACTTTTTAGTCTTTTTCTTTAAAAATCAATGAATTTTCATAAGCATTATCTCTTAATTCATCCAATTCGTTCAATTGTATTTTCCGGTGATCTCCCGCGGTCTTCAAGTCATAGTTTTCATGCTTAAGGGCCCAATATGCCTTATGCTCCAATTCAATGGGCAAATGACAATTCTTTCCATAAACCAACTTATATGGAGTACAACCGATAGGTGTCTTATAAGCGGTCCGAAAGGCCCATAAAGCGTCATCGAGTTTGTCGGACCATGAAGCACGGTTTTCTCCAATCGACCTTTCCAAAATCCTCTTTAAAGCTCGGTTTGAAACCTCGACTTGCCCACTCGTTTGCGGGTGATAAGTTGTAGAAAGACGATGAGTAAATCCATATTTCTTTAAGACCTTCTCGAATTGTTCATTACAAAAATGGGTTCCACGATCGCTTATAATAGCACGAGGGGTTCCAAACCGAGAGAATAGTTGCTTCAAAAACTTTACTACCACACGAGCATCATTAGTTGGTAAAATCCTTAGCTTCCACCCACTTTGAAAGGTAGTCGACGACGACGAGGATATACTTGTTACCATGAGACGATTGTTGGGAATAAAATATAGCCAGTCTACTTGAGCGCTGACAAGAGTAAAACAAGCGTTGACAGGAGTAAAACAAACGCTGACAGATCAAGCGTTGACAAGACAAAGTCAAGCGTTGATACATTGAAGACAAGCACTGATGGAAGGATATGATCTACACGTTTATTATGTTCTATATTACTTCTAGTAAAGATAGGAACAACAATGTATTTTCTATATTTATCTTTACCTAGAATAGTTGAGACGTAGATTATTGTACAAGGCTTCTTATGTCTATAAAAGAAGACCTTTAGGTTATTGTTCAGATAAGTTTTCATACGTTAACACTTTCATTGTAAGCAAGTTTGATATCATTAATCAAAGTGAAAGTTTATTTACATCTTGTGTGTTCTTGTTTAAGTGTTAATTCCGCATAACACTTAGATTGTCATATACATATACAAAGGTTTCTCTAAGTGTATTACTTGATCTAATCTCGTATACATAAAGCTAAGTCGATCTAAGTTTGGGATCAACAAGTGGTATCAGAGCTTGTTGAGGAACTTTTGATCTTAAAGAATACAAGAACCCTAAAATCACCAAAACCTTAACTTTCTCAAAACCCTAAACAACATCATGTCAAATCCAGAAATAACCTCTTCCTCCTCACCTTTGCCAAACATCAAGATTCCCATGCTTGATGCAACCAACTTTAAATTGTGGAAATTCAACTTTGAGCAATATCTGGGGATCTATGACTACACTCTCTGGGAGATCATTGAGTATGGAAACACATTCATTAGAGCTGAAAAGGTTGCTGCTGCTATTGCTACAAGAACTGCTGTTGCTGGATGTCCAGAAGCAGATAAGAAAGAAAAACCTGGTGATGGTAGAGCTGTGTCTGCTGAAGACATAGCAAAGAGAAGGGTTGATATGAAAACCCTAAATATTCTGAAAGTCTCTTTGGGACAAGAGAACCAACATAAATACAGAGGTTATGATTCTACTAAAGACCTTTGGGCAGCTCTTGAAGTTGTATATGGTGGCAATGAAGATATTAGGGAAGAAAAGAAGAAACAACTCATGCATGATTATGCTGTTTTCAAAGCTCAACCCAATGAGAAGCTTAGCAGTGTAGGAAGCAGATTGCTTGACATTACAAGCAAATTGTCCTTCATGGGGACACAACTTGGTGATGTTGACATTAATGCCACTTTTCTTAAAAGTCTTGGTGATGCGTGGAAGATTGAGGCAAGATCCATACTTGCCAACAACACTCACAAAAGTTCTGCTTTTGATGACATTACAACAAACTGAGGCTGTTAGAGAATGAAACCCTTTTGGAGCATGGAAGTAGATCTACTAATAGTAATATGGCCTTCTTCTCACATAGTGAAGGTCAATTTAATTAGAAGGATTCTTACATGCATCCAGTTACTGGATCATCATGTGTCAACGCTGGAACATGTCCTGTCAACGCCTCCTATTCAGACGCTAACACATACAAAAGTGACTCACCAAGAGTTAAACCTGCTGGTTTGGATCTAGATACTGTATGTGCTTATATTTCTTCGTTGCCTAATGGTTCTATGATTACATATGAGGACCTTGAGCAGATAAGTGATGAGCACTTGGAGGAGATGGATATTAAGTGGAACATGGCTCTTGCTAGTATACGGGCAAATAGATGAAGCAAAAGGTTTAAGAAGAAGATGACCTTCAATGCAAAGGACACTGCTGGATTTGATAAATCCAAGGTTGAATGCTACAATTGTCATCGTACGAGGCACTTCATGAGGGAATGTAGATCCCCTAGAAGATCTGATGCTGGCAATCCCTCAAGCCAAATGGTTAAGGCTCAGGATCCTAAGGCCATGGTTGCAGTTCATGAGATTGATGGTATGGGATGGGATTGGAGCTATTTGGCTAAAGATGTAGAAGAGGATAAAGATTTGGTTGCTGAAATTGAAGAAGAAGAGCATGTTCAATATGCTCTTATGGATCCTCTTCATCAGATAATGAGGTATACGATGATGCATTCTGTAGTAAGGGTTGTAGGTTAAATACTGAGAAACTTAACAAAGAGGTGGTTAGATTGTTAGATGATGTGAGTACTGAGAGATGCAAAGTGTCTAACTATCAATTAGCTCTCACTCAAACTGAGAAAACAGTTTCTAAATACAAGAAAATGGAGTTTGATCTAAAAGATAAAATAAATATCTTAAAACATGAATTAGATGCTAGTAATGATGTTAGGAACATCATGGAAAGGGTTAATAGTGATCTACAGGCTAAGTTAGATGAGGCCATTAAGAATAAAGATAATGTTGGCCTTAAAATTCAGAGATTTGATAGGGCCACACAAACCCTAGGAGAATGCGTTAATAAACAAAGGGATCCCAAGGACATGACTGGGATTGGGATGAAAGACTACTCTGTGGTTCCACCACCAGCTGGTGACTTCTATGGTGTCCAACAAAAGGACCTATCTTGGACTGGTTTACCAGAACTCCAAGAGGAGGAATTCATTCCTCCACTAAGAGTTGTTACTCCAGTTGAAGAGTATCAACAAAAGTATACTAACTTAAATGCATGGAAGAAAGCCAACCCTACCTTATTTGTTAAGGGTGGATTATTATGTGAAAGTCCTAATGAGTCAACCCCCATTAAAGTTACAAACCCAATCACTGGTAAGGCTGTTGACCTTGGCTCAAACACTGTTAGAAAACCTAGCATTAAGTATGCAGAGATGTATAGGAATACTAGGTCACCTAAGAGCCAAGTTAGCAATGATGGAACATGCTTCTTCTCTTCTAGACCTAGGGTTGTGTCTAGAAAATCCTGTTACACTTGTGGTAGCTTTTCACATTTAGCATCTAAGTGTGTCAACTCTTCTAAAGTCAACGTTGTTAGAAAGTCAAACGTTGTCAGACCCAAACCTTGTGTGCAGCAAAGCCCACAAGTTGTCAGACCTGCCCCATTCTTCACTAGAGGGTCTAACACTCATGGACAAAGACCATTTCAAAAGACAAATACTTGGTCTAATAGGCAATGGGTTTCTGTAGCAAACCCTAGGTTCAACGCTGACAAGGGTAATTTCAGCGTTGACAAGACCAAATCCAATGCTGACAGAAACGAGACCAGACCTAAATATTTGCAACCACTGGGTAAGGGGTCAAAGGCTTCTTCAAGCTTGACATGGAGACCAAAGAAAGATCAAAACCCTAATGATAATGGGATTTCAATGATCTGCAACAGATGTAATTACATTTCAAAGGTCATTACAAAACCTATTAGGGTTAACTGGGTATTTCATCCAAAGAGGGATGAACAAGGGGTTGTTATGAGAACTAAGTCTGTTCTTGTTGAACAACCAGATGAATCTAAGTCTGCTAAGGCTTGGGTTCCCAAATAAAACTAACTTGTTTTCTTTATGTGCAGGGCATTCAAAAACAGGTCAATGATTATGGATATTGGGACAGTGGATGCTCAAGGCACATGACAGGGAAGGAAGATTATCTAACTAACTTCACTCCCATTAAGGATGGTGATAAGGTTTACTTTGGAGGCGGATATGGTACTATCACAGGCAAAGGAACACTTCTCACCAAGAACTTATGTTTTGAGAACGTATTTTTGGTAAAGGAACTTGATTACAATCTTTTTAGTGTATCACAAGTTTGTGATAACAAAAATAAAGTTCTGTTTACTGATACTAAATGTTTGGTGTTAAGCAAGGATTATAAGATCCCTGATGAGAAATATATTGACTATAGAACACCTAGACATACAGACATATATAATGTGAATCCGAATGGGATTAGAATGAATAGTAATATGTCATGTTTTTATGCTAAAGCTTTAGTAGATGAAAGTAATCTATGGCACAAGAGACTAGGGCACATAAACTTCAAGAATATAAACAGGCTTGTGAGACTTGTCTTGGTTGATGGCTTGCCTGAAAAGGCTTTCCACAATGACCACTCTTATGTTGCATGTCTTAAAGGCAAGCAGCACAAGGTCTCATTCAAGTCCAAACAGGTGCACTCTAGTACTAGACCTCTTCACTTGCTTCATATGGACCTATTTGGTCCAACCAATATAGAAAGTTTGGATGGTAAATCAACTGCTTTGTCATCACAGATGACTTTTCTAGGTTTACTTGGACTTTCTTTTTAGCTATGAAGAGTGATACAGCTGACACTTTAATTGATTTTATCACTCAGATTGAGAAGAAGACTGGTAATGAATTTAAAATGCTTAGGAGTGATAATGGTGGTGAATTTAGGAATAAAGTGTTTTATGATTTTTGTGCCAGGAAAGGAATTACTAGGCAATTTAATGTTGCCAGAACCCCTCAGCAAAATGGGGTTGCAGAAAGAAAGAATAGAACCCTAATTGAAGCAGCCAGAACCATGTTGGCTGATGCTAATTTCCCTATAGCTTTCTGGGCTGAGGCTGTTAATACAGCTTGCTATGTTCAAAATAGAGCATTGGTCAACAAAATACAGAACAAAACACCTTATGAGTTACTTTGGGGAAGAAAACCTAATATTGGTTTTCTCAGACCTTTTGGTTGTCATGTAGTTGTTTTAGATACTAGTGATGCCTTAGGTAAATTTAGTGCAAAAGGTGATGAAGGCTATTTCATGGGGTATTTAGTGCAGAGCAAGGGATATAGGGTTTATCTTAAAAAGGAAAAACGTATTCTTGAAAGAGTACATGTTAGGTTTTTAGAGAGTAAACCTAGTGATCTTGAAAGTGGTCCAAATTGGTTGTTTGACTTGGAACCTTTATCTAGGACTTTAAATTATATGCCTGTCACTAATCCAGACATTGTGAAGGTAACTTCAAATATTGTGGAAGAACAAGTTGTTGATGTTTCAGGTACACAGGTTCATGAAAAGGTTGGATCACAAGCAGAAAAGTCATCTCCTATACTAGAGTATGTCACAATTCCCATATGGACAGATGCTTTTGCTGCTGCTGGAAAAGATAATGGTGGTCCCCAAGTACCACCAGATAACAACATGCATGGTCCTTCAGGCGCTGAAAAAGGCAAATCTAGCACTGACAAGACCAATTCAGACGTTGATGGCTCAGACGTTGACAACAACAGTTCAAGCGTTGTTAGCCCACACGCTGACAACCAAGGTTCAGGCGTTGACAACACTTTTGCGCATCTTTTCTCTTCTATATTTGAACAAGGTGAACCTTCTAATTTATATGAAGAGGTTCATCCTCATATTGATGAAAGAGAGTCTGAAGAAGAAGATATTGGCAACATGGATAATGAGATTGAAGACACCAGACTTTTTGAAGGAGGAGTTCTCACTTATACTATGAAGAATCACCCTACTTCTCAAATCATTGGTGATATTTCAGACTAGAAGATCTCATCAAGGTCTTGGTGGATTTATTGCCAATATTCACAAGAAGGTTGATACCCCTCTTGTGCAAGCATGTTTGTTTGCCTGTTTTCTGTCACAACAGGAACCCAAGAAGATATTTGATGCTCTCAAAGAACCAAGTTGGGTGGAAGCAATGCAGGATAAGCTTCACCAATTTACAATTCAGGATGTTTGGGAGTTGGTTGATTGTCCCAGATATGTCAGACCTATAGGGACAAGATGGGTTCTAAGAAACAAGAGAGATGAAAGAGGTATTGTGGTCAGAAACAAGGCAAGATTAGTGGCTCAGGGATATACACAAGCGGAGGGGATAGACTATGAGGAGGTCTTTGCACCAGTTGCAAGGATTGAAGCTATAAGGATCTTTCTAGCCTATGCATCCTGCATGGGCTTCACTGTCTATCAAATGGATGTCAAGAGTGCCTTCCTCTATGGAACAATTGTTGAGGAGGTATATGTGATGCATCCTCCTGGTTTTGAGGATCCAGAGAATCCAGACAAGGTGTATAGAGTCAAGAAGGCTATGTATGGACTTCATCAAGCCCCAAGAGCATGGTATGGTACTTTGTCTACCTATTTGGTGGACAATGGATTCAAAAGGGGCACCATAGATCAGACACTGTTTACAAAGAAGAAAGGTAAGGATGTGTTGCTTGTTCAGGTCTATGTTGATGACATCATTTTTGGGTCTACAGATCCAAAGATGAGTGAGGATTTCTCCAAGCTTATGACAGATAAATTCAAGATGAGTGCTATGGGGGAGATGAACTTCTTTCTTGGGTTACAAGTTCAGCAGAAAGAAGATGGTATCTGCATCTCCCAGGATAAATATGTGGCAGAGATCTTGAAGAAGTTTGGCTTTTCTCCACATGAAAAGAGGGCTACTACTCCTATGGATAGAGAACACCCTTGGGGAAAGATTGGAGATGGAAAGGATGTTGATGTCAGGCACTATAGATCAATGATTGGTTCATTGATGTATCTCATAGCCTCTAGACCTGACATCATGTTTGCTGTGTGTGCTTGTGCACGCCATCAAGTGACTCCCAAAGAATGTTACCTTTATGCTGTCAAAAGGATCTTTAGGTACCTAAGATGCTATCCTAGTCTTGGCTTATGGTACCCAAAGGATTCACCATTGGAGCTGATTGCATATTCAGACAGTGACTACGGAGGTGATAAGTTTGATAGAAAATCCACAACTGGTGGATGTCAGTTTCTTAGGAGCAGGTTAATATCTTGGCAATGCAAGAAACAAACAGTGGTGGATAATTATACAACTGAAGCAGAGTATGTGGCTGCAGCTGCTTGTTGTAGACAAGTTTTGTGGATTCAGAACCAGCTGTTGGACTATGGGTATAATTTCATGCATACCAAGATATTTGTTGACAATAACAGCACATTATGCATTATTAAGAATCCTGTACATCATTCTAAAACTAAACACATAGAAATTAGACACCATTTTATAAGATATTGTTTTGAAAAGGGTTTAATACAACCAGATAAGGTTGACACCGAAGAGAATGTGTCGGATTTACTAACTAAACCTTTTGATACTGGGAGGTTTCAATACTTGGTAACAAGTATTGGGATGATCAATCTCACATAATATGTGTTTTGGAGTCTTTTTGTAAAAGTATGTACAGGATAATGCATTATTATTGGTCTTTTTGAGGATTTAGATTTTCCACTATATTTTTCTAACACTAACAAAGTTTGCTTGAACGCTGATAAGTGTTTTTGTGACGTTGTCAGCAATATATTTGTCTAACGCTGACAAAGCTTCCCTCAACGCTGTCAAGTGTTATCGGGGCGTTGTCAGCAACAATGTTAGTTTTGTGGTTTTCAATCTAAATGTGCAGGTGGTGTTAGCAGTATACCATTGGATACAGAGTTGCTTATGGATCATTGGAGAAGCATTTGGACATGTTTTTATTTATGGATGATGGTTGGAATTTTTAATTCCTCTCTTGACATAAATTTTTTATGTTCATGCATATTTTCAGCAACATATGTATCATAGTTTAAGGGGAGGTTTTAGGAACCTTTAGGATGTTTGGGTATCCATATGATACTCTTATCACAATTCTAGATTGTGTCCACAGGTGAGTATGAGTTAGTTTACTAAATCATGAGGCACTATAGCATGCAAAGTTGATATACTATGCATGCTGCCAAGACATTTTTGGCCTAGAATTGGTTGTGGTCTTCTGGGAGACTTGGGAATGATTTTATCATGGGTTTTACCTGGGAGTAACAAGGAATTTTATAAGGTAACTTAGTTGTTAAGAGTTTTGGTTAGCTAGGGACACTAGAGGACTGTTATGTCTATCTTGCATCAGCAAGTGTGCATAACTGGACAGTGCTTGCCGCCCTATAATAATTATCAACTTTTTGGTTATCTTCTCTAGGGTAAATTACTTTGTTAAGGTCATTTTTCATTTTTATAATTTTTTATTTTTGGACGCTGATAAGTATTTTTCCAAGCGTTGTTGTGACCAATTTAGACGCTGACATGGCTTTGGCAAACGTTGGCAAGAATATAGCCGTTGGGCGTTGATAGGTTATTTTTGACCGTTGACACTCAATGGGACCTACCCAGTTGTTACTTTTTGACATATTTTTAGGCCGTAATTTTTGGAGCAGATAACTCTCATTTAATGCATGAGATAAACTTATTCTTTTTCAATATTTTCATGATTGCATTTTAAAAATACTTGCCTATTTTTGGGCCGATCACATGCATTTTCTTCTCCTATATATTTGGCTCCTATTTTAAAAAAGGGTACCTATTATTCTTGTCTAACACAATTTTCTCCTATAAACTTCATCTTTATCAATCATTAATAGCAGCTTTCAACAATGGCACCAAAGTTTAAACCAAGTGATTTGGAATTGGGGTTCAGAAGTCAACACAACATGGTTGCATATCTTGAAGCTGATGATACTATGTTTCCCCAATACACACAAATGGTGGCGTATTTGAACGCACCCCCCTTTAGGTATGCTCTTTCTCATGCTCCACTCATTCCTGTCACACATATTAAACAGTTTTGGAACAATGTCAGTTCTCTACAGTTAATAGAGTGACTACATTATCTTCTATTGTTCATGGGCGCACATGGGTGGTTACTGAAGCTCTGGTTCGCCAAGCTTTGCATCTTGATGATGCATATGGTATAACCACCCTCCCCATTAGTGAAATAGAACAAGGACTAAGGGCTTTGGGTTATCCTTTTCCTGCTGAAGGAACTTTAAATAAATATCATAAACAAGAGTTTCCCCCCCAGCCTGGAAGTACCTAATACATGTCCTTTTGCAATGTTTGAGTCCCAAGTGCACTGCACACAATGAGATCAATAGATCTATTGCCAGTGCTATTGTGTGCATTGCTACTGGGCAAACATTTAATTATTCCAAAATTATTTTTGAGGCATGTGTAAAAATAAAGGGAACAAAAGGACTTTAGCTTATCCCAGATTTTCACAAATGGTTTTTGATGTCCAAGGTTACTGCACAAGGGATCATGATGATTTCTATGAGATCCCTGTGCAAAAGAAAGCAATTTTTATGAAGATGAACTCACCCCCACATCGTGACTTACCCCTAACCCCTGCTATGATTGTTGTCATTGAAGCAGCACAACCCCAACCAGACCCTCAACCCCAAATTGACCCAATACTTGAACCATTACCTTCACCACAACATATGCAAATTGACCAAGAACCCTTCGACGCTGACACATTAAATGTTGGCGTTGATGTGCCTATTTCAAACGTTGACACAAATCCTTCACAGACCCAAACACCCCTTAACCAACCCACATCCACCCAATCTACATCTTCTTCTCCCCCAACATAATATAGGTTACAAAAACGCCAAAGGACTACTGGAGTGTTCTCCTCTAGTGGTCCTAGCCATGTAGCAGAGAGAACCACTACCACAAGTGTGGTTGGTGCTATGGATGAGGCTGGGACTATTGGTTCTGGCATAGAAGCTGGCCAAGACAGTCCTACCATAATTAAGACCTCATCCATGCCCAATGAATCTAACTTGGGAGGTCAAATACCCATTTTAGAAGAGGGCAGATTGGAACCAATGACCCTAATGGAATTGACGACTGTCTGCATGAGCTTGCAAAAGCAAAATGCAGACTTGGTACAAGTTGTCAGCACACAAGGCCTTGAACTCAAGCAATTAAGGGAGAGGATTGTTATTTTGGAAACAGCTCAGTCAAGGAGAAGGCAGACAAGGGTCCTTTTATCGGAGGAGGATTCTTACAAAGGGGAGGAAGCTGCTACAGAGCCTGTTAATTTGAGTGATAAAGGCTCACATGAAGCTACTACAGAACCATTTGTTGAGAGTGGAAAAGGTTCATATGATGAAGAATCTTTGGGTGTTGCTGAAACCCTCACTGAGTTGAAGAAACAGACAGGTTTTGATACGTCTCTAGTCTCTCCTACAAACTTAAATTTGTCATTTACAGCCATGTTGGAGGAAATTGAAAGAGGCGTTGAGACAGGTACTTTGGGCGTTGACAAGACAGATTTGAACGCTGACATGAGTATCTTGGGCGCTGACAAAGCAAAATTGGGCGTTGACAGACCTACAAATGAGGTTGATGTATTCCAGTCATCATCCATCATCAAAGAGGTTTCTTAACAGGTATTACCATCTACCTTACCAACAGTTGATCCATTAGATAAGGGTAAGGGTATTATGGTAGAAGAAGTTGTTCCAAAGAATGCAGCACAAATTGAGTTTGATAGAAAGTTGGCTGCACAAATTGTGGAACAAGAAAGAAAGGAGGTGGGTGAATCACCTTTGGTTGTCACTTTAGAAGAGCAAGAAGTAAGTGATGAAGCCAGTTCAGACTCAAGTCTTATGATCATAGAACAACCAGAAAGGCTTGAGTATGGTGATGAATTGGCAAAAGAGAAGTTGAATGAGCTGAAATTACAGGTTGATTTTGATATGCCAAAGGTTGTTCAGATGTACCATGCTTGGGAAGATAGGAGTATAGAGAATCCACATTTGACCATTTCAGATCAGATATGGGTTTAGAGATTCTTCTCAGAGTACAAAAGGATTGAAAGGTCATTCTGAAACACAAAGCAAGCAATGTTCTCTCAAATTTGAAAAAGGATAGAAGGGAGTTGTACTGCATGTTGCTCAGATGTCATGAAACAGGGTGGACTTATAAGAAGTTGATTGTATTGACATTTGAAGAGTTGGAGTGCAGAGCTTATCCCATTTGGGTTAGAGTGCAGGAAGAAAACACTCTAAGACTTCTTTCTGATGAAAGAAAAGAAGAACTTGCAGAGGAAATGGAGCTTAAGAAGGCAATGTTTGTTCCCAGACCAGTAAAAAAGGGAGTTCCTCTTGAGTTTCCCAAAGATATGGATCCATTACATCCAAGTGAAGCTGTTATAAGAAAGAGCCTCAAGCTCTCACCATTAGAAGCTTCAGATATGGTACAAGTGTTACCACATGATTCCAGAAACCCTATTATAAGCTATGAAGAAGATGAATGTGGGTTTTGGAAGATTGGCAGGTATGGAAAAGAGGTTCACACGTTTACCACCCTTATATCTTTGTTTGCAAGTTTTGACAGAGAAGACTTGGTAGACCTATGGAGATTGTTAGAGGCCAAGTATGAGATTGAAGCACCAACTTCAGTCAATGGAATAAAACTGTGGTCAACATTCAAGAGAATGTGTGGACCAACAGATGAGGATTCTGCTATTTGGAAGGATCTTGAAGATGACCTCAGTGGTCTTCAATGGAGATTGTATTCAGCTGCTGGTGTTTATTATTTGAGTTCTACAAAGTTTGCTGAGTATCTACTTGTAGATGGTCAGTATTTCATGTCCAAGGAAGTCTTGGAGAAGATGAAGAATACACAGCTGGAAATTGATTATTCAAGTGACGTGGCCAAAGACTTGATCAGATTTATTTATTACCAATATGAGAAGGTTTGTAAGATTCCTCCTAGTCCTTAATGTTTATTCAGAAACTTGATTACTAGAGTAGATATCAAGTTTAGGGGAGGATTGTTGGGAATAAAATATAGCCAGTCTACTTGAGCGCTGACAAGAGTAAAACAAGCGTTGACAGGAGTAAAAAAAACGCTGACAGATCAAGTGTTGACAAGACAAAGTCAAGCGTTGATACATTGAAGACAAGCATTGATGGAAGGATATGATCTACACGTTTATTATGTTCTAGATTACTTCTAGTAAAGATAGGAACAACAATGTATTTTCTATATTTATCTTTACCTAGAATAGTTGATACGTAGATTATTGTACAAGGCTTCTTATGTCTATAAAAGAAGACCTTTAGGTTATTGTTAAGATAAGTTTTCATACGTTAACACTTTCATTGTAAGCAAGTTTGATATCATTAATCAAAGTGAAAGTTTGTTTACATCTTGTGTGTTCTTGTTTAAGTGTTAATTCCGCATAACACTTAGATTGTCATATACATATACAAAGGTTTCTCTAAGTGTATTACTTGATCTAATCTCGTATACATAAAGCTAAGTCGATCTAAGTTTGGGATCAACAACGATGGGAACCCCATAAAGTCTATGCCCCAAATGTAAAAAATCTCACACACTTGAATTATGTTTTGCGGCATTTCATCACGTTAAGACGATTTTCCTTGACGTTGGCAAGAATCACACGACTTCGCAAGTGCCAGTGCATTACGATAGATCGTAGGCCAAAAGAAGCCAACATCGAACACTTTCTTAGCCGTGAGATTAGCATCGTGGTGACCACCCGTGGGTCCCTCGTGACAAGCTCTATGGATGTTAGAAGCTTCGGTACCAAATACACAACATCGAATGAGTTGATCCGCACAAACCCGAAAGAGATAAGGGTCGTCCCAAAAATAGAACTTGACGTCACGAAAGAATTTTCTCTTTTGTTGTGTCGTCATACCCTTGATTATGAAATTCCTCGCATGGTAATTTGCAATGTTGGCAAACCATGGGGTGGTGTCTTTAGGATTCACTACACCGAGAGTCTCGAGAGGAAATGTTTTAGTAATTTCCTTATTCTCGAAAACATGTTTGTGAGAATCTTCTAGAAGAGAGAGATAATCGGCCGCTAGATTCTCGGCTCCTTTTTTGTCAAGCACGGTGACATCAAATTCTTGGAGGAGGATCATCCAACAAAGCAATCTTGGCTTAGCGTCTTGCTTAGCTAAGAGATACTTGATAGCCAAATGGTCCGTATACACGATGCTTTTAGTTAAGACGAGATAAGGTCGGAATTTCTCAAAAGCATAGACCACGACAAGGAGTTCCTTTTCCGTTGTGGTGTACTTAAGTTGAGCCTCGGTCACCGTCTTACTAGCATAATGGATAGGACGGAAGTGCTTTTCATAACGTTTCCCTAAGACGACCCCTATTGCATAATCACTTGCATCACACATGATTTCAAAGGGTAATTCCCAATTAGGAGCAACAATAATGGGAGCTTCGGTAAGTTTCCTTTTAAGAGTTTCGAAAGCTCTAACACAATCCTCATTAAAGTTAAAAGGAGCATCCTTCTCGAGAAGGTGTGTCATAGGTCGAGAAATTTTCGAAAAGTTTTGATGAAACGAAGATAAAAGCCCGCGTGGCCTAGGAAACTCCTAACTCCCTTGAAGGTTTTGGGATTAGGTAACTTGGTGACGACGTCTATCTTAGCTTTATCGACCTCAATCCCCGCTTTCGAGACCTTGTGCCGTAAGACGATTCCTTGTTTACACATAAAATGACATTTTTCCCAATTAAGCACAAGGTTGGTTTCTTCACAACGTTTTAACATTTGCTCGAGATTAGATAAACACGACGTTAACGAATTGCCAAACACCAGAAAGTCACCCATAAACACTTCCATCGACTTCTCGATCATATCATGAAAAATAGCCATCATACACCGTTGAAACGTACCCGGTGCATTGCAAAGTCCGAAAGGCATTCTACGATAAGCAAACGTTCCATAAGGACTCGTAAACGTAGTTTTATTTTGATCACAAGGGTCGATAGCGATTTGAAAGTAACCGGAAAAACCATCTAAAAAGTAATAGAATTTATTTCCCGCGAGTCGCTCTAACATTTGATCCATGAAGGGCAAAGGAAAGTGGTCTTTACGAGTGGCGTCATTTAAATTTTGATAGTGAATACACACCCTCCAACCGGTCACAACACGAGTGGGAATTAAATCATTGTTTTCATTGGATACAACGGTCATTCCTCCTTTTTTAGGGAGACAATTGATTAGGCTCACCCATGGGCTATCGGAGATAGGATAAATCATTCCCGCGTCAAGAAGTTTTAAGACTTCATTTTTTTTGACATCGTGAATTTTGGGGTTTACCCTTCTTTGACTTTGAATTGCGGGTTTATAGTCCTCCTCCATTAAAATCTTGTGAGTACAAAATTTTGGGTCAATACCCTTAATGTCGGAAATTTTCCACACAATTGCCCCTTTATGAGCTTTAAGAACTTTCAAAAGTGTGGTTTTTTCATCATTAGCAAGATCTTTTGCAATAATAACCGGAAACTTGTCATCACCTTCCAAGAATGCGTATTCAAGGTGAGATGGAAGATCTTGCAATTCAAGGATAGGCGGTTCCTCGATCGAAGATTTTTGTTCAACACTCATAACTTCCATCGGGGGAAGAAATGGTGGAATAGAAGTATCATTAAAATTAATCACCTCATCTTCATTGTTGATTTCATTTGAAGTAAAATTGCCTCCTTGGAATGTAGTGAGATTTGGTGTAGAATTAGCAAGAATCGGATCCAAAATAGTGGGATTGCCACTTGACGAGCTATCAGAAAAACCTAACACTTCTTGTGAAAACTCATCACAAACCACATCAACTAAGTCAATGTGATTGTTGGTAGCGATTGCATAAACATGAGAAGGTGTCGAGTTTTGAGTAGCGTTTATAACAAGTTCCTCTTCGTTGAATCTCAAAGTAATAGTTCTTGCATAAACATCGATAAGCGATCTCGAGGTGTCTAAAAATGGACGACCTAAAATTAGAGGAACTTGAGGATCCGCGGGGATGTCAACTACTATAAAATCAACAGGATAGTAGAACTTGCCCACTTTCACGAAAACACCTCGGCTACTCCACATGCTAAGATCGTAGAATGATCGGCCATCTCGATAGACATGTTCGAAGGAGTAAGAGCCGGAAGCGAAAGCGATTTCCAAATGGAAAATGGCATCAAATTAATGCTCGCACCAAGATCGGCCAAGGCGAGGCATTCTTTCATATCTTGTATATCACAAGGAATGAGAAACTTCCCGGGGTCACCAAATTTTTCTGGTATTCGATTAAGATAAACTAAAGAACAATTATCAAGCTTTGAAAGCTTTTCCTTATCGTTCATCATACTTTTAAAAATGGAAGCGAAACGAGGCATATATAACAACACGTCGGCTAAACTTACATCAAAATGAACTTGTTGAAACATTTTTATAAAAATCTCGATTTGTTGTTTGTTACGTTCTTTCATTTTCTCTTTGTTTCGTCTCAATGGGTAAAGTAAGTGTGGTGTGGGTTGGGCATTAGGAAACGGCCTTGGAATCTCAGGTTCCATAATTGGTATTGGTTCAACCGTAGGTGTGGTATGAGCGGTACTTTGTGGGCTTGTGATATGGTCCTTTTCCACCATCACCTCGGGCTCTTTCTCGATTTCCTTCTCCGTAGAAGTACTTGGACGAGAGATTGGTTCCTTGAAAGTTTTACCACTACGAGTAGTAATAACCTTCATTTCTCCCTTCGGGTTTGCAATGGTATCACTAGGAAGACCACCCGAGGAAGAGGGTTTACACATGATTGCTTCAAACATTTTTTCCATTCTGTCTTTAAATTTTGATTACCTAGCATCCGCTTTTAACAACTCTTGCTTAATCTCCATTTGTCCTTGTTCTATTTTTTGTTGATTTTGTTGAAGACGTTGAACGTTTCCTTCCATTTTGTTAGCATGAGTTTTCAATTCATTACCAAGTTCGTTTTTAAGCTCGTTTTTCAACTCGGATCTTAAGCTAATCATCTCACGTTGCATGTTATCAAACTTAGCATCGTTTGCTTTTGCATAATCCAAAAATTCTCCATTAATATTTTTTGTGTGAGCATTTTGAAAACCTTGTGTAGTGTTTTGAAAATCAAGGTTTGGTTTTGATTTGAAACTTTCCCAATTCCACTTTGATAATTCCCTTTGTTGTAGTTATGTGAATTGCCTTGATAACCACCATTTTGATAGTTGTTAGCATTTTGATTTTGTGGAGCTTGATTTGGGTGGGAACCTTGGCCGTATTGGTTGTAAGTTCCCGTTGCTACGAAAGCACTCGAAGTGTTACCACCGGCAGTAATGTACTCGGAAAGATCATGAGCTCCACCACAAGATAAACAACTCTTTTCAACCGCTTTAACTGATGTGCAATTCAAAGCATCTTGTGCTTGCTAATGTATCATAAGCGTCGAAAATCTATCGAAAACCGATTTTTCTCATTAGCTTCATCATGTAAGGCATTAATGTTACGAGACGATGACGATGACGAGGAACCCATATTGGCAACACTTGGTGTGTTACGAGGGTTGTAAACCTTAGATCTATTCTCGATAATCTTTATAGCTTCATCGGTCGTTTTGCACAAAAAATTACCACCCGCGGCGGCATTCAAATAATCTTGTTCATGATCATTAAGCCCATTATAAGAAGTATATATTTGATGCAATTCTGAAAAATCATGGTGTGGACATTCATGTAACATTTCCTTAAATTGTTTCCATGCCATTGAAAAACTTTCATTATTACGTTATGTAAACCTTGAAATCTCATTTTTCAAATGTGTTGTTTTAGACGATGGAAAAATTGGTTTACAAACTTAGAGACGAGATCACCTCATGTCAAAATCGAATTTGGCGATTCTTTCTCGAGCCAAATTTTTGCGGGTCCATCCGACGAGTATGGAAACAACATCATCTTAATGGCGTCATGCGGAACATCCTTAAACTTGCTTGTTGCGGTGAGACGATTAAAATTCCTTATGTGATAATGCGGGTTGTCTTTCTCATGACCTCTAAACTTGTTTGCTTGTAACATCGACATCAAAACCCGTCTTAATCTCAAAATTCTCCGCAAGGATGGCGGGAATCACAATGGCTTCTCCAAAACCCTCGGTGGGTGCTTGAAGCAAATCCATCATAGTATGATTCGCCATGATGACTATTGGTTCTACAACGGGTTCGACAATTGGATTTTGTTCTTCAATCAAAGGATCTTGATTTCCTTGACTTTGACGACGTTTACGAGCTCGATTTGCTTGATTACGAGTTAGCATAAACTTGATGAAGAACGGGAGGTGAGCAAAGAAGATTCTTTTGGGTGTTTTGTGGATTTTAGAATTTTTTTTGTGTTTTTTATTGTTTTTATTTTTTTGGATTTTGTGTGTATTCGTAGACAACAATCTACCAAATCTTTTCTCGAATCAAACTCTTGATTAAAGAAGCCTCAAAAGAATGAAAACGATCACGTGGAGTGAACGCCTTCGATTGACTTTAGAAATTTGGTGAAAACCAAATTGTTCAAGCGGGTTTAATCACAAAGAAACCAAGCAAATATATATGATACGTAATAATACTTTGGGCGACAAAACCCTCGATTAGCCTTCAATCTCAAAATACTTACAAGCAAGCAGAGAAACGAGGCGGCGTGAAGCACTTAAGAGCCTTTTTTAGGGTATATTTTATAATACCTGCCTTATACCCACCTAATAGTTTGTATTTTTCAAAATCGAGCTTCACGAAAGTATTTATCTATTTTTGACTTTTTCTTTTTGTTTGAGATTCGAATACAATAATTAGGAGATCAAATCCCAATTAAGGTTGTGTTTTCACACTTTTGGAGATATTTTGTATTTGTTGTGATGCTTAATACAATATAGTAAGAATAATTTCACAAGAAAAACAAAAAAAACCGATAATACGTATTAGTAGAGTTCTACTAATACAAATACTATTTATGGTTAGTATTAAAAAAATGACAATTTAATCACGACACACCTCCCCGGCAGTGACGCCAAAATGATTTGTAGTATTTTACTACTCTTTAGAAAAAGAGCGTAAATAGCGGAGAGTATTAAGTGATTATTTAGGAAAATCAAGAACTAATGACCAAAAGGTGGAAGTTCATTTCCCAAGGAGGTATATGTGTGTGAATAATTCGTAATGATTTGAGATTAATATGAAAGAAAGAAGGGGTGAGAAAAGAGAATGACGGATACGTTAAAATTATGCTACGACGACAAAATTAAAAACCGTAAAAAGTGACAAAATAAAAATTAATTCTAAAAACTCCCAAAAAATATCTAAAAATCAATAAAAGTAAACTAAGGGTTTACAAATGATCAAAACTTTTTCAAACCTTTTAATTAATTAAATATTAATTTTTAAATGCTAATTAAAGCCCTAAAAATCCAAATAATTAATAAAAAGCCCAAATAAAGATTTTTCACTTTGTAAACCTCTAAAATGACTAAATTAGAATAAAAACTATTTTTATGAAATTTTAAACTAAGGAAAACTTTTTTAAATGATTAAAAACTATTAAATATTAAAATAATTCTAAAAATTAAGAAAATGATGCTAAAATTAATCGAAGAGTTTTAAAAATACTAACTTAATGTATTTGATCTAAGAAAAATATAAAAGTTGCAAAAATATTAAAAATGAAATTTAATAATAAAATAATATTAAAATAATATTAAAAATCTAAAAAATTATAAAAAATTCTAAAAACTTGCAAACTAGTTTATTTGAACCTAAATAAACACAAAATGAAAGTGAAATTACCAAAATACCCCTAATAGGCCCCCAAATGGGCTAAAAACAAAAACAGTGTATGAAAATAGGCTTTTTGGCCCAATAAGATGAAACTTAACCAAATAAGCTGAAAATCACTAGTATAGCCTAAAATTTAATTCTAAACACAAAAGTCTGAAGGCCCAAAAGCTGAATGTGAGCTTATCATAGCTTAATTGAACAATAACTTATTCTTAATGGGCTTTTTGGCCCATTAAGCTATAAGCCAATGCCATAAGCTCTAATTTGACACACAACCTTCTTTTGAGATGCCTAAGAGATCTATGAAAATAAATTTCCAATAAGCTCAACAAATAAGTCAGAAATAAGCAAAGTAAAATTTCACTAAAAGACAAAATAGTCGACTTGGAGTTCTAGACCACCTCCGATCTTGATTCAAGTTGCAAAAGACTCTAAATGACTTAATTAAGACAAATCAATCAAGAAAAGTTCAATAAGCCAAGCCAAATAAGCTGAATAAGCTGATAAGCACTTATGTAAAAGCCAAAGTAATTGGTTTTCTAGTCAAAGCTCAAAGTCAACCCCTTAAATGCTCCAGTATAAACAAATGGGTCAAATAAGGAACACCTATTACAAAATTAAAGTTGTTACAGGTTTAAATAATCTAGAACAGCTTATTGATAAGCTATCCTGAAAATAACACTAGTAGTGGCTAACAGCAGGGGAAAGGAGTTCCCACTGCTTTGACTATTTGACTTGATGATTCTGAGAGATCAAGTTGGGTTCAATGGAAAACAAAGACATCCTTAAAACCAGTGAGTTATAAGGAGTCAATATCAAGAAAGAAATCACAAATTGATCCAGCCAATAAGCACATAATAAGCAAACAGTCACCAGATATGATATAGACTTGGAAATAAGCAGTTATGAACAAAAAAAGCAGTTTAAGCATGAATAAGCCAACCAAAATGAACCAGATGCATACACAAGCTATAATAAAGTCTAATAAGCACAAATAAACTTGTTTCAAACACCGGATCAAAGATTAGAAGCAGATTCAAGCTCATACAGTTGATTGATGAACAAATGGTTATCCAAAAATCCTTTTGCTTATCTAAATGACCACAAATCCAATTTCAAACCCTTAAATCCCTTTACCTGGTTGTATCAACTTAGATTTAACACTTATTAACCCTAGTCTACCCTTAGATCTAGGTGTCCCTAAAATTTTAGCCAATATTACCAAGTAAAACAGATTTTATAGCCCGTTGATGGATTTAGGTTATTCAAACCACAAAATATGCAGATAATGAACCAATAACACCTATGAGACAATAACCAACACAAAGCACCAAATTAATCCTACTCAAATCAACCCAAAACCTGCATAAGCAGTTAACACAAACACCCTTTAATAATCTGATTCAACAAATTTTCAAAGGATTTGATAGCCTCAAAATATTGAGTCAAACAAGAATGCTCGGTCATATGTTTATTATGTATCGTATTTTAGAACGTTGTAATAGGTAGTAGATTAGTCGTGTTATACGGGCTTAACTTTAGGCTAAAGTTCATTGATATGTAACTAAAGCCCAAAAGGAAAGCCCGACCCATTAGACTATAGTCCATAAACAAGCCCGCATGTGGGTGGACTATATATACCCTTCCTAGCATGTTAGGAAGGTTGTTGGTCATTTAATTTTTACTCTCTAATCTAATCCTCCAAAAGTTCCAACCATTCTCTCTACTTTCTCTCACTACTTTCTCTCTCTAGAATTCATCTGTCTTCTACCTTTCTTTCTTGTTTAATCATCACGAATTGATGGGACAACAATTTGTATCAATCGCCATGGGGTAGTTTTGTGATTGATTGTTGTTATATCATTTGATTCGTATGATTTAATCCATACATCATCTAGAATTCAAATCTTTTTGTGTTTTTCGTGCTCTACATCTTGATTTACATCTCCTACATAGTTGTGGTAGGGATTTGATTGCTTTTGGTAGGTTAAAATCACGGATTTTTGTAAAAAATCTCACTTTTTTACCAAAAGTTTCGGAAAAGTACAAGCATTCCGACAGAATTCCATCGGAAAAGGGTTTGATATTCCGACGGTTAATCCGATAGAATTCCATCGGAAAAGGGTTTTAATATTCCGACCATTATTCCGATTTTGTATTCCGATAGATTATTCTGACATGTCATATTCCGACAGCATTCCGATACAATATTCCGATAGGTTATTCCGACAGGTCATTTCGATACAACATTCCGACAGCCTACATTCCGACAGCCTACATTCCGACAACATTCCGATGGACATTCTGATAGTACATTCCGATGAACATTCCGACGCCATGTTTAGCTAAATTTTGTTCGAGTATTTTTTAGACTTAGCCACCATCCAGACTAGTCTCGGAATATCGTTTACACGAAGATTAAAAAAAGAGTTAAAATTTTCCCGTCAAGTAAATTCAATTTTTTTCCATACTAGTTTTAGGACATTTGTAGCTCAATTTCAAAATTTGGCGATACAAAATTTTTTCGGTCTACCGTTTTGTCGGACTGAGGAATTTATTGTCGGACTGAGAAAAATACAAATTTTCGGAATTTCAACAACAACTCAATCACATCATATCTACTTAAGATCCATATTTACTTCATCATTTCAGAGTATATTGAGATGGATTCTACTTCAGAATATCGTGTGACGAACAAAAACATAATGGTGGCAGGTAACAAAGAGAGACCACCAATGCTTGTGACCGGTCGATATGCTCAATGGCAATCATGTTTTCTTCGCTATCTTGATATAAGACCTAATGGTGATTCATTGAGGCAATGTATTAACAATGGACCATATGTTTTCTCCGATATCACTTTTCCTCATACACTGGCCATAGACACTACCGCAGAAGTACCCGCAACCACAAGAAAAGAAACTTTATCTGATCTTATACCAAAGAAGCGTGCTTGGTATGATGCAGAAATAGAAGCGATCTATATGATTCTAAGTGGAATTGGAGATGATATTTATTCCACGGTTGATGCATGTCCTACGGCACAAGAAATGTGGACGGCTATTGAACGCTTGCAACAAGGAGAATCACTCAACAAGCAAGATGTTAAAACAAACTTGTATTGGAATTTTGGTAAGTTTACTGCATTGGATGGAGAATAAATTGAGTCTTATTATTCACGATTCTACAAGATGATGAACGATATGACAAGAAACAACTTGGAGGTCTCCACCATGCAAGTCAATGTGCAATTTCTTCAACAACTTTAACCAGAATGGACACGTTTTGTTACTTTGGTGAAACAACAGGAGCAGTTAGACAAGGTAAACTATCACACTCTCTTTGATATCTTGAAACAATTTCAGCATGAGGCAAATGAAATTCGAGCTGAACGAGTTGCAAAGACGGCTAATCCACTTGCTCTAGTGTCTACCACTCAAGATCATCGATCTCGTACTCCAAAGTTATACTCCATTCAATCATCCTCACCATGATATTCCACATCATCCAAGTCTTCATCATCCACAAGATCACGAGGCAAAGAACAAAGAGAACCATCACCACCATCTGAGTCATCATCTGAAGAGGATAGTTATGAAGATCAAGCTCAGAAGAATCAGGAGATGAAACAACAAATTGCTTTCATTATGAAGACCTACCAGAAAATCTTCAAACCCACCAACAACAATCTTCGACCATCATCTAACACAAAGTACCATTATTTTGAGAGTCCTCCAAGGTATGATACACGTCGACGTGGTGAAAGTCCTTCTAGGTATGATCGACGTAATCCAACACATGTTGAGGGTTCTGCAAGGTATGATCGACAAACTGCCAAGTATGATACTCAGAGGATTGCTGTTGCTACTGGGAATAGGGAAACTGTTGGAACACAAGTGGTTCAACAAAGTAGGATTCAGTGTTATAACTGCCAAGGTTATGGGCATATGGCAAAGGAATGTAGAAAGTCGAAACGGGTTAGGGACTCTAGTTGTCATAAAGAGAAGATGTTGTTATGCAAGAAGATGGAAGCATGGGTCAAATTGTCGGCTGAGGAAGGAGCAATGCTTGATGACACTGATGATGAAGCCTTCGACCAAGAATTAGAAGCACATTACTCGTACATGGCAAAGGTTGAAGAAGTTCTCAAAGTCACTGAAGATGACAATGGCCCTATCTTTGACACTGAGCCACTCGATAAGGTACATACCACTGACGAATATAATATGTTTGGTGATATTCATGAGCATAGTGAGCTACCCAATGCCATTAATGACACATTTATGATGGAAACGGTTGATAGTAATACCACACCTAATTCATCAGACATGTGCAATAATGAGTTTGAGGATGATCAACATGCAAATGAGTATGATGATGAGGAGCGTGTCATGCTTGCTAATTTAATTGCTAGTTTGCAAAAAGATGTCAATGAAACTAGAAAGAGTCAAAAGCAATTAAAGAATGCAAACGCAACGCTCACTCAAAACGTTGAAGAATGCAAAGCCGCTCTAATTAAATCTAATGAGACCCTTGAAAGTTATAGTGCTGAGCTTCTTCAAAAGACTAAAGAGCTTGAGGGTTACAAGGGTAGTGCGTTAAAAAGTTAAAAGGACGATCTTGAAAAGAAATATAACGAAACTCTTGAGTTATTAACCAAAGAGAAATGTCAATTTAATGTTTTATTAATGGATGAACGTCAAATAACGTACCTTGCTACCACCAAAGTTAACGAACTTGAACAACGGTTTTCAATGAATAACACCGACTTTGCTAAAATTCTTGAGGTTAAGAAACAAGAGGTTGAAACGTTAAAACAAGATTTCAAAAGTCGACATGAAAAAGATACTAAAAAAGTAACGGAACTAGAGGCACAAGTCGAATTTTTGAAGAAAGTTGTTTATAAAACGCATGACTCTATTCAAACCGTTAGAATGATAGAACCTCCGTCTATGTTTAAGGGTCAAGCTAGCTTTGCAAGTTTTGAGTTACTTGCCCAAGCTCAAGCTGCGAACCCGCGCCTTTATATGGATGAGTCCGAATGGACCAATCCTGAATATCCTATTGGTTATGATGAGACATCCCTTTGGGAAGAGGAGAGTAGATCATCGGTCAATAAAGAGTTTGTGAAACCATACAATTATGCTTATGAGAATAGTCTATATGGTCTTTTCACTACACAAAAATAGAAGTCTCGTGAGGAATTGTTTTTAGAATGCAAACAAAGAAGAATTCAATGGAAGAAAGCTTTTGCTACTAAGATAACAAACATTTCTAAGTTCATCAACTACTTGCCTCTTGATGCTTCTAAAAGCAAGAGTAGGCAGACATTTGGGTTTCTACAACATTACATTGATAATATTAAATTCATTGTTGACAATTGATGGAAACAACGAGAAAATGACGAGTGGAAAAAACCAATTCCTTAAGATATAACTGTGCTTATCAAACAAATCTTAAATACCGAACACGACCACATTAAAAAAAATATGCTTGAATTTGAAAGATTAATTCGGTCTGAAATGTTTGATGATTTAAAATATGTTGAGTCTATTGAGAAATAAGTTGACGATCTTCAAATGGACAAGTCCGTTTTTCCAGATGAATATGATTTACTCTTAGAAGAAGGTCTCCCCAAAGATATTCTGTGTGTTACTCTTCAATCTTGTGCTGATATCGATGAATATTCTGATGTTGCATGCAAATATCTTGATAAGATCAAAGAGTGTGAGCGTCTTGAAATTGAGCTTTCGAAACGTAAAGAAAATGTTGATAAAAAAGGCTTTTGAGTTACTTCAACACAAAACTGATTTCCTTCAAAAACACTGTCATTCTCTTGCACTCGCTTTGCAAAAAGACATAGGAAGTTTTCCACATGATAATAAACTACAAGAAAAAATTTCCCAAATATGTCAAGAAATGAATGAAAAGAGTTTGGAAATTAAAGGGTTGAAAGCTCAAATAAAAGACAGGGAAATAGCGATAGCAGAGTTGAAGAAACTCGTTGCTAAGATGGGTGCGAAAATTGTGGAACCTAGTGTTAAGAAACCTGTTGTAAGAAAACCCAATGCGCACAAAGTGACTAGACCCTCTGTCTTGGGAAAACCATCTATTTTCTCTAATTCTGCATTGGTAAAACCTGTGTTTGCCCCCAAGACGGATGGGAAGGATAGGTTACCACAGAATACTCTCAGAACACATATTCGATCACAAAGCATTAAGAACACAAATATGATTAAACCAGGGATGTATAGATTGGCCACTAAACCCACACACAACAAAGAAAGTCAATCACCTCAGACTTCTAGAAACACTAATAGACGTGTATCTTTTACTACAGGAGTATTCCACACTGTTAGTGTTAGCCGGCCTCAGCTTAAGAGCACTCGCATGAATCAAAAGGTTTGGCAAAACAAAAGTCAAGGGAAGATGAAGAAAGTAGAAGACCACCCTAGGATTTTCAATGTTTCTAAGAATAAAACGTCTATAATCGCGTGTAATGACGATTTGAATGATTCGACTTTGAACACTTTGAATGTTAAGTTTTTTGTGTGAAATGTGGAAAGTGTGCTAATGCCATCCATGATATGTGTGTTTCGAATAATGTCAAAAATGTAGCTACTAGAACTAAGAAGCAAACTGCGATGCCTATTAGTGCTAGAAAATCCAAACGCAAAGTGAACCATCCTGGTGTAACCACCCCTGAGAAAAGTATTGCATCAGACTCCACCACTAAGACCACTAGAAGCATAATTTGGGTATTATATGAGTCTGCTAGAAAGTCGTGGAAATGTTGGTTTGCTAATCAATGTCCTCCAGGATATAAATGGATGCCAAAAGTTAGGACAGAAAATGTGACAACGCGTGTTAGTATGCCTTTAAATGTTGCTAAGGACACTAATGATTATGAAATCACAACTAATGTGGTATCCAATTTAGCAAATGCTACATCGTGTTCTAACCCTTCTGCAGGTAATACAAATAATTCTCTTCATACTATACTCCGGATGCACGAAGCACATGACGGGGAATCTCAAGCTTCTAATTAACTTCGTGGAGAAGTTCCTGGGTACGGTCCGATTCGGAAATGATCAATTTGCACCGATCCTAGGATATAGAGATTTGGTTTAGGGGAATATCACGATAAAAAGGGTATACTACGTCGAAGGGCTCAATCACAATCTTTTCTCGGTTGGTCAATTCTGTGATGCAGATTTGGAAGTTGCTTTCAGAAAGAAGACATGTTTTGTTCGTGATTATGATGGGAATGATTTACTCACCGGTTCACGGAGTACTGATCTTTACAAAATTTCACTACAAGACACAACTTCATCAACTCCAATTTGCTTCATTGCTAAAGCTTCAACGACTCAGGTATGGTTATGGCATCAACGTCTTTCTCATCTCAACTTTGATACCATCAACTTGCTTTCCAAGAAAGATATTGTGAGATGCCTTCCAAGTTTGAAATTCATCAAAGATCATCTTTGTTCTTCTTGTGAGCTCTGTAAAGCTAAACGAAGTAGCTTTAATATAAAGACTACACCAAGCTCTAAAGGACGGTTAGATCTTCTTCATATCGATTTGTGTGGACCCATGCGTGTTCAAAGCATCAATGGGAAGAAATACGTTATGGTAATTGTCGATGACTACTCAAGGTACACATGGACTCTCTTCTTAAGGTCCAAGGATGAAACGCCTGAGATTCTCATTAACTTCCTTAAGCTGATACAACGTGGTCTTCAAGCTCAAGTAAAAGTGGTACGTACTGACAGAGGCACATAAATCTTGAATTCAACTCTAAAGAATTATTTTGAAGCCGAAGGGATTGAACATGAAACATCTATTGCTCGAACACCCAAACAAAACGGTGTTGTTGAAAGACGAAACCGTACTTTAGTTGAGGCTGCTCGAACATTATTATCTGCTTCAAAACTACCAATATTCTTTTGGGCTGAAACCGTATCAACCGCATGCTACACACAAAACCGTTCCTTAATTATCCCAAGACACGAAAAGACACCATATCACATAATTCATGATCGAAAACCTTCACTCAAACACCTTCACGTTTTTGGATGTACGTGTTACATTATTCGAGATGGTAAAAATCTGGACAAGATGAAAGAGAAAGGTGATGCATGCATTCTTGTGGGATATGCAACTCAGTCTAAGGGATATAGAGTTCACAACAAGAGAACAAAATTGATAGTCGATACTATTCATATCAGATTCAATGAATTGCAAGAAATGGCACTTGAACAAAATAGTTTATGTCCTGATCTACAACGACAAAAGACTTCTGTGCACAACCGCATGGAACTCGGAAGTCAAGACCACATCAATGAACCGCCAAGTTCAAAGCTGGTTCATGAATATGTTCCGAGACCAGATATGACAGTAGACACGACACTTGAAGAGTTGGAAATGCTATATGGACCAATGTTTGATGATACCGATCATCGTCAACAAAAAGATACAACTTCATCTACTTCAACACGGGTTTCTTTAGATTTACCTCCTCAGAATATCTCTTCAACAATCGATCCTACTACATCCACAACTACTGTCATTGCTCCAAATAACACAAATTAAGCAGACGATGCATTATCTGACGATGACGATTTTCACAACCCATTCGGTACACCGGTACACGAAACTGGAGAGTCTTCTACTCGCCATGTTTATCTGTCAAATATGCATACGTTCTACCAACGACATCCTTCAACACATCGTTGGACCCGTTAACATCCTTTGGTTCATGTAATTGGAAACCCTTCACAGCCTATTCGTACAAGACGACAACTAGCCACCGATGGCGATGTTTGTATGTTCGCACTCGCCCTGAGTACAGCTGAATCGAAAAACATCAAAGAAGACATGGCTGGTCATGCTTGGATTGAAACGATGACGGATGAACTTCAACAATTTCAAAGACTTAAAGTCTGGGAACTTGTTGACAGACCATACAATGTGATTCCTTTAAATCTTCGTTGGATATGGAAAAACAAGATGGATGAAGAAAACACGATCATCAAGAACAAAGCTAGGCTAGTGGCTAAGGGTTATGGCCAGAAAGAGGGAATTGATTTTGACGAATCATTTGCACCAGTTGCTCGTATGGAAGCGGTCAGGATTTTCCTTGCTTATGCTGCACATAAGGGATTTACTGTCTATCAAATTGACGTAAAGACAACATTTCTTAACGGTCCTTTGAAGGAAGAAGTCTATGTCACGTAGCCGGAAGGATTCGTCAATCCTCATTATCCTGACAAGGTGTATCGTCTCCACAAAGCACTCTATGGACTCAAGCAAGCTCCAAGGGCGTGGTACGACGAGCTCTCAAAATTTATGGTATCCAAAGGTTTCTCAAAAGGTTCCATTGATCTAACTTTGTTCACTTATAAATATGGGGATGACATTTTGCTCGTGCATATTTATGTTGATGACATAATTTTCAGGTCTACAAACCCGAAACTTTCAAAATGGTTTGAAAAAGTCATGCACAACAAATTTGAAATGTCTATGATGGGCGAACTAAAATTCTTTCTAGGAATTCAAGTTCATCCCCAACTGGTATCTTTATAAACCAAGCTAAGTATTGTCAAGAGATAATCAAAAAGCATGGTATGACTTCATGTGACCCCGTTGGGACACCATTATCAACCACATCGCTAGATGCTGACTTGGAGGGAAATGCCATTGATCAAACGTGATATCGTTCCATGATCTGTTCCCTCATGTACTTGACAGCAAGCAGACCTGATATTTCACATGCTACGTGTTATTGTGCACGATATCAAGCACGACCCACTGAAAAGCACCTCAAGGAGGTTAAACAGATCTTTCGGTACCTCAAGAATACCATTCATTTGGGACTCTGGTATCCGAGGGAAACCGGTTTCTTTCTAACGGCCTATTCAGATTCTGATCATGCAGGGTGTCTTTGTTGGAGTATGCTCATGTCATAATACCTAATTATACGGCTAGACACATGTGAGCCAATGGGGTCACACACATATACACATAGGTACCACTTAATGTATCGTATCTATTGTATTTGCGGTATAGATATAACCTAAGTAACTCAGGATCAATAACAGGATCAATAACTTATTTTAAGTATGATTGAAATCATTAAAAATGTTTTAATGTAAAAACGTTTTCATAAAAGTTGATATGTAAAAACGTTTTTAAGATTTTAAATGTGATTTGAAACTTAGTCAACTACACTTATTTTTAGGATGATTGAAATCAATAAAAGTATGAAATGCATACACCTATACGTGGGTCATTCTCATTGTTTATGATATATGCTACGTTTGTCATTATCATCAAGGGAGGGATTATTTTCTATGATCATCTTGTAATTAGCATATTTTAAGAATGAGTTACGAACTAAAGGTTATAAGACTAGCATCGATTTGATATACGGTGATGTGTAGTGTGTTTCTACATAGAGGTGATTTACTTTGGTCAGTTGGGTTTCTTGATTAAATTAAATGTTGGTGATGGTCCCCGTTGATCCTACCGAATCACGCTACAAAGGTATACTTTGATCTCCATTTTATTGATTGATCATATGACTCTATGGATCCGTTCATAGGTGATTTTTCCGCTGCATTTATAATTTATTCATATCATGTTTATATGTATAATCACCTATAGTGGTATCACGAGCTATCAGATGATGTCATATGATTATCGGGTATGCGTAAAAGTGGCCAAATCGCGTGTTTTTGGAGGATTAATAAAGGAAAAATTAAAACAGCCCCAAGGGCTTAATTTTCGTGTTTAAACAGACCATAATATGGTCTTATGATCTGTATTTTTTAATTCCATGGCCACGGGTTACGCATATCTTAATTAGTTTTGTTGCCGGTACGTGTAAAATGACCTAAAATGCGTGTTTTGGCATGATTTGTGAATCGCTTTTAGAACATCCCTATGGACATGATTTATGTAATTATATGATAATTATAAGGTTTTTAAAATGTGGTTTTAATACCCTAAGGTCATCGGTTATACGTACCAATCGGGGGTTTAATTAATTGTTGATTATTGCTTCGATTGCGTTGGCTAACAAGTGTATCTTGTTGTTTATTTTATATCCATAGCAAATACATGCATGTTTGGCCATGAAATTAGCCAACACCTTGTTATATTCATAATTTTATGGTATTATTATGTTTCGTATGCACAACCGATGAAAACCTAGACCAATTGTGACATGTTGTGTGTTGATTTGCATTTAATTTCAGTTTTAGGGTTTGCCATTGTTTTGGCTTAATTAATATGTTTTTGATGTTGGTTAATAACTAGGCTTTTGGCCAAGTAAGAAAATTATATGTTCGTTGTGGTGGTCTCCTCGAATTGAAAATGGATTAACTATGCGACTCAGTCGTTCTTTGGTGGAACAAATAGTTGTGTCGTTGTAGTAATTAAAAAGTGCAAAACTTAAAACTAAATGACGTTAATTTAAATCTAACTCTAATTTAAAATAAATGACGGGAAATTAACACTTTTAAAAGTAAATTAATTAAATGACTTAAAATTAAAGCGTGACGAAAAATAAATTTGACGAAGTATTAAAATGTAACTTAAAAACAAAACTAAGCAAAATATAATCCAAAACCAACAACCATCGGAATGTCTTATCGGAATGCTGTCACCATACCATCGGAATCCAGATCGCAAAGTAGTTATCGGAATGTATTGAAGCTAGGTCTATCGGAATGTCAAAAAGAGTGCTATCTATCAGAATGTTTGAAGTGCAACCTA
Organism: Glebionis coronaria; assembly: GCA_025667525.1. NCBI lineage: Eukaryota > Viridiplantae > Streptophyta > Magnoliopsida > Asterales > Asteraceae > Glebionis > Glebionis coronaria. The sequence continues at coordinate 184,046,505 of CM046876.1, forward strand.
TCGGAATGTTTGTTCAGATCAGAAAACCCAGATCGTAATCCTAGATCGGAATGTTGCTCAATAAATTTGGGCAACACTTCGTCTTAGAAAACCTCAAGAGCCGTCGGAATGTGCGATCGCAATCCCAGATCGGGATGAGGGTGATGTTACTCTATATCGCAATCCCGGATCGGAATGCAAAACCCTTGTCCTATGCTGTCACCATCGGAATGTGGGTGATGCAATCGCAATGTGTAATTTCCTTTCTTTCCGATGGAGTTACAATTTCGTAATAAGCTCAAGTCCAAATAAGCTAATTCTAATAAGCAGTAACAAAATACTAAAATGAAATGAAAGCAAAACGAGACAATAAGCTAAAAAGTTAAAACCTTTCGAAATGTAAAAGACGAAACTAAATGAAATGGATTTTACAAAGATAAAACTTTTAAGAAAACTTTGAAAACAATTAAGCTAAATACCAAATAAGCACATAAGATTGTCAAACTTGTGGCTTATTTCATATGAAAACTTAAAGGGAAAAGAAAAGACAAAACTTTCAATCGAATAAGTAAAGTGATTAAGCAAAACTTGCTTAATCCGTTTTCAAAACAAACCAAAATCAAAAGAAAGGTAGAAAGAGAATGATAAAAGAACACTTGATCAAAGGTAAATGAAGATTAAAGCAACAAAATTAAAGAACACTTACATGGAATTAAAGGAATTAATTTGCAAGACAAGTATTTAAATTGACATGAAAATAAATGACATGAAATAAAGGTGCAAGTAATGAAAATGGTGGAGAGCTAATTCTTCAAGTTAGCTAACAAGAGAAAATGAAATCTAATCTAATCTATTTATAGGGGAGATTAGGGAGGTGCTTAGGAAGCTTCCTCCCTTCTTTATTCTTTCTTTAATTGCGTCATTAAGTCCTTAATCTCTTAATTCTTTTGACTTTAACGACTTTGTCTCGGGATTTCTTTAAACTCGTCTTGTAATTCTTCAATAAATTAGACTTGAGTTCTTCGGCTTTTAGTAAACTTCCGTCTTTTGACTTTTTCTTCGATAAATGTTCAGAATTGGTCTTGGACTTCCGTTCTTTTTGCACTCTTGATTTCTTGACTTCGTCTTTTGTCTTTTTCTTCGATAAAAGCCCGTGAATGCCCGTGTTTTCTCCCCTTTTCACAATTTCGTCCTAAATCACAACAAAAACACAAACCACGCATAATTCCGACATAATTGACATAAAATACACGTTTTGGTCCGGTTATTATTGTAGTTAAGTGGTAAAAAGGATGGGTGTCTACACACCTATCAAATCCCCTACATTTGACCATTGCAATGTCCTCATGCAATGCATTAGTTACAAAGCAAGATTACATTTCTCATCATAATCAATCCATATTGGCCTTTATTAAAGAGATAGAAAATTATAAACATTCAAAGTAAAGAAATCAAAAACATACCTTGGGTTTTGGAAATGTCATGAATAATCATCATCCTCAAGTTTTCACTTTCTCTAAACCAAGCTTAAAAACGAGATCATTGTTATTATAAGTTAACAAACTAACACGAACTCATGTGGGCCAATTATTCACTTAGACTCCCTTATTCCTAGATGTATCTCTTATATTTTATTATTGTCTTGAATGATCACGAGGATGCATTGTTGACTTATTTCGATAGTTATTTAGGCTGAAAATAAAGTGGGACGATATAATCAATAGTTAGCTAAAGGACAAAATCTTTTAAAACTGCTTCTCGGGACCTCATAAAGTTCATATCTTGGCATAACTCGCTTCGCGATTTGAGACCTTTCTCGGACCGATATTTGGCAGCGACTTCATACTTCAAATCTTGAGAGACGTTCATGAAATAATGGCATTCTCTTCATAATTGGAATTTCTTCACTTGAAGTTTTGAGAGATTCTTCATACTTGGACCACGACTTCTTCAATTTTCTCCAATCTTTATTTGGGATTTTGATATACAACGATCCGCCTCCCTTTTGGACTTGGATCTATTTATCCTCATACCTTGTTAGGGCCTTTTCGGATAGACTTCTCCATGACTTTTGGGGAGTTTTTGCTTTTCGCCGTGTGTCTCGATCCTTCATATTGATCTTTGATAAATGATTCTTCACATCACTTGGGATCTTTAGCAACAAAATGTAGCCCTCATGCCTTGTTAGGGCCTTTTCGGACTCGCCAATCTTCGCATCCCGCTTAAATAAGTTATGCCTTGGCTATGAACTCTAATCCATACCGAGCAACTTCTAAATGATCTTGGGCTAGAAGCTAAGTAACTTTTCAAATCGTACAAACTTATTTATTGCAGATAAATTTATTAAAAAGCGATGGGAGAATAGGCTCATAATTAACTCACATAAATTCACAAAAGGATACCAAACTTATAATTGACTCTATCATCTCTCATTCTCCACAGTTTAAAATCTCAAGGAATGAGACTCGTGGATGCTTAGCCTATCAAATCAAAGTTTTGGGTTTTCGAGTCGCCTATAGGATCTTGCAAATTCTTAGACTTTTTCAAGTTTAGAAATCGCATTTTAAAGTTCCCTAGATAAACGACTCTCTAGGATCAGTTATAGGAACTTGCGAAAAGTTCTTGTTCTTAACCCGTGAGAGTTAAGACTTTCGCGTTTTATAGCTCCCTATATAAAAGCCTAGCAAAACTTGACTTAAACATGTTAAGGATACTAGCTAGAGTAAACTTAGATAAGTAAACTCGGGTTGAGTCAAAAGATTCACAACGTTTGAAAATTAAAACCACTTTATTAAAATTTATTCTAATAAGGAAAGAAAACAACTATACAAAGGGAAAAACTAATAGGCCAAAATAGATCAAAATTTTTGAAAAATGTCGAAAAATTGATTTTCCGGTTAAAATGAGGACAAATACAAGGAAAAGGCCACTTAACTTCGATAGAAGTCCCCCTTCACTTAACATAAACATTGTCCTCAATGTTTAAGCATGTAGGAGTAAACTCCCCTACACTTAGGACATTGTGCACGTTATTTAAATCTTGCTAAGGAAGAGACAACTAACGAGATTCCTATTTTAATATTGAGAAATATAAAATAGTGAATCGAAAAGAGTTTAGGATAGAACCGGGAAGATTGGACCATGGAATCACGGGTCGTCAAGAATCATCAAGAGTGGATCATTGAGCGCTCGAATCCCTGAATATAACAAGAGAGGAAATAGCAAACACCAACGGGTCTCCCCTACATTTAGGATAAAGAAAGCTAAAAGATAGATACATGGGTTGCCTCCCAAGAAGCGCTTGATTTTTGTTCACCGAGTCGTGAGCCTGACTCGATCTTGAGTAGCATAGGAAGAAGCATGAAACATATCCACCGGGATCAAAGACACAGTTTTCGTCCATCAAATAGCACAAGCTTAAGGCGAACAAGGCAAGCCAAAGAAGAGTAGGCAAGGTTCCCATAAGCAAAGATGGAGCACGGTGGTAGCAAGGGTGAGGTGGTGCAAGCATATCTTCAGTAGTTCCAAAAATATTTCCTTGTATTTCATCAAACGGATACTAAGATGGTTGAAGAATATCGATACCAGGGTCAAACACCTTTTCCTTTAGGGGAAAATAGCACTCAGGCTCAACAGAATTTGAAGATGATCTGTGAAAAAGATGCACAACCTCGTCGTCAGAAGGTGGACAAAGAGGTGTCAAATCATACGTGCTGCGGATGTTGGTGTCGACCGGTTGCTTCTCCTTTGAAATAATTTTCTTCAAATCCAAAGTAGGATCAAGACCATAATCATCAAAGTCTAAAGGAGGGGCATCACTCTCATAAGGGAAGTAAGTATTAAGAAAAGTAGAGAAGTCTTCCTCAAATGAGTAATCGTCCAAAGTAGGATCAAGCATGGTAGGCGGAGGATCTTCATCATGTGAAGAATCACTCTAAAGAGTATCGGCCTCATCAAAATCATCATAAGTGGGCAGGTCGGGATACTCGGAAGTAAAATCATCAAAATCATCCGTATCTGAGCTAGAATCATCATTATAAGCATCAAAGATCGGTGGAGAATCATATATGGGTGAAGGGTCCAAATTGGAGAGAGAATCATCCACATCCTCTTGAAAAAGTGGATTATCAATGCACGAATTGAATAGAGGATTGTTGTAGACGACAAAATCATCAAGCACATTAATCATATTCGCTGATTCTCGGCCTCCAAAGGATTTGCTTGTAAGCTTCCCCATTTCAAACACTTGTGCATCATCCCTGACTCTTAAAATGAGATCACATTTATCCACATCAATTAAAGCTCTACCGGTTCTTAAAAATGGGCGACCAAGTATTAACGGAATATGAGGATCCATTTCATAATCAACAACGACGAAGTCGACCGGAAAAGTGAATGTGGCAACTTTGATGAACACGTCTTCGGTAATACCAACGGGGTAAGCGAGAGTGCGATTGGCTAGCTCAAGAGTCATTTTGGTGGGTGTAAGGTCGGGCAATGATAGTGCTGTCCAAACACTTAAAGGCATCAGATTTATACTGGCCCCGAGATCAGCTAGGTCAGTAAATTCTTCAGTTTTGTTAAAAATGCAAGGCAACACAAAACGACCGGGATCTCCAAGTTTTTCCGGAAGTTCTTTAAGAATAACGACAAAACAATTTTCATTTAATCGAGTATTAAAAAACTCGGCCATCTTCTCCTTCTTAATAAACAATTCCTTAAACATCTTCACAAATTTCAGCATTTGTGCAAGAGCTTCGACAAGGGGAAAAGTGACGGTCATTTCTGAAACTTTCTTCAAATAGTTTGACACTTGAATGTCATCCTTGGTGTACATTTTGGCCTTGCCTAAGCGAGATGGATAAGGAATTCTGGGGTTGGGTGGTGGAGCTTGAGAAGGTGAAGGTTGATGTTGAAGGTGGGGTTGGTGGAGGATTCTTGGTGGGTACTTCATCATGACGAGGTAGAGACGGCAATGGTGTACTAATACTAGGTGTGGGAGGAGTAGGGATAAATGGTGGTGCAGGAGGTGTAGATGATGGGGGAAGGATAGGTGGTCCTACTATGGTAACTCCACTATGGTAACTCCACTATGGGTAGTAATAGAAGTCACATTCGCTCGCGGATTGGTGACGGTGTTTGAAGGTAGAGAACTAGAAGAAGAGGGTTGAGTGGTGGGCAAGAAACTAGCCAACATATTCTTCAAATCATTCGTTTGATTGCTGAAGGAGGATTGGATATTATCTCGAAGCTCGGATCTAATGTCATTTCCTTGCTTGGTGATATCTCCTTTCAAATTGATAATTTGGCTCTGTAGATTCTTGATTTGCTCACCTTGGGTTCTCATTAATGCTTCAACATCTTGATTGATGGGTGGGGCTTGTTGAGCAGGTGGGTGATAAGGGTTAGAAGCTCTAGGTGGGATTTGGTTGCTTCTAGTGTAGTTGTTGTTGAGGTTTTGGTTTTGAGGAGAAAAACCGGGTGAAAGGTAGTTGTTTGATCGGTAACTCAGCAAATTTCGATCCCTTGAGGTCGGGCTTGGTAATTTTCCGGTGAATAATTACCATAAGCTGCATACACGTTTTCCGGATTTCCTTGAGTCGAAGGACAATCAGTGTATGAGTGTGGACCGCCGCATGTCTCACAAGGATTAGAAACCGCTTAAACTTGATGTTGTTGGTTTTAGCGAGAAGCAAGATATTTTTGTTCATTTCTGCCATCATGCGGGTGAATTCGGTCATGTCGGGGTTTGCTGAAGTAGAAGAAACATTGACTCTCGGGTTGTTCCTTGAAGAAGCGGAGGAATCCCAGTTTTTATGATGAGTAGTCATGTTTTCAATAAGCTCTCTACACTCCTCGGGTCTCCTTTTCATAAATGTACCACCGGCGGCTGCATTAATCGTATCACGATCACTAAAAGTCAAACCATTGTAGAAAGTATCAATCAATGTGACTGGAAGCATGTTGTGGTTTGGACAACGATCGATCAAAACATTATATATTTCCCAAGCATCAAAGAGAGATTCATCGGGTTCTTGCAGGAAACCGCTGATTTGATTGCGAAGGCTCGTGACCATGGATGGTGGAAAGTAGCGCGACAAAAAGCTTTGAGTCATGTCATCCCAAGTATGAATAGAATTCTTCGGGAGACGATCAAACCATTTCTCGGCGTGGTGTGATAAAGTATGTGGAAAGAGTTGTAGGCGAAGAACATCCATTGTGGCACCGGGCAACTTCATGCTTTGAGTGATTGTAATGAATTTGTCGAGGTGTTTGTTGGCATCATCATCAGGCATTCCGGCGAATGGATTAGTTTGCACTTGCTAGATCATATGATGCTTCAACGAAAACTCCGGAGCCGTGATTTGCATCGGCGCAATCGGTCCTCCTCGTCCAAACATGGTAGGTTGACAAAGCTCCTCCATTGTCCGAAGATCGGGCTGTGGAAGAACATTGTTGTTGTTATTATTGAGGTGCGGTGGATTATTGTTGTTGTTCACACCTGCCATAGCTAAATCTTCAGGAGTCTCGGGCTCTTGATAAGTAGAAGATCTAGTACGCATACACCTACAAAGGCAAAAGAAAAGATACCAAACACAAAGAGAATATATATACACTATAAAGAGAAAAATAAAATCTTTTCGGATTTTTCAAATTTTTTTTAATTTTTATGGATTTTTAACAATTTTTAATTTCTTTTGGGTTTTTGAAAATTTTTAAACAAGAAAAATAACGCTCACGAATGAACGGATCCCAAAAAGCAACGCGTCTCTCACAGAAAACCGTTAATCTTTACGAAAAGAGCCGGCAGCGGTGCCATTTAATAACTAGGCTTTTGGCCATGTAAGAAAATTATATGTTCGTTGATTTGCATTTAATTTCAGTTTTGGGGTTTGCCATTGTTTCGGCTTAATTAATATGTTTTTGATGTTGGTTAATAACTAGGCTTTTGGCCAAGTAAGAAAATTATATGTTCGTTGTGGTGGTCTCCTCGAATTGAAAATGGATTAACAATGCGACTCAGTCGTTCTTTGGTGGAACAAATAGTTGTGTCGTTGTAGTAATTAAAAAGTGCAAAACTTAAAACTAAATGAAATTAATTTAAATCTAATTTAAAATAAATGACGAGAAATTAACACTTTTAAAAGTAAATTAATTAAATGACTTAAAATTAAAGCGTGACGAAAAATAAATTTGACGAAGTATTAAAATGTAACTTAAAAACAAAACTAAGCAAAATATAATCCAAAACCAACAACCATCGGAATGCTGTCACCATACCATCGGAATCCAGATCGCAAAGTAGTTATCGGAATGTATTGAAGCTAGGTCTATCGGAATGTCAAAAAGAGTGCTATCTATCGGAATGTTTGAAGTGCAACCTTGATAGGTGTGTAAACACCCATCCTTTTAACACTTAATTCTGGCTAAAACGAGACCAAAACGCGTATTTAATATCATTTGTTTGGAATTATGCGTGGTTTTTGTGTTTATTGTGTTTTCAGAGCCAACCGGATGGATAATGGAGAAAACATGGGATTGCACGGGTTTTATCGAAGAAAAAGACTCAAGACGAAGTCTATTGTCCAAGAGATGCAAAAGATTTGAAGTCACTGGGCCTATTTGAAGATTTATCGAATAAAAGGACCAAAGATGGAAGATTTACATAAGTCGAAGAAACTCAAGTCTATTAAACGAAGAAATTAAAAGACGAGTTGAATTTAATCGACGACAAATCCCGAATCAGAATCGAAAACGTCAACTTTTCTGAAAAGACGAGAAGTCAAGAAGAAAGGGAGAAAGCCCACTCACCAACCAAAAGACAAGCCATATAAATAGATGGATCCCCTCACACTTTTCAGGAAGTTTTTAGTTTTTCCATTCCCCTTTCCTCTCCTTTTTCTGTTCGTAGGTTTCACCATCACCATTAGGGTGTTTGGTGATTTTGATCTTTGTTTTTCAATCTTGTAATTTCATCCTTGTTTTGTGATTGTTAAAACCTTATTCTATCAATTAAATCTTTCCATTTCATCTTGTTCAACTTCATCTATTTGGTTAAAAGTTTAAATTCTTATTTGATTGATTTGATCTTTAAAAGTTATTGGGATTTAAGTTTTTATTGATGGGATTTGTTGTTATTGGTTAGTATATGATTCGTGTTAGGTTTGTTTAAGTTTTTGGTTAAAAACTTGGTGATTTTTGGCTTAAAATCGGTCTTCCCTGTTTTTTCTGAATATTACTGTTCTTGAGTATTTCCCAGGTTCCGAATGAACAAAAGTTCCGGATGAACCCAAAAGTTCCGGGTGAACCAAAGTTCCGGGTGAACCAAAGTTCCGGATGAACCAAAAGTTCCGGATGAACCAAAGTTCCGGATGAACCAAAAGTTCCGGATGAAGCATCTTAGTTAGAAGTTCCGAATGAGTTTTCTTTTTAAAAAGTTCCGAATGAGTTTTCAAAGTTCCGAATGAGTTTTCAAAGTTCCGAATGAGTTTTCTTTTTAAAACTTCCGAGTTAATTTTGTTAAAAACTTCCGAATCAGTTTTATTTCCAAATCTTCCGGATCAACTTCCGAACAAAGTTCCGAGTGAACTTCCGAACGAAAGTTCCGAGTGAACTTCCGAACCAACTTCCGAACCAAAGTTCCGAGTGAAAGTTCCGGGTGAAGTTCCGGATAAACTTCCGGATAAACTTCTGGATCAATCTTCCGAATCAAGTTCCGAGTGAAGGTTCCGAGTAAAGTTCCGGATCAACTTCCGAGTGAAAGTTCCGAGTGAAGGTTCCGAGTAAAGTTCCGAACGAAGTTCCGGATCAAACTTCCGAATCAAGGAGTTCCGGATCAAGTGAAAGGCAGAAACTTCGGAATCAACTTTCTTTTGAGTATTTCGAATTTAGATAAGTGTTATTTACTGTTTCTTCATTTTATACTTTCATTTTAATTCAAGTTTTGTTAATTGCTATTAAATTAGTTACTTTTGATTTAAGTTTACATTTTCGTGCATTTAAACCTTTAGTAGAATAGAAAACCACTTCCCTTTTTAGTAACCAAGAACAATCATTCCACTTAGAACTGAGATCAATTCGAGAGGATATCGAGAGAATTTAGAACCTAGTGCAAAATCCTAGTATCAAATGGCGTCGCTGCTGGCTCTTCTCGTTAAGATCAAAAGTTTTTTGTGAGAACTTGGATTTTGGGATCCGTTCCCCGTGAACGTTAATTTTTCATAAAAACTTTCAAAAACACAAAAAAAAAAAAAATTAAAAATCCTAAAAATTAAAAAACATAAAAACCAAAAATATTTTTGCTTTGTTTTTGCCTTGTTAGTTCTTTTGCAGGTGTATGCGCACTCGATCAACGTCTTATCAAGAGCCCGAGCCTCTCGATAACTTAGACATGGCCGGTGTACAAAACAACAACAACATACCACCTCAAAACAATAATAATAACAACAACAACCCACCTTTCAACAACAATAATAACAAAAACAATGAGCCTCTACCGGATAATCGCCCGATGATTGAACTGCTGCAAGCCCATGTGGATGGCAACACTGATCCAATTGTTATACCCGCGATTGCAGCCAACAATTTTGAGCTCAAATCCGGCTTTATCCAGATGGCCTCTGCTCAACCATTCTTGGGGCGTACCATTGATGATCCACATGACCACATCAAGAGATTCTTGCAACTCACCAATACGGTCAAATTCAATGGTGTTCCACAAGAGGTTATCCGTTTACAACTTTTTCCCTTTTCTTTAGAGGGACAAGCCCGGCATTGGCTTGCTAAGGAACCGCCACAGAGTATTCTTTCGTGGACGGATTTAGAGACCAACTTTATCAATTACTTTTTCCCACCCTCTCGTACTACCGCTTTGTGGAATGAAATCATAAATTTTGAACAAAAGTACGATGAGTCGTTTAGTGAATCTTGGGATCGTTTCAAAGATCTTTTATGAAAATGCCCACAACATGGTTTTACCAAAGTGCACCAAATTAACACTTTTTACAATGGTTTAAGCATGAATGACCAAGATTCACTAAACAGTGCCTCGGGGGGTAATTTTTAGCTAAGACTTCCAATGTTGCTTGGGATATCATTGAGAATAAGTCTCGTGTGCAAACCAAGAGTGTTCGGACCAATGTCGCTATTGCTAGTACTAGTGACAGCGATAAGCGACTTGACAAAATCACTACGCTTCTTGAATCGCTTGCTACCCAAACCGCCAGCAACACCAACAGCATCAACGCTAGAAACGCTAAAGACGCTCAAGTCAATGCTGTTAGCCAACCATGCGAGATATGCGGGGGTCCTCACTCTTACACCACTTGTACTGCCACCCAAGACTACCCTTCTGAAAATGTGAATGCAGCTTATGGCACCTATCCTCAACCCGCTTATCAAGCTCGACCACAAGGTGACCGCAACTTGCTTAGCTACCGCTCTAACAACTATCTCTCACCACCTGGTTTTCCTCCAAACAACCCAAACCAACAACAAAACCTCAATCGCCCTCCTCAACAACAACAACAACCTCGTACACCATACATACCACCTCACAAACAACCACAACCACCTCAGAGAAACAACCAAGTTTACCAGCAACCTGCTTATCAACCACCCGCATACAATGCTCCTCCCAACCAACCAAACGCTTTACACCAAGAAGTGGAAACTTACATGAGGACTAACGATGTGATCGTGGGAAATCTTCAGAGGGAAGTGCTCAACTTGAAAGTAGACCTGGTGAAACAAGGGAACGATCTGAGAGCTGACATGAGAAATACTTTGGATAGTCAAACGAATGACTTAAAAACATGATGGCCAGTTTCTTCCAAGGTAATCAACCCTCTTCTTCGGGTACTCTCCCGAGTAACACCGTTGCGAATCCAAGAGGGGAGATGAAAGCAATCACCACTCGCAGTGGCAAAGGTACCAAGGAACCCGAGCTTCCTATACCTCCACCGGTGATTGTGACTAAGGAGAACGAGTCACCTGCTCCTATTCCTCATCCTTCGACTTCCCCAATTTCTCCACCTCTTACTTCTACCCCTCCTCCACCCAAGGATGTGAGTGATCCTATTCTTCCAAAGCCTTCCTCTTCTTCCGATATACCTTATCCCTCAAGGTTGAGGAAAGAGAAGCTCAAAAGCAAGGATGATATTCAGGTTTCGAACTTTCTTAAAATGTTCAAACAATTGAATTTTAACATCTCCTTCGCTGAGGCTCTCGCTCACATGCCTAAGTACGCGACAATGTTTAAAGATCTTCTCAGCGACAAGGAAAAGCTTCTTGATATTGCCAACACCCAACTTAAAGAGAATTGCTCTGCAGTGCTCTTAAGGAAATTGCCAACCAAGCTTGGTGATCCGGGTCGTTTCTTAATCCCTTGCAATTTCCCGGGAGTAGAGAATTGCATGGCCCTAGCCGATCTAGGTGCAGTATTAATCTAATGCCTCTAAGCGTTTGGAAGCAATTATCTCTCCCTGAGCTATTCCCCACCAAAATGACTTTGGAATTAGCTAACCGTACGGTTGCTTATCCAGTGGGGATAGCCGAAGACGTCTTTGTAGGAGTCGACAAATTCACTTTTCCTGCCGATTTCGTCGTCGTCGACTACGAGATGGACCCTCGTGTTCCCTTGATCGTGGGTCGTCCATTCCTGAGGACCGGTCGCACTCTCATCGATGTTGAAGCCGGTGAGCTTATCATGAGAGTGGGTGACGATAAAATTGTCTTCAACATGGGAAAGTTGTCTAAACAACCTTATTCATACAAGAGTGTTAATTGTATTGACGTTCTTGATGAGGCTTGTGAAGAACACTTCAAAGATGCTTGTAAAAGTATTCCTACCTCTCTTCCCAATGTTGAAACCGTTTCCTCTATTGATTCATCACTGTCTCTATTTGGAGAAAGTGATTTGTTTTGGAACAATCTTGAAGCCACCATGGGAGATGTGAACTTAGCTAATGATGATTCTCCCACCGATGGGGATGAAGACATGCATTTCTTTGACAACCTTCTCAACGAAGACAATCTTTCTCCACCATCTCCCACGGTTATTGCTATTGATGCTCCGACTTTGAAAACGCCTCCCATCGAAAATCCTCCGGATTTAGAACTTAAGGAGTTGCCGCCCCATCTCGAGTATGTGTTCCTTGAAGAAGAGAAGAAGTCGCCCGTCATTATCGCAAAGGATTTGAAAGATGAAGAGAAAACTCGCCTCATCGCCGTGCTTAAAGATCATAAGAAGGCTATTGCTTGGAAAATTTCTGATATTCGCGGAATTGATCCTCACTTTTGCACACACAAAATTCTCATGGAGGAGGACTTTAAGCCCACAATTCAAAACCAACGAAGGGTGAATCCAAAAATCCATGAAGTCATCAAAACGGAGGTTATCAAACTTCTTGATGCGGGTATGATTTACCCTATTTCGGATTCACCATGGGTTAGTCCAGTCCATTGTGTGCCCAAGAAGGGCGGAATAACCGTTGTTCCCAATGAACATAACGAGTTGATTTCCACTCGTCTCGTTACTGGGTGGAGAGTTTGTATAGACTACCGCAAACTCAATGATGCCACGAGAAAGGATCATTTCCATCTACCTTTTATGGACCAAATGCTTGAACGTTTAGCGGGTAATGAATATTACTGCTTTCTTGATGGTTTCTCGGGTTATTTCCAAATACCCATCGATCCCCAAGATCAAGAGAAGACAACATTCACTTGTCCCTATGGTACATTTGCTTACAAAAGAATGCCTTTTGGCTTATGCAATGCCCCCGGGACTTTCCAAAGGTGCATGTTAGCTATCTTCCATGACATGGTTGAACAAACCATGGAAGTCTTCATGGATGATTTCTCAGTGTTCGGGGATTCCTTCTCTTCTTGCCTTGCCAATTTGGAACGTATGCTTAAGCGGTGCGAAGACACTCGCCTTGTTCTAAATTGGGAAAAATGCCATTTTATGGTAAAAGAAGGCATCGTGCTAGGACACAAGATTTCCAAAGCCGGTCTTGAAGTAGACCGTGCTAAAGTCGATGTTATCGCTAAGTTGCCTCCACCTTCAACAGTGAAGGGTGTGAGAAGTTTTCTGGGTCATGCGGGCTTCTACCGTCGATTCATCAAAGATTTTTCTCAAATCGCTCGCCCGATGACCCACCTCTTGGAGAAAGATACTCCTTTTATCTTTTCCAAAGAGTGTCTTGAAGCCTTCAACTCGCTTAAGGATAAGCTAACTAAGGCACCCGTCTTGGTTACCCCTAATTGGGAGCTGCCTTTCGAGTTGATGTACGATGCTAGTGATTTTGCTATTGGAGCGGTTCTGGGCCAAAGAGTGAACAAACACTTCCAACCAATCCACTATGCTAGCAAGACAATGACGGGGGCTCAATTGCATTACACGACAACCGAAAAAGAGCTTTTAGCTGTTGTCTATGCCTTTGAAAAATTTCGCCCCTATCTTGTCCTTTCCACCACAATCGTTTACACTAATCATTCCGCGCTGAAGTACTTGTTGACAAAGTAAGATTCCAAACCAAGACTTCTTCGCTGGGTTTTGCTACTCCAAGAATTTAAAATCGAAATTCGCGATAAAAAAGTAGCTGAAAACCTAGCCGCGGATCATCTCAGTAGACTTGAGGATCCTTACCAGGGGGATCATCCGAACAAAGAAATCAATGATTCTTTCCCCCTGGAGACCTTAATGTCTATCAACTCGACTGCTGATGAAACCCCGTGGTTTACGGACATTGCAAACTACTTGGCGGGTGGAATTCTCGTTGACGGGCTAACATCCCAACAAAAGAAGAAGTTCTTCAAAGACATTAAGACTTACTTTTGGGATGACCCGTATCTATTCAAACAATGTGCTGACTTGATTATTCGCTGATGTGTTGATGGACCGGCAGCTTTTGAAATCCTTGATGCTTGCCATAAAGGACCCACCGGTGGTCACTTTGGCCCCAACTACACCGCCAAAAAAGTGTTTGATTCGGGATTTTATTGGCCCACCATATATCGTGACGCTCACAATATGGTTAAACGTTGTGATGATTGCCAAAAACAAGGCAAGATCACACATAAAGATGAGATGCCTCAAAATTTCATACAAGAATGTGAAATCTTTGATGTTTGGGGTATCGACTTTATGGGGCCATTCCCTTCCTCTAAAGGAAACAAATACATCCTTGTAGCCGTTGACTACGTTTCAAAGTGGGTTGAAGCCAAAGCTTTACCCACTAATGACGCAAGGGTGGTTTGTAACTTTTTGAAATCTCTATTCGCTAGATTCGGTGTGCCTCGTGCCATTATTAGTGATCGTGGGACTCATTTTTGCAATGACCAATTTGCTAGAGTCATGGCTAAGTATGGTGTAAATCATCGTCTTTCCACAGCCTACCACCCATAAACTAATGGCCAGGCTGAGATATCCAACCGAGGATTAAAGTGGATTCTTGAAAGGACCGTGGGAGAGCATCGTGCCTCACGGGCTGATAAACTTGATGATGCTTTGTGGGCTTTTCGTACCGCATACAAGACTCCGATTGGTTGCACACCATATCGTCTCGTGTACGGGAAAGCATGCCACCTCCCCATTGAGTTGGAGCACAAGGCTTATTGGGCCTTGAAGTGGGCTAATTTTGATATTAACAAAGCCGGTGACCTACGCAAGATCCAACTCAATGAGTTGAATGAACTCCGTAATGAGGCTTATGAAAATTCTTTGATCTATAAGGAGAAGACTAAGCTCATTCACGACTCTAAGATTAAAAACCGAGAGTTCCAAGTTGGAGACAAAGTTTTACTCTTTAACTCTCGGTTGAAAATCTTTTCGGGCAAGCTGAAATCTCGTTGGTCCGGCCCATTCACCATTGCCCAAATTTTTCCATATGGTACTCTCGAGCTCGCTCAACCTAATGGACAAAATTTTAAGGTGAATGGCCAACGAGTGAAGTTGTACTTTTGTGAGGACATCTCTCAGGAGATGATTCCATCCCTCACCACGTTCCCCATGAACTAATTTTGGGTCGAATCAGGCTCGTGACTTGGTTATCAAAAACAAGCGCTCCCCGGGAGGCAGCCCGAGTCTCTATCCTTTTATGTTTTTACCTCCTAAGTGTAGGGGGACCTGTATAGGTGTTTGTATTTGTGTGGTGATGTGATTACATGGATGAATGCACTCTTGGAACCTTTGAAGAACCGTGCTCCCGTGTTATCCGAAATCCGGTTCTATCTCTCAACTATCGTGATTCAATTTTCTTCATACTCACATTTGAAATTGATCACTTTAGTCGTCTCTTCCTTAACTTGAGTTAACCAACGTGCACAATGTCATAAGTGTAGGGGAGACTTTTCCCACATGCTTAAACATTGAGGACAATGTTTATCTTAAGTGTAGGGGGGACTTCTATCGAAGTTTTAAGTGGACTTTTCCATGAAAACGCCTTCATTTAACCGGAAAATCATCTTTTTCAACATTTTTCAAATTTTTAATTAATTTTGGCCATTTAGTCGTAATTTTTAAGTTTTTATCGTTGCTTTCATAAGTATATATCCCGGAATTAAGTCAAAAATATTAATAAAGTGGTGTAGCTAGTTTAGAAGTCTTTGACATATTAGGCCCGTTGCGTTTATTTTGACTCAACCCGAATAGACTTATCCAAGTTTATTCTAGCTAGTATCCTTAACCATGTAGACCTTAATTGGTTTATTAGGCTAAGTATCCACGAGTCTCATTACTTGAGATTTTAAATTGTGGAGGACGAGAAATGATAGAGTCAATTATAAGTCGGTATTCTTGCACAAGCTCACTTGGTGTAATTATTTACCTATTCTCCCATCACTTGCTAATAATTTATCTGCAATAAGTAAGGTCGTACGATTTGAAAAGTTACTTAGCTTCTAGCCCAAGATCGTTTAAAAGTTGCTCGGTAATGATAAGAGTTCATAGCCAAGGTATAACTTATGAAGCGGGGCGCGAAGATTGGAGAGTCCGAAAAGGCCCTAACAAGGCATGAGGATTCCATTTTATTGCTAAAGATCCAAAGTGATGTGAAAAGCATTATTCCCAAAGTCAATATGAAGGATCAAGACTCACGACGAAAAGCAATCAACTCCCATAAAGATGATGGAGAAGTCTATCCGAAAAGACCCTAACAAGGTATGAGGATAAATAGATCCAAGTCCGAAAAGGAGGCGGATCGTTGTATCTCAAAATCCCAATTAGAGATTGAAGAAATAATCATAAAGTCGTGGTCAACAAAGTTGGAGTACCTCTCAAAGTCTCCAAGTGAAGAAACTCTATTAAACGATGAGAAGACCATTATCTCAAGCACGTCTCTCAAGATATGAAGTATGAAGTACATGCCAAATATCGGCCCGAGAAAGGTCTCAAATCGTGAACCGAGTTATGCCAAGATATGAACTTTTTGATATCCCGAGAAGCAGTTTTAAGAGATTTTGTCCTTTAGCTAACTATTGATCAAATCGTCCTACTTTGCTTTCAGCCTAAATAAACTATCGAAATAAGTCCAAAAATGCATCTTCTTGATCATTCTAAGACAAAAATAAAATATAAGAGATACACCTAGGAATAAGGGAGTTTAAGCATATAATTAAGCCATGTGTGTAGGTGTTTGATTTACTAACTTATAATAACAATGATCTCGTTTTTAAGCTTAGTTTGGGGAACGTGAAACTTGAGGATGATTAATCTTCGTAGCACCGAAGCCCTAATGTAAGTCCTTGATCTCTTTGCAAGTTATTCCATATAGCTATTTTCAAGTGAAAATGGTTTTCTATCCTTTTGTTTCCTATTAAAGATTTTAATTTCTCTTAGTACTTTAATTTTTGTTTAGTAGTATTTCAATAAGGCCAAGGTTGATTGATTATGAGAAAAATGTAAAATTGCTTTATCACTAAGCATTGCATGAGGGCATGGCAATGGTTAAGTGTAGGGGATTTGATAGGTGTGTAAACACCCATCCTTTTACCACTTAATTCTAGCTAAAACGAGACCAAAACGCGTATTTAATATCATTTGTTTGGAATTATGCGTGGTTTTTGTGTTTATTGTGTTTTCAGAGCCAACCGGATGGATAATGGAGAAAACATGGGATTGCATGGGTTTTATCGAAGAAAAAGACTCAAGACGAAGTCTATTGTCCAAGAGATGCAAAAGATTTGAAGTCACTGGGCCTATTTGAAGATTTATCGAAGAAAAGGACCAAAGATGGAAGATTTACATAAGTCGAAGAAACTCAAGTCTATTAAACGAAGAAATTAAAAGACGAGTTGAATTTAATCGACGACAAATCCCGAATCAGAATCGAAAACGTCAATTTTTCTGAAAAGACGAGAAGTCAAGAAGAAAGGGAGAAAGCCCACTCACCAACCAAAAGACAAGCCATATAAATAGATGGATCCCCTCACACTTTTCAGGAAGTTTTTAGTTTTTCCATTCCCCTTTCCTCTCCTTTTTCTGTTCGTAGGTTTCACCATCACCATTAGGGTGTTTGGTGATTTTTATCTTTGTTTTTCAATCTTGTAATTTCATCCTTGTTTTGTGATTGTTAAAACCTTATTCTATCAATTAAATCTTTCCATTTCATCTTGTTCAACTTCATCTATTTGGTTAAAAGTTTAAGTTCTTATTTGATTGATTTGATCTTTAAAAGTTATTGGGATTTAAGTTTTTTTGATGGGATTTGTTGTTATTGGTTAGTATATGATTCGTGTTAGTTTTTTTTAAGTTTTTGGTTAAAAACTTGGTGATTTTTGGCTTAAAATCGATCTTCCCTGTTTTTTCTGAATATTACTGTTCTTGAGTATTTCCCAGGTTCCGAATGAACAAAAGTTCCGGATGAACCCAAAAGTTCCGGGTGAACCAAAGTTCCGGGTGAACCAAGTTCCGGATGAACCAAAAGTTCCGGATGAACCAAAGTTCCGGATGAACCAAAAGTTCCGGATGAAGCATCTTAGTTAGAAGTTCCGAATGAGTTTTCTTTTTAAAAAGTTCCGAATGAGTTTTTAAAGTTCCGAATGAGTTTTCTTTTTAAAACTTCCGAGTTAATTTTGTTAAAAACTTCCGAATCAGTTTTATTTCCAAATCTTCCGGATCAACTTCCGAACAAAGTTCCGAGTGAACTTCCGAACGAAAGTTCCGAGTGAACTTCCGAACCAACTTCCGAACCAAAGTTCCGAGTGAAAGTTCCGGGTGAAGTTCCGGATAAACTTCCGGATCAATCTTCTGAATCAAGTTCCGAGTGAAGGTTCCGAGTAAAGTTCCGGATCAACTTCCGAGTGAAAGTTCCGAGTGAAGGTTCCGAGTAAAGTTCCGAACGAAGTTCCGGATCAAACTTCCGAATCAAGGAGTTCCGGATCAAGTGAAAGGCAGAAACTTCCGAATCAACTTTCTTTTGAGTATTTCGAATCTAGATAAGTGTTATTTACTGTTTCTTCATTTTATACTTTCATTTTAATTCAAGTTTTGTTAATTGCTATTAAATTAATTACTTTTGATTTAAGTTTACATTTTCGTGCATTTAAACCTTTAGTAGAATAGAAAACCACTTCCCTTTTTAGTAACCAAGAACAATCATTCCACTCAGAACCGAGATAAATTCGAGAGGATATCGAGAGAATTTAGAACCCAATGCAAAATGCTAGTATCAAACCTATCAGAATGTTTGTTCAGATCGGAAAGCCCAGATCGCAATCCTAGATCGGAATGTTGCTCAATTAATTTGGGCAGCACTTCGTCTTAGCAAACCTCAAGAGCCGCCGGAATGTGCGATCGCAATCCCAGATCAGAATGAGGGTGATGTTACTCTAGATCGCAATCCCAGATCGAAATGCAAAACCCTTGTCCTATGCTGTCACCATCGGAATGTGGGTGATGCAATCGCAATGTGTAATTTCCTTTCTTTCCGATGGAGTTACAATTTCGTAATAAGCTCAAGTTCAAATAAGCTAATTCTAATAAGCAGTAACAAAATACTAAAATGAAATGAAAGCAAAACGAGACAATAAGCTAAAAAGTTAAAACCTTTCGAAATGTAAAAGACGAAACTTAATGAAATGGATTTTACAAAGATAAAAATTTTAAGAAAACTTTGAAAACAATTAAGCTAAATACCAAATAAGCACATAAGATTGTCAAACTTGTGGCTTATTTCGTATGAAAACTTAAAGGGAAAAGAAAAGACAAAACTTTCAATCGAATAAGTAAAGTGATTAAGCAAAACTTGCTTACTCCGTTTTCAAAACAAACCAAAATCAAAAGAAAGGTAGAAAGAGAATGATAAAAGAACACTTGATCAAAGGTAAATGAAGATTAAAGCAACAAAATTAAAGAACACTCACTTGGAATTAAAGGAATTAAAGTGCAAGACAAGTATTTAAATTGACATGAAAATAAATGACATGAAATAAAGGTGCAAGTAATGAAAATGGTGGAGAGCTAATTTGTCAAGTTAGCTAACAAGAGAAAATGAAATCTAATCTAATCTATTTATAGGGGAGATTAGGGAGGTGCTTAGGAAGCTTCTTCCCTTCTTTCTTCTTTCTTTAATTGCGTCATCAAGTCCTTAATCTCTTAATTCTTTTGACTTTAACGACTTTGTCTCGGGATTTCTTTAAACTCGTCTTGTAATTCTTCAATAAATTAGACTTGAGTTCTTCGGCTTTTAGTAAACTTCCGTCTTTTGACTTTTTCTTCGATAAATCTTCAGAATTGGTCTTGGACTTCCGTTCTTTTTGAACTCTTGATTTCTTGACTTCGTCTTTTGTCTTTTTCTTCGATAAAAGCCCGTGAATGCCCGTGTTTTCTCCCCTTTTCACAATTTCGTCCTAAATCACAACAAAAACACAAACCACGCATAATTCTGACATAATTGACATAAAATACACGTTTTGGTCCGGTTATTATTGTAGTTAAGTGGTAAAAAGGATGGGTGTTTACACACCTATCA
Source organism: Glebionis coronaria (assembly GCA_025667525.1). Taxonomy (NCBI): domain Eukaryota; kingdom Viridiplantae; phylum Streptophyta; class Magnoliopsida; order Asterales; family Asteraceae; genus Glebionis; species Glebionis coronaria. Next base: position 184,066,457 of record CM046876.1, read on the forward strand.
ATGGTTATAGCCATTTTTGGGCACTTTAAAGTATTTTAATGATAAGATAAATGTTAATAGTCATAAATCAATTGTAACCGATACTTGGATGGGAATGGCTAAAGAATTAAAGACATATTGTGAAATTCAGAGCTGCTGAGCGAGCTGCACTAAAACGTGATTTCCTGGAGTTCTATAAGGAGATAGAAGCCCAATTTTGGTGTGCTAATTCACAACTCATGGGCCTTCAAAAGTATCAACTGGAGCTTAGGCTAGGAAATACTCCTTTTATGGGTTTTAGGCCCTAGAAGTCGACTGAAATTTTATGGCAGATTTGGGGCTCATGTTCACTTTGGGTTCTACTTGCTCTAGATGGTCTTGGAGCAAGTGGGAGCCTACTTTGTGGTTGTGTTGACTTACCCTTAGTTGACTTCTTTGTCCTCGTGATGGCTCACAAGATCAAGCATAGGTTTTTCATCGGTTTGAGGCTTTGCATACTTGTGGTTGTGTGGTTGCTTATTTGCTTGATATCTTGCTATAACTTGGAAATGTTTTTATAACAACTTAAAACCAATCACAAACCAATTACAAAAGAAATATTTGTTTTAGTTCAAATTTTAAATATGATTTAAAACTAAAATCTTGTTTTCATAATAATTCGTAACGTGTTATGAATGTTATTTCTTTTATGTATTGTCTAATCTAATATTAATTCCACTTAGGTTTTATATTAGTCTTTAACTTGGACAACTTGAAATGCATAACTTAAAACAAGATTAGAATTAAGTTAAGAAATTTTTTTAACTTGTGCTATGATGGATGAATGCATGCTTCCTCGTACACAATTTTGATTTGTAAATCAAACTTTTATACCCGTCTCAAATTTAAGTCATGCCGTCCAATCTTTTGAGATCACTTGCAATTACTTTTTACATCTTGTGAGACGGATGTGAATTGTAACCCAAGGTGATTATTATCTATGTGTGAGACCTAGACTTATTCTCGCATGTTCTCAAATTGGATGACTTAATCGGTACAACGGTGAGACCTTAACCGAGGCAAGGATGGGACTAAACATGCCAGTTTGACATTTAGTGAAATGTTTACTTGTGTCATGAGTCCCATAAGGATCTAAGAATTGTACAAGATTTGCAATTGATGAACGTCATCTACCTATTGAATCTATCATTGCTAGCAGATCAACTAATGTGATGGTGTAACTTCAATGAGGATCTTAGCCTTTTCGTAAAATTAATTGTTTTATTTTAAACTTGGATAGTTAATTTTTAAAGGATAATTATCGAAAATACTTAATATTAACTTTGTATTTCTATTAATGATTTTATGCAACACAACCCGTAAATAAAGTTTGTTTCCTTTTGTGCTAGAGGATAACAAACTAAGTCTTCTTTCCTTGTAAGAATAAGACGCGTTCCCATCCTTTCTCCTTGTATGAGAAAGCTGTAATAGGAACACTTGAATCTTCTCAATTATATTCAATATTAATGCACACCTACTCAAGAAATCGCATTGTCTTGTAAGTCAAAACGATTAAGTACGGTTACACACCTAAAAATGTTAAGATACTGTATGAGTCTTGATTAGAAATTGAAGTCTCAATAAACCGTGAGAGGAAAGGAAATTACTAGCATGTTTTTCTAGTATATTTTCCTTACTCAAATACGTTCCATAAGATTATACACACCTTTGAGGTAAAGTAGAAAGAGGAATTGCGTGCAAAACTTTCAAGTTAATGGCATCGATGGAAATCCCATCACAAATATAGTAGAACTTGATACTTTTCATGTTTACTAGTCTACGAGACTCACATTGGCTATAATGTGTAGACATTCAAAGAACTAGAAAGTATACAAATTGCTACTTGCTTTTTCACTAGTATAGATACATTCAAAATGTTGTCTAAACTAATGGGAGCAATGCATATTTTAACAATAGGACACCCTTGAATGTTGTCTTACTCTATGGCAGCTATGAGCTTTTCACCTTGTAAGTGACCCACTTAATTTCTAGATTGTCTTGAAATAACATCATAGTTTTCTAAGCCTTATTGCATATTATTTTAGAAGATAACTAGTCGCTTTTCTGATGTCGCTTTGTTATCTAAAAATAGTTATGCATGATTGCTTATTAAACGATGAAGTTCTACATAACCCTTCTATACAAGCTTGATTTGAGTATGACCTAAATCTTATTATGTCTATGATATTTTAATATTATTCATATATGATGTTGTATCATGCTCAAGTGGGAGAAATATTAGAGTGTGCAAGGTACAACACAATATGACTTATAATATTCTATTAGGACTTATACATATTGATGTATGTTGTCTAATAGAGAACTAATGTCAAGAAATAATAAAAACTACTTAATCACATTACCTATATGTTTTAGCTAATAAGCATATGTTTTCTTGTAAAGACATAAATATCAAGTATGTAAGTTAACTTGAAAATACTATTGAAGCCAAAAGTAGGCATTCAATAATACTTTATTTGTAATATGTTTATGTTTTCAAGTAAAGACATAAACATGAACTTCCTTGAATTGGTCAAAGACTTATAAAATAAAGTAAATACTTCACTTGTTGTGTCTTCCTGTTAGGGCATATACAATGAAGTTATTGAATTGTTCAATATCTTATAAAGTATATTTAGCGACCAACATGTTATGTTTTCTTGTTAAAACATGAACATGAAGTTCTTGAACTGCTAAAATAATCATACTTTATAGCATGCAATCGGCTTGAATATATCATTTATGCAATTTGGTTTGACCAAATTATAAAATATGTGAGCCAAAGAGTATTAGGTTATCAAAGGAATTGTGATACTGCCTCACAATCGCAACACTATGTCTCATGTGTAAAATCAAATACTATTGTTATTGTTTGATCCTTGATAACATTAACTACTCTCTCTCTCATATCTTATTAAGGTTAACAAAAATTTGAATGAGCCCGTGCTTATTCAATATGGTTCCAAACAAGAAGGAAAATAAAAAACCATCAATTCATGGAATGGGATGACTCCCAGTAAGTCTTAGTGGAAGTCTTGAATTTGTTAAAATCATGTTAGACATGTTATTAAGAAACTTGAATCAAGAAATTTCAATGTATTTTATACATCCCAAACGAGAACAATTCATTGTTGCTCGGCATTCTATGTACTTGTAGACAGTCTCCTCTTACAAGAAGCAAGTGGGAGCCTTATGCATCTTTTAAGAAAATAATGAATAAAATACAACCTTCTGAATACACTAGTGAACGACATAATGAGGCTGGGCATGTAAATGCAAAAGCCACAAATTATTGTAACTCCCATTCCATATCCGCAAGGATGCCTCATGCACCTGAAGATTTGAATGTCATGTCAATGTTGTGGAATATGAGTTAGAGGATCATAGTGAACCTCATAACTATCGAGACTCATTTTAGATTTTGAATCTAATAAATGACTCAAAACTATGAATGTTAGATGTAGTCCATAAAAGAAAATTAATTTTGGAATTTGAAATTCTTTCACCAATCAGTAAGACTGATAGGTTATAAATGGTCTTCTATGAGAAGATAGATATGGACAAAATTGTACACACTCTCTTTGAATAGAGTTTAAGGCATGCTCAAGCAATTGATCATGTTTAAAGCTTTATTTTATTTACGAGTGTTAAATTAATAAAGATATTAATTTCCATACTTGATTTCATTAGTATGAAATATGGCAACTGGATGTCAAAATCCTCATGAATGATTACATTTGTAAGGACGTTGTGTAATCAAAAGGGTTTATAAATCCACCAAATCTTTAGAAAGTATACAAGCTCTAGAAATCCAAGTGTGGATTAAAGCATGCATCTAGGAGTTGGAATCTTATGTTTAAATCAAGGATATGATCATGATTAAAACAAAGATAACTCTTGAGTATACCTTTAAGCTAGTCGGAGCACTTTGTTTTGTTCGTTCATAAATCTCATATGTTGGTACATATTGGAAATATTATTCCTTCTAAGCTAGATTTTAATCCTTGGCTTGGAATATATTCTATTGAGAGATATAAGAAACAAATCATATAACCTTGGAACATATGCTTATAATGATAAGTCGTATGCGGTTAATAAGTCTAAATATGACACATCATTGAGAAAGTGTCAAAGTTCTATCTCACTTGATTAGATTGAACATGTACATGGAAACTTTTAGTTTACCTAATGGATTCATACACATGATATGTTATGTATTAGACTATTTTCAATACTTGCAGGAATGAAAGATGAACTGATCAAAAAGTATCTATGTGAAAGTTATTAGACTACTATAGACATGTTCATCGTTTACGGATTTTAGGTAAGGAGATTAGTGTTGAGTTTATACACTAATTCTTACTTTGATTGAGATGGTACTCAATTCTAGCAATAGTAGGAATTAATCTTACTTGATAATACTACTACCTAGACGTGCGAGACGAAAAGCACTGTTGCACTAATTATTAGTAAAATAAGAATACTTTACAGTTTGAGAAGCTGTTACGAAGATTGTATTAAATACGTGTTCTACTTGCTTCCAACAACCTACGTAATGTACTATGGCGATGCTAGTATTATTGTATTAGAACTTGAGCGCACATATACAAAATGACAATCACCGTGTTATTCATAATCTTTACTATTTGTGAGTTTCTGAAATAAGTATTCTCAAATTTTACTCAGATGACAACTCAATAGGTCCTTGTGTAAAGTCAATGTCTTGTAACCAAACATGTTAGTCATGCTAGGAAGATTGGACTTTGACCTTCTAGTAGTCTCATGTATATCTGTTTTTTTTAAGTATTTGGATAATGGAACGTTAAGCAGTTTTACTAAATAATGAATTAATAAACTTGGTATGATCATTTTCATTTGTACTACTGTGTTCTATATTAGCATGTTTAATCCATGAATAATTTATTTATTCTAAATCATCCATTGTCAGTTGCTGATACGGGAGTATCGATGAATTAAGACAAATATGAGTGTTTTGGTCATATTCATTTGGAATGAATATTAATTGATGATGACGTCAAACTCATATGTGTTCATTGGATGAACATTTGATTGACCCAACCTACGAGAATTCACTTCATGGATCGTCGTCAATAGTGAATCTCGAAATTGGTTGAATCTCTCATCTTTAGACTTGAGATGCAAGTAGGTTTTGTATGTGTGGAATGTCAATCTTTGATATGGTTCAACGTTGTCCTGAACAAGGCTGCTATAAAGATCATTTTCAGGTGCGATGTGAAACATATGAACGATACGTGCAGTCAAAATAGGATTTGTTCTTTCATATGTATTGGAGTTAGATACTACTGGGTCCCTCGATGAATTGTACAGATATATGTGTGGCCACACCCAAATGTAATTATACTTGATTTATATGGTAATCTAGTTCAATATCTATATCGAGAAACATAATAGTTAAGCTTAAGAATGACTTTTTATCCATGTCTAAAGTTTAAGAAAGTATCTGAAACAAAAGGATGACTGATATCTAAACCATTTAAATGAGATGTTTAAGAAACTATCCTCATATGTTTCTAGGGGCATTGGCGTTTTGCTAGACGCTAACCATTGCTTGTATAATTACATGATTATTATAACTTGCGCAAGTGGGAGCTGTTGGAGTATGCTCATGTCATAATACATAATTATACGGCTAGACACATGTGAGCCTATGGGGTCACACACATATACACATAGGTACCACTTAATGTATCGTATCTATTGTATTTGCGGTATAGATATAACCTAAGTAACTCAGGATCAACAACGGGATCAATCACTTATTTTAAGTACGATTGAAATCATTAAAAGTGTTTTAATGTAAAAACGTTTTCATAAAAGTTGATATGTAAAAACGTTTTTAAGATTTTAAATGTGATTTGAAACTTAGTCAACCACACTTATTTTTAGGATGATTGAAATCAATAAAAGTATGAAATGCATACACCTATATGATGAGACTGCTTTTATACATAATCTCATCTTCCAAATAGGGCTTAAAATGCATTAAATATCATCAAAATACCCAAATATATGCTTGTGTTTGTTGCTTGTGTATTTTAGGTACGGATATTGAGAAAATGACAAAAGATCACAAGAATCGTGCAAAAACGAACACGGGAAACGAAGCCGCACAATGAACCAAGCCCTAATGAAGACTTTCCCAAGATCAACCCTTGAAGATTTGAAGAATTATGAAGAAGGGTCCTCCAATTATGAAGAATTGACACTTTATACCCTTGTATCCTCATAATTACAAGTTAGGTACCTAAAGTTTGTCAAAATTACAAAAAGGACCCTTAACTTTGAAGATTTGGCAAGTTTAGCCCCTCAACAAAGCTAAATTGTCAACCAATATCATCCACAAAGTCAAATACATCATGAAGTCCTTCAAAGTACAAGAAATGACAAGTTTGGTCCTTTGAAAATATCAAAATTACACAAAGGACCCTCAACTTTCAACATTTGGCAAAAATGGTCCCTCAATCATCAAGACTTGGCAATTTCAGTCCTCCAAAACATCAATTATGCAAGTCTAGACCATTATCATTGAAGACAATACCAAATCAGCCCTTGAAGAATTCAAAAATGGCAAGAAATACCCCTGAATTTACTTTGTAAAAGTTTTAGGCCAAAAATGCAAAGTGTGCAAAAGTTGTCAAGGCATAAATGGGCGTTGATAGAGTTTTCAACTGAAAAGACAAGAAGAAAGGAATCAAGGGACTAAAAGGGGCCAGACATGAAACTTACCTTAACCAACCAGCTTGTGCCACCTCACCCCACTCACCACCTCCACCAATCACAACACTCCCTTCCTCCATGTCACACTCCACTCACCTGTTTATTAATTTTAAATCTTTGGCGCCTTAACAACTTTTTAAAAGTTAATCACTTCTTAATCCGGATCAAACAAGAAACTATTTGCCAAGAACACAATTAGGGATTTTTGATTTAGCAAAATTTAAACCCCAAAATTGTGCAGATTAGTGATTAAGGTGAGCCTAATCACATCCCAACTCTCAAAAGAACTGCCACCTCACTCTCTTAGTCACATGAAACAACCTTGTCCTACCTCTTGGAGAAGAAGACAAAACAGTAAAGAGGATCCAACGTCCCACAACAAAGCTTCAAACTTAAGCTTATTTGAGACCATTGGTCAACTTTTCAACAGCTATCTACTCAACAAACAGCCAAAACCAAGTCACATGATTCAAGAAGATGCCAAAACCTCAAGGGAATTTTTGGGACTTCAGAAGCTAGGGTTTACACGTTTCTTAGCTTAGTAGAACTTGTAAGGCTCTATATAAAGCCACTTAGGCCTTCACATTTCAGTTTGCTTTTGATTTTTCCTTGTTCAAGTTTCTGTAAATCCCATTTTCAAAGTTAATGAAATTGAGTTTGAAATCTTGAAGAAAAGTCATTGGCCAATCTTATTTACTGCTTACATTTGTTATATGCTTGTTAGTTCTTGAAGTTCAAAAACTATTTTCAAAAGAGGAGTGTGCAAAAGTTTGCATATTTCCTCATTTTCTTGATATTTTGCTAAGTCTAGTTCCAATCTTGGAATTCTTGGGCTATAGGGCTGATCATAGCATCCTAACTGAGTTGGTTAAGGTGTGGTGAGGCTTATAACTTAGGGATAATCAAGTGTGGGGTAACAAGTTTGCATCAATCAAGTTTTTCAAAGTTTCTAATTTTTATGATATTGTGCTTAACCCTTGTTCAATCTTAGCAGGCTTATTGTGGAAGCTTGTGCTTGTTCTTGCTAGCACATAAGCTCAAAATTCGTGGGTGTGGATGTACATCCATGATGTTTGCATACTTAATCTCAAAATCTGCTTAAATTGTGATTTTTGGTGATATTTGTATGAAACTTGTGTTCTTGTGAATTTTGTGGCTTGTTCTTGCTTGAATCTGTTTATCTTACTTCTTTGAGTGTTAATTGATGCTTGGTTGGCCTGAAATCTCACTTTGCCTTTGAAAATTTTGATTTGGAAAAGTTAAAGGGGTGTTTGGGTCTACTGGTTTTTGCTTGTAACTTGTTATTGTGTTAAGGGAAGTTGTTGTTTATGCTTTGTATCTGATAAATACCTTGTTGAGAGTATTTTGCTGCAAGTTTTTGGGTTTGAACACTTGAATTAAACAATCTGCTATATAGACCTTGTTTCTGCTTGTTTTGACCTAGGAATTTGGGAACACTTAGTGTGTATGCATGCTTAGGGATAAAAGTGGTTTAAAAAAAGTTAATATAACCTGTTTGAAAGATTTGAGGTGTTGAATCTGGCTTAAGTGTCAAATACATTAGCAAAGTAGAAAAACTGCATGTGTTAGTGTTCATCAGTAACTTTCATTGCTTGAATCTTGCTTAATTCCTTGAAGCAGTGCATGAAACCTGTTTAGACTTGCTTATTGGAGTTTATTATAGCTTGTGTGTGCATTTGGTTGAATTTGGCTGGCTGATTTGTGCTAAAACTGCTCATAAGTGCTTAACTGCTTATTGTTCATGTCTGTGCAATGTCTGATGATTGATTGATTAAACTGTATCAATTGGGTGTTAGTGATTGTGTTATTTTGATTGTGATTGACTCCTTTTGATCCAAAGATCATTTGGGTGCCTTTGTGAAATCTGAATCCAAGAAAAAGTCACTAAAGACAAAAAGTCAAAATAGTCAAGCAGTGGAAAAAGTTTCCACTGCTCAACATCCAAAACTAGCCCCTGCTAGTGCAATTTTGTCATCATCTTATCAATAAGCTATTCTAGCTTATTCTGACTTGCAACAACTTATTTTTTGTGATAGATCTTCATTATTTGACCCATTTAAGTAAACTGGAGCTTATGAGACTTTGACTTTGACTTTTTACTAGAAAACCAACTTGTTTGACTTTTAACATAAGTGCTTATTTAATTTTCCAGCTTATTAAGTGTGCTTATTGAGTAGGTTTTTGATTATTAAGCTTAGTCTTGTCATAAGAAACATTTTGCAACTTGAATCAGCTTCTGAGGTGGTCTAGATCAATAAAACGACTATTTTGTCGTTTTGTGAATAAGTTTGTGAACTGTTTCTGGCTTATTAAGTGGGCTTATTTGAAATTTCTTTTTGCAGAAGTCGTTGTTAGGTCAAAAGAAGCTTGTGTGTTAAATTTTAGCTTATGGCATCAGCTAATAGCTTAATGGGCTCAAAAGCCCATTAAGAATAAGCTGCTTATTATAAGTTAGCTTATTTCACATTTTCAGCTTTTGGGCCTTTGGAAAAAGTTGTTTAAAATCAAATTTTGAGTCAACCTGTGCTTTTTGGGCTTATTTTGAACACTTTTTCTTATTGGGCCTTAATTAAGCCCAATAAGGGACTGTTTTGGGTTTGGCCCATTTTCTAGGCCCAATAGGGGTATTTAGGTAATTTCACTTTCATTTCTGAGTTATTTAGGGTAAATTAAGCTAGTTTGCAAGTTTTTAGAATTTTTTATAATTTTTGGATTTTTAATATTATTTTAATATTATTTTATTATTAAAAATTAAAAGTCTGATTTTCTAGGTTTTTATATTTTTCCTAGGTTCTAAACACTTAATTAGGATTCTTGCAACTTTCCAATTATTTTCTAGGTCTTTTAATTATTTTTTATAATTAATTTAAGATTTAATTGATTTAGGAGTTTTTAATTGTTTAAAAATAGTTTTAATTGGTTTTAAAATTTTTAAAAATTGTTTTTAGCTTAATTAGAGTGTTTTTGAGGTTTACAAACTTTAAAATCTTGTTTAGGGCTTTTTAATAATTAATTTTGATTTTTAGGGCTTTAATTAGCATTAAAAAGTCATTATCTAATTAATTAAAAGGTTTTTGCAAGTTTTGATTTTTTGTAAACTCTTAGAATATTATTAGGGATTTTTGGTAATTTTTAGAAGTTTTTAGGTTAAAATTTTAATTTTGGTGGTTTTTACGACTTTACGTGTACGCCTTTTTAGAATTAGTTTAATCCGTCTTGATAACTGTCATTCTCTTCTAATCCCTTTTCTATTTTTCTTTCTCAAATATAATCACAAATTAATCCATATCATTACACACATAACACACTAGCCTCCTCGTGAACGAACTTAATTGGTCATTAGTGCTTGGTTTTCCTAAACCGACACTTAATACTTGCCACTTTTGTTGCTCTTTTCCTAAAGGGTAGCAAAGACACTACATCATTTTGGCGCCGCTGCCGGGGAGGCGTGCTGTGTTTTGATTTGGCATTGTTGTTTTTATACTAACCATAATTAGTATTTGTATTAGTAGCACTCTACTAATACGTATTATCGATTTTCGGTTTTTGTGTGAATATTATTAATATATTGTATACGTAGAACAATAAATCCACAAGTACTCCAAATACGTGAGAAATCACAACCTTGACTTGGGAGGTCATTACCCAATCATTGTATTCGAATCTCAAACCAAAGAAAAAGGAAAAAATAGATAAATACTTTCGTGAAGCTTAATCTTGAAAATACAAACTATAAGGTGGGTATAAGGCGGATATTATAAAATATATCCTAAGGAAAAAGGCTCTTAAGTGCTTCGCGCCGCCTCGTTTCCCCGCTTGCTTGTGAGTATTTGATTGTGAGAGCTAATCGAGGGTTTTGCCGCCCAAAGTATTACTATCATATATATTTTCTTGGTTTCTATTGATTAAACCCTCTTGAACGTTTTGGTGTTCCACCAACGTTCTAAAGTCATCGAAGGCATTCACTTCAAGTGATCGTTTTCATTCCTTGAGGCTTATTTAATCAAGAGATTTGATTAAGGAGGAGATTTGTAGATTTGTGTCTACTTAATACATTTCACCAAAATCCAAAAGGTTAATACAATCAAGAACCACAAAAAAATTGAAAAATACAAAACACCAAAAAAAAAATCTTCTTTGCTCGTCCCCTCGTTGTACGTGACGTTTATGCTAACTCGAAATCAAGCAAGACGTGCACGTAAACGAAAGAACAAAACTTCCACTCCCAACAATTTTAGTGAGGAGTCTCATATTGACGAACCCATTGTAAGAGAAGCACCAACCATGGCGAATCGAACTATGATGGAGTTACTTCAAGCACCCACCGAGGGTTATGGAGAGGCTATTGTGATTCCCGCTATCCTTGCGGAGAATTTTGAGGTGAAAACGGGTTTGTTGTCGATGATCCAAAACAAAAAATTCCGTGGTGATGAGAAGGACAATCCCCACAACCATATCCGCCAATTCAATCGTCTTACCGCTACTTGCAAGTTTAAGGATGTCTCTAACGACTCGATTAAGATGATGCTTTTTCCGTATTCCTTAGCGGGTCCCGCTAAAATTTGGTTAGAGAAAGAGCCACCCAATTCTATATTGACGTGGAAGGATCTCGTGTCTAAGTTTGTGAACCAATTTTTTCCGCCCTCTAAGACTACGCACTTGAAAAACGAGATTTCAAAGTTTTCACAAGAATTTAATGAAAGTTTTTCAACGGCTTGGAATAGGTTTAAGGAAATGTTACATGAATGTCCTCATCACGGTTTTTCCGATTTGCATCAAATTGACACGTTTTACAATGGACTTAATGATCATGAAAGGGATTATTTGAATGCCGCCGCGGGTGGTAATTTTCTGTGTAAAACGGTTGAGGAAGCTTTGGTGATAATTGAAAATAGATCTAAGGGTTATAGTCCTCGTAGCACGTCTAGTGTTCGTAAGGCTTCGTCTTCGGCTTCACCTTCTTTGTCTACTACCATCGATGATTGCCAAATTGAGGCGAACTTGGAAAACAAGATTTTTGATAAGTTGAAAGGACTTTTGATTGAGTTTAAAGTTGGTGAACCAAGTGATCCCGCTACGGCTAAAGCGGTTGAGGTTTCTTGCATGTATTGTGGTGGAGGTCATGATTTCTCCGAGTGCATTACCAACGGTGGTAACACTTCGAGTGCCTTCGCGGCCACGGGAAATTACAACCAAAACGGTCAAGTTTCCCGCTCTAATCAAATGACTCCACCGGGTTTTGGTTCAAATCAAAATGCTAACAACAACTATCGCAACAATCAAGTTGGTTTTAAGAACAATTACAACAAGGGAAACTATGGGAATCAAGGGGCTAATAATCAAGTTTCAAACAAAAATGATTTTCAAAATAACAACAAAAGTTTGCAAACATTGAAAGATCTTCCAAGTGAGTTTGTTGAATATGCTAGTGGGAATGATGCTAGGTTTGACAACATTGAAAGAGAAATCATTAGCCTAAGATCCGAGTTTAAAAACGACTTGAAGAAAGAGTTGAAAAATGAGTTAGCTAATGAACTTAAAATCCACACCAACAAGATGGAAGGAAATGTCACTAGGTTGCAACAAAACCAACAAAAGATGGAACAAGGGCAACATGAGATTAAACAAGAGATTATTAAGGCTGAGAAAAGGCAAACCGACGCCGTATTGAGGCAATCTAATTTTGAAGATAAAATCTCGTCTATGTTTGAGGCAATAATGTGTAAACCGTCGTCAAGTGGTCTTCCTAGCAACACCATATCCAACCCTAAGGGTGAGATGAAAGTGATTACCACACGTAGTGGTAAGACACTTAAGGAACCGACGCCTCAACCAATTGCTCCTACGGAGGAAGCAATTGAGGAAGAACCCGAGGTGGTGGTCCAAAAGGAGCATGTCCCAATCCCACGAAGTACCGCTCATGCCACACCTACGGTCGACCCATTACCATCATTGGAACCCGAGATTCCAAAGGCTATGCCTACTATGCCTCAACCCACACCACCTTTTCCCTATCCATCGAGACTTAGGAAGGAGAAACGTCAAGAGCGCGACAATTATCAATTTGAGCTTTTTATGAAAATGTTTCGTGATTTGCACCTTAATGTGAGTTTTGCCGATGCTTTGGTCATGATGCCTCGATTTGCCGCTAACTTTAAGTGTATGTTGAACAACAAGGAGAAATTGCACCAATTGTCTAGTTGTTCATCGGTTTATCTTAATCGCATACCTTAAAAAGTCGGTGATCCCGGTAAATTTTAGATCCCTTGTGCAATCCAAGACATGGAAGAGTGCTTCGCCTTGGCCGATCTTGGTGCTAGCATTAACTTGATGCCACTTGCAATCTTCAAGTCGCTCAATCTTCCTAATCTTACTCCTTCACTAATGTCTATCGAGTTGGCCGATCATTCCACAATTCCCGCATGTGGTTTGGCGGAAGACGTTTTTGTGAAAGTGGGGAAGTTCTACTATCCCGTAGACTTTATCGTTGTTGATATCCCCACGGATCCTCAAGTTCCTCTCATTTTAGGTCGTTCGTTTTTAGATAAGTCTATGGCTTTGATTGATGTTCATGCTAGAAAGATCACCTTACGTTTCAACGACGAGGAACTTGTTATAAACGCAACTCAAAACTCTCAAATTTCTCATGTTTATTCCGTTGCAACCATAAACCTCGTAGATATGATTGACGTGGTTTGAGAGGAATTTTCACAAGAAGTTCTAGGTTTTGGTGATGAAGAAACTAGTGGCAATCCCACTATGTTGGATCCAATTCTTGATAATTCGACACCAACCCTCACTCCTTTTGAAGGTGGTGGTTTTACGTTGGAAGAATGCAATGTTCCACGTACTTGTGACGAAGACCTCGACAACGATGAGGACTTCTCGATTATCAAGGATTTTCTTAACGATTTCACATTTCCTCCACCCGAGGAGGTTATAAGTATTGAGCCCAAATCTTCACTTGAGGAACCACCTATCCTTGAGTTGAAAGATTTACCTCCTCACCTCGAATATGTCTATTTGGAGGAGGACGACAAGTTGCCGGTTATTATTGCGAAGGAACTTTCGAATGATGAAAAAACCACACTTGTCGATGTTCTAAAGGACCACAAGAGGGCGATTGCGTGGAAGTTATCCGACATTAAGGGGATCGATCCCAAATTTTGTACCCACAAAATCTTAATGGAGGAGGATTTCAAGCCCACAATCTAAAGTCAAAGGAGGGTGAACCCCAAAATTCACGACGTCATAAAAAAGGAGGTCCTTAAACTCCTTGACGCGGGAATGATTTACCCTATTACCGATAGCCCTTGGGTGAGTCCTATTCATTGTGTCCCTAAAAAGGGAGGGATGACCGTTGTGCCAAATGATGCGAACGAGTTGATTCCCACTAGACTCGTGACCGGATGGAGAGTGTGCATTGACTATCGAAAGTTGAATGAAGCCACTCGAAAAGACCATTTTCTCTTGCCCTTCATGGACCAAATGTTGGAGCGTCTTGCGGGAAACGATTTCTATTGCTTTTTAGATGGTTTTTCCGGTTACTTCCAAATTCCCATCGATCCTCGTGATCAAGAAAAAACTACGTTTACGTGTCCATATGGAACGTTTGCCTATCGTAGAATGCCATTTGGACTTTGCAATGCACCGGGAACTTTTCAACGATGCATGATGGCTATTTTTCATGACATGATCAAGAAGACGATGGAAGTCTTCATGGATGACTTTTCTGTGTTTGGTGATTCTTTTACTTCGTGTTTGTCGAACCTTGAGAGAATGTTAAAACGTTGTGAGGAAACCAACCTTGTGCTCAATTGGGAAAAGTGTCATTTTATGGTTAAGAGTGGAATCGTCTTAGGGCACAAGGTCTCGAAAGCGGGGATTGAGGTAGATCAAGCTAAGGTAGACGTCATCGCCAAATTACCTCATCCCAAAACCGTTAAGGGAGTTAGGAGTTTCCTAGGCCACGCGGGCTTTTATCGTCGATTCATCAAGGACTTTTCAAAGATTTCTCGACCCATTACACATCTTCTTGAAAAAGAGGCACGTTTTGTCTTTGACGAAGATTGTGTACGAGCCTTTGAAATCCTTAAGAGGAAACTTACCGAAGCTCCCATTCTTGTTGCTCCCAATTGGAACCTCCCCTTTGAGCTTATGTGTGATGCTAGTGATTACGCTATTGGGGCCGTTTTGGGGCAACGTAATGATAAGCACTTATTGCCTATTCACTATGCTAGCAAGACGATGACCGAGGCTCAACTAAAATACACTACAACGGAAAAGGAGTTCCTTGCCGTGGTGTATGCATTTGAGAAGTTCCGACCTTATCTCGTCTTGACGAAATGCATAGTGTATACGGACCATTCGGCTATTAAGTATCTTATGGCAAAGCAAGATGCTAAGCCTAGATTACTTCGTTGGATTCTCCTCCTTCAAGAATTTGATCACAAACTCGTTGACAAAAAAGGAGCCGAGAATCTAGCGGCCGATCATCTCTCTCGTTTGGAAGATCCTCACCAAAGTGTTTACGAGCCCAAGGATATCACCGAAACATTTCCGCTCGAGACACTTGGTGTAGTGAATTCTAAGCTTGATCCTTCCACCCCATGGTTTGCGGATTTTGCAAATTACCATGCGGGTAACTTCATCGTTAAGGGTATGACGACTCAAGAAAAACGAAAATTCTTTCGTGACGTCAAGTTCTACTTTTGGAACGACCCTTACTTGTTTCGAACTTGTGCGGATCAAATCATCCGACGTTGTGTATTTGGCACCGAAGCTTCTAACATCCTTAGAGCTTGTCATGAGGGACACAAGGGTGGTCACCACGGTGCTAATCTCACGGCTAATAAGGTGTTTGATGTCGGCTTCTTTTGGCCTACTATTTACCGAGATGCACAAGATCTTGTGAAGTCGTGTGATGCATGCCAACGACAAGGAAAAGCCTCACAAAAAGATGAAATGCCACAAAATATCATTCAAGTATGTGAGATCTTTGACGTTTGGGGTATAGACTTTATGGGGCCGTTCCCGTCATCTCGTGGAAATAAGTACATTCTCGTTGCGGTTGACTACCTTTCTAAGTGGGTGGAGGCAAAGTCCTTGCCCACCAATGATGCTCGTGTGGTAGTCAAGTTTTTGAAGCTATTGTTTTCTCAGTTTGGAACCCCTCGTGCTATCATAAGCGATCGTGGAACCCATTTTTGTAACGACCAATTTGAAAGGGTTCTAAGGAAATATGGGGTTACACATCGGCTTTCTACGGCTTATCACCCACAAACGAGTGGGCAAGTCGAGGTTTCAAACCGAGCTTTAAAGAGGATTTTGGAGAGATCCGTGGGAGAAAACCGACAAACTTGGTCGGATAAGTTGGACGATGCTTTATGGGCCTTTAGGACCGCTCATAAGACACCCATTGGGTGCACTCCCTATAAGCTTGTGTATGGAAATAATTGTCATTTGCCTATCGAATTAGAACACAAGGCTTATTGGGCCCTAAAGCATTGTAATGATGATATGGAGACCGCGGGAAAACACCAGAAAATGCAATTGAATGAATTAGATGAATTGGGGGATATTGCTTATGAAAATTCATTGATTTGTAAAGAGAAAACTAAAAAGTTGCATGATTCTAAAATTAAAAACCGGGTTTTTAACATTGGGGATCAAGTTTTGCTTTTTAATTCAAGATTAAAAATCTTTTCCGGTAAGTTGAAATCCCGTTGGTCCGGTCCATTCACCGTGACTCAAGTGTTTCCGTATGGGACCATCGAGCTAGCTCAAGATGATGGTCCTAACTTCAAGGTGAATGGACATAGGTTGAAGCACTACTTTGGCGGGGAAGTTCCATCCTTGAACTACCTCTACCAAGTCACCTTCCCCAATGATAACTAGTATTGAGGGGATCGAGTAGAGCTCATGACTCGGTAATCAAAAACGAGGTGCCTCATGGGGGAGTCCCATGCTTATCCTATGTACATATTATCGCTTTCTAATGTAGCTTACGTGTGGGGATTTGTGCCCTTCCAACCTTTGTTCCGTGGTTTTTTGTGAATTGTGAACTTTAGATGATCATGATCTTCACGATTGGAGCCTCTCGTGTTCGTTTTATGGGAGCACTCGATCGTTTGCTTTGAAGACTTTCTCAATATCCATGATATATCCTTTTGATGTTCTAACCTTAGGTTTTTAGCACACTTCATAAACGGCTATTAATTTAACGGTTACACCCTTTCCATGCTAGATTAGGCATTCGACTACGTCTCTAGTATGGGGGTGTTTGCACCCCTAGACTCGAAACATTAAGGACAATGTTTAACTTTAGTATGGGGGGTGAATAGATACTTTGCCTTGCCAAACCTTCACGTTTTCCAAAGTTTATGTTTTGTTTATCATTTTTGTTGCAAAATAAGGCTAAAAATGGCCAAATTTTAAATTTTTCTCATGTTTTATAAGTGTTTGAAGACACAAATGTAGGTTTGCCGATGGCGAGAATAAGAGTAATTTTTGACTCGACCGTGCGTGTTGAGCACTTAGCTTTGGTTCCTTAACTACACATTAGGCTAAGTCTCTTAAATGAGGACGAGAAATGATAGAGTTAATTATAAGTTACTATGCTAAACGTAGAGTACTCGTATTCTTTCAAAAACTCATGTGTTCTCGTTATTTGCTTATTCTCCCTTCGCTTGTAAATATTTTTTGCTTAATAAATATTGACTTAGCGGTTTAGTTAGGATTGTTGGGTTTCTAGTCTTTTCTAGTAGCTTCCGTGTGATTAAATTGGGAAGACATTAAGGTATCGCCAGCGTCACGGTTTTGAAGTATTGGCACCCGAATAATCGAAAGCTTCACCTAATAATAAGATTTCAAGTGCTCACCTAAATCAAGCAAACAATTTGAAGCCCCACAAGGCCGAAAAATCTATGCAAAATTGAAAGTGAATTAAGCCTTAATCTTCGAAGCTTTAAAGATCCAAAATTCGCCTTAGCGTGATGCTATACGTCTTTGGCTAATAAAACCACCGATGAGGCGGATAATAAAAGGCAAGGCAAGACCGAAGTCATAATAAAAGCTTCATGGCGAAGTTGAATAAAAGATGGAGGTAAACCAAAGATAATAAGGCCCTTCCGTTAGGGGGTATAAAAGTCTTGGTAATAAGTCTCATGTTCAAAACCGTTATAAAACCGTGTTTATCGATTCTTCTTGTCAACTTAATTTTTTAACATCGTTGTCTATTAGGAGGGGTTATTGATTTGATGGTCTTAGTTACACCGTTAGGAATCTATTTTTAGACCTAAATCTCTATTATCGCATAAGTCAAACAATGTATCCTCGTGAAATATTCAAGACATCATAAAATATAAGAGATATAACTTAGGAATAATGGGAGAATAAGTACATGATTAGGGCATATAAGTAGTGTTAGCATTACTAACTTATAATGACAATGATCTCGTTGCACGCTTGGCATGGAATTAAAGTGAAAATCGAGGACGATGAAATTATTTATAACGAAGCATTCACGTGTTCTTATTCTATGAACCTAAACGTCCCATTTTGCAATGAAAATCATACATTATGTCTAAAACACAAGTAGTAATAGTAATAGTGTAGCTAGTTTATCATTCAATAAAGTGAATAAAATAAATTTTGGAGATGCTATGATACTTTATTCTAGCATTGCGTGAGGGCACGACAATGGTTTAGTATTGGGGAGTGATGAGACTACTTTTATACATAGTCTCATCTTCCAAATAGGGCTTAAAATGCATTAAATATCATCAAAATACCCAAATATATGCTTGTGTTTGTTGCTTGTGTATTTTAGGTACGGATATTGAGAAAATGACAAAAGATCACAAGAATCATGCAAAAACGAACACGGGAAACGAAGCCGCACAATGAACCAAGCCCTAATGAAGACTTTCCCAAGATCAACCCTTGAAGATTTGAAGAATTATGAAGAAGGGTCCTCCAATTATGAAGAATTGACACTTTATACCCTTGTATCCTCATAATTACAAGTTAGGTCCCTAAAGTTTGTCAAAATTACAAAAAGGACCCTTAACTTTGAAGATTTGGCAAGTTTAGCCCCTCAACAAAGCTAAATTGTCAACCAATATCATCCACAAAGTCAAATACATCATGAAGTCCTTCAAAGTACAAGAAATGACAAGTTTGGTGCTTTGAAAATCTCAAAATTACACAAAGGACCCTCAACTTTCAACATTTGGCAAAAATGGTCCCTCAATCATCAAGACTTGGCAATTTCAGTCCTCCAAAACATCAATTATGCAAGTCTAGACCATTATCATTGAAGACAATACCAAATCAGCCCTTGAAGAATTCAAAAATGGCAAGAAATACCCCTGAATTTACTTTGTAAAAGTTTTGGGCCAAAAATGCAAAGTGTGCAAAAGTTGTCAAGGCATAAATGGGCGTTGATAGAGTTTTCAACTGAAAAGACAAGAAGAAAGGACTCAAGGGACTAAAAGGGGCCAGACATGAAACTTACCTTAACCAACCAGCTTGTGCCACCTCACCCCACTCACCACCTCCACCAATCACAACACTCCCTTCTTCTATGTCACACTCCACTCACCTGTTTATTAATTTTAAATCTTTGGCGCCTTAACAACTTTTTAAAAGTTAATCACTTCTTAATCCGGATCAAACAAGAAACTATTTGAAAAGAACACAATAAGGGATTTTTGATTTAGCCAAAATTAAACCCCAAAATTGTGCAGATTAGTGATTAAGGTGAGCCTAATCACATCCCAACTCTCAAAAGAACTGCCACCTCACTCTCTTAGTCACATGAAACAACCTTGTCCCACCTCTTGGAGAAGAAGACAAAACAGTAAAGAGGATCCAACGTCCCACAACAAAGCTTCAAACTTAAGCTTATTTGATACCATTGATCAACTTTTCAACAGCTATCTACTCAACAAACAGCCAAAACCAAGTCACATGATTCAAGAAGATGCCAAAACCTCAAGGGCATTTTTGGGACTTCAGCAGCTAGGGTTTACACGTTTCTTAGCTTAGTAGAACTTGTAAGGCTCTATATAAAGCCACTTAGGCCTTCACATTTCAGTTTGCTTTTGATTTTTCCTTGTTCAAGTTTCTGTAAATCCCATTTTCAAAGTTAATGAAATTGAGTTTGAAATCTTGAAGAAAAGTCATTGGCCAATCTTATTTACTGCTTTCATTTGTTATATGCTTGTTAGTTCTTGAAGTTCAAAACCTGTTTTCAAAAGAGGAGTGTGCAAAAGTTTGCATATTTCCTCATTTTCTTGATATTTTGCTAAGTCTAGTTCTAATCATGGAATTCTTGGGATATAGGGCTGATCATAGCATCCTAACTGAGTTGGTTAAGGTGTGGTGAGGCTTATAACTTGGGGATAATCAAGTGTGGGGTAACAAGTTTGCATCAATCAAGTTTTTCAAAGTTTCTGATTTTTATGATATTGTGCTTAACCCTTGTTCAATCTTAGCAGGCTTATTGTGGAAGCTTGTGCTTGTTCTTGCTAGCACATAAGCTCAAAATTCGTGGGTGTGGATGTACATCCATGAGGTTTGCATACTTAATCTCAAAATCTGCTTAAATTGTGATTTTTGGTGATATTTGTATGAAACTTGTGTTCTTGTGAATTTTGTGGCTTGTTCTTGCTTGAATCTGATTATCTTACTTGTTTGAGTGTTAGTTGATGCTTGGTTGGCCTGAAATCTCACTTTGCCTTTGAAAATTTTGATTTGGAAAAGTTAAAGGGGTGTTTGGGTCTACTGGTTTGTGCTTGTAACTTGTTATTGTGTTAAGGGAAGTTGTTGTTTATGCTTTGTATCTGATAAATACCTTGTTGAGAGTATTTTGCTGCAAGTTTTTGGGTTTGAACACTTGAATTAAACAATCTGCTATATAGACCTTGTTTCTGCTTGTTTTGACCTAGGAATTTGGGAACACTTAGTGTGTATGCATGCTTAGGGATAAAAGTGGTTTAAACAAAGTTAATATAACCTGTTTGAAAGATTTGAGGTGTTGAATCTGGCTTAAGTGTCAAATACATCAGCAAAGTAGAAAAACTGCATGTGTTAGTGTTCATCAGTAACTTTCATTGCTTGAATCTTGCTTAATTCCTTGTACCAGTGCATGAAACCTGTTTAGACTTGCTTATTGGAGTTTATTATAGCTTATGTGTGCATTTGGTTGAATTTGGCTGGCTGATTTGTGCTAAAACTGCTCATAAGTGCTTAACTGCTTATTGTTCATGTATGTGCAATGTCTGATGATTGATTGATTAAACTGTATCAATTGGGTGTTAGTGATTGTCTTATTTTGATTGTGATTGACTCCTTTTGATCCAAAGATCATTTGGGTGCCTTTGTGAAATCTGAATCCAAGAAAAAGTCACTAAAGACAAAAAGTCAAAATAGTCAAGCAGTGGAAAAAGTTTCCACTGCTCAACATCCAAAACTAGCCCCTGCTAGTGCAATTTTGTCATCAGCTTATCAATAAGCTATTCTAGCTTATTCTGACTTGCAACAACTTATTTTTTGTGATAGATCTTCATTATTTGACCCATTTAAGTAAACTGGAGCTTATGAGACTTTGACTTTGACTTTTTACTAGAAAACCAACTTGTTTGACTTTTAACATAAGTGCTTATTTGATTTTCCAGCTTATTAAGTGTGCTTATTGAGTAGGTTTTTGATTATTAAGCTTAGTCTTGTCATAAGAAACATTTTGCAACTTGAATCAGCTTCTGAGGTGGTCAAGATCAATAAAACGACTATTTTGTCGTTTTGTGAATAAGTTTGTGAACTGTTTCTGGCTTATTAAGTGGGCTTATTTGAAATTTCTTTTTGCAGAAGTCTTTGTTAGGTCCAAAGAAGCTTGTGTGTTAAATTTTAGCTTATGGCATCAGCTTATATCTTAATGGGCTCAAAAGCCCATTAAGAATAAGCTGCTTATTATAAGTTAGCTTATTTCACATTTTCAGCTTTTGGGCCTTTGGAAAAAGTTGTTTAAAATCAAATTTTGAGTCAACCTGTGCTTTTTGGGCTTATTTTGAACACTTTTTCTTATTGGGCCTTAATTAAGCTCAATAAGGGACTGTTTTGGGTTTGGCCCATTTTCTAGGCCCAATAGGGGTATTTAGGTAATTTCACTTTCATTTCTGAGTTATTTAGGGTAAATTAAGCTAGTTTGCAAGTTTTTAGAATTTTTATAATTTTTGGATTTTTAATATTATTTTATTATTATTTTATTATTAAAAATTAAAAGTCTGATTTTCTAGGTTTTTATATATTTCCTAGGTTCTAAACACTTAATTAGGATTCTTGCAACTTTCCAATTATTTTCTAGGTCTTTTAATTATTTTTTATAATTAATTTAAGATTTAACTGATTTTAGGAGTTTTTAATTGTTTAAAAATAGTTTTAATTGGTTTTAAAATTTTGAAAAATAGTTTTTAGCTTAATTAGAGTGTTTTTGAGGTTTACAAACTTTAAAATCTTGTTTAGGGCTTTTTAATAATTAATTTTGATTTTTAGGGCTTTAATTAGCATTAAAAAGTCATTATCTAATTAATTAAAAGGTTTTTGCAAGTTTTGATTTTTTGTAAACTCTTAGAATATTTTATTAGGGATTTTTGGTAATTTTTAGAAGTTTTTAGGTTAAAATTTTAATTTTGGTGGTTTTTACGACTTTACGTGTACGCCTTTTTAGAAATAGTTTAATCCGTCTTGATAACCGTCATTCTCTTCTAATCCCTTTTCTATTTTTCTTTCTCAAATATAATCACAAATTAATCCATATCATTACACACATAACACACTAGCCTCCTCGTGAACGAACTTAATTGGTCATTAGTGCTTTGGTTTTCCTAAACCGACACTTAATACTTGCCACTTTTGTTGCTCTTTTCCTAAAGGGTAGCAAAAACACTACATCACTATACGTGGTTCATTCTCATTGTTTATGATATATGCTACGTTTGTCATTATCATCAAGGGACGGATTATTTTTCTATGATCATCTTGTAATTAGCATATTTCAAGAATGAGTTACGAACTAAAGGTTATAAGACTAGCATCGATTTGGTATACGGTGATGTGTAGTGTGTTTCTACATAGAGGTGATCTACTTTGGTCACTTGGGTTTCTTGATTAAATCATATGTTGGTGATGGTCCCCCGTTGATCCCACCGAATCACGCTACAAAGGTATACTTTGATCTCCATTTTATTGATTGATCATATGAATCTATAGATCCGTTCATAGGTGATTTTTCCGCTGCATTTATAATTTATTCATATCATGTTTATATGTATAATCACCTATAGTCTTGATACACAAAAAAGTACTTCTGGTGGTGCACAATTTCTAGGTCAAGATAAGCTTGTGGGATGGTCTTCCAAGAAGCAGGATTGCACATCACTTTCATCAGCCGAAGCGGAGTATGTCTCTCTATCTGCGTGTTGTGCTCAAGTTCTTTGGATGAGAACACAACTCACGGATTATGGCTTCCACTTTGATAAAGTACCTATGTACTGTGACTCAAAGTCGGCCATAGCCATCTCCTGCAATCCGGTATAGCATTCCTGCACGAAGCATGATGAGACTGCTTTTATACATAGTCTCATCGTCCAAATCGGGCTTAAAATGCATAAAATATCATTAAAAGCCAAATATATGCTCGTGTTTGTTGCTTGTGTATTTTAGGTACGGATATTGAGGAAATGACAAAAAGATCACAAGAATCAATCAAAAACGAACACGGGAAACGAAGCCGCACAATGAACCGGGCCCAAATCTGGAATTTACAAAAATTCCCTTGAAGTTTGAAGTTTTGGCAACATTGGTCCCTCAATTTTTGAAGACTTATCAAGATTGGTCCTTGTAGAAATCAAGTTATGCAAGAAAGTTCCTCCATGTTTGAAGATATTACAAGAATGGCCGTTGAAGATTGCATTTATTGCATTAATAGTCCTTAATACAAGTTTATAAACATGTTGTGCCAAAAATGCCAAATGCTGAAACTTGTTATAAAGGGATTTGGAGTATATTGCTGATTATTTACAACATGAAATAAGGAAGAAACATAGGGGGGGGGATAAACTGCCAAACAAGTAAACTTCATCCACCACTCACACCATGACACCTCATCAAAACCCGACCCTACCCATTACACCTCACCTATACCCGTCCAAAACCCAACCAACCCACAACCCAATCCCACCAGGTTTATTAAATAAACCTGGTCAAATGGTCAACATTATTTCCCACCAAACACACTTTTTAAATTAATCACCCCCATTTTCAGATTAAATCCACCCTTAATCCCAGATAAACCTTAAAAATCCCCAGCCTTAATCACCCTTAAATCAAACGGGTTTAAGCACAACTATCCAGATTACTAATTGGGGTCACTCTCATCCCATCCCAACTCACCAAACATTCCCATGTGAACCATGGATCCCATTCATCCCACCCCTGCTCACGTCCGTTTCCACAAACCCCAACACCAGACAAAATGAATGGTGGGATTTCACTCCTTGGACCCAAAGCAACTTTTAACAGCCAAGATTGATCAACACAAGTTTCCAAACAGCCTGGCTAATCACATGGCACCACATTTGACCAAGATTCGTTTTTTGAATTTGAAGACTCAAGGGCAAAGATTGAAGATTGTAGCTAGGGTTTCACATTTGTAATATTTTATTCATAGTTCTAGTATTTTCCATTTAGTAGTATAAATAGGACGTTTGTGTCCTATTTTCAGGTTGTTCCAGATTTTTCAAAATTTTGTAATCCCTTTTTATAAATTTATAAAGTTGGTATTTTTGGTTAAAATATAATTCCTTTTATTATTTTTAAAAGTTGGTGTTAATTTTGTGAAGAATCTGAGTTCCATATTATATTTGCAAACACTTTGTGTTTGAATTTTCAAAAAGGTTTTTTTTAAAAGGTTTAGCAATTTTCAGAAATCCAAGTTTCTATGAAGTGAAAGTGGATTGGAATCTTGAGTTTCAGAAGTTGTTCATTGTTTCAAAAGGTTTTCATTGGTTCAAATTTTGGTAAAAAGGTTTGAAAGGTTTTAAAAAATCAGAAAGTGCATATTTTGTTCTTCATTTTTTTTCTTAGCAGGTTTCATTGAAGCTTGCTTGTTTTCCAAGGTCCTGCTCAGGCCCCAGCCTGATTGGAGGTGACATAGCAGTCATTGAGGGACCTGGATGTAGGTCCCTCTAGGTAGCAATCTTGTTCTCTCATTTTCAGTTTTAAGTGTATGATTTATGTGATTTGTTGATTTGGTATGAAACTTGTTCAAATGTTTGTTTTATGGTTTGATTATGTTCTCTAGTGCTTGTATGCATATTATAGGTGATTAGGATCAGTTTGGTTAGGATTTTATTTGATTTGGCTTGAAAAATTTCATTATCAGAATTTTAAAGGGGTGTTTGGATTAAGGGTCAAATAGGGTCTAATGATATAATTCTTGGTTAAAAGCCTGTATACACACTCAACAAGTAGTAATAGGTTATATGTTAAGCTTGTCTTTCAGTTTGGTAGGATTTTGAACAAATTTGCATGCTAAAACATTGGACAATATAGCTAAAATCAGAAAGTGCTTGTTGTGGACTATTCTTGTTGAATTAGCTATTCAAATCTTGCCCATTGTTAGATAATAGGTTATTTAGGGATTATGTATTGGTTATATGTTGTATTGTGAGCTTATGTGCAAGTTATGAGCCTTTAAATGTCATTTTTGTGCAAGTAAAAAGGGTGTTACTGTTCATCAGAAACTTAAGCTTCATCAGTAACATTTGTATGCCATTTGTGGTTGATTTGTGTGAGTGACTTGCTTGTTTCTGTGTGTACATTGACTCCCTATACTCAACTGAGTATAGGGGTGCCCTCATTATCCAACAAACATCCACAAAAGCCAAGATCAAGCTCCTCTTGATCCAGTCTTCACAAGTGAAGATTCACTTTTCTTCTTTGTTCATAAAATCCAATCTGAGCACGTTTTTTGGTCCTAACTTGTTTAAATCCTGCTAAATTGGATTGGGTGTTGTGATTTTGTGACTTAAGTAGTATAAGGATTGAGTTTTAAAGTTTTAAAAAGAGAAAAAAAAATAAAAATCAAAAAGGACGTGGCCAGGACTCGAACCTGCGCCACTCCTCTCACACACAAACGCCTTAACCATCTCTGCCCTTGGGTCTTTTACTGACTAAGGGTAGAATCAAATTGTATTTAAAGGGTTTTTGTTTGGGCTTTTCAAAAATAAGCCGTAGCTAAATAAGCCACCACAGGCTTATTAGCTAAGCTTTTTGGCCAAGTTATATTTTTCCTAGGTTTGTCACGTAGGTTTAAGACTTTTCTGGCTAAAGTTTCATTTTTTCCCCTTCCTTAATTATTTTTTATCATTTTTTATTTACCCGTTATTAGTTAATTAGTTTAAAAATAGCAAAAGTAGTTTTAAAATTTTATAAAAAATGTTTTTAGGTTTTATTTAAGTAACTTGAGGTTTATAGCCATTTAAGTTTTCAAAAAGTCTTATTTTTGATTTTATAGGATTTTAGTGTTTTTAACCAACTTTAAAATTTAATATAAAATTATTAATTAGGTTTTAGAAACTTTTAATTGCATTTCTGTCTTAGTTACAATATTTTAGATTTTTGGTAATTTTTTAGATTTATTTTATAAACTTTGAATTTTTTTGATTATTTTATTATTATTTTATTATTAAAAATTGAAAGTTAGTTTTTTCTACTTTTTTCATTTTTCCTAGATTGTAGACACTTAATTAGGAATTTTGTAACTTTCCAAATATTTTTAGGGCTTTTCAATTATTTTCTAGAATTAATTTAAGTTTTAATTGATTTTAATAGTTTTTAAGTATTTAAAAATAGTTTTATTTGGTTTTAAAATTTAAAAAAATATTTTTTAGCTTAATTAGGTCATTTTTGAGGTTTACAAACTTTAAAATCTTGTTTAGGACTTTTTAATAATTAATTGTGATTTTTAGGGCTTTAATTAGCATTAAAAAGTCATTATCTAATTAATTAAAAGGTTTTAGCAAGTTTGGATTTTTTGTAAACTCTTAAAATATTATTGTGGATTTTTAGTAATTTTTAGGAATTTTTAGGTTAAAATTTTAATTTTTGCACTATTTACGGTTTTACGTGATCACCTTTTTCGTCTTAGTTTAATCCGACTTTGTAACCGTCATTCCTTTCTTGTTTCTATTTTCTTTTCTTCTCAATATAATCACAAACATTAATCAATTCTTAACACAACGCACGTGCCTCCTCGAGAAAGATCCCCACTTTGGGTCATAAGTGTTTACGTTTTCCTAAACGTACGCTTAATACTTACCGCTTTTACCTCGTTTTCCTAAACGAGTGTGATTTTACAACTATCATTTTGGCGCCGCTGCCGGGGAGGCGTGTTGTGTTTTGATTTAACAATTGTTTTTTTCTATATAACCATAATTAGTATTTGTATTAGTAGCACTCTACTAATACGTATTATCGTTTTTTGGTTTTTGTGTGAATATTATTAATATATTGTATACGTAGAACAATAAATTCACAAGTACTCCAAATACGTGAGAAATCACAACCTTGACTTGGGAGGTCATTACCCAATCATTGTATTCGAATCTCAAACCAAAGAAAAAAGGCAAAAATAGATAAATACTTTCGTGAAGCTCGATTTTGAAAAATACAAACTATAAGGTGGGTATAAGGCGGTTGTATTTCACGACCTAAAGGAAAAAGGCTCTTAAGTGCTTCGTGCCGCCTCGTTTCCTCCGCTTGCTTGTGAGTATTTGATTTTGAGAGCTAATCGAGGGTTTTGCCGCCCAAAGTATTACTTAAGTATCATATATATTTTCTTGGTTTCTATTGACTAAACCCTCTTGAACGATTTGGTGTTCCACCATCGTTCTAAAGTCATCGAAGGCGTTCACTTCACGTGATCGTTTTCATTCCTTGAGTCTTCTTTAATCGAGAGATTTGATTAAGGAGGAGATTTGTAGATTTGTGTCTACCTAATACATTCACCAATTTCCAAAAAAGTTAATACCATCAAAAACCACAAAAAAAATTGAAAAATACAAAACACCAAAAAGAATCTTCTTTGCTCGTCTCCACGTTGTACGTGACGTTTATGCTAACTCGTAATCAAGCAAAACGTGCACGTAGATGAAAGAACAAAACTCCCACTCCAACTCATTCTAGTGAGGAGTCTCCTATTGACGAACCCATTGTACGAGAAGCCCCAACCATGGCGAATCGAACTATGATGGAGTTACTTCAAGCACCCACCGAGGGTTATGGAGAAGCTATTGTGATTCCCGCTATCCTTGCGGAGAATTTTGAGGTGAAAACGGGTTTATTGTCGATGATCCAAAACAACAAATTCCGTGGTGATGAGAAGGACAATCCCCACAACCATATCCGCCAATTCAATCGTCTTACCGCCATGTGCAAATTCAAGGATGTCTCGAATGACTCGATTAAGATGATGCTTTTTCCGTATTCCTTAGCGGGGCCCGCAAAAATTTGGTTAGAGAAAGAGCCACCCAATTCTATATTGACGTGGAAGGATCTCGTTTCAAAGTTTGTGAACCAATTTTTTCCGACCTCTAAGACTACGCATTTGAAAAATGAGATTTCAAAGTTTTCACAAGAATCAAATGAAAGTTTTTCAATGGCTCGGAATAGGTTTAAGGAGATGTTACATGGATGTCCTCATCACGGTTTTTCCGACTTGCA
Source organism: Glebionis coronaria (assembly GCA_025667525.1). Taxonomy (NCBI): domain Eukaryota; kingdom Viridiplantae; phylum Streptophyta; class Magnoliopsida; order Asterales; family Asteraceae; genus Glebionis; species Glebionis coronaria. The sequence continues at coordinate 184,095,041 of CM046876.1, forward strand.
CCAAATTGACACGTTTTACAATGGACTTAATGATCATGAAAGAGATTATCTAAATGCCTCCGCGGGTGGTAATTTTTTGTGTAAAACGGTCGAGGAAGCTTTGGTGATAATTGAGAATAGGTCTAAGGTTTATAGCCCTCGTAACACACCGAGTGTTGCCAAAATAGGCTCGTCATCGTCTCGTAGTATCAATGCCTTACATGATGAAGCAAATGAAGAAAATCGGTTTTTCGATAGGTTTTCGGCTCTTATGTCCCATTGGAAAGCTCAAGAAGCTTCGAATTCCGCTTCGGTTAAAGCGGTTGCTAAGAGTTGTATTTCCTGTGGTGGAGCTCATGATTTTTCCGAGTGCATTACCGCGGATGGTAACACTTCGAATGCTTATGTAGCCACGGGAACTTACAACCAAGTCGGTCAAAGTTCCCGCCAAAATCAAGGTCCACAAAATCAAAATGCTAATAACTATCGAAACAATCAAAGTGGTGGTTACCAAGGAAATCAACGTAACTATAATAAGGGTAATTATCAAAGTGGAAATGGGCAAGTTTCTAACCAAAATCAAAACCGTGATCTTCAAAACACTAACCAAGGTTTTCAAAATGCTCACACCAAAAATCTTAGTGGAGAGTTCTTAGATTATGCTAAAGCTAATGATGCTAAGTTTGATAACATGCAGCGTGAGATGATTAGCTTAAGATACGAGTTAAAAACCGAGCTTAAAAACGAACTTGCTAATGAATTGAGAAATCATTCTAATAAAATGGAAGGAAATGTCCAACGTCTCCAACAAAACCAACAAAAAATGAAGCAAGAGCAGCATGAGATTAAGCAAGAATTGTTAAAAGCGGATGCTAGGCAATCTAAGTTTGAAGACCGAATGGGAAAAATGTTTGAAGCTATCATGTGTAAGCCCTCTTCTTCGGGTGGTCTTCCTAGTGCTACCATCGTGAACCCGAAAGGAGAATTGAAGGTTATTACTACTCGTAGTGGTAAAACTTTCAAAGAACCCATTTCTCGTCCAAGTACTTCTATGGAGAAGGAAAAAGAGAAAGAACCCGAGGTGGTGGTAGAAAAGGAGCAAATTCCAAGCCCACAAAGTATCGCTCAAACCACACCTACGGTTGAACCAATACCAATCATGGATCCCGAGATTCCAAGGCCTATGCCTATGCCTATTCCTATGCCCCAACCTACACCACCCTTACCCTACCCTTCAAGACGAGACAAGGAAAAGGCACAAGAACGAAATAATTATCAATTTGAACTCTTTATGAAAATGTTTCGTGACTTGCATTTTAATATAAGTTTTGCCGACGCCTTAGTCATGATGCCTCGATCTGCCGCGAACTTCAAAAGTATGTTGAATAACAAATAAAAATTGCAAAATCGTCTAGTTGTTCATCGGTTTTTCTAAGCCGCATACCTCAAAAAGTCGGTGATCCTGGCAAGTTTTTAATCCCATGTGCTATACAAGACATGGAAGAATGCTACGCCTTGGCCGATCTTGGTGCTAGTATTAATTTGATGCCTCTTGAGATTTTTAAATCGCTCAGTCTTCCCAATCTCACTCCTTCAAGAATGTCAATCGAGATGGCCGATCATTCTATGATTATAGCTTGTGGAGTAGCCGAGGACGTCTTTGTGAAAGTTGGAAAGTTCTACTATCCCGTAGACTTTATTGTTGTTGACATTCCTATCGATCCTAAAGTTCCGTTAATTTTAGGTCGATCTTTTTTGGATACCTCGAGAGCACTTATCGATGTGCATGCAAGGAAAATCACTCTTCGTTTCAATGAGGAAGAACTCGTCATTAACGCAACTCAAAACTCCACACTTTCTCATGTGTATTCTATCACGTCTTTGTTCAATGTCAATCCCATCAAAAACATTTGCAAAAGAATTTCAAATAGAGTTTTAGGAGTTGTTGAGAAAAATGAAGTTCCGTCCCCTCCGCCGGTGGAGGTTAAGAGTGTTAAGCCTACGTTTCTAATCTTGAATGATTCTTCGGATGATGAATATGTTGATCCCGATGGGGGAGTTTTCTTTGTTGACAAACGTTTTGAAAACTTACCACCACCTTTACCAAAACGGTTTTCAAATGTGAGAATTTTTAGTGTGACTAACATTGCTTTAGAAACACCAAATATTTTTGACATAATTAAATCGGGTTTTCACAAGGAGAGTTTAAAAGATGAAAAAGGAAAAGATTTTGAATTAAATTTAAAAGATTTTTCTATAATTCTAACTCCGTCATCACCACGTGTATTGAGTACTACAAGTTCGTCTTCTCCTTTTGACGATGCTTTGTGTTGACTTAGTGTGGGGGAAGCCCCATATGTTCCCTTCCCTTTCTCCACTGAGGACGAGATATTTGATCCTGGAATTGCTTATAAAGGGAAATCTCGGTCTTCCACCGATGCAATAAATGGAAAATCTTTCTATTTGATTGGTGCGAGTCTACCTCGAGTTGCTCAATGTTTCTATGACTTACCCATTGTCCCACCCTTCTATTTCTTCTCATCTATTTTCTTGAAACCCTTTGGGTTTTTTTTGGCACACGATGAAGTGGCGTTGATTTGTTTTTCCAATGAAAACGAGAACGCCATCTTCGATCCCGGTATTTTGCACCATCAAAGGACTTAGTCCTTAATACCGGTTGTTTTTGGGCCTTGTTTATCATCTAAGCCCCACCAAAAATTTACCACACCATGATTATCCCTAAATGATCACATTTATGGGGATTCGAGTCGAGCTTTTGACTCGGTTATCAAAAACAAGGTGCCTCGTGGGGGAGACCCATGCTTATCCATGTACATATTATTGCTTTCTAAGTAGTTAATGTGAGGGGATTTGTGCCCTTCCAGCCTTTGTTCCGTGGTTGTTTGTGCATTGTGGTTTTTAGATCATGATCTTCACAATTGGAGCCTCTCGTGTTCGTTTATGGGAGCACTCGATCGTTTGCTTTGAAGACTTTCTCAATATCCAAATGATATATCCTTTGATGTTCTAACCTTAGGTTTATAGCACACTTCATAAACGGCTATTAACTTATTGGTTACACCCTTTCCATGCTAGATTAGGCATTCGACTACGTCTCTAGTATGGGGGTGTTTGCATCCCTAGACTCGAAACATTGAGGACAATGTTTAACTTTAGTATGGGGGGGTGAATAGATACTTGCCTTGCTAAACCCTCACGCTTTCCAAAGTTTATCTTTTTGTTTATCGTTTTGTTGCAAAATAAGGCTAAAAATGGCCAAATTTTAAAATTTTTTCTCATGTTTTATAAATGTTTCAAGACACGAATGTAGGTTTTCCGATGGCGAGATTAAGAGTAATTTTTGACTCGACCGTGCGTGTTGAGCACTTAGCTTTGATTCCTTAACTACACATTAGGCTAAGTCTCTTAAATGAGGACGAGAAATGATAGAGTTAATTATAAGTTACTATGCTAAACATAGAGTACTCGTATTCTTTCAAAAACTCATGTGTTCTCGTTATTTGCTTATTCTCCCTTCGCATGTAAATATTTTTTGCTTAATAAATATTGACTTAGCGGTTTAGTTAGGATTGTTGGGTTTCTAGTCTTTTCTAGTAGCTTCCGTGTAATTAAATTGGGAAGACATTAAGGTATCGCCAGCGTCACGGTTTTGAAGTACTGGCACCCGAATAATCAAAAGCTTCACCTAATAATAAGATTTCAAGTGCTCACCTAAATCTAGCAAACAATTTGAAGCCCCACAAGGCCGAAAAATCTATGCAAAATTAAAAGTGAATCAAGCCTTAATCTTCGAAGCTTTAAAGATCCAAAATTCGCTTTAGCGTGAGGATATACGTCTTTGGCTAATAAAAGCACCGATGAGGCGGATAATAAAAGGCAAGGCAAGACCGAAGTCATAATAAAAGCTTCATGGCGAAGTTGAATAAAAGATGGAGGTAAACCAAAGATAATAAGGCCCTTCCGTTAGGGGGCGTATAAAAGTCTTGGTAATAAGTCTCATGTTCAAAGCTGTTATAAAACCGTGTTTATCGATTCTTCTTGTCAACTTAATTTTTTAACATCGTTGTCTATTAGGAGGGGTTATTGATTTGATGGTCTTAGTTACACTGTTAGGACTCTATTTTTAGACCTCAATCTCTATTATCGCATAAGTCAAACAATGTATCCTCGTGAAACATTCAAGACAAAATAAAATATAAGAGATACAACTTAGGAATAATGGGAGAATAAGTACGTGATTAGGGCATATGAGTAGTGTTAGCATTACTAACTTATAATGACAATGATCTCGTTGCACGCTTGGCATGGAATTAGGGTGAAAATCGAGGACGATGAAATTATTTCTAACGAAGCATTCACGTGTTCTTATTCTATGAACCTAAACGTCCCATTTTGCGATGAAAATCATACATTATGTCTAAAACACAAGTAGAATCAATAGTAGTAGTGCATCTAGTTCATCATTTCAATAAAGTGAATAAAAATGAATTTTGGAGGTGCTACGATACTTTATTCTAGCATTGCGTGAGGGCCCGGCAATGGTTTAGTATGGGGAGTGATGAGACTGCTTTTATACATAGTCTCATCGTCCAAATCGGGCTTAAAATGCATAAAATATCATTAAAACTGCCAAATATATGCTCGTGTTTGTTGCTTGTGTATTTTAGGTACGGATATTGAGGAAATGACAAAAAGATCACAAGAATCAATCAAAAACGAACACGGGAAACGAAGCCGCGCAATGAACCGGGCCCAAATCTGGAATTTCCAAAAATGCCCTTGAAGTTTGATGTTTTGGCAACATTGGTCCCTCAATTTTCGAAGACTTATCAATATTGGTCCTTGTAGAAATCAAGTTATGCAAGAAAGGTCCTCCATGTTTGAAGATATTACAAGAATGGCCCTTGAAGATTGCATTTATTGCATTAATAGTCCTTAATACAAGTTTATAAACATGTTGTGCCAAAAATGCCAAATGCTGAAACTTGTTATAAAGGGATTTGGAGTATATTGCTGATTATTTACAACATGAAAGAAAGAAGAAACATGGGGGAGATAAACTGCCAAACAAGTAAACTTCATCCACCACTCACACCATGACACCTCATCAAAACCCGACCCTACCCATTACACCTCACCCATACCCGTCCAAAACCCAACCAACCCACAACCCAAACCCACCAGGTTTATTAAATAAACCTGGTCAAATGGTCAACATTATTTTCCACCAAACACACTTTTTAAATTAATCACCCCCATTTTCAGATTAAATCCACCCTTAATCCCAGATAAACCCTAAAAATCCCCAGCCTTAATCACCCTTAAATCAAAGGGGTTTTAAGCACAACTATCCAGATTACTAATTGGGGTCACTCTCATCCCATCCCAACTCACCAAACATTCCCATGTGAACCATGGACCCCATTCGTCCCACCCCTGCTCACGTCCCTTTCCACAAACCCCAACACCAGAGAAAATGAATGGTGGGATTTCACTCCTTGGACCCAAAGCAACTTTTAACAGCCAAGATTGATCAACACAAGCTTCCAAACAGCCTGGCTCATCACATGGCACCACATTTGACCAAGATTCGTTTTTTGAATTTGAAGACTCAAGGGCAAAGATGGAAGATTGTAGCTAGGGTTTCACATTTGTAATATTTTATTCATAGTTCTAGTATTTTCCATTTAGTATTATAAATAGGACGTTTGTGTCCTATTTTCAGGTTGTTCCAGATTTTTCAAAATTTTGTAATCCCTTTTTATAAATTTATAAAGTTGGTATTTTTGGTTAAAATCTAATTCCTTTTATTATTTTTAAAAGTTGGTGTTAATTTTGTGAAGAATCTGAGTTCCATATTATATTTGCAAACACTTTGTGTTTGAATTTTCAAAAAGGTTTTTTTTGAAAAGGTTTAGCAATTTTCAGAAATCCAAGATTCTATGAAGTGAAAGTGGATTGGAATCTTGAGTTTCAGAAGTTGTTCATTGTTTCAAAAGGTTTTCATTGGTTCAAATTTTGGTAAAAAGGTTTGAAAGGTTTTAAAAAATCAGAAAGTGCATATTTTGTTCTTTATTTTTTTCTTAGCAGGTTTCATTGAAGCTTGCTTGTTGTCCAAGGTCCTGCTCAGGCCCCAGCCTGATTGGAGGTGACATAGCAGTCACTGAGGGACCTGGATGTAGGTCCCTCTAGGTAGCAATCTTGTTCTCTCATTTTCATTTTTAAGTGTATGATTTATGTGATTTGTTGATTTGGTATGAAACTTGTTCAAATGTTTGTTTTATGGTTTGATTATGTTCTCTAGTGCTTGTATGCATATTATAGGTGATTAGGATCGGTTTGGTTAGGATTTTATTTGATTTGGCTTGAAAAATTTCATTATCAGAATTTTAAAGGGGTGTTTGGATTAAGGGTCAAATAGGGTCTAATGATATGATTCTTGGTTAAAAGCCTGTATACACACTCAACAAGTAGTAATAGGTTATATGTTAAGCTTGTCTTTCAGTTTGGTAGGATTTTGAACAAATTTGCATGCTAAAACATTGGACAATATAGCTAAAATCAGAAAGTGCTTGTTGTTGACTATTCTTGTTGAATTAGCTATTCAAATCTTGCCCATTGTTAGATAATAGGTTATTTAGGGATTGTGTATTGGTTATATGCTGTTTTGTGAGCTTATGTGCAAGTTATGAGCCTTTAAATTTCATTTTTGTGCAAGTAAAAAGGGTGTTACTGTTCATCAGAAACTTAAGCTTCATCAGTAACATTTGTATGCCATTTGTGGTTGATTTATGTGAGTGACTTTCTTGTTTTTGTGTGTACATTGACTCCCTATACTTAACTGAGTATAGGGGTGCCCTCATTATCCAACAAACATCCACAAAAGCCAAGATCAAGCTCCTCTTGATCCAGTCTTCACAAGTGAAGATTCACTTTTCTTCTTTGTTCATAAAATCCAATCTGAGCACGTTTTTGGTCCTAACTTGTTTAAATCCTGCTAAATTGGATTGGGTGTTGTGATTTTGTGACATAAGTAGTATAAGGATTGAGTTTTAAAGTTTTAAAAAGAGAAAAAAAAAATAAAAAGCAAAAAGGACGTGGCCAGGACTCGAACCTGCGCCACTCCTCTCACACACAAACGCCTTAACCATCTCTGCCCTTGGGTCTTTTACTGACTAAGGGTAGAATCAAATTGTATTTAAAGGGTTTTTGTTTGGGCTTTTCAAAAATAAGCCGTAGCTAAATAAGCCACCACAGGCTTATTAGCTAAGCTTTTTGGCCAAGTTATATTTTTCCTAGGTTTGTCACGTAGTTTAAGATTTTTCTGGCTAAAGTTTCATTTTTTCCCTTTCCTTAATTATTTTTTATCATTTTTTATTTACCCGTTATTAGTTAATTAGTTTAAAAATAGCAAAAGTAGTTTTAAAATTTTATAAAAATTTTTTTTAGGTTTTATTTAAGTAACTTGAGGTTTACAGCCATTTAAGTTTTCAAAAAGTCTTATTTTTGATTTTATAGGATTTTAGGGTTATTAACCAACTTTAAAATTTAATATAAAATTATTAAATAGGTTTTAGAAACTTTTAATTGCATTTCTGTCTTAGTTACAATATTTTAGATTTTTGGTAATTTTTTAGATTTATTTTATAAACTTTGAATTTTTTTGATTATTTTATTATTATTTTATTATTAAAAATTGAAAGTTAGTTTTTTCTACTTTTTTCATTTTTCCTAGATTGTAGACACTTAATTAGGAATTTTGTACCTTTCTAAATATTTTTAGGGCTTTTCAATTATTTTCTAGAATTAATTTAAGTTTTAATTGATTTTAATAGTTTTTAAGTACTTAAAAATAGTTTTATCTGGTTTTAAAATTAAAAAAAATACTTTTTAGCTTAATTAGGTCATTTTTGAGGTTTACAAACTTTAAAATCTTGTTTAGGACTTTTTAATAATTAATTGTGATTTTTAGGGCTTTAATTAGCATTAAAAAGTCATTATCTAATTAATTAAAAGGTTTTAGCAAGTTTGGATTTTTTGTAAACTCTTAGAATATTATTGTGGATTTTTAGTAATTTTTAGGAATTTTTAGGTTAAAATTTTAATTTTTGCACTATTTACGGTTTTATGTGATCGCCTTTTTCGTCTTAGTTTAATCCGAATTCGTAACCGTCATTCCTTTCTTATTTCTATTTTCTTTTCTTCTCAATATAATCACAAACATTAATCAATTCTTAACACAACGCACGTGCCTCCTCGAGAACGATCCCCACTTTGGGTCATAAGTGTTTACGTTTTCCTAAACGTACGCTTAATACTTACCGCTTTTACCTCGTTTTCCCAAATGAGTGTGATTTTACAACTATAGAAGCACATCGATGTCAGATACCACTTCATAAAGGAACAAGTTGAAAGAGGTATCGTTGAACTATACTTTGTTGGAACGAATTACCAATTAGCCGACTTGTTTACGAAAGCTCTGTCGAAAGATAGGTTTGAGTACCTCGTTAGGTAAATTGGTATGAGATGTTTGACTCTAGCATACCTAGAGATTCTGGAAAATGTGCCTGCTTGATTTATCTATCAAACATCTACTTGTAAATACCTTTGAAAAAGCAAAATACAAAAATATAAAACATATAAAAACAAAACACAAAATTAAAAATATTTCAAAATCCAATAATATTCTTCTCGACATGTCTTTTAGTATCGATAATATGGACGTGCCTAGAAATTTCGCTCAATAACGACATGGGTGTGTACATAAAGCTCGAATGAAAGTTGTAAATATTTTTCAAAACATGTCATTTCTTCTTTTCATAAAGGAAAATGACTATTTTGGACAATTTTTCCTACAACGGGTAGAGAAATCTATCTTGGGTTGAGCTTGTCACAAAACATTCAACGTTTTGAGCTCAACACAATGGCTTGTAATCACTTTCAGATTGCAACCCGGATCAAAATTCACGAGGGAGTGTACGATTTAGTGCGCTTACCCTCGGCAAAAGAAGAGAAATATTCTTACACTTTAGTGGATTCGTCAAGACATTCAAAGTCTAAGAACTCAAGTTTATGCTTTAGAAAAACCTCTTCGCCAAAAAGAAATAGGATTTTTCAAAAAGCGTTGAACAAAATTGTTTCAAGAATTTATCAATGATTATTCAAAATCTTTCAAAAATTGTGTGTTCAACAACTCCCATCCTCAAAAAGCGAAATGTGGATCAAATACTCACAATGACAATTCAATTGGATCAATTTTTAAGGGGGAGCATTTCAACTTCATGCAAAAGATTAACACATCTTTCTCCCGGAGATTTTCAAGACTATTTTTCAAAATATATTTTAATAAAATTTGGTATCTCTAATATCAAAAGATTTTATATATTAGAGATAGGGGGAGAAAATGTGATTAAAATGTGATCTTATATAAGACTCAAGCACTTTAACTCTTGCCTACATGTGCGAAACACTTTCGATTATCGATGCACATGTGAAGGGGGAGCATTTCTGAAACGACAAAACTAGCAAGGTGTTAAAAGTTTTTCAAACACTTTGTTAGATTTTTTTAAAACATAGTGGTTTTATGGTTACGATCAAATACCCACAACATCTTTAATCCACGACGTTATTGGTGTTAAAAGGGTGGTTAGGTTTAAGTCCTATGATCTAACCAGAACCGGAGGGATCTTCCCATGGACAATCAAATAGATTATTAGAAGTCCTTAGGAAAGATGGAGTAGAATGTGAAGACTGAGTACTGATGCTAGGACTGGAACAATCAAAACAAGGTGCTAGTAATGATGTCTTGGTAAGCATTGAAGGGGTTGAAGAATGGAAAAGAAATGTAAGGATAAAGGGTGTAAAGAAAGAAGCCCTCCATACAACTTAGGCAGAAACCGGGTCAACACATCATGAAGACAACTCATCATGGACCCAGTGATGTAAAGCACAACCCTTTCCTAGCTACTCAGGCTTCTCTCAAAAGAAGTTTGTTTTATTGTCACGGAGAACAACATGACTTCTATTAGCTTTCTCACTCCGAGATAGTTGATATTGAATAGGTGGCATCTGCTCCAGCCTCCGACCACTAAAAGTGCACAAATTGAGTCTAGAGCCTAGAGATCAATCAAATCTTATTATGACGCACGGAATGACGATAAAGAGAGTCCTACGCTATATCCTTGTGATATTGCTAGAACACTCAGAGTGATAATGCTTAGTGTTCACAATGATGAGTGGAAATCCTTCCAGTGTTAACATCAAACAACACTGCGGTAGGTCATATGTAAGACTCTTTATGAATTAAACATACGTAGAACTGAAAAGCAACAGTGGTTTGATTCTGAATTGATTCAAACTCTTTTCAGGTTTCTACGCAATATCTTTATGGTCTTGCCAGAACATTCAGAGTGATATTCATTAATATTCACAATGGCGAATGGAAATCCTTCTAGCGTCAACCTTAAACAGCGTTACGGTAGGTGACTTGCGAGATTATTATGAATCAAGCTTGTGTCAACTGGAAAGCAACAATGGTAAGATTCTTTATGAATCACACTTGTTCTAGGAATTTGAATTGACGACTTTAATCAAGCGGATATTTATCCAATTGATTCACTCTTTATGTTCGCAGTCTTGCTTTGAGACGGTCGAGTAAAGAGAATGGCTAGTACAGCCGCAAAACCCTGTCAAGGAGATTCTTAACTGAATCTACCTATCACAGGTACGATATTTAATATCGTATAACGGTCTTCACCAACCGGAGGTAAAACGCTACCGATTTAGGACGAATGCAAAAGCCATTCAGTCCGTGTCTATGTTTTGTCTTTAGAAGGTGGCGTCACGGTGTACTCAGCAAAGTCAAAGATTCAAAACCACACACTCACGCCTAAAGACATATTCAACAATTAATAGTGTGAGCATGTGGATGAAGACACAAGATTGCAAGATGGCAAAGACAAGTCAAGGATGATTTGAAGATCTCAAGATCAAAAGACAAAGTCGAAAGACAACGACAAAGGCTCAAAGATCACAACATGAAGAAACAAGACTACTATTACACGTTCAAAACTCATTTATGGCGAGATTAGTAATCTCTACAAATCTCCAAATAAGAAAGGGTAATGGCCTCTCTTAAAGGGTAATGACCTCTCATTGGGGGAGATTGTTAGGCTCAAAATATTGAGTCAAACAAGAATGCTCGGTCATATGTTTATTATGTATCGTATTTTAGAACGTTGTAATAGGTAGTAAATTAGTCGTGTTATACGGGCTTAACTTTAGGCTAAAGTTCATTGATAAGTAACTAAAGCCCAAAAGGATAGCCCGCCCATTAGACTATAGTCCATAAACAAGCCCGCATGTGGGTGGACTATATATACCCTTCCTAGCATGTTAGGAAGGGTGTTGGTCATTTCATTTTTACTCTCTAATCTAATCCTCCAAAAGTTCCAACCATTCTCTCTACTTTCTCTCACTACTTTCTCTCTCTAGAATTCATCTATCTTCTACCTTTCTTTCTTGTTTAATCATCACGAATTGATGGGACAACATGATTTGTTAGATTTAAAACACAAACCAAGTCCAAATCAACTCAATAACATCCAACAACCTCAGATAAACAATATTCAACCACAAAATCACACAATCACAGAAAAATACTCAGACTCATAAAAAATCATGCAATTTTCAGAAAATGAAAAATGTTTAGAGATTCAAACCTCCAAGATGTACATCCACACCTTGGAATGTGTGAGCTTCGGTGATAGCTAAACAAGCACCAGCTTCCTTGTACCTGCTAAGAACAACAAACACAAAGATGAACACACAAATAGATTGTGACTTGAGTTTTGAAAACAAGAGTTTTAATCCTTAAAACCTTTCCTAAAAAACAATCAAACAGATTAATGGAACTCAGACTTTAGCTAATCAAACACCAAACTTTCATAAAACACAAAAGGGAAATAACAATTTTTAGAAAACTAAACTTTTATTTCATAAAAAGGAATTACAAAGACTTAGCTAAAATCTTGAACAAAGGGACTCTCACATGTTGAGGTCTCCTTTTATAGACGACTTAGAATGATTCTAGATTGGAAATACAAGAGAAAACCTAGCTAGAAAATCTCAGAAATGCCCTTGAATGCTTCTAGATGCTTGATGTGTATTGAGCTGTCAAACTTCATCCAAAACGTTCATTTAGCCTTTGGGACCAAGGAATGAGTCTAAATCGTTGATCTTGCCACGTGGTTTTGCTTGGAGAGGAAGTTGGGTTTTTATTGGTGGACGGGGTTGAGTGTGGGGTCACATGGTGAGTGGGAATTGGGAATTTTGGTGTGGGATGAGTTTGTGTGTGTGTGAATTAAGCGTGGGACTAGGTAATTTCAGTTTACCCTTTGTTTAAGTGGGAGGAGTTACTGGGTTTCATAGGGTAAACAGTAACATGTTTGATCCGTTTTTAGTGGAGGGTTAATGTGTTTGGCGCATTTTTTGGTTTGAATGTTTGAATATAGCAACTATGGTCCTCAAACTTTGGCAAAGGTTGTAAATAATGTTTTTCAACTTTGATAACTCGTTTCCCTTTGTAATATAAGTTTCTGAATTTAGGTTTTGGCCATAAAAACTTTTCAAACAAGGATTTAGGGATTTTAACACTTTGATGTAATTACAACTTTAGTCCTTTTGTTGTTTAATCCAATTTTAAAGGACTAGAAGTGTAATATTCTTGAACTTTAAGAGCTTCTTTGGATCCTGGACTTCATGAAGGACCATTATTGACAATTTTGTTTTGTTGAGGGACTATATTTGCCAATTCTTCAAACTTGGAGGACCTTTTTGTCATTTTGACAAACTTAAGGGACCAAACTTGTAATTATGAATATACAAGGGTATTAAGTGTCATTTCTTCATAAATGAGGGATAAATCTTGTACATCTTCAAGTCTTCAAGGGTTTTTCTTTGATAAATCACAAACTAGGGCCCGGTTCATTGTGCGGCTTCGTTTCACGTGTTCATTTTTCCTTGTTTCTTGTGATCTTTTGTCTTTTTCACGATATCCATACCTAAAGTACACATGTAAATAAACACAAGCATATATATATGGTATTTCATGACATTTTTATGCATTTAAAGCCCAAAAAGAACGATGAGATCATGTATAAATACCATTTCATCAACAAGCTTTACCGACACTCACATACTCGGCTTCCCTGGTGGATATAGAAAGAGCGGTTTATTTCTTGGAGAACCAAGAAGTTAAACAACAACCCATGAAGGTACAAACTCCACTAGTGGTTTTACGATCCACATAGTCTCCCGCATGATCCGAGTTCGCGTATACTATGGTTTCTACGCTGGTCCCTTTGGGATACCATAATCCTAAATGTATAGTGACTTTAATGTATCGGAAGAGGTGAGAGATTTTGGGAGCCTCTTGGAAGCGAGCACAAAGGAAAACACTAAACATGATATCCGGTCGACTTGCCGTAAGGTACAACAAACTACCAATCATACCTTTATATTTGGTGTTGTCTACCGAGTTACTATCATCATCTACGGTGGGTTTAGTATCCGAGGCCATAGGGGTCTTCATTGGTCTAGAGTCCTCTGATCCAAATTTCTTTTGCATTTATTTAACGTACTTAGATTGATTGATGAAAATACCATCGTCCATTTGTCTAGTTTGGAGTCCTAAAAAGAAGTTAAGTTCTCCCATCATGCTCATTTTAAACTCGTCATGCATGATTTTGGCAAAGTCATCACACAAGCTTTGACAAGTTGAACCAAGTATAATGTAATCAACATATATTTATACGATTATGGGGTGAGAACCTTTCTTCTTTGTAAAAAGTATATTGTCTACCATCCCATGGTATACCCAAGTTTTACAAGAAACGCTTTAAGTCTATCATACCAAGCTTTGGGTGCTTGTTTAAGACCGTAAAGAGCTTTCTTAAGCTTGTAAACATGATCCGGTTTCTCAAAATCAATGAAGCCGGGAGGTTGAGCCACATATAACTCCTCATTGATCAAACCGTTAAGAAACGCACTCTTTACATCCATTTGTTGAAGCTTGAAATCTAATACACAAGCATAAGCTAAAGGGATCCTGATGTACTCTAACCTTGCTACTGGTGCATATGTCTCATCATAATCAATCCCTTCTTGTTGATTATAGCCTTGAACTACAAGTCTAGCCTTGTTATGAGACACAACACCGTTCTCATCTAACTTATTACTATATACCCACTTGGTTACTATGATGGTAGTACTTCTAGGTGGAGTAACAAGTTCCCAAACGCCATTAGCAATGAATTGATTCAATTATTCTTGCATGGCGATGACCCAACTCCCATCCATCAAAGTTTCTTTAACATTCTTTGGTTCAATCAATGATACAAAACAAAAGAAGTTACTTTGATATTGGACTAGAGATCTAAGGGTCCTTTGATTAAGGTCGCCTATGACGTTTTCGAGAGCATGGTCCTCAGGCTCCCTAATGTTTACTCCCTTTTCAACATTAAGGTCTTCAATTCCTATTTTTCTAACCTATTTGGCTTTAACTATTTCTATTTCATCTAAGTCATCATCTACCAAAGGCGGTGTATTAGATGAAGGTGGGGTTTCATCAAATGTCACGTTAAATGATTCTTCGATTACACCCGGTTTTCTATCGAGGACTATGTAGGCTTTACTAGTTTTAGAATAACCTAAAAAAATACCTTCGTATGACTTTGGGTCAAACTTAGTAAGGTAGTCTTTGGTGTTGAGAATGAAGCACTTGCTTCCAAATACCTTAAAGTATTCTAATGAGGGTTTCTTACCTTTAAGAATCTCATAAGGGGTCATACCCAGGAAAGGTCGAATAAGAATTCGGTTGAGAATATAGGTCGATGTGTCAATGGCATTGCACCAAAAATTTTGAGGCAAACATTTCTCATTTAACATGGTCTTACTCATCTCTTGGATAGTCCTATTCTTCCTTTCAACTACCCCATTTGATTGTGAAGTGAGAGGAGTCGAGAAGCTTGTTGGGTCAAAAAGTTGATGTGGCAGAAACTCATAAATGAAGAAAACATGAAGGCATTTGTTCAATGTTGAGACATTGTGTCTTAAGCGTTGACAAGTGTAAATTAGGAGTTGTCAAGAGTAAATTAGGCGTTGATAGAAGTCAAACGCTGATGGACGTCTACGGGGCTGATAGAATCTTCTATTTAGAGGATATTGTTGGAAATACGTTTTACGTATTAAGAAGGATCGGTCACTCCAACGATAGTCCATGTAATAGTTCGTAGTTAAGTTAACTTTCTTTATTTATCAAACAAGAACAAGCCTAGCCTACAACATGTGTAGGCCGGCCCAAATGTAAGCCCAAGCCCATGACAAGGGCTTGGGTATATAAACCCTCTCCTTTGATGGAGAGGGTGGTGTGTTCTTCATTTTTACACATAGTAGAAAAGTCTTTTTCTTTCACTTTCTCTCACTAAGTGTGTGTGTTCTCACCATCTCTCTATCTCTTCTCTCTCTCTAAACCAACAATGGCTTGTAGTTATTTCTGACTGCAACCCGGTTTTCATATTAAAGTCAAGTATTTCTTATGAAAGCTTTGGCTCACAACGGGAATTAATTTTCTCGGGCAAGGTTTACTTTAAAACCTTGTAAGGGATCAAGTTTACTTTATAAATTGGTCTAGCACAAATCTATGTACGCCTCAGTGCATTTATTTGTTAAAACAAGAGAAGTCTTGTTTTTATGAAGCTATCATCTCTACAACCATGCTATCTACAATTGGTATCTACATACTCGACGATGCGACTACTCAACCGACGACTACAACTCTTTCAATAGAACACGGGTCAACAATTGAGGGGGAGCAATTGTCAAGCATTCATAATCTTTGATGCCGAACGTGCCAAGCTCACTTACTGGTGTCAAGAAAACAATACCAATCGTACTCGTGGTGTCAAGAGATGACTTCAGACGTGACGAAGCGACCAACATATGCTGACAAGAACCATTTGACCTTTTCATATGATGTTCTCATCAATCAGGTCCAACCTTGTCAATTCTTTTCTAATATGGTGAATATGTGATCATGTTACAAATCGGTATCATATATCATTTAAAATCATGAAGATAAAACGGACTTGCAGTTTTCTTCCCAAAACCTTTGTTAAAACTTCATTAAATCAATTGATATTAAAAACATCGATTGGGTTAATATTTTAAATATTGGGGAGAAAATGTGATTTAATATGGGATATTATCACAAATGATTTGACTTAATGTGCTGGCTCATCCCGACCATGTGCGAAATGTTTTCGAATATCGTGGCATATGTTAAGGGGGAGCAAAACGGATTTGCATATCAAAATGGATTTTCATGGTGACATATACTTACCCGAAACCCATTTATTTCACGACGATGAAGATTGTGGTGACATAAGGATGGTAGGATAGGTTAAGTCCTATGATTCTTCCAGAACCGGAGGAATCTTCCCAAGGACATTCCATAGCTAGAAATAGTAGTCATTAGGAAAGTTGGAGAAAGATTGTGAACGTAGCTGAATGCCGACCAAGTACTTAAGTTAGCACTGGAACAATCACAACAAGGTGCTAGTTATGACGTATTGGTAAGCATTGAAGGGGTTGAAGAATGAAAAAGAATTGTAAAGATAAAGGGTGTAAAGAAAGAAGCCCTCCTTACAACTTTAGGCAGAAACCGGGTCAACACATATGCTATTGAGATCATTTTAATGATTCTCGATATTGAAGACAAACATCATGGACCCAGTGATGGAATGCATAACCCATCTCAGCTAACTCAGATATCTCTCAAAAGGTATTTGTTTTAATCACACGGAGACAACGCATTATCTATTGATTTATTCACTCCGAATAAATTGGTATTGAAAAGGTGGCACTCCTCTCCAGCCTCCGATCACTAAAATCCAAAATGCACGATCGAGTCTAGAGCCATTTGAGATCATCAAATATCTCATTAGGACACACTTTCATATTTCCTTGCTTCTTCATACACTGTGAAAAGTAAGAAAGATTTTAAGAGTCCTACGCAAAATCTTCATGATCTTGCCTGAACATCCGAGTAATACGAAAGTATTTACAATGAAGATGGAAATCCTTCTTGAGCGAATATCAAAAAGCTCATGGTAGGTGACTTGTGCGATTCTTTATGAATCAAACTTGTGATAACTGGAAAGCAACAGCTGTTTTATTCTTAACTGAATTTAAACACGTTCCAGGCCTCTACGCAATATCTTAGTGACCTTGCCAGAACACTCAGAGTGAAACCTTAGTGTTCACAGTGATGAGTGGAAATCCTTCTAGTGTTAACCTCAAACAGCACTTGGTAGGTAACTTGCAAGATTCTATACGAATCAAGCTCGTGACAACTGGAAAGCAACGATGGTGCGGTTCTTAATTGAATTTCACTTGTTCCAGGAACATGAATTGACGGCTTCAAATCATGCGGATATTATTATCCAAATGATTCACTCTTTATGTTCGCAGTCAGCTTTGGACGGTCGAATAAAGAGAACGGGTTTACCCGCGAAATCCTGTCAGGAAGTTACTTAATTGAAACTATCCGTCACGGGTACGATATCTAATATCGTCCGACGGTCTTCACCGACCGGAGGTAAAATGCTACCGAATTAGAATGAAATGTTCAAAGCCATTTCGTTCGTGTCTACTTATGTTGCGGCATTTGAAGACGGTGGCGTTGCGGGATCCAAGAAGAAGTCGTCCTCTCATGCTTATACTTTATGCACTTAATATCTCATTTAATTAAAGAAAGCCTAAAAGTTAAGTCTTCCGCTGTATCAAACTCTGAAGCTTTCAAGAATTACGAAGGTATAAGTATGTGGGACATGGCGTCACGAAGAGGCGAAGATCAAAAGTGATGGATGCACGAGATCAAGGCAAGAGATTAATTCTTAAGATTTATATCAAAGATCACATCAGCATGTTCACCAGAAAAGAAAAAGAAAAAGAAAGACGAAGACTACGAGCTCAAGACAAGCATAGTATGCTAGGTTTATTTTATTGTTGTAACTTAGGTAACGCCCTTGTTTGGAGTGACCTCCCTTAGGGGGAGATTGTTGGAAATACGTTTTATGTATTAAGAAGGATCGGTCACTCCAACGATAGTCGATGTAATAGCTCGTAGTTTAGTTAACTTTCTTTATTTATCAAACAAGAACAAGCCTAGCCTACAACATGTGTAGGCCGGCCCAAATGGCTTGGGTATATAAACCCTCTCCTTTGATGGAGAGGGTGGTGTGTTCTTCATTTTTACACATAGTAGAAAAGTGTTTTTCTTTCACTTTCGCTCTCTAAGTGTGTGTGTTCTCACCATCTCTCTATCTCTTTCTCTCTCTAAAAACATAAGCAAGATTTACAATCCTTCAGATATATTGAATATATTAAGATTGATATATTTAGTATATAGTAATTTAAATAGAAGATATACATGTTATTCATAGTTATCTCTTGTAAAACCCTAATCCTTACACTATAAAAGGAACCAAGGGTTATTAGGTTTTTCATATCTTTCATTCACAATGTAAACCTAAAGTGTGTGTCGGCTAGGTGTGGGATTCAGTGTATACACACCTAGTGATTGTTTGTTATTAATATAATGAACAATCCATTAGAGTAATTTATGTGTTCTTGTACCCCAAACACCTTGTTTCCTAGCTATTGTTCTTTTCCGCTTTGATTGTTAATCATATGAACAATGGTTATGCCTAGCAGCTAAAAGATTCGAGGAAACCAAGGTTTCCACAGTTGGTATCAAAGCCTCGTGGCTCGTGATGCTAGGACCAACAAGGTGTTCGTAATGGTGAGAAGAAGAAAAATCCGTCTAGGATTTTTCTGGACGTTTTTGTGTGCGCAGCAGTATTCAGAAGGTCATAACTTTGTATTGGACCGTTGAATCGTCAAGAAATTTCTTGTGTGTGTTCTATACACATATATCAAGACATCCACCCGAGGGATTGTCAAGTTTTATTCCCAAGAAAAAGTTATTAAGCGTCGAAGTCGGCAGTGATCATATGCAGTTTTTTTGTGGACAGTCGTGTTCAAATCACGATTTATCCTTCGTTAACCATTGGATCATCGTGAAAATTTTGCTATAGATTCTTCGCACTTGTGTCTAGGATCTCACCGAAGCGATCTTTGATTGGATCTTTCATTACCAGATATTAGAAGTCGTATGAAGTTTTTGTTTGACATAAAATCATGAATTAGGGTTTCCTCCAAATCCTAACTCGATTCAGAAACAGCCTTACATATGATCATCACGTGATCAGAGATTATAGAGATACTTGGATCTGATTATAAGCAGCAAGGATGTAGCTTTGTTGAAAATTCGGGTTTACAACAAACCCTAGATCTGGTAACGAGTTTTATGATCTGGATGCAACGATAGATATTGTTTGTTGATTAAAGGTAGCAGCTATAGAAGGATGGAAAAAGTGTTTGTTATTTTCTATGATAGATCAATTGTGATGAATCAAGGGTTCGTTTTATTGCTGTTGTGGTCTATGTTAATAAACGCTGTGATAGAAGAAGAACGTGAGTATGCTGCTGTTGTTAACACACATGTTGCATACTTTGCCTTGTTTATCTCACTACCAAGGATTCTCATGATATAAATTAACATGGATATGTATCATGTGAAGGCTACATTAAAAGAAAAGGGGTCAACGTGAAGTTACTTTGCTGTTAAAAAGGAAGTAAGCTTTAATACTTATCATGTGATCCAAATTTGTTTATAATTGTTATTTGTCATGAGTTGGACAAATAATTAAATCATGGGACAATATGTTGGTCACGTGAGATATGCTTGGGTATTATGGACGTTGCTGTTTGTTAGTTCGACGCTGACAAAGTTTTGGTTCGACGCTGACAAGAATAAGTTAAGCGCTGTTGGGAAGCGTTGACACTTGTTGTCCGATATGTACATTTTCAAACGCTGACAAGTGTTGTCCGATATTGGGCAACACACAGTGGTGATATATTGGATACAGAAGGATATTGGACAACAAAAGAAATAGCTGTTGTTTGGAAAATTGATACGAATTTTGGCACACAAAAAGAGGTATTTACACGCAAAGGTACATGGAATCTCCGTTTTTATACAGGATATCAAGTTGATATTTATAGCTCGGATATTTTTAAAAGGGATTATTGATTTTAATGCGAGTTAGCAACAATTCGTGAAGTAGTTTATTAGAGTAATATTTCTTATGTAATCGGGTTAGCCTTGTGAAAGAGTTATCCAAATAGACTTTTACATACGAAGATATTGGTTCATTAAGACTCATTATAAAGCGGTGTTAGCTTAAGGGGAAGAATTCTTAAGGTAAATTTGATGTTCGAAGAATATTTTCATGAGTTTGTGTTCTATCATATCTTTAAAGATGGTGCCTAGTCAACATTATTCTTTAAAGGTAACTTGTTCATGCTTACACGGTTGGTGACGAAGACTTGTCATAACACTTGAAGGAGTTACATTATCGTGCTTAGTGTCTCACAAAGGATGAGAATGTTGACAAGAGATCGAGGTCTACTTATACTTCGCCATTGGTATAAGTTCTTTATCACATGGATAGTGCAAGACATGGAACACATGGTTGGGTTATTCTACTTCTACATCAAGAATATTATATTTGTTTTTCTTCAAAATCATTACATAGAGCCTACATTTGGAGAATCTTCAAGATTGCGTACATTGTTTACTTCCCTGTTGATGTGACAAAAAGGGGAAGACATACATGCTACAATTGAGGGGATGCAAATTGAAGATGATGTACAACTTACAAGAGATATATATAGAGTTTTACCGACATCAACTAGGGGAAGATTGTTGGGTCAAAAAGTTGATGTGGCAGAAACTCATAAACGAAGAAAACATTAAGGTGTTTGTTCAATGTTGACACATTGTGTCTTCAGCGTTGACAAGTGTAAATTAAGCATTGTCAAGAGTAAATTAGGCGTTGACAGAAGTCAAACGTTGATGGACGTCTACGGGGCTGATAGAATCTTCTATTTAGAGGATATATTGAATATATTAAGATTGATATATTTAGTATATAGTTATTTAAATAGATTATATACATGTTATTCATAGTTATCTCTTGTAAAACCCTAATCCTTACACTATAAAAGGAACCAAGGGTTATTAGGTTTTTCATATCTTTCATTCACAATGTAAACCTAAAGTGTGTGTCGACTAGGTGTGGGATTCAATGTATACACACCTAGTGATTGTTTGTTATTAATATAATGAACAATCCATTAGAGTAATTTATGTGTTCTTGTGCCCCAAACACCTTGTTTCCTAACTATTGTTCTTTTCCGCTTTGATTGTTAATCATATGAACAATGGTTATGCCTAGCAGCTAAAAGATTCGATGAAACCAAGGTTTCCACAAAGTTATGGATAATACCATGAGCTTCACAAAAGACACCAAATTGCACTTAATTATAAAATTCCATATCATGATCCGTCCTAATAGAGAAAACTGAACATCCTAGTTGATTTTGGATCCTTCGACTAAAGGTTTCTAAATGATCGAAAGCTTCATTCTTAGTAGCCAAAAATCTAGTGCAAGTGAATGTAGAATAGTCATCAACTATAACTAGGGTATAAAGGTTACCTCCATAACTCCGTATGGCCGATGGTTCAAAGAGATCCATATGTAGGAGTAATATAAGATTTTACTAGGTTAAAAAGTTCTTTGGATTGTGTCTAATCGAATTGACCATGGTTGAAAGTGTGACTCATTTGTCTTTGGTGGATAAAAGAAAGAAATTTTGTCGTTGAGTAAAATAAAAATGAAAAACTTTAAAGTAAATGTCAAAGTAAATAAAGCTATAAATGATTAAAAAGTAAATGACGAAAAATTAAAACTTTAAAGATAAATGACAAAATTTAAAACTTGACAAAAAGTAAATTTTAAAATTTAGTAAAAATGCAAACTTGAAATAAATCTAAGATAAAACAATTAAAATAACACTTAAGGAAATTGGTGGGAAAAGTAAAGTTCAAAAACAAAATAAAAATCTAATTACGGAAACAGAAACTTAACCTAAGTCGGAATACCAAACAATAAAACCTAATCCGGAATCCAGATTTTGAACTATCCGGAATCCAAACTCTAGCAACAATCCGGGATCTAAATTTTACTACTAATCTGGAAGCCACCCTTTTGATGCTATCCGGAATCCTAAGTTCGAGGTGTTATCCGGAATGTATATATTTCTTTATCTGGAATCTATGACGAAGACCTAATCCTGAATCTCTATTTCTCCTGCTTATCCGGAATCTATTTTGGAGTCCTTATCCGGAATCCATGTATTGAACACTATCTGGAATATCCTTCAAATTCTAATCCGGAATCCGTGTCCTTAACCTAATCCTGTATAATAAATCTCTACACAACTCGGAATGTAGACTTTGTACTTAATCCGGAATGCGCAGTTCTAAGCCTTATCCGGAATTGGTGTTGATGCAACTATCCAGAATCTGCTTGCTAAAGCTTATCCGGAATATGGAATAAATCCTTATCCGGAATTGGTCTTGATGCAACTATCCGGAATCAAGGAATACAAGTAATCTGGAATGTAGTGTATAGACCTTGTCCAGAATTGGGATATGATGTTATTCGGGAAACTAGGGTTCTGATATCCCGGATAAGGAACAAAAATTAAGCAAATCTAAAAATAAGCTAAAAACCAAATATAAGCTAAAACTAATAAGAACTTAACCAAAACTTTAACCAAAATGATTTTAAGAAAAGGAAAATAAGCCACAACTTAAAAACTTTAAAAACACCAAATAATCTAAATATTTAAAATCAACTTTTTATAAAATAGACTATTAAAAACACTTGATTAAAATTAAAACAAGCACACAATAAGCTATAAGATCAATAAGCTAAAACAATCAAACATATAAAAACTATAAGAACAATCAAATAAGCATAACAATAAGCAAATAAGCATAAAGATAAAACAAACAAGAAAGGTAGAATGAGATTAATGAAAAAGCGTGAAATTAAAGATTAATATTCAACAACACAAATTAAAGACTTACTTGAAATAACTTGAAATTAAAGACAAGTATGTAAATGACAATATGAAAAGTGCATAGAAAAAAGTGGAGAACTAATTTGTCAAATTAGCTAACACCTCCTAATGTGTCATTAGGAGGGTATTTATAGGAGGGGAGTTGTTGGTTGCTTCATTCTTTCTTTCTTTTCTTTTGTCTTCTCGTCTTTCGTCTTTGACAATAAACTCGTCATTCTCGACTTTGTCTCGGGATTTATCGATAAATAAAATGAAATCGTCTTCTAATTTCTTCATTAATTAGACTTGGTTCTTTGACATCGTTAAACTTCTGTCTTTAGACTTTTTCTTCGATAAATCTTCAGAATAGGCCTTTGACTTCCGTTCTTTTTGCAATCTTGATCTTTTGACTTCGTCTTTTATCTTATTCTTCGATAAAAGCCCGTGAAAGCCCGTGTTTTCTTCCCTTTTCATATTTTGATCCTAAAACATAACAAAAACACAAACCACACATAATTCCGACATTTACGACAAAAAATACACGTTATGGTGTTGTTTTTAATTGTGATAAGTGTTAAAAGGATGGGTGTTTTCACACCTATCAAATCCCCTACACTTGACCATTTCAATGCTCTCATGTAATGCATTAGTTACAAAGCAGATTTACATTTTCCATCATAATTAACCCACCTTGGCCTTTATTAAACATAAGACATTAAAGAAATTAAAGATAGAAAATACCAAAATATTTGACGGAAGAAAACGAGTAAGGAGATCGAAGACTTACATTAGGGCTTTGGTTGTCATGAATGTTTATCACCCTCGAGTTTCACGTTCCCCAAACCAACCTTAAAAATGAGATCATTGTTATTATAAGTTAGTAAGCTAACACGCACTCATGTGGCCCAATTATTCACTTAGACTCCCTTATTCCTAGGTGTATCTCTTATATTTTATTGTTGTCTTGAATGATCACGAGGATGCATTGTTGACTTATTTCGATAGCTTATTTAGGCCGAAAATAAAGTAGGGCGATTTAATCAATAGTTAGTTAAAGGACAAAATCTGTTAAAACTGCTTCTCGAGACCTCATAAAGTTCATATCTTGGCATAACTCGCTTCACAATTTAAGACCTTTCTCAGACCGATATTTGGCAGTGACTTCATACTTCGAATCTTGAGAGACGTTCATGAAATAATGGACTTCTCTTCATAATGAGAATTTCTTTACTTGAAGCTTTTGAGAGATTCTTCATACTTGGACCACGACCTCTTCATTTTTCTCCAATCTTTATTTGGGATTTTGATATACAACGATCCGCCTCCTTTTAGAACTTGGATCTGTTTATCCTCATACCTTGCTAGGGTCTTTTCGGATAGACTTCTCCATTATCTTAAGGGAGTATTTGCTTTTCGTCATGTGTCTCGATCCTTCATATTGATTTTTGAATAATGATTCTTCACATCACTTTGGATCTTTAGCAACAAAATGCAACCCTCATGCCTTGTTAGGGCCTTTTCGGACTCTCCAATCTTCGCATCCCGCTTCAATAAGTTATGCCTTGGCTATGAACTCTAATTAATACCGAGCAACTTTTAAACGATCTTGTGCTAGAAGTTAACTAACTTTTCAAATCGTACGACCTTACTTATTGCAATTATATTTATTAACAAGCGATGGGAGAAAAAGCTCATAATTAACTCACATAAATTCATGAAAGAATACCAAACTTATAATTGACTCTATCATCTCACGTTCTCCAAAATTTTAAAATCTCAAGGAATGAGACTCATGGATGCTTAGCCTATTAAATCAAAGTTTTGGGTTTTCAAGTCATCTATAGGATGTTACAACTTCTTAGACTTTTTCAAGTTTAGAATTCGCATTTTAAAGTTCCCTTGATAAACGACTTTCTAGGATCAATTATAGGAACTTGCGAAAAGTTCTTGTTCTTAACCCGTAAGAGTTAAGACTTTCGCGTTTTAAAGTTCCCTATATAAAAGCCTACCAAAACTTGATTTAAACAAGTTAAGGATACTAGATAGAGTAAACTTGGATAAGTAAACTCGGGTTGAGTCAAAAGATTCATGACGGGCCTAATATATCAAAGACATCTAAACTTATTAAAACCATTTTATTAAAATTTATTCTAGAAACGAAAGAAAATAACGATAACAAAGGAAAAACTACTAGGCCAAAATAGATCAAATATTTTGAAAAATGTCGAAAAATCAATTTTCTGGTTAAAATGAGGACAAATTAATGGAAAATCCCACTTAACTTCGATAGAAGTCCCCCTACACTTGATATAAACATTGTCCACAATGTTTAAGCTTGTGGGAGTAAACTCCCCTACACTTAGGACATAGTGCACGTTGTTTAAATCTTGCTAAGGAAAAGACAACTAAATTGATTCCTATTTTAATATTGAAGAATATAAAATAGAGAATCAAAAGAGTTTAGGATAGAACCGGGAATAAGGGTACACGGAATCACGGATCGTCAAAAGTCATCAAGAATGGATCTTTGATAGCTCGAATCCCTGCACATGATAAGAAAGAAAACAACAAACACATACTAGGGTCTCTCCCTACACTTATTATAAAAACGGATAAAAAGGATAGATACTCGGGTTGCCTCACGAGGAGCGCTTGTTTTTTTTCACCGAGTCGTGAGCCTGACTCGACCTTGATTACAATGGTAAAAAGCTTGAAGAACATCCACCGGGGTCAAATACATGGTTTTCGTCAATCAAGTAACACAAGCTTAAGGTGAACATGGGAAGCCAAAGAAGAGTAGGCAATGTTCCCTTAAGCAGTTGTTGAGCACGGTGGTAGAAAGTATGATGAAGTGCAAGCATATATCCATTGTTTCCAAAAATCTTTCCTTTTATTTCATCAGATGGATACTGAGATGGCTTAAAAATCGTGATACCCGGATCGAACACCTTTTAGCTTGTGGCATGTCACAAGTTTTGTCGTTCAAGTTTTTTCTTGAGGTTAATGTGGTAGCTTTAGCCACATTCCATTGTACTTCCAACGATTCTTTTAAGCTTAATATATTTACCAGGGTAACCCTTTACCCAAAAAAAAAAGAAAATAAGACTTAGACTCAGTAGAACTTGAAGAAGATCTGCTCATAAATCTCACAATCTCATCCGACGAAGGTGGAAAGAGAGGTGTCAAGACATAGGTACTACGGATATCGGTGTCGTCCGGTTTCTTTACCTTTGAAACAGGTTTCTTAACATCCGAAGGAGGATAGAGACCATAATCAAAGTCCAAAGGAGGAGAATCATTCTCTTGGGGAAGTATGTATTGAGAAAAGTGGCAAAATCTTCCTCAAATGAGTAATCATCCAAAGTTGGATCAAGCATTGTTGGCGGAGGTTCTTCATAAAAAATAGAAGCATAATCATCATTAGGAGACATATCATTTGAAGAATCACTCAAAAGAGTATCAACATCATCAAAGTCATCATAAGTTGGCATGTCTTTATACTCTGAAGAAAAATCATCATAATCATCCACATCGGAACTAGAATCATCATCATAGATTGGTGGAGCATCATATATTGGTGGGGCATCCAAATTGGGAAGAGGATCTTCAGAATCTTCCACATTCTCTTGAAAAAGTGGATTATCATAGATAGGCTCGAAAAGAGGGTTGTTGTAGACGACAAATTCATCAAGCTTTGTACTATCCAAAGGAGTTGTATTCAAGCTCGTCTTGAAGCACATCAATCATATTCGCTGATTCTCTTCCATTTGATTTGTTTGTAATCTTCCCCATCTTAATTTTTTTTTGATCATTCCCGACCCTTAAGATTAGTTCACCTTCGGCAACATCGACTAAAGCTTTTCCGATTCTCAAGAATGGCCGTCCAAGTATTAACGGAATACGAGGGTCCATTTCATAACCAACAACAACAAAATCGACCGGAAAAGTGAAGGTACTAACTTTAACAAACACATCTTCGGCAATACCAACGGGGTAAGCGAGAGTTCGATTTGCTAGCTCACGAGTCATCTTTGTTGGTGTATGATTGGGTAATGATAACTTTTTCCAAACACTTAATGGCATTAAATTGATACTTGCCCCAAGATCGGCTAAGGCAGTAAATTCTTCGGTTTTAGAAATGTACAAGGAAGCACAAAACGACCGAGATCTCCAAGTTTTTCTGGAAGTTCTTTAAGGAGGACCGCAGAACAATTTTCATTTAAGCGGGTGTTGACAAATTCATACATCTTCTTCTTCTTACTAAGTAATTCCTTAAACATCTTAACGAATTTGGGCAATTGGGCAAGATCTTCAACAAGGCTAATGGTGATGTTCACTCCCAAAATCTTTTTCAAAAAGTTTGTCACTTGAATGTCATCCTTGGGGAGAAATTTGCACTTGTCTAACCGAGATGGATAAGGAATATTAGACTTAGGAGGTATAGGTGTAGAAGGTGAAGGTTGAGAAGTAGAAGGTTTAGAGGTAGAAGGTGGGGATGATGAAGGTTTTGTCTTTGGTACTTCATCCGTAGGAGGTGGAGACGGTAATGTAGAACTAGTACTAGGTGTGGAAGTAGGAGGAATAAATAGGGGTGGAGGAGGCGTAGATGGAGTAACTGGGGAAGGGGTAGATGGTCCTACTAGAGTTGCTCCACTGCGTGTAGTAATAGCACTCACATTAGCTCTTGGGTTGGTCACGGTATTCAAAGGAAGAGAGCCCGAAGTAGAGGGTTGAGTGCTTTGGAAGAAGCTAGCCATTATATTCCTCAAATCATTCGTTTTCTTAAAGAAGTTTACATATCATTTCTAAGCTTGGTTCGAATATCATTCCCTTGTTTAGTGATATCACCTTTCAAGCTAATAATTTGGCTTTGAAGGTTTTTCACCACCTCTCCCTGGGTCCTCATGAAAGTTTCAACATCTTGATTAAATGTCGTGGGTTGAGTGATGGGTGGAGTTTGGTGAGCGGGTGGGTGATATGGATTAGAAGCTCGAGGTTTGTTTGGATTGCTTCTATTGAAGTTGTTTGGGTTGTGGTTTTGAGGAGAAAAACTGGGTGAAAGAAAGTTGTTGGAACGATAACTTAGCAAGTTACGATCACCTTGAGGTCGGGCTTGATATCCTTCTGTGGAATAGTTACCGTTAGCCGCATACACTTTGTCATGAGTGGAAGGACAATCAGTGTATGAATGAGGACCGCCAAAAATCTCACAAGAAAGTGCTACAGCTTTAACTTGTTGAAATTGGTTCGTAGGCATGGTTAAGAAATTTTTGTTCATCTCGGCTAGTTGGCGGGTGATTGGGTGAGTTTGGCTATCTTGGGGTTTGATGAAGTAGAAGAAACATTGACTCTCGGATTATTTCTTGAGGATGCGGATGAATCCCAATTTTTGTGATGAGTGGTCATGTTCTCGATTAGCTCTCTACACGCCTCGGGTCTTCTTTTCATAAACGTACCACCGACGGCGGCATTAATCGTATCACGATCACGAAAAGTTAAACCGTTGTAGAAAGTATCAATTAAGGTGACGGGGAGCATATTATAACGTTCCCAAGCATCGAAAAGAGACTCATCAGGTTCTTGCGTGAAACCACTGATTTGATTCCGAAGGCTCGTTACCCTGGATGGTGGAAAGTAGCGCGACAAAATCGTTGAGTCATTTCGTCCCATGTATGAATTGAATTCTTAGGAAGACGATCAAACCATTTTTCGGCATGGTGGGATAAAGTGTGTGGAAATAGATGAAGGCGAAGAAAATCCATGGTAACACCGGGCAATTTCATGCTTTGAGTGACGGTTATGAATTTATCGAGGTGTTTGTTGGCATCATCATCCGGTAATCCGTGAAATGGACAAGTATTTTAAACTTGTTGGATCATGTGATGCTTCAATGAAAATTCGGGAGCCGTGATTTGCATCGGCGCAATCGGTCCTCCACGTCCATTCATTGTTGGTTGACATAGCTCCTCCATCGTACGAAGGTCGGGTTGAGGGACACGGTTGTTATTATTTAAATTGGGGTGAGGTGGGGTATTATTGTTGTGCACACCGGCCATATCTAAGTCTTCAAGAGTCTCGGGCTCAGAATAAGACGATGAGCGAGTACGCATACACCTACAAAAGAAAAAGATAGCGAAGGAATAAAGGAAATATGGTTAACGTAAAAATAAAATATTTTTGGTACAAAACTGTGAAAAAGAAATGCTTTTTATGAGTTTTTTTAAAGGTTTTTGGATTTTTGAAAATTTTTTATTTTTAGGATTTTTGAAAATTTTTGACACAAAAATAACGTTCACGAGTGAACGGATCCCAAAATCCAACGCGTCTCTCACAAAAAACCATTAATCTTCACGAAAAGAGCCGACAGCGGCGCCATTTTAATATAAGATTTTACTAGGTTAAAAAGATCTTTGGATTGTGTCTAATCGAATTGACCACGGTTGAAAGTGTGACTCTGTTGTCTTTGGTGGATAAAAGAAAGATATTTTGTCGTTGAGTAAAATAAAAATGCAAAACTTTAAAGTCAATGTCAAAGTAAATAAAGCTATAACTGATGAAAAAGTAAATGACGAAAAATCAAAGCTTTAAAGATAAATGACGAAAACTTAAAACTTGACAAAAATTAAATTTGAAAATTTAATAAAAATGCAAACTTGAAATAAATATAAGATAAAACAATTAAAATAACACTTAAGAAAATTGGTGGGAAAAGTAAAGTTCAAAAACAAAATAAAAATATTCTTCTGGAAACAGAAACTTAACCTAAGTCTGAATACCAAACAATAAAACCTAATCCGGAATCCAGATTTTGAACTATCCGGAATCCAAACTCTTGCAACAATCCGGGATCTAAATTTTACTACTAATCCGGAATCCACCCTTTTGATGCTATCCGGAATCCTAAGTTCGAGGTGTTATCCGGAATGTATATATTTCCTTATCCGTAATCTATGACGAAGCCCAAATCCGGAATCTCTATTTCTCCTGCTTATCTGGAATCTAAATTGGAGTCCTTATCCGGAATCCATGTATTGAACACTATCCGGAATATCCTTCAAATGCTAATCCGGAATCCGTGTCCTTAACCTACTCCGGAATAATAACTCTCTACACAATTCGGAATGTAGACTTTGTACTTAATCTGGAATGCGTAGTTCTAAGCCTTATCCGGAAATGGTGTTGATGCAACTATCCGGAATCTGCTTGCTAAAGCTTATCCGGAATATGGAATAAATCCTTATCCGGAATTGGTGTTGACGCGACTATCCGGAATCAAGCAATACAAGTAAACCGGAATGTAATGTTGAGACCTTGTCCAGAATTGGGATATGATGTTATTCGGGAAACTAGGGTTTTGATAACCCGGATAAGGAACAAAAATTAAGCAAATATAAAAATAAGCTAAAAACCAAATATAAGCTAAAAACTAATAAACACTTAACCAAAACTTTAACCAAAAAGATTTTAAGAAAAGGAAAATAAGTCACAATTTAAAAACTTTAAAAACACCAAATAATCTAAATATTTAAAATTAACTTTTTATAAAATAGACTATTAAAAACACTTGATTAAAATTAAAACAAGCACACAATAAGCTATAAGATCAATAAGCTAAAACAATCAAACACATAAAAACTATAAGAAAAGAATCAAATAAGCATAACAATAAGCAAATAAGCATAAAGATAAAACAAACAAGAAAGGTAGAATGAGATTAATGAAAAAGCTTGAAATTAAAGATTAAGATTCAACAACTCAAATTAAAGACTTACTTTAAATAACTTGAAATAACTTTAAATTAAAGACAAGTATATAAATGACAATATGAAAAGTGCATAGAATAAAGTGGAGAACTAATTTGTCAAATTAGCTAACACCTCCTAATGTGTCATTAGGAGGGTATTTATAGGAGGGGAGTTGTTGGTTGCTTCCTTCTTTTTTCTTTTCTTTTGTCTTCTTGTCTTTCGTCTTTGACAATAAACTCGTCATTCTCGACTTTGTCTCGGGATTTGTCGATAAATAAAATGAACTCGTCTTCTAATTTATTCATTAATTAGACTTGGTTCTTCGACTTAGTTAAAGTTTCGTCTTTAGACTTTTTCTTCGATAAATCTTCAGAATAGGCCTTTGACTTCCGTTCTTTTTGCACTCTTGTTCTTTTGACTTCGTCTTTTGTCTTTTTCTTCGATAAAAGCCCGTGAAAGCCCGTGTTTTCTTCCCTTTTCATATTTTGATCCTAAAACATAACAAAAACACAAACCACGCATAATTCCGACATTTATGACATAAAATACACGTTATGATCTTGTTTTTAATTTTGATAAATGGTAAAAGGACGGGTGTTTTCACACCTATCAAGGAGCTCTACGCACCGAGAGGTCGATACAAAATTCTAGCCTTGTAACTTGAGTGAACTTGTTTCCCAACTTTTCAAGCATCACAAAAGTGACTATCAAACTTAATCTTGGGGAGGTGTCTTACCAACTCCTTAGAGACTAAAGATTTAAATGAACACATATTAGCGTAAGCTAATCTCCTGTGCCAAAGAGTAGAACTATCATCTAAATTTGCTAGGCATAAGTTGTCCTTTGACTTCCTATTTACCTTCATGACATAAAGCCCATGATTTCTAACACCTTTTCCAATGATCTTTCCATCTTTTACGATTTCGCTATCATGTTCCGAAAAGATGACCTTACACTTATTGTCACAAATTTGACCTATACTTAGTAAATTAAACCCTAAGTTATCTACGTGCTCAACATTTTCAATGGTCATGGATTCAAGAGAAACCGTACCTTTGCCAATGTTATTTCCACGTATCTTACTAGCGAAAGTGACATTAACTCCATTACATGCTTTGTAAGCTGAGAACAAACTTTGATTGCGCGTCATGTGTTTAGAAAAACCACTATCCTTAATCCACTCATCGGGCTCCAAATCGATTCCTAAGCGTATATAAGTAACAACACACAAAATCAAACATTTGGTCCCTAATATCTCATGGGTCCAAAGTTATTAGTTCCAAACATCCCTTGCATTTGGTTGGGATGCATGAATGGAGGACTAATAAGTGTGAAAACACTTATCCTTTTACCATTTATTTCCAATAATAACAAGACCAAAACGTGTATTTTATGTCGTAAAAGTCGGAATTATGCGTGGTTTGTGTTTTTATTGTGTTTTAGGACCAAAAGATGAAAAAGGAAGAAAACACGGGCTTTCACGGGCTTTTATCGAAGAAAACAAGAAAAGACGAAGTCAAAAGATCAAGAGTGCAAAAAGAACGGAAGTCCAAGGCCTATTCTGAAGATTTATCGAAGAAAAAGTCTAAAGATGGAAGTTTAATGAAGTCGAAGAACTCAAGTCTAATAGTAGAAGAAAATTACAAGACAAGTTCAATATACATCGAAAAATCTCGAGACGACGTCGAAAAAGACAAAGGATTTAAATCGAGTCGAGAAGCAAGAAATAAGAGGCAACACATGCACACCTTCCCATTTTCCCTATAAATACCCTCCTAATACACATTAGGAGGGTTGGTTAGTTTTTAGTAGTTAGTTTCATTTTCATTTTTCCTTTCTAGTTTTTAGAGAGAGAAAGTTCCAAACTTTCTCTCACTAAGTTTTCATCTTTTCTTTTAATCTTTCAAGATTAAGCCTTTTGTATTTGGATTCCATTAATCAAGTTCAAGTTAAGCTTTTTGTTCATTAATCTCTTTCTACCTTTCTTGATTTTAGTTTACTTTTGGTGCGAAATATATTTGATCCATGTTGATCTTGATGTTTTTGTGCTTAAAAAGTTAATCTTTTTATTCCTACATAAGCTTTCAAACGATTAAGCTTTAAGATCTTTGTGCTTATTGGCTTATTTGTGTGTTTAGCTTATTTACTTTCAAAAGTTTTCTTAAAAAGTTTCATCTTTTTATGGTTTTATTTAAAAGATTGCTCATTTTAAGATTGGATAAGTTGTTATTCATGCTTATTTAGTCCTTTTCATTAATTCGATCGAGTTTTGGTTTGAGCTTATTCCTAATAGCTTAAAACTTAGCTTATTTTCGAGTAGATACCATCGGAAAGGGTAAACCCCTTTCCGATTGAACATTCCGACCACTACCTCCTTATTCCGATCGTTTGATCGGAAAAGGGTTTTGGCACTTTCTGATTGTGGAGGTTTTTGTGACATTCCGATTAGACGTATTCGTTAGTTATTCCGATTGTGACCTTTTTAGCCTATTCCGATTGTGGAGGTTTTGGCACTTTCTGATTGGCTTTGTTTTCCAACATTCCGATTGGGCCTTATTCCGACAACAGGATTCCGATAGCTCCTTATTCCCATATTCTGACTGCCTTCTTTTTCCGTATTTCGATCAGACTTTCCGACCAACATTCCGATCAGATTCAGATTTGGCACTCCGATTAGATGAGTTTCTTGTTTTTACAAAGTTTCCAAGTTTTAGATTTATTAGGTGTTCAAGTGTTTTTCTGATTTTGTCTTTAAAGTTTTTAGCATTTATTTTTAACTCGTCCTTTCAGTTTCATCTTTAAAGCTTTTGTTTTACTCAACGACATTCACATTTATTTGCTTTTAGTTTAAAATAGATAATCAACCAAACCATTTATTATTCTACCAAGAAAAATTGAGTCACACTTTCTACCAATAGTCAATTCGAAAATATTGGAACAACGAACTTTCATACTTGGTGTAAAATCCTTGTATTAAATGGTGCCGCTGCCGGCTCTTTTCGTTAAGATTAAAGGTTTTTAGTGAGAGACGCGTTGGATTTTGGGATCCGTTCATCTTTGAACGTTATTTTCCTTGCTTTCAAATATCAAAAATCCTAAAAAATATAAAATTTTCAGAAATACAAAAAAAAATTAAAAAACATAAAAAACCAAAAATATTTCTGCTTTGTTAGTTCTTTTGCAGGTGTATGCGCACTCGATCAACGTCTTATCAAGAGCCCGAGACTCTCGATAACTTAGACATGGCCGGTGTTCACAACAACAATAATAATCCACCTCAAACCAATATGAATAATAACAACAAAGAACCTCTACCAGACAATCGCCCTATGATCGAACTTTTGCAAGCACATGTAGAGGGCAACCACGATGCTATTGGCATACCCGCCGATTGGAGCCAACAACTTTGAGCTCAAATCCGGCTTTATTCAAATGGTCTCTGCTCAACCATTCTTGGGACATACCGTTGATGATCCTCATGACCACATAAAAAGATTTCTTCAACTCACGAATACGGTCAAATTCAATGGGGTTTCACAAGAGGTAATCCACTTGCAACTTTTTCCTTTCTCCTTAGAGGGACAAGCCCAGCATTGGCTTGATAAGGAACCGCAACAAAGTATTCTTACATGGACGGACTTAGAGACCAATCTCATAAACTACTTTTTCCCACCCTCTCGTACTACCGCTTTGCAGAATGAAATCATTACTTTTGAACAAAAGTACGATGAGAATTTTAGTAAATCTTGGGACCGTTTTAAAGAACTTTTAAGAAAGTGCCCACAACATGGTTTTACCAAAGTGCATCAAATTAACACTTTTTACAATGGTTTAAGCATAAATGACCAAGATTTACTAAATAGTGCCTCGAGGGGTAATCTTTTGGTTAAGTCTTCTAATGCTGTTTGGGATATTATTGAGAACAAGTCTAGAGTGCAAACCAAGAGTGTTCGGACCAATGTGGCTAGTGCTAGCACTAATGAGAGCAACAAGAGACTTAATAAGCTTACTTCGCTTGTTGAATCACTTGCTCTCCAAGCCGCTAATAATACTAAAGCTATCACTTCCCAAGCCAATGCTATGACTCAATCTTGTGATATATGCGGGGGATCTCACTCATACACCGATTGTCCTTCGACTCACGACAATCCGGAAAATTTTTATGCCACCAACGGTACCTATGCTACGTGAGGCTATCAAGCACGTCCTCAACGTGACCGCAATTTGCTCAGCTGTCGCTCCAACAACTTTCTTTCACCTCCCGGTTTTCCCTCACAAAACCCAAACTACCTCAATCGCAACAATCAAAACCAACCACGTGCTCCAACTCCATATCAAAACCAAAGAAACCCATATCCACCTCAAAGAAACAACCAAGTTTACCAACAACCTGCTTATCAACCACCCGCCTACCATGCTCCTCCTCTCAACCAACCCACAACCTTACACCAAGATGTTGAAACCTACATGAGGACTAATGATGTGATCGTGCAAAATCTTTAGCGGGAAATGGCCAACATGAAAGCAGATATGGTGAAGCAAGGGAATGATCTTCGAGATGATATGCGAAACACTTTGGCAAGTCAAACGAATGACTTGAGGAACATGATGGCTAGTTTCTTCCCTAGTACTCAAGCCTCCGGATCGGGTTCTCTTCCGAGTAACACCGTTGCTATTCCAAGAGGGGAGATGAAAGCAATCACCACTCGCAGTGGAAAAGGTTGAAAGGAACCCGAGCTTCCTATACCTACACCGGTGATTGTGTCAAAGGAAAACGAGTCTCCTTCTCCGAATCCCTCATCTTCTATTCCTCCAACTTCTACTTCTCCAATTCCACCACCTTCTACTTCTACCCCTCCACCACCCACGGATGTGAGTGCGAATTCTATCCCAAAGCCTTCATCTCAACCCAATATACCTTACCCTTCGAGGTTGAGGAAAGAGAAATTGAAAAACAAGGATGATATTCAGGTTTCGAACTTTCTTAAAATGTTCAAACAACTGAATTTCAATATCTCCTTTGCTGAGGCTCTCGCTCACATGCCCAAGTATGCTAAAATGTTTAAAGATCTTCTTAGTGATAAAATGAAGCTTCTTGACATTGCTCAGACCCAACTTAATGAGAATTGCTCCGCAGTGCTCTTAAGGAAATTACCAACCAAGCTTGGTGATCCGGGTCGCTTATTGATTCCTTGCAACTTCCCGGGAATAGAGAATTGCATGGCCCTAGCCGATCTAGGTGCTAGTATTAACTTAATGCCATTAAGTGTTTGGAAGCAATTATCTCTCCCCGAGCTAGTCCCCACACGAATGACTTTGGAATTAGCTAACCGTACGGTTGCTTATCCAGTGGGGATAGCCGAAGACGTCTTCGTTGGCGTTGACAAATTCACCTTCCCGGTGGATTTTGTTGTCGTTGACTACGAGATGGATCCCCGTGTTCCATTAATCGTTGGACGTCCGTTCTTGAGGACCGGTCGCACTCTCATCGATGTAGCCGCAGGCGAATTAATCATGAGAGTTCGTGACAACAAAATCGTCTTCAACATGGGTAAACTTTCTAATCAGCCTTCGGAAAACGAGAGTGTTAATTTTATTGACGTTCTCGATGAGGCTTGTGAAGAACACTTTCATGATGCTTGCAAAAGTACTCTCTCTTCTCTACCCAATGTTGAGACCGTTGCCTCAATTGCTCCGTCATTGACTCCTTTTGGAGAAAGTGACTTGGATGATTTTGAAGCTAGCTTGGGTCCTCCCGATCTTAGGTATGATGATTCTCCCACCGATTGGGATGAAGACATTCGTACCATTGAGAAACTTCTCAATGAGGACCATACTTCTCCACCATCTCCTAAGGATATCTCTCTCGAGGAACCGAATTTGACTACGCCTTCCGTCAAAAATCCTTCGGATTTAGAGCTTAAGGACCTACCGTCTCATCTCGAGTACGTTTTCCTTGAAGACAACAAGAAGTTCCCGGTCATCATCGCTAAGGACCTGAAAGAAGTAGAAAAATCCTGACTTATTGCCGTGCTAAAGAATCATAAGAAAGTGATTGCTTGGAAAATCTCCAATATTCGTGGAATTGATCCTCACTTTTGCATACATAAAATCCTCATGGAGGACGACTTTTAACCCACTATTCAAAGCCAAAGAAGGGTGAATCCTAAGATCCATGACGCAATCAAAAAAGAGGTTATCAAACTTCTTGATGCGGGAATGATCTATCCTATCTCGGATTCACCGTGGGTTAGTCCCGTCCATTGTGTGCCTAAGAAAGGCGGAATCACCGTTGTTCCCAATGAAAACAACGAGTTGATTCCTACTCGTCTCGTTACAGGGTGGAGAGTTTGTATAGACTATCCCAAACTCATTGATGCTACGAGAAAGGATCATTTTCCCCTTCCTTTCATGGACCAAATGCTTGAACGTCTAGCGGGTAATGACTATTACTGCTTTTTAGACGGTTTCTCCGGGTATTTTCAAATTCCCATCGATCCCAAAGACCAAGAGAAAACCACATTCACTTGTCCTTACGGAACATTTGCCTACAAAAGAATGCCTTTCGGCTTATGCAATGCTCCTGGGACTTTCCAAAGGTGTATGATGGCTATCTTCCATGACATGGTTGAAGAAACTATGGAAGTCTTCCTGGATGATTTCTCGGTTTATGGTGATTCTTTCTCTTCTTGCCTTGCCAATTTAGAACGTATGCTTCAGCGGTGTGAAGACACTCGCCTTGTTCTAAATTGGGAAAAATGCCATTTCATGGTAAAAGAAGGCATCGTCCTAGGACACAAAATCTCCAAAGCCGGTCTTGAAGTGGACCGTGCTAAAGTCGATGTTATTGCAAAATTGCCTCCACCTTCCACCGTGAAGGGTGTGAGAAGTTTCCTCGGTCATCCGGGCTTCTATCGTCGATTCATCCAAGATTTTTCTAAAATCGCTCGCCCGATGACCCACCTCTTGGAAAAAGATACTCCTTTCATCTTTTCCAAAGAGTGTCTTGAATCCTTCAATCTTCTTAAGGATAAGCTAACTAAGGCACCGGTATTGGTTACCCCTAATTGGGAGCTACCTTTTGAGTTGATGTGTGATGCTAGCGACTTTGTTATTGGAGCGGTTTTGGGCCAAAGAGTGAACAAACACTTCCAACCAATCCATTATGCTAGCAAGACAATGACGGGGGCGCAATTGCATTATACCACTACCGAAAAAGAGCTTTTAGCTGTAGTGTATGCTTTTGAAAAGTTCCGCCCCTATCTTGTCCTTTCTACCACCATCGTGTATACCGATCATTCCGCGTTGAAGTACTTGATGACTAAGCAAGATTCTAAGCCAAGACTTCTTCGTTGGGTTTTGCTCCTTCAAGAATTCAACATTGAAATTCGTGACAAAAAGGGAGCTGAAAACCTAGCCGCGGATCATCTCAGTATACTTGAGGATCCTTATCAAGGGGATCATCCGAACAAAGAAATCAATGACTCTTTTCCCCTTGAGGCCTTAATGTCTATCAATCCAAATCTCGATGACACCCCGTGGTTTACGGACATTGCAAACTACTTAGCGGGTGGAATTCTCAAGGAAGGGTTAACGTCCCAACAAAATAAAAAGTTCTTTAAAGATATTGAACATTATTTCTGGGACGACCCTTACCTTTTCAAACAATGTGCTGATCTGATTATTCGTCCATGTATTGATGGGCCGGCAGCGGTACAAATCCTTGACGCTTGCCATAAAGGACCCACCGGTGGTCACTTTGGTCCCAATTAAACCGCGAAGAAAGTATTCGACTCTGGATTCTATTGGCCTACCATTTATCGTGACGCTCACGATATGGTTAAACATTGTGATGCTTGCCAAAGACAAGGCAAGATCACACATAAAGATGAGATGCCTCAAAATTTCATACAAGAATGTGAAATCATTGATGTATAGGGCATCGACTTTATGGGGCCATTTCCATCATCTAAAGGGAACAAGTACATCCTCGTAGTCGTTGACTACGTTTCTAAATGGGTTGAAGCCAAGGCTCTCCCTACGAACGATGCGAGGGTGGTTGTGAACTTTTTGAAGCAGCTCTTTGCTCGATTTGGTGTTCCTCGTGCTATCATCAGTGACCGCGAGACTCATTTTTGCAATGATCAATTTGCAAGAGTCATGGCTAAGTACGGTGTTAATCATCGTCTTTCCACCGCCTATCATCCCCAAACCAACGGTCAAGCCGAGATTTCTAACCGTAGATTGAAGCGAATTTTGGAGCGTACTGTGGGAGAGCATCGTGCCGCGTGGGCCGATAAGTTAGATGATGCTTTGTGGGCTTTCCGTACCGCCTATAAGACGCCAATCGGTTGTACACCTTATCGTCTTGTGTACGGGAAAGCATGCCACCTCCCTATCGAGCTGGAGCACAAGGCGTACTGGGCCTTGAAGTGGGCTAACTTCGACATCAACAAAGCCGGTGATCTTCACAAGATTCAACTCAACGAGCTTAATGAACTGAGGAATGAAGCTTACGAGAACTCACTGATCTACAAAGAGAAGACCAAGATCATCCATGATGCAAGAATTAAGAACCGAGAGTTCCACGTTGGTGATCAAGTCTTACTTTTTAACTCTCGGTTGAAGATCTTCTCTGGCAAGTTGAAGAGCCGCTGGTCTGGTCCATTCACCGTCACCAAAGTCTTTCCATATGGGACCATTGAGCTTTCTCAGCCAAATGGGCCCAATTTCAAGGTGAATGGCCAGCGTGTGAAGTTGTACTTTGGCGAGGACATCTCTCATGAGATGATTCCATCCCTCACCATGTTTCCCATGAACTAGTTTTGGGTCGAGTCAGGCTCGTGACTCGGTGAACAAAAACAAGCGCTTCTCGGGAGGCAACCCGTGATCTATCCTTTACTGCTTTCATAATAAGTGTAGGGGGAGCCCCGTATGTGTTTGTTGTCTTGTTTCTTGTGCTGTGCAGGGGTTAAAGCTTCAAAGATCCACTCTTGATGACATTTGACGAACCGTGATCCTGTGTTCCCATCTTCCCGGTTATATCCTAAACTGTCATGATTCAATATTTTATATTTTATATGTTCACATTGAAATCACTTTAGTTGTCCTTTCTTTAGCAAGATTTAAACAAAGTGCACAATGTCATAAGTGTAGGGGAGTTTACTCCCACATGCTTAAACATTGAGGACAATATTTATCTCAAGTGTAGGGGGGGACTTCTATCGAAGTAAGTGGTCTTTTCCTTGCATTTATCCTCATTTTAACCGGAAAATTGGATTTTTCGACATTTTTCAAAAATTTTAATCTATTTTGGCCTAGTTGTATATTTTTATTTTCCTTTGTTATGGTTATTTTCTTTCTTTGTTAAAATAAAGAGGTTTTAAATTTTTCAAAGTCGTGAATATTTTGAGTCAACCTGAGTTTACTTATCTAAGTTTACTCTAGCTAGTATCGTTAACGTGTTTAAGTCAAGTTTTGCTAGGCTTTTATATAGGGAGCTTTAAAACACTAAAGTCTTAACTCTCACGGGTTAAGAACAAGAACTTTTCGCAAGTTCCTATAATTGATCCTAGAGAGTCATTTATCAAGGGAACTTTAAAATGAGATTTCTAAACTTGAAAAAGCCTAAGAATTTGCAAGATCCTATAGATGACTCGAAAACCCAAAACTTTGATTTAATAGGCTAAGCATCCACGAGTCTCATTCCTTGAGATTTTAAACTGTGGAGGACGAGAGATGATAGAGTCAATTATAAGTTTGGTATTCTTTTGTGAATTTATGTGAGTTAATTATGAGCCTATTCTCCCATCGCTTGTTAATAAATTTGTCTGAAATAAATAAGGTTGTACGATTTGAAAAGTTACTTAGCTTCTAGCCCAAGATCGTTTAAAAGTTGCTCGGTATTAATTAAAGTTCATAGCCAAGGCATTACTTATTGAAGCGGGATGCGAAGATTGGCGAGTCCGAAAAGGCCCTAACAAGGCATGAGGGCTACATTTTGTTGCTAAAGATCCAAAAGTGATATGAAGAATCATTTATCGAAAATCAATATGAAGGATCGAGACACACAACGAAAAGCAAAAACTCCCCAAAAGATCATGGAGAAGTCTATCCAAAAAAGGCCCTAACAAGGTATGAGAATAAATAGATCCAAGTCCTAAAAGGAGGCGGATCGTTGTATATCAAAGTCCAAAATAAATATTGGAGAAAAATGAAGAAGTCGTGGTCCAAATATGAAGAATCTCTCAAAACTTCTAGTGAAGAAATTCCTATTAAGACGAGAAGACCATAATTTCAAGAACGTCTCTCAAAGATTCGAAGTATGAAGTCGCTGCCAAATATCGGTCCGAGAAAGGTCTCAAATCGTGAAGCGAGTTATGCCAAGATATGAACTTTATGAGGTCCCGAGAAGCAGTTTTAAAAGATTTTGTCCTTTAGCTAACTATTGATTAAATCGTGCACTTTATTTTTGGCCTAAATAACTATCGAAATAAGTCAAACAATGCATCCTCGTGATCATTCAAGACAAAGATAAAATATAAGAGATACACCTAGGAATAAGGGAGTCTAAGTGAATAATTGGCCCACATGAATTCGTGTTAGTTTGCTAACTTATAATAAAAATGATCTCGTTTTTAAGCTTGGTATGGGGAACGTGAAACTTGAGGATGATAAACGTTCATGGCAGCCAAAACCCAATGTAAGTCTTTAATTTCTTTACTTGTTTCTATCTTTTTATGTTTAGTATTTAATAAAGGCCAATGTGGGTTGTTTATGATGGAAAATGTAAACCGTGCTTTAAAATTAATGCATTGCATGAGGGCATTGCAATGGTCAAGTGTAGGGGATTTAATAAGTGTGAAAACACTTATCCTTTTACCACTTATTTCCAATAATAACAAGACCAAAACGTGTATTTTATGTCGTAAAAGTCAGAATTATGCGTGGTTTGTGTTTTTATTGTGTTTTAGGACCAAAAGATGAAAAAGGAAGAAAACACGGGCTTTCACGGGCTTTTATCGAAGAAAACAAGAAAAGACGAAGTCAAAAGATCAAGAGTGCAAAAAGAACGGAAGTCCAAGGCCTATTCTGAAGATTTATCGAAGAAAAAGTCTAAAGAGGGAAGTTTAATGAAGTCGAAGAACTCAAGTCTAATAGAAGAAGAAAATTACAAGACAAGTTCAATATACATCGACAAATCCCGAGACGACGTCGAAAAAGACAAAGGATTTAAATCGAGTCGAGAAGAAAGAAAGAAGAGGCAACACATGCACACCTTCCCATTTTCCCTATAAATACCCTCCTAATACACATTAGGAGGGTTGGTTAGTTTTTAGTAGTTAGTTTCATTTTCATTTTTCCTTTCTAGTTTTTAGAGAGAGAAAGTTCCAAACTTTCTCTCACTAAGTTTTCATCTTTTCTTTTAATCTTTCAAGATTAAGCCTTTTGTATTTGGATTCCATTAATCAAGTTCAAGTTAAGCTTTTTGTTCATTAATCTCTTTCTACCTTTCTTGATTTTAGTTTACTTTTGGTGTGAAATATATTTGATCCGTGTTGATCTTGATGTTTTTGTGCTTAAAAAGTTAATCTTTTTATTCCTACATAAGCTTTCAAACGATTAAGCTTTAAGATCTTTGTGCTTATTGGCTTATTTGTGTGTTTAGCTTATTTACTTTCAAAAGTTTTCTTAAAAAGTTTCATCTTTTTATGGTTTGATTTAAAAGATTGCTCATTTTAAGATTGGATAAGTTGTTATTCATGCTTATTTAGTCCTTTTCATTAATTCGATCGAGTTTTGGTTTGAGCTTATTCCTAATAGCTTAAAACTTAGCTTATTTTCGAGTAGATACCATCGGAAAGGGTAAACCCCATTCCGATTGAACATTCCGACCACTACCTCCTTATTCCGATCGTTTGATCGGAAAAGGGTTTTGGCACTTTCCGATTGTGGAGGTTTTTATGACATTCCGATTAGACGTATTCGTTAGTTATTCCAATTGTGACCTTTTTAGCCAATTCCGATTGTGGAGGTTTTGGCACTTTCCGATTGGCTTTGTTTTCCAACATTCCGATTGGGCCTTATTCTGACAACAGGATTCCGATAGCTCCTTATTCCCATATTCTGACTGTCTTCTTTTTCCGTATTCCGATCAGACTTTCCGACCAACATTCCGATCAGATTCAGATTTGACACTCCGATTGGATGAGTTTCTTGTTTTTACAAAGTTTCCAAGTTTTAGATTTATTAGTTGTTCAAGTGTTTTTCTGATTTTGTCTTTAAAGTTTTTAGCATTTATTTTTAACACGTCCTTTTAGTTTAATCTTTAAAGCTTTTGTTTTACTCAACGACATTCACATTTATTTGCTTTTAGTTTAAAATAGATAATCAACCAAACCATTTATTATTCCACCAAGGACAATTGAGTCACACTT
The DNA here is from genome assembly GCA_025667525.1 of Glebionis coronaria. Taxonomy (NCBI): domain Eukaryota; kingdom Viridiplantae; phylum Streptophyta; class Magnoliopsida; order Asterales; family Asteraceae; genus Glebionis; species Glebionis coronaria. The sequence continues at coordinate 184,138,317 of CM046876.1, forward strand.
TCTACCAATAGTCAATTCGAAAAGATTGGAACAACGAACTTTCATACTTGGTGTAAAATCCTTGTATTAAGGACACATGCCCCACGGAGAAAATATTTTTGAAAATTATTCTAATTCATATGAGCATTTTGATGTCAATTGTTTTTCTTACGAGTCTTTATCCTTGTTTCTAGGTGTTGGTGTTTTACTCCTAGATCGTGACTTAGAGTGATCATTTCGTTTAGGTGTTGGTGTTCCACTTCTAGGCCTTGAATCATTTCGTACTCTTGGAGTAGTAGATGATTGTCTTAATAAATTTCTCATTCCCATTAAAGGTTTACTCAAAGGCTTGTAGAATTTATCAAGTTCCTTTTTATCAATTATAGGTAATTTAACATTGTTAAGAACAAGATGTTTTGGCCATTTACCTAAAATAGACTTTTTAGAAAGTTGTAGATTTTCACCAAAACCATCTTCTGTCCGTGGTTCCTTATTGCAACCAGTGGTTCCATATTGATATGGAACCGCCCCATATTATGGAGAACCGCGGGCAGTAGAACGTTTTTCTGAAAACCAGAATTGTTTTGGTTCACTAGTAGATGCTTCATTAGTGATAAATCCCAACCCAAGTCTTTCCCTAGAATGAATTTGCCTACTTAGCATATCATCAAGAGCACTAGTACTTTTCATGAACTTTTCCATGTTATTGGAGGTGCTCTTGAGATCTTCATTCTCTTGTTTAAGACTTTCACAATTTAGACAACCTACATCAACTACTTAGCTAATTTATCTCTTAACTCACTAATATCATTTTCAAGCTTGGTCCTAGTTGTTTTTATGGTTTGTTCTTTTCAATGAATTTTAGACTTAGTTTGCATAGGTTATTATATTGACCTTCCAATTCTAAATCATCTAGAGAGGAACTATCATTTCTATATTATTCGGTTTCGGAATGTACCTTTTTGGAAGAATGAGCCATGAGACACTTCCCGTCTTTAGTATTGTCATCACATTCTTCACCACTATCGCTGCATGAACCTCTAACGAAAGCCATGTGATTCTTGTCGCGAGATGGCTTAGGAAATTCACCGATGAAATGATTTGGGTCACCACATCTAAAGCATTTCCTATCACCTTTGTCATTCTTGACAGATCGGTTTTTGGAGAAGGCTTTCTTGTCGTTGCTTGGTTTTCTCACATGTTGACCTAGGCTTTTGAAGAACTTATTTAAGTCTCTAAATGCCATAGCATATTCCTCATCATCACTATCCGGAGAGGAACTATCATGATCACTTTGCACTTTCTTGGCCTTTAGTGCTAGAGAATTTCTTTATCTCTTGGTTTTCACCATTTCTGATTCCTTCAAAATTATCATTTCATGAACTTTTAAGTTGCCAATAAGTTCATCAAGTGATAATGTAGTAAGGTCCTTTGATTCTTCAATCACCGTAACTTTAGCTCTCTACTTTGGATGCAACGCCCATATAAACTTCCTAACATTGTTCTTGCTAGAAAAACCTTCATCAAGTGCTTTTAGACTAGTAATAATAGTATTAAACCTAGCAAATACACTATCAATAGTTTCATCTTCTAAGATGAAAATTTGTTCATATTGTTGAACAAGAAGATCGATTTTGCTTTCTTTGACTTAGCTAATACCTTGGTGGGTTACTAAAAGAGTGTTCCAAATATCTTTAGCGGTTTTACACATAAAAATCCTTTCATACTCTTTCTTAGGTAAAGCATTATAAATCACCATTTTAGCCTCATTATTTTTAGCAAGTTTCATCTTAGTGTCATCATTAGAACTATCAAAAGTAACTAGTTCTTTCTTTTTAGAAACTTCATTATATTGAAAAGGAAAAAATTCACCATTTGTAATAACATGCCAAAGATCTAAATCTTTTGATTTTACATAAGTCTCAAATCTATATTTCCAATAGAGGTGGGACTTTGCATAGATTGCCCTTCTAAGTACTTGTTGGAATCCATAGATCGATTCATGTTTTAAAATACAATATATTTTAAAAACGCTTGAGCAATCTGTCTCTGATACCAATTGTAGAAACTAGAATAGGGAGGGGGTTGAATAGTTTCTTATATTTAGTTGTTAAATATGGGTTTTGAAAAATCCTTTTCAAAAACTTAGACTTAAGCAAATATGTGAAATCTTCTTATACACAATATGGACAAAGGATTGTGCAACTAACTAATAATCACAAGTATATGCAAGCAAAGAATAATGAATGTAAAGAGATAAGGAAAAGAAAGATCAAACCAAACACCAAGGATTTATAGTAGTTCGGAAACAAAGCTCACTCCTCGTTCCTACTTCACTCCCCGAGTACTCCTTACTCGAGAGTTTACTAATCTACAAGCTCCTTATGGTGGAGAAAATCGTACACACCGATTAACCAATTTCTGACTCTAAGCTAAATGTCGAGCCCTAATCTTAGCTAGGACCAATTTACACCAATATACTTTAAGGAATAAGTATTAACCACACAACATACACAACTTCCAAATAGACATACTACTTGGATCTTCACAACTAAACATAAGAATGATAAATTAATGTTTGATCTTCAATAGATCTTTGAGGTAGACACAACACTTCAAGGATGAAAGTGTTCTACTCTTTTCACTTGAGAGGAAGAGATGGGAGGAGAAAGATTCACTTCTAAACAAGTAGTAATGTAACACCCCATTTTGATAAATGGAATGTCACGCGTAATTATGGCGTGTCATCAAAGCATGCAAGGTAATATGTAGTAAAACATACATGACCATAGGGAAAACCGGAATGAAACATCGGTTCCCAAACAAAAGCCCAAAACATAACAAAGTAAATGAACTGAATGAAAGACTAAACAAGCATAAATATATGAAGGAAACAGGAGAAGAAGTCTATGGCAGCTTCCATCCTATACATGTCCTCCAAATGCTCGAGTCTTGGGTACCTGCCGTTTTGGGACATGGAAAGGAAAGTAACGGCTGAGCAAAACGCTCAGTGCACGGATATACAATATAACATGAAATAGGATAGGCATGAAACATATAACAGCGGAAGACTAAGTTCTGAGTAAACTGGTTAAGTATTAAGAAAAACTGGTTTTATAGTTCGAAAAGCCTTATGTTCATCTTATGAAAACTGTTTTAACATAAATGTACCATAGCCCATATAGGTCATGAAAAGGTCACGTGCATGAATACTTGGAGGGGTGACCTCATCATGCTGATTAGAGGGGATGCCTCTAATTAATATACTGTTTGGGTAGGAGGGATCAACTCCTTGTGAAGGATGCAAGGCACACACCACATTCACCATGATATACTGAATAAAACATGTAACTAGGATGCACCCATACGCCCCACATGATATAATAATATGGCCAAAACTGAAAGGGACGCCACGAGCAATCACTCCGCCGTGGGGAAGTCATAACATTGGTGCCTCCAATGCTATGGTTATGGTACCTCCATAACTAGGTGAAACTGGTCATGCTTGTATATGGCTATAGATTATGCTAATTAAACATAAGCAGTTCAAAACAATAAAACAAATACTGGGGAAAACAGTTGGCTGCATACGGGGAAATCCTAATAAGGAAGGAATGTCCATACTGAAAGGACGGGAATCCGTACCTCAAGTCTGGTGAATGAACGGAAGAGAGAATCCTACTTCTGGATCACTAACACTACATGAATACACACGTGTATAAGTATCGATTCACTGATTACGTACTGGGTTTTATGTCTCATTTTAGCTGACTTGGTATGTTTTTGGTCATGGTTTACTGTTTAAGCCTTAAACTGTGTTTATCTTGTATTCTGATTAATCTGATTAAGTATTACTGGTATTTCATGTATTATTATACTTACTGTGTAATAATAAGTAACTTTCCAAAAATAGCAGGTTTCCAAAAATAGAAAGTTTCCAAAAATAGAAAGTTTCCAAAAAATCGAGTTACTTCTTAAAATAGATAAGTTTCTAAAAATAGAAAGTTTCCATAAAGAGATATAAGCTGATTAATTAAGCTAATAATATAAGCTAAGTGTTTCCTGTTTAATATTCTAAGTCATGAGATTATAAGGTATAGTTTATTAATTATTCATGTGAATTATATAAACTATAGGTTAAAAGTATTTAATTAAATATAACATGATTTAATTAAAATAGGTGTATAATATACTTAGGTTGAAAACATGTATTAATATTAATATTAATATAACCTAAGTCATGATAATTAATTAATTATAAGGCATGTTTAATAATTAATTAATTACTATAGCGTAAATTAAGTAATAAAATACTTAGGTTAAATCATGTATTATTAATTTGTAATAATAATCCTAAGTCCATGTTTTTAATTAAATTAATTATGTAGCATGTCAAATCAATTTAATTAATCTTGTAATAAATAATCTTGTAATTATAAGTCGTGTCTTATTAATTTAATTACCTTGTAAAATTAATAAGTAAAGTAAAATAATCCCGTAACCATGTATTATTTTATTAAAAGCATCGGAAACCAAACCCGTGTCTCATAAGTTTAAACGGTGAAACTCGTGTTATGTTTTAAAGTAAGCCAAACCAAACAGCCCCTTAACTTCTAAAACAGTTTGCCAAACACCCTGTTAAACCCTTAACCAAACACCTCCTGTCCCTGCAAAGTTTCCCCCGACAGTGGGGAATTTCCCCCTGCCTGTTATCCGTTTCCACCGAGACCTTAGAGGTCTCGGTTCCCACTGCCAGATCACCAATTACCACTGGCCGCAGCCAGTGGTTTCCCCTGCTTGCTCGCTGGTTACCCCCGCCAGAACAAAACCAAGCCAGCACCCTTTAGGGTTGCGGCTGGTAGGAATAGGGTACCACCGAGACCCTAAAGGTCTCGGTTTGTGTGCCACACGAGCCCAGCAGCATACCAAACGTACCTCCACCTTATAAAAACTCGATTAACATGCTTTAATGCCCCAAGAATTCGGGTTCAAGATAAAATAAAAGGAAGAAAATAGAAAACGGATTAGGTTTACCTTGTTTAGGGTTTAGAGATAACAAAACGTAATTCATCTTGATCTTTGGATCCAAGAACCCGCAAGGCCCTTGTTCCCTTGATGATGGTCGCGGTAGAGAAGAAAGGGGGAGAACAAAAATATGACGGCTGCTTACTATGTTTTTAGGGTTTCTTATTTGTGTTACTGTTTCGACTCAAACAAAACAAAAACCCCTCCCCCCGTCTGTTTATTCACACGCATCAAAATACACTTGGGCTTTGAGCCCAAGTCCTTCTCTTTTCTATTTTGTCTAAAATGGCCCGAAACTTTACTCTAATGTGCTTGTGTTATTCGTTAAATAAAACATACGCATTTAATTTAATACGCGACTTGTTAAAAAATTACGTGTAATCGTGTCTTTTGTATGTCGTAAGTTTCTTAGTTATAATTACCCGTGACTAAACGTAATTATTATTTTACGTGATTTCTTGTCGTGTTAATTAAATATACGTAATGCTATTTATCGTTTAAACGTTCGTGATTACGTGTTACGTAGTTTACGTAATTAGTTAGTTTCCGAACGTGACTCACTATATATATTCGTGTTCGTAATAAATATTAATACGTAATTAATATTAGTTCGTGTTTTAATTACGTTCGTGATTAATTACTGTTAAATACTTATCATGTGTTCGTACGTAATCGATACTTATCATGTTTATACACGTATGTACTACTTAAATAATAGCACGTGAATGTGATCATACTATATAAGGAAGGTTTTAATCTGCGACGTACGATCTTAAGGTTACTGTTCATGGTAAAAGCATGCGGGTTTTACAATTCTTCCCCCCTAAAAAGAATAATTCGTCCCCGAATTATAGATAAAGTAACTGGAAGCAAAACATACCCGAATCAAACTGGAAAGGTATGCAAAATAACGGAAATGAAGGTGACATGGTAGAAGGGAACGTGGAACGTGACATGTCTTGAAAAGACATGGAACGTGACGTGACTGAAAGGACATATCTAATTGATGAGAAAAAGGATAAAAGTCCGGATGAACTTGTCCGTTTCCAAGTGGCCTCCCTCTTGGAACGGTTCCTTCAGAAGATCCTGACACTAATGATAAATCTTGGTCCTCCTGACCTTGACTTGGAATACGAAGAAATTCTTGGTTATCAACGGAAGGTAGATCCCCTAAATTCGATCGAGAAAAATAAGAGTTAACGTGCAAGGGTAACTGAAACGTTACGATGCAAGACCATCTGACTTAACTGATAATTAGAAACGATGCGCGAGACATAAAGAAACGTAGTACGTGAACAATTTTGAACGTGATACGTGAAAAATTTTGAACGTGCTACGTGGAGATATGGCGAGTGTAGTATGAGTAAACCTATCGTGATCCATGATACGTGTAACATATCTTGATCATGATATGAGGAACTTGGAATGAACATGACATGTGAGACATATCGTGATCATAGAATATAATGGCGGTAACGCCAAACGCTACAAGGTGAGACGTGGAATATGACGTGAAACGTCTATCCGATGATGGGGAGTTATACTAAACTTGGGTCTGGTCTCACAAGTTCTTGCAAACTTCCCAGAATGAGGAAAGAAATGAACGTAAAATCGTTAGCCAAAATACGATCATGAACGTGAATAGTGTCATGAACGTGAGCGCGAAAGCAAGTCGTGAAATCAGAATGAAGACGTGAAGTAAGTTAGGAGTAAAATTACGAATCTTTGTCTGACCCGATAGCTGCGGGATTACCAAGTGGTCGGATGAGCCTTGGCTGGAACATGTCCGATCAATCTGTCGGTTCTACAATCCTTACGAATGTAATGATTCTGCAGACTTGATCAAACTGTTTGCAATAACCCAGATAGCATCATGCTTCTTCTGAGTTTGCTGAATTCTGGTAACTAAAATCCATGGAGATCTTGTCCCTTTTCGATTCACAATATCATATGATGAAAACATACCCGTCTGTTGGTGTCCTATCTTAGCATGTTTGTAAAACAGGTATGAAGATATGAAGGTAACTGTATCCTGCTTCGAAGAAACTTGATACATAGAAGGTTGCGAAACTCTTAGTCTTTGAATCAGACTTCTCCTAGCGTAGGGTTTCCTAGAACACCTAATGTAGTGTAGGGTTCTCTCCTTTACGCATAAGCTGAGTCATGGTAAGATTAACCGTGGGAATCCATATGATTCAGCATGTCGTTGTAATCAACCAAAAGTTAGATTGGAAAAAAAAAATTCCAGGGTAAAATTTCTCTAGTCATAGAATTTGCAACATAGTGCAGATATGGTCTTCCTGTTCTTCTTCTAGGCTTAAAGGAAATCAGGTTATCCTTAATGAAAACACTGATGAATTTACTATGAGTTCATGGAAACTCATTCCTATAGTTCCATTGGAGCATTGATGAGACTAATTCAAAATCATAAATCTAGCATGACCGAGTCATGTACGAATAGCAGTCATGGACATGTCCTGCTTTTCACTCGTCACTGTTGGAAGCATGATCGTGAGTTCGATCTTGGAAAAGTGATTAACACTATACGGTTGATTGGACATGTCGTCAATACGTGGAGGAGAATAACGGTCATGAATGGTGATTTGTTTAAGTCAACGGTAGTCGACACATAATCTCATGGTACCATCCTTCTCCTTGTAGGTTCTGCTGGAATGTATAGGAAGACTTTGGAATAATCAACTGGCTGTGCGTAAAAGAGTTAAGTGGTTGTGTCTTACTGACAGCTAGAAAATTTTAGCAATTATGGCTAACAAAGCACGTGCTTGAAAAGCATAGATAATTTGTACAGATTTTCCTGATGGAAAATCAAGCTGAATGTATTCAGGAGCCTGAACATTACTGTACATAATTATGAATCATAGCATGGTGTGGTGTTCATAGTACATAATTAGGATACAATTCATCTCGTGTCTGTCCGAGGAAATGCGTTAGCAGCTTGGATCTCATCATTAAGCTGAAGGAAAACCTTCGTATACGTGGGAATACGAAAGGCGTCCTTCATGGTCATGACTATATAAAATATGATGAAAGAAATGAAAGTGACATCGGCAACGTGACAGTTCTCACTGATGCGCCGATAATGGTATTGAAATTCTTGTGGCCTGGTTAATACATGGCACAACAACATAGATATACCCTTGGAGGGTACCCTGAATTTCTTAGAAATGTCCCATAATCAGACGTGAGTCATGTGTCTTGACTCGTGTCTTGAGAAATGTAAGCGTGACATATGTCTTGACTGGTATCTTGACATGTGTCCTCAGAAAGTATACGTGAGACATGTGTCTTGACTGATGTCTTGACATGTGTCTCGAGATGTGAAACAATTAGAACTACAAATATTAGGTTAATATGCCAGAATTGGCGGATCGGTTGGACTACTGATCATTTGTATGTCTGATCACGTCCGTGGCCGGAGCCTCGGTTGTGATTTCTAGGATAGTTGCTGTCATAGTAGTGGTTACTATCATCTTGTCTGTCGGTTCCATGACGGTCATTCTCATGACAGTGACTCATGTAACTATTTAGCTGAGTGGCCGGCTGGTACTGGTTTGCACTCAATAGGCTGAAATGACAGCCGAACGACGTGTGACATGTAATTATGAATTTGGGACAATGATTGATGGGAATTGTCCGATAGTGAAGCATCTTCTCGCCCAATTGCTTTGCTCCGACGCCTTTGTCTTCGTCTTTTAGGATCTCCAGGTTGTGAACAGCATCAGCATCAGCATCTCGTAGCGTCTCCCAACATCAGCAGCGTCAACCTCAGTAACATCTCCAAGCTATGAGCGGCATCGACAATCTTGTAGAATATCAGCAAGTGAACCTACGCCTGACATGATTTAGAATCGACTAGCGAATACTCGTGAAGTATTACAAGTGGAATACACATGGATTAAGGTACATGTAATACACATGAAATACGGTACGTGGATTGCACATGGAATGCACATGAAATGATCGGTATGGGCTCGATCATTTATCATGATTTAAGGAAAGTAAACCGGTTAAACGGTTAGGAAAACCATCATGATAACCTGGCAGTATTAGCATAGATATCATTCTGGTTGCATAGAGAAACGCTAAAGTGTGGTTACACAAAATTCAACGATGATTTGCCTGACAACATGATCAATGAAAACCAACCATGACTATCATGAAAGCATGATTTAAGAAATCTAACAATGTCTTGCAGGACAACGTAAATAACAAAAGAGGCGTGAAACATAATCAACATGAAAATGGAATTATCATGAAGGAACATAAAACGATCTATCATAAAGGAGTGTATAACATATTCAGCATGAAACCGAAGTTAAACATGACAGGATGAAAACATACTTGACATAAAGACATAATAACTTATGATGGGACATGAAAAAAATTTTATGCCAATTTAAATCATGAGAAAAATTTTATGCAAGAAAACAGTGCATGAATGCGTAATGTAGTTTATAAAACCTTTATATGTGCGAGGGAACGCCTATGGGTCGGTTCCAAAACAAAAGACATGGCGAGGGGACGCCTATGGGTCGGTCCCAAAGTTAAAAGTTTCGATAAAAGCACATGCGACTAAATAGGGCCAGTCCTGTACCAACCATTACTTAGTCAAAATTCCTGCAACAGATGACATATGATATAAATGCATGAATGCATGGAACATAATAATTAAAAGTCATTGTCAAAACTTAACAGAAAAAATTTTATGTGAAAATTATGAACTACTGGGGTTCAGTTCACATAATCACAGTTCACTAGGAACATCATGCATAGACACTGACACATAACTAAGTATGGATGACGGTTGTTCATTCCATATTAGTAAGACGATACTGGTGAAAACATCATGGTGAAACCAACAAGGTGCTGAAAACGTCATGGCTAAAACAATAAGGTGCTGAAAACATAATGGTTAAAACAACAACGCGCTGAAACATCAATACGTGGAATAACAATCGTTGGCTTAGGAAGCTCCTGGTGACTACCCACTAGTCACAGGTCGAGTTTTAGAGCCTACAGGTCGAAGCCTTGGCTCTGATACCATAATTGTAACACCCCATTTTGATAAATGGAATGTCACGCGTAATTATGGCGTGTCATCAAAGCATGCAAGGTAATATGTAGTAAAACATACATGACCATAGGGAAAACTGGAATCAAACATCGGTTCCCAAACAAAAGCCCAAAACATAACAAAGTAAATGAACTGAATGAAAGACTAAACAAGCATAAATATATGAAGGAAACAGGAGAAGAAGTCTATGGCAGCTTCCATCCTATACATGTCCTCCAAATGCTCGAGTCTTGGGTACCTGCCGTTTTGGGACATGGAAAGGAAAGTAACTGCTGAGCAAAACGCTCAGTGCACGGATATACAATATAACATGAAATAGGATAGGCATGAAACATATAACAGCGGAAGACTAAGTTCTGAGTAAACTGGTTAAGTATTAAGAAAAACTGGTTTTATAGTTCGAAAAGCCTTATGTTCATCTTATGAAAACTGTTTTAACATAAATGTACCATAGCCCATATAGGTCATGAAAAGGTCACGTGCATGAATACTTGGAGGGGTGACCTCATCATGCTGATTAGAGGGGATGCCTCTATTTAATATACTGTTTGGGTAGGAGGGATCAACTCCTTGTGAAGGATGCAAGGCACACACCACATTCACCATGATATACTGAATAAAACATGTGACTAGGATGCACCCATACGCCCCACATGATATAATAATATGGCCAAAACTGAAAGGGACGCCACGAGCAATCACTCCGCCGTGGGGAAGTCATAACATTGGTGCCTCCAATGCTATGGTTATGGTACCTCCATAACTAGGTGAAACTGGTCATGCTTGTATATGGCTATAGATTATGCTAATTAAACATAAGCAGTTCAAAACAATAAAACAAATACTGGGGAAAACAGTTGGCTGCATACGGGGAAATCCTAATAAGGAAGGAATGTCCATACTGAAAGGACGGGAATCCGTACCTCAAGTATGGTGAATGAACGGAAGAGAGAATCCTACTTCTGGATCACTAACACTACATGAATACACACGTGTATAAGTATCGATTCACTGATTACGTACTGGGTTTTATGTCTCATTTTAGCTGACTTGGTATGTTTTAGGTCATGGTTTACTGTTTAAGCCTTAAACTGTGTTTATCTTGTATTCTGATTAATCTGATTAAGTATTACTGGTATTTCATGTATTATTATACTTACTATGTAATAATAAGTAACTTTCCAAAAATAGCAGGTTTACAAAAATAGAAAGTTTCCAAAAATAGAAAGTTTCCAAAAAATCGAGTTACTTCTTAAAATAGATAAGTTTCTAAAAATAGAAAGTTTCCATAAATAGATATAAGCTGATTAATTAAGCTAATAATATAAGCTAAGTGTTTCCTGTTTAATATTCTAAGTCATGAGATTATAAGGTATAGTTTATTAATTATTCATGTGAATTATATAAACTATAGGTTAAAAGTATTTAATTAAATATAACGTGATTTAATTAAAATAGGTGTATAATATACTTAGGTTGAAAACATGTATTAATATTAATATTAATATAACCTAAGTCATGATAATTAATTAATTATAAGGCATGTTTAATAATTAATTAATTACTATAGCGTAAATTAAGTAATAAAATACTTAGGTTAAATCATGTATTATTAATTTGTAATAATAATCCTAAGTCCATGTTTTTAATTAAATTAATTATGTAGCATGTCAAATCAATTTAATTAATCTTGTAATAAATAATCTTGTAATTATAAGTCGTGTCTTATTAATTTAATTACCTTGTAAAATTAATAAGTAAAGTAAAATAATCCCGTAACCATGTATTATTTTATTAAAAGCATCGGAAACCAAACCCGTGTCTCATAAGTTTAAACGGTGAAACTCGTGTTATGTTTTAAAGTAAGCCGAACCAAACAACCCCTTAACTTCTAAAACAGTTTGCCAAACACCCTGTTAAACCCTTAACCAAACACCCCCTGTCCCTGCAAAGTTTCCCCCGACAGTGGGGAATTTCCCCCTGCCTGTTATCCGTTTCCACCGAGACCTTAGAGGTCTCGGTTCCCACTGCCAGATCACCAATTACCACTGGCCGCAGCCAGTGGTTTCCCCTACTTGCTCGCTGGTTACCCCCGCCAGAACAAAACCAAGCCAGCACCCTTTAGGGTTGCGGCTGGTAGGAATAGGGTACCACCGAGACCCTAAAGGTCTCGGTTTGTGTGCCACACGAGCCCAGCAGCATACCAAACGCACCTCCACCTTATAAAAACTCGATTAACATGCTTTAATGCCCCAAGAATTCGGGTTCAAGATAAAATAAAAGGAAGAAAATAGAAAACGAATTAGGTTTACCTTGTTTAGGGTTTAGAGATAACAAAACGTAATTCATCTTGATCTTTGGATCCAAGAACCCGCAAGGCCCTTGTTCCCTTGATGATGGTCGCGGCAGAGAAGAAAGGGGGAGAACAAAAATATGACGGCTGCTTACTATGTTTTTAGGGTTTCTTATTTGTGTTACTGTGTCGACTCAAACAAAACAAAAACCCCTCCCCCCGTCTGTTTATTCACACGCATCAAAATACACTTGGGCTTTGAGCCCAAGTCCTTCTCTTTTCTATTTTGTCTAAAATGGCCCGAAACTTTACTCTAATGTGCTTGTGTTATTCGTTAAATAAAACATACGCATTTAATTTAATACGCGACTTGTTAAAAAATTACGTGTAATCGTGTCTTTTGTATGTCGTAAGTTTCTTAGTTATAATTACCCGTGACTAAACGTAATTATTATTTTACGTGATTTCTTGTCGTGTTAATTAAATATACGTAATGCTATTTATCGTTTAAACGTTCGTGATTACGTGTTACGTAGTTTACGTAATTAGTTAGTTTCCGAACGTGACTCACTATATATATTCGTGTTCGTAATAAATATTAATATGTAATTAATATTAGTTCGTGTTTTAATTACGTTCGTGATTAATTACTGTTAAATACTTATCATGTGTTCGTACGTAATCGATACTTATCATGTTTATACACGTATGTACTACTTAAATAATAGCACGTGAATGTGATCATACTATATAAGGAAGGTTTTAATCTGCGACGTACGATCTTAAGGTTACTGTTCATGGTAAAAGCATGCGGGTTTTACAATTCTTCCCCCCTAAAAAGAATAATTCGTCCCCGAATTATAGATAAAGTACCTGGAAGCAAAACATACCCGAATCAAACTGGAAAGGTATGCAAAATAACGGAAATGAAGGTGACATGGTAGAAGGGAACGTGGAACGTGACATGTCTTGAAAAGACATGGAACGTGACGTGACTGAAAGGACATATCTAATTGATGAGAAAAAGGATAAAAGTCCGGATGAACTTGTCCGTTTCCAAGTGGCCTCCCTCTTGGAACGGTTCCTTCAGAAGATCCTGACACTAATGATAAATCTTGGTCCTCCTGACCTTGACTTGGAATACGAAGAAATTCTTGGTTATCAACGGAAGGTAGATCCCCTAAATTCGATCGAGAAAAATAAGAGTTAACGTGCAAGGGTAACTGAAACGTTACGATGCAAGACCATCTGACTTAACTGATAATTAGAAACGATGCGCGAGACATAAAGAAACGTAGTACGTGAACAATTTTGAACGTGATACGTGAAAAATTTTGAACGTGCTACGTGGAGATATGGCGAGTGTAGTATGAGTAAACCTATCGTGATCCATGATACGTGTAACATATCTTGATCATGATATGAGGAACTTGGAATGAACATGACATGTGAGACATATCGTGATCATAGAATATAATGGCGGTAACGCCAAACGCTACAAGGTGAGACGTGGAATATGACGTGAAACGTCTATCCGATGATGGGGAGTTATACTAAACTTGGGTCTGGTCTCACAAGTTCTTGCAAACTTCCCAGAATGAGGAAAGAAATGAACGTAAAATCGTAAGCCAAAATACGATCATGAACGTGAATAGTGTCATGAACGTGAGCGCGAAAGCAAGTCGTGAAATCAGAATGAAGACGTGAAGTAAGTTAGGAGTAAAATTACGAATCTTTGTCTGACCCGATAGCTGCGGGATTACCAAGTGGTCGGATGAGCCTTGGCTGGAACATGTCCGATCAATCTGTCGGTTCTACAATCCTTACGAATGTAATGATTCTGCAGACTTGATCAAACTGTTTGCAATAACCCAGATAGCATCATGCTTCTTCTGAGTTTGCTGAATTCTGGTAACTAAAATCCATGGAGATCTTGTCCCTTTTCGATTCACAATATCATATGATGAAAACATACCCGTCTGTTGGTGTCCTATCTTAGCCTGTTTGTAAAACAGGTATGAAGATATGAACGTAATTGTATCCTGCTTCGAAGAAACTTGATACATAGAAGGTTGCGAAACTCTTAGTCTTTGAATCAGACTTCTCCTAGCGTAGGGTTTCCTAGAACACCTAATGTAGTGTAGGGTTCTCTCCTTTACGCATAAGCTGAGTCATGGTAAGATTAACCGTGGGAATCCATATGATTCAGCATGTCGCTGTAATCAACCAAAAGTTAGATTGGAAAAAAAAAATTCCAGGGTAAAATTTCTCTAGTCATAGAATTTGCAACATAGTGCAGATATGGTCTTCCTGTTCTTCTTCTAGGCTTAAAGGAAATCAGGTTATCCTTAATGAAAACACTGATGAATTTACTATGAGTTCATGGAAACTCATTCCTATAGTTCCATTGGAGCATTGATGAGACTAATTCAAAATCATAAATCTAGCATGACCGAGTCATCTACGAATAGCAGTCATGGACATGTCCTGCTTTTCACTCGTCACTGTTGGAAGCATGATCGTGAGTTCGATCTTGGAAAAGTGATTAACACTATACGGTTGATTGGACATGTCGTCAATACGTGGAGGAGAATAACGGTCATGAATGGTGATTTGTTTAAGTCAACGGTAGTCGACACATAATCTCATGGTACCATCCTTCTCCTTGTAGGTTCTGCTGGAATGTATAGGAAGACTTTGGAATAATCAACTGGCTGTGCGTAAAAGAGTTAAGTGGTTGTGTCTTACTGACAGCTAGAAAATTTTAGCAATTATGGCTAACAAAGCACGTGCTTGAAAAGCATAGATAATTTGTACAGATTTTCCTGATGGAAAATCAAGCTGAATGTATTCAGGAGCCTGAACATTACTGTACATAATTATGAATCATAGCATGGTGTGGTGTTCATAGTACATAATTAGGATACAATTCATCTCGTGTCTGTCCGAGGAAATGCGTTAGCAGCTTGGATCTCATCATTAAGCTGAAGGAAAACCTTCGTATACGTGGGAATACGAAAGGCGTCCTTCATGGTCATGACTATATAAAATATGATGAAAGAAATGAAAGTGACATCGGCAACGTGACAGTTCTCACTGATGCGCCGATAATGGTATTGAAATTCTTGTGGCCTGGTTAATACATGGCACAACAACATAGATATACCCTTGGAGGGTACCCTGAATTTCTTAGAAATGTCCCATAATCAGACGTGAGTCATGTGTCTTGACTCGTGTCTTGAGAAATGTAAGCGTGACATATGTCTTGACTGGTATCTTGACATGTGTCCTCAGAAAGTATACGTGAGACATGTGTCTTGACTGATGTCTTGACATGTGTCTCGAGATGTGAAACAATTAGAACTACAAATATTAGGTTAATATGCCAGAATTGGCGGATCGGTTGGACTACTGATCATTTGTATGTCTGATCACGTCCGTGGCCGGAGCCTCGGTTGTGATTTCTAGGATAGTTGCTGTCATAGTAGTGGTTACTATCATCTTGTCTGTCGGTTCCATGACGGTCATTCTCATGACAGTGACTCATGTAACTATTTAGCTGAGTGGCCGGCTGGTACTGGTTTGCACTCAATAGGCTGAAATGACAGCCGAACGACGTGTGACATGTAATTATGAATTTGGGACAATGATTGATGGGAATTGTCCGATAGTGAAGCATCTTCTCGCCCAATTGCTTTGCTCCGACGCCTTTGTCTTCGTCTTTTAGGATCTCCAGGTTGTGAACAGCATCAGCATCAGCATCTCGTAGCGTCTCCCAACATCAGCAGCGTCAACGTCAGTAACATCTCCAAGCTATGAGCGGCATCGACAATCTTGTAGAATATCAGCAAGTGAACCTACGCCTGACATGATTTAGAATCGACTAGCGAATACTCGTGAAGTATTACAAGTGGAATACACATGGATTAAGGTACATGTAATACACATGAAATACGGTACGTGGATTGCACATGGAATGCACATGAAATGATCGGTATGGGCTCGATCATTTATCATGATTTAAGGAAAGTAAACCGGTTAAACGGTTAGGAAAACCATCATGATAACCTGGCAGTATTAGCATAGACATCATTCTGGTTGCATAGAGAAACGCTAAAGTGTGGTTACACAAAATTCAACGATGATTTGCCTGACAACATGATCAATGAAAACCAACCATGACTATCATGAAAGCATGATTTAAGAAATCTAACAATGTCTTGCAGGACAACGTAAATAACAAAAGAGGCGTGAAACATAATCAACATGAAAATGGAATTATCATGAAGGAACATAAAACGATCTATCATAAAGGAGTGTATAACATATTCAGCATGAAACCGAAGTTAAACATGACAGGATGAAAACATACTTGACATAAAGACATAATAACTTATGATGGGACATGAAAAATTTTTTATGCCAATTTAAATCATGAGAAAAATTTTATGCAAGAAAACAGTGCATGAATGCGTAATGTAGTTTATAAAACCTTTATATGTGCGAGGGAACGCCTATGGGTAGGTTCCAAAACAAAAGACATGGCGAGGGGACGCCTGTGGGTCGGTCCCAAAGTTAAAAGTTTCGATAAAAGCACATGCGACTAAATAGGGCCAGTCCTGTACCAACCATTACTTAGTCAAAATTCCTGCAACAGATGACATATGATATAAATGCATGAATGCATGGAACATAATAATTAAAAGTCATTGTCAAAACTTAACAGAAAAAATTTTATGTGAAAATTATGAACTACTGGGGTTCAGTTCACATAATCACAGTTCACTAGGAACATCATGCATAGACACTGACACATAACTAAGTATGGATGACGGTTGTTCATTCCATATTAGTAAGACGATACTGGTGAAAACATCATGGTGAAACCAACAAGGTGCTGAAAACGTCATGGCTAAAACAATAAGGTGCTGAAAACATAATGGTTAAAACAACAACGCGCTGAAACATCAATACGTGGAATAACAATCGTTGGCTTAGGAAGCTCCTGGTGACTACCCACTAGTCACAGGTCGAGTTTTAGAGCCTACAAGTCGAAGCCTTGGCTCTGATACCATAATTGTAACACCCCATTTTGATAAATGGAATGTCACGCGTAATTATGGCGTGTCATCAAAGCATGCAAGGTAATATGTAGTAAAACATACATGACCATAGGGAAAACCGGAATCAAACATCGGTTCCCAAACAAAATCCCAAAACATAACAAAGTAAATGAATTGAATGAAAGACTAAACAAGCATAAATATATGAAGGAAACAGGAGAAGAAGTCTATGGCAGCTTCCATCCTATACATGTCCTCCAAATGCTCGAGTCTTGGGTACCTGCCGTTTTGGGACATGGAAAGGAAAGTAACGGCTGAGCAAAACGCTCAGTGCACGGATATACAATATAACATGAAATAGGATAGGCATGAAACATATAACAGCGGAAGACTAAGTTCTGAGTAAACTGGTTAAGTATTAAGAAAAAATGGTTTTATAGTTCGAAAAGCCTTATGTTCATCTTATGAAAACTGTTTTAACATAAATGTACCATAGCCCATATAGGTCATGAAAAGGTCACGTGCATGAATACTTGGAGGGGTGACCTCATCATGCTGATTAGAGGGGATGCCTCTAATTAATATACTGTTTGGGTAGGAGGGATCAACTCCTTGTGAAGGATGCAAGGCACACACCACATTCACCATGATAAACTGAATAAAACATGTAACTAGGATGCACCCATACGCCCCACATGATATAATAATATGGCCAAAACTGAAAGGGACGCCACGAGCAATCACTCCGCCGTGGGGAAGTCATAACATTGGTGCCTCCAATGCTATGGTTATGGTACCTCCATAACTAGGTGAAACTGGTCATGCTTGTATATGGCTATAGATTATGCTAATTAAACATAAGCAGTTCAAAACAATAAAACAAATACTGGGGAAAACAGTTGGCTGCATACGGGGAAATCCTAATAAGGAAGGAATGTCCATACTGAAAGGACGGGAATCCGTACCTTAAGTCTGGTGAATGAACGGAAGAGAGAATCCTACTTCTGGATCACTAACACTACATGAATACACACGTGTATAAGTATTGATTCACTGATTACGTACTGGGTTTTATGTCTCATTTTAGCTGACTTGGTATGTTTTAGGTCATGGTTTACTGTTTAAGCCTTAAACTGTGTTTATCTTGTATTCTGATTAATCTGATTAAGTATTACTGGTATTTCATGTATTATTATACTTACTGTGTAATAATAAGTAACTTTCCAAAAATAGCAGGTTTCCAAAAATAGAAAGTTTCCAAAAAATCGAGTTACTTCTTAAAATAGATAAGTTTCTAAAAATAGAAAGTTTCCATAAATAGATATAAGCTGATTAATTAAGCTAATAATATAAGCTAAGTGTTTCCTGTTTAATATTCTAAGTCATGAGATTATAAGGTATAGTTTATTAATTATTCATGTGAATTATATAAACTATAGGTTAAAAGTATTTAATTAAATATAACGTGATTTAATTAAAATAGGTGTATAATATACTTAGGTTGAAAACATGTATTAATATTAATATTAATATAACCTAAGTCATGATAATTAATTAATTATAAGGCATGTTTAATAATTAATTAATTACTATAGCGTAAATTAAGTAATAAAATACTTAGGTTAAATCATGTATTATTAATTTGTAATAATAATCCTAAGTCCATGTTTTTAATTAAATTAATTATGTAGCATGTCAAATCAATTTAATTAATCTTGTAATAAATAATCTTGTAATTATAAGTCGTGTCTTATTAATTTAATTATCTTGTAAAATTAATAAGTAAAGTAAAATAATCCCGTAACCATGTATTATTTTATTAAAAGCATCGGAAACCAAACCCGTGTCTCATAAGTTTAAACGGTGAAACTCGTGTTATGTTTTAAAGTAAGCCGAACCAAACAGCCCCTTAACTTCTAAAACAGTTTGCCAAACACCCTGTTAAACCCTTAACCAAACACCCCCTGTCCCTGCAAAGTTTCCCCCGACAGTGGGGAATTTCCCCCTGCCTGTTATCCGTTTCCACCGAGACCTTAGAGGTCTCGGTTCCCACTGCCAGATCACCAATTACCACTGGCCGCAGCCAGTGGTTTCCCCTGCTTGCTCGCTGGTTACCCCCGCCAGAACAAAACCAAGCCAGCACCCTTTAGGGTTGCGGCTGGTAGGAATAGGGTACCACCGAGACCCTAAAGGTCTCGGTTTGTGTGCCACACGAGCCCAGCAGCATACCAAACGCACCTCCACCTTATAAAAACTCGATTAACATGCTTTAATGCCCCAAGAATTTGGGTTCAAGATAAAATAAAAGGAAGAAAATAGAAAACGAATTAGGTTTACCTTGTTTAGGGTTTAGAGATAACAAAACGTAATTCATCTTGATCTTTGGATCCAAGAACCCGCAAGGCCCTTGTTCCCTTGATGATGGTCGCGGCAGAGAAGAAAGGGGGAGAACAAAAATATGACGGCTGCTTACTATTTTTTTAGGGTTTCTTATTTGTGTTACTGTGTCGACTCAAACAAAACAAAAACCCCTCCCCCCGTCTGTTTATTCACACGCATCAAATACACTTGGGCTTTGAGCCCAAGTCCTTCTCTTTTCTATTTTGTCTAAAATGGCCCGAAACTTTACTCTAATGTGCTTGTGTTATTCGTTAAATAAAACATACGCATTTAATTTAATACGCGACTTGTTAAAAAATTACGTGTAATCGTGTCTTTTGTATGTCGTAAGTTTCTTAGTTATAATTACCCGTGACTAAACGTAATTATTATTTTACGTGATTTCTTGTCGTGTTAATTAAATATACGTAATGCTATTTATCGTTTAAACGTTCGTGATTACGTGTTACGTAGTTTACGTAATTAGTTAGTTTCCGAACGTGACTCACTATATATATTCGTGTTCTTAATAAATATTAATACGTAATTAATATTAGTTCGTGTTTTAATTACGTTCGTGATTAATTACTGTTAAATACTTATCATGTGTTCGTACGTAATCGATACTTATCATGTTTATACACGTATGTACTACTTAAATAATAGCACGTGAATGTGATCATACTATATAAGGAAGGTTTTAATCTGCGACGTACGATCTTAAGGTTACTGTTCATGGTAAAAGCATGCGGGTTTTACAAGTAATCAACCAAATAACTAAGGATTTGAATGATTTAAGAAGGTGGATTGAATCTGGAAATTTATGTGCAAAAGAGGTGAAGAGAAAATCTGAGAATGGTCCACTATTTATAAGACAAAGCTCCAACAACTATTTTTGGGCGCGGTTCCTTAAAGGTGCCCACGGTTCCTTATCAATAAGGAACCACATAGTCATTTGAGGAACCTCTAGAGTAAAATCCGCTCCCTTTTGTCCTTTAGTGGTGCAGTCATAGCTGGTGGAATATTTATCCCCAAGGATATTCCTAAACCATATGGAATATGCTATTTTCAAATTTTCAAATATATAACTTAAATAAACATTTTCTTAAAATTAAAATTTAATAAAAATTTTTGTCACATTTAATAAAAGGTGATTTTTAGGAAAAATTAAATCCTTGATCACTTAGTTAGGTTGAAAACTTGTTTATTCATACCTATAATGGTTGAAATGAAAATAACCTGAACTCAAGAATTTGTTTTTCGATGTTTTCGTAAATGCTTGTTTTTATATATTGTCGTAATCAAAACAAAGCAAGACCGAAAAATGTAAGTAAAGTTTTTAGGAATCATTGCATTAACAATATTAATCACATAATAAAGTTAAGTACAATGGAATGTGACCAAGTGCCACATTAACCTCAAGCTAAATTGAACTTCTAACGTCAAGGACATGCCTAAGACGCAACCTACTAGCACAAACAAACGCTATAAACACTCACACGAACCTCCTAAATGAGCTCGGCATATTCCACCTAGCAAGAATGTCATTAACAGCCATCAAATTCTTAAACTTAAACGTGATCAACTTCAATCTGACCGTGACCGCAATAACGTCAAAGATGTCTTGAGGAGAGCGTTTCATCTGTTTAAACAACCTCCAGTTCCTTTCATTCCAAACGAAATATGAGGTTGCCGCAAGTAGAAGCCTTCCATTGATACTTCTCGCCGTTATATGAGTAGCCATAGGGTGAAGATAATTCACAATATCATCCAACCTAGGAGGAATATTTTCCATATCCGCCAAATCATGAATCCCGTTCCAAATTTGTAGAGCATAAGAACATTCAAAATAGAGATGAGAATGAGAGTCAACTTGCGTCTCAAAGAGAGGACACACAATCTAGTTGATATCGGTGTCTCCCACATCCCATTGACGGATACAATCTTATGTTTTCAAACTGCACCGCATCACAAGCCATATGTGAAATGCATGTCTAGGAATGCAGTGTGGATACCATACAATATTATGCCAATCAACCGTATTACCCCTATGCCATAAAGCATCTCACGCTCGCTGAACAAAAAAATATGTAAATCCCATCCACATCCTTCCAACGATCATCATCAGGCAGGTCAGCCAATAGTGGCACTTGGATCTAATCTAAACTAGGCGCCTTAAGCAGCCAGCCTTGTGGCCAAACCCATGTTCCATTCGAAATATATTTAGCAACCTGATCCGTCAGTGAAAATCCCTCCCTAGCAATATCACGAGGAGTTAACCAATTACTTAGAGGACACCTATCGTCCCCAAAATCAAACCATATAGAAGTATTACGCCCATTACCAATCAACTTCCAAAAGTATGGCCGAACAAGCTCCCAAAGTTGGAGCAATTTACGCCATCCCCAACTCATATCGGCTTTGATAGGAATATCCCAAAAAGTTAGATTTTTAAGCTTATGCATATGAATCTACTTAACCCATAAGGATTTCTTAGAAATAACAATACTCCAAATGTGCGTTGTAATTAACACACCATTAAAAGTGTCAAGACTTCTTATTCTGAGGCTACCTTCATTCTTAGGGAGGAAAATCTCATCCCATGCTACCTTCGCCTTGCCTCCCTTAAGCTCCCCGTTACACCATTGGAACCCTCTAATCAATTGCTGAATCACATAAAGAATACCCTTAGGTATAAAAAGATTCGATGCCCAATACACATGCATAGAAGAAACGCCCGAATTACACAATTGAAGTCGTCCCGAAAAAGAGAGAGACTTGATCTTCCAATCCCCAATATGATCTTTAGCTTTCTCCAAAAGGATCCTACATTCCCGAGGAAGAAGCCGAGAAGAGATAAGAGGCACACCAAGATACTTCAGAGGAAGTTTCCCTGCCGAAAACGGCATGATTTCAATAACGTCCCTTTTAACATGTAAGCAAACGTTACAAAAAAAGGCCGTACTCTTGGGGATACTCGAAACTAACCCCGATGCCATCTTAAACTCATCTAAAGAATCCATAATCATACGGCTAAAGTCACATCACCTCTAGCAAAACGGAAAAGATCATCAGCAAAACAAACGTTCATAAGCCCCAACTCCTTACAATTCTTATGATAATGGAAGTTCACAGAATTTAGAACCCGTCTTTTTAGCATAAGAGACAAAACCTCCATAACAAGAGTAAATAAATAAGGGGAAAGAGGACCCCCTTGCCTTAACCCCCGTTTTCCTTTAAAGAACCCGTGAATATCCCCATTAAGAGCCACCGAAAAAGAAGAAGACTTTACACAAGCCATAATCCACTTAACTATATAGGATGGAACCCAAAGTTAAAAAGAATGCCTTTGAGAAAACGGCAATCAACGGTATCATACACCTTTTGAATATCAACGTTAAAAGCACACCTTGGAGGTCCCCTATCACGGTGATAATTATGCATTAATTCTTTAGTTATCAAAATATTATCTGAGATACGTCTACCTGGAACAAACGCATATTGATTCTCACTAAATGCCTCTTTAATACCCTCAATAATTCGGGATGTAATGATTTTACTAATGCACTTGTATATCAAATTACAACATGATATAGGCCGATAATCTGTGAACCTTAACGGAGTGGGACCTTGGGAATAAGAGAAAGAAACGTATGGTTAATCTCTTACAAGATCTGCCCATTATCGAAAAATTTATGAGCCGCATTTCATACGTCATGACCCACTATGTCCCATTCTATCTTAAAAAAGCTGAAGTAAAGCCATCTGGCCCCGAGGCCCGATCATCGACAATATTTAACATCACCGCTTTTATCTCCTCATTTGAAACATTACGAACCATATTTAGATGTGTATCCTCATGAATCCGTTTATCAAACAAATCCAGGACCTCCAACGGACTACATATATCAGCCGACCCCAAGAACAAATTAAAATGATCCACGAACACTTGAGGAACATTATTTCCCGTCACCTCCTGATCAGCAGCATTTATAATTGAAGCAATTCAACCCCTATGATTCCGAATCTTGACTGACTTATGGAAATAACCAATATTCGAGTTCCCAAGCTCCAACCACTCAACTTTGGGCTTCTGTTACAAAAAGCGTTCTTCATCAAGAATAACATCGTTAAAAGCTTAAACATATACCGCTTGTTCCTCGTGAAGGTTACTGTCATGAGGATTTTTATCCAACGCCTTTTGAACTTCATCTAACTCAAACCTTAATTTAAAGACACGGTCGTGTAGGTTACCTTTCCTATGCAACAACTTAGAGAGGCTTTTTCATAGCCTTCATCTTTTGGACAACTTGATACATAGAGTGCCCTTCAACCTCCATATTCCACGAATTAGCAAGAGTATCCAAGAATTAGCTTTTAAAGGAAAAAAATTAAAGAACTTAAACGAATTTGGTTTGAAAACACTCAAATCCGGGATCTTTAACACCAAAGGCAAGTGGTCTAAAATTCTATATGGTTGAAACAATGCATACACCCCAGGAAATACATAAGTGAATTCTAAGTTAGCCCGATCAAGTTTTTTAAGCATGCCACCTCTACCTTATGTTTTTGAGTCCAAGTATAATGAAAAGGAGACGCAATATCAAGTGGGACAACCCTAGATTTTGGATTTGTCACTTTTGACTGTGATTATGTGCTTAGTGTGCGTTGACCTGCATTCTGTTTATATTTGAGCCTTGGATTGGATGTTAGTCATCGTTCACGCATTGCGTGGTACATTATATAATTTTATGATGGGGTTAGTTCGTGCTCATTAGTTCACTTGGATGTAACTATGATAGAATGCGGTGCAATTTTAGGATTTTATGTGCACGTATATGTATTATAGTAAATCGTAATTTTTACGATTTAGGGTTTAGTATTTTGAGGTCTCGGATGAGGTATTTAGTCACGGGAATAATTTACGGGATGGTTTTAAGTCATTTATGACTTTGTTATAAAGTTTATTTCATATTTTAAGAATTTTCATAAAAATGTATATTTTACGTATTTTACTGTAATCGCGTAAAATTGACTAGTTAAAAGGTTTAGGTGTAATTAATTAATTAAGGGATTAATAAAAAAATATAAATAAGGAAATAATAATTAAACACGAATTTAATAATAAAATTAAAAAAATATATTATTTTTGGTAAAAAAATTATAAAGGACGGTGGAAAAAAATAAGAAAAAGGAAAAAATAAAAAAGGAATGTATTATTTGTATTGGGCTAGGATTCTCATTGTTTTAGTATAAAAACAAATCAAAACACATTATTTTCTTCAGTTTTTTTTTTTGGTCGACGGTTTCTACAAGGTTTTTAGGGTTTCATAATTTTTTTTTATTCAAGGTAAGTGATCAATTTAATTTTAATATAATTCATGTTTTTATTAATTAATCATGATTGCCATGTTAATTAAACATCATTGAGATGATTATTGTTTTATTAATTTTCTAGAAAATATAGTAATTAAGATCCATTAATGATTTTAGGGTTCTTGTTTAATAATTTAGGGGTAATTAATGATGTTTAGAGGGTTAGTACATAAAGGTGTAAAACAGTCTGATTTTTAGGGCTTTCTTGTGTTGACTGTTCCGGGAAGTAGGTAGCACATTTGGTCGAGTTTCTTTTTTTTAAACTAAGTTGAGAGAGTCTACTTTTCAAAAATGTAAGGTTGGTCGAAAATGGAGTTCGGTAAGGTCGCCAAACAATTTTTACATAAACAGTGCGTTGTTCAAGAATAAATTTGGATTTCAGGAATTTGAGTCAAAATCTAACCAAACGAATGAGATAGCCAAATATATTTTATTTGGAAACTCTTTATAATATATATAAAAGTACTGGAGGTTTTCAATAAAAGTTATGGTGTTTAGATCGGGCTTTTGGTGACAAACATTTAGCATGTACAGAAAATCAATTTTGGTGAAAATGACTTTTGGCGTAGAGACTAAAGAAAGAGTTAAACGTGTAAGTAGAAAGTAAAATTGGTTTTTGGAGTTCCTAGATCATATAACAACATAACTACAGTAGGTTAGGAGCCAAGTGTGGTGTTAAGTTCACTTCATGTGATCGTTTAGTGACTAGTAAACCGTACCGGGAAAAAACTGGATTTTTACGTATAGAATAGCTTGTAGTGGGAGAACTAGATAGTGGGGATTGGGGGACTAGATTCATCTCCTTGATTGTTACATAACTTGGGTGTTAAGAACTGAGCAAAGGATTTCGTGTATGATTTTATAGGTTTGCAGGAGTGCTAGCTTGCTGTGTTATCAGGTGAGTTCATAGTCCTACTTTCACTGAGTTTTAAAATGTTTTCTTCTAGTGTGGGATGGAGATGACACTTGTGGTGTTCTTAAAATTTTTTTGTACTATATTATCATAAATCCTTGGACATAGATGTGTTATTGTGTGACATGCGTGCTTATGTGTTCTCATATGTTCTTTGATATGTGTTCTGATATGTGAATCTTATTTGGGTTGTGATTGAATTTGGTACATAGATGTATGGGCGTCTATGGTACCAGTTGTGATGTGTGTGGAGCGTGGGGCATGATCCGTCCTGAGTAATTGTGCATCATCTCCTCGGAGGCAAGATATCTCGACGCGAATATGGTTCATCTTCCACTAGTGGTGTGGGAAAGATTCAGATAGTGTGGTGCGTTGTTCTTTTGTGTGTGACGGGATACTTCTTGATTGTTATAGTGTGGTGTGTTGTTCTTGTGTGTGTGACAGGATACTTCTTGATTCTTATAGTGTGGTGCATTGTTCTTATTGTGTATTCTTGACTGACATAATTGTGCTATGTTTGTAGTTGTATGTAACATGATTATCACATTATGGTCCATTGATTTAATTTGTTTTCTTCAACTTATTTACAGCGGTTGACAAGGTTTCTTAAGATGTTTTGATAACTTAAACCTATGTTCTCACCAACTTTATGTTGACAGATTTTAGTGTCATTTTCAGGTGAGGTAGTTTTGAAGGATGATGTTAGAAGTGGCTAGAGTCTAGAGGCTGCTAGGATTGCATTAGGAGGAATCCATTTCCTCTAAGTATTTATTTAATGTTTGAATAAGTGGTACATTTTAGACACCTATATGTTTGATGTTTGTTTATTTATTTGTATTTGGTAAGAGGTAGGCATGTTACCTACTTACCTAGACGCCTGCATTGTTTGAGATATTGTCATGACATTTTATCACCTTTTTATGACATTTCTATTTCATATAGTTCTCTCTATAGACACACTATTGTTGTGATGATATCCATAAGTCACGCCCCATATTTCGCCATGGTGAGGTGTGACAGAATGGTATCAGAGCCAATGGTTATATAGAATTAGGTTGCCTAGTCGCGTAGCCTAGTCTATAGCTTAAGGGTCCCTGATATAGGCGTCATAGGAGTAGGTGTGCATTTTATATTACTTGATGTGTTTGGATGTTATTTATTGCGATGTTTTGACTAGTATGAATTGAACCATAGTAAGTTCATACTTAGCTACATGTTATTTTCTTTATGAGTTTTGACTAGTGCGGGTTGAACCATAGTCGTATACGCTAGTCATTGTTGGATTTCGTTTAATTAAGCTTTCATGTTCTTTATACATTTTGAATTTTATCTACGCTGGTTCAGCTGGATTGTGAGTTTATGTGTTTCATGCATTGGCTATGTTATTTTGACACATGGAATTTTAGACCTTATGTTATGTTGTGGATTATGTGCTTATGTGAGTTATAGGATCTATGTGCTTATTTAAGTTGGTAGATGATATGTTATGTGTAGTATTAATTCTTATAAGTGTCATCATAGGAGGGAGTGCATTAGTGAAAGGGGACTGGCATAAGTATGGTGGCCAACATAGTTATACAAGTACCACGACATCAAGGGATTCCTAAGTATGGTTGCATGAAAGAGGTTTAATACATGCTTGTATAGTATATGTTGGATGGACTTGAGTGTATGTACGCCTATGCCAATATATGTATATATCCCTTCTACTTATAGGCTCTATTCTTAGGATGGTTTTCTAGCTCTTTTCTCTTTGGGATGTTCAACTCCTGTAGTAGCGAATTTATTGAGTCCTCATTTCACGTGTTTGTTAGTACGGTACCTTTGGTGTAGAGGCTATTAAGAGGATGGAGATTTCTTTTTGGAATAACAATATCTTTTGTTTTGAGTCTTACATGGTAAAAAAATAAAACTTGCAAATAGTAAAATAAAAATAGTTGTTGGTAGTCGAAAAAATAAGGGTAAAGTGTCGAAAACGTGTTTGAAATAAGGTGGAATATAAATTTTTTTAACATACAAGCATGGCTTGTTTATTTTGAAGTATTTTGGTTTTGATCACCTAAAGTTATTGTTCTTTAGTTAGAATTTTTGTTCTTATTAAATTAAATATGTTACAATCATGTATTTAATCATATGATGGGTGGGAGTTTTAATTTTCTGGAATTAAAATAAATCAGGGCTTAAATTTGGTAATTAATAAGGGGTTTTAGGGTTTAAAATCGTTTTTTGAGTATAAATCGGAGTAGGCAGAAACTGTCGCAAAACTGTCAAATTTTGTCGCTAAACTGTCAGAAACTGTCGCTAATGTCTAGGCAGGTTTTAGGTAAAAATTGTTTTGGTCATAACTTGTTCGTTTTAAACCTTTTTGGGTGATTCAAAAGCCTAAAACTATGTACTCAGAACGTAATTTCCAAATATTCAGAATGTTTAGAAAATGGAGGTAAGTAGCTAAGTCTAATTAATCGTACAAGTGTCGAGTTCAAGGTTAATTTTCGGACGACATGGTTTAAACTCGTGTTTTGGGTATTTTGGGGTAATGAACATGTAAAACCCGCATGCTTTTACCATGCATAGTACCCTTAGGATCGTACGTACTAGTTAAAAACTTTCCTAATATAGCATGATTACGATTACGTGTTAGGAGTTTACGTATTGCGTACGTGTTAGAACACGATAAGTATTTTATATGCACGATCACGTAATAATTATTTAGCAATAATTAATCACGAACATGCGATCAGGAAAATCATGAACGTAATTAAAACACGAGCTATTATTAATTACGTATATATATTTATTACGAGCGTAATTAAATATATTAGAGTATGGTATTTACGTAACGAGAACATTTAAAACACGAACATAATTAAACATAAACGAGTACTAAATAACGAGACACGAAAAGAGGTACGGGAACCCCATGGGGGGGTCCCTACCCGCGGCCAAAACAAGGGTAATGGGCCAAGCCCATTACCAGTTTTACTAAAAGGGGGTTATAATTAGTTTTCACTACTCAAATTAAGTTACAGAAGAATTTTTAAGAAAAACCTAAAATCCCTTCCTCCCTTGTTCTTTGTACCGCCACCTACACATCACCATCCGGGGTGATTCATTGATCTTGGATCTTAAAGATTTGTTGTTTGTTCGTGTTTGTTCTTCATTCCCTTGATCCACGAATACGGTAAAACATTTTTAAACCTTTTCTTTTAATTTAATCTTTTTATTAATTATGAACACGTGATGTTTTTATAAAAACACATTAATTAAACATAGATCTAACATGTTTTAATGATTAATTAAATCAAAGGGTCGATTAAGGGGTGTTTTGTTTTGGGCCGCAGGCTGCAACCGACCCCAAGGGGTTTTGGGTTTGCTTAGCCGACCACCACCAAGACCATTTGGTCTTGGTTGGTGCGTGTGGGTCCCACGACAGCAAGGGGTACCCTGATTTAGGTCGGGGTACGGTGTCGATTCATGTCCGGTTCATGTTTTTAAGCTTAGATCCGGTTCATGGTTATGTTATTTTTCTTATTATGATTATGAACTTATGTTAAAATTAAATTAATAAAAGATGTGATTAATTTAATAACATGACTTAGGTTAATTAATTATTAATAATCATGAAATTATTTTAACCTAAGTATTTATATTATGAAGACTTATAATTAATTAATTATTTAAAAACCATGGATATAATTTATTAATTAACATGACTTAGGTTATATTATTAATATTTAATAATACATATTTTAACCTATGTATTTAATATATTTAATTAAAATCATGGCATACTTTAATTAAATATTATAACCTATAGTTCAATTAAATTACATGAAATAATTATTAAACTATACAATATATCATATGACTTAGAAAATAATCATGAAAACACTTAGGCTTATTTACCTAGCTTATTTAACCAGCTTATTTCTAATTATGGAAACTATCTATTTATGGAAACTTATTTAATTAAGACAGCTAATCTATTTATGGAAACTTTCTATTTTTAGAAACTTATCTATTTTAAGCAGTAAATCTATTTTTGGAAACTTTCAATTTTTGGTAACTTTGTATTTTTGGAAACTTTCTATTTTTGGAAACCTTCTATTTTAGGAAACCTGCTATTTTTGGAAAGTTACTTATTATTACACAGTAAGTATAATAACACATGAAATATCAGAAATACTTAATCAGAATGAACAGAATATAAGATTTAACACAGTTAAAGGCTTTAAACAGTAAAACATAGTAAGAACATATAAAATAAGTTAAGACATGACATAAAACCAGCTATGTATTTAGTAAGCAGATACTTATTTCATGTACGTATTTATGTAGCACTAGTGTTTCGGAAGTAGGATTCTCGCAGTTCATCGTTCACGTTCACTAGACATAAGGTACGGATTCCAGTCCTTTCAGTATGGATATTATTTCCTTATTAGGATTTCCCCGTATGCAGCCAACTGTTTTCCCGTAGTATAAGTATGAGTTTGATTGCTTATGTTTAAATATGAATTACCTATAGCCATATACATGCATGACCAGTTTCACCTAGTTATGGAGGTACCATAACCATAACATTAGAGGCACTGATGTTATGACTTCACCACGGCGGAGTGATTGCTCGTGGCGTCCCTTCAGCTTTTGACCATTTATTTATATTTATCATGTGGGGCGTATGGGTGCATCCTAGTTACACGTTTTTATTCAGGATGACATGGTGAATGTGGTGTGTGCCTTGCATCCTTCACAAGGAGCTGATCCCTCCTACCCATAAAACCAGTATATTAAATTAGAGGCAGCCCCTCTAATTTGCATGCTGAGGTCACCCCTCCAATTATTCATGCACGGTGGATTTTCATGACCTATATTGGCTAATGGTAAAATATGACAAACAGTTTTTATAAGATAAACATAAGACTTTCAAACTATTAAACCAGTTTTATTAAGACTTAACCAGGTTACTCGGGACTTAGTTTCTTCCGCTGTTATTATGTTATATGCTTATCCTATTCATGCTTTATTGTACATCCGTGCACTGAGCGTATTGCTCAGCCGTTTTCCTTCTCTATGTTCCCCAAAACGGCAGGTACTCAGGGACGCTCGTAGACACTAAGAGTACGTGCATATGGACTGGAAGCTGTCTAGCCTTCTTTATATTATGCATTTCCTTTCTTATGATACTTATGCTTTGGACATTGTTTAGTCCTTTTCCTTTACTATACTATGTTTGTGTGTGATGAGCTTTACTTTTGGACTACCGATGTTTGATTCCGGTATTTTCCTTTTTATGGTCAAGTAATGTTTAGACATTTTACCTTGTATGCTTTGATGACACGCCATAATTACTGTGATATTTCCATTTCCAAAATGGGGTGTTACAATTATGGTATCAGAGCCAAGGCTTCGACCTGTAGGCTCTCAAATATGACCTGCGATTAGTGGGTAGTCACTACGGTCTTCCTAGAACTGACAGTTGTTTTCATGCATTCATCATTTTTAAGCATACATATACATGTCATTGTTACAGGGTTTTTGACTAAGTGATGGTTGGTACAGGACTGACCCTATTTAGTCGCATGTGTTTTATCGAAACTTTTAGATTTGGGACCGATACATAGGCGTCCCCTCGCTATGTCTTTTGTTTTGGGTGGACTGACCAGAGGCGTTCACTCTCGAGCATACAAAAGTTTTCATAAAACTACATCATGCATTCATACACAAAATTTCCTTGCATAAAATTTTTCTCGTGAATTTTTTTTAGTATAATTTTTTTTTCATGAATTTATATTTATATTTTATGTTTTGATATGTTTAATCATACGTTTTATGTCATACTGTCAGATGGCAAACGCAAACGATATCTGGGCAATATTTGCAGCTGCTGATGCAGAGATGCAAGACACTCTTCTTCATAACGACGGTTATCCTCCCCCGCCTAACATCTTTCCCATGGAAGGAAGAAATCAGCTCATGAGGGAATACTATAGCCTCAGACAGCGACCTGACGAAGACAAAAATGACTTCATGCAGCGTTTCCTTCGCTATACTGGTGTCCTGAGAGCAGCTGCGGGCACCACTGAAGAACAAGCAATACACTTTCGTTGGGATCTTAATCCAAGGATTTCAAATAACTTATCAGGTGCTCCGTTGGATACGGTAGCACAGGTAGCAGATGCAGCAAGTAGACTGGAGATGCTGTAGGAGAGGGATGAGTTCGGGGAAGCTGAAAGACCCGACAAGAGGTAAACCTTCGTATTCAAGCGGTGATCAATCCGTATACTTTCATATGTCAATTATTCATCTCCTTAACTGTATCTTCCAGGCAGAAAACTGGGGACCGGTCTCAGCCGGCTACTCAGCAGCAGCCTCATCAGCCCAAGGGAAACGATCAGACTAACGACCGTTCTTCTACGGATAGGCGTGGCGGTAATGACAATTACCGTAACAACACCAGACAATCCAGCAACAGCAGGTCCTAATACTTACGAAATTCCTTATGGTTTATGTTATAGCTCATATTCTGACACTTTAGAAAACTTCTACCAGGAACCATGGAAACGGTAGGGACCAGAACCAGAGAGGTTCGCATCCTAGCCGTCCAGCTATCACTGGTATTCAATCTTACGATTATCCTCTTCGTCCTTTGTACCCAACTATTATGTCTCATGTAAAATGTTTTATCAGGTCCTCAGCCAGCCAGAGCACCTGCTGGAGGATACACTCATCCTCTTTGCTCTACTTGCCACTGTAGGCACCCAGGACCATGTCGCCGTAATACTGATGCGTGCTTCAAGTGTGGTCTTCCTGGCCATATTATGAAGGATTGTCGTAAGGGCGAGATGGAGGGTACATCGGGACATGCTGATACCAAGCCGCCTCCTACTGCCGGGCGTGTCTACACGACATCTCGAGACCAGGCAAACAAGTCTACAGGTACCATCACTGGAATCTTGTATATGTATGGTCGCGCTGCATGTGTTCTTTTCGATACGGGTGCTACTCACTCGGTTATTTCTACTGCTTATGCTAAGAACATTAGGATGCCTCCCTTGCCACTAGAAAATAGGCTTACTATTTCAACGCCTTTGAGGGACTCTGTATTAATCACCCATGTATACAAGAGTCTTCCCCTAGAACTTGATGATAAGGTTCGACCTGTCGACGCACTTCCGCTGGACATGAATGACTTCGACATGATTTTGGGCATGGATTGGCTATCCAAGTATCATGCTACCATAGACTGCCATTCATATCGAGTTATCTTCGGTGATGCCAATGCACCAAAGTACATTCATAATGGGCTCATACCCGGACGGTCTGTACAATTCATATCCACCCTGCAAGCGCGTGCACTACTGTCACATGGCTGCGAGGGTTATCTAGCTACGGTTCACGACATGGATGCTGAATCTCCATCGATTCAGGATCAACCAATAGTGTCAGAATTCCAAGACGTGTTTCCAGCAGAACTTCCGGGCATACCACCTGCACGAGAAGTGGAATTCAGTATCGAACTGGTTCCAGGAGCTGAACCAATCTCCAAGGCTCCCTATCGCATGGCTCCCATAGAGCTAAAGGAGCTAAAGGATCAACTGCAAGAACTTCTTGAACGAGGTTTCATTCGACCAAGCGCATCTCCATGGGGCGTACCGGTCTTGTTTGTTAATAAGAAGGACGGCAGTATGCGTCTTTGCATAGACTATTGCGAGCTCAACAAGATTACTATTCGGAATAGGTATCCACTACCACGCATTGACGATCTGTTTGACCAACTCCAAGGGGCCAAACACTTCTCCAAGATCGATCTTAGGTCAGGCTATCATCAGCTACGGGTCAAGGAGCAGGACATCGCTAAGACTGCTTTTCGTACCCACTATGGCCACTACGAGTTTGTAGTTATGCCATTTGGCCTGACAAATGCTCTAGCAGTGTTCATGGATCTGATGAACAGAATCTTCCATGAATTTCTGGACAAGTTCGTCATTGTTTTCATCGATGACATCCTGATTTTCTTAAAGTCCAAGGAGGAACACGAAGACCATCTTCGTACAGTACTACAGATTCTTCGCCAGAAGCAGCTGTATGCTAAATTCTCCAAGTGTGAGTTCTGGTTAGACAAGGTGGCATTCTTAGGTCACATTGTATCAGCAGAAGGAATCACTATGGATCTAGTGAAGGTTGAGGCTATTACTAAGTGGCCGAGGCCGACATCAGCGACAGAAGTCCGCAGTTTCTTAGGCTTAGCTGGCTATTACCGTAGGTTCGTGGAGAACTTTTCCCGCCTAGCACTACCATTGACCAAACTGATGCGGAAAGGGGAGAAATTCGTCTGGACTGAAGATCGACAGAAGATCTTTGAAGACCTGAAGCAGAAGTTAGTATCTGCACCTATTCTTACTCTACCATCTGGTACGGGTGGATTTCAAATCTACAGCGATGCATCGGGGAAGGGACTTGGCTGTGTTCTCATGCAACATGGGAAAGTGATCGCGTACGCTTCACGGCAGCTTAAGCCTTATGAAGAGAATTACCCCACGCACGATTTAGAACTTGCTGCAGTCGTGTTTGCATTGAAGATATGGAGGCACTACTTATATGGAGAATCATGTGACATTTTCACGGACCACAAGAGCTTGAAGTATATCTTCACTCAGCGTGAATTGAACATGAGGCAGAGGAGATGGTTAGAGCTGTTGAAGGATTATGACATTAATCTGCAGTATCATCCCGGAAAGGAAAATGTAGTAGCAGATGCTCTTAGCAGTAAGTCCGGAATGATCAACGGCATTAAAATCGAAGAGGAAGTCATCAGAGACTTGGAACGACTAGACATCGAGATCATGGTACGTGGACAGCACGGTTATTGGGCTAATCTTAGAGTAGAACCCGAGTTGCTATCTAAGATCAAGGAAGCTCAAAAGGATGACGGAGAAATCTGGGCGATAGTACAGAATTTGGAGAAGCAGACATAATTCAGAGTAGATGCAGATGGTATCGTATGGCAGGGCACTAAACTTTGTGTTCCTGATGACCAAGAACTCCGGGAAGCTTTGTTAGCTGAAGCTCATAGCTCCCCATTCTCGATACATCCTGGTTCAACTAAAATGTACCATGACATCAAGCAGTACTTTTGGTGGAGTGGTATGAAACAGGATGTGGCCACTTACGTATCCAAATGTCTTACCTGCCAGCAGGTTAAGATCGAGCATCAGCGATCTGGCGGTCTCCTTCAACTGTTAGATATTCCAGAGTGGAAGTGGGACAAAATCACCATGGATTTTGTTACCGGTCTTCCGCCTACCAAAAGGAAGCACGATGCAATTTGGGTTCATCGACTTACCAAATCAGCTCATTTCTTACCGATCCGCAAGGAAGATCCGGTAAGTAAACTCGCAGATACGTATAGACGAGAAATCATGAGACTCCACGGTGCACCATCCAGCATCGTCTCAGACAGAGATCCTCGATTCACTTCGCGCTTTTGGAAAAGTCTGCAGAAAGCTTGGGGTACACAACTTAAGCTTAGCACGGCTTTTCATCCTCAAACGGACGGACAGTCAGAGCGAACCATTCAGACATTGGAGGATATGTTTAGGTCATGTGCGTTGGAATAGACGGGTGATTGGGACGAATACATCTGTTTGGTGGAGTTTACATACAACAACAGTTGGCACGCAAGCATCAAGTGTGCTCCATTTGAGATGTTGTATGGCAGAAAGTGTCGCGCCCCAATCTACTGGGATCAGGTTGGCGAGCGAACACTCGAAGGACCGGAAATCATTGAGATGACAAATGAAAGATCGCAGTAGCTAGGCAGAAAATTCAGGAGGCACGGTCACGTCAAAAGAGTTACGTCGACAAGCATCGTAGGGATTTACACTTTAACGTAGGAGATCATGTCTTCCTTAAGGTTTCGCCGGCACGTGGTGTTAGACGCTTCGGGATTAAAGGGAAGCTCAGTCCTCGTTTCATCGGACCGTTTGATATCATTGAACGTGTCGGTGAAGTATCTTACCGATTGGCGTTACCTCCGCAGCTTTCGCATGTGCACAATGTGTTTCATGTGTCCTTACTCAGAGGGTACCAATATCATCCCCTTCACATGGTTCAGTATCCACTGGAACAGATACGTGAAGATCTCACTTTTATAGAAGAACCTGATGAGATGGCATTTATACATGATCTCATCGTTCTTTTCGGGCTTTAAATGCATTAAAATGTCATAAAATACCATATATATGCTTGTGTTTGTTTACTTGTGTATTTTAGGTATGGATATCGTGAAAAAGACAAAAGATCACAAGATACAAGGAAAAACGAACACGAGAAACAAAGCCGTACAAAGAACCGGGCCCTAATCATGGAATTTTCAACAAATACCCTTGAAGACTTGAAGACAAACAAGATTGATCCTCATTCTATGAAGAAATGACACTTAAAATCCTTGTATATTAATAATTACAAGTTTGGTCCCTTAAGTTTGTCAAAATTGCAAAAAGGTCCTTCAACTTTGAAGAAATGGCAAGATTAGTCCCTCAACAAATTCAAATTGCCAATTATGGTCCCTCATGAAGTCAAAGTTATAAGGAAGACCTTTGAAGATCAAAGAAGTCCAAGATCAGTCCTTGAAAATACTCAAAATGGCAAAAATCATCCTTGTTACACTTTTGCCAAAAGTATGTGCCAAAAATGCAAAGATGTGAAAGATATTAACAAAGGAGAAACGATTTTAGGGCTAAAAACCTTATATGCCAGAATTTCCAAAAGATAAGGACCATTTGTGCCAAGTTCAAACATTTAAACCTCAAATTGCGCCAAACACCCACTATTCCCCCAAAAACGGATCTAAATGCTTACTGTACATCTTTTTTACAGCCCAGGTTTCACCTTCACTTTTCCTTGGGTAAATTTCAATTAAAAGTGCACACGCTTGATTCACACCCATACAAACCTTTCCCACACTCAAACACCCCAATCCCACGTGTGTGTACCAAACCCCCAATTCCCCAATCCACCAATAGGAACAATCCTTGGTCCCCAAGTTTATGACGTGGCCTACATCAACAGTGGAGGATATTTGCTTCATCACAACGCAAATATAGACGGCCAAGATCAAATTTGGATAAAATACACCAAAAACGTACAAGGGCATTTTTGAGATTTTCTACTGATTAGGGTTAGCATTTTTTTGATTCTAGATAGTTCTAAGAGCACTATAAAAGGAGACCCAAGCTGTGGTGATCCCTTTGTTCCAGTTTTCAAAGTTCACACTTGTAATTCCTTTTTAGAAAAATAAAAGTTTGGTTTTTGAGAAATTCAATTATAATTCCTTTTTATTGTTTTTAGAAGTTGTGTGTAGTGTGAAGTTTGATGCTGAGTTCCATCTGTTAATTTGGTGAAGTAAAGTTGGATTTTCAAAAATTGTTTAGAGGTTTTGTAAAATCTGAGATTCTTGGTGAGGTTTTGTTTCACAAGACTTTGTGTTAGAAGTTCATGTTATTGGTAATATAAGGGTAATAAAAACGTGTTTAGAAAGTTTGGAAAAGTTTGGTAAGGTTTTAAGAAGTAAAAAGAAAGAAATCAGAATATACATCTATTGCATATTTTTTGTGTTCTTTGGTTTGATTTCTCTTAGCAGGTAGTGAAGAAGTGTTGATATTTTGTTCAGCACCAGCCCCAGCTGGTAGGGAGGTGGTGTAGCATCCACTAGGACCCTTGGATGTAAGGGTCCTAAGGTAAATCCCTTTTACCTCTTTAAAATTTCAGAAAGTGCATATGCTTATATGATCTTATATGATTCTGTGCTATTGTGTGTTTAGGTCACTGGATTTGTGTTCTTTTTGACTTATATGCATGTTAGATGTCATAGGAGTCAGTTTGGAAGTGTTTTGTTAGGTTTTGATTCATAAAAGTTTGGTTTAAAAATTTAAAAGGCTGTTTGGCAACAAGGATTAGCAGGGTGATTAATTTGATTTGAGCTTTTAAAGTTGTTAAACCAGTTGATTAAGGATTGAGCTAGGTTAGTAGTTAATTGGTGATTAGTTTAGAAGGTTTTGAGAACAAGTTTGTGTTGGTTAAAGGAAAAAGTTAGACTTAAAACCTGCTGAGCCATAAACTGCTTAATTTTTCATGGATTCATGAGCTTTAGTCTTGATTTCTGTTGAGATTTAGGTTAGAAGTGTTATTGAATCTGCTTGAGAATCATTTTGTGAGTTTGTGTGTTTAAACTTGGCTTTTGAATGTCAATAGATTGCTAGAATTTTGCCTAAGAGTCCACTGATCTGCTCTATACATCACAGAAACTGCATAGTGATTTTGGGTGCTTTGATTTGCTTATTGAGTGTGCTAGGTGTGCATTATTTGTGTGTTATTGACTCCTTGAGATTCAATAAGCTCAAGGGTGCCCCCCATTGTCCACAATAATCACCAAATAAGCTCATAAGGTCAACTCCTTTGGCCTTTTTATCACTTGTGAAAAAAGTAAACACTTAGCAACCTGCTTGTGCTCAAGGACCATCTGTCACGTTTTTGGTCCTAAATTTGGCATAATCTAGCTATAAAAGGAAGTTTGGATTGAGTAAACAAGTATCAGAGGTTCACTGGATTGATTGGAAAGTTTAAAAAAAAATAAAAAAAAAAATAAGAAGCAAAAAGGGGGTTTCAAGACTCGAACCCACAATCCCCACGTTCACACACACACAACATTACCACTGCGCCCTAGGGTCTTTGACTGCTAGGGTGTGGTTTTGTTTTATACTTAACCCGTTTTTCCTTTTGGCTTAAATAAATAAGCCGTGGCTTATTTTTGCATTTTCCAGCTTATTTACTCTTCATTTTTGCTTATTTTCATTTTTCCTAGAATCTTATTAAGTTTATAGATTTTTCTAGCTACTTTTTATATTTTTCCCATTATTAGTTTATTTATTAGAATTTATTTAATAGACGTATTTTAGAAAAGCAATAAAAAATAGAAAAAAGATTTTTAATTTTCAGGAAAAATAGTTTTTAGCTTTTTAATATATAACTTGAGGTTTACATCTTATTTTGGTTTTATAAACTTTAATTTTTAATTTTATATTATTTTAAGGTTTTTTATAAACTTTAAAGATTTTTATAAAATTATTAAAAAAGGTTTAGAAGCTCTAATTAGTGTTTTTCTCTTAGTTATATTATTTAGGATTTTTAGAAATTTTTTATTTCAAGTTTTATAAACTTTTTATTTTTAGCATTATTTTATTATTATTTTAATATTAATTTTTCAAAATTTTATTTTTCTTTCTTTTTCATTTTTCCTAGGTTCTTTATCATTAATTAGGACTATTTCCATTTTTAGAATAATTTTCTAGCTTTTAGATTTATTTTTATAATTATTTTAAGTTTAATTAGGTTTTAATCATTTTTAATCATTTTTAGAGTTTTAAAAATAGTTTTAATAGGTTTTAATTTTTAGAAAATTACTTTTTAGTATTCTAATAATATAAGTTAAGTGATTATTCAATAAAATCATATTTTAGACATTTGAATTAGTTAAATTTAATTTTAGGGCTTTAATTAGCATTTAAAATTAATTATTTAATTAATAAAAGGTTTTAAAATATCTTTGTTGGATTTTTATCTTTGTTTATATTATTTAAGACTTGTTTTTAGCCTTTTTGATATTTTGTTTTTGGTTTTAATAAATTTTTAATTTTTGTAGTTTTTCACGTTTACGTCTTTTTCGTCGTAGTTTAATTTTAACGTAACCGTCTTTTCATCTTCTCATCCCCATTCTTCTCAATATTAATCTCAAAGAAATACAAGTTAATTCACAACACAAATACCTCCTTGGGAAACGAACTCTTTTCTCTCATTTTATTTGATTGTGGGTCATTTGTGCACGGTTTTCCTAAACCGTCGTACTCAATACTTTCCGCTCATATACGTTCTTTTGTTTTCCTAAACAAGAGTCGTGTTTTATCCTACAATCATTTTGGCGCCGCTGCCGGGGAGGTGTGTTGTGCTTTAATTTGGAAAATTTTGTTTTTGATATTATCCATAAATAGTATTTGTGTTAAGTGGAACTCCCTTAACACGTATTATCGGTTTTCTTGGTTTTTTCTTGTACAAATATTATTAATATATTGTATTAAGTATCACAATCAAAATACAATATCTCCAAAAGTGTGAAAACACAACCTTAATTGGGATTTGATCTCCTAATTATTGTATTCGAATCTCAAACAAAAAGAAAAGGCAAAAATAGATAAATACTTTCGTGAAGCTCGATTTTGAAAGATACAAACTATAAGGTGGGTATAAGGCGGGTATTATAAAATATACCCTAAGGAAACAGGCTCTTAAGTGCTTCGCGCCGCCTCGTTTCCCCGCTTGCTTGTGAGTATTTTGAGATTGAAGGCTAATCGAGGGTTTTGCCGCCCAAAGTATTAATACGTATACTATATTTTGCTTGGTTTTCTTTGTGATTAAACCCTCGTGAACAATTTGGTTTTCACCAAAGTTCTAAAGTCATTCGAAGGCGTTCACTCCACGTGATCGTTTTCATTCCTTTGAGGCTTCTTTAATCAAGAGTTTGATTCGAGGAGAGATTTTGTAGATTGTTGTCTACGAAGATACACCAAAATCCAAAAAAATTAAATATCATCAAAAACACAAAAAAATTGAAAATTCACAAAACAACCAAAAAGAATCTTCTTTGCTCACCTCCCATTCTTCGTGAAGTTTATGATCACTCGTAATCAAGCAAAACGAGCTCGTAAACGTCTTCAAAAGCAAGCAAATCAAGGATCGTTGATTGTTGAAGAACCTCCAATTGTTGAACCTATTATAGAACAAGAAGTCGTCATGGTTAATCGTACTATGATGGAGTTGCTACAAGCACCCACCGAGGGTTTTGGAGAGGCCATTGTTATTCCCTCCATCCTTGCGGAGAATTTCGAGATTAAGACGGGTTTAATGTCGATGTTGCAAGCAAACAAGTTTCGAGGTCACGAGAAAGACAACCCGCATTACCATATTAGGAATTTCAACCGTCTCACCGCCACTAGCAAATTCAAAGATGTTCCACATGACGCCATTAAGATGATGTTGTTTCCATACTCGTTGGATGGACCCGCAAAAATTTGGCTCGAGAAAGAACCGCCAAATTCGATTTTGACATGGGCCGATCTCGTTTCTAAGTTTGTGAACAAGTTTTTTCCACCATCGAAAACAACACACTTAAAAAATGAGATTTCACGATTTGTGCAACGTAACAATGAAAGTTTTTCAATGCCATGGGAACGATTTAAAGAGATGTTACATGAATGTCCTCACCATGATTTTTCGGAATTACATCAAGTGGATACTTTTTATAATGGGCTTAATGATCATGAACGAGATTATTTGAATGCCGCCGCGGGTGGTAATTTTTTGTGCAAGACGACAAATGAGGCTTTACAAATCATTGAAAATCGATCTAAGGTTTATAGCCCTCGTAACACACCGAGTGTTGCCAATGTGGGTTCGTCATCTTCGTCACAATCGTCTCGTAGCATTAATGCCTTACATGATGAAGCTAATGAGGAAAATCGGTTTTTTGATAGATTTGCTAATCTAATGTCCCATTGGAAGGCTCAAGAAGCTTCCAATTCCGCTTCGGTTAAAGCGGTTGCTAAGAGTTGTTTA
This sequence comes from Glebionis coronaria, assembly GCA_025667525.1. Taxonomy (NCBI): domain Eukaryota; kingdom Viridiplantae; phylum Streptophyta; class Magnoliopsida; order Asterales; family Asteraceae; genus Glebionis; species Glebionis coronaria. The sequence goes on from CM046876.1 coordinate 184,180,106, forward strand.
TCCTGTGGGGGAGCTCATGATCTTTCCGAGTGCATTACCGCGGATGGTAACACTTCGAGTGCTTATGTAGCAACGGGAACTTACAACCAAAACGGCCAAGGTTCCCGCCAAAATCAAGCTCCACCAAACCAAAATACTAACAATTATCGAAACAACAACCAAGGTAATTACCAAGGCAACACACGCAATTACAACAAAGGGAATTATCAAAGTGGGAATGGACAAATCTCTAATCAAAACCAAAACCGTGATTTTCAAAACACTACACAAGGTTTTCAAAATGCTCACACGAAAAATTTGCAAGGAGAATTTTTAGATTATGCAAAAGCAAATGATGCTAAATTTGATAATATGCAACGTGAGATGATTAGCTTAAGGTCCGAGTTGAAAAACGAGCTTAAAAATGAACTTGCTAATGAACTTAAAACTCATGCTAATAAAATGGAAGGAAATGTCCAACGTCTTCAACAAAACCAACAAAAGATGGAATTAGGACAACATGAGATTAAGCAAGAATTATTGAAAGCGGATGCTAGGCAATCAAAATTTGAGGACCGAATGGCTAAGATGTTCGAAGCAATCATGTGTAAGCCCTCTTCTTCGGGTGGTCTTCCTAGTGATACCATTGCAAACCCGAAGGGAGAAATGAAGGTTATTACTACACGAAGTGGTAAAACTTTCAAGGAACCAATCTCTCGACCAAGTACTTCTACGGAGAAGGAAATCGAGAAAGAACCCGAGGTGATGGTCGAAAAGGAGCACATTACAATCCCACGAAGTACCGCTCAAACCACACCTACGGTTACACCAATACCAATTGTGGAACCCGAGTTTCCAAGGCCGTTGCCTAATGACCTACCCACACCACCTTTACCCTACCCTTCGAGACGAAACAAAGAGAAAATGCAAGAACGTAACAAACAACAAATCGAGCTTTTTATTAAGATGTTTCAACAAGTTCATTTTGATGTGAGTTTAGCCGACGCGTTGTTATACATGCCTCATTTCGCTTCCACTTTTAAAAGTATGATGAGCGATAAGGAAAAGCTTTCAAAGCTTGCTAATTGTTCTTCGGTTTATCTTAACCGCATACCGGAAAAAGTTGGTGATCCCGGAAAGTTTCTCATTCCTTGTGACATACAAGATATGAAAGAATGCCTCGCCTTGGCCGATCTTGGTGCGAGCATTAATTTGATGCCATTTTCCATTTGGAAATCGCTTTCGCTTCCGGCTCTTATTCTTTCGAACATGTCCATCGAGATGGCCGATCATTCTACGATTATGGCATGTGGAATAGCCGAAGATGTTTTCGTGAAAGTGGGGAAGTTCTACTATCCCGTTGATTTTATAGTAGTCGACATCCCCGCGGATCCTCAAGTTCCTCTAATCTTAGGTCGTCCGTTTTTAGATACTTCGAGATCGCTTATCGATGTTCATGCAAGAACTATCACTTTGAGATTCAACGAAGAGGAACTTGTTATAAACGCTACTCAAAACTCGAAACCTTCTCATGTTTATGCAATCGCTACCATCAATCACATTGACATCGTTGATGTGGTTTGCGATGAATTTTCACAAGAAGTGTTAGGTTTTTCCGATAGCTCGTCAAGTGGCAATCCCACTATTTTGGATCCGATTCTTGCTAATTCCACACCAAATCTCACTCCATTCCAAGGAGGCGATCTCATTTCAAATGAAATCAACAATGAAGATGAGGTGTTAATTAGTGATGATATTTTTATTCCACCATTTCTTCCGCCGATGGGAGTTATGAGTGTTGAACCTAAATCTTCAATCGAGGAACCGCCTATCCTTGAATTGAAAGATCTTCCTTCTCACCTTGAATATGCATTCTTGGAAGGTGATGACAAGTTGCCGGTTATTATTGCAAAAGATCTTGCTAATGATGAAAAAACCGAGCTCTTGAAAGTTCTTAAGGCTCATAAAGGGGCAATTGCGTGGAAAATTTCCGACATTAAGGGTATTGACCCAAAATTTTGTACTCACAAGATTTTAATGGAGGAGGACTACAAACCCGCAATTCAAAGTCAAAGAAGGGTGAATCCCAAAATTCACGATGTCATTAAAAAGGAGGTCCTTAAACTCCTTGACGCGGGAATGATTTATCCTATATCCGATAGCCCATGGGTGAGCCCAATCCATTGTGTCCCTAAAAAGGGAGGAATGACCGTTGTGCCTAATGAAAACAACGAGTTAATTCCCACTCGTGTTGTGACCGGTTGGAGGGTGTGTATTGACTACCGAAAGTTAAATGACGCCACTCGTAAAGACCACTTTCCTTTGCCCTTCATGGATCAAATGTTGGAGCGACTTGCGGGAAATGAATTCTATTGCTTTTTAGATGGTTTTTCCGGTTACTTTCAAATTCCTATCGACCCTCGTGATCAAGAGAAGACTACGTTTACGTGTCCTTATGGAACGTTCGCTTATCGTAGGATGCCTTTCGGACTTTGTAATGCACCCGGTACATTTCAACGGTGTATGATGGCAATTTTTCACGACATGATCGAGAAGTCAATGGAAGTGTTTATGGATGACTTCTCGGTGTTTGGTAATTCGTTCACGTCATGTTTATCTAATCTCGAACAAATGTTAAAACGTTGTTAAGAAACCAATCTTGTGCTTAATTGGGAGAAATGTCATTTCATGTGTAAACAAGGAATCGTCTTAGGACATAAGGTGTCGAAGGCGGGGATTGAGGTCGATAAAGCTAAGGTAGACGTCATCGCCAAGTTACCTCATCCCAAAACCGTTAAGGGAGTTCGTAGTTTCTTAGGCCACGCGGGCTTTTATCGTCGTTTCATCAAGGACTTTTCGAAGATTTCTCGTCCTATGACACACCTTCTCGAGAAGGATGCTCCTTTCAACTTTAATGAGGATTGTGTTAAGGCTTTCGAGACTCTAAAAAGGAAACTTACCGAAGCTCCCATTCTTGTTGCTCCTAATTGGGAATTACCCTTTGAAATCATGTGCGATGCAAGTGATTATGCTATAGGGGCCGTCTTAGGGCAACGTTACGACAAGCATTTCCGTCCTATCCACTATGCTAGTAAGACGATGACCGAGGCTCAATTAAAGTACACCACAACGGAAAAGGAATTCCTTGCCGTGGTCTATGCTTTTGAGAAATTCCGACCTTATCTCGTCTTGACTAAAAGCATCGTGTATACCGACCATTCGGCTATCAAGTATCTCTTAGCTAAGCAAGATGCTAAGCCGAGATTGCTTCGTTGGATACTCCTCCTCCAAGAATTTGATGTCACCGTGCTTGACAAAAAAGGAGCCGAGAATCTAGCGGCCGATCATCTCTCTCGTCTAGAAGATCCTCACAAAGATGTTTTCGAGAACAAGGAAATTACCGAAACATTTCCTCTTGAGACTCTCGGTGTAGTGAATTCTAAAGACACCACCCCATGGTTTGCCGACATTGCAAATTACCATGCGGGCAATTTCATAATCAAGGGTATGACGACACAACAAAAATGAAAATTCTTTCGTGACGTCAAGTTCTATTTTTGGGACGACCCTTATCTCTTTCAGATTTGTGCGGATCAACTCGTTCGACGTTGTGTGTTTGGTGCCGAAGCTTCTAATATCCTTAGAGCTTGTCACGAGGGACCCACGGGTGGTCACCACGGTGCTAATCTCACGGCTAAGAAAGTGTTCGATGCCGGTTTCTTTTGGCCTTCTATCTATCGTGATGCACACGCACTTGTAAAGTCGTGTGATTCGTGCCAACGTCAAGGAAAATCGTCTCAACGTGATGAAATGCCGCAAAATATAATTCAAGTGTGTGAGATTTTCGACATATGGGGAATAGACTTTATGGGGCCGTTCCCATCGTCTCATGGAAACAAATATATCCTCGTCGCGGTGGACTACCTTTCTAAGTGGGTGGAAGCTAAGGCTTTGCCTACTAATGATGCTCGTGTGGTAGTGAAGTTTTTGAAGCAACTATTCTCTCGGTTCGGAACCCCTCGTGCTATTATAAGCGATCGTGGAACCCATTTTTGTAATGACCAATTCGAAAAGGTTCTAAAGAAATATGGGGTTACACATCGTCTTTCTACGGCTTATCACCCACAAACGAGTGGGCAAGTCGAGGTTTCGAACCGAGCTTTGAAGAGGATTTTAGAAAGGTCGATTGGAGAAAACCGTGCTTCGTGGTCCGACAAACTCGATGACGCTTTATGGGCCTTTAGGACCGCTTATAAGACACCTATAGGTTGCACTCCTTATAAGTTAGTCTATGGGAAGAATTGTCATTTGCCCATTGAATTGGAGCATAAGGCATATTGGGCCCTTAAGCATGCTAATTTTGACTTGAAGACCGCGGGAGATCACCGGAAAATACAATTGAATGAATTGGATGAATTAAGGGATAATGCTTATGAAAATTCATTAATTTTTAAAGAAAAGACTAAAAAGTTTCACGATTCAAAGATTAAAAACCGGGTTTTTAACGTTGGTGATCAAGTGTTGCTTTTTAACTCACGTCTTAAGATATTTTCCGGGAAATTGAAATCTCGTTGGTCGGGTCCGTTCACCATTACACAAGTGTTTCCATATGGGACCATTGAGCTAGCTCAAGATGATGGTCCCAATTTCAAGGTGAATGGACATAGGCTTAAGCACTATTTGGTGGGGAAATTCCTTCAATGGTTGCCCCCGACCAAGACACCTTCCCCAATGATAATTAGCATTGAGGGGATCGAGTCGAGCTCATGACTCGGTAATCAAAAACGAGGTGCCTCGTGGGGGAGATCCCATGCTTATCCTTTAGGCTTATTATTCACTAATAAGGGGACTTGTACCCTTCCAACTCGTTGTCTCGTGGTTGTTTGTGATTGTGTTATCTAGATCATCATCATCGTCTACGATTGAAGACTCTCGTGTTCGTTTACGTGAGCCTCCATCGTTCGTTTGAAGAAGTTTTTCACGATTCCATGACATATCCTTTATTGTTCTAACAATTATCTTTTAGCATAATTTATAAACGGCTTTAGATATATTGTTGATCACCCTTTCCATGCTAGATCCTAAGCATTCGACTCTTCGTCTCTAGTATGGGGGTCCTCCACCTTTAGACTCGAAACATTGAGGACAATGTTTACTTTTAGTATGGGGGGGTGAATAGGTACTTGCTTTGCTACGCCCTCACGTTTTCCAAATTTTCAATGTTTTGTTTTGCTAATAAAGCTAAAAATGGCCAAATTTTAAAAATTTTCTTAGTTTTCATAAGTGTTTTTAAGACACGAATGTATATTTTCCGATGGGTAGAATAAGAGTTAATTTTTGACTTGATGGGCATTTGGAGCCATTTACATTCCTTAACCCGCTCAATTCAAGTTTTGCTAGACTTTTATATAGGGAGCTTTAAAACGCGAAAGTCTTAATTCATTCGGGTTAAGAACAAGAACTTTTCGCAAGTTCCTATAATTGATTCTAGAAAGTCACTTATCAAGGGAACTTTAAAACGCATTCTCTAAACTTGAAAAAGTCCAAGAAAGTGCAAGATCCTATAGGTGGCTTGAAAACCCAAAACTTTGATTTGATATAGTCTTAATGAAAGCTAATCCAAATTTGGCTTAATTTTGACTTGCATGGCTAAGTATTCACGAGTCTCTTTAATTAGAGGTCTTTATATAGTGAAGAACGAGAAATGATATAGTTAGACAAGTGATCATGCTAAACGTAGAACATAAAAGTGTTCTTTCAAAAACTCATATGTTTTTAATTGTGGCTTTTTCTTCCCATAAGATCAATGCATTAGGAATAAATCATAATTGCAATAAGTAAGGTCGTACGATTTGAAAGGTTACTTAGCCTCTAGCGCAAGATCGTTTAAAAGTTGCTCGGGGTTGAATAGAGTTCATAGCCAAGGCATAACTTATTGAAGCGGGACGCGAAGATTGGCGATCATCCAAAAAGGCCCTAACAAGGCATGAGGAGCTCTATTTTTGCTAAAGATCCAAAGATGATGTGAAGTATCATTGTTCCAAAATCAATATGAAGGATCGAGACACACGACTAGAAGCAATTACTCCCCTAAAGAATGGAGAAAGTCTATCCAAAAAGACCCTAACAAGGTATGAGGATAAATATATCCAAGTCCGAAAAGGAGGCGGATCGTTGTATATCAAAATCCAAAGTAAAGATTGAAGAAAAATGATGAAGTCGTGGTCCTATATGAAGAATCTCTCAAAAACGTCAAGTGAAGAAATTCCAAATATATGAAGAGAAGACCATAATTTCAAGAACGTCTTCCCAAGATTTGAAGTATGAAGTACATGCCAAATATCGGTCCGAGAAAGGTCTCAAATCGTGAAACGAGTTATGCCAAGATATGAACTTAAGGAGATACACGAGAAGCCGTTTTAAAAGATTTTGTCCTTCGGCTAACTATTGATCAAATCGTGCTACTTTGCTTTCGGACTAATAACTACTCAAATAAGTCAATATGAATCACTTGTGATCCATGACAAATAGATAAAAAATGCTAGTAACCCATTTCCTTTTATAATAACTAGGATTGCGGGGAGAAAAAGTATTACACAATTTGAACGTATGAGTAGTGTTAGCATTGTGACTTGTACCAACAATGATCTTGTTTTTGCACTTAGCATGGAATGTATGACAATCAAGGATGACGAAGTTTACTCTAAGGGACATTGACTTGTTTCTATTCTTTGACCCTAAAAGTCACATTTTGGTGATGAAAATCATACATTATGTCTTTACACATTCTCGTAGTATGTTGCAAGTCTTTTACTCTTCAATAAAGGTTAATAAAATTGAACTTTGGTGATGCTTAGATACTTTATTCTAGCATTGCGTGAGGGCACGGCAATGGCTTAGTATGGGGGAGTGATGAGATGGCATTTATACATGATCTCATCGTTCTTTTCGGGCTTTAAATGCATTAAAATGTCATAAAATACCATATATATGCTTGTGTTTGTTTACTTGTGTATTTTAGGTATGGATATCGTGAAAAAGACAAAAGATCACAAGATACAAGGAAAAACGAACACGAGAAACGAAGCCGTACAAAGAACCGGGCCCTAATCATGGAATTTTCAACAAATACCCTTGAAGACTTGAAGACAAACAAGATTGATCCTCATTCTATGAAGAAATGACACTTAAAACCCTTGTATATTAATAATTACAAGTTTGGTCCCTTAAGTTTTGTTGGGAATCTAAACTTGTTAGATTCCCTGTTCATTGATTTAAACATAATTAGGCTGATAGATAGTCCCTTGCCTGTGCCTAGGAGGCAGGCAAGTTTCACAAGACTCACAGAGATCCGAATCTCTGTGAGCAACCTCAGAGGAGTCCATGTCAGAGACATTGTCAGGGAAGTCGAAGATTACCTGAAGACATACTCCTTGGCTGTGATGGATAACAGCCAAGATGTATTAGGGACTCTGAGGGGTTGAGAGTTAACAGGGGTGGCAATACCCTGATAACTCTCAGCACACTTTGGACATGCCATTTGTGTGTTCGAGAATATGAAGAATAAGGAAACTGTTTTGGACAACTGTTCCTTAAAGCATAATGGAAGACTACCAAGAATAGAAGGACATCATGTGACTGATGTGGGAACTTGTAAAAGTTGTGTAGTCGACATCAAGTACTGTTCAAGTCAAACTCGTAACACTATAAATAGGATGTGTAACCTAGCATTAAGATTTAACACTTTACAATATTAAGATCATTAGTGCGTGTAACTTAGTGAATCAAACAGCTACGACTGTATTCATAAGTTAAGGTTATTGTTGTTCAAAGTGTGCACAACACATTGTCATCAAACGGTGTTATCCATAACACTTGTAATTCTTTATTATACAATTATAAGATTACGTTTGAAAAGTAATACCTTGTGTTGATTAAGTTAAGATTAGGGTTTCTCGCATTGATTAGGGACTTTCAATTGGTATCAGAGCGGTGTTTGATATTAAAACCTTCAAGAAACATCGTTCTCCGTTTTATAATCAAGATCCACCATGCCGGAAACCTCTAGCCCACACTCACCTACCAGAAACCCATCTTCACCAAGACTTACCGCCCCACCAAATGACGATGATCTACCCCAACTTCTTGACTCAAAAGGTGGATCACACGTAACCAGTGTACCAGTCTTTGATGAAGAAGACTTTGCCAGTTGGAAGAGTCAGTTTCTTGTATACCTTGATGGTCTTGAACCTTTTCACTTAGAAATTTTAGAAAATGGTCCATATATCCCCATGGCACTCACTTCTACTGAAGAAAACCCTCTTCCCAAGCCTGTCAAACAATGGACCGCTGCTGATAGGAAATTAGCAAACCAAGATAAACGTCTCAAAAGCATCATAATTTCCTGTCTTCCAAAGCATATCATGAAGTCTGTTATTCAATGTCCCACAGCTAAACAAATGTGGACAGACCTTATTCTTGGCCATGAAGGACCCTCTGAAACAAGAGAGACAAAGATTCAGGCACTCAGACTTCAGTTTAATGCCTTTAAGTCTCTTGAAGGTGAAAAAGTTCAGCAAACCTATACTAGGCTGAAGATTCTTCTAAATGACCTTGCTATGAATGATGTTACTATTGGTCAAGCTGAGATCAATGCCACCTTTGTCAACAGCCTTCCAAGAAAGTGGCTGAGCATGAATCAGACTCAGAGAGCTAACAACTCAATAAAAAATGATACCCTTGCTCAGCTCTATGGAAAGTACAATTATGAAGAAGGGCTGATCGATACTATCTACAAATCAGAGACTGAAAGATTTGTTGTCCAAGGAGCATCTTCCAAGGCTTTGATCTCTGCAACACATCCTATTGACAGCGATTCTGATATGGAAGAAGATACTCGTAGCAGCCAAGAGTTCTTGTCAGACCTCAATGCAGAATTTCATGAAAGAGCATTGCTAGCCAACCAAAGAAGATACTACAAAAGATCTGGAAGAGTAGGATCAGCCAGCAAACCAACTGACAGGTCAAAAGAAACATGTTTTGCCTGTGGAAAGCTTGGACATTTTCAAAAAGAATGTCCCTCCACCAAAACATCCTCACCCTCTTATCCATCATCTTCATCCAAACCCTACAAGTTCAAACAACACAACAACTCATCACAATCCAATTCTTCAGACACTGAGAAGAAAGATTACAAAAATAAGTACAAGGCACTTAAGGCTGAGTTAGAACAGATGAACTTGAAGATTGAAGCTATGTCCAAAAAGAAAGGTGGTGAGAAAAAGGCTGAGAAAGGGTTGGTTGCTGAAACCTATGATTGGAATGATGAACCATTGACTTCAGATGAAGAAGATACCACAAGAGTCAGGGCTTTTATGGCAATAGCTGATGATGAACCAGCTGTTGGAAAAGGTGATGCAAGATCAGGACAATGGGTCGACATCACAATGAAAAAGGTACACAGGCTTCTTTCTATGTCTGATTGTGATGAACGTAAGCATGTTCTTGACTACACCATTGTTGACTTGCACTTTGTTGAGGAACAAAGGAAGAACCTTCTTGACAAGTTTCACTCTGTTAAAACTGAAATGATTAATGCTAAGGCTGAATGTGATACTCTCAGGCGGGTTAACTTAGAGAAAATATCCCTGCAAAATGAAGTAGCTAGGTTAACCTTGAAAAACATAGCTTTGAATGACCAAGTCACTGAATTAAACAAAGTTATTGAAAAATGGCTGTGTGCTAGGTTTACTATAGATGAATTGCTTAGGGATGAAGTGCCTGCAGACTTAAACAGGGATATAACTGCTAAACATAAAAAGCTGAGGATTATCACCAAACCCAAAGACATTGTCTTTAAATCTACAGAGACTATTCATATGTCAGACACCTCTTTGACTAATGACCCTGTCTCTGAAGATGTGGCTGAGCTTCCACCCTTGCCCAAACTCTCTGGAGTTGAACCTAGCAGTTCTTCTAGATCTGCTAAGGATGAACTTAAGATAGATATTGAGAATCCTCCAGCTAAAGTTTTTCGTGTACCTGCTAAACCAACTGGTAAACAAGTAGCTTTTAAGCCTGTTTCTACTAAGGCTGTGAATAAGGTTGACCCCACCACTGAAGATCGCCTGTTGTCTCTTATGAAAGAAGTAGAACTCTTGAAACAACACATTAAGCCTTCCGCTGAATGCTCTACTTCTCATGAACCTAAGTCAGTCCTAGGTGAACCCAAAGGGGAAAGATTAATCAAACCTTATTGCAATGTTTGTAAAAATTCTCACCACTCGACCTTAGATCATGACAGACACATGGCAGCTAAAAGAGCTAAGACACCCTCTAGGGACAGACCACAGAGTTCCAAAAGACAACAGGGAAATTACAATTCTTATCCTCCCTGTAAATTCTGTGGGTTCACAGACCATCACTCAGACGAGTGTGGTGACTTCCCTGGGTGTGATATCTGTGGGAGTTATAACCATGAAACTATGAACTGTCCATCCCAACGCCAAAAGTTTTTCAGGAACACAAGAGTTGCTAACAAGCAATTCAGGGAACCCACTGGAAAGTGGGTTCACCATAGGAACTAATCTGTTTCTATGTATCTGTGCAGAAATATCTCAAGGAATCGGTATGGTATCTAGATAGTGGCTGTTCTAGACACATGACAGGGATTCAACAATACCTGCACAGATACTCAAAGGAGCCAGGTCCCAAAGTGGTGTTTGGAGATAACTCTTCAGGTGACACAGAAGGATATGGCTCAGTGAATTGCAATGGGATCACATTTACCAGGGTTGCATATGTGAATGGTCTTAAGCACAATCTTATTAGCATCAGCCAGTTATGTGATGCTGATTATAAGGTTTTGTTTACTAAGACTCAGGGAACCATATTCAACAAAAATAATGATGTTGTGCTGGTTGCACCTAGAAGGAGAGATGTTTATGTCATCAACATGGCTGTGTGCTCTGAAGACAGCTCAAATTGTTTTCTTGCCAAAGCCTCTGAAAGTGTCAACTGGCTGTGGCACAAAAGACTGTCTCATCTCAACTTCAAGAACATCAATAAGATAGCCACTCAAAACTTGGTTGCTGGTCTACCTTCAGTAATGTTTTCCAAAGACAAAACTTGTTCTGCCTGTGTCAAAGGAAAACATCACAGGTCTTCATTCAAGACTAGGCAATCATTCTCTATTGACAAGTGCTTACATCTCCTTCACATGGACTTGTTTGGACCTGTCAAACCTCAAACCATTAATCACAACAAATACACCTTGGTCATAGTTGATGAATTTTCAAGATATACATGGGTGTTCTTCCTCAGAAGGAAAAGTGATGCAGCTGATGCCATCATGTCCTTCATCAGACAGGTGGAAAATATGAATGATGTTAGAGTCAAAGCTCTAAGAAGTGATAATGGTACAGAATTCAAGAATCATCAACTTGAATCATTTTGTGATGAAAAAGGGATTTCACAGAACTTCTCCTCAGCTGGCACTCCTGAACAAAATGGTGTGGCTGAAAGAAGAAACAGGACTCTGATTGAAGCAGCAAGAACTATGTTAAATGGTGCAGCCTTACCAAAGCAATTTTGGGGAGAAGCTGTACACACTGCCTGCTATACTCAAAACAGATCAATCATTGTCAAAAGACATGGCAAAACCTCCTATGAAGTTTTCAGAAAAAGATCTCCAGACGTCAGCTATTTTCATGTGTTTGGATGCCCTGTGTTTATTTATAACTACAGGGATAAACTTGGAAAGTTTGATGAAAAGGCTGATGATGGATTCTTTTTGGGATACTCTCCAACAGCCAAAGCCTTCAGAGTATTCAACATCAGAAGACAAGAAGTAGAAGAAACTTTCCATGTCAGATTTAATGAAGATGATGAAGTCATACAGAGAACAGGAACAGAGGGTGATGAAGTAGATTTTAATGAAAATATTTCTTTCCCAAGTGATGAGTTCACAGAACCCAGACCTACCAGTCATCACCACTCCAACACTCTCACTCCTTATGTTCCTGCTTTTGATCCTCTGTCTACTCACAACATTGAAGTTCCTACCTCTCAGGGACTTGATGAAGAAGAACCTCAAATCTCTGATGGTCCTTCTCATGATATTAATGACTCACCAATTCTTCAAAACTCTAAAGTTGCTCCTGCTGATAATGAAATTGCTTCCCTTGATGTGGCTGAAGAAGAATCAGACACTGAAGTAGTTTTTGAAGAAAGCCCTCCTATTCAGCAGGATGAGATTCAAATTGTTCCAGCTGTGCCTTCAAGTACCCCTATTCTTGAAACTCCAGCTCCTCAAAATAAGTGGTCAAGAGATCAACACATTCTTCTTGTCAACATTATTGGGGAACCAAATGCAGGGGTCACAACCAGACAGCGAATCCAAGACTCTGAGTCAGCCTCAGCCAATGAATGTCTATTTGCTGAATTCCTTTCTCAAATTGAACATAAAAGAGTTGCTGAGGCTCTGACAGAAGATGGATGGGTAGCTGCTATGCAAGAAGAAATCAATCAGTTCAAAAGGAACAAGGTTTGGACACTAGTGCCAGCTCCACCTGGAAAGAATATCACAGGCACTAGATGGATCTATAGAAACAAGATGGATGAAATTGGGAACATCATCAGGAACAAGGCAAGATTGGTAGCACAGGGATACTCTCAGACTGAAGGAATTGATTATGATGAAACTTTTGCACCTGTTGCTAGACTTGAAGCCATCAGAATCTTTCTAGCTTATGCTGCCTATATGAACATCACTGTCTTTCAGATGGATGTAAAGAGTGCCTTCCTCAATGGTGATTTGGCTGAGGAAGTCTATGTTGCTCAACCTGAAGGATTTGAGAGCAGCGAGTTTCCCAACCATGTGTACAGACTTCACAAAGCAATGTATGGTCTGAAACAAGCTCCAAGAGCATGGTATGAAACTCTTTCAAATTTCTTATCTGAAAACAAATTTGTCAGGGGTTCTATTGATAAAACACTCTTTACCTTCAAGGACAAGAGTGATTTCATCATTGTGCAGATTTATGTGGATGATATCATCTTTGGGTCAACAAATGTCAATCTTAGTAAACGCTTTGCTAAATTAATGACCAAGAAATATGAGATGAGCATGATGGGTGAATTAACTTACTTTTTGGGTTTTCAAATTAAACAATGTCCTAAGGGAATTTCTATTTGTCAAGAAAAGTATGTTAAGGATTTACTTAAAAAATATGACTTGGCTGATTGTGCTTCAGTGAAATGCCCCATGCTTCCACCCAACGACTTGGGCCCTGATGAGTCAGGGGTCTCTGTCAATGAGACTTTATATAGAGGCATGATTGGGTCACTGATGTATTTAACAGCCAGTCGTCCAGATATCCAATTCTCCACATGTCTCTGTGCAAGGTACCAAGCTAACCCAAAAGAATCCCATCTAGTGGCTGTTAAGAGAATTTTCAGGTATCTCAAAGGAACATCTTCCCTAGGACTCTGGTATCCAAAGGAATCAGGCTTTGATCTCAAGGCCTATTCAGATTCAGATTATGCTGGATGCTGTATTGACAGGAAAAGTACTTCAGGCAGCTGTCAAATCCTAGGAGGAAAATTGGTTGGATGGAGTGCTAAGAAGCAAAACTCTGTGGCTATGTCTTCAGCTGAAGCTGAATATGTCGCTGCAGCCAGCTGTTGTGCTCAGGTGCTCTGGATGAAAAGTCAATTGGCTGACTATGAAATCTTGTATGACAAAGTGCCAATCTTTTGTGACAACACCAGCGCCATTGCCATATCCAACAACCCTGTTCTTCACTCTCGTACCAAACACATTGATATCAGGTATCATTTTATCAGGGATCATATTATGAAGGGAGATATTGAGCTGCATTTTGTTCCCACAGAGCTGCAACTAGCTGATATCTTTACAAAGCCTTTGGCTGAACCTACGTTCAACAGGCTAGTTGCTGAGCTAGGGATGCTCAATATTTCAAAGCCTGTGGCTTGATATTAAATGTGTTCATTAAATGATTGATTCTATATTAAATGTTTTATTAAATGTTTTTCACATGTAACTAGGTAGTTGTGTTCCAAGTAAATGCGAAAAACATTCTCACATTTTTTAATCATTTAAGTTTCGGATAACGAGGAGACAAATTTTTTGAAAGGTCAATGGGACCCACTTGAGCAGTCATTTTCGCTTTTTGCATTTAATACGGTTGAATAACTGTTCACTCAAATTTGATTATATATTGTCTTCTTTCTCTTCTCACCCACCACCATTCTCAAAATCATTTTCTCTCTCTAAAACTCTTATCTCTCTCAACCATCCGCCATTTTCATTCACCTTCAACCTTACATCAATGGCGTTTCCCGTACCAAAAGCCTCCAATGTGAACTTCGAGATCAACGAGAGCATCATCGCCTCAAATAACGCTATTGGATGGATCAAGGCACCCAACAACACCTACTCGGATCTGGTAAATTTCATGCAAAACTGTGACCTAAACGAAGCCTTCACCAAATCTCCTTCCACCTTTTACCAAGAATACCTTAGGGAATTTTGGTATTCTGCCGAAGTTGAAGAAGACACCATTACCTTTAGCCTTTCTTGCAATGAACATCCTTTTGCCTTTTCCCTTGCTGATTTTGCCAGTGTGGCCGGACTTAAACATGGAGATGCATGCCTAAAGTCAGTTGACAAAAAGGCTGTCAAGGAAGCTTTGGCCACACTAAAACCCTGTCACGACATTAACCCTGCCCTCACACCAGCTGATATCCTTGCTAAAGCACCTCTGAAGATCAAGTATTTTTCTCCCATGTGGCGTGTCCTCTTCACCCACATTGTGAAGTCCCTGGGAGGCATGCAGGGATCACAAGATCAAATGTCGTTCAAACATCAGACTATTGCTTATGGATTAATATGGGGAGCTGATGTTGATGTTGGAAGCCTTCTTTTCTCTAACCTAGTAGAACAACTTAAAGGAAGAAATCAGGTCAGGGAAAAGAACATCTGCTATGTGCGTTATTTGTCCCTGATCTTTGAGAGTTTGCTGGGAGAAAACTACCATAACAAGGCCTTGACAACCCTGAAGCCCTATCGCATTACAGGCGCCATTTACAAGGAGATAGGAGCTGAGGATTTTCCTGTGACCGCTCACATGCTGAACGTTGCTAATCAGGTACCCAACGCTGAGAAGCCCTTGCTCCCTTCCTCTGAGAAGGTGAATACTTCTAGTGTCGCTGGCAAGTCTACGTCTTTGACCTCTGGGAAGCACACTACCAAGTCCAAGGCTTCTTCTGGCCAACAGCCAAAGAAGAAGAAAATCCCCTCTTCTTCTCAACCTAAAGCTGTTAGCAAGGCCAAGGAAAAGAAGATCGAAACCGCCTCTGTTCCAGATACTCTTGTGGATACAGAATCTTTGGCTGACAAACAACAGGCGTCTAGTGTCTCTAGGTCAGCAGAGACTACAGGAAACCAGCCAAACCAAGCTGATATCTCACAGGTAATCAGTGTACATTTTTAGAGGCTCACAAGCAACCACTCTCATTTATCTGTAGGAGAGAGTGGTGAAGTTAGGGTAATCCTCGACCCATAGAAGTCTGTCATTTCACTTAGAATTCTTTAAGACTTCTGTCCACTATGTCTTTGCACCAGGGAGTGATTCATTTGTGTTTATAAAGCACCCCGATGACCCTGAACCCTCTAGACAGTATTCAGGCTAACAACAACCTGAATACATCAATGTCTCAACCTTGATGGCTGTACTTCACACAGCCTCTTGGTTCCCTCATTAAAAGAGTCCCAAAGGATTTATCCTTTCAGGGGGAGCTGAATCATCATCCTCAGCTTTCCTAGGGGCAGCGTAACAGGCGACCAACAACAACATATGTTTCACTCTTAAAAGAGTCCCAAAGGTTTTACCTTTTGGGGGGGCTGAATAATCACACTCAGCTTTCCTAGGGGCAGCGAAATGGCGATCAATAAACAACATATGTTTCACAATCAAAAGAGTCCCAAAGGTTTTTACCTTTTGGGGGGGCTGAATAATCACACTCAGCTTTCCTAGGGGCAGCGAATGGCGACCATTAACCACACTTCATTCACACTTAAAAGAATCCCAAGGATTTATCCTTTGGAGTGGCTGAGTAATCACCCTCAGCCTCTCTGGGACAGCGAAATGGCGACCATTCACTTAATATTTTCCCTGTTACTAATTTTAACAACCTTGCAGGCTGAAATTGTACAGCCAGTCAAAGAACCTCAGGTACATGAAAAGGAGGCTGAAACAATAACTCAGGACATTCAGGTTGACGAAGAACTTGTGCTCAATGCTGATGAAGACATGCTCTCTGTAGAAGATTATGTCGCTGAGTTTACACCCATGCCTGAGGATGAATTCCCTGAGGGAATGTTTGATGAGGAAGAGGAAGAAGATGAGGATGACCAGCTGTCAGCCTCTCCTCCTAAAGAAGATGACAAGACTTCTCCTCTTAAGGAAGCTGTTGACACACAAAACTCTGCTACATCTGCAACAACAGTCCTCCAAAGACCCATCTATGATCCAACAGCTGAATTCCTTTTGTTTGATCATCCTTCCCAGACTAACTTCGACTTATTTCCAAGGGAGGATGATTTTGCTCAACAAAGCCTCAATATCAAGAATCTTCAGCCTGTACACCATCAGTCTGATATTGAGCGCTTGTCAAGAAAGTTGGACGTAATCAAGTCAGAGATGCACAATTTTACTGTCACCTTTCCAGGTATAATAAAGAAGGCTGTGACTGAGGCTGTCACTGAGCCTATTCAGGAGGGTACAAGAAAAGGTGTGGCTCAAGGACTAAGTCATCTCTCGACAAGAATCAAGAATGCCATTGACTCCGTTGTCCCTGCATTTTTCCAAGAACAAGAAACCATCATTAACAGGCACTTCAATGCAGTACGCAACAGGCAATACAACCATGCTGGTTTTATTGTCAGGAGAGTTCAGGCAAATACCAATGCCAATGCCAACTTATTGCTGAAGATTGCCAGGGCATCCAGAAAAAGACAGCGTGCCATGGCTGCCTCTGTGGAGCAGATTGCAAGAAGATTTCAGGCACGTTCATCCAAGCATAAGAGAAGTAAGGATGAACGTGAGGGGGAGAAGAATACTAAACTCAGCCTTGCATCTGCTGAACAAGCCTCATCTTCAGCCAACCCTTCACCAACACCTGTTCCTCTTCAAGTCATCGAACCAGTTATAGTACCTGATGATGAGGATCAGACTCAGGGGGAGCAACAAGCACAAGATGGCGCTGACTCATCTAAATCCATGATCCTAGTTAACATCAGCAAACCTGAGGATGAGGATGAACCAGCAGCCAAGAAGCTTAAATTCACTGTGAGCTCCCTACCAAAATCTATTCAAAATCAGGCTCAGACAGCGTTCCTCAAAAGAGCTGATGATTTGAAAAACATAAGTGTGGAGTCCTCTGTTTCAAAGAAAGGTAAAGAGATAGTGTTAGTTGATACTGACACTAAACTTAAGAAGATAGCTGCGATGCTAGAGACAGGAGGATCCACAACAGACCTTTCCCAATTTTCAACCTTTACACCTTCTGATGAGAGACCTCTAACGCCTGAAGAAATAGAGCAACAGGCTGAAGAATTCAAAAGGCTGAGTGAGCTCAAGGCAGCCAAAGAATTAAATGAAGCCACTCTGAGGAAGATGTCACCTCCTGAAAAAGAAAAACAAAAACAAAGGTTGAGGGAAATGGAACTTAAACGCGCTGAGGCCCTAAAGAAAGTCAAAACTGACTATGATGCTTGCGTAAACAACAGGTATGCTGCTGGCAAGATAACCAAGTTTAGATACACCATTCGCAAGTCCACAAATACTCCACATATGATCTTATGGAGGGATAATCAAACAGGGAATATGGATGTGTTTGACGACTTCAGGTTAAAAACACTTGGGTTATCAGAATGGTTTGAACTCGAAGCCTTAGCTGCCAAAAAGTCTGGACAGGCGAATTTTCTTCTGCTTAAAACTCTTAAGGCTAAGTTTAACTGGATCAAGGAAACAGCTGCCAAACTAAAGATTGATCCCCCACCACAGCTTTTCGAACAAGGACCCCCAAAGACAGGCAACAAAAGAAGAAGAATTTCCCAAATCATTGATGAAACTTTTGTTACTGAAGATGTTCGTGTGGATGGCATGCACAGGGATCTGATCCTTCCTAATGGTATAGTTGGCCCTGTTGATGGTCAGACTTACTCAGTGCCTGAAAGAGGAATGGCGTTTATGAACAAAGCCTGCCAATATGCTTTTCAGAGGGAAGATGAGCTATGCCTGGCTTCAACTATTCAGCTGCTCTGTCACAAGAAGTGTCTCAAGATCAACTCTGAGTATTCCAAGAAGTTTGCAAAGACTTTGCAGGATGAAATTGATAACAGATTAGATGTGGCCGAAGCTGAAGAAAGAATCAAGAATGATGACTATTGAAGAAAGTATCAGCCCTTTTACCTTCATCTTTTATTTAACTTATGTAATGAACTTGTAATTTTTCTTTAAGTCTTAATAAAATCATGAGGTATGTTTGTTTAGATCTGTTATGTGTAAGAAGAAGCTGTTAAACTCACTTACCTTAAATTAGTTAGATCTAGCACTATTTATGTTTAAATAGGGGGAGATTGTTGGGAATCTAAACTTGTTAGATTCCCTGTTCATTGATTTAAACATAATTAGGCTGATAGATAGTCCCTTGCCTGTGCCTAGGAGGCAGGCAAGTTTCACAAGACTCACAGAGATCCGAATCTCTGTGAGCAACCTCAGAGGAGTCCATGTCAGAGACATTGTCAGGGAAGTCGAAGATTACCTGAAGACATACTCCTTGGCTGTGATGGATAACAGCCAAGATGTATTAGGGACTCTGAGGGGTTGAGAGTTAACAGGGGTGGCAATACCCTGATAACTCTCAGCACACTTTGGACATGCCATTTGTGTGTTCGAGAATATGAAGAATAAGGAAACTGTTTTGGACAACTGTTCCTTAAAGCATAATGGAAGACTACCAAGAATAGAAGGACATCATGTGACTGATGTGGGAACTTGTAAAAGTTGTGTAGTCGACATCAAGTACTGTTCAAGTCAAACTCGTAACACTATAAATAGGATGTGTAACCTAGCATTAAGATTTAACACTTTACAATATTAAGATCATTAGTGCGTGTAACTTAGTGAATCAAACAGCTACGACTGTATTCATAAGTTAAGGTTATTGTTGTTCAAAGTGTGCACAACACATTGTCATCAAACGGTGTTATCCATAACACTTGTAATTCTTTATTATACAATATTAAGATTACGTTTGAAAAGTAATACCTTGTGTTGATTAAGTTAAGATTAGGGTTTCTCGCATTGATTAGGGACATTCAAGTTTGTCAAAATTGCAAAAAGGTCCTTCAACTTTGAAGAAATGGCAAGATTAGTCCCTCAACAAATTCAAATTGTCAATTATGGTCCCTCATGAAGTCAAAGTTATAAGGAAGACCTTTGAAGATCAAAGAAGTCCAAGATCAGTCCTTGAAAATACTCAAAATGGCAAAAATCATCCTTGTTACACTTTTGCCAAAAGTATGTGCCAAAAATGCAAAGATGTGAAAGATATTAACAAAGGAGAAACGATTTTAGGGCTAAAAACCTTATATGCCAAAATTTCCAAAAGATAAGGACCATTTGTGCCAAGTTCAAACATTTAAACCTCAAATTGCGTCAAACACCCACTATTCCCCCAAAAACGGATCTAAATGCTTACTGTACATCTTTTTTACAGCCCAGGTTTCACCTTCACTTTTCCTTGGGTAAATTTCAATTAAAAGTGCACACGCTTGATTCACACCCATACAAACCTTTCCCACACTCAAACACCCCAATCCCACGTGTGTGTACCAAACCCCCAATTCCCCAATCCACCAATAGGAACAATCCTTGGTCCCCAAGTTTATGACGTGGCCTACATCAACAGTGGAGGATATTTGCTTCATCACAACGCAAATATAGACGGCCAAGATCAAATTTGGATAAAATACACCAAAAACGTACAAGGGCATTTTTGAGATTTTCTACTGATTAGGGTTAGCATTTTTTTGATTCTAGATAGTTCTAAGAGCACTATAAAAGGAGACCCAAGCTGTGGTGATCCCTTTGTTCCAGTTTTCAAAGTTCACACTTGTAATTCCTTTTTAGAAAAATAAAAGTTTGGTTTTTGAGAAATTCAATTATAATTCCTTTTTATTGTTTTTAGAAGTTGTGTGTAGTGTGAAGTTTGATGCTGAGTTCCATCTGTTAATTTGGTGAAGTAAAGTTGGATTTTCAAAAATTGTTGAGAGGTTTTGTAAAATCTGAGATTCTTGGTGAGGTTTTGTTTCACAAGACTTTGTGTTAGAAGTTCATGTTATTGGTAATATAAGGGTAATAAAAACGTGTTTAGAAAGTTTGGAAAAGTTTGGTAAGGTTTTAAGAAGTAAAAAGAAAGAAATCAGAATATACATCTATTGCATATTTTTTGTGTTCTTTGGTTTGATTTCTCTTAGCAGGTAGTGAAGAAGTGTTGATATTTTGTTCAGCACCAGCCCCAGCTGGTAGGGAGGTGGTGTAGCATCCACTAGGACCCTTGGATGTAAGGGTCCTAAGGTAAATCCCTTTTACCTCTTTAAAATTTCAGAAAGTGCATATGCTTATATGATCTTATATGATTCTGTGCTATTGTATGTTTAGGTCACTGGATTTGTGTTCTTTTTGACTTATATGCATGTTAGATGTCATAGGAGTCAGTTTGGAAGTGTTTTGTTAGGTTTTGATTCATAAAAGTTTGGTTTAAAAATTTAAAAGGCTGTTTGGCAACAAGGATTAGCAGGGTGATTAATTTGATTTGAGCTTTTAAAGTTGTTAAACCAGTTGATTAAGGATTGAGCTAGGTTAGTAGTTAATTGGTGATTAGTTTAGAAGGTTTTGAGAACAAGTTTGTGTTGGTTAAAGGAAAAAGTTAGACTTAAAACCTGCTGAGCCATAAACTGCTTAATTTTTCATGGATTCATGAGCTTTAGTCTTGATTTCTGTTGAGATTTAGGTTAGAAGTGTTATTGAATCTGCTTGAGAATCATTTTGTGAGTTTGTGTGTTTAAACTTGGCTTTTGAATGTCAATAGATTGCTAGAATTTTGCCTAAGAGTCCACTGATCTTCTCTATACATCACAGAAACTGCATAGTGATTTTGGGTGCTTTGATTTGCTTATTGAGTGTGCTAGGTGTGCATTATTTGTGTGTTATTGACTCCTTGAGCTTCAATAAGCTCAAGGGTGCCCCCCATTGTCCACAATAATCACCAAATAAGCTCATAAGGTCAACTCCTTTGGCCTTTTTATCACTTGTGAAAAAAGTAAACACTTAGCAACCTGCTTGTGCTCAAGGACCATCTGTCACGTTTTTGGTCCTAAATTTGGCATAATCTAGCTATAAAAGGAAGTTTGGATTGAGTAAACAAGTATCAGAGGTTCACTGGATTGATTGGAAAGTTTAAAAAAAATAAAAAAAAAATAAGAAGCAAAAAGGGGGTTTCAAGACTCGAACCCACAATCCCCACGTTCACACACACACAACATTACCACTGCGCCCTAGGGTCTTTGACTGCTAGGGTGTGGTTTTGTTTTATACTTAACCCGTTTTTCCTTTTGGCTTAAATAAATAAGCCGTGGCTTATTTTTGCATTTTCCAGCTTATTTACTCTTCATTTTTGCTTATTTTCATTTTTCCTAGAATCTTATTAAGTTTATAGATTTTTCTAGCTACTTTTTATATTTTTCCCATTATTAGTTTATTTATTAGAATTTATTTAATAGACGTATTTTAGAAAAGCAATAAAAAATAGAAAAAAGATTTTTAATTTTCAGGAAAAATAGTTTTTAGCTTTTTAATATATAACTTGAGGTTTACATCTTATTTTGGTTTTATAAACTTTAATTTTTAATTTTATATTATTTTAAGGTTTTTTATAAACTTTAAAGATTTTTATAAAATTATTAAAAAAGGTTTAGAAGCTCTAATTAGTGTTTTTCTCTTAGTTATATTATTTAGGATTTTTAGAAATTTTTTATTTCAAGTTTTATAAACTTTTTATTTTTAGCATTATTTTATTATTATTTTAATATTAATTTTTCAAAATTTTATTTTTCTTTCTTTTTCATTTTTCCTAGGTTCTTTATCATTAATTAGGACTATTTTACATTTTTAGAATAATTTTCTAGCTTTTAGATTTATTTTTATAATTATTTTAAGTTTAATTAGGTTTTAATCATTTTTAATCATTTTTAGAGTTTTAAAAATAGTTTTAATAGGTTTTAATTTTTAGAAAATTACTTTTTAGTATTCTAATAATATAAGTTAAGTGATTATTCAATAAAATCATATTTTAGACATTTGAATTAGTTAAATTTAATTTTAGGGCTTTAATTAGCATTTAAAATTAATTATTTAATTAATAAAAGGTTTTAAAATATCTTTGTTGGATTTTTATCTTTGTTTATATTATTTAAGACTTGTTTTTAGCCTTTTTGATATTTTGTTTTTGGTTTTAATAAATTTTTAATTTTTGTAGTTTTTCACGTTTACGTCTTTTTCGTCGTAGTTTAATTTTAACGTAACCGTCTTTTCATCTTCTCATCCCCATTCTTCTCAATATTAATCTCAAAGAAATACAAGTTAATTCACAACACAAATACCTCCTTGGGAAACGAACTCTTTTCTCTCATTTTATTTGATTGTGGGTCATTTGTGCACGGTTTTCCTAAACCGTCGTACTCAATACTTTCCGCTCATATACGTTCTTTTGTTTTCCTAAACAAGAGTCGTGTTTTATCCTACAATCAGAACCCGAACGAGTTCTTGACAGACAAGAACGAGTCATGAGAAAGAAGATGATTCCATTCGTCAAAATTCTATGGAGGGATCATACCGAGCGGGAAGCAACTTGGGAAACGGAGGAGTCTATCCGGGCTTCTTACCCTCATTTCATATTTTGAATTCGGGTATGTTCTTCTTTTCCAGTTTACTTATCTATAATTCGGGGACGAATTATTCTTTTTAGGGGAAGAGTTGTAAAACCCGCATGCTTTTACCGTGCATAGTACCCTTAGGATCGTATGTACTAGTTAAAAACTTTCCTAATATAACATGATTACGATTACGTGTTAGGAGTTTACGTATTACGTACGTGTTAGAACACGATAAGTATTTTATATGCACGATCACGTAATAATTATTTAGCAATAAATAATCACGAACATGCGATCATGAAATCATGAACGTAATTAAAACACGAGCTATTATTAATTACGTATATATATTTATTACGAGCGTAATTAAATATATTAGAGTATGGTATTTACGTAACGAGAACATTTAAAACACGAACATAATTAAACATAAATGAGTACTAAATAACGAGACACGAAAAGAGGTACGGGAACCCTTTGGGGGGGTCCCTACCCGCGGCCAAAATAAGGGTAATGGGCCAAGCCCATTACCAATTTTACTAAAAGGGGGTTATAATTAGTTTTCACTACTCAAATTAAGTTATAGAATAATTTTTAAGAAAAACCTAAAATCCCTTCCTCCCTTGTTCTTTGTGCCGCCACCTACACATCACCATACGGGGTGATTCATTGATCATGGATCTTGAAGATTTGTTGTTTGTTCGTGTTTGTTCTTCATTCCCTTGATCCACGAATACGGTAAAACCTTTTTAAACCTTTTCTTTTAATTTAATCTTTTTATTAATTATGAACACGTGATGTTTTTATAAAAACACATTAATTAAACATAGATCTAACATGTTTTAATGATTAATTAAATCAAAGGGTCGATTAAGGGGTGCTTTGTTTTGGGCCGCAGGCTGCAACCGACCCCAAGGGGGTTTCGGTTTGCTTAGCCGACCACCACCAAGACCATTTGATCTTGGTTGGTGTGTGTGGGTCCCACGGCAGCAAGGGGTACCCCGATTTGGGTCGGGGTACGGTGTCGATTCATGTCCGGTTCATGTTTTTAAGCTTAGATCCGGTTCATGGTTATGTTATTTTTTTTTATTATGATTATGAACTTATGTTAAAATAAAATTAATAAAAGATGTGATTAATTTAATAACATGACTTAGGTTAATTAATTATTAATAATCATGAAATTATTTTAACCTAAGTATTTATATTATTAAGACTTATAATTAATTAATTATTTAAAAACCATGGATATAATTAATTAATTAACATGACTTAGGTTATATTATTAATATTTAATAATACATATTTTAACCTAAGTATTTAATATATTTAATTAAAATCATGTCATACTTTAATTAAATATTATAACCTATAGTTTAATTAAATTACATGAAATAATTATTAAACTATACAATATATCATATGACTTAGAAAATAATCATGAAAACACTTAGGCTTATTTACTTAGCTTATTTAACCAGCTTATTTCTAATTATGGAAACTATCTATTTATAGAAACTTATTTAATTAAGGCAGCTAATCTATTTATGGAAACTTTCTATTTTTAGAAACATATCTATTTTAAGCAGTAAATCTATTTTTGGAAACATTATATTTTTGGTAACTTTCTATTTTTGGAAACTTTCTATTTTTGGAAACCTTCTATTTTAGGAAACATGCTATTTTTGGAAAGTTACTTATTATTACATAGTAAGTATAATAACACATGAAATATCAGAAACACTTAATCAGAATGAACAGAATATAAGATTTAACACAGTTTAAGGCTTTAAACAGTAAAACATAGTAAGAACATATAAAATAAGTTAAGACATGACATAAAACCAGCTATGTATTTAGTAAGCAGATACTTATTTCATGTACGTATTTATGTAGCACTAGTGTTTCGGAAGTAGGATTCTCGCAGTTCATCGTTCTCGTTCACTGGACATAAGGTACGGATTCCCGTCCTTTCAGTATGGACATTCTTTCCTTATTAGGATTTCCCCGTATGCAGCCAACTGTTTTCCCGTAGTATAAGTATGAGTTTGATTGCTTATGTTTAAATATGAATTACCTATAGCCATATACATGCATGACCAGTTTCACCTAGTTATGGAGGTACCATAACCATAACATTATAGGCACTGATGTTATGACTTCACCACGGCGGAGTGATTGCTCGTGGCGTCCCTTCAGCTTTTGGCCATTTATTTATATTTATCATGTGGGGCGTATGGGTGCATCCTAGTTACACGTTTTTATTCAAGATTACATGGTGAATGTGGTGTGTGCCTTGCATCCTTCACAAGGAGCTGATCCCTCCTACCCATAAAACCAGTATATTAAATTAGAGGCAGCCCCTCTAATTTGCATGATGAGGTCACCCCTCCAATTATTCATGCACGGTGGATTTTCATGACCTATATTGGCTAATGGTAAAATATGACAAACAGTTTTTATAAGATAAACATAAGACTTTCAAACTATTAAACCAGTTTTATTAAGACTTAACCAGGTTACTCGGGACTTAGTTTCTTCCGCTGTTATTATGTTATATGCTTATCCTATTCATGCTTTATTGTACATCCGTGCACTGAGCGTATTGCTCAGCCGTTTTCCTTCTCTATGTTCCCCAAAACGGCAGGTACTCAGGGATGCTCATAGACACTAAGAGTACGTGCATATGGACTGGAGGCTGTCTAGCCTTCTTTATATTATGCATTTCCTTTCTTATGATACTTATGCTTTGGACATTGTTTAGTCCTTTTCCTTTACTATACTATGTTTGTGTGTGATGAGCTTTACTTTTGGACTACCGATGTTTGATTCCGGTATTTTCCTTTTTATAGTCAAGAAATGTTTAGACATTTTACCTTGTATGCTTTGATGACACGCCATAATTACTGTGATATTTCCATTTCCAAAATGGGGTGTTACAGAACACTTGAAGGGTTAACATAGAGATGAGTTGGGATGGAATTTGAGAGTTCTTTAGACCTTAGAATACGTGGTTATATTTGATGAGTTTTGATTTATGGTATTTATGAGTAATACCAAAATCGGGGTGACAGTTTTAAACTCGTCGAGTTATGTGATGGCTCCTAACTTGGTTTCAAGAAAGTTCTTGTTTGATGAGTTGCGAGATTTAGTTAGGTTGGCTACATAACTTTATGATTTTAATAAGTTTCCTTGCAGACGGTTAAGGCTCATGTGTTGTTGGTTGAGATTATTTAGTATAAACTGAGTTCACGCTTGAACGTGAAGGTTTTGTCAGGGATATGTATCCTCGTTTGTTTGCTGAGAATAAGTTTGAGTTTGGGAGTAAATCTCGGGACGAGATTTCTATTAGGAGGGAGTGATGTGACAACCCTAGATTTTGGATTTGTCACTTTGACTGTTTGACTGTGATTATGTGCTTAGTGTGCGTTTACGTGCATTATGTTTATATTTGAGCCTTGGATTGGATGTTAGTCATAATTCGTGTATTGCGTGGTACATTATATAATGTTATGATGGGGTTAGTTCGTGCTCATTAGTTCACTTGGATGTAACTATGATAGAATGCGGTGCTATTTTAGGATTTTATGTGTACGTATATGTATTATAGTAAATCGTAATTTTTACGATTTATGGTTTAGCATTTTGAGGTCTCGGATGAGCTATTTAGTCACGGGAATAATTTACAGGATGGCTTTAAGTCATTTATGATTTAGTTATATAGTTTATTTCATATTTTAATAATTTTTATAAAACTGTATATTTTACGTATTTTACGGCAATCGCGTAAAATTAACTAGTTAAAAGGTTTAGGTGTAACTAATTAATTAAGGGATTAATAAAAAAATATAATTAAGGAAATAATTATTAAAAAACAAATTTAATAATAAAATAAAAAAAATTATTTTTGGTAAAAAAATTATAAAGGACGGTGGAAAAAAATAAGAAAAAGGAAAAAATAAAAAAAGGAAAGTATTATTTGTATTGGGCTAGGATTCTCATTGTTTTAGTATAAAAACAAATCAAAACACATTAATTTCTTCAACTGTTTTTTGGTCGATGGTTTCTACAAGGTTTTTAGGGTTTCATAAATTTTTTCTTGATTCAAGGTAAATGATCAATTTAACTTTAATATAATTCATGTTTTTATTAATTAATCATGATTTTCATGTTAATTATCTATCATTGAGATGATTAGGGTTTCATAAATTTTCTGGAAAATATAGTAATTAATATCCATTAATGATTTTAGGTTTCTTGTTTAATAATTTAGTGGTAATTAATGATGTTTAGAGGGTTAGTGCATAAAGGCGTAAAACAGTCTGATTTTTAGGATTGTCTTGTGTCGACTGTTCCGGGCAGTAGGTAGCACCTTTGGTCAAGTTTAATTTTTTTAAATTAAGTTGAGATAGTCTACTTTTCAAAATTGTAAGGTTGTTCAAAAATGTAGTTCGGTAAGGTCGTCAAACAATTTTTACAAAAAAGTGCGCTGTTTAGGAATAAATTTAGATTTCGAGAATTTGAGTCAAAATCTAACCAAACAAATGAGATAGCCAAAGATTTTTTATTTTGAAACTCTTTATAATATATATAAAAGTACTTGAGGTTTTCAATAAAAGTTATGGTGTTTAGGTCGGGCTTTTGGTGGCAAACATTTAGCATGTACAGAAAATCAGTTTTGGTGAAAACGACTTTTGGTGTAGAGAGTAAACGAAAGGGTTAAACGTGTAAGTAGAAAGTAAAATTGGTTTTTGGAGTTCTTAGATCATATAAAAAAATAACTCTAGTAGGGTAGGAGCCAAGTGTGGTGTTAAGTTCACTTCATGTGATCGTTTAGTGACTAGTAAACCGTACCGGGGAAAAACTGGATTTTTATGTATAGAATAGCTTGAAGTAGGAGAACTAGATAGTGGGGATTGGGGGATTAGATTAATATCCTTGATTTTTACTTAACTTGGATGTTAAGAACTGAGCTAAGGGTGTCGTGTATGATTTTATAGGTTTGCAGGAGTGCTAGCTTGCTGTGTTATCAGGTGAGTTCATAGTCCCATTTTCATTGAGTTCTTAAATGTTTTCTTCTAGTATGGGATGGAGATGACACTTGTGGTGTTCTTAAAATGTTTTGGTATTATATTTTTACAAATGTTTGGACATAGATGTGTTATTGTGTGACATGCGTGCTTATGTGTTCTCATATGTGCTTTTATATGTGTTTTGATATGTGAATCTTGTTTGGGCTGTGATTGGCTTTGGTACATAGATGTATGGGCGTTTATAGGACTAGTTGTGATGTGTGTGGAGTGTGGGGCACGATCCGTCCTTAGTACTTGTGCATCGTCTCCTCGGAGGCAAGATATCTCGAGGGGGATATGGTTCATCTTCCACTAGTGGTGTAGGAAAGATCCGGATAGTGTGGTGCATTGTTCTTGTGTGTGTGACGGGATACTTCTTGATTGTTATAGTGTGGTGCATTGTTCTTGTGTATGTGATGGGATACTTCTTTATTGTTATAGTGTGGTGCATTGTGCTTATTGTGTGTTCTTGACTGATATAATTGTGTTTTGTTTGTTGTTGTATGTAACATGATTATCACATTATCGTCCATTGCTTTAAATTGTTTTCTTCAACTTATTTACAGCGCTTGGCAAGGTTTCCTAAGATGTTTTGATAACTTAAACCTATGTTCTCACCAACTTTATGTTAACATATTTTAATGTCATTTTTAGGTGAGGTAGTTTTGAAGGATGATGTTAGAAGTGGCTAGAGTCTAGAGGCTGCTAGGATTGCATTAGGAGGAATCCCTTTTGATAGGTGTGTAAACACCCATCCTTTTTACCACTTAATTACAATAATAACCGTGCCAAAACGTATATTTTATGTCTTTTATGTCGGAATTATGCGTGGTTTGTGTTTTTGTTGTGATTTAGGACGAAAAGGTGAAAAGTGGAGAAAACACGGGCATTTACGGGATTTTATTGAAGAAAAGGATGAAAGACGAAGTCAAGAAGTCAAGAGTGCAAAAAGAACGGAAGTCCAAGACCAATTCTGAAAATTTATCGAAGAAAAAGTCAAAAGACGGAAGTTTACTAAAAGCCGAAGAACTCAAGTCTTATTTATTGAAGAATTAAAAGACGAGTTTAAAGAAATCCCGAGCCAAAAGTCATTAAAGTCCAAGATTAACAAAAGATTAAGAAGGGAAGGACTTAATGGTGCAATTAAGAAGAAATGAAGGAGGGGATGAAGCTTCCTAAGCATTCCCTAATCCTCCCCTATATATAGATCATTAGCATTTCATTTTTACTCTTGTTGGCTAATGGTAACAATTAGTTCTTCCACTTTTAATTACCTTGTCATTTATTTACTTGTCAAATTTAAATACTTGTCTTGCACCTTAATTACCATTTAATTTCAAGTAAGTGTTCTTTTAATTCTTGTTAATCTTTATCTTTATTGTTTGATCTCATCCTACCTTTCTTTAATCTTTGGTTTATATGTTTATTATTCATGTTCATGTTCATGAGTTTTTTGTCAAATTTATTAAGTGGGTTTTGATCATCTTGATTAGTTTTGTTTGTTTTGTTGTTTTGCATTGTTTGATTATCATTAATAGATGTTTCTTTGTTAGTTTGAATTAATCTTGTGGTTGACTTTGTTAAGTTTTTGTTAAATCTGCATATCTCTGTATTCCCTTGTTCTTCGCGTGTGTTTGTTACTGTATTCCAGGTTCTGATCTTTCCCAGACATTCCGAACGAAGGATTTCACAGGCTGTTCATCCGGAATATCAAATAATCCGGATAAGGAGATTATTTCGAATAGACAGAGTATTCCGGATAGGCCAAATATTCCGAATAGGGAAATTATTCCGGATAGGCAGATTATTCCGAATAGGCCAAACATTCCGAATAGCAAGATTATTCCGAATAGGCAGATTATTCTGAATAGACTAATATTCCGAATAGAGAGGATTATTCCGGATAGGTGACATATTCTGAGTAAGCCATTTATTCCGAATAAGGGTATTATTCCTGATAAGCTGATTTTTAGGTTTCTTTAATTTCAGTTTTTAAGTTTCTGCTTTTTAATTTCAAGCTTTATTTTTCCCGCCTTTTTTCTTAGACGCACTTTAAGTTTATTTGCCTTAGATTTATTTTAGCCTTGCCTTAGTTTAAGATTTTGTTTTAGTTGCGTTCTAAGTTTGCCTTAGTTAGTTTTAAGTTTGCGTTATTTACATTTAGTGCCCTTTAATTTTAGTCACGCTTTTAAATACTCACCATTTACTTTAAATTAGATTTAGACTTAAATTACCCGCCTTTTACTTTTAAGTTTTGCACTTTTATTTTAAAAACACCCAAAATATTTGTTTCACCAAGAACGACAGAGTCACACATAGAACCTAGATCAATTCGTTAAGATACCGAGAACAACAATTGAACCTAGCAAAAAATCTCTTCATTAAAATGGCGCCGCTGCCGGCTCTTTCCGTAAAGATTAACGGTTTTCTGTGAGAGACGCGTTGCTTTTTGGGATCCGTTCACTTGTGAGCGTTACTTTTCTTGCACAAAAAAATCCAAAACTCCAAAAAGATTTTATCTTTATTGTGTATATATATTGTCTTTGTGTTTGGTTTCTTTTTCTTTTGCATTTTCAGGTGTATGCGTACTAGATATTCTAATTATCAAGAGCCCGAGACTCGAGAAGATTTAAGTATGTCAGGTGTTAACAACAACAATAATCCACCACACCTCAACAATAACAACAATGTTCTTCCACAGCCCGATCTTCGGACAATGGAGGAGCTTTGTCAACCTACCATGTTTGGACGAGGAGGACCGATTGCGCCGATGCAAATCACGGCTCCAGAGTTTTCGTTGAAGCACCACATGATTCAGAAAGTGCAAACAAATCCTTTTAGAGGAATGCCTGATGATGATGCCAACAAACACCTCGACAAGTTCATTAAAATCACCCAAAGCATGAAGTTGCCCGGTGCCACAATGGATGTTCTACGCCTTCACTTCTTTCAACATACTTTATCACATCACGCCGAGAAATGGTTTGATCGTCTTCCAAAGAATTCTATTCACACTTGGGATGACATGACTCAACGCTTTTTGTCGCGCTACTTTCCACCATCCATGGTCACGAGCCTTCGCAATCAAATCAACGGTTTCATGCAAGAACCCGATGAATCTCTTTTTGATGCTTGGGAAAGATATAATGTCTTGATTGATCGTTGTCCAAACCACAACATGCTCCCTGTGACCTTAATTGATACTTTCTACAACGGTTTGACTTTTCGAGATCGTGATACGATTAATGCAGCCGCCGGTGGCACATTTATGAAAAGGAGATCGAGGAGTGTAGAGAGCTAATTGAGAACATGACTACTCACCACAAAAAATGAGATTCCTCCGCTTCTTCAAGGAAGAACCCGAGAGTCAATGTCTCTTCTACTTCAGCAAACCCTGATATGACCGAACTCACCCGCATGATGACTGAAATGAGCAAAAGTATCTTGCTTCTCGCTTCAAACCAACAAAAACAACAAGTTAAAGCGGTTGCACCTTCTTGTGAAACATGTGGCGGTCCTCACTCATACACCGATTGTCATTCTACACAAGGAAATCCAGAAAATGTGTATGCAGCTTATGGTAATTATTCACCGGAAAATTACCAAGCTCGACCTCAAGGGGATAGAAATTTATTGAGTTACCGATCCAACAATTACCTTTCACCCGTTTTTTCTCCTCAAAACCAAAACCCCGCCAACAACTACAATAGAAGCAACCAAATCCCACCAAGAGCTTCTAATCCTTATCACCCACCCGCCCAACAAGACCCACCCATTAACCCCGATGTTGAAGCCATCATGAGAACCCAAGGTGAGCAAATCAAGAATCTACAGAGCCAAATTATCAATCTTAAAGGAGATATCACCAAGCAAGGAAATGAGATAAGATCCGAGCTACGAGATAATATTCAATCCTCCTTCATCACTCAAACGAATGATATTAAGAATATGCTGGCTAGTTTCTTGCCCACAGCTCAACCTTCTACTTCAAGTTCTCTACCTTCAAACACCGTCACCAATCCGCGAGCAAATGTCAGTGCTATTACTACCCGTAGTGGAATTACCATTGTCGATCCACCGATCCCACCCCCATCATCTACACCTCCTCCACCACCATTTATCCCTACTCCTTCTACACTTAGTATTAGTACACCATTACCGTCTCCGCCTCGTCATGACGATGTATCTAGGAAGGACCCTTCAACATCTCAACCTTTACCTACACCTACACCTTCACCACCCAAACCCAATATCCCTTATCCTTCTCGTTTAGGCAAGACCAAAATGCTAACCAAGGATGACTCTCAAGTGTCGAGCTATGTGAAGATTCTCTCTCAAATGAACATCAACATTAGCCTTGTTGAAGCACTTCTCCACATGCCGAAATTTGTGAAAGCATTCAAGGAATTGCTTAGCAAGAAGGAGAAGTTGATTGAGCTCGCCAACACACGCTTAAATGAAAACTGCTCTGCAGTTATTCTTAAAGAACTTCCGGAAAAGCTTGGAGATCCCGGTCGTTTTGTGTTGCCTTGCATTTTTAACAAAACTGAAGAATTTACTGCCCTTGCTGATCTCGGGGCTAGTATTAATCTTATGCCTTTGAGTGTTTGGAGAACACTATCATTACCCGACCTCACTCCAACGAAGATGACTCTGGAACTTGCAAATCGCACTCTCGCTTACCCCGTTGGTATTGCCGAAGACGTGTTCATTAAAGTTGGCACATTTACTTTCCCGGTCGACTTTGTCGTTGTTGATTATGAAATGGACCCTCGTATTCCTTTAATACTTGGTCGGCCATTCTTGAGAACCGGACGAGCTCTTGTCGATGTTGCCGAAGGTGAGTTAATCTTAAGAGTCGGGAATGATTCACAAGTTTTTAAAATGGGGAAGCTTACAAGCAAATCCTATGGACGAGAATCAGTGAATATGATTAATGTGCTCGATGATTTTGTCATCTACAACAATCCGCTATTCGACTCTTGCATTGATAATCCACTCTTTCATTATGATGTGGATGATTCTCTCTCCAATTTGGAACCTTCTCCCATATATGATTCTCCACCGATCTTTGATGCTTATGATGATGATTCTAGCTCAGATTCGGATGATTATGATGACCTTACTTCCGAGTATCCCGATCTGCCCACATACGATGATTTTGATGAGGCTGATACTCTTTTGAGCGATTCTTCACATGATGAATATCCTCCGCCATCACTGTAACACCCCCAACTTTATAAGGTAGCGGAATATCAACATTGGGCGTTACTTCATAGCACATCACACACAGTCATAGAAAATGACCTCAAAAGAGACGTTTTATAAAATAAACCATTCGATAATTTTATTAAATCAGAGTTAACTAAAAAGAGGTCCCACCAATTTATACAAACCTTAAGAAATAATAAAGATTTGTCAAATGTATCGAATGGAAATTGTTTGTTTTGCCTTTACTTAACCTACGCGGCTCCAAGCTCCAGCTGCTCTTAAACCTACACACCTGAGAATACATGCTAACATGTCAACACAACGGTTGAGTGAATTCATAGGTTTTTAAATAAACAATCATGGGTTTTTAAATAAACCATAAAGCTTTTGAACACAAGAATCTCATCCATTGGCGATATTGCAACACATACAATACCTATATTCCACACTATTATGCTAAGCTCATGACACCGATGCCTTAATCAATAAATTTGCCCTAGTCAGGTATCATGCCAAATACCCCATACCTCACGTACAACACACCCAGCTGAGCCTCCAACTCACAGGTGCGACCTGCCTGGGTGGGGGTCATCATTCCCAATGGATCCATTCGTCTGTACGAGCGCCTACCCATCATAGGTAGTTAACGGTTCACGATTTATAGGGACTTTTCACTGGCAATAAGCAACTTAGCCTTAGTAATAGTGGCTCATTACCTATACAATCAACGCTTGTGTTCATTTTCCAAAAGCATTCAATCAAACGTCTTTACGTTTATTAACAACAGCTTGTATTCGTTCAAAGCATATATTCCAACAACGAATGTCTATTCATAATCATGTATTATTTCAAAAGGATACAACACGTGCTTATTTACCAAGAGCATGTATTCCCCCTCGCGGGTTTATAAACACATATAAAGCAGTAAAAGTGAGGCTATGAACTCACCTGATATAGCTATTACACGTAGATCAAGGAACAAACGTTCAATAGTCGATACATGACTTCATGTGATATCAATAGCTCATTGATCGAGAACGGGATGCACAACGGTCGACATACAACCGAACGAGACCTATAATGACGAGATGCGTCTTAGGCTCGAGACCATACATATGTCATATATATAAGTAAATAGTTCACTTTAATAAGTTTGGACATTGTATATGTTTTATAAAACTTTTCATAAGACTTTTGATGGCAATCTACCATGTATTATCCCATTATAACCATTAAGCCCAATAAGGCCCACTAAGGCCGATTAACAAGTTCATGTGACTAAAGTTCATTTCAAACTCAGTATTGATCTTGAAATACATAATTTATCTCAGGTCAAATATTGGCCCAATAGACATTATAAGTGTAAGTTGGGCTTTTGTGGCCCAAATCCACTTTATATGCATTACGGGTTTTAAAACGCCTCATAACGATGTCAACTTAATGTCCACGATGGTCGGGTCTCGGGTATTCCAGTTATCAATAAATTAACAAGTCTATATTTACTAAAAATCGGCTCATACCATTTCGGTGTTTATAAAAATCATCATGTTTTACGTTCATTAAATATAACCCAATTCTTACAATTTACCCGACATGTCTTGCTAAATAGATCATATCGCCTGAACCGTAAATCATCTAGGCGAGCTATTTATATCAAAATTATTATAAACTTATATACTTTACTGAATATAAGTTTAATTACCCCTAAAATATACTTATCATAGCTCAATTGCTCATTTTCTCACTTAGAAGAGTTGGCTGTTTTTCGCAGCCAACTTCTGTTTCACCGTTTTGGCCTCCATTTCCAAACCGTTTATCTGTAGAAAACTATCCGATTGATTCTAGTTCTACATATGTTTAGCTACAACTTTTAGTTTTACATGTTTAGGGGTCATTATACAAATATTTGGATTTTTCAGTCCGTTTATACAGCATGTTCAGAATCGGTACTTTTTACTGTTTTGACCATATCTAATTCATCGGGTATCGTCACAAGGCGGGCCACCCGGCCAAATCACCACAAAACATATGCCTACAACTCTATATTATTTTAAAAGGTCCAAAAACTACTGAGTTCCCAGAAGGTTCACGTTTTTCAACTGATCATAATTTACCACTTTACTAGTTCATCCATTGGGCTTGTTTATCATCCTTTCCAAACATCAATACAATATACAATGTCCAAGACTTCTCAAATAAGTTATTACATCAATGATCCCAGTATATAAATAATAATTATATATTTATAAAAATCATATTCAAATGAATTATGAGAAAAAGATAATCAAATGATCCTTACAAATGATTTTGAAGAAATCATCACAACAACAAACCAACCTCAAATGTCCTTTACTCAATCCCATAAATTTAACCAACCAATGATCTTTACCCAAGATTTAAAAACTCATAAATATCTCTATTAATTCAGCCTCAAAGTACTTCCATGATGTATAAGATTCTTGCACCAACTTGATTTGAAGAGGATTCAATATATATAAGACTTATACTAGTATTAAACCTTGACTAGTGTATCAAATATTTGTAGGATAAATTTTTATGAGATCAATGTTTAAAGGTGGAGTTTGCTCGGCAATATGGGGCTGCTCAAGAGAGATTTACTATTTTTTTTTTGTTGAAATGGGAATGTTGCAAAGAAATGGTTTATATATGATTTAAGAAATACATACATGTGTCCTAATGATGGTGAGGTTAAACAATATGGTGGACACGTACACCATGTTGTATCCGTCCATTGTGATAATAAAAGGAATGAGTTATTTGAAACTTGTCCCGCAATTTGTTAAAACGGGTATTATCGAAGTCTGATATTTTAAAAGTTACGCGATTTAAAAGATACGCTATAAACCACGAAAAATAAACGCTCGATATAAAATAAAAACGTCGACATTCGGAGAACATTAATATTTCGATAAATAAATGAGGCTTATTATTTAAAATAGGTTAACGCGTTATATAAACGAATGACGCCTATAGGCTTAATGTAAATTACAAACAATGCTCGTTAAACAAAAAATTAAAACGACGACAATAGAAAATATTTCTATGTCATAATAAAAATGGTCACAGTTGATGACGGACATAAACTTTTCCTATAAATAATAAATAACACGTATTCGATACTTTAAAGCCTTAACCTTGCCAGTTAGCCGATAATTAAATATTATTCGTAGAACGAACATGACAAATAAAAGTCAGGTAATAAATAATGGTTCGAATATTAGAAATAAGATTAAAGCTCGGTCTAAATATTGATTTTAACGTTCGGGTTACTACAATCACTCGATCCTACTTTGGACGATTACTCTTTTGAGGAAGACTTCTCTACGTTTCTCAACACTTACTTCCCTCATGAGAGTGATGCACCTCCTTTGGACTTTGAAGATTATCGTCTTGATCCTACTTTGGATTTGAAGAAAATTCTTTCAAAGGAGAAGAAACTGGTCGACACCAATATCCACAGCACGTATGAGTTAACACCTCTTTGTCCCCCTTCTGAGGACGAGGTTGTGCTTCTTCGCGGATCATCTTCACACTCTGCTGAGCCGGAGTGCTATTTTCCCTTAAAGGAAAAGGTGTTCGACCCCGGTATCGATATTCTGCAGCCATCTCAGTATCCACCTGATGCAATAAAAGGAAATATCTTTGGAACTTATGGAAATCTGCTTGCACCACTTCACCCTTGCTTCCACCGTGCTCCATTGTAACACCCCCAACTTTATAAGGCAGCAGAATATCAACATTGGGCGTTACTTCATAGCACATCACACACAGTCATAGAAAACGACCTCAAAAGAGACGTTTTATAAAATAAACCATTCGATAATTTTATTAAATCAGAGTTAACTAAAAAGAGGTCCCACCAATTTATACAAACCTTAAGAAATAATAAAGATTTGTCAAATGTATCGAATGGAAATTTTTTGTTTTGCCTTTACTTAACCTGCGCGGCTCCAAGCTCCAGCTGCTCTTAAACCTACACACCTGAGAATACATGCTAACATGTCAACACAACGGTTGAGTGAATTCATAGGTTTTTAAATAAACAATCATGGGTTTTTAAATAAACCATAAAGCTTTTGAACACAAGAATCTCATCCATTGGTGATATTGCAACACATACAATACCTATATTCCATACTATTATGCTAAGCTCATGACACCGATGCCTTAATCAATAAATTTGCCCTAGTCAGGTATCTTGCCAAATACCCCATACCTCACGTACAACACACCCAGCTGAGCCTCCAACTCACAGGTGCGACCTGCCTGGGTGGGGGTCATCATTCCCAATGGATCCATTCGTCTGTACGAGCGCCTACCCATCATAGGTAGTTAACGATTCACGATTTATAGGGACTTTTCACTGGCAATAAGCAACTTAGCCTTACTAATAGTGGCTCATTACCTATACAATCAACGCTTGTGTTCATTTTCCAAAAGCATTCAATCAAACGTCTTTACGTTTATTAACAAAAGCTTGTATTCGTTCAAAGCATATATTCCAACAACGAATGTCTATTCACAATCATGTATTATTTCAAAAGGATACAACACGTGCTTATTTACCAAGAGCATGTATTCCCCCTCGCGGGTTTATAAACACATATAAATCAGTAAAAGTGAGGCTATGAACTCACCTGATATAGCTATTACACGTAGATCAAGGAACAAACGTTCAATA
Source organism: Glebionis coronaria (assembly GCA_025667525.1). Taxonomy (NCBI): domain Eukaryota; kingdom Viridiplantae; phylum Streptophyta; class Magnoliopsida; order Asterales; family Asteraceae; genus Glebionis; species Glebionis coronaria. Next base: position 184,218,093 of record CM046876.1, read on the forward strand.
GTCGATACATGACTTCATGTGATATCAATACCCCATACCTCACGTACAACACACCCAGCTGAGCCTCCAACTCACAGGTGTGACCTGCCTGGGTGGGGGTCATCATTCCCAATGGATCCATTCGTCTGTACGAGCGCCTACCCATCATAGGTAGTTAACGGTTCACGATATATAGGGACTTTTCACTGGCAATAAGCAACTTAGCCTTACTAATAGTGGCTCATTACCTATACAATCAACGCTTGTGTTCATTTTCCAAAACCATTCAATCAAACGTCTTTATGTTTATTAACAGCAGTTTGTATTCGTTCAAAGCATATATTCCAACAACGAATATTTATTCACAATCATGTATCCTTTCCAAAGCATATATATAAACACATATGTTTATTTACCAAGAGCATGTATTCCCCCTCGCGGGTTTATAAACACATAAAAAGCAGTAAAAGCGAGGCTATGAACTCACCTGATATAGCTATTAAAAGTAGATCAAGGAACAAACGTCCAATAGTAGATACACTACTTCACGAGATATCAATCGCTCATTGATCGAGAACGAGATGCCCAACGATCGACAGATAATCGAACGAGACCTAATATAACAAGACGCGTCTTAGGCTCGAGACTATACATAAGTCATATATATATTTAAATAGTTCACTTTAGTAAGGACACGTGGACGATATCTGCTTCAATCTAATCGACGTGATCACCGATGTTTTTGAATTGATTGTCGCATTGGAAATTTTCAAATGCACCCACTTCTTTCGACTTATCACTTGTCATATGAACTTTTTCGAACATATATCAATCGTCACATGCTTGATAAGCTAGTAGTAATGTACCTTGAAGCACTTTCAAAAATTGACGGCTTGTTAATTTTTCGCTTACAATGGCTTCTCCTTCGAGTTATGTATTATTCTTTACTTATAAGGGTTAAACCTATATTTAAAATGTTCAGTCATTTGTGCCCATTATGTATACCCATGCCTTCAAATTTTGTTCATCCAACCTACATTAGAAAGCTCAGCGACGACTTGTCTATCTCTCACATCTTCTCCCTTTAACCAAAGACTATTCAGACGAATTAAGCGCTGGGACATCGCTTCCTAAAGGGGTAGATGATGTAGTAACCCGAACGTTAAAATCAATATTTAGACCGAGCTTTAATCTTATTTCTAATATTCGAACCATTATTTATTACCTGACTTTTATTTGTCATGTTCGTTCTACGAATAATATTTAATTATCGGCTAACTGGCAAGGTTAAGGCTTTAAAGTATCGAATACGTGTTATTTATTATTTATAGGAAAAGTTTATGTCCGTCATCAACTGTGACCATTTTTATTATGACACAGAAATATTTTCTATTGTCGTCGTTTTAATTTTTTGTTTAACGAGCATTGTTTGTAATTTACATTAAGCCTATAGGCGTCATTCGTTTATATAACGCGTTAACCTATTTTAAATAATAAGCCTCATTTATTTATCGAAATATTAATGTTCTCCGAATGTCGACGTTTTTATTTTATATCGAGCGTTTATTTTTCGTGGTTTATAGCGTATCTTTTAAATCGCGTAACTTTTAAAATATCAGACTTCGATAATACCCGTTTTAACAAATTGCGGGACAAGTTTCAAATAACTCATTCCTTTTATTATCACAATGGACGGATACAACATGGTGTACGTGTCCACCATCTTGTTTAACCTCACCAACATTAGGACACATGTATGTATTTCTTAAATCATATATAAACCATTTCTTTTGCAACATTCCCATTTCAACAAAAAAAAATAGTAAATCTCTCTTGAGCAGCCCCATATTGCCGAGCAAACTCCACCTTTAAACATTGATCTCATAAAAATTTATCCTACAAATATTTGATACACTAGTCAAGGTTTAATACTAGTATAAGTCTTATATATATTGAATCCTCTTCAAATCAAGTTGGTGCAAGAATCTTATACATCATGGAAGTACTTTGAGGCTGAATTAATAGAGATATTTATGAGTTTTTAAATCTTGGGTAAAGATCATTGGTTGGTTAAATTTATGGGATTGAGTAAAGGACATTTGAGGTTGGTTTGTTGTTGTGATGATTTCTTCAAAATCATTTGTAAGGATCATTTGATTATCTTTTTCTCATAATTCATTTGAATATGATTTTTATAAATATATAATTATTATTTATATACTGGGATCATTGATGTAATAACTTATTTGAGAAGTCTTGGACATTGTATATTGTATTGATGTTTGGAAAGGATGATAAACAAGCCCAATGGATGAACTAGTAAAGTGGTAAATTATGATCAGTTGAAAAACGTGAACCTTCTGGGAACTCAGTAGTTTTTGGACCTTTTAAAATAATATAGAGTTGTAGGCATATGTTTTGTGGTGATTTGGCCGGGTGGCCCGCCTTGTGACGATACCCGATGAATTAGATATGGTCAAAACAGTAAAAAGTGCCGATTCTGAACATGCTGTATAAACGGACTGAAAAATCCAAATATTTGTATAATGACCCCTAAACATGTAAAACTAAAAGTTGTAGCTAAACATATTTAGAACTAGAATCAATCGGATAGTTTTCTACAGATAAACGGTTTGGAAATGGCGGCCAAAACGGTGAAACAGAAGTTGGCTGCGAAAAACAGCCAACTCTTCTAAGTGAGAAAATGAGCAATTGAGCTATGATAAGTATATTTTAGGGGTAATTAAACTTATATTCAGTAAAGTATATAAGTTTATAATAATTTTGATATAAATAGCTCGCCTAGATGATTTACGGTTCAGGCGATATGATCTATTTAGCAAGACATGTCGGGTAAATTGTAAGAATTGGGTTATATTTAATGAACGTAAAACGTGATGATTTTTATAAACACCGAAATGGTATGAGCCGATTTTTAGTAAATATAGACTTGTTAATTTATTGATAACTGGAATACCCGAGACCCGACCATCGTGGACATTAAGTTGACATCGTTATGAGGCGTTTTAGAACCCGTAATGCATATAAAGTAGATTTGGGCCACAAAAGCCCAACTTACACTTATAATGTCTATTGGGCCAATATTTGACCTGAGATAAATTATGTATTTCAAGATCAATACTGAGTTTGAAATGAACTTTAGTCACATGAACTTGTTAATGGGCCTTAGTGGGCCTTATTGGGCTTAATGGTTATAATGGGATAATACATGGTAGATTGCCATCAAAAGTCTTATGAAAAGTTTTATAAAACATATACAATGTCCAAACTTATTAAAGTGAACTATTTACTTATATATATGACATATGTATGGTATCGAGCCTAAGACGCATCTCGTCATTATAGGTCTCGTTCGGTTATATGTCGACCGTTGTGCATCCCGTTCTCGATCAATGAGCGATTGATCGAGAACGGGATGCACAACGGTCGACATATAACCGAACGAGACCTATAATGACGAGATGCGTCTTAGGCTCGAGACCATACATATGTCATATATATAAGTAAATAGTTCACTTTAATAAGTTTGGACATTGTATATGTTTTATAAAACTTTTCATAAGACTTTTGATGGCAATCTATCATGTATTATCCCATTATAACCATTAAGCCCAATAAGGCCCACTAAGGCCCATTAACAAGTTCATGTGACTAAAGTTCATTTCAAACTCAGTATTGATCTTGAAATACATAATTTATCTCAGGTCAAATATTGGCCCAATAGACATTATAAGTGTAAGTTGGGCTTTTGTGGCCCAAATCCACTTTATATGCATTACGGGTTCTAAAACGCCTCATAACGATGTCAACTTAATGTCCACGATGGTCGGGTCTCGGGTATTCCAGTTATCAATAAATTAACAAGTCTATATTTACTAAAAATCGGCTCATACCATTTCGGTGTTTATAAAAATCATCACGTTTTACGTTCATTAAATATAACCCAATTCTTACAATTTACCCGACATGTCTTGCTAAATAGATCATATCGCCTGAACCGTAAATCATCTAGGCGAGCTATTTATATCAAAATTATTATAAACTTATATACTTTACTGAATATAAGTTTAATTACCCCTAAAATATACTTATCATAGCTCAATTGCTCATTTTCTCACTTAGAAGAGTTGGCTGTTTTTCGCAGCCAACTTCTGTTTCACCGTTTTGGCCGCCATTTCCAAACCGTTTATCTGTAGAAAACTATCCGATTGATTCTAGTTCTACATATGTTTAGCTACAACTTTTAGTTTTACATGTTTAGGGGTCATTATACAAATATTTGGATTTTTCAGTCCGTTTATACATCATGTTCAGAATCGGCACTTTTTACTGTTTTGACCATATCTAATTCATCGGGTATCGTCACAAGGCGGGCCACCCGGCCAAATCACCACAAAACATATGCCTACAACTATATATCATTTTAAAAGGTCCAAAAACTACTGAGTTCTCAGAAGGTTCATGTTTTTCAACTGATCATAATTTACCACTTTACTAGTTCATCCATTGGGCTTGTTTATCATCCTTTCCAAACATCAATACAATATACAATGTCCAAGACTTCTCAAATAAGTTATTACATCAATGATCCCAGTATATAAATAATAATTATATATTTATAAAAATCATATTCAAATGAATTATGAGAAAAAGATAATCAAATGATCCTTACAAATGATTTTGAACAAATCATCACAACAACAAACCAACCTCAAATGTCCTTTACTCAATCCCATAAATTTAACCAACCAATGATCTTTACCCAAGATTTAAAAACTCATAAATATCTCTATTAATTCAGCCTCAAAGTACTTCCATGATGTATAAGATTCTTGCACCAACTTGATTTGAAGAGGATTCAATATATATAAGACTTATACTAGTATTAAACCTTGACTAGTGTATCAAATATTTGTAGGATAAATTTTTATGAGATCAATGTTTAAAGGTGGAGTTTGCTCGGCAATATGGGGCTGCTCAAGAGAGATTTACTATTTTTTTTTGTTGAAATGGGAATGTTGCAAAAGAAATGGTTTATATATGATTTAAGAAATACATACATGTGTCCTAATGATGGTGAGGTTAAACAATATGGTGGACACGTATACCATGTTGTATCCGTCCATTGTGATAATAAAAGGAATGAGTTATTTGAAACTTGTCCCGCAATTTGTTAAAACGGGTATTATCGAAGTCTGATATTTTAAAAGTTACGCGATTTAAAAGATACGCTATAAACCACGAAAAATAAACGCTCGATATAAAATAAAAATGTCGACATTCGGAGAACATTAATATTTCGATAAATAAATGAGGCTTATTATTTAAAATAGTTTAACGCGTTATATAAACGAATGACGCCTATAGGCTTAATGTAAATTACAAACAATGCTCGTTAAACAAAAAATTAAAACGACGACAATAGAAAATATTTTTATGTCATAATAAACATGGTCACAGTTGATGACGGACATAAACTTTTCCTATAAATAATAAATAACACGTATTCGATACTTTAAAGCCTTAACCTTGCCAGTTAGCCGATAATTAAATATTATTCGTAGAACGAACATGACAAATAAAAGTCAGGTAATAAATAATGGTTCGAATATTAGAAATAAGATTAAAGCTCGGTCTAAATATTGATTTTAACGTTCGGGTTACTACATCCATCGCTGCTTAAGGGAACCTTGCCTACTCTTCTTTGGCTTGCCTTGTTCTCCTTAAGCTTGTGCTATTTTGTTGGAAATACGTTTTACGCATTTAGAAAGTCTCGGTCACTCCAACAATGTAGTTATAGGCTCGTAGTTATGTTTAGTTTCATTTATTAAATAGCCCGACCCATGAGCATGTTCATGGGCCGGAAGCCCAAGTCCATTAAGGACTTGGGGTATTTAAACCTCTTTCCACCATGGAAAGAGGTGTTGGTTGTTTATTTCTTTCATTTCAATATACAAGTTTCTTTCACTTCTCTCTCTAACTTTCTCTCTCTAGAAAAACATCAACCCCTTGTTTCACAAAGATTATCATTGTTCTACAATTGGTATCAAGAGCATGGGATGAGATATAGGTTTGTTTTGGTGTTGCGTATTATTTTCTAAACAATTTGTAGAGTATAGGTTTGTTTTTGCCGAAATCTTCAAAAAAATTTTGTGTTTGATCGTAGTTTAAAGTAGTGTAACATAGGGATTCGTGCTTAAAAGTGATCTTGGTATCTTGGTTTTCGTTAAAACATCATCTTTCTTGGATCAAAAGTGCAAAAAAGTCGTGTGTTCTTCATTCCGAAATTCAAGCAGAAACCTCCATCGGAAAGTACAAGTGAAACGTGGGATTCCATCGCAATAACCATTACCATCGGAAAGGGTTTGGTTCTACATTGCGATAGTTTGATTTCATTACTTATTCCGATCTGGACATTCTGATCGTACTTTGCGATCTAGGATTCCGACGAGTATAAGGAAGGTTTTTAAGTCGTTACTCTCCTTAAATTTTGTCAGCTACTTTGCGATCTGAACATTCCGATCTGAATCATTCCGATAGGCTTTGCGATCTGAGCATTCCGATAGACTTTGCGATCTGAGCATTTCGACAACTTTGCATTGCGATCTAGGCATTCCGATACCATCATCATTCCGACAAGGTTACATTGCGATATGAGCATTACGATCTGAATCATTCCGACATCACTTTGCGATCTGAATCATTTCGATAGCTTTGCATTACGATCTAAGCATTCCGATAGTAAGATTTTCCGATCAGGGTATTCCTACAGAAGGAACATTGCGACAGAACTTGTTTTAGATACTTAGTGGATTTTCTTCTATTTGGCATTTAATTTGGTAATTTGGAAAAGTTCAAAAGCAAACACTACAACAAGATAACAATATCTTTTAGTTAACAACACAAAAAGCTCATAACCTTATTTCATTGTTCGATCATCTTTGATAATCTTTTTTCAAGGGATCACAAAATGAATTCACATTCATTTATGCCAACTATGACTTCACTCACCGATATATCGATCATTTCGGGTACCGATACTCGTCCGCCTTTGCTCATCAAAGATCTATTTGAAGCATGGCAAGGCCGTATGAGAACATATATCATGGGCAAACAAAATGGTCGACTTATGCTTCAATCAATTGATAAAGGACCATTAGATTGGGGAGAGGTTACCATCAATAATGTGACAAGACCAAGGGAGTATCATGAGTTAACCGATGCCAATAAAATCATTGCAGATGCCGATGAAAGGGCTGTTCAGACAATTCTTCAAGCCCTTCCGCCCGATATCTTTCGAATGGTGAGTGAACATACAGTAGCAAAGAATCTTTGGGATCGACTTACGGTTTTGCTACAACGGACATCTCTCACAAAGCAAGAACGAGAGTGTCAACTGTATGATTTGTTTGATAGATTCTCATACATTCCAGGGGAGACACTTCATGATTTTTATTGGCGTTTTACCACTTTGATGAATGACATGAATGTCTATAATCTAAGAATTGAACAGTTTCAGTTAAACACCAAGTTTTTGAACACACTACCCCCTGAATGGAGTCAATATGTGACTGATGTCAAAATGATTCGTGATCTACATAAGTCCAATTTAGATCAACTCTATGCTTTCTTACAACAACATGAGAAGCATGTGATCCAAAACCGAATTTCTCAAGGACCTTATCATGAACCAATTGAATTATTGGCAAACCATCCTACACAGTCATACCACAACTCTCAGCTTGCTTTAGGACACAAATCTTCATATCAACCTGTGTATCAAACACCAAGCTTTCCACAGTACTCGATTCTGCCACCGCCGCCAACATCTTATCACCAACCAGCAACATCATCATCACAAGGAGATTCACACCCATCACCTTATGCTTCACACCAGTATTCACCGTATCAACCTCCCACCAACCTTGCTAGTACCTATCCACAACTCGAGGCTCCTCAACCTCATTACTCATATCAAGTAAGTGCTCAAACCAATCAGTTTGTTGCTCAACCAGCATCAGCATTGTACTGTGAAGATGACATCCCTGTCCCTGAATTTAGACAAGGAGATAGCACTACTGAAATCCTTGCTCTGATGTCTGCATATTTAAGTCAAACTTTGAACAAACGAGGTTACCGAGGTTCAGCAACAACTAACAATCAGTTAAGGAACTCGTCTAACTCTCGACAACAGGCAACAATTCAGGACGGAAGAGTCATGGTGCAACCACTTCAAGGGAGATCAAATTCGTCTACTGCTGGTGCACGTTCATCCAATACTACTGCTACAAGGGCTAACAGTACTGGTAAAATGAAGGTGGTTATTTGCTACAACTGCAAAGGGGAAGGGCACATGGCCCGAGAATGCAAGCAGCCTAAGAGGAGAAGGGACGACACATGGTTTAAGGAGAAGATTTACCTGGTGAATGCTCAAGCCCAAGGTCGTGAGCTTGATGAAGAAGAATTGGCATTCCTTGCAGATCCGGGAGTTGCGGAAACTGATGGTCTCACAACAGTCATCACCAACAATGTTGCATATCAATGTGATGATTTGGATGCATATGACTCTGATTGTGATGATCTTAACACCGCCAAAGCAGCTCTTATGGAAAACCTTTCACTCTATGGAACTGATACCATTTCTGAGGTACCAAATACTGCTACAGATACTAGCATTTTACCTTATCAAGTTGAGCAAATGTCTGAGTATTCGGAACAGCCTCCGGTGGTTAGTAACTCAATTGACGAGACAAACAATGATAGCAATAACATTGCAAGTCCTCAGACTTTGAGTGAACCACAACCGGGAGCTCTTACGACTATTAATTCGTGTGCTCAACCTGATTTGGTTAGGATCTCGGCATCTTTGCTTAGCAGAATGAATAGTACGATCCTTGAAACCCTGAATGCTAATCAGACTTTATCTGCCGAGCTTGCTTTGCATAAGGATAAGGTTAAAACCTTGGGAATGACTCCTGTGTCCACTACCTTAACCAATCCTGAATTTGATAGGTTTAGGAAAGTTCAAATGGACAATCTGCTAGAAACTGAAAGTTTAAGAGCAAATCTTTCGAATGAGCTTAAAGAAAAAGAGTCAGTCGTTACTAATTTTCAACAACTTTAAACGGATTTTGAAATTCTTGAGTCCAAACAGCTTGAAGTGGAAATTAAGACGTCTGAAAGAATAAAAGAAACGGAAATTAAGCTTTTAAAACAATATGCTGCTTCACATCTAGTACACTTGTTTCATGCATCATTTAAAGAGTTCAATCTATCGCGTCTTATAGACTTACCACCTAACCCAGGGTATGCAAAGCAAGCGCTTAACCACAACCCACGACTTTATGATGCAACAAAGTTAGGATTGGTATTAGATCCGATAGTGTTCTCAAGTGACTCTATGACACCATATGATGAAAAGCAGTTAAAATTACTTTCTACATATCCTGAATATGATTATGCTTCAATGAATGCAAAAAATTCCACAATAGATCTTAGAATTCGTTTTAATATGAAAAAGAGAACTCTTCAAAAATCCACTTTCATGCCGACTAGAGAATGCCTTAGTATAATTCCTACACTTGTCAACTCGGACAAACCAAAGGAAATTCCTAAGAATCTTCCCCCGGTTAGTACGGTAAAGCTCAGCTTGGAAGAGATTGGGAAATACCTTACCGTTTTTGACAAGGTCATCTTGGAATGTACGACTTCAACGGCTCAAACCGCTGGAGAATGGGCGTTCGAACACATGAAAACGGTGTTTGAAGAAGCGATCGTTCCGTTTGTGGACCATATTAAACAAGGAGTGTATGATCTAGCGTGTAATTTAAGCTTTGAAATTGGTGAAGTTCAAAAAGTTTTCAATAAAATGGATGATGCTTATGAACAACACTTAATTGAAAAGGAAAAGATTTTATCAGAATATGACCGCTTTTTAGAACATATGGTGTCTCTCGAAGTGATGCAAGTTGTCACTTTTGAATATACTCATGAAATTTCATCTACTATGAATATTTGTGATGATGTGCATGAATCTGTGAATACTGTTGAAAATGTGAATACTGTAGAAAATCATTCTTGTCATGAATCCAACGCTGAATTTTTAAAGATTCAAGATTCGTATAATACACTTTCAAAAAGTTTTAACGAGCTTCAACAACATTCTATATCTCTTGAAATTGAGAATCAATCTAAAAATGAAACTCTTTCAAAACTAAATGATGGTGGAAACTCCGTTGAGACAAGTGACAAGATGATTCAGATGGTCCAGAATTTAGAAGAAGAGATGATGAGACTTAAGAGAGAATTACTAGAAACAAAAACGGAACTAGAGGCTTCAGAAACTAAGAATCATGTCCTAGAAAATAGAATTAATTCTATACTAGGAGAGCGTGAACAAGTAAGGCAGGGAGACTCACAAATTTCTGGTTCAATAGAAGAACACCTCGCGTTTAATGCGACAGAGCAAAAGTCTTTAATTGACAAACTGAACAAGAAATGTGAGGAAACCTCTGACCTAAAAATTCAGCTCATAGACAAAAACATGGTTTTGGCCGAGTTAAAGGAGACACTTTTTCTCACCCGACAAGAAGTTGTTAATAAGTTAGCTACCAACTCTGCACCGTCCTCTAGTGCTCCAACAACCAATTCAATAGTGCTTTATAAGAACCCGCTCCATAAGAAAAACCCGGTTACCTACGATGATTATATGAGGAATGCAACTAAGCATGTAGATCTTGTTAGGGATATTTTAGATGATTTGTATGCGTTAGATCCCTCAAGCAGTTACTACTATTCAGCTCATGAACATATTAAGCGTGTTCAATATTGCTTAGCATATTTGCAATACATAGGAAAACCGGGTTCTGCACTACTCACTAATCGACCCATTGCTGTAACTCCATTCAATAAGACCCCAGGAGCAAAACCGTCATTGGCACCATCAAGCAAGGCTAAGTCAAAATCTGTAACTAATGTTCCCTTGGCTTCTACAGGAGTAACTGTGTCCACTAAGGCTAAAGGATCTCAAGACAAGAAATATAGGATCAAGCCTTCCACTAATAGGACTGAGAAGAAGAAAGTAGAAGTGCACCCTAGGAACGTTATTTCAGTTTTAAATAAAAAGAATCATGTAGCTAAGACAAAAGGTCCTCTTTATGAGTGGAAACCTAAGCAAAATGTGAATTCTAATGCGAAATGTTGGAATTGTAATGAATGCATGTTTTCTTAGCGTCGTGATTTATGCCTTGTTGATCACGTGAATGAAATGTATGCTATTAAGCATAATCTTGAATGGATTCCAACACGGAAAAAATTTACCCAAGTTGGGTGGCAATGGAAACCCACTGGTAGGACCTTTACTGCAAATGGAACTAAGTGCCCTTTAACTAGGATCACATCCATGGAAGTTAGGTCTAAGCGTCCTTTAAATAGGAACACTAGCACTAAGAAATGGAAAAAGCGCCCTTTAACTAGGTCTGCCCCCACTACTGTGCCTACCAGTGGTAATGTCCCCAGTCAAAAAGTATCTCAGAATACTAGACAACTAGAATCTAAGCCAACCACTAGTAACAAAATTTGGAAACCTAAAGTTTCATTTGATAGCAAATCTAAGATAACTGTATCTGTACCTGCTAACTTAGAAGAACAATTAGAATCCGATACATCGTCTGTGTTTGGTAATATTTTCAGGTCGTCCAAATTATTCTTTGGTATTTGGACTCGGGGTGCTCCAAACATATGACTGGAGACCACTCAATGCTCAGAAATTTCGTCAGCAAGTTTCTAGGAACGGTTAAATTCGGCAACGACCATATTGCAAAGATTATGGGTTATGGTGAATACCAAATTGGGAATGTAACGATTTCAAGGGTTTACTATGTGGAGGGACTTGGTCACAATCTATTCTCAGTAGGACAATTCTGTGATTCTAACCTTGAAGTGGCCTTTCGACAACATACTTGCTTCATTCACGATCTTGCAGGAAATGATTTGTTAAAGGGTTCTCGAGGGCATAATCTCTATACTTTGTCCATTCAAAACATGATGGTCGCCTCTCCTGTTTGCCTACTCTCCAAAGCATCTAAGACCAAGTCATGGTTGTGGCATCGTCAGTTATCTCATCTTAACTTTGATGCTATTAACCATTTGGCTAGAAACGAACTTGTTCGTGGTCTTCCAAAACTTAAGTTCGACAAGGATCATTTATGTTTCGCGTGTTCATTGGGGAAAAGCACCAAGAAATCTTACAAACCTAAAGCAGAAGACACCAACCAAGAACCACTGTATCTTTTGCACATGGATCTTTGCGGGCCAATGCGTACAGCTAGTGTGAGTGGTAGAAAATACATCCTCGTTATAGTGGATGATTTCTCAAGGTTAACATGGGTAAAGTTTTTAGCATCCAAGGATCAAGCACCAGAGTATATCATTACTTTCTTAAAGATGATCCAAGTACGTCGTAATGCTACTGTTCGCCGCATTCGGACTGATAACGGCACTGAGTTCGTTAATCAGACTCTTCGAAATTATTATGAAAAGGTTGGTATTTCTCATGAAACATCTGTGGCTCGCACTCCACAACAAAATGGTGTCGTTGAAAGACGTAACCGTACACTGATGGAAGTTGCTCGAACTATGTTGATTTATGCGAATGCTCCTTTATTCTTATGGGCAGAAGCAGTGGCAACCTCATGTTATACCCAAAACCGCTCCATCATTCGCAAACGTCATGGTAAAACTCCATATGAGCTACTTCATGGACACAAACCCGATATTTCATATCTTCATGTGTTTGGTGCACTTTGCTATCCAAATACAAATAATGAGAATCTGGGAAAACTTCAACCGAAGGCTGATATTGGAATTTTCATTGGATACTCGCCTGCAAAGAAAGCTTACCGGATTTATAACCGTCGTCTTGGCAAGATTGTAGAAACTTTGGATGTCGATTTTGATGAGCTGACAGCGATGGCTTCTGAGCAGCACAGCTCTGAACCCGCATTACACGAGATGGGAACTGGTACAATCAGTTCTGGTTTAATTCCCAACAATCCTACTTCTCCATCATTTATACCACCAACAAGGTCCGAGTGGGATAAATTATTTCAACCTATGTTTGATGAATTCTTCGATCCACATAGTAATGATTCTCCAGCAACTGCAGCAGTAGCTCCGATTCCCGTAGTTGTTGCTCAAGATAATGGAAATCTATCCGAGGCATCTACTGTTACTCTTGAACAAGATGTCCCATCCCCCACCAATTCTCAAACAACACCTGAATCATCACCCCCACTCGTTCCTAATGATGTTGAAGAGGAACTATATGATCACGATCTGGAATATGCTCACTTACAAGAGCTTCCCTTCTTTGGTTCACATATACCTGAAGACCCTACCGGTGCGTCTACCTCAGAGGAAGCTCCTGTAATCGTTCACTCCCGACAACCACGAATTGAAACTCACAACACTAAATGGAAAAAGGATCACCCAATCCGCAATATCATTGGTCACATCGATCGACCAGTCTTAACACGCCATCAACTTCAAGAACATGCATTATATTGCTATTTTGATGCATTTCTTTCAGACACTGAACCTAAAAACTGGCAACAAGCTATGACCAAATCATCATGGATTGAAGCCATGCAAGAGGAACTTAATGAATTCCAACGTCTTGAAGTGTGGGAATTAGTTTCGTTACCCAGTAACGTTGAAATCTTGACACTGTTGTGGGTATACAAGGTTAAGCTCGATGAGTTAGGTAGTGTGCTGAAAAACAAAGCTAGACTGGTTGCTAGAGGTTACAAACAAGCTTTGGGTATCGATTTTGAAGAATCCTTTGCCCCTGTTGCACGATTGGAGGCAATTAGACTATTCCTTGCTTATGCTGCTCACATGAATATGATCGTCTACCAAATGGATGTTAAGACGGCATTTCTCAATGGTGAATTAAGGGAAGATGTCTATGTCAGCCAGCCGAATGGATTCGTCAATTCAGAGTATCCTAATCACGTGTACAAGCTCAAGAAGGCTCTCTACGGGTTGAAACAAGCTCCACGCGCGTGGTACGATCTCTTATCATCGTATCTCATCTCTAAAGGCTTCTCCAAAGACAAAGTGGACCCTAAATTATTCATTCTCAAGGAGGACAACGACATGATACTGGTACAAATTTATGTTGATGATATAATATTTGCTGCTACTAATCAAAGTTTGTCTGACCGTTTTGAGGAAATTATGTCCACACGCTACAAGATGTCGATGATGGGAAAAATTTCATTTTTCCTAGGGTTGCAAATTTCTCAAAATCCCAAAGGCATCTTTATAAATCAATCCAAATTTGCTCTTGAATCCTTAAAGAAATATCACTTTGAAAACTGTGACCCCGTGGATACTCCAATGGTGGAGAGATCCAAGTTAGATGAAGATAAGGAAGGGATAGCTGTCGATCCTAAACTTTACCGTGGAATGATCGGCACCCTTCTCTATCTGACTGCTAGCAGGCCTGATTTGCAATTTGCTATAGGCATGTGTGCCCGGTATCAGGCTCGGCCTACCGAAAAGCACTTACATGTTGTGAAAAGGATCTTTCGGTATCTAAAAGGAACACTTAATCGTGGTCTGTGGTATCCGAAGGATTCCTCTATTGCACTAATTTCATATGCAGATGCAGATTATGCCGGGTGTCAAGATACCAGACGTAGCACTTCTGGCAGTGTGCAACTTCTTGGAGATAGACTTGTTAGTTGGGCATCAAAAAGGCAGAAAAGCGCTGCGATATCAAGTACTGAGGTTGAATACATTGCTATGTCCGGTTGTTGTGCTCAAGTTCTTTGGATGAGGTCACAATTGACTGACTACGGTCTTGGATTCAACAAAATCTCGATGCACTGTGATAACAAAAGTGCAATCGCTCTATGCTGCAACTACGTTCAACACTCTCGAGCAAAGCACATTGACATCCGCTACCACTTCATCAAGGAGCAAGTGGAACATTGAGTGATCGAACTATACTTCGTCAACACTGAGTATCAGCTGGCAGATATATTCACAAAGGCCCTAGATCGAGGACGCATCGAGTTTTTGATCGAAAAGCTAGGCATGAAATCATTTTCACCAGCGACACTTAAGGAGTTGGCAGAAGAGTCTAGAGAATAGTACTGGTAAACTATTCTCGAGTATCCTTTGATCGTGATCATGTATATTATAGTACATACTTAAACCATCAAAAGCAAAATACTAAAATAGAAAACATAGAAAATCCATAAAAAATATAAAACATAGAAAATCCATAAAAAATATAAAATCAAGAAAATCCAAAAATATTGTTAGTTTTATTTTCAAATCAGGCATGTCTTTTAGTACGGTAATATTTACGGCTTTAGAAATGTCGATTAATATTGACACGGCGCCATAAGTAGAGTCCGTATAAAAGTTGTACAAGTTTTAAAACATGACCATTAAGGCTTGTAGTTATTTCAGACTGCAACCCGCTTTTCGTATTAAAGTCACGTATTTCTTTTGAAAACGTTGGCTCACAACGGGAATTAAGTTTCTCGGGCAAGGTTTACTTTAAAACCTTGTAAGGGGCCAAGTTTACTTTATAACTTGGTCTAACACAAATTTGTGTAAGTTTCAGTGCACTTATCTTGTATAAATAAGAGAAATCTTATTTCCACCAGAATCGTTCTATAAAATCACTTAACCGACAAATGTCCTCATTAATAGTTGTGTCCCTAATATCTTTGATTACTGCTCTTTAAATAGAAAACGGGTCAGGGATTAAGGGGGAGCAAATATTAATTCTTCGTGGTAACAAATTTTGTTGTTAAAAAGGATTGTCACAAAATATTAGCTACCCTTCATAGGTCATTAAAATGTTGGCGTTAAGTATTTGTGTTCGTGTTTGGGAGCGGGTTTATTGTTAACTAATTCTCTAAAAAAGGGGGACCAGTTTTGCACTTTTTAAAAAATTGGTGGGTGTTTGATCAACTTTGACCAAGTCAAAACTACACCGCCCCCTCCTTCCCGTCTTTACTAAAAAAACACACAAACACATACTTTCTCCGCCATTAACGACCTTGAGCATCTAGCTAATTTTTGATTCTTGACTTATCACCTGCTGCATAAACATCTAGGTATTATATCTTGGTTAAGTTTATCTCTTTAATCCGTTTCATCTCAATACATCAAAACAGTAACCTTAGATCATAACCACGATTTACGGTTTCATGTTTCTTTTTGCTATAAATATGGTTTTTAAGTGGTGGGATTTGTTAAGGATGCATAGTTACACATTGGTTTTGCCCAGAAACTCTTAAAACATTGCCTAAGTTCCAGATCGAGAAGTCAAAGTTTGAGATCGAATCCCTATCACGGATTTCGATGCACATTACGATACATCATTGCGATGCCTGTCATTGCGATGAGTCATTCTGATGACTCATTGCGATGGGCTATTACGATGAGTCATTTCGATGGCTCATTGCGATGGCTCATTGCGATGTGTCATTGCGATGGTTCATTACGATGAGTCGTTGTGTAACACCCCATTTTGATAAATGGAATGTCACGCGTGATTATGGCGTGTCATCAAAGCATGCAAGGTGATATGTAGTAAAACATACATGACCATAGGGAAAACCGGAATCAAACATCGGTTCCCAAACATAAGCCCAAAACATAAATAAAGGAAATGAACTGAATAAAGACTAAACAAGCATAACTATATGAAGGCAAAAAGGAAAAGAAGTCTCTGGCAGCTTCCATCCTATGTGCGTCCTCCAAATGCTCGAGTCTTGGGTACCTGCCGTTTTGGGACATGGAAAGGAAAGTAACGGCTGAGCAAGACGCTCAGTGCACGGATGTACAATAAAGCATGAAATAGGATAAGCATGTAACATGTAACAGCGGAAGACTAAGTACTGAGTAAACTTGTTAAGTAACATGAAAACTGGTTTTATAGTTTGAAAAGCCTTATGTTTAACCTGCGGAAACTGTTTTAACATATAAATACCATAGCCCATATAGGTCATGAAAAGGTCACGTGCATGAATACTTGGAGGGGTGACCTCATCATGCTGATTAGAGGGGATGCCTCTAATCAATATACTGATTTGGGTAGGAGGGATCAGCTCCTTGTGAAGGGTGCAAGGCACACACCACATTCACCATGATAAACTGAATAAAACATGTAACTAGGATGCACCCATACGCCCCGACTGATATAATAATATGGCCAAACTGAAAAGGGACGCCACGAGCAATCACTCCGCCGTGGGGAAGTCATAACATCGGTGCCTCCAATGCTATGGTTATGGTACCTCCATAACTAGGTGAAACTGGTCATGCTTGTATATGGCTATAGTTTATGCTAAATTAACATAAGCAGTTCAAAACAATAAAACAAATGCTGGGGAAAACAGTTGGCTGCATACGGGGAAATCCTAATAAGGAAGGAATGTCCATACTGAAAGGACGGGAATCCGTACCTCAAGTCCAGTGAAATGAACGGAAGAAAGACTCCTACTTCTGGATCACTAACGCTACATGAAAACACACGTGTATAAGTATCGATTCACTGATTACGTACTGGGTTCTGTGTCTTGTTATAGCTGATTTGGTATGTTTTAGGTCATGGTTCAATGTTTAAAGCCTTAAACTGTGTTTATCTTGTATTTCTGGTTTATCTGATTAAGTATTACTGGTGTTTCATGTATTAATATACTTACTGTATAATAATAAGTAACTTTCCAAAAATAGCAGGTTTCCAAAAATAGAAAGTTTCCAAAAATAGAAAGTTTCCAAAAATAGAAAGTTTCCAAAAATAGAAAGTTACCAAAAATAGAAAGTTTCCAAAAATAGAAAGTTTCCAAAAATAGAAAGTTTCCAAAAATAGAATTTACTGCCTAAAATAGATTAGTTTCTAAAAATAGAAAGTTTCCAAAAATAGATCAGCTGCCTTAATTAAATAAGTTTCCATATATAGAAGGTTTCCATAATTAGATTAGCTGCCTGAAATAGATTGATTTCCATATATAGAAGGTTTCCATAATTAGATTAGTTGCCTTATTTAATTAGGTTTCTATAAATAGAAGTTTCCATAATTAGAATTAAGCTGATTTCATAAGCTAACATATAAGTCTAAGTGTCATAAGCTTACTACTTAAGTCATATGATATAGTGTATAGTTTAATTATTATTTCATGTATTTTAATTAAACTATAGGTTAAGCATTTTAATTAAAGTGTAACATGTATTAATTAAAATGAAATGAAATACTTAGGTTAAAATGTGTATTATTATTAATAATAATATAACCTAAGTCATGTCTAAATTAATTAATTATAGGCATGTTTTAATAATTAATTAATTATAACTTATAACATAAAATACTTAGGTTAATTTAATGTCATGATAAACTAATAATTAAAATAACCTAAGTCATGATTTAATTAATATTTCATGTTATTAATTAATTATATCCTAAGTTCATGATTCATAAAAATTACATGTAACATAGATCATGATTTTAACCAACGAACTGTGAATCGGGTATGAATTCGACACCGTACCCCGGGCCAAACCCGGGGCACACGTGTCCCCTTGCTTCCGTGGGTCCCACATGAGCCAACCAAGACCAATTGTGGTCTTGGTGGTGGCGGCAATAGCAAACCAAACCCCCCTCGGGTTTGTTTTGCTAGGCGGCTAGAAACAAACACCCCTTTAAATCATTCCTTGATTTTATTTAATACCAAAACATGTTAGATCAATGATTAATTATCTTGTTTTCATAAGAAAAATAATAACATGTTCATGAAAATAATCAAAGATCAAAAGAATTAAAAAGAATTAAAAATAAGGGTTAGAAAGGTATACCACTATGTAGCTTGGAAAAAGGATGAACAAACACGGTTTCTACACTTGTTTTTAAGATCAAAATCAAACAAATCACCCTCCTAAGGTGGTGTATAGGTGGCGGCACAATAAGGAGAAAAAGGAGAGGAGAAAACTCTTTTAGGGTTTTTGTTTATTTCTTGTAAAATGAAAAGTGAAAACATGTTTTACTCTTTACCCCCCCTTAACTTGTAAAGTCCATGGGCCAAGCCCATTTGTCATATGTGTGCCGTGGGTATGGGGGCCCCACATGGGGTACCCGTACCTTTCTCGTGTCCCGATGTTTCGTGTTCGTTCGTGGTTAAACGTGCTCGTGTTTAACGTGTTTCTGTTTCTTTTAACGTGTCGTTTATCGTAAACTCAACGCTCGTAAATATATTATGAGTATTTACGTAATTACTATAATTAGTATTTTAAATGGTGATCATGATTTAATTATGTTCACGTGATATATTTATGACTGTTTATCATGAGTTCGTACGTAATCGATACTTGTCATGTCATACACGTATGCACTTGCTTGATTATTAGCACATGAATGTGATCAATACTACATGAGGTAAGTTTTAATCTAGGACGTACGATCTTAAGGTTACTGTTCATGGTAAAAGCATGCGGGTTTTACAATTCTTCCCCCCTAAAAAGAATAATTCGTCCCCGAATTATAGATAAAGTAACTGAAAGCGAAACATACCCGAATCAAACTGGAAAGGTATGCAAAATAACGGAAATGAAGGTGACATGGTAGAAGGGAACGTGGAACATGACATGTCTTGAAAAGACATGGAACGTGACGTGACTGAAAGGACATATCTAATCGATAAGAGAAAAATGGATAAGAAGTCCGGATGAACTTGTCCGTTTCCAAGTGGCCTCCCTCTTGGAACGGTTCCTTCAGAAGATCCTGACACTAATGATAAATCTTGGTCCTCCTGACCTTGACTTGGAATACGAAGAAATTCTTGGTTATCAACGGAAGGTAGATCCCCTAAATTCGATCGAGGAAATAAGAGTTAACGTGCAAGGGTACTGAAACGTTACGATGCAAGACCATCTGACTTAACTGATAATTTGAAACGATGCGCGAGACATAAAGAAACGTAGTACGTGAAACATTTTGAACGTGATACGTGAAAAATTTTGAACGTGCTACGTGGAGATATGGCGAGTGTAGTATGAGTAAACATATCGTGATCCATGATACGTGTAACATATTTTGATCATGATATGAGGAACGTGGAATGAACATGACATGTGAGACATATCGTGATCATAGAATATAATGGCGGTAACGCCAAACGCTACAAGGTGAGACGTGGAATATGACGTGAAACGTCTATCTGATGATGGAGGGTTATACTAAACTTGGGTCTGGTCTCACAAGTTCTTGCAACCTTCCCAGAATGAGAAAAGAAATGAACGTAAAAATCGTAAGCCAAAATACGATCATGAACGTGAATAGTGTCATGAACGTGAGCGCGAAAGAAAGTCGTAGAATTAGAATGAAGACGTAAAGTAAGTTAGGAGTACAATTACGAATCTTTGTCTGACCGATAGCTGAGGGATTGCCAAGTGATCAGATGAGCCTTGGCTGGAACATGTTTGTTCAATCTGTTGGTTCTGAAATCCGTACGGATGTAAGGATTCTGCAGACTTGATCAAACTGTTGACAATAACCCAGATAGCATCATGCTTCTTCTGAGTTTGCTGAAATCTGGTAACTAAAATCCATGGAGATCTTGTCCCTTTTCGACTCACAATTTCATATGATGAAAACATACCCGTCTGTTGGTGTCCTATCTTAGCCTGTTTGTATAACAGGTATGAAGATATGAACGTAACTGTATCCTGCTTCGTAGAAACTTGATACATGGAAGGTTGTGAAACTCTGAGTCTCTGAATCTAGACTTCTCCTAGCGTAGGATTTTATAGAACACCTAATGTAATGTCGGGTTCTCTTCTTTACTCATAAGCTGAGTCATGGTAAGATTAACCGTAGAATGCCATGTGATTCAGCGTGTCACTGAAATCAAACAGAATTGATATCGGAAAGAATTCCAGGGTAAAATTTCTCTTGTCATAGAATTTGCAACGTAGTGCAGATATGGTCTTCCTGTTCTTCTCTAGGCTTACAGGAAATCAGGTTATCCTCAATGAAAACGCTGATAAATTTGTTTAGGAGTTCATGGAAACTCAATTTATTAAGTTCATAATGCGGTTGGAGCATTGATGAGACTAATTCAAAATCATAAATCTGGCATGACCGAGTCGTGCACGAATAGCAGTCATGGACATGTCCTGCTTTTTCACTCGTCACTGTTGGCAGCATGATTGTGAGTTCGATCTTGGAAAAGTGATTAACACTATACGGTTGATTGGACATGTTGTCCATATGTGGAGGAGAATAACGGTCATGAATGGTGATTTGTTTAAGTCGACGGTAGTCGACACATAATCTCATGGTACCATCCTTCTCCTTGAAGGTTCTTCTGGAGTGTAAGGAACAATTTTGGAATAATCCGTTGGTTATGCGTAAAAGGACCTTAGTAGTCGTGTGTTACTAACAGCTAGAAAATTTTAGCAATAAGGCTAACAAAGCACGTGCTTGAGAAGCATAGATAACTTGTACAGATTTTCCTGATGGAAAATCAAGTTGAAAGTATTCAGGAGCCTGAACATTACTGTACATAATTATGAATCATAGCATGGTGTGGTGTTCATAGTACATAATTAGGATAAAATTTATCTCGTGTCTGTCCGAGGAAAATGCGTTAGCAGCTTGGATCTCATCATTAAGCTGAAGGAAAACCGTCGTATACGTGGGAATACGAAAGGCGTCCTTCATGGTCATGAATATATGAACTATGGTGAAAGAAATGAAAGTGACGTCAGCAACGTGACAGTTCTCACTGATGCCCCGATAACGGTATTGAAATTCTTGTGGCCTGATTAATACATGGCACAACAACATAGATATACCCTTGGAGGGTACCCTGAATTTCTTAGAAATGTTCCATAATTAGACGTGAGTCATGTGTCTTGACTCGTGTCTTGAGAAATGTGAGCGTGACATATGCCTTGACTGGTATCTTGACATGTGTCCTCACAAAGTATACGTGAGACATGTGTCTTGACTGATGTCTTGACATGTGTCTCGAGATGTAAAACAATTAGAACTACAAATATTAGGTTAATATGCCAGAATTGGCGGATCGGTTGGACTACTGATCATTTGTATGTCTGATCACGTCCGCGGCCAGAGCCTCGGTTGCGATTTCTAGGATATTTTCTGTCATGGTAGTGGTTACTATCGTCTTGTCTGTAGGTTCCATGACGGTCATTCTCATGACCGTGACTCATGTAACTATTTAGCTGAGTGGCTGGCTGGTACTGGTTTGCACTCATATGGCTGAAATGACAGCCGAACGACGTGTGACATGTAACTATGAATTTAGGACAATGATTGATGGGAATTGTCTGATGGTGAAGCATCTTCTCGTCCAATTGCTTTGCTCCGACGCCTTTGTCTTCGTCTTTTAGAATCTCCAGGTTGTGAACAGCATCAGCATCAGCATCTCGTAGCGTTTCCCAACATCAGCAGCATCAACCTTCAGTGACATCTCCAAGCTATGAGCGGCATCGACAATCTTGTAGAATATCAGTAAGTGAACATACGCCTGAGATGATTTAGAATCGACTATCGAATACTCGTGAAGTATTGCAAGTGGAATACATATGGATTAAGGTACATGTAATACACATGAAATACGGTACGTGGAGTACACATGGAATACACATGAAATGATCGGTATGGGCTCGATCATTTGTCCTGATTTAAGGAAAGTAACCCGGTTAAACGGTTAGGAAAACCATCATGATAACCTGGCAGTATTAGCATAGACATCATTCTGGTTGCATAGAGAAACGCTAAAGTGTGGTTACACAAAATTCAACGATGATTTGCCTGACAACATGATCAATGAAAACCAACCATGACTATCATGAAAGCATGATTTAAGAAATCTAACAATGTCTTGCAGGACAACGTAAATAACAAAAGAGGCGTGATACATAATCAACATGAAAATGGAATTATCACGAAGGAACATAAAACGATCTATCATAAAGGAGTGTATAACATATTCAGCATGAAACCGAAGTTAAACATGACAGGATGAAAACATACTTGACATAAAAAACATAATAACTTATGAGGGGACATGAAAAAAAATTTATGCCAATTTAAATCATGAGAAAAATTTTATGCATGAAAAATAGTGCATGAATGCGTAATGTAGTTTATAAAACCTTTATATGTGCGAGGGAACGCCTATGGGTCGGTTCCAAAACAAAAGACATGGCGAGGGGACGCCTATGGGTCGGTCCCAAAGTTAAAAGTTTCGATAAAAGCACATGCGACTAAATAGGGCCAGTCCTGTACCAACCATTACTTAGTCAAAATTCCTGCAACAGATGACATATGATATAAATGCATGAATGCATGAAACATAATAATTAAAAGTCATTGTCAAAACTTAACAGAAAAAATTTTATGTGAAAATTATGAACTACTGGGGTCAGTCCACATCGTCACAGTTCACGAGGAACATTATGCATAGACAATGACACATAACTAAGTATGGATGACGGTTCTTCATTCCATATTAGTAAGACGATACTGGTGAAAACATCATGGTGAAAACAACAAGGTGCTGAAAACGTCATGGCTAAAACAAAAAGATGCTGAAAACGTAATGGTCGAAACAACAACGCGCTGAAACATCAATACGTGGAATAACAAACATTGGCTTAGGAAGCTCCTGGTGACTACCCACTAGTCACAGGTCGAGTTTTAGAGCCTACAGGTCGAAGCCTTGGCTCTGATACCATAATTGTAACACCCCATTTTGATAAATGGAATGTCACGCGTGATTATGGCGTGTCATCAAAGCATGCAAGGTGATATGTAGTAAAACATACATGACCATAGGGAAAACCGGAATCAAACATCGGTTCCCAAACATAAGCCCAAAACATAAATAAAGGAAATGAACTGAATAAAGACTAAACAAGCATAACTATATGAAGGCAAAAAGGAAAAGAAGTCTCTGGCAGCTTCCATCCTATGTGCGTCCTCCAAATGCTCGAGTCTTGGGTACCTGCCGTTTTGGGACATGGAAAGGAAAGTAACGGCTGAGCAAGACGCTCAGTGCACGGATGTACAATAAAGCATGAAATAGGATAAGCATGTAACATGTAACAGCGGAAGACTAAGTACTGAGTAAACTTGTTAAGTAACATGAAAACTGGTTTTATAGTTTGAAAAGCCTTATGTTTAACCTGCGGAAACTGTTTTAACATATAAATACCATAGCCCATATAGGTCATGAAAAGGTCACGTGCATGAATACTTGGAGGGGTGACCTCATCATGCTGATTAGAGGGGATGCCTCTAATCAATATACTGATTTGGGTAGGAGGGATCATCTCCTTGTGAAGGGTGCAAGGCACACACCACATTCACCATGATAAACTGAATAAAACATGTAACTAGGATGCACCCATACGCCCCGACTGATATAATAATATGGCCAAACTGAAAAGGGACGCCACGAGCAATCACTCCGCCGTGGGGAAGTCATAACATCGGTGCCTCCAATGCTATGGTTATGGTACCTCCATAACTAGGTGAAACTGGTCATGCTTGTATATGGCTATAGTTTATGCTAAATTAACATAAGCAGTTCAAAACAATAAAACAAATGCTGGGGAAAACAGTTGGCTGCATACGGGGAAATCCTAATAAGGAAGGAATGTCCATACTGAAAGGACGGGAATCCGTACCTCAAGTCCAGTGAAATGAACGGAAGAAAGACTCCTACTTCTGGATCACTAACGCTACATGAATACACACGTGTATAAGTATCGATTCACTAATTACGTACTGGGTTCTGTGTCTTGTTATAGCTGATTTGGTATGTTTTAGGTCATGGTTCAATGTTTAAAGCCTTAAACTGTGTTTATCTTGTATTTCTGGTTTATCTGATTAAGTATTACTGGTGTTTCATGTATTAATATACTTACTGTATAATAATAAGTAACTTTCCAAAAATAGCAGGTTTCCAAAAATAGAAAGTTTCCAAAAATAGAAAGTTTCCAAAAATAGAAAGTTTCCAAAAATAGAAAGTTACCAAAAATAGAAAGTTTCCAAAAATAGAAAGTTTCCAAAAATAGAAAGTTTCCAAAAATAGAATTTACTGCCTAAAATAGATTAGTTTCTAAAAATAGAAAGTTTCCAAAAATAGATCAGCTGCCTTAATTAAATAAGTTTCCATATATAGAAGGTTTCCATAATTAGATTAGCTGCCTGAAATAGATTGATTTCCATATATAGAAGGTTTCCATAATTAGATTAGTTGCCTTATTTAATTAAGTTTCTATAAATAGAAGTTTCCATAATTAGAATTAAGCTGATTTCATAAGCTAACATATAAGTCTAAGTGTCATAAGCTTACTACTTAAGTCATATGATATAGTGTATAGTTTAATTATTATTTCATGTATTTTAATTAAACTATAGGTTAAGCATTTTAATTAAAGTGTAACATGTATTAATTAAAATGAAATGAAATACTTAGGTTAAAATGTGTATTATTATTAATAATAATATAACCTAAGTCATGTCTAAATTAATTAATTATAGGCATGTTTTAATAATTAATTAATTATAACTTATAACATAAAATACTTAGGTTAATTTAATGTCATGATAAACTAATAATTAAAATAACCTAAGTCATGATTTAATTAATATTTCATGTTATTAATTAATTATATCCTAAGTTCATGATTCATAAAAATTACATGTAACATAGATCATGATTTTAACCAACGAACTGCGAATCGGGTAAGAATTCGACACCGTACCCCGGGCCAAACCCGGGGCACACGTGTCCCCTTGCTGCCGTGGGTCCTACATGAGCCAACCAAGACCAATTGTGGTCTTGGTGGTGGCGGCAATAGCAAACCAAACCCCCCTCGGGTTTGTTTTGCTAGGCGGCTAGAAACAAACACCCCTTTAAATCATTCCTTGATTTTATTTAATACCAAAACATGTTAGATCAATGATTAATTATCTTGTTTTCATAAGAAAAATAATAACATGTTCATGAAAATAATCAAAGATCAAAAGAATTAAAAAGAATTAAAAAGAAGGGTTAGAAAGGTATACCACTATGTAGCTTGGAAAAAGGATGAACAAACACGGTTTCTACACTTGTTTTTAAGATCAAAATCAAACAAATCACCCTCCTAAGGTGGTGTATAGGTGGCGGCACAATAAGGAGAAAAAGGAGAGGAGAAAACTCTTTTAGGGTTTTTGTTTATTTCTTGTAAAATGAAAAGTGAAAACATGTTTTACTCTTTACCCCCCCTTAACTTGTAAAGTCCATGGGCCAAGCCCATTTGTCATATGTGTGCCGTGGGTATGGGGGCCCCACATGGGGTACCCGTACCTTTCTCGTGTCCCGATGTTTCGTGTTCGTTCGTGGTTAAACGTGCTCGTGTTTAACGTGTTTCTGTTTCTTTTAACGTGTCGTTTATCGTAAACTCAACGCTCGTAAATATATTATGAGTATTTACGTAATTACTATAATTAGTATTTTAAATGGTGATCATGATTTAATTATGTTCACGTGATATATTTATTACTGTTTATCATGAGTTCGTACGTAATCGATACTTGTCATGTCATACACGTATGCACTTGCTTGATTATTAGCACATGAATGTGATCAATACTACATGAGGTAAGTTTTAATCTAGGACGTACGATATTAAGGTTACTGTTCATGGTAAAAGCATGCGGGTTTTACACGTTGAGATGGGTCATTTCGATGGCTCGTTGCGATGGCTCATTGCGATGGCCATTACGATGGCTCATTGCGATGGCATGTTGCGATGGCGCATTCCGATGTGTCATTCCGATGGCTTCGCACTAGGTATTGCGATGGGTAATATTACGATGAGTTCTCATTTATTCTGATGGAAATGTACTGCTTGGGATGACCTTAGATATTGCGATAGGATGTTATTTCTTTAGGATTCCGATGCTTGATTCATTGCGATGGTTTGGTTAGGATTCCGATGGTTTGCTACATTTTGATGGAATTTGGTCTCTTATGATTATGCAATTTCCTTAGAATATACCATGAGTTTGGCCTAGCTTGCACTACTTCTTCTTAAGGTTTAGGTACTTTAGGGCCATTTTAACGAAACCAAGTTTATTGAAACAAGTTAATTTTTATCTCATAAGAATACTTGAACGGTTTCTTATTACAGAAGTTCATCTTAT
This sequence comes from Glebionis coronaria, assembly GCA_025667525.1. NCBI lineage: Eukaryota > Viridiplantae > Streptophyta > Magnoliopsida > Asterales > Asteraceae > Glebionis > Glebionis coronaria. The sequence continues at coordinate 184,245,343 of CM046876.1, forward strand.
TTACTAAGTTGATTCCTATGTAAACAAAAGAGATACAAATTACTTAGTCAATGTCTTGTGTTTTGTTTCCAGGCCATGGCAGACAAAGCTTCATCTTCGTTCAAGCCCACTATCTTTTGGGTTGAGGATAATCCTACAATTCCTGACGTAGTGGTTGAAACTAAATCAAAACCCATTGATGTTTTGGTTGAAATCAAACCAAGACCTACTGAGGTGTTAGTAGAAATCAAACCTAAACCTACTGAGGTTTTGGTCATGACCTCCAAGAAATCCAAATATTTTAAGAACTAATGCTAGGTCGGTATCTCTTTAGAATAAAAATATCACTGGCAGTCATGTCATTATCCTAAGTGTATTGCTAAATGTAAGGACCTTGTTCATCTGATGTATGTGTGAATGTTGTGGTAATAATTGTAATGATATTTTCCCTGTGTTTAAACTTGGCATAGACTTAATACTTCTACATATGTTGTGTATATCATTTGTTAATATGTCATCAAAGCAGGAAAATGTCAATCACCAAGGAAGAACAACGACTTCGTGATCTTGAACTTGTCTCGCTCAGTAATAGGCTTCCATATGCTGAGAACAACTCTCGATTACAAGATGATTTTGATCCGGCTTTACCAGCTTTCAAAATAGCCACGGATATCCTAGACATATCACCCATCAGAGACACACTCAGACGTACTGCCTCTGTTCCCGAAGTCTACATGCATGAATTCTGGAACACTGCATCTTTCTCTAAAAAGACTATCTCTTTCGAACTGAACAAAACACCAAGGGTACTCAACTTGAGCATTTTTCGGAAATTGTTCAAGCTTCCTAGGTTGGCACAAGGAGAACAATTTGTGGCTAACCCTAAGAATGATGAAGTGCTTCGAGTCATTCGTGCCATGAATTATGAGGGTGAAATTAACAACCTATCACAATTTAACACCTCACACATAGGGCAACCCTGGAAAGCAATTATCACCATCATCGTCAAGTGTCTCACTGGAAAAACTAGAGGCACCGATGCAATAAGACCACCACAGGCTCACTTATTTTGGGGATTGTATACTGCATCCAAAGTCGACTATGCACTTCTTCTCTGGCAATAATTTTGTTATCAGTTTACTGGAACAAAGAAGAAATCCGTGCATCTTCCATTCCCGAGATTCACCAAGCTCATTATCCACCATTTTATGAAGAATGACCCAACCATTGACACTCGCGGGAATTTCTTCTATCACACCAAAGATGATGATTATGTGATTCTCTCAATAAATGCAGACACTAATTCCACAAAGTATGCATTACTTCCTGCACTAGTACCCGACACAATGATTAATGATGGAATCAAGGAGAGTGATAAATACCAAGAGATGCTTAATGATATTGACGCACAATTTAAGCGGGCAAATTTACCACCCTCAGAGAAGCAAAAAGGTAAACGCAAGAAACGAGTTTCATAGCGTCAATCAACTGCTTCTAAAGATAAACGCCCAGGAAAAATGCAAATTGTTGATGAAGATGATGAAGATGAGATGATCCAAACTGAAGAAGAACAGGAAGAAGTACCACTCCGCAGGCCTAAGAAAGCAAGGAAAGCTAAAGGCAAAGAGGCAAGTGTTGCTCCAAATGATCCTGCTCAACAACAAATTTCTGAAGCCAAAAGACTTCGTATTATTCTTCAACAAAGCCGACTGGAAGCCTTTGGCGGATCAGGCTCAAGGGTATTTGAAGACTTAGCAGATTTTGGTAATCCTGATGGTGATACGGAATTTTTCGACGAAGAAGATACTTATGAAGATGAGTATGAAGATGCTGCTAACTTTCACCTTGAAAGTTGGGAACAAAGTGAAGAACGTGAGAGCAGTGCTGACACTGATACAAGTATGATGTATCGAGATTCAAATATCACCACATCTTTGCCTGAACCGACTCACATGGTACTAAATGAAGATGCTCATGCAACGTTCATACCAGAGACGCAACTTCAAAGTAAGTCTACTTCAAACTCTGATGATGTTTTGAAATATCTCAATTTAGAAGGAGAGGGTGTTGAGGTCACCAACACTGATCCGTCAACAAATGAACAAATGGTGGATGTCCCTATAACCATGATTACATCGACCACCACTTCACTACTATCAACCCCAGTCATCAGTGAGGTCACAACCACCACCATCGCACCCGCAATTGTTGAGCAACCAGTATCAACCACCACCATTACCACTGAATCTACACCGTCATCCACAGCTGAACAACCTGTATCAACCACCGTCCTAACCACTGTATCTACATCAACACCTATCCCGGTACAACCAGTATCATCCACGACCACCTTAACGGTTATGGTTACACCTCCACCAACAGAACCACCAGTATCATCCACATCAAATCCTTTTCTCACAGTCAATGATCCGTTGATCCAGTCTCTTCAACAACAGCTAGAGGCTCAAGCTACACAAATAGCTACGTTTACTGAAGGTTTGCTACTCCTCCCAAGGAACCGCAACCAGATGAGCCTATTCTTCAAAAACTAACAGACAGAGTGTCAAATCTTAAAGAACAACATAAATCATTTCTTAAAGAAAAGAAAACTCGGGATAAAGAAAATGTTGCTTTTCTCGGGTCAATTGACGAGCAGATGACCGCGAGCATTCGACGCGAAGTCAAGTCTTATGTTGATCAACAACTACCACATCTTGTCGGTAATGGTCTATCTACTCTTCAACTAATGACATTGCTACAGACACGTCTGTTAGATTTGGGAGCTCATAAATCGAAATACAAACGCAAAGTTCTTCAATATCTCAACAAAGCAATTGATGAAGAGAATCCTGCAGACACTACCGACTCTGAGTCTGACAATGAAAATGAGTTAGAAGAGGAAGATGACGAGGAAAACGGTGATGAAGGTAATGAGGATAAGGATAAGGAGGGAGATGGGGAGGAAGAAGAGGATGAACAAGGAAAGGATAAGAATGAAGATGAAGATGAGGACGAGGACGAGGATACAGATGATGATCAGGATGACGATGATGATAATGAAAAGGGTAATGAAATCAACAAGGGTGATAAGAATGACGACACCGGTACAAATGCCGAAGAGACAAACAAGGATTAAAATGAGACGGCCACCAAGAAAGGTCTAGAGGACACTGCATAAAAGGTTGCTGACACCACAGAAAAGCCACTGCAGTCAACAGTATCAGAAACTCAACAGGTTGCTTCAGGTATATCTATTGCACCAGAATTCACTACTGATTCTCATATCGACTCTGTAGAATATATACAAACAGAAGAACCGACAGAGACAATGCTTGAAGAAGAACCTCCCGATGATATACCGGTGATGCAAACTCAACCTTCAACATCATCTACAGTTCAGCATGACGATGACATGGAAGTTGAAGATTTAAATGTTCCAGAACCGACATTTGCTGAATCCCTTACCATTGATGATACTGAACAAGAGCAACTTTGGCTAACAAACGTAGCACCACAACATCCATTTGACACTGCAACTGAAATGGAGATGACTCAATTCCTCAACAACCCTATCAACTTCTCGGCTTTTCTAAGGTTTTCTCATGGGAAACCGACGATGACCCCAGATCTGATCAAAATGGCAGCTGCAAATGTGGACTTCTTTGACACGTTAAAGATCAGCCATAATGAAGAAGAATATCACCTGAATGAGCTTACAAAAGCAATGAGAGTGACAACTACAGGAATTCAGACTCCCGTGTTACGACCTCTTACACCAACGGTCATCACCGGTTCTGCTACTATCCCATTAGAACATTTTGTCTCACACGATCTTGTATACCTTGAAAATGGAGCAAAGAAATATGCCACGTCACTAACAATGCTCAAGGCTGTCAACTTGGAGAATGTTCCATGGATAGAGGATAAAGTGCCTGAGTCAATATGGAGAAAGAAGCCGCTCAAGTTTTATGATACCTATGCTTCACTTGGCATATCTCACTGGGGCAAAAAGAAGAAGTTAGCCTATAATCACTTCCATCGTCCCAAGAGAGGTGCTTCTATTGTCTCATCTCACAGAATCAAATGCATCCTAGGAGCAACCACTCAGACTGTTTTCGGTTATGATTACTTAAATGTAATCATGTTCAAACGTACCGATGAGAAAGAATACCGCATTGACGAAAGTGATCTCCAGTACCTTCAACTTGAAGACATAGAAGATCTTTTGTTGCTCTTGGCTCAAGAAAAAGTTGACCATCTATCACCTGATATTGTCATAGCCTTGAGTTCAAACTTTCGTCAATATGCCAGGAAAATAGTCATTCATAACCGGGTGGAAGACTTTCAACTTGGAGTAGAAAGCTATCAGAAGAAGCTAAAACTGGAACGTCCCCATACGACTCCACTCAGTAATTTCCATAAGAACAAGAAGGTTTACATGGGGACTACCAAGCCGGAAGCAGGAATTTTTTATCCGAATGAGACTGGCGTCATGCGATATATGCGATTCTCAGAACTGCACAAATTCAGTGATGTAACGCTAAAGAATGTTCGAGATGATCTGTCGGTTCTCAATGCCAACTTACCTCTTCTGGCAGTCACATACACCTGGACAACCCAGTGCAGAAAGGGGTCTTCGTACGCAATCAGGAAGATTGAGGAAGTTCTAAGGAAGCGCCGGTTGCTACGAAGTATAGAACGATTCGTCGGTGGACGACCATATGGAGCTCACCATCGGTTCACGGAACGAACCAATTAATTCTGGTTCGTCTCATTACAGGTCAACTCCATATGTTTATTATTGTGAATATGTTATCTTTTTACTTTATCAGCTTTTGTGGCTTGTTGTAGTGTAAAAGTATGATATTTTTCAAGAATTTCTCTCGAGATTCTAAATCTTTCAAACAAATCATACTCAAGCACTACAACCTACCCTCATTAATTTGAGGGGGAGCATTAATATGTTCTTTGGCCAACATCTAATTTCATTTTATTACCCAAAGACCGTTAATCCATTAATATCCAAAATATTGATGGTTAACATTTTGGAAAGGGGAGAAAATGGGATTAAGGAGACTTTATGATATTTGGCTAAAACAATGAAAAAGACTTAAAAGATAAACCAACTTAACATGTGTAATGCACATGTTAAGGGGGAGCGTTTTTGATGATCAAAACCCTTAAGGCACAAAATCTTTGAATTTAATATCACAAGTGCTTTAAGTGATTTTCAAGGATTTTTCATGGTGACTATATCAACCCAAAACACACTTAACTCACGAAGAATGTGGTGACAAAAGGGTGGTAGGTATAGGTATTAGTCCAATGATTCATCAAAACCGATGCAATCTTCCCAAGGACAACTCCCTAGATAGAACTAGAAGTCCTAGGAAAGATGGAGAATGAATGTGAACGTAGCTGAATGCCGACCAAGTACTTTAGCTAGCACTGGAACAATCACAACAAGGTGCTAGTTATGAAGTATTGGTAAGCATTGAAGGGGTTGAAGAATGAAAAAGAATTGTAAAGATAAAGGGTGTAAAGAAAGAAGCCCTCCTAACAACTTTAGGCAGAAACCGGGTCAATACATATGCTATTGAGATCATTAGTTAATGATTCTCGATATTGAAGAAAGCCATCATGGACCCAGTGATGCAATGCACAACCCTCCCCAGCTAACTCAAATATCTCTCAAAAGGTATTTGTTTTAATCACACGGAGTTCAACACGTTATCTATTGGTTTATTCACTCCGAATAGACTGATATTGAATAGGTGGCACTCCTCTCCAGCCATCGATCACTAAATCAAAACGCACTATCGAGTCTAGAGCCACGAGATCATCAAAAGTCTCATTAGGACACTTTCAATTTATTCCTTGCTTCTTCACACACTGTGAAAAGTAAGAGATCTTTTATGAGTCCTACGCAGTATTCTTGAAATATTGCCAGAACATCCGAGTAATATGCAAGTGTTACAGTGAAGATGGAAATCCTGCTTGAGCCAACATCAAACAAGCTCATGGTAGGTGACACGTGCGGTTCTTTACGAACTAATCTTGTGACAACTGGAAAGAAACAGTAGTTTAATTCTTAATTGAACTTAAACTCGTTCTAGGCCTCTACGCATTATCGTATGATCTTGCCAGAACACTCAGAGTGACACTCTTTAGTGTTCACAGTGACGAGTGGAAATCCTTCTAGTGTTAACATCAAACAGCACTTGGTAGGTGACAAGCAAGATTCAATCTGAACCAAGTTTGTGACAACTGGAAAGCAACGATGGTGAAAATCTTAATTGAAATTCACTTGTTCCAGGTTTCATGAATTGACGGCTTCAATCATAAGGATTTCTAATCCAAATGATTCACTCTTTATGTTCGCAGTCAGCTTTGGACGGTCGAATAAAGAGAACGGGTTTACCCGCGAAATCCTGTCAGGAAGTTACTTAATTGAAACTATCCGTCACGGGTAAGATATCTAATATCGTCCAACGGTCTTCACCGACCGGAGGTAAAACACTACCGAATTAGAATAAAATGTCAAAGCCATTTTATTCGTGTCGTTGCTGTGTACCTGTTGAAGACGGTGGCGTTGTTGTGTACCTGTTGAAGACGGTGGCGTTGTTGAGTACCTGTTGAAGACGGTGGCGTTGCGGTGTACCTGTTGAAGACGTCCTCACATGCTTATTCCTTCTGCATCAAATACTCTTGTAAATTCAAGAAAGTATGACCTGAAAGTCTTCCGCTGTATCGACTCTGAAACTTCCAAGAATTCAACAAAGGATAAGTGTGTGGGACATGAAGTCACAAAGAGGCGAACCTCACAAGAAAATAAAGACTGCACGTGAAAGGCCAAAAGAACGTGTTCCAAGCAAAAGGCTGATATCATTCAACACATATTCACAAAAGAAAAGAAAAAGAAAGAAAAGAAGACTACGAGCTCAAGAACAAGATCTAACATGCTAGATTAGGGCTTTGTAAATTTGGAGTGACCTCCCTTTGGGGGAGATTGTTGGAAATACGATTTACGCATTTAGAAAGTCTCGGTCACTCCAACAATGTAGTTATAGGCTCGTAGTTATGTTTAGTTTCATTTATTAAATAGCCCGACCCATGAGCATGTTCATGGGCCGGAAGCCCAAGTGCATTAAGGACTTGGGGTATTTAAACCTCTTTCCACTATGGAAAGAGGTGTTGGTTGTTTATTTCTTTCATTTCAATATACAAGTTTCTTTCACTTCTCTCTCTAACTTTTTCTCTCTAGAAAAACATCAACCCCCTTGTTTCACAAAGATTATCATTGTTCTACATATTTGATGGACGAAAACTATGTCTTTAATCCTGGTGGATATATTTCTTGCTTCTTCCGTTGATAATCAAGGTCGAGTCAGGCTCACGACTCAGTAATAAAAAATCAAGCGCTTCTTGGGAGGCAACCCATGCATCTATCTTTTAGCTTTCTTTATCCTAAGTGTAGGGGAGACCCGTTGGTTTGCTATTTCCTCTCCTCTCTTAATCAGGGATTCGAGCGCTCACTGATCCACTCTTGATGCTTCTTGACGACCCGTGATTCCGTGTTCACTTCTTCCCGGTTCTATCCTAAACTCTTTTCGATTCACTGTTTTATTTTTCTCAATATTAAAACAGGAATCTCTTTAGTTGTCTTTTCCTTAGCGAGATTTAAACAACGTGCACAATGTCCTAAGTGTAGGGGAGTTTACTCCCACATGCTTAAACATTGAGGATAATGTTTATGTTAAGTGTAGGGGGGACTTCTATCGAAGTTAAGTGAGTTTTTCCTTGTATTTGTCCTCATTTTAACCGGAAAATCAATTTTTTTCGACATTTTTCAATTTTTTTGATCTATTTTGGCCTATTAGTTTTTCCCTTTGTATAGTTATTTTCTTTCTTTGCTAGAATAAATGTTTAATAAAGTGGTTTTAATTTTCAAACATTGTGAATCTTTTGACTTAACCCGAGTTTACTTATCTAAGTTACTCTAGCAAGTATCCTTAACGTGTTTAAGTCAAGTTTTGCTAGGCTTTTATATAGGGAGCTATAAAACGCGAAAGTCTTAACTCTCCCGGGTCAAGAGCGAGAACTTTTTGCAAGTTCCTATAATTGATCCTAGAGAGTCGTTTATCAAGGGAACTTTAAAATGCGATTTCTAAAATTGAAAAAGTCTAAGAGTTTGCAAGATCCTTAGATGACTCGAAAACCCAAAACTTTGATTTAATAGGCCAAGTATCCACGAGTCTCATTCCTTGAGATTTTAAACTGTGGAGAACGAGAGATGATAGAGTCAATTATAAGTTTGGTATTCTTTCGTGAATTTATGTGAGTTAATTATGAGCCTATTCTCCCATCGCTTGCTAATAAATTTATCTGCAATAAATAAGGTTGTACGATTTGAAAAGTTACCTAGCTTCTAGCCCAAGATCGTTTAAAAGTTGCTCGGTATGGATTAGAGTTCATAGCCAAGGCATAACTTATTGAAGCGGGATGCGAAGATTGGCGAGTCCAAAAAGGTCCTAACAAGACGTGAGAGCAGTGCTGACACTGATACAAGTATGATGTATCGAGATGCAAATATCACCACATCTTTGCCTGAACCGACTCACATGGTACTAAGTGAAGATGCTCATGCAACGTTCATACCAGACACGCAACTTCAAAGTAAGTCTACTTCAAACTCTGATGATGTTTTGAAATATCTCAATTTAGAAGGAGAGGGTGTTGAGGTCACCAACACTGATCCGTCAACAAATGAACAAATGGTGGATGTCCCTATAACCACGATTACATCGACCACCACTTCACTACTATCAACCCCAGTCATCAGTGAGGTCACAACCACCACCATCGCACCCGCAATTGTTGAGCAACCAGTATCAACCACCACCATTACCACTGAATCTACACCGTCATCCACAGCTGAACAACCTGTATCAACCACCGTCCTAACCACTGTATCTACATCAACACCTATCCCGGTACAACCAGTATCATCCACGACCACCTTAACGGTTATGGTTACACCTCCACCAACAGAACCACCAGTATCATCCACATCAAATCCTTTTCTCACAGTCAATGATCCGTTGATCCAGTCTCTTCAACAACAGCTAGAGGCTCAAGCTACACAAATAGCTACGTTGACTTAAAGGTTTGCTACTCCTCCCAAGGAACCGCAACCAGATGAGCCTATTCTTCAAAAACTAACAGACAGAGTGTCAAAGCTTAAAGAACAACATAAATCATTTCTTAAAGAAAAGAAAACTCGTGATAAAGAAAATGCTGCTTTTCTCGGGTCAATTGACGAGCAGATGACCGCGATCATTCGACACGAAGTCAAGTCTTATGTTGATCAACAACTACCACATCTTGTCGGTAATGGTCTATCTACTCTTCAACTAATGACATTGATACAGACACGTCTGCTAGATTTGGGAGCTCATAAATCGAAATACAAACGCAAAGTTCTTCAATATCTCAACAAAGCAATTGATGAAGAGAATCCTGCAGACACTACCGACTTTGAGTCTGACAATGAAAATGAGTTAGAAGAGGAAGATGACGAGGAAAACGGTGATGATGGTAATGAGGATAAGGATAAGGAGGGAGATGAGGAGGAAGAAGAGGATGAACAAGGAAAGGATAAGAATGAAGATGAAGATGAGGACGAAGACGAGGATACAGATGATGATCAGGATGACGATGATGATAATGAAAAGGGTAATGAAATCAACAAGGGTGATAAGAATGACGACATCGGTACAAATGCCGAAGAGACAAACAAGGATGACAATGAGACGGCCACCGAGAAAGGTCTAGAGGACACTGCAGAAAAGGTTGCTGACACCAGAGAAAAGCCACTGGAGTCAACAGTATCAGAAACTCAACAGGTTGCTTCAGGTATATCTACTGCACCAGAATTCACTACTGATTCTCATATCGACTCTGTAGAATATATACAAACAGAAGAACCGACAGAGACAATGCTTGAAGAAGAACCTCACGATGATATACCGGTGATGCAAACTCAACCTTCAACATCATCTACAGTTCAGCATGACGATGACATGGAAGTTGAAGATTTAAATGTTCCAGAACCGACATTTGCTGAATCCCTTATCATTGATGATACTGTACAAGAGCAACTTTGGCTAACAAACGCAACACCACAGCATCCATTTGACACTGCAACTAAAATGGAGATGACTCAATTCCTCAACAACCCTATCGACTTCTCGGCTTTTCTAAGGTATTCTCATGGGAAACCGACGATGACCCCAGATCTGATCAAAATGGCAGCTGCAAATGTGGACTTCTTTGACACGTTAAAGATCAGCCATAATGAAGCAAAATATCACCTGAATGAGCTTACAAAAAGAAATGAGAGTGACAACTACAAGAATTCAGACTCCCGTGTTACGACCTCTTACACCAACGGTCATCACCGGTTCTGCTACTATCCCATTAGAACATTTTGTCTCACACGATCTTGAATACCTTAAAAATGGAGCAAAGAAATATGCCACGTCACTAACAATGCTCAAGGCTGTCAACTTGGAGAATGTTCCATGGATAGAGGATAAAGTGCCTAAGTCAATATGGAGAAAGAAGCCGCTCAAGTTTTATGATACCTATGCTTCACTTGGCATATCTCACTGAGACAAAAAGAAGTTAGCCTATAATCACTTCCATCGTCCCAAGAGAGGTGCTTCTATTGTCTCATCTCACAGAATCAAATGCATCCTAGGAGCAACCACTCAGACTGTTTTCGGTTATGATTACTTAAATGTAATCCTGTTCAAACGTACCGATGAGAAAGAATACCGCATTGACGAAAGTGATCTCCAGTACCTTCAACTTGAAGACATAGAAGATCTTTTGTTGCTCTTGGCTCAAGAAAACGTTGACCATCTATCACCTGATATTGTCATAGCCTTGAGTTCAAACTTTCGTCAATATGCCAGGAAAATAGTCATTCATAATCGGGTGGAAGACTTTCAACTTGGAGTAGAAAGCTATCAGAAGAAGCTAAACCTGGAACGTCCCCATACGACTCCACTCAGTAATTTCCATAAGAACAAGAAGGTTTACATGGGGACTACCAAGCCGGAAGCAGGAATTTTTTATCCGAATGAGACTGGCGTCATGTAATATATGCGATTCTCAGAACTGCACAAATTCAGTGATGGAACGCTAAAGAATGTTCGAGATGATCTGTCGGTTCTCAATGCCAACTTACCTCTTCCGGCAGTCACATACACCTGGACAACCCAGTGCAGAAAGGGGTCTTCGTACGCAATCAGGAAGATTGAGGAAGTTCTAAGCAAGCGCCGGTTGCTACGAAGTATAGAACGATTCGTCGGTGGACGACCATATGGAGCTCACCATCGGTTCACGGAACGAACCAATTAATTCTGGTTCGTCTCATTACAGGTCAACTCCATATGTTTATTATTGTGAATATGTTATCTTTTTACTTTATCAGCTTTTGTGGCTTGTTGTAGTGTAAAAGTATGATATTTTTCAAGAATTTCTCTCGAGATTCTAAATCTTTCAAACAAATCATACTCAAGCACTACAACTTACCATCATTAATTTGAGGGGGAGCATTAATATGTTCTTTGGTCAACATCTAATTTCATTTTATTACCCAAAGACCGGTTAATCCATTAATATCCAAAATATTGATGGTTAACATTTTGGAAAGGGGAGAAAATGGGATTAAGTAGACTTTATGATATTTGGCTAAAACAATGAAAAAGACTTAAAAGATAAACCAACTTAACATGTGTAATGCACAAGTTAAGGGGGAGCATTTTTGATGATCAAAACACTTAAGGCACAAAATCTTTGATTTTAATATCACAAGTGCTTTAAGTGATTTTTAAGGATTTTTCATGGTCACTATATCAACCCAAAACACACTTAACTCACGACGAATGTGGTGACAAAAGGGTGGTAGGTATAGGTATTAGTCCAATGATTCATCAGAACCGATGAAATCTTCCCAAGGACAACTCCCTAGATAGAACTAGAAGTCCTAGGAAAGATGGAGAATGAATGTGAACGTAGCTGAATTCCGACCAAGTACTTAAGCTAGCACTGGAACAATCACAACAAGGTGCTAGTTATGACGTATTGGTAAGCATTAAAGGGGTTGAAGAATGAAAAAGAATTGTAAAGATAAAGGGTGTAAAGAAAGAAGCCCTCCTTACAACTTTAGGCAGAAACCGGGTCAATACATATGCTATTGAGATCATTAGTTAATGATTCTCGATATTGAAGAAAGCCATCATGGACCCAGTGATGCAATGCACAACCCTCCCCAGCTAACTCAAATATCTCTCAAAAGGTATTTGTTTTAATCACACGGAGTTCAACACGTTATCTATTGGTTTATTCACTCCGAATAGACTGATATTGAATAGGTGGCACTCCTCTCCAGCCATCGATCACTAAATCAAAACGCGTTATCGAGTCTACAGCCACGAGATCATCAAAAGTCTCATTAGGACACTTTCCATTTATTCCTTGCTTCTTCACACACTGTGAAAAGTAAGAGATCTTTTATGAGTCCTACCCAGTATTCTTGAAATATTGCCAGAACATCCGAGTAATACGCAAGTGTTACAGTGAAGATGGAAATCCTGCTTGAGCCAACATCAAACAAGCTCATGGTAGGTGACACGTGCGGTTCTTTACGAACTAATCTTGTGAAAACTGGAAAGAAACAGTAGTTTAATTCTTAATTGAACTTAAACTCGTTCCAGACCTCTACGCATTATCGTATGATCTTGCCAGAACACTCAGAGTGACACTCTTTAGTTTTCACAGTGACGAGTGGAAATCCTTCTAGTGTTAACATCAAACAGCACTTGGTAGGTGACAAGCAAGATTCAATCTGAATAAAGTTTGTGACAACTGGAAAGCAATGATGGTGAAAATCTTAATTGAAATTCACTTGTTCCAGGTTTCATGAATTGACGGCTTCAATCATAAGGATTTCTAATCCAAATGATTCACTCTTTATGTTTGCAGTCAGCTTTGGACGGTCAAATAAAGAGAACGGGTTTACCCGCGAAATCTTGTCAGGAAGTTACTTAATTGAAACTATCCGTCACGGGTACGATATCTAATATCTTCCAACGGTCTTCACCGACCGGAGGTAAAACGCCACCGAATTAGAATAAAATGTCAAAGCCATTTTATTTGTGTCGTTGCTGTGTACCTGTTGAAGACGGTGGCGTTGCTGTGTACCTGTTGAAGACGGTGGCGTTGCGGTGTACCTGTTGAAGACGTCCTCACATGCTTATTCCTTCTGCATCAAATACTCCTGTAAATTCAAGAAAGTATGACCTGAAAGTCTTCCGCTGTATCGACTCTGAAACTTTCAAGAATTCAACAAAGGATAAGTGTGTGGGACATGAAGTCACAAAGAGGCGAACCTCACAAGAAAATAAAGACTGCACGTGAAAGGCCAAAAGAACGTGTTCCAAGCAAAAGGCTGATATCATTCAACACATATTCACAAAAGAAAAGAAAAAGAAAGAAAAGAAGACTACGAGCTCAAGAACAAGATCTAACATGCTAGATTAGGGCTTTGTAAATTTGGAGTGACCTCCCTTTGGGGGAGATTGATGGAAATACGTTTTACGCATTTAGAAAGTCTCGGTCACTCCAACAATGTAGTTATAGGCTCGTAGTTATGTTTAGTTTCATTTATTAAATAGCCCGACCCATGAGCATGTTCATGGGCCGGAAGCCCAAGTCCATTAAGGACTTGGGGTATTTAAACCTCTTTCCACCATGGAAAGAGGTGTTGGTTGTTTATTTCTTTCATTTCAATATACAAGTTTCTTTCACTTCTCACTCTAACTTTCTCTCTCTAGAAAAACATCAACCCCCTTGTTTCACAAAGATTATCATTGTTCTACATATTTGATGGACGAAAACTATGTCTTTGATCGTGGTGGATATATTTCTTGCTTCTTCCGTTGATAATCAAGGTCGAGTCAGGCTCACGACTCAGTAATCAAAAATCAAGCGCTTCTTGGGAGCAACCCATGCATCTATCTTTTAGCTTTCTTTATCCGAAGTGTAGGGGAGACCCGTTGGTTTGCTATTTCCTCTCCCCTCTTAATCAGGGATTCGAGCGCTCACTGATCCACTCTTGATGCTTCTTGACGACCCGTGATTACGTGTTCACTTCTTCCCGGTTCTATCCTAAACTCTTTTCGATTCACTGTTTTATATTTCTCAATATTAAAATAGGAATCTCTTTAGTTGTCTTTTCCTTAGCGAGATTTAAACAACGTGCACAATGTCCTAAGTGTAGGGGAGTTTACTCCCACATGCTTAAACATTGAGGATAATGTTTATGTTAAGTGTAGGGGGGACTTCTATCGAATTTAAGTGAGTTTTTCCTTGTATTTTTCCTCATTTTAACCGGAAAATCAATTTTTTCGACATTTTTTAAATTTTTTGATCTATTTTGGCCTATTAGTTTTTCCCTTTGTATAGTTATTTTCTTTCTTTGCTAGAATAAATGTTTAATAAAGTGGTTTTAATTTTCAAACGTTGTGAATCTTTTGACTCAACCCGAGTTTACTTATCTAAGTTACTCTAGCTAGTATCCTTAACGTGTTTATGTCAAGTTTTGCTAGGCTTTTATATAGGGAGCTATAAAACGCGAAAGTCTTAACTCTCCCGGGTCAAGAACAAGAACTTTTCGCAAGTTCCTATAATTGATCCTAGAGAGTCGTTTATCAAGGGAACTTTAAAATGCGATTTCTAAACTTGAAAAAGTCTAAGAGTTTGCAAGATCCTATATATGAATCGAAAACCCAAAACTTTGATTTAATAGGCCAAGTATCCATGAGTCTCATTCCTTGAGATTTTAAACTGTGGAGAACGAGAGATGATAGAGTCTATTATAAGTTTGGTATTCTTTCGTGAATTTATGTGAGTTAATTATGAGCCTATTCTCCCATCGCTTGCTAATAAATTTATCTGCAATAAATAAGGTTGTACAATTTGAAAAGTAACATAGCTTCTAGCCCAAGATCGTTTAAAAGTTGCTCGGTATGGATTAGAGTTCATAGCCAAGGCATAACTTATTGAAGCGGGATGCGAAGATTGGCGAGTCCAAAAAGGTCCTAACAAGACATGAGGGCTACATTTTGTTGCTAAAGATCCAAAAGTGACGTGAAGAATCATTTATCAAAAATCAATATGAAGGATCGAGACACACGACGAAAAGCAAAAACTCCCCAAAAGTCATGGACAAGTGTATCCGAAAAGACCCTAGCAAGGTATGAGGATAAATAGATCCAAGTCATAAAAGGAGGCGGATCGTTGTATATCAAAGTCCAAAATAATGATTGGAGAAAAATGAAGAAGTCGTGGTCCAAGTATGAATCTCTCAAATCTTCAAGTGAAGAAATTCCTATATGAAGAGAAGACCATAATTTCATGAACGTCTCTCAAGGTTTGAAGTATGAAGTCGCTGCCAAATATCGGTCCGAGAAAGGTCTCAAATCACAAAGCGAGTTATGCCAAGATATGAACTTTATGAGGTCCCGAGAAGCAGTTTTAAAAGATTTTATCCTTTAGCTAACTATTGATTAAATCGTTCACTTTATTTTTGAACTAAATAACTATCGAAATAAGTCAACAATGCATCCTCGTGATCATTTAAGACAACAATAAAATATAAGAGATACACCTAGGAATAAGGGAGTCTAAGTGAGTAATTGGCCCACATGAGTTCGTGTTAGTTTGCTAACTTATAATAACAATGATCTCGTTTTTAAGCTTGGTTTGGAGAAAGCGAAAACTTGAGGATGATGATTATTCATGACATTTCCAAAACCCTAGGTATGTTTTTCTTTACTTTGAATGTTTATAGTTTTCTGTCTCTGTAATAAAGGCCAACGTGGATTGATTATGATGAAAAATGTAAACGTGCTTTGTAACTAATGCATTGCATGAGGACATTGCAATGGTCAAGTGTAGGAGATTTGATAGGTGTGTAAACACCCATCCTTTTTACCACTTAATTACAATAATAACCGAGCCAAAACGTGTATTTTATGTCTTTTATGTCGGAATTATGCGTGGTTTGTGTTTTTGTTGTGATTTAGGACGAAAAGGTGAAAAGTAGAGAAAACGCGGGCATTTACGGGCTTTTATTGAAGAAAAGGATGAAAGACGAAGTCAAGAAGTCAAGAGTGCAAAAAGAACGGAAGTCCAAGACCAATTCTGAAGATTTATCGAAGAAAAAGTCAAAAGACGGAAGTTTACTAAAAGCCGAAGAACTCAAGTCTTATTTATTGAAGAATTAAAAGACGAGTTTAAAGAAATCCCGAGCCAAAATTCATTTAAGTCCAAGATTACCAAAAGATTAAGAAGGGAAAGACTTAATGGTGCAATTAAGAAGAAATGAAGGAGGGGAGGAAGCTTCCTAAGCATTCCCTAATCCTCCCCTATATATAGATCATTAGCATTTCATTTTTACTCATGTTGGCTAATGGTGACAATTAGTTCTTCCACTTTTAATTACCTTGTCATTTATTTACTTGTCAAATTTAAATACTTGTCTTGCACCTTAATTACCATTTAATTTCAAGTAAGTGTTCTTTTAATTCTTGTTAATCTTTATCTTTATTGTTTGATCTCATCCTACCTTTCTTTAATCTTTGGTTTATATGTTTATTATTCATGTTCATGTTCTTGAGTTTTTTGTCAAATTTATTAAGTGGGTTTTGATCATCATGATTAGTTTTGTTAGTTTTGTTGTTTTGGATTGTTTGATTATCATTAATAGATGTTTCTTTGTTAGTTTGAATTAATCTTGTGGTTGATTTTGTTAAGTTTTTGTTAAATATGCATATCTCTGTATTCCCTTGTTCTTCGCGTGTGTTTGTTACTGTATTCCAGGTTCTGATCTTTCCCAGACATTCCGAACGAAGGATTTCACAGGCTGTTCATCCGGAATATCAAATATTCCGGATAAGGAGATTATTCCGAATAGACAGAGTATTCCGGATAGGCCAAATATTCCGAATAGGGAAATTATTCCGGATAGGCAGATTATTCCGAATAGGCCAAACATTCCGAATAGCAAGATTATTCCGAATAGGTAAGGTATTCCGGATAGGCAGATTATTCTGAATAGACGAATATTCCGAATAGAGAGGATTATTCCGGAGAGGTGACATATTCCGAGTAAGCCATTTATTTCGAATAAGGGTATTATTCCGGATAAGCTGATTTTTAGGTTTCTTTAATTTCAGTTTTTAAGTTTCTGCTTTTTAATTTCAAGCTTTATTTTTCCCGCCTTTTTTCTTAGACGCACTTTAAGTTTATTTGCCTTAGATTTATTTTAGCCTTGCCTTAGTTTAAGATTTAGTTTTAGTTGCGTTCTAAGTTTGCCTTAGTTAGTTTTAATTTTGCGTTATTTACATTTAGTGCCCTTTAATTTTAGTCACGCTTTTAAATACTCACCATTTACTTTAAATTAGATTTAGACTTAAATTACCCGTCTTTTACTTTTAAGTTTTGCACTTTTATTTTAAAAACACCCAAAATATTTGTTTCACCAAGAACGACAGAGTCACACATAGAACCTAGATCAATTCGTTAAGATACCGAGAACAACAATTGACCCTAGCAAAAAATCTCTTCATTAGGAGGAATCCCTTTCCTCTTAGTATTTATTTAATGTTTGAATAAGTGGTACATTTTAGACACCTATATGTTTGATGTTTGTTTATTTATTTGTCTTTGGTAAGAGGTAGGCATGTTACCTACTTACCTAGACGCCTACATTATTTGAGATATTGTCATGACATTGTGGCACCTTTTTATGACATTTCTATTTCATATAGTTCTCTCTATAGACACACTATTATTGTTATGATAACCATACGTCGCGCCCCATATACCGCCATGGTGGGGTGTGACATCAAGCACCTCAATATCCACCACACACTCTTTGAATTCACACATGGAAATATTCATATCCGACGTTCCCTCTAGAATGTCTTCACTATGAAGAGCAACATTAAAATAGCCCATGAAAATCCAAGGATCCTTACGAGTGACTTGTTTATGAATAGTCAACCCATTCCAAAGCTTTCTACGGACAACATAGTCATTGTCTTCATAAATAAATGAGCAAAACATCACCTTCTTGGTTTCTTTATGCATGATCTTTTTATGAATGTGTAACACCCCCGATTTCGGTCATAGCAACGGAAGGGTCCTTGGGTGTTACTATCATGATTCAAGCTCATAATCATAGAAAACGGCTCAAAACGAGTCGTTTGAATAAAAACATCCATTCATTCATTCAACGACAAAACTTTACACATGGTCCCAGATAATTTAAAGTTTACATAACACAATAAAAGATAAAAGTTCTTTGAATGGATATGTTTAGAATAGCGGGATAAAGACATTTTAAATAAGCAAGCTTCACGAAACCGCCTCCTCGAGTGCCTTCCCTATGGACCTGAGATAAAATATGTTTAAAAGTCAACAAAAATTTGCTGAGTGAATCTATAGAGTTTAAAGTATATAAATCGAACACAAATATTTAGAATAAACCTTCAAGGGTTAACAATTATGTTGCACGGACATAATTATCGTGTTATTCCATAAGTTTCATAATATTGAACGTTAACATATTATATTTCAGCCCACAACTCACCTAGCCAAGTGTGTATATTTCTCTTATACTATGCATCTGATGTTTCATTACTAGTGTTTCATTACACCGTGTGCTAGCTAATCACAATCGGACTGGGCGTCACCCGATAGATCTATCCATAGTATTAGCGTTCACTCAAACCGAGTAATTAACAATACATGATAAGTGGTTCCTTGAGGCTATAATAGACTAATGTAAATAACTTTCACCTAATCCCATGTGTTCTGTTTTAAAATCAATAGGGTTTACCACAACTTCTGGTTGCACCCATTCATGGGTTTACAGCAACTTCTTGTTGTATCATTCATTTTCAATAAATACTTTTCAAGTAAATAGAGCTACCACAACTTCTAGTTGCACCCATTCATGGGTTTACCGCAACCTATATTTGTATTCTTTATTTTTAATAAATAAGCATGTTTTACCCCTCGCAGGTTGTTGATCCCAAAGTCAGATCTTAAACCTTAATAGCTTGTTTAAGGGTTGTGATAGAGAGAAAGAATTCAATCTAACACTAGAGAAACTTTGCAAAGCAAAGTAACTAAACAAGATGCGGAATGTAATGTTTAGCACAAGAACAAATGAGATTCAAACGTTGAACTTTAATATATCAAAGATATACGAATACCCAAAGTGGTATTAGGGTTTACAAAACCTTAAAGTAATAATAATGAAAAACGAAATGAGAAAGACACACTTTGCATGCTAACCTAGTGATTCCTTTTATAGATACAAGGACCCACGTACAAGATCACTACTAACAAACTATGGAAAGTATTAAGGAATAATAACTGAAACGCGTAAAAATCTATTCCATGTTTATCTTGACGGCAGGGCCTTTGACTCCAGCAGGGGAACGGATCCCCCTGCCTTTGTTATTTAGCAGGGGGAACTTACTCTAGCAGGGGTATGAATAATCAACTAGCAGGGGAAACAAATAAGCATAGATTTATTCCCAACAATCCTCCCCTAAACTTGTGCTTTCCCCTAAAGACAAGTTTTTGAATAAATGCTAGTTGATGAGGATGCTTACAAACTCTCTGGCCAAATCTGACTATGAACCATTCTTACCAGATCATAAGCAACAGGCTTTTTGGCATCAACAATTAACTTAGCCTGTGCTAACTTCTTCAAGGTTTCCTGAGAGAAGGGATAATACCTATGATTGAGTAAATAAACACTCACACCTTCCATTACTACCTCATAGACCCCAGAATTTGTAAATAGCTTCCAATACACCAAATCTCGTTTATTCACTGCATCAAATAGAGGATCAAATAATTCATGTTCATACATTCTATGCATGCACTCCCAGATTACCCAATCCTTCTCCACACCATCCATGGTAGGAGGTTTTGCAGCAAACGTTTTCTTCAATATTTTCCACAGATCTTCTAAGTCTTCACTATCCAAAATTTGAAACATGACATCTAGACTTAGAAATGTCTGTGCAGTATTGTCAGCCCTTGTAAGCTTCCACCAAGTTCTCCCTTTGTGTTCATAAACAGCATACTCTATAATATCAAACTTCTTTCCAAGTTCACTAGGTGAGATTTCATCATTTTCCTGTAAAATCAGCTGTTTATCAATTTCATCATTTGATGGCCCTTGAGACTCTTTAGTATTTATGCCCACTTGCTCCATTCTCTTGAGTCTCTTTGCTGCTCTTTGTACATTAAGTACAGACTTCTCAAGTACTTCTGGAAAACTTTCACCTGCTTGGTGCGATGCCCCTGCTTGGGATGATGCACCTGCTTGTGTAGTCTCTCCAGCTTTTCTTTTCTTTGTTGCTCTAGATTTCTGTAGCACTTCACTTTGTCTCCTAAGATACTCAGCTTCCTCAGGAGTGTTGATGGTCATCCAATCATCCACATCATACAACTTTAGAACTGGTCTGACTGCTATCTTTATGGCTTCAAAGCTCATATCTCTGAAGTCACCATCCTTCCATTTTCTATGCCTTTTAAGCAGAACTTTGTAGTGATCAAGTTGCCCTTTCTCTGGCGTTCGATACTTCTCACTCTGAATTTGCATTGCCCTTCTTTCCAGATATTCAGTTTGATATTTGTAAACAAGGCAAGTCAACTCATACCTGTCTTCCAAAGGAGCATTTTTCAACTCCTTCTCCCATTGATCAAGAAACTCTCCAACATGAGGTACCCTGTCATCTAGTTCCCTATGCATAATCTCAACCTGTTTTAGCATATCTTTGGACCTCATCTTCTCCATCCTTTGATCATACATATCCATTTCCTCTTGTTGTAGCCTGAGAGCTACTTGTGCATCATGAGCTTCTTGGACCTTCTGCTATTCAAGAGTCAGATGCTTGTATTTTCTCTTGGGCTGTTGCACCATGATTCCTTTTCCTTTTTCTTTTGGATCCACTGCTGGTGCTGGTTTTGCTTTAGATGCAGGTTCTTTGATTGTTATCCCCTTCTGAGCTGGTTGCTTTCTGTTCTTCCTAACAAATGTTTGAGTAATGTTCTTAGCAAGGGATATACTTACAGCAGTGGGATCAGCAATGGCAGGGGAAACTTTTGAAGCAGGGGCTTCTTCTTGATTGCCCATGGTGAGCAATGTTTGAGCAATATCTTTGGTTGCACTCCCCTTGTCACTTCCCTTATCAGCACTTTCTCTCTCCATTCCTTTCTTAGCACTTGTTATCTTTCCATGCTCCCCACCAGGATATGAGTAATACTCAGTAGATCCTTCTGTGTGTGGAATTTCCTCCCCTTTGGAAGCATCCTCATCTGTGGAAAGAATCAGTCTGGGCTTTCTCCTCCCCTCAAGAGTAGCAAGTCTGGTTTCCAGGTGAGAGATAACTAGACCTTGCTTTTTGACATCTTGTACTAGTTGTGCATTCTGCCTTTTCAGACTCATGCACATTTTCGTCAATTCCAGATTTGTCAAAGGTTTCATACTGCTCTCAATCCTAGAAGGGAATTTCTCCCCTTGTTGGATATCATGGAGTGGGGGAGAGGACTTATTGATGGTGTCACTATCCTGCTCACCCCTTGAGGATGAGACAGTAGTGGCAGCCAAACCCCCAGGTTGCTCCAAACTCTTGGAGACTCTCCTTTCTGCTGCTTGTGAAGATTCACCAGGCAAGGGAGACCTGGCAAACCTGGATTTTGAACGCCTTTCTTGTTGTGGATCAGCAGGTGGTAGGTTCTTGGCAGGGGATTCAGCAGGTTGATTTATGGCTGTTTGATTTTTGGCTTCTTCCCGTCTGATTTGGTCTAGCATAATTGAAGTGAATGGAATGTTTCTGCCAGAAAACAAAGGTGATGGTGCAAGTAATGTGGTGAAAAGTTTGGTTGTGTGTTTGGTTGCTGAAAAATAGTTTCTGTGTGTAATGGGACCATGATCACTCATATTCAGCAAAACTTCTATAAACCTTGGATACATACAAAACTTTGAGGTGCTTGAAACATTTTTAACCATGCCTTTAAAAATCATTTGAGAAAAACAATACTTCCTTCCTGTTGCAAAGCAGATCAGGGCAGAAGCTATCTCACTACCAACCTCATTAAAAGCAGTGGTTTTGGGTGACAAACATTGCATAATAGTATGAATCAAAAATTTCCAATGAGGGGCAAACTGGCCTTTAGAAAACTTTAATTTTTGATTTTCAGAAAGTTTATACCCCAATTTATCAAGACCTTCAAAAATTTCAGCCTCAGAAAAGTTGGTTATTCCATCCTCATCATCAAGGAGGAGATTCTCCCTGATGGAGGCAAGTGTGATTACCTTGGAATGACCATCAACTGTGCTTTGAATTATGACCTCTCCATTCACTGTTTTGGTCATGGCTTTAGACCAGAACTGTTGAATGTGTGAGGTATAAATGCGAGGATTGATGAGAAGGGCTACTCTGAAGTACGAAGACTTTAGAAAGGCCACAGCCTCAGCAAACTCGGCTGGTTCATTATGAAGCAAAGCAATTTGGTTATGATTAGGAGCAATTTTAAGGGTCATGATGAATTTGGAAAATAGTTTAGAGGTTTATAGAGATGGGAGGTAAGTGGGATTAGGTCGAGAGAGATTTATGGACCTGCTGGTAAAGGGAATTAAGTTTATATAGACAAATTGAAGGGCTGTGATTGGACCAAAATTTTCAAATTGCAAAAATATCAAGGATAAATCTTGATAAAAAATTAATATATTTGAAATAGAAGGAAAAGATTACCAATCAACGAAGAAAGCGCCTTAAATATCTTTTAAAAAGAATAAAATATTCCCTAACCAAAATTTAAGCAAGCAGGCCCAACGGCTATGAACAGGGTAACGGTATTGTCGGTCAATGGTCAAACAGGGGAATGTTGTGAAGGCAGGGGAATAAAAGATAAAAGCAGGGGAAACTTTCCTAGGGGTATTAAACTAGTCATGGAAGGACTAATGCTAACTAGCTCTGCTCTAATGCACACACTTGTATACACAAGAGTCCTCTATTCAGCAATGGTCCCAATACAAAAAGTTAATACATAAGTCCCCCTACACCAGGTAATCCCAAGAAATCATGCATACCCCAGTCACCATCCCAACCTTGTCCCTTACTTATGGTCAGTTAGTCTTGGCAGTGTGTGCCACAGGTCTATATTTGAACAGCAAGCTGTTTATAATAAAGAGATGTAAGTACACACTACAGTGCCTCAAGGTTTCAGAGTTCTGACAAGCTTTTCAGCAAGTCATCATTAACCTGAACCCTCACTCACCAGTGGATATGATGTAAGATCATATATGAGCATCCTAAGGATACCCTGAGTCCTAAAGATGTGACCTAACCTCCCCTGAAACATAGAGTATATACCTGATTCACCAACAAGAATGGTATGCACCATATGAACCTTTGCATTGTTAGTCTAAAACCACATAAAACCACTTTTGTAAAAAGAACACACCCAGCTTAAGAGAAAAATTCTCTTGGCAGGGGAATGAACCCCAGGCAGGGGAATCAGTGTTAAAAAGCAGTGGAATGAAAGAAATGGTAAAATTGACTAACAATTATACAACAACAGCAGTGAAGTAACCCTGATTATACATGACAAAAGAGACATCAGATTTTTAAGGAGTAACCATTCCAATACCTGCAACCAGATACTGAAACCTCCCTACATCAAAAGCTTTTGTTAAAAGATCAGAAACATTAAGTTCTGTATCAATTTTCTCAGGGACAATCAGTCCTTTTTCAAAACAATCTCTGATAAAGTGATGTCTAATTTCAATGTGTTTGGTTTTGCTATGAAAAACAGGGTTCTTTATGATGCAAATAGTGCTGTTGTTGTCAATGAATATCTTGGTTTTAAGAAAGTTATACCCATAATCAAGCAATTGATTTTGCACCCAAAGAACTTGACCACAGCATGCAGCAGCTGCTACATACTCAGCTTCAGTTGTGGATGTTGCCATGATAGTCTGCTTCTTACATTGCCAAGATATAAGCCTGCTCCCCAAAAATTGGCATCCCCCTGTTGTAGACTTCCTATCATTGTTGTCACCAGCATAATCACTATCTGAATAAGCTATCAGCTCAAATGGTGACTCCTTTGGATACCAGAGTCCTAAGGTAGGATGACATTTTAGATACCTAAAAATCCTTTTCACAGCAAATAAGTGACACTCTGTTGGTGACACCTGGTATCTTGCACATAAGCAGACTGCAAACATGATGTCAGGTCTTGAAGTAGTGAGATACATAAGAGACCCAATCATAGACCTGTAATTCCTGACATCAATAGGCTTTCCAGGACCATCCTTGCCCCATGGATGATCCTTGTCCATGGGAGTGGACACCTTCTTCCCATCAGACATGCCAAACTTCTTTACAATCTCAGCCACATATTTGTCTTGTGAGATAAATATCCCATCTTTCCGCTGCTGAACTTGTAACCCCAAAAAGAAGTTTAGTTCTCCCATGGCACTCATTTGAAATTTATCCTGCATCAATTTGGCAAACTCTTTGCTAAGCATGGAGTTAGTTGATCCAAAAATGATGTCATCCACATAGACTTGTACTAGCAGAAGGTCACCCTTTTGTTTCTTGATAAACAGGGTCTGATCAATCTTCCCCCTGCTGAATCCATTGTCTAGGAGATATTTTGAAAGAGTACCATACCAGGCTTTGGGAGCTTGGTGAAGGCCATACATGGCCTTTTTCACCTTGTATACTTTGTCAGGATGTTCTGGATCTTCAAACCCTGGTGGCTGCATGACATAGACTTCTTCATCAATGGTTCCATATAAGAAGGCACTTTTCACATCCATCTGGAAAACAGTGAAGTCCATGAATGAGGCATAAGCAAGAAATAATCTAATAGCTTCAATCCTGGCTACTGGAGCAAACACCTCTTCATAATCAATCCCTTCTTCCTGAGTATACCCTTGTGCTACTAACCTTGCTTTGTTCCTGACAACTATTCCCCTTTCATCCTTTTTGTTCTTGAGTACCCACTTGGTCCCAATAGGCCTTGCCCATTTGGGACAATCAACCAGAATCCAAACCTCTTGTATGTCGAATTGTAAGAGCTCCTCTTGCATAGCTTCAACCCAGCTTGGGTCATTTAAAGCCTGAAAAATCTTCTTTGGCTCTTCTTGTGACAAAAATGCAGTAAACAGACAACATTGCATGTTGTCATGATTGAACTTCATGGTGATGTTAGCAATGAAGCTGTGCTCCTTTGCTGTATACCTTGTATGTCTGGGGGCTTCATGATCGCCAATGATCTGAGAGATAGGATGGTCCTTATTGATTCTATAGGTAGGCTGCATGATGACTTCTGTTTCATCTTCTTCCAAATCAGAATTGATGGGGCTATTTTGATTAGGAAAGAAGTCCTCAAAGGAACTTCCAAATGAGACAGCATGACCTAAAGATGGGTTCTTGTGAGCAGAATGAAGCTCTGAATAACTAGGGCCTCCACTCCTGATGATTCTGCTTCCACTGCTGGATATGATAGGACCATCATTTATGGGTGTAGATGATGAGATGAGTGGGGATTCTCTTTCTGCATCAGTAGTCTCATTAGCATCATGATCCTTTGTGAAAGAGGAATCAATTCCTCTAGCAGGGGAATCATGGATTCCACTGCTTTCAGCCATTCCACTGCCTTCAGTCATAGCAGGGGATGAGATTGGCTGTTCTTTTCCTGAAGCAGAATTATCTTCTTGTTTATCAGCTTCACTAGGAAACAATGAGGGTACATTCATGTACCTCAGAGGTGACTTCTCAGCACCAATTTTTTCTTGAGTACCTGAAATGTTAGTGTTCTGCAAGACAACAGGTACATAATTCATAGACTTGGAAAGTACATCTATATCAAAGAACCAGTCAGGACCTGTTTGAACATCTTCAGGTTTGTCTTCAAGAAAGTTCACATGAAGATTTTCTGTGATTTTGCTTGTCTTCTTGTTGAAGACCCTATATCCCTTGCTGTTTAAGGAATAACCCACAAAGTATCCATCATCACCCTTTTCACTAAACTTACCAAGATTGTCAATGGTGTTCAAGATGATAACATGACACCCAAAAGGTCTGAAAAAGTCAATTAAGGGAGGTCTTCCATTAAACAGCTGATAAGGGGTCTTGTTGTGTGCCTTGACAACCAAGGCCCTGTTTTGTACATAGCAAGCAGTAGATACAGCTTCAGCCCAAAAGATAACTGGAAGTTTGGAATCAGACAGCATAGTTCTTGCAGCTTCAATGAGTGTCCTATTCCTTCTTTCTGCCACTCCATTCTGTTGAGGTGTTCTAGCAATGCTGAATTGCCTCTTGATGCCTTTGTTTATGCAGAAAGAATCCAGTTTCTGATTTCTGAACTCACCACCATTGTCTGATCTTATGGTAACTACCTTCATGCTTTTTGACAGTTCAATTTGATTGATGAACCCAATGAGTATATCAGCAGTGTCACTCTTTTCAAATAGAAAGAATGTCCATGTAAATCTTGAAAAATCATCAGTAATCACTAAGCAGTACCATTTCTTCATTATACTTGCCACAGAAGTAGGACCAAAAAGATCCATATGTAGTAGTTCCAATGGCTTGGTGGTGGACATACTTGTTTTTTACTTGCAAGATGCTCTGTGTTGCTTCCCTTTCAGACATGCTGCACAAGTATGTTCAGTGGCAAAAGACTTGGAAGGAAGACCATGAACCAGATTATGCTTTACTAGTTTGTTCATGTTCTTGAAATTAAGATGACCAAGTCTTCTATGCCATTTCTTACATTCATCTGCTGAAGCTTTGGCAATGAAACATGTTTCATTGTCTTGGAGAGATATGTCCTTGAGATCAATTGTGTACATGTTCTTCTGTCTTGGTGTTCTGAGAACAATTGGAGTGTCTTTTGGCAAGACAAACTCCTTTCCTAATACCAAGCATTCAGTGTCAGTAAACAAGACAAAATTCTTGTTATCAGTTATCTGTGACACACTGAAGAGATTATACTTGAGTTCTTTCACCAAATACACATTGTCAAAAGTCATCCCATTTGTGACAATAGTTCCTTTTCCTGTTATAGTTCCATGCCCATCTCCAAAAGAAACACCATCATTGTCATGCAGGGGTACAAAGTTAGACAAGTAAGCTTTGTGTCCAGTCATACATCTTGAGCATCCACTATCCCAATATGCTCTATCATCCCTTGTCTTCTTTGTCACCTGCAAAAGGAAAAACAAATTAGTTTTTCTTGGGGACCCAAGCCATTACAGACTTGGATCTACCTCGTGTATCAATGTAGGATAGCTTATCGAAAACTAGAGATACACCATTAGATTGAGTACCCCTTTTGGGTGCCCAAACCCAACGATCTGAGGCTTTCACAGCTTTTCCCCATCTTCCCATGTTCCTAGAATGTACAACTTTTCTAGCAGGGGATACCCCAGTTTTAGCAGGGGAATCCTTATGCTTAGCAGAGGGAACCCACCTTTTGTTTTGGCCTCTGTTCATGTGTTGGTAAGGTCTAGGGCCAGATCTATATGTAGTATAAGGTGTTGGGGTGGTCACAGAAGTGTTGGGCTTTGGGTGAACATCATTTTCCTTTCTAAGGGCTGGAACAACATATTTCTCAGTTACTCTATTTCTCAAGGCAGGGGCAACATACTTGGCAGGGGAAAAGGGTTTTGCCCCTGCAT
Organism: Glebionis coronaria; assembly: GCA_025667525.1. Taxonomy (NCBI): domain Eukaryota; kingdom Viridiplantae; phylum Streptophyta; class Magnoliopsida; order Asterales; family Asteraceae; genus Glebionis; species Glebionis coronaria. The sequence goes on from CM046876.1 coordinate 184,273,181, forward strand.
TCAGAAGAATGGCTTTAGGTTGCATATCCTTTAAGGGATTTGCAGCCACCATCTCCATTGGTGCCTTACACTCTTGATAAGTGTGTTCAAAACTGCCACATGTGAAGCAGGGCTTGGTATTGATCACAAAGTCTTTTCCTAATTGATGAGACTTTTGGTCATTCCAATTTCTTTGATTACCTCTCACATTCCTGTACATACCAGCATATTTAATGGTAGGTTTAGGAGACTGTGGCCTAGCCTTAGATTTGGGAGAGATGCTCTTAGAGTTTGGATTGCTGCTAGAAATTCCTTCTTTCGAAAATCTAACAGGGTTGTCAATTTGCTTTAAGCCAACCTGTTCCTGTTTAACATCCCTAATGACACTAGTTTTAACTAGAGACTCTTCTGTATCAAGGTTATTAGGTATATAAGCACTCAAGTCAAACTCAATGTCATCCTGTTTTTCAAAACAAGGAAGACCAGTCCATGACAAGTCTTTTCTAGGATAGGCAGCATGGATGTTAGCAGGGGGTGGAGGTATAGTAGCATTCATATTCTTAATTCCAAACCCTGTTTTGTCCTTAGGAGATTGACCAATTTCAAATGCCTTGGTTAAATCTTTTGAAGCTTTTCCAAATTTTTCAACAGTTTCCTCATCTATCTTTTGGTTAGCTTTGAAAATTTCAAGTTCAGCAGTTAAAACATTTATAGATTGGTTATTCTCCTTGGCATCTCTTTCTAGAATCACAATGTGATCCCTATACTCACTTTCTCTTTGCCTATACTCTCTTATGGTGGACTCTAGTTGTTCTAAAGCACGTTTGTAATTATCAAGATCATTATCACAATTGGTATAGTCAGCTTTTACCTTTCTGATTTGATCATTTAAAGATTCAGTATTTTTCCTACAAGCTTTAGTACAGTATGAGTCATCATATACCTCATTGTCAGAGCTGGAACTTGACATGGCCATAAGTGCAAAGTCTTCTTCCTTTTCCTCAGCCATCAAAGCTTGATTTCTTTCCACACTTTCTGTCATAGCACTCCAGTCCCATCCATTTGCTCCATCTATCCCCTGCATTGCTACCATGGCTTTAGCACCAGAATCCTCATCTCTTGTTTCCTTTCTATGGCTATTTCCAGACTTAGGTCCTCTGCATTCCCTGGCAAAATGACCCTTCTTGCCACAATTGTAGCATTCAACTTTTGCTTTATCAAACCCAGCCACATCAGATGGATTAATTGTGATCTTCTTCCCATACTTCTTGTGGAACCTGTTGGCTCTCATGCTGAGCAAAGCCATATTCCACTTGATATCCAATTCTTCTAGCGCTTGCTTACTGATTTGACTCAGATCTTCATGTAACACTGTAGATCCTTGTGGCCCTTGAGATGCTATAAAGGCACATGCAGTATCAAGGCTGAATGTAGCTGGTCTTTCTTCATCATAGGAAGGTCCAGACCTGGTAGCAGGGGAATAAGTAGCAGGGGCTACTTCTATTCCACTGTTCTTGGAGATTCCACTGCTTTGTGATATGAATGCCATGTTAGCAGGGGAATCAATGACTCCACTTGAGTTGGTGGGAATTGTCCCTTTTGACTTCATTTCATTGACAATAGGTTCAAAAACTTTTAAGTTATTGTATATATCATCAATATCTTTTTCATCCAAATCATCCTTATTCTGCCAAATTGCCTTATAGACAAACCACTCTTTCTGAAGGCTGTTAAGAAACCTGGTGTTCACCTGCTCTTTTGACACCTCAATATCAAAGAATTCCAAGTGGGCCACCATGTCTTGAAGCCTATTGTAAATAGCTCCAATTGATTCATCACCAATTGCTTTGAAAGAAGCAAAATCATCCAGCATTTGGTTCTTCTTCTTCTTCTTTGTGGCTTCATTTCCTCCAAAGGTTGTGCCTATGGCTTCCCATAGTTCCTTAGCTGTTTTGTATTTCCTGAATCTGAGTTGATGTCTATCTGGTAGGGCCAACAGCAATGAGCTGTGAGCCCTGACATCATGCCTTCTAGCCAGTATTTCCTTATCACATAGAGCAGCAGATTTCTTCTTGTCCTTACCTTTGGAACTTTCACCTTCATCCTTGCCTTCTTCAATTGCCACCATTTTGTTGAATTGATCACCAAACTCTATGATCTCCCAGAGAACATAGTGTTCCATTTTCAGGTATTGTTGGATTCTGAATTCCCATAATTCAAAGTTTTCAGGATCCAACATGGGTAACTTGAGGTTATTGTGGTTGTTGCTGTTTGTGGATGAATCTGAAGACATGTTTGCTATGAGGATTTTGTTCTTGATTTAGACAAAGTTTCTCAACAAGCTCTGATACCACTTGTTGATCCCAAAGTCAGATCTTAAACCTTAATAGCTTGTTTAAGGGTTGTGATAGAGAGAAAGAATTCAATCTAACACTAGAGAAACTTTGCAAAGCAAAGTAACTAAACAAGATGCGGAATGTAATGTTTAGCACAAGAACAAATGAGATTCAAACGTTGAACTTTAATATATCAAAGATATACGAATACCCAAAGTGGTATTAGGGTTTACAAAACCTTAAAGTAATAATAATGAAAAACGAAATGAGAAAGACACACTTTGCATGCTAACCTAGTGAGTCCTTTTATAGATACAAGGACCCACGTACAAGATCACTACTAACAAACTATGGAAAGTATTAAGGAATAATAACTGAAACGCGTAAAAATCTATTCCATGTTTATCTTGACGGCAGGGCCTTTGACTCCAGCAGGGGAACGAATCCCCCTGCCTTTGTTATTTACCAGGGGGAACTTACTCTAGCAGGGGTATGAATAATCAACTAGCAGGGGAAACAAATAAGCATAGATTTATTCCCAACACAGGTTTCTAAAACAATCAAAGAATTTAAAAGAGAGGATATAGACTCACCTTAGCACAAGAGTGGTAAAGAGACGATCGTCGACGATTAGTGATGCCCGTTAAACATGAAAACCGCAACCTACGAAATAAGGCGCGTTCATTTATAAATGACTCAAGTATAAAACATACTTAATAACACAAAACTCAAATTACAAAACCATGACAATCCCAAAAGAAAAACAATACAAGTGGTACTACTATATCCCTCTATATGTTTATTCTATTAAACTATATTCTCGATAAAAATCTACCGGTACATAGCAAATGTACAAGCTCATTTCACCTACTTAAACAACTCCGTTTTCGACGAAACTTGGTGACAAACTCACATATAACCTGAGTGAGACTCAGTTTAAATTTCATTCAAAAATATTACTCCTAAGACCTTCTGCGCGACACATCTTAGAGACTTACAACAGCCCTTGACTCTTTTTAAAACTCATTCAATAGTCCCCGAGATTCGATCCAAATATCGACAACAACTTCAAATTGTCTCGATACTCGTCTCCCGGTACACGAATAATCAAACTATTGTAACTTCATACTCGTTTGGAGTTAGAAGCTCTATTTTATATCAAATTGAAGCTAATGAAATTCTCTACAACACTATCCTATTAGTTTCAAAATTAAATTAAGACACGCAAAAACAGCCTACAACTCACTTCCCTAAATCACCTCTCAAAAACTCATACAAAATTAATTTTTCAAATAATTTCAACCACTTTCTATCAGTCCTAATACCATAACATCATCCTCTATCATTCCTAAACTTGTATGATTCATAAAAACAAAAATCCAAAATCAAAAATCAAACTTTCAACATCAAAATAACATGATCTAAACATGATCATCACATGTATGATCATAAAAATACCTTCAAAAATTCTTGTTTTTATAAAAACTTCAAACTTCATGCATGTAAGAAATTTTGGTATGGATGGGATCATCTTTTGATTATAAGGATGGGAATTTTGTTAGTTTTAAATGGATCAAGCTAGATCAAATCTATGATGGTGTTTTGTTGATGATGTTGGACGGAAAGAATGGAAAGGAGAGAGGAGTATATGTTTTTACTTTGTGATAACATGAGTTAGTGGTATGATTAGGTGAAAAAATTCTTTATATAGTAGGGGTAGTTGAGGGTAGTTTTTGTCAAACTTGCATTCTTGTGGACTATAAAGCAATTAAGTAATTTAAAGGGTAGAAAATGGCTATTAGTAAATTTTGAAAATATTTACAGGACTTGGGTTTCGGAAAAATACTTTTCGAAAGTTAAAACGCATCATAAATATAATAATATAGTTTCCACACGACTTAAAACGTAATTAAATCGAAAACGTCGAAAATATTAAATATCGAGACAATCGATAATAAAACGTAAATTTTGGGGCATCCGTCGGTATCGCGATCACTAGTAGTTCTCGTCATTCGTTAAAACGTAAAGCACGAGAAAACAAAATGAATACCATAAAATTCATTCTTATGATAATTTGAGAATAAAATATCGATACCTAACGTATTCCTTGTTGGTTTTCATCTAAACGACATTCTTACGTTAAGTTTCAAGTCATAACCTTCCCGGTTAGCCGATAATTCACAATTCTCATTAAGTAAATACATAATATGTAATAGTCGAGATTAAAATAACGACCTGAAACTGATGGATTGTCACATCCTCTCCACCTAGTTGGGATCTTCGTCCCGAAGATCAACTTCCGTTCTTCCTCGACCGCTCGTTGAAATCAAAGAGGTAAATGTATTTGGTCCTCGTTTTGAGTTCCATCAGACTTGACAATAGGAATTCGACTTTGCTTGAGTTTCCTTACTTCCTTATCGATAATATCAACAAGTTCGTTAATGAAAAGCAACTTACCGTCAATTCATACTTCATCAGGAGGGATAATAAGATCTTCGTCGAGAAGAAATTTCTTTAGGTTCGACACATGAAAAGTATTGTAAATTCCTTGTAACTCTCGAGGTAATTTAAGTTTTCACGCCACCGGACCTACCCTCTATATCATCTCGAATGGACCAAACTAACGGGGACTTAACTTCCCACGGTTTCAAAAATATATAACACCTTTTCCATGGTGATAACTTTTGCATAACTTTTCCACCTACCTCAGATTCCAAAGGTTTTCGCTTCACATTATCATAACTTCTATGTCTACTACGAGAAGTTAACAAACGATTCTTAGTTCGTGCGATCATTTTATTTATCAGAATAAAATGAGAAGAGTCAATCAGTCAACATTGACACAATTTAAATCAAATCTAGACTGAGTTTTCGAGAGCTTAACAATGAATCCAATGTAATTTACTCCTACCTCCCAAATTATAACGAGTAACACAATCGTAATCACTTAAAGGCTTATTTACCTCTTTTTATTCCATAATACATTGTAGGCTCTTTCTATCGGTGGATACCGTACATTTAGTGTCACATAATTTAGGTCTCCACAGGCAAAGAGTAGAAATCACCACACCCAATTACAAGTTATGGGTTGTGTAGTCTCCTCATTCTTACTAAGTTTCCTAGAAGCATACACAAATCAAAACAGCTCCAAATCCTTTAAGAGTTTTATCATGATCAACAACAAAATCTTTACTTCCTTCGGGTAGCGATAAGATCGGCGTACTGCAGAGTTTTCTTTTCATGGTTTGAAAAGATTTCTCTTCATCATCTCCCCACACATATTGTTCATTCTTTTTAGTTAGCTTAGTTAATGGTTTTGATATCAAAGAGAATCCTTCAATAAACCTTTAGTAGTAACCAACCAAACCTAGAAATTGTCGTACTTCAGTTGGAGTAGTTGGAGCACTTAAATTTTCGATGGCTTTGATCTTCGCAGGATCAACATGTAACCCACTTTTATCAATGACATGTCAGAAAATGTACGAAACTAAGCCAAAAATAACACTTTGAGAATTTAGTGTGCAACTTTTCATTCTTTAACAACTTCAAGATAATTCTTAAGTGTTCGGCATGCTCTTCATTCCTCTTAGAGAAAAGTAGAATATCATCAAAGAAAACGATCACGAATTTATCAAGATACGGCTTACACATATGATTCATTAAGTATATGAATACAGTATGTGCATTGGTCAAACCAAAAGGCATAACCAAAAACTCATAATGACCATAACGAGTCCTAAAGGCCGTAATAGGAATATCTTCCTCGTGTATGTGAAGTTGATGGTAAACAGAACGAAGATTAATCTTGGAGAAAACACGAGAATTTTAAAGTTGATCAAATAGATCATCAATTCTTGGAAGCGGGTAACGATTCTTGATCGTTAGCTTATTCATCTGTCAGTAATCGATGCACATACAAAACGAATCATCCTTCTTCTTAACGAGTAGAACAGGAGCTCCCCAAGGTGACGAGATCGATCGAATAAAACCTCTATCAGATAGTTCTTGCAACTGCACAAATAATTACTTCAGCTCGGATGGTACTAATCGATATGGCGCACGTGCATAGGTACAACACCAGAAATTAGATCGATTTGGAATTATATTTGTCGTGGAGGCGGAAGTCCTGGAAAATATTCCGGGAACACTTCAGAATATTCACGAATGAATGGAACATTGTCTACTAACTTCTCTTACTATTACATCTCTGATACCTGAGCTAGGAATGGTTCACCGCCTTTTTCAATATACTTACAAGCTCTAATGCACGACGATTTTTAGTTTGGAACCATTTTTCCCCTTCAGTGACTTCATCAACCTTGTCTTAAATTATTTTCAACATGAGCTAATAAGCCATATAAACACGTTCATAAATAGCAATTGGCTTAGAAGAAGTCACATCACCACGTATATTCTTGGTCAACCCATGAATATACTGCTTGACCTTGACAGTTCAGGTTCCACCATTCTTTGACATAAAGGAGTCAATTCGTGGGAAACGCTTGGTATATCCATCAAGGTTATTTCCTTTAGTTTCAGGCTGTACAATGCTTGCTCCAACCTTTGAAAATGCTATGAGGAAAAAACTCCTAAGTCAAACGCTTCCTCACCTCAGTCCATGGTGTCCAATAAGTAACGTCGATACTTATGGAAGCAGGTCTGCCATTCCACCAATTTAATACACGACCATGGAGAGTAGAGATTTTAAACTACACCTTATCCCCCTGATTATTGTCACTGATTCGAAAGACTGACGCCAGCTTTTCAACAACTGACAACATCCTCTATCATCTTTAGTCCCCTTAAGAGTCTACGGTTTGAACTTCATGAATGAAGTGTAGTTATAGCCTCTAATTTCAGGTACATTTGTTCCTTCAATTCCACGAACATTATTGGCTCCAGCTTCAGCTCCACCAGTTCTAGTTCCACCAGTTGTAGCTTCAACACCAGTTCCAGATACATCATTCATATTGGCCATGAATTCAGTTAAAGATATAACAACTTATTCACTAATAACTTGGCGCATTCATTCCCCAGACATAGCTTTCATTGCCTGCATGATTCTTGTGCAACACAAATCATATCATAATGAGTATTCATTCAATGGTTGCGTTATACCACTAAAATTTAGAGAGAAAAGAAAAGAAAGATAATAATAGAACGATATAGAATTAGGAATCAAAAGATAGTCATTCCATTAATCACAAACTAGTACAAGTTGTATTGTCAAGCATTGTAGATTATCATCGTCTAATGCTATACAACTTAAAAGAGTAGTCCTACTAACTAATGTCACAATTTAGTTAGTGATTTTAAAATACAACAATTGATAAGCTAATCTACTAAGAATTACTAGGTAATTCACGTGACTGATGAGTCTGCTTTTTACACATAGTCTCATCGTCCAAAAAGGGCTTAAATTGCATAAAATATCATAAAATGTGCCAAATATATGCTTGTGTTTGTTCCATGTGTATTTTAGGTACGGATATTGAGAAAATGGCAAAAGATCACAAGAAACAAGCAAAAACGAACACGGGAAACGAAGTCGCACAATGAACCGGGCCCTAGAGTTGATTTTCCAAGAAATACCCTTGAAGATCTGAAGATTGTACAAGAAGGGTCCTCCAATATTGAAGAATTGACACTTTAAATCCTTGTATATTCATAATTACAATTTTGGTCCTTAATGTTTTTCAAATTGCAAAAACGACCCTCCACTTTGAAGAATTGGAAAGAATGGTCCCTCATATTTGAAGACTTGTCATTTTTAGTCCTCTAAGAAGTCAATCATACAAGTCAATACATTGAAGAATGAAGAAATTCCAAAAAGAACCCTTCAAATATCATTAAATGGCAAGAAATACCCTTGAAAATACTTTGCAAAACTTTTTGGGGCAAAAGTATAAAAACTAAAACTTTGTTATATAAGGAATTCGGATTTGTGCTATTAAAACCTGAAATGAAAAAAAGAAAGAAGCCAAGGGACAAAACTTGGCAGACATACAAAGATACCTTAACCAATCCCCCACTGCCACCTCACCCCACTCACCACCACAACCAATCAAATCACCCCATTTTGCCACCTCACTCTCCACTTAAACCTGTTATAACTAACCCCTAATTAATTATTTAAATTAGGCGGTTAACACTTTTCAAAAATATAAACTGGATTAAACTCCACTATTTCAGCCAAGAACACAAATTGGGGGTTTGATGATTACTTTCAATTAATCCCTAATAATGTCCAGATTAGTGATTAAGGTGGTAATGATCAAAACCCAGCTCCTAAACCTGCCACATCACCACCCAAGAGTTCACATGTATCCTCCCCTACACACGTTTTTGGGGAAGAAACCAAAACATGTCAGGAATCCAACGTCCCACAATATTGCTTTCATACTAAGCTCTCTTTGGACCTTAGGATCAATTGGTAACACTTTTACAACCTTACAAACAACCAAATTCCTTCACATGTTCAAGAGAAATTCAAACTGAAAGGGCATTTTTGGAAGACCATGTACTAGGGTTTTTATTATTTTTTCATCTTCTTAGCTTTCTTTGTAGCCTATATAAGGCATTAGGACTGCAACATTGTAGCTTGCTTTTGGTTTTTCTTTAGTCAACATTCTGTAAATCCTTGTTTCAAGATTAATGCAAAAGTGTTTGAATTGTTTGACGAAATCTAAGTGCCACTCTTATTCCATCATTGTTATTGTTACATGTTTGTGATTTTGAAGTTTCAAAACCTGTTTTCAAAGCTTGTGCAAGAAATTGCAAAGTTTTCTAAAATCTGATATTTTTCTAAGTTCTTGGTTCAAACCTTTGAAATTTTTGGATTACAAGTGGTCATAGCACCCTGATAAGGAGCTTATCAAGGTGTAGTGAGCTTGTGGTTTGGGGATATTCAAGGAGTGGGAACAAGCTTGAATTAATCAGCTTTTATTTTCCATTTTCATTTTCATATAATCTGCTTGTTCTAACCTTGTTGTTCTTAGCAGCCTATTGGAAGCTTGTGCCTTGTTAAGCTAGCCACATAAGTTCAAAAATTCGTGAGTGTGGATGTACATTCATGAGGTTTGAGTTCTCTTACCAAAAATCTGTTAAAAAAAGTGATATTTTGTGATTTGGTGATCTGCTATTATATGTGTTGTTCTTGTGGCTTGAATCTGGTTTATACTGTATGTTAATGTTGTTATGATGCTAGATTAGGCTTGGGTAAACCTGTTATACACTTATGCTTTGTTAAATCTTTGATTAAAAAGTTTACGGGGTGTTTGGGTCTACTGTTTTAAGGGAATTAATTGAGTTTGAGTATGTGTTAAGTGTTTGTAAGTGCTTGTATCTGCTATTTACTTAGTTGTGTGCTATTATCTGTAAGTTTTGAGCTTTTAAACATCAAATCCTACATTGTGCTATATCTTGCTTGTTTTTGCCTAATTTGACCTAAAATCTTGGAAACACCTAGAGTGTATGCATGTTTAGGGATAAAAAGTGTTTAAACAAAGTTTGTGTAACCTGTTTAAGAGATTTGAGGGTTTGAATTTGGGCTTGTGGTCAAGTACATCAGCAAAGTTCATTTGTCTTCATCTTTGTGTTCATTAGTAACATTCATCAGCTTGAATCTTGCTATAATATTTAATCCAATGTATGAAACAAGTTTGTTTATGTTCATTTGAATTTATTATAGCTTGTGTATGCATTTGGTTGAATTTGGTTGGCTTATTCTTGCTTAATCTGCTTAGTTGTGCAAAACTGCTTATTGTTCAAGTCTGTATCATATCTGGGCAAAGATTGAATTAACTGTATCAATTGGCTGGTTAGATTTGTGAATTCTTTGTTGTTATTGGCTCCTTATAACCCATTGGTTATAAGGGTGCCTTTGTGTTCTCCGAATCCAACAAAAATCCATATAAGACAAAAAGTCAAATAAGTCAAGTAGTCGAAACTTTTCCCACTGTTGGACACCCAAAACTAGCCACTGCTAGTGCAATTTTTTCAATCAACTTATCAATAAGCTATAACAGCTTATTTAGACTTGCAACAACTTTGAGTTTGTGATCAATCTTCATCATTTGACCCATTTGACTATTCTGGAGCATTTTAGGGTTTGACTTTTAGATTTGAGTTGAAAACCAATTGACTTGACTTTTTCATAAGTGCTTAATTGCTTATTCCAGCTTATTGAGTGTGCTTATTTGAAAACTTTTTGTTGATTTTGCTTAATTAAGTCATTTGAAACCTTTTGCAAAAAGAACTAGCGCTTGAAATAGCCTAGAACTCGAAAACAACTATTTTGTCGTTTTGTGTAGAGAGCTTTTGCTTATTTCAGGCTTATATCTTGGGCTTTTTCAAAACTTATTTTTACAGATCTGTTTAGTATCCCAAAAGAAGCTTCTGTGTCAAATTATAGCTTATGGCATTAGCTTATGGCTTAATGTGTCAAAAATCCCATTAAGAATAATCTATTGACTATTAAGCTGTGATAAGCTCACTTTCAGCTTTTGGGCCTTTAGACTTTTGTTCTTAAAATCAAAATTTGAGTCAGGTGATTTTGGGCTTAATTGGACAACTTTTTTATTATTGGGCCAAAAAGCCCATTTAGGTGGATTGTTTTTCATTTTGGCCCATTCGGAGGCCCATTAGGGGTAATTTGGTCATTTTAAGTTCATTTCTGTTTAAACTAGGTTAAAATAAACTAGTTTGCAAGTTTTTAGAATTTTTTATAAATTTTGAATTTATTAATATTTTATTATTATTCTATTATTAAAATTAGTTTTTAATATTTTTGCAACTTTTTCTTTTTTCCTAAGTTAAATACATTAAGTTAGGAATTTTAAAACTTTTAGATTAATTTTCTTGTAATTTAATTAATTTTTAGAATTATTTTATTATTTTTATAGTTTTTAATCATTTTTAAATAGTTATAATTAATTTTAAATTTTTCAAAATAGTTTTTAGTTTAATTAAGTTATTTTAGAGGTTTACAAAGTGAAAAATCTCATTTTGGGCTTTTTGTTAATTAAATTGATTTTTTGGTCTTTAATTTGCATTAAAAATTTATTATTTAATTAAATAAAAGGTTTGAGTGATTTTTTATTTTTTGAAAACTCTAATTACATTTTTTAGGATTTATTGCAATTTTCTAGGAATTTTTAGGTTAACTTTTAAATTTAGTCATATTTTACGGTTTTAGTGCACGACTTTCGTCTTAGTTTAATTTAGAATCGTAACCGTCATCCTTTTCTCTTTTCTTTTCTCATAATCATAATCACAAACATTTATCATTTCTTTACACAACACACTGGCCTCCTTGAGAACGATCCCCCACCATATTGGGTCATAAACACTTAGTTTTCCTAAACCGTTTCTTTAATAGTTATCACGTTTACGCTCTTTTTCCTAAAAGACTTATTACTACCACTTATCATTTTGGCGCCGCTGCCCGGGAGGAGTGTTGTGTTTTGATTTGACCAATTTTGTTTTTATATTAGCCATAATAACTATTTGTGTGATTAGCACTCTAATCATACGTATTATCGATTTTTCGTTTTTGTGTGAATATTATTACTATATGGTATACGTAAAACAATAAATTCACAAGTACTCCAAAAGTGTGTAAACACAACCTTGATTCGGGATTTCATCACTCGATCATTGTATTCGAATCTCAAACATAGAAAAAAGGAAAAATAGATAATTACTTTCGTGAAGCTTAATTTTGAAAAACACAAACTATAAGGTGGGTATAAGGCGGGTGTTATAAAATACACCCTAAAGAAAAAGGCTCTTAAGTGCTTCACGCCGCCTCGTTTATCCGCTTGCTTGTGCGTGTTTAGATAAAAAAGGGCTAATCGAGGGTTTGCCAACCAAAGTATTATCTACGTATCTATATTTTCTTGGTTTCAAAAGATTAAAACCTCTTGAACATTTTGGTGTTCCACCAACGTTCTGAAGTCATCGAAGGCGTTCACTTCACGTGATCATTTTCATTCCTTGGGGCTCCTTTAATCGAGAGATTTGATTTGAGGAGAGATTAGTAGATTTTTGTCTACGTAATACATCATAAAATCCAAAAAAGTTAAAACAATCAAAAACACAAAAAAATTGAAAAAGTTAAAAACCCCAAAAAGAATCTTCTTTGCTCATCCCCACGTTGTACGTGACGTTTATGCTTACTCGTAACCAAGCTAGACGTGGACGTAAACGTAGAAACCGAAAGGAGACCACACCTAACCTTTCTAGTGAAGAATCTCCTATTGACGAACCTATCGTAGAACAAGAAGTCACCATGGCTAATCGAACTATAATGGAGTTACTTCAAGCACCCACCGAGGGTTATGGAGAAGCGATTATGATTCCCACCATCCTTGCGGAGAATTTTGAAGTTAAGACCGGTTTGTTGTCGATGATCCAAAACAACAAATTCCGTGGTGATGAAAAGGACAACCCTCACAACCATATCCGCCAATTCATTCGTCTTACCGCCACTTGCAAGTTTAAGGACGTCTCTAACGATTAGTTTAAGATGATGATTTTTCCGTATTCTTTAGCGGAGCCCGCTAAAATTTGGTTATAGAAAGAGCCACCCAATTCTATATTGACGTGGAAGGATCTCGTTTCAAAGTTCGTGAACCAATTTTTCCCGCCCTCTAAGACTACGCATTTGAAAAACGAGATTTCAAAATTTTCACAAGAGTTTAATGAGAGTTTTTCTACGGCTTGGAATCGGTTTAAGGAAATCTTACATGAGTGTCCTCATCACGGTTTTTCCGACTTGCATCAAATTGACACGTTTTACAATGGATTGAACGATCATGAGAGAGATTATCTTAATGCCGCCGTGGGTGGTATTTTTTTGTGTAAAACGGTCGAGGAAGCATTGTTGATTATTGAGAATAGGTATAAGGTCTATAGTCCTCGTAGCACATCGAGTGTTCCTAAGGCTTCGTCTTCGGCTTCACCTTCATTGTCTCATACCATGGATGCTTGCCAAATCGAGGCAAATTTGGAGAAGAAAATCTTTGATAAGCATAAAGGACTTTTGATTGAGTTTAAAGTTGGTGAACAATCTACTCCCACTACGGCTAAAGCGGTTAAGGTTTCTTGCTTGTATTGTGGTGGAGGTCATGATTTCTCCGAGTGCATTACCAACAGTGGTAACACTTCGAGTGCCTACGCGACCACGGGAACTTATAACCAAGACAGTCAAGTTACCCGCTCTAATCAAATGACTCCACCGGGTTTTTCACCAAATCAAAATGCTAACAATTATTGAAACAATCAAGTTGGTTAAAAAAGCAATTACAAGGGTAACAACTATGGGAATCAAGGGGCTAATAATCAAGTGTAAAACAAGAATCAAAACAATGATTTTCAAAACAACAATAAGAGTTTGCAAAAATTGAAAGATCTTCCAAATGAATTTGTTGAATATGCAAATGGAAATGATGCTAGGTTTGATAATATACAAAGGGAGATCATTAGCCTAAGATCTGAGTTTAAGAATGACTTGAAAAAGGAGTTGAAAACGAGTTAGCAAATGAGCTTAAGATTCATACCAACAAAATGGAGGATAATGTGACTAGGTTACAACAAAACCAACAAAAGATGGAACAAGGGCAACATGAAATAAAACAAGAGATGCTTAAGGCCGATAAGAGGCAATCTGTGTTTGAGGATAAAATTTCATCCATGTTTGAGGCTATAATGTGTAAACCGTCTTCGAGTAGTCTTCCTAGTCACACCATATCGAACCCTAAGGGAGAGATGAAAGTGATTACCACACGAAGTGGTAAGACACTTAAGGAACTGACTCCTCAACCAATTACTCCAATAGTGGAGGAAATTGAGGAAGAATCTGAGGTGGCGGTCGAAGAGGAGCATATCCCAATCTCAAGAAGTACCGCTCAAACCACACCTACGGTTGACCCATTACCATCATTGGAACACGAGATTCCAAAGGCTATGCCTATGCCTCAACCCACACCACCTTTGCCTTACCCATCGAGACTTCGTAAGGAGAAACGACAAGAACGTGATAACTACCAATTTGAGCTTTTTATGAAAATGTTTCGTGATTTGCATTTCAATACAAGTTTTGCCGATGCTTTGGTCATGATGCCTCGATTTGCCGCTTAATTTAAGAGTATGTTAAACAACAAGGAGAAATTGCAATAATTGGCTAGTTGTTCATCGGTTTATCTTAATCACATACCTCAAGAAGTCGGTGATCCCGGTAAATTCTTGATTCAATGTGCAACTCAAGATATGGAAGAATGCTATGCCTTAGCCGATCTTGGTGCTAGTATTAACTTGATGCCACTTGCAATATTCAAGTCGCTTAATCTTCCTAATCTTACTCCTTCACTTATGTCTATCAAATTGGCCGATCATTCTATGATTCCCGCATGTGGATTGGCCGAAGACGTTTTTGTGAAAGTGGTAAAGTTCTATTATGCGGTAGACTTTATCGTTGTCGATATTCATACGGATCCTCAATTTCCTCTTATTTTAGGTCGTTCGTTTTTGGAAATGTCAATGGCATTGATTGATGTGCATGCTAGAAAAATCACCTTACGTTTCAACGACGAGGAACTTGTTATAAATGCAACATAAAACTCTCAAATTTCTCATGTTTATTCTGTCGCGGCCATAAACCTCGTTGATATGATCGACGTCGTTTGCGAGGAATTTTCACAAGAATTTTTAGGTTTTGGTGACGATGCAAATAGTGGTAATCTCACTATGCTCGATCCTATTCTTGATAATTCGACACCATCCTTCACTCCATTTGAAGGTGTTGGTTTTACGTTGGAAGAATTTGATGTTCCTCGTACTTGTAACGAAGACCTCGACAACGATGAGGACTTCTCGATTATCAAGGATTTTCTTAACGATTTCCCATTTCCTCCACCCGAGGAGGTTATGAGTATCGAGCCCAAATCTTCAATTGTGGAACCACCTATCCTTGAGTTGAAATATTTACCTCCTCGTCTTGAATACGTATTCTTGGAAGGAGACGATAAGTTGCCGGTTATTAGTGCGAAAGATCTTTCAAATGATGAAAAAACCGTACTTGTCGATGTTCTAAAGGACCATAAAGGAGCAATTGCATGGAAATTATCCGACATTAAGGGGATCGATCCTAAATTTTGTACCCATAAAATCTTAATGGAGGAAGACTACAAACCCGCAATCCAATGTAAAAGGAGGGTGAACCCCAAAATTCACGACGTCATCAAAAAGGAGGTCCTTAAACTCCTTGACGCGGGAATGATTTATCCTATTTAAGATAGCGCTTGGGTGAGTCATATTCATTGTGTCCCTAAGAAGGGAGGAATGACCGTTGTGCCAAACGATGCCAACGAGTTAATTCCAACTCGACTCGTGACCGGTTGGAGGGTGTGTAACGACTATCGTAATTTGAATGACGCCACTCGTAAAGACCATTTTCCCCTACCCTTCATGGACCAAATGTTAGAGCATCTTGCGGGAAACGATTTCTATTGCCTTTTAGATGGTTTTTTCGGTTACTTCCAAATCCCCATCGATCCTCGTGATCAAGAAAAAACTACGTTTACGTGTCCAAATGCAACGTTTGCCTATCGCAGAATGCCATTCGGACTTTGTAATGCACCAGGAACCTTTCAAAGGTGCATGATGGCTATTTTTCATGACATGATCGAGAAGACGATGGAAGTCTTTATGGATGATTTTTCCGTGTTTGGTTGTTCGTTCACTTCGTGTTTGTCAAATCTTGTGAGAATGTTAAAACGTTATGAGGAAACCAACTTTGTTCTCAATTTGGAAAATGTCATTTTATGGTTAAGGAAGGAATCGTCTTAGGGCACAAGATTTCGAAAGCGGGGATTGAGGTAGACAAAGCTAAGGTAGCCGTCATCATCAAATTACCTCATCCCAAAACCGTTAAGGGAGTTAGGAGTTTCCTAGGCCATGCGGGCTTTTATCATCGATTCATCAAGGATTTTTCAAAGATTTCTCGACCTATTACACATCTGCTCGAAAAAGATGCTCCTTTTGTCTTTAACGAAGATTGTGTATGAGCCTTTGAAATCCTTAAGAGGAAACATACTGAAGCTCCCATTCTTGTTGCTCCCAATTGGAACCTCCCCTTTGAGCTTATGTGTGACACAAGTGATTACGCTATTGGGTCCGTATTGGGGCAACGTCATGAAAAGCACTTCTTGCCTATCCACTATGCTAGCAAGACGATGACCGAGGCTAACTTAAATACACTACAACGAAATAGGAATTCCTTTCCGTAGTGTATGCATTTGAGAAATTCCGACCTTACCTCGTCTTGACCCAATGCATAGTGTATACGGAACACTCGGCAATCAAGTATCTCATAGATAAACAAGATTCAAAGCCGAGATTGCTTCGTTGGATTCTCCTCCTACAAGAATTTGATGTCGAAATCCTTGACAAAAAACGATCGTCTTTCTCGCTTGGAAGATGCTCACCAGTGTGTGTACGAGAAAAAGGAAATCACCAAAACATTTCCTCTCGAGACACTTGGTGTAATGAATTCTAAGCTTGACTCATCCACCCCATGGTTTGTGGACATCACAAATTACCATGAGGGAAACTTCATCATTAAGGGTATGACGACTCAACAAAAACGAAAATTCTTTCGTGACGTCAAGTTCTACTTTTGGAATAGCCCTTACCTCTTTCGGACTTGTGTGGATCAAATTATTCGACGTTGTGTTTTTGGCACCAAAGCTTCTAATATCCTTAGAGCTTGTCACGAGGGACCCACGGGTGGTCACCATGGTGCTAATCTCACGGCGAAGAAGGTTTTTGATGCCGACTTTTTTTGGCTTACTATTTACCGAGATGCACATGCAATTGTGAAGTCATGTGACTCATGCCAAAGTCAAGGCAAAGCCTCACAAAATGATGAAATGCCACAAAACATCATCCAAGTGTGTGAGATCTTTAATGTTTGGGGAATTGATTTTATGGGGGCGTTCCCATCATCTCGTGGTGATAAGTACATCCTTGTCGCCGTTGACTACCTATCTAAGTGGGTGGAAGCTAAGGCTTTGCCCATGAACGATGCTCGTGTGGTAGTCAAGTTTTTGAAGAGTTTGTTTTCTCGGTTTGGAACCCCTCGTGCGATCATAAGCGATCGTGGAACCCATTTTTGTAATGACCAATTCGAAAGGGTCTTAAGGAAATATGGGGTTACACATAGTCTTTCAACGGCTTATGACCCATAACCGAGTGGGCAAGTCGAGGTTTCAAACCGAGGGTTGAAGAGGATCTTGGAGAGACTGATAGTGGAGAACCGACAATCATGGTCGGATAAGTTAGACGATGCTTTATGGGCCTTTCGTACCGCTCATAAGACGCCCATTGGGTGCACTCCCTACAAGCTTGTGTATGGGAAGAATTGTCACTTGCCAATTGAACTCGAACACAAAGCTTATTGGGCCCTAAAGCATTGTAATGATAACATTGAGACCGCGGGAAAACACCAGAAAATGAAATTAAATGAATTGGATGAATTGAGAGACATTGCTTATGAAAATTCATTGATTTACAAAGAGAAAACTAAAAAGTTTCATGATTCTAAAATTAAAAACTGGGTTTTTAACATTGGAGATAAAGTGTTGCTTTTTAACTCACGTTTGAAAATCTTTTCCGGCAAGTTGAAATCCCGTTGGTCCGATCCATTCACCGTTACCCATGTTTTTCCTTATGGGACAATCGAGCTAGCTCAAAATGATGTCCCTAATTTCAAGGTGAATGGACACAGGTTGAAGCACTACTTTGGTGGGGAAGTTACTTCTTTGAACTACCTCGACCAAGTCACCTTCCCCAGTGATAATTAGTATTGAGGGGATCGAGTCGAGCTCATGACTCGGTAATCAAAAACGAGGTGCCTCGTGGGGGAGTCCCATGCTTATCCATGTACATATTATCGCTTTCTAATGTAATTTAACGTGAGGGGATTTGTGCCCTTCCAACCTTTGTTCCTTGGTTGTTTTTGATATGTGGTTTTTGGATGATCACGATCTTCACGATTGGAGCCTCTCGTGTTCGTTTTATGGGAGCACTCGATCGTTTGCTTTGAAGAATTTCTCGATATCCACATGATATATCCTTATATGTTCTAACCTTAGGTTTTTAGCACACTTCATAAATGGCTATTGATTTAATGGTTACACCCTTTCCATGCTAGATTATGCATTCGACTTCGTCTCTAGTATGAGGGTATCCTACCCTTAGACTCGAAACATTGAGGAAATTGTTTAACTTTAGTGTGGGGGGTGAATAGATACTTTCCTTGCCAAACCTTCACGCTTTCCAAAGTTTATCTTTTTGTTTATCGTTTTGTTGCAGAATAAGGCAAAAAATGGCCAAATTTTAAAAATTTTCTCATGTTTTATAAGTGTTTGAAGACACAAATGTAGATTTTTCGATGGCGAGAATAAGAGTAATTTTTGACTCGATCGTGCTGTTGAGCACTTAGCTTCGATTCCTTAACTTTATATTAGGCTAAGTCTCTTAAATGGCGACGGGAAATGATAGAGTTAATTATAAGTTACTATGCTAAACGTAGAGTACTCGTATTCTTTCAAAAACTCATGTGTTCTTGTTGTTTGCTTATTCTCCCTTCGTTTGTATATATATTTTGCTTAATAAGTATTGGCTTAGCGGTTTAGTCTTGATTGTTAGTTCCTAGTCTTTTCTAGTAGCCTCCATGTAACTAAATTGGGAAAACATTAAGGTATCGCCAGCGTCATAGTTTTGAAGTATTGGCAACCCGAATAATCGAAAGCTTCACCCAATAATAAGATTTCAAGTGCTCACCTAAATCAAGCAAACATTTTGAAGCTTACAAGGCCGAAAAATCTATGTGAAATTGAAAGTGAATTATGCCTTAATCTTTGAAGCTTTAAAGATCCAAAATTCTCCTTAGGGTGAGGATATACGTCTTTGGCCATAATAAAACCACCGATGAGAAGGATAATAAAAGGCAAGGAAAGACCAAAGTCATAATAAAAGCTTCATGGCGAAGTTGAATAAAAGATGGAGGTAAACCTATGATAATAAGGCCCATCCGTTAGGGGGCGTATAAAAGTCTCGGTAAAAAGTCTCATGTTCAAAACCGTTATAAAACCGTGTTTATCGATCCTTCTTGTTGACTTAATTTTTTGACATCGTTGTCTATTGGGGGGTTATTAATTCGATGGTCTTGGTTACACCGTTATGACTCTATTTTTAGACCTAAATCTCTATCATCGCATAAGTAAAAATTATATCCTTTTGAACATTCAAGACAAAATAAAATATAAGAGATACCAATTATGAAAATGGGAGTATAAGTACGTGATTAGGGCATATGACTAGTGTTAGCATTACTAACTTATAATGAAAATGATCTCGTTACACGCTTGGCATGGAATTGGGGTGAAAATCGAGGACGATGAAATTATTTCTAACGAAGCATTCACGTGTTCTTATTCTATGAACCTAAACGTCCCATTTTGCGATGAAAATCATACATTATGTCTAAAACGCAAGTAGTAGCAAGTAGTGGTAGTGTAGCAAGTTTATCATTCAATAAAAGTTCATAAAAATGAATTTTGGATATGCTATGATACTTTATTCTAGCATTGCGTGAGGGCACGACAATGGTTTAGTATGGGGGAGTGATGAGACTGCTTTTATACATAGTCTCATCATCCAAAAAGGGCTTAAAATGCATAAAATATCATAAAATGTGCCAAATATATACTTGTGTTTGTTCCATGTGTATTTTAGGTACGAATATTGAGAAAATGGCAAAAGATCATAAGAAACAAGGAAAAACGAACACGGGAAACGAATTCGCCCAATGAACCGGGCCCTAGAGTTGATTTTCCAAGAAATACCCTTGAAGAATTGAAGATTGTACAAGAAGGATCCTCCAATATTGAAGAATTGACACTTTAAACCCTTGTATATTTATATTTACAAGTTTGGTCCTTAAAGTTTGTCAAATTGCAAAAAGGACCCTCTACTTTGAAGAATTGGCAAGAAAGGTCCCACATATTTGAAGACTTGTCATTTTTAGTCCTCCAAGAAGTCAATCATACAAGTCAAGACATTGAAGAATGAAGAAATGCCAAAAAGAACCCTTCAAATATCATCAAATGGCAAGAAATACCCTTGAAAATACTTTGCAAAACTTTTTGGGGAAAAAGTATAAAAACTAAAACTTTGTTACAAAGGGAATTTGGATTTGTGCATTAAAACCTGAAATGAAACAAAGAAAGAAGCCAAGGGACCAAACTTGGCAGACATACAAAGATACCTTAACCAATCCCCCACTGCCACCTCACCCCACTCACCACCACAACCAATCAAATCACCCCATTTGGCCACCTCACTTTCCACTTAAACCTGTTATAACTAACCCCTAATTAATTATTTAAATTAGGCGGTTAACACTTTTCAAAAACATAAACTGGATTAAACTCCACCATTTCAGCCAAGAACACAAATTGGGGGTTTGATGATTACTTGCAATTAAGCCCTAATAGTGTCCGGATTAGTTATTAAGGTGGAAATGATCAAAACCCAACTCCTAAACATGCCACATCACCACCCAAGAGTTCACATGTATCGTCCCCTGCATACGTTTTTGTGGAAGAAGCCAAAACATGCCAACAATCCAACGTCCCACAATCCCGCTTTCATACTAAGCTCACTTTGGACCTTAGGATCAATTGGTAACACTTTTACAACCTCACAAACAACCAAATTCCTTCACATGTTCAAGAGAAATTCAAACTGAAGGGGCATTTTTGGAAGACCATGTACTAGGGTTTCACTTATTTTTTAGCTTCTTAGCTTTCATTGTAGCCTATATAAGGCATTAGGACCGCAGCATTGTAGCTTGATCTTAGTTTTTCTTTGGTTATTATTCTGTAAATCCTTGTTTCAAGATTAATGAAAAAGTGTTTGAATTGTTTGACGAAATCCAAGTCCCACTCTTATTCCATAGTTGTTATTGTTACATGTTTGTGATTTTGAAGTTTCAAAACCTATTTTCAAAGCTTGTGCAAGAAATTGCAAAGTTTTCTAAAATCTGATATTTTTCTAAGTTCTTGGTTCAAACCTTTAAAATTTTTGGATTACAAGTGGTCATAGCACCCTGATAAGGAGCTTATCAAGGTGTAGTGAGCTTGTGGTTTGGGGATATTCAAGGAGTGGGAACAAGCTTGAACTAATTAGCTTTTATTTTAAATTTTCCTTTTTATATAATCTGCTTGTTCTAACCTTGTTGTTCTTAGCAGCCTATTGGAAGCTTGTGCCTTGTTAAGCTATGCACATAAGCTCAAAAATTCGTGAGTGTGGATGTACATTCATGAGGTTTGAGTTCTCTTACCAAAAATCTATTAAAAAAGTGATATTTTGTGATTTTGTGATCTGCTGTTATATGTTTTGTTCTTGTGGCTTGAATCTGGTTTATATTGCATGTTAATGTTGTTATGATGCTAGATTAGGCTTGGGTAAACCTGTTATACACTTATGCTTTGTTAAATCTTTGATTAAAAAGTTTAAGGGGTGCTTGGGTCTACTGTTTTAAGGGAATTAATTGAGTTTGAGTAGGTGCTAAGTGTTTGTAAGTGCTTGTATATGATATTTACTTAGTTGTGTGCTATTATCTGCAAGTTTTGAGCTTTTAAACATCAAATCCTACATTGTGCTATATCTTGCTTGTTTTTGCCTAATTTGACCTAAAATCTTGGAAAAACCTAGAGTGTATGCATGTTTAGGGATAAAAAGTGTTTAAACAAAGTTTATGTAACCTGTTTAAGAGATTTGAGGGTTTGAATTTGGGCTTATGGTCAATTACATCAGCAAAGTTCATTTGTGTTCATCTTTGTGTTCATCAGTAACATTCATCATCTTGAATCTTGCTCTAATCTTTAATCCTGTGTATGAAACAAGTTTATTTATGTTCATTTGTATTTATTATAGCTTGTGTATGCATTTGGTTGAATTTGGTTGGCTTATTCTTGCTTAATCTGCTTAGTTGTACAAAACTGCTTATTGTTCAAGTCTGTATCATATCTGGGCAAAGATTGAATTAACTGTATCAATTGGCTGGATGGATTTGTGATTTCTTTGTTGTTATTGACTCCTTATAATACACTGGTTATAAGGGTGCCTTTGTGTTCTCTGAATACAACAAAATTCCATATAAGACAAAAAGTCAAATAAGTCAAGCAGTGGAAACTTTTCCAACTGCTGGACACCCAAAACTAGCCACTGCTAGGGAAATTTTTCAATCAGCTTATCAATAAGCTATAACAGCTTATTTAGACTTGCAACAACTTTGATTTTGTGATCAATCTTCATCATTTGACCCATTTGACTATTTTGGAGCATTTTATGGTTTGATTTTTAGGTTTGACTAGAAAACCAATTGAATTGACTTTTTCATAAGTGCTTAATTTCTTATTCCAGCTTATTGAATGTTGTTATTTGAAAACTTTTTATTGATTTTGCTTAATTAAGTCATTTGAATCCTTTTGCAAAAAGAATCAACACTTGAAATAGCCTAGAACTCGAAACGACTATTTTGTCATTTTGTATAGAGAGCTTTTGCTTATTTCAGGCTTATTTCTTGGGCTTTTTCAAAATTTCTTTTTACAGATCTCTTTAGTATCCAAAAGAAGCTTATGTGTCAAATTAGAGATTATGGCATTAGCTTATGGCTTAATGGGCCAACAATCCTATTAAGAATAAGTTGTTGACTATTAAGCTGTGATAAGCTCACTTTCAGCTTTTAGGCTTTAGACTTTTGTTCTTAAAATCAAATTTTGAGTCAGATAGGTGATTTTGGGCTTAATTGGACAACTTTTTGCTTATTGGGCCAAAAAGCCCATTTAGGTGGACTGTTTTTCATTTTGGCCCATTTGGAGGCCCATTAGGGGTAATTTGGCCATTTCAAGTTCATTACTGTTTAAATTAGGTTAAAATAAACTAGTTTGCAAGTTTTTAGAATTTTTTATAAATTTTGAATTTTTATTACTATTTTATTATTATTTTATTATTAAATTAGTTTTTAATATTTTTTCAACTTTTTCATTTTTCCTAGGTTAAATACATTAATTTAGGAATTTTAAAACTTTTAGATTAAATTTCTTGTAATTTAATTAATTTTTAGAATTATTTTAATATTTTTATAGTTTTAAATCATTTTTAAAAAGTTTTAATTAATTTTAAATTTTTCAAAAATAGTTTTTAGTTTAATTAAGTTATTTTAAAGGTTTACAAAGTGAAAAATCTCATTTTGGGCATTTTGTTAATTAAATTGATTTTTTGGGCTTTATTAGCATTAAAAAGTTATTATTTAATTAAATAAAAGGTTTGAGTGTTTTTGATTTTTTGAAAACTCTAATTACATTTTTAGGATTTATTGCAACTTTCTAGGAATTTTTAGGTTAATTTTTAAATTTAGTCATATTTTACGGTTTTAAGTGCACGACTTTCGTCTTAGTTTAATTTAGAATCGTAACCGTCATCCTTTTCTCTTTTCTTTTCTCATAATCATAATCACAAACATTTATCATTTCTTTACACAACATACTGGCCTCCTTGAGAACGATCCCCCACCATATTGGGTCATAAACACTTAGTTTTCCTAAACCGTTTCTTTAATAGTTATCACGTTTACGCTCTTTTTCCTAAAAAAAGTATTACTACCACTTATTAGTGACTAAGAAGGCTCTTCGATCCGACTAGAAGAAGATCTCTTCTGTGTCTTTCTGGGACGCTTGATATCCTCCTCAATTGGCGGTTTTGGAATTGCTCCAATACAACCATCCCACGGTCATAGGATTAGAGGAACAAAATCAAAGAATGAGTCAAGCAAACTAATTACGAGTCAATGAGAGTTTAATTGCGCAAATGCTATGTGCTTAAGCCCACACGTTTATAAATTATTATTTCCATGGATTGATCAAATCCATCTAAATAAGATTTAGAAATTTGTGGTTCAACAATTTATAATTTTCTTGTTCAAATAAATGGCCATTTCATTTCAACAAGACGATTATAAATCACCTTATTTAAGCATCGCCAGGTCAACGCAGGAGATCAAGATCGAAACAAACGAAAAACTGATTTAACCGAAAAAGATCAATAATACGATATGGAATTCTATTTGGCATGTGAATACCATACCAATCAATTTCAATTCCTAACAAACAACAAATACAATATCAGACAAAATCGTTTCTAGCAAAACTGTAGAATGTCAAAGATTAATGAAAATGGAGATTAAATTTGCTAAACGAAAAGAACGGATTGATAAATCAAGAATAAGAACCAAGGAATCAGAATACTTGTAACCAAAAAAATATTATCGAGAATATTAACCATTTCATTGGGATCATGTGCATCCACAACTTAGTTAGTCTCGGGAATAACAAGATTTACTTCGGAAATAACTTTAGTGTTAGTGTAAAAATGACTAAGGTGGCTTCGTGACAATCTACGTCGTATAAATATCTAGTATAAGTATAAAATTATCATTTCTGATTAAATTAATTGTGGAAACCTTGGTTTCCGGATCTTTTAAGCTACTAGGAATGCATCATGTTCATATGATCATACAATCAAACCGGAATTAGAACACGACACATTAACAAGGTGTTTAGGGCACAAGAACATGAATTAAAACACAATTGGATTGTTCATTATATTAATAACAAACAATCACTAGACGTGTATACATTGAATCCCACATCTAGTGCACACACACGTTTAGGTTTACATTATGAATGAATAATATGAATAAAACCTAAGACCCTTGTTCCTTTTATAGTAGAAGGAACAGAATCTACAAGAGATAATATCAAATAAACATCTAAATATTCTATTTAGATAAACTATATATTGTGTATATCATATATAATATACTCAATATATTCCCCAAATAGAATTCTCCATCAAATCTTCAACATCCATCAGCGTTTGACTTTGTTGACTGCGTTTGACTGCTGTCAACGCTTAAGTTACTCTTGTCAACGTCTAATTTACTCTTGACAACGCTTGAACAAATGTCTTCATGTTTTCTTTGATTTTGAGTTTCTGCCACATCAACTTTTTGACCCAACAATCTTCCCCTAGTTGATAGTGGCAAAAATCTATGTGTATCTCTTGTAAGTTGTACATGATCTTCAAATTGCTTCCCCTCAAGTGTAGCATGTATTTCTTCCCCTTTTTGTCACATCAACAAGGAAGTAAACAATGTATGCAATCTTTGAAGATTCTCCAAATGTAGCTCGATGTAATGATCTTGAAGAACAACTAATATAATATTTTTGATGTAGAAGTAGAATAACCCAACCTTGTGTTCCATGTCTTGTACTATCCACGTGATGAAGAACTTATACTGGCAATTTATAAGTAGACCTCGATCCCTTGTCAATATTCTCATCCTTTGTGAGACACTGAGCATGATAATGTAACTCCTTTAAGTGTTATGACAAGTCTTCGTCACCAATCATGTAAAGCACGAACAAGTTACCTTTAAAGTCTATGACTGGGAGTGCATGACTTTAAGATATGATAGAACACAAACTCGCGAAAATCTTCTTCAATCATCAAACTTACCATAAGAATTCTTCCCCTTAAGCCAACACCTCTTCATGACGAATTTTAATGAAATAACATCTTCATACCATATGTAAAAGTATGGAATTGGATAACTCTTTCACAAGGCTATCCCGATTACATAGTTTAAAATATCCATCAAATTCTGACGAATAGTTGCTAACTCGCTTTAAGATCATTAATTCCTTTTAAAAGTATCTGAGCCATAAATATCAACATGATATTCTATATTAAAATGGAGATTCCATGTACCTTCGTATGTATAATCCTCCTTTTTGTGTGCTTAAAACGTACCAATTTTCCAAACAACAGCGATTCCTGTGTTGTCCAATATCCTTTTTCATCCAAGATCTAAGTCAGATGTATTGTCCGATATCGGACAATACGTGTCAGCGTTCAAAATCTCATATATCGGACAACACTGTCAACTCTATCAACGTTGACTTATTCTATCAGCGTCAAAATGCTTTCTGTCAGCGCCAATATCTTCCATCAGCGTCCAAATGACAACGGCTAGAAAGGTAGATAGTAACAGTGATATAATAAACACCTAAAAGTAAGGAATTCTTCCATGACAATTGTTAAACATCCGTCTCTAACTTCCTTCCTTTTAGCCTATATATCATGTCCCCTTTTATCTTTCACTTATCCAAAAATAAAGTAAATCCCATGATTTTAGTAACATCATAGCTGTTGTCCTACAATTTAAATAGTACATGCTCAGTACCCACATGATTCTTTTTCCTTCGTGCTTGATACTATGCTGGGACCTGTGATCAGTTTGCTTTCATTGGTCCACACAAGCACTTTTCAAGTCCATATTGACAGATCAGTAACACATCCTTGATTTGTTACTCCAATACACGAATGCTTTTGTCAATCCTTTTCTGTATTAAATTGATTTAGGGTTTAAAGAAACCCTAATCATGATTTTATGTAAAAGCAAAAACTTGAGTACCTCATTAAACAGCCAACTTCGACCTCGAATAAATTCTTCACGAAAGCTCAGATCGAAGATCCCTTCGGTGAGATTCTAGACACAAGTGCCAATAATCTACAGTTCAAAAATCACAATGATCCAACGGTTAACGAAGGAGAGATCGTGTTTTGAATATGGCTGTTCACAGAAAACTGCATTCATCCTGCTGATGACTTTGACGCTTAATAACTTTTTCCTTGGGATAAAACTCGACAATCCCTCCGGTGGATGTTTAGATATGTGTATGAAGAACACACATATAAAATTTCGTAACGATCCAACGGTTCAATCAAAAGTTATGACCTTCTGAATACTGCCGCGCACACAAAAACGTCCAGAAAAACCCTAGACGGATTTTTCTTCTTTTCACCATACACGAACACCTTGTTGGTCCTAGCATCACGAGCCACGAGGCTCTGATACCAATTGTGGAAACCTTGGTTTCCGGATCTTTTAAGCTACTAGGAATGCATCATGTTCATATGATTATACAATCAAAGCGGAATTAGAACACGACACATTAACAAGGTGTTTAGGGCACAAGAACATGAATTAAAACACAATTGGATTGTTCATTATATTAATAACAAACAATCACTAGACGTGTATACATTGAATCCCACGTCTAGTGCACACACACGTTTAGGTTTACATTGTGAATGAATAATATGAATAAAACTTAAGACCCTTGTTCCTTTTATAGTAGAAGGAACAGAATGTACAAGAGATAATATCAAATAAACATCTAAATATTCTATTTAGATAAACTATATATTGTGTATATCATATATAATATACTCAATATATTCCCCAAATAGAATTCTCCATCAAATCTTCAACATCCATCAGCGTTTGACTTTGTTGACTGCGTTTGACTGTTGTCAACGCTTAAGTTACTCTTGTCAACGTCTAATTTACTCTTGACAACGCTTGAACAAATGTCTTCATATTTTCTTTGATTTTGAGTTTCTGCCACATCAACTTTTTGACCCAACATTAATGAAAACATTCCTTGTAATTCACAAGTACAAATAATCGATAGAGATCATAACAAATATATATATATATATATATATATATATATATATATATATATATATATATATATATATATATATATATATATATATATATATATATATATATATATATATATATATATATATATATATATATATATATATATATATATATATATATATATATATATATATATATATATATATATATATATATATATATATATATATATATATATATATATATATATATATATATATATATATATATATATATATATATATATATATATATATATATATATATATATATATATATATATATATATATATATATATATATATATATATAAATATATATATATATAGGGGAGAGATCAAATAAAAAGACTTTTTTTGGTGAGAAGGATAAGAAGGATTTTCAGCCATTGATTTAAAATCAATGGATGAGATTAAATCAAAATCCTAACAAACTAACTAACTAACTAACTAACCATCTAAACGTGTTTTTTTTAAACTTCTTCAAAAATTATGAAAAAATTCCAGTAGATCGGGTATGTTGGTGCAAAAAACTTTTGTGAAAAAAGTTTTTTTAATTTGAAGTTATTTACGCTTTTCTAATGCACAAAAACGAAATTTTGATGCATAAAAACGTTTTCTTTTACGTTTTTAGGTTTTTTGTGCATCAAGAATTTATTTTTATTCCCAACTTCTTTTGACTTTTTGGTTTAAAATATGATTCCGCATCAAACTATAATAAATTGAAAATCTTTTGAATGAAAAAATTTTGTACACCAAAATTCACGTGTTTGTGCATCAAATTTTGTTTTTTGTGCATTAGAAAAACGTAAAAAACTCAAAATTAAAAAACGTTTATTCACAACTTTTTTAGGCACCAAAAAATCCGACCATTTGGAATTTTTTCAGAATTTTTTGAAGACTTTTTTAAAATCGTGTTTTGGTGGTTAGTTAGTTAGTTAGTTAGTTAGTTAGTAATATGGATTGATCTTATCCATTGATTTTAAATGATTGGCTAAAAATACTTCTTATCCTTCTCACCAAAAAAAGTCTTTTTATTTTAACTCTCCCCTATATATATATATATATATATATATATATATATATATATATATATATATATATATATATATATATATATATATATATATATATATATATATATATATATATATATATATATATATATATATATATATATATATATATATATATATATATATATATATATATATATATATATATATATATATATATATATATATATATATATATATATATATATATATATATATATATATATATATACATATATATATACATATATATACATGTATATATATATATATATATATATATATATAATCCCATATACATATATAAATACTCCCATTCTCTTCCATTGGAAACTCAGAGGTTTCGCTTGCAACTGTTATAGTTAAAAGATTTTAAAAGTTCATTTTTGGAAAATCTTTTCGTTCTCTATAACTTGAGCTCTGATACCAATTTGTAACAACCTAATTTCGGTCATAGCAACGAAAGGGTACTTGGGTGTTAGTATCATGATTCAAACTCATAATCATAGAAAACGGATCAAAATGATTCGTTATGATAAAAACATCCATTCATTCATTCAACGCTAAAATTTACACATGGTCCCAGATAATTTAAAGTTTACAAAACACAATAAATGATAAGGGTTCTTTGATTGGATATGTTTAGAAAAGCGAGCCAAAGACGTTAAAATAAGCAAGGTTCACGAAACCGCCTTCCTCGAGTGCCTTCCCTATGGACCTGAGATAAATCATGCTAAAAAGTCAACAAAAATTTGCAGAGTAAATCTATAGAGTTTAAAATATATCAATCGAACACAAGTATTTAGAATAAACCTTCAACGGTTAACATATATGTTGTACGAACATAATTATCGTGTTATTCCATAAGTCTCATGATATTGAACGTTAACATATTATATTTTAGCCCACAACACACCTAGCCAAGTGTGTATATTTCTCTTATACAATGCATCCGATGTTTCATTACTAGTGTTTCATTACACCATGCGATAGCTAATCGCAATCGGACTGGGCGTCACCCTGATAGATCTATCCATAGTATTAGCGTTCACTTAAACCGAGTAATTGACAATACATGATAAGTGGGTCATTGAGGCTATAACAAACTTATGTAAACAACTTTCACATAATCCCTTGTGTTCCATTTTAAAATCAATAGGGTTTACCACAACTTCTGGTTGCACCCATTCATGGGTTTACAACAACTTCTTGTTTTATCTTTCATTTTCAATAAATATTTTTCAAGTAAATAGAGCTTCCACAACTTCTAGTTGCACCCATTCATGGGTTTACCGCAACTAATAGTTGTACTCTTTATATTTAAAAAATAAGCATGTTATCCCCCTTGTAGGTTTCAAAAACAATCAAAGGATTTAAAAAGCGAAGCAATAGACTCACCTTAGCACAAGAGTGGTAAAGAGACGATCGCCGACGATTAGTGATGCCCGTTAAACACGAAAATCGCAACCTACCAAATAACTCACGTTCGTTAATAAATGACTCAAGTATAAAACATACTTAATAACACAAAACTCAAATTAACCATGACAATCCCGAAAGAGAAACAATACAAGTGGTACTACTATACCCCTCTATATGTTTATTCTATTAAACTATATTCTCGATAAAAATCTGCCGGTATATAACAAATGTACAAGCTCATTTCACCTACTTAAACAACTCCGTTTTCGACGAAACTTGGTGACAAACTCACATATAACCCGAATAAGACGCAGTTTAAATTTCATTCACAAATATTACACCTAAGACCTTCTGCTCGACACATCTTTGAATTATAAAAACCAAACAATTTTATGCCTTCGACTCATGAAACCAATTTGACTTCTCTAAACAACTCCGTTTACAAAATTGACACTCGGGTTCGAAAATGGACTCACAACCTGAGGTTTAGAGACTTACAAAAGCCCTTGAATCTTTTTAAATATCGACAACAACTTCGAATTGTGTCGATACTCATCTCCCGGTACACGAATAATCAAACTATTGTAACTTCACACTCGTTTGGAGTTAGAAACTCTAATTTATATCAAATCGAAGCTAATGAAATTTTATACAACAATATCCTATTAGTTAATCAATAACTAAAAATTAAGACACCCAAAAACATCCTAAACTCACTACCCTAAATCACCTTTCAAAAACTCATACAAAAAATTAATTTTTCAAACAATTTCAACCACTTTCTATCAATCCTAATACCCTAACATCATCCTATGTCATTCCTAACACTTGTATGATTCACAAAAAAAACCCAAAATCAAAATTCAAACTTTCAACATCAAAATAGCATGATCTAAACATGATCATTACATGCATGATCATAAAAACACTTTCAAAAATTCTTGTTTTATCAAAACTTCAAACTTCATGCATGAAAGAAATTTTGGTATAGATGGGATCACCTTTTGATTATAAGGATGGGACTTTTGTTAGTTTTAAATGGATCAAGCTAGATCAAAATCTATGGTGGTGTTTTGTTGATGATGTTGGACGGCAAGAAAGGAAAGGAGAGAGGAGTATGTGTTTTTACTTTGTGAAAAATGAGTTAGTGGTACGATTAAGTGAAAATATTCTTTATATAGTAGGGGTAGTTGAGGATAGTTTTTGTCAAACTTGCATTCTTGTGGACTATAAAGCAATTAAGTAACTTAAATGGTAGAAAATGAGTATTAGTAAAATTTGAAAATATTTACGGGACTCGGGTTTCGTAAAAATACTTCTCAAAAGTTAAAATGCATCATAAATATAATAATATAGTTTCGACACGACTTAAAACGTAATTAAATCGAAAACGTCGAAAATATTAAATACCGACACAATCGATAATAAAACGTAAATTTTTGGGAATCCGTCGGTATCGCGATCAATACTAGTTCTCGTCATTCGTTAAAATGTAAAGCACGAGAAAACAAAATAAATACCATAAAAATCATTCTCATGATAATTTGAGAATAACATATCGATACCTAACGTATTCCTTGTTGGTTTTCATCTAAACGACATTCTTACGCTAAGTTTCAAGTCATAACCTTCCCGGTTAGCCGATAATTCACAATTCTCATTAAGTAAATACATAATATTAATAGTCGATATTAAAATAACGACCTGAAATTGACGGATTGTCACAGAATGGCATGCCGAGATCAAGCCACAACCATCGATACAACATCCATGTTCCATCCCACCATTATCCTACAACCTTTATTACATAAGCTACAATTCGTCCTGTCCCATGAGCGAAAAACCTTGGCACGGCCTGTAAAAAGCGCCGTAACATGAACATGGAACTCTAATATAGCACACACACTAAGAAGATTTTCATTAACCACCTATCGAACCTCAGATTGTTTACGGTTACGGTTCAATTCCCTAATGTTCGAGGAAGGCGATGCTAAACATTGGAAACTTTATGAGAGGGAGTGCTTGCCCCCTTAGGTTTCTCCGGTTGAGTTTCAAGAACCACTTCGACATCCATTCCCTCAACTTTATCACATTTTAATCACATGGCTTTAGGTAATTATCATTTTACCGTATCATTCACACATCATTAAATTCTCATCACTAACTATAACCGCTAATAAATCGATATCTCTTTACCATATTAATTTCAATCCATTTAATACACATTTAAAAGTGCATTATAATTCAACAATGCATTTCTTACTGTAATATAGTCATTAAACAAAGGTATGCACTGTCTTTCGATCATATGTTGGTCATTAATCATCACATAACTTTTACTCGTTTCCATAACATACAATACTTCATATTCATAATTTCGTAGTCATGCTTTACATTCCTCGATACTATAACATACACCTAGTCTTTCACTTTGATATTTAATTAGTTTACATAACTTTACAATATTACATTCAACACTATCTGCAAGTGTGAAAACATACAAATCGCATTTCATTTTTTACATACTTCCTATAACATATCATATAATATTTCATGTCTAAGCATTACCATTATCTCCTTACCGTAAGCATTTCACCACCTTATAACTAAAGCAACTATTTTTCACTTTACTTTAGACTTACGGTTCACGCGTCAATGAGTGGCCTAAGTTTAGTCACCCTTACCAAACTATAGTAGCAACCTAATTCACTTAGACCGAAAATCTGGTACCAAGTTGAAACCCCCCCTTTTTTACTCTATAATTTGACCAAAATAAAAATCTTTTTTCTCAAAATCATGTCCGGAAGTGACCTTCTGTCACTCTTTCACAAACTGAACAAAATATATAAACATTCAGACCTTAAAAATATCTTTAGATTAAACTAGACTCGAATTTTCCAACGATATAAAAAACGACTTCTAACTCTTTACGGATAAAAAGATATGAAGAAAACAAGTTACGACATATACCGAAACACGTTCTGATGGACTTAGCCGCAGGCCAAGGGTTCACGGCCGCTGACTAAGCCCTCTAAGGCCTTTAGCCTCATGCTGGGGTTCTCATTCGTAGGCCAAATCTTCACAGAAAATTTTAGGCCGCTTGTCGAGCCCAGTTTTCATCCTTATTCTAGTTTTCACCCTTATAAGGACTTTAGCCGCTGGCCGAGTAGCCATGGCACAGGTCGAGCCCTGGTTTTCCCATTTTAACACATTTCACGTTTCCTTTCAAAAATGACTTCCACAACTCAAAACTTTACGAGACTTTCTATGACTTAATAAAACATTGAAATACATCATTTTCATAAATAATAACGGTTTAAGAGACCCGTAATCGCATACCTTTCGGGGGTTGCTTATCACCCGTTTCGACCCGTTTACATACACTATGATACATAACTATAATAAATGACATTGCCCTTTTTTTAACTTCAACATATACAAAATACTTTACACATAACAACATTACCAAAACACCAATTACAAGATTTGGTGTTCAACCTTGATTTGATCTCGGTATCTAGTACTAAGCTCTTATGCACATTTCCATCTAGCATATACTTCATTTATAATATATTCCAAGCATCACCATCGTCACAATGTACCTACACATGTTAGCATCTATAACATGTAAGCGTTACACCTTTAGTAAGTAAAACTAGCATAACATGTTATTATAACATATCACCTGTAAGCTTTGACAATAACTAATCTTCTATTACACATACATCCACATCGATTCTATAACAACAAGCATCACATAACCACGATCATCACATATGACATAACATCTTAGCATAACTCTCACTTATCGATCACTTTGACCATCTAGGCTATAGCAAAACATAGACAATGTTTTACATACATGTAAGATTAATATAAACATGTTACCATCATTTTACTTACCTTGGCTCCATAGCCAAGTCACCAACAAGCTTCTTAGCTACACCGCAACTTAATCATCATCATCATACTTGGTTTCATGGCTCCTAACCATAACCATCATAAACCAACATCACATAAAAGAATACTATAGCAATTAACATACCCTTCGTCATTGTTAATCACCATATGATCATATCAACACTCTTAAAACCATCCGTAACCATAACAAAAATATATTTTTATTATTTATATGATCATACATGATAATTATTCTCAAATTACCAATTTACTTAAATTCTTAATTAACCTTAAAGCATCATCCCAAACACCTCAAAATATGATTTAGAATAAGAATTACCCAAAACCCCCCAATTTGGGTTACATGAACCCTAACCTTTAATTATTCAATTGACTCATATTTAGAGATCACTTACTTGTAGAAATCATTCTTATGGACTTAAAGTCTTGAATAGAACACCAATTTTTCTTAATTTGATCATCATGAATTCATGGTTCTTCCCTCTCTTTTCTTTATGCCGACACCATAAACACTCTACACAAATCTAGAATGAAATGGTAAGAATGTAGAGTTCTAGGAGATATATGTTATTTATATCTTTGGTCATATGGCAATATTGGTCCCTAAGGTGCAATTACTTCATAAAAGTGACACCTAATATTTTATAAACCAATTTACGTATACTTTGACTAATAGATTGACTTACGGGTTTGACTAACCAATCACGTAAGACATTCAAACATATAAACCAATAGTTAAACGGATCCAATGGCATTATCATAAATAATACCTAAAAGCTGGTTTTGGGATGTTACAAGTTTAACCTAACCTAAAAAGTATGTCGTTGCCCAATGATGAGGAGGATTTTTAACCAACTACTCATAACAATCCTTGTTAAAGTCTTTAAGTCTAGGCATTCTCCTTTACCATTGAGGTATAATGAAAGAGGTAACACAGTTCTACAATAGGTATTTATAGGCAGTCCCTGACCATTTTTCCTTCATGTTTGCATGAACATGTCCAAGATAAAACCTGTGCTCTGGTGCTGGAAACAAGGTCTCAATGGCAGGCATAATAGACTATGTCACGGTAATATTGAATCTAGTTTAATTCAAAATTGAAATAAAGAATAACTAAGTTACTTAATACTCATACAATTGTACCTTTTGCCTGTCACAAATGAATGTGTATATGGAATTGTCCTAAAAATCAATATCCTCTTTCAAATGCTCAAGAAACCACATCCATGATTCCTTTGATTTAGATTCAACAATGACATAGGCCAAATGATAAATACCATTATTAGAATCAATACAAACAGCTGTAAAAAGTTGTTATGGGTATGGACCTTTCATAAAAGCCCCATCATATCCAAGAAACTACCTTAAACAAGCTTTGTATCCTGCTTTTGTTGCACCCCAAACAACCATAGATTCTCTTAAAAAGTCTTGTAGGACATGTATGATCTGCTATTGACTCCACACCAATCCTAATAGTGATGTTTGGATTAGTTGCTTGCAGTTCCATTACATAGCTTCTAAGAATATAATATTGACTAGTGTAATATCCTATAACTTGATCAACAGCCTTTAATTTTGCTCTAAGTTCCTTCATTCTGTAAACCTCAACCTAATACTTCTTCTACAATTGATCGCACAAAGCTTTATTTGGTATATCTGGATTAGTTTCCATTTGATCCATGTTAGCTTTATATAATAAATTAGTAATGTAATACCTGATCTTTCTTGATTGTAAACACTTATGATCAGGATAATAAGTTTTGAACTACCATGTTTCTGTTTCACCTAACTTAGATACATGTAAAGTCTAAGGACATTCATTGTGTGCTATCTTTATAATCTTAGGTTTACCACCAATAGATCTTGAAAGTGTACTAGTGGTGCAATATTTTTGTACACTTTTGTTTTAGGAAAAACAAAGCAACAAAAGCGGGTAAGTATTAAGTATCACGTTTTGTGAAAAACGCAAACACTCGTCGTTGAGTTTGTTCTCGAGGAGGTATGGTGTTTGAGACAACAATATAGACGTAATTTATTTGAATTATTACGCTTTTGAAAAGTGAAGAAAAGAAAAAGGGATTATGCTAAAATCGAACTACGTCGTAAAACGCGAAAACTAAAACGTGACGAAAAACGAAAGTTAACCAAAACTTACCAAAATTTTAATCTAAGTTCAAAAAAATGTAAACAAAGCAAAACTGAAAACCAAAATTTCTAAAAATATTTTAATTAATTTAAATTAATTTTTAAAATTTAATTAAAAATTCAAAAATAAATAAAATTAAATAATAGTCAAGTTGCAAATTTTAATGAATGAAAACCTAATTTATATTAAATAAAAGCTAGAAATGATTTTCTGAAAAATTTTAACTACTAAATACTATTTTTAAAAGACTTTACCAATTTAAAAAGTAAAATTGATTAAAATTAATTTATAAACGAGAAAAATATAAAATCTAAAAAAATAAAAAAAAAATAAAAAAATAAAACCCTAAACTATTAGGAAAGAACTAATGTAGCTAAAAACGATATTAGTAAACTAGAAAGGACTTGTGCACGTTTGAAAGTAAAACAAAACGTTAATAAGTTATGAAAACATACGAATAAAAAAAGAGTATAAAATGAAAATAAAAGGAAGTATGACAAGAAACTCAAAGAGAGCAGTTGGTAGGGCTGCTGGGCTCTTGAGCAGCAGGTCACTAGTTCGAGACCCAATAGGGCTCTTTTCCTCCTTTTTTTTGATTTATTAGCATCTTGCACACGAAATAGAACCAAGTACTAAAGAAAAATGACAGAAAGGAATAGAAAACGTGAAAGAGCACAGATGGTTATACAGTAGACTGCTCGTTTGGTTTGTGGTCTGTGGAGATCAGGGGTTCAATACCCTGCCGACAGCCCTTTTTAACAGCTTTTTTTTCTTTTGTGTTTGCTGCTAGCAACTTTTAGACAGTGAGCAATCCCACAAGCCACAGTTCAACACGAATTTCCAACAAAGAAATGAAAAACAATGCTGAAAATTAAAGGAAGCACACAATCTTATACAAGAACTTGCAGTCTACCTTTTTTTAGTCTAGTTTTTGGTGAGAATTATGCTAACAGTAAACTCTAAAAAAACATATGCAAGCCATACAGAGAGTGGATGGTAGATAGAACAAACAGTGGCACCCTTTACTGAAAGCAAATGGTGAGCTAGACAACGCCCTCGTTGGCACTTCTTTTTTGAACTCTAGGGTGCACAGTTAACCTAAAACGAACACTAACACAACCAAATTCAACTCTTAACAAATTCAAGCTAAAATTTTGGGCTTTTGTGCATACAGTGGACACACAGGCACACGGAACTAACACACAACTCAAACACCCATCGGGGGTCACTTATGAACAAGAACACTCCACCAGAAGTTCCACATGACATCTAGAAGCACACAATCAGGCACAATAAGCAGAAACTAGTACCTTAGACTTAAGAATTAAAACATTCGCAGACCTTGACTAATCCTAGACCTAACTGTGAACTAACTACTAACAAACCTAAAATATTCTAACTTTAATACACAAATATTGAACCAATTTGCGAACTTAGGTGAGTAACACACATAGTACCAACTTAACATTTGTCGAGATTTCACTAATACCTAGCTTATACCAACCTCAAAACAGACACTCACAATACTACTTTACACTACCAGATTCTACAAGAAAACATACAAAACAAATTTTTGTGTCTAAAAGCTCAAACCTTTTTTTGTCAAAAATACCTCACCTAGACCTTACAAATGTGTGCAGAGCTAAGATGGTTCTTGGTGGGTAAAGCCCTACCCTAAAACCAAATGTCCCAAACACCCTTTTAAAAAGCTTATGAGTTAATTTTTTTTACATAGAAGTTGAGTTTAAAATTACACAAACCAACGCAATAACAAATGAAACTTAACAAAGATCAACCATTCAACATATTACACCATGGAAAATCACCAAATTAAACAAAACACATAAATCTCATGCAAACTAAAACTCGAACATAAACTAGAAAAGGAGCAAAGGAGATCAAACCTCGAGAGCATACAATCCATGCTCTCGAATTTTTTGAGCTTTAGTGGTAGCGAAACAACCACAAGCTTCCCTTCCTACTAAGATGAACAAACGTGAAACAAACAATAACAACAATAGTAGCAATCAAACTTTCTGATTTCTCTCTTTATTTTTTCTTCTTTTCTTGAAAAACTTTTCTTTCTTAAAATTTTTCTCACAACTAAAACTTGAAATTCATTTGATAAAGAACCACAAACAAGATACTTTATAACAAAGATATGATCAAAACTTTAACAAAATACCAACTTTCCAATTCTTTTGAAAAAGGAATTATATTTGAAAAATCTTTGAAACACAAACACAAATGATAATTGATGGAACTTAGAATTAATCTCAAATTACACCAACTTTTAAGCTATAAAAAAGAATTTATCAAAATTACCAACTTTTATAAATAAAAAAGGATTTACAATATTTGAGAGAAAAACTGGAACAATGAAAACAAAAACCCTACATTGCCTTATATATTGGCTACACGAATTTTCTAGAATCAAAAATTACTAAACCCTAATGAATATGAAATGCCAACAATACCCTTGTTGTTTGAATTCAGTCTTGGTCAAAAAAAGATGCATCTTGTGACTTCTGCCAAGTCCATGTGGTGATGAGCTGTTGGAATCTTGATCTTGGCCATCTATTTTTATTTGGGGAGGAAGGAATCAAGCTGAGCCAATGATTTTCCTGCTTCCCTTTTGGATTCTTGCAAATCATGGGCCAGGGTCCAATGGGAGAGGGACCTACAGTCACATGGGAAGGGATTTGAGGGTGGAAACGTGTTTAAGGTTGTGTTAATTAATGTTCTGGAAATGATGAACACATATCCCTTTGATTTGTGTTAAGGATTGGACTAGGGTTTATGGGATGGTGACTGGGGGGGATTAGGGGTTGTGATTGTAGCAATGTAAGTTTCCCACCAAATACTAAAAATAATAATAAGATTTAAACCGTAATTATATATATTAGTATTAAGCTTATTTTATGTGTTTGACAGTTTTGGTCCCCAAGGTATCATAACTTATGCATATAAGGTTTCACAGCTCCTTTGGTCAATTTCCTTTGTTAAAAGTTTGATGGAGTTGTCAAAATTGGCACATAAACTTCCATTACTTTATCAAGGACTAAATGTAGATTTCTTGAGAACTTCAAGGGCTATATTTGCCAATTCTTCAGACATAAAAGATATTTCTTGCAATATGATGATTCTTCAAGAACTAAAATTGACAATTCTTTAAAGATGAGGGACTAAACTTGCACAATCTTCAAACTTCAAGGGCATTTTTGTAAAATCAACATTCGGGTCCGGTTCATTGTGCGACATCATTTCTCTTGTTCGTTTTTCTTTGTTTCTTGTGATCTTTTGTCATTTTCTCAATATCCACACCTAAAATACACATTGAACAAACACAAGCATATATTTGGCACTTTTTATGATATTTTAACCATTTTAAGCCCGTTTTAGACGATGAGACTATGTATAATTGCAGTCTCATCACTCCTCATACTAAACCATTGTCGTGTCCGCACCAATTAAGTATCGTAGCACTTCCAAAATTCATTTTATGATGACATTTATTGAAGACATAAACTTAAATAAACTGCTACACGTGTTTTAGACATAATGTATTGTTTTCATCACGGTTAAGTGACTTTTAGGGTCAAAGAATAAGAACACGTGAATGCCTCATAGAGATAAGTTCGTCGTCCTCGATTTTCACTCGATTCCATGCTAAGCGTGTAATGAGATCATTGTTATTATAAGTTAGCAACACAATCGTATCTCATGAGTGTTAATTACACACCTAAACTCCCTTATTCTTAATTGGTATCTCTTGTATTTTATTTTTGTCTTAATGATCACGAGGATACATCATTGACTTATATGTGAGTAGGGATTAGGTCTAAAAATAGAGTCTTAACGGTGTAACCAAAATCATCGAATTAATAATTCATCCTAATAGACAACGATGTCAAAAAATTAAGTCAACAAAAAGGATCGATAAACACGATTTTAGAACGGGTTTGAACATGAGACTTATTACCATGACTTTTCTTATCCGCCTCATCATCGGTGGTTTTAGTATCATGGTTTACCTCCATCTTTTATTCAACTTCGCCATGAAGCTTTTATTATGACTTTGGTCTTGCCCTTGTCTTTTATTATCCGCCATCATCGGTGGCTTCTAAGATTAAGGCTTGATTCACTTTCAATTTAGGCATAGATTTTTCGGCCTTGTGAGCTTCAAATTTTCGCTTAATTTAGGTGAGCACTTGAAATCTTATTATTAGGTGAAGCTTTCGATTATTCGGGTGCCAATACTTCAAAACCGTGACGCTGGCGATACCTTAATGTTTTCCCAATTTAATTACAAGGAAGCTACTTAAACAAATTAGAAACTAACAATAGTGACGAAACCACTAAATCAATATTTATTAACAATTTATTATCAAAAGCGTGGGGAGAATAAGCTAATAATTACTACACATGAGATCGTGACGATTACGAGACTTATAAATAACTCTATTATTTCTCGTCCTCATTTAAGAGACTTAGCCTAAAAAGTTAAGGAATCGAAGCTAAGTGCTCAACACGCACGGTTGAGTCAAAAATTACTCTTATTCTCACCATCGGAAAACCTACATTCGTGTCTTAAACGCTTATGAAAAATGAGAAAAAATTTAAAATTTGGCCATTTTTAGCCTTATTTGCAACAAAATGATAACAAAAAGATGAAATTTTAGATTGCGTGTTGACGTAAGCAAGGTGAAGTATCTACTCACCCCCCATACTAAAACTAAACATTATCCTCAATGTTTCGAGTCTAGGGGTGAAACACCCCCATACTAGAGACGTAGTCGAATGCTTAATCTCGAGCATGGAAAGGGTAAAACGAATAACCTAAAAGCCGTTTATGAATTATGCTAATAAGATAAATGTTAAAACATAAAAGGATATCATCGGATTTTGGAATCTCCAAAGGCAACGATCGAAGCTCGAGTGCCACGTAAAATGAACACGAGAGGCTTCAATGATGTCGATGTACCTAATGAATCACAATCACGAACAACCACTGAACAAAGGTTGGAAGGGCACAAATCCCCTCACATTAAACTAATTAGAAAGCAATAATATGTACATGGATAAGCATGGGTCTCCCCCACGAGGCACCTTGTTTTTGATAACCGAGTCAAAAGCTCGACTCGAATCCTTATAAATGTGATCATTTAGGGATATCCTTGGTTCGGTCATTTTTGGTGAGGCTTACATGTAATCAAGGCCCAAAAGAAACCGTGAATAAAGGCAAAGCCTTTATACCGGGATCAAAGATCGTGTCTTCATTTTCGGATGATAAACGAAACAACACGACTTTCAACATCACCGTCCCAAAGGGACACAAGAAAATAGAATGAGAAGAGAAGGGTGGGACATTGGGTGGGCAAACGAATCGAGTTACTCGAGGTAAACTCATACCGTAAGTGTAGAAGGATCTTCTAGTGACTACTTTGGTAAAAGACCGAGATTTTATCTTAAACGTGATAACGGGGTCAAAAATCTCGTCCTCGGTGGAGAAGTGTGTGGAAACAAATGGGGCTTCTCCCACACTAGATCCACACAAAACATCGTCAAAAGAAGTAGATGCGTTTGTAGCAAGCTCAATTAAGCGAGGTGATGATGGAGTTAACTATGGAAAAATTTTCAAATCAATTGTAAAATCTTTTCCTTTTTCATTTTTTAACTCTTTGTTACGAAAACCCAAGTTGATTAAATTGAAAATATTTGGTGTTTCTAAAACAATTCTAGGCACACTTAAGATTTTCACATTTATCTTGAAGGCGGAAGGAGGATTTGAATTTTTAAAACATGAATCGATTAATAAAGCATCCCCCTCCGGGCTAACGCAACGGTCCTCATCAAACTCGAAAAAATCGAAGGCGGATCATCAAGAATACGTTTGATCTCAGAAAAATCTCCATCGGGATTAAAAACGTCTTCTCTTCCTCGTGGAAGAGGTTTGAAAATCAATTTATCGATAGTCGAGTCGCTAGCTCCAACCACCGTGAAACTAGGAAAAGAAGGCTCTTCGATTGAAGATTTTACCTTTGTCGTTTCGACCTCGACATCAAAAAACGTATCGATGTGAGCAAGGCCATCAGCGGACTTCTCACACGATAAATCCAAAATCTCACTCGGTGTGGGATTAGGGGTAAAAGGCTCGTCTCGTGACGATTTTGCCTTGACGGTTTCAACTTTGTCCTTCGAATGGATCGAACGAGGGTTCTCGAACATTTTAGCAAAACTACTAACACGTCCCTTCGGAATTAATGTTCGTTCATCTTGTAAAAACGAGGGTTCAACGATTTCCTTTATAACCTTGTCACATTTTTCTTTTTTAAAATCATTTAATGGAATTTCTTCATCAAAATTAAGTGTATACTGATTTAGAAAATCCTCAATAATTTCATCCTCATTAGAAAAATTAGGTTTAGAAGGTATAAGATTCAATATTCCTAAGTATCCTACGAGTTTTTCCTTTGGTTTATTTTCAAAAACATTTTTCAAAACTTCGTTAGATGACGTTTTCGTTTCCTCTACGTTTTTGCAAGACGACAAAGGTAGCACGACTCTAAAATTCAAGAGATATGGATCAATACGAGACGTACGAGTCTTAGGAGTTGATAAGGCTTTAACCTCTCCCTCAGAATTAGGATTGGTGTCATTTGACGAAGAATTGAAATTTTCCATTAAGCCCTCGACTATTAAAAGAATTTTATCTTTCTCATTAGCATGATTTTCCTTAAGTTTATCCACGTATCCCTTCCACATCTCTTGACTTTGGTCATACAAACGTTGTTTCTCTTCAAAAAGGGTATCATAATCGTTTTCCATTTTTTTGAAAGTGTTCCTTTGGGCTGCCATTTGTTTATTACAAGTTTCCTTAAGGCTTGTCATTTGTTCTTCCATCATCGTTAATTTCTCATTATTTCGTCTCACAAAATCATTAAAGGCATTATGAATAGACACATCATTGCAATTAAAAGACGTCATACGACGAATAAAACGAAGACGACGGGTGACCTTGGTAGTAAGATTGAAAATT
The DNA here is from genome assembly GCA_025667525.1 of Glebionis coronaria. Classification (NCBI taxonomy): domain Eukaryota; kingdom Viridiplantae; phylum Streptophyta; class Magnoliopsida; order Asterales; family Asteraceae; genus Glebionis; species Glebionis coronaria. Next base: position 184,316,765 of record CM046876.1, read on the forward strand.
GTTACCATGATCACGTGTAGCGGAGTTATAGATATAACCCCCTCGACCTCCAATAACCTCACAATTAAAACAATTGGCCCCATCGGGCGGGCCTCCACAATATGGACACGAATAATATCCACCATCATTCTACATGATGCAACGAGAAAGACGATTTGAGAATTAAACGTTATAGAGGGTGAATTAAGAGAATTATGAGAATAGAGGAAAAAATCGAAGAATCTTTTTGTTGTTTTGGTTTTTTAATTTTTTTTTTGGAATTTTGGTGTATTACGTAGAAATTAATCTACAAAAGTTATCCACTAATCAAAGGTCTCGATTAATGAATCCAAGAAGAATGAAGGTAATTACCCGAAGTAAAAACCCTCGTCGACTTTGAAACGTTGGCGGAACGCCAAAACGTTTCGAGGTTCAATAATTAAAACTTACAAAAATAGATTAATAATACTTGATGTCGCAAACCCCTAATTAATCGTCACTTTCAAAATACGCACAAGCGAGCGGAGAAAACGAGGCGGCGCGAAGCACTTAAGAGCCTTTTTTCCTTAGGTCGTGAAATACAACCGCCTTATACCCACCTTATAGTTTGTATTTATCGAGATTAAACCAATTAAGAGTATTTATCTATTTTGCCTTTGAGTTTTGTTTGAATTCGATAAACTCGATAATGACCGGAACGCCCACTATCGAGGTGCGATTTCTCGCGTATTTGGATAATTATTGTGTATTAGTTTTTCTACGTAATTACAATATATTATGCATAATAAAAACGAGAAAACAATTTTGTGTTAATAGAGTTCTATTTAACACTATTTATTTGTATGGCTAATAGTATAGAAAAATAAAAAAAGAAGTATTTATGATAAAAACGTAAACACTCAAATAAACACGATAAATAAATATGGCTAAACACACCTCCCCAACAACGGCGCTATTTTTGGTGCACTATTTTTGTACACTTTTGTTTTATGAAAAACAAAGCAACAAAAGCGGGTAAGTATTAAGTATCACGTTTTGTGAAAAACGCGAACACTCGTCGTTGAGTTCGTTCTCGAGGAGGTATGGTGTTTGAGCCAACTATATAGACGTTATTTATTTGAGTTATTACGCTTTTGAAAAGTGAAGAAAAGAAAAAGGGATTACGCTAAAATCGAACTACGTCGTAAAACGCGAAAACGTAAAACGTGACGAAAAATGAAAGTTAACCAAAACTTACCAAAATTTTAATCTAAGTTCAAAAAAATGTAAATAAAGCAAAAATGAAAACCAAAATTTCTAAAAATATTTTAATTAATTTATATTAATTTTTAAAGTTTAATTAAAAATTCAAAAATAAATAAAATTAAATAATAGTCAAGTTGCAAATTTTAATGAATGAAAACCTAATTTATCTCTACTACATATAATGTAAATTAGCAAAAACCTTGAATGTTGAAAATTGCTATATTTATGGAAATGTTGAAAAAATTAATGCATAATGTTAAAAAGCTTGTAAATTTGAATTACTGGAAAAGAATAAATAAATTAGGAAATGTTAGAAATACGTTATGGAAACTAACACACATTGAGAAGGTATTAACAGACCATGGGAAAGATCTCTACTAATCTCTTCTCTATTTATATTAGAAATTGTTAGAAACTTTAAATGCAATGGTTCATGAGGTAGAATATATTTGGCAATGTTGAAACAATTATGTAGGAATAAACAAAAAACGCTGGCAACTATAAACAAGTAAATATGTGTTTATTTTCTTATTAATTCTCTATTCAAACTTATCAAAGAAGCTTCATAGATATTATAAATACATGCATTGCCTTCTTTACACAAACAAAAAACATAGTATTAATTATTCTTCTCCCAATGGCTATTCCTGGCTCGGCTCCGGTAACACAATTCCGGGTTTATTTCAATCAAAGAAGAATGATACCAAAATATCGGGAAACACTTCGTGAGACACATGTGGGCTGATTATTGGGACCATAAACCTGAACTAATGTGGCATCCGCTAAACATAATTCAAATCTTGATGGCGTTAGTAGAGCTGGGAATAAAATAAAGTTGTGGCCATGATTGGCCATGACACATGTGGGTTGGGATGTATAAAAAGGTCAAACAAGGCAATTAGATAGTTCTATTGGTATCCAATGTTTATTTTTTTTGTCTTTTTGTTATATTAACTCGATCTATCGATGTTTTCACATGTTTTTAAGTTATGTATTGTAGTTGATTTCTTCGATTATTGTTTATTGGCGTATAGTCTTTTTCCATGGTATTCGATCATTTATCTTCATTGTTTTATGATGTATGATTTCTGATGGATTTAGTGTTTCGATTTTGTTTCGTGCTTTCAATACTTTATGTAGTAATCATGTTTAATTTGACAGAGGTGTGTATATATAGCAGGCGAACGAAAAGTAGGTGAAATTTCTGAATCAACAAAATATTACGGATTAGTAGAATGAGTTTGGCTAAAATAGTTAAGCCATTAATTAACTTCTATTACGCGTTTGGCTAATACTGCGTATATTGCCATGACATTGTTTATATTTTATCCTTTTATTTCACTTTCATAAATGAATAATCTATTCATTTATAAAATGTTTAGAAACTTTGTACGAAATCAACTAAAATGTTACTAAAATCAACCTGTCTGACATATTAACTTTATTAATGTGTAGTGCACAAGTAAATTTTATGTTTTATAAATTATTTATACTACCTAGAATAAATTATATGTTTCTGTCTTTATAATTAATTGGAAATAATAAGTTTAGTCTCAAAATCAATTATGTGCACTGATTGTCCATAAATGTGAAAGATGTAAGCTTGATGGTCTATATTATGAAATATAAGGACCAACTGTGTAATTAATTGGTAGAAACTTGTTACATGGATAGTTTCTATTATTCAGAATAGTAACAAGATTACAACTTTCCGATTGAGAACAAACTATGTAATTAATCTGACTTAGAAACGAACTTGTGGATTCGTATAAACCCAAAGGATGAAACATATGAAACATGTAATTTTTTCTATTAACTATCTATAATACTTTTATGGGAAAAGATTAATTTTGAAAAAATAAACTATCAAAGAAAACTATATTTAATTAATAGAAAAGTTAAATTCATATAAAAAGGAAACGGAATTCTCAACTTTGCAATATACTCTAAATGTTACCAAATAAAATGTGTATTTCTACGATAAAGGAAATTGAATTCTCAACTTTGCAATATACTCGGAAGGTTGAAAACTAAATTCTCAACGTCAACTTTGAATTTTCAACTTTGATAAGGAAAGTAAAAAACTATTATGTCTCCACATTTTTCTAAAAGGGGATTGCAATAGTTCTGTTTTTATAATTTTTAAAATGACGATTGTCTGGTCTAAGTTGAAGGCAAGAGCTCATTTCCTCTTAGACGAGGAGTCGTGTAAGGCATCGAGTCCTCGTTGAATGTCTGATTCGTCTTCTACATCAAGTGCACGACGACCATCGTGATACATAGCGTGAGCGAAGAAAGAGATCATTTATTTAGCCGAGCGGAACTCTTTATATATAATATATATGTTTATGAGAAGGTCCCTCCCTTCTTGCGTCTGCTAGCTGACGACGTGCGCTATCTTATTGTTCACTCGAAAAATCTTCTTGTTTAAGATACAACGATCCAATAGGCCTTGTTACATGGACTTGGCTTACTTTCCCAATTCAAATCTATGAGCCATGATTAACGGTTTTCAGGTCCTTTGGATCATGGGGCACAACTACTTAGGTAGAAGAGACCGTTAAACATCATTTGGACAAACCGAGTGAAATAAATTATTTTTTCACATAGATACGAAAAGAAATTAAAGAAAGTATTATAAGAAAGTATTATGGTTGTTATTTGAATATTGTTCGCTCTAATATGGCACTACTGAAACTTCAAATGTAGATTGGCCACTATATAGTTGCGATTTTTGGAACTTTTAAAAGTTGCAGAAACACAATTGTTATAATATGAATACAGAATGGCGTTGCGAAATATGTATGGCTTTGCTAAGCTATATCTGCTTCATTGAAGACCACAGGGACTTGTATGAAAAGATTGTAGAAAGTGTGTTTTCGTTGCGCCCTTTGCAATTTTAATTTGATATTTTCACGTTTAATTATGAACGTTATACGAAACACTTACCACAATATCACATATCATTAAATATTTTTCGTTAGGTGATTTCCGCAGCTATGCGCGGGTACTCATCTAGTATTAAATAAAAGCTAGAAATGATTTTTTGAAAATTTTTAACTACTAAATACTATTTTTAAAAGACTTTACCAATTTAAAAAGTAAAATATTGATTAAAATTAATTTGTAAACGAGAAAAATATAAAATCTAAAAAAAATAAAATAAAATAAAATAAAATAAAATAATAAAATCCTAAACTATTAGGAAAGAACTAATGTAGCTAAAAACGATATTAGTAAATTAGAAAAGACTTGTGCACGTTTGAAAGTAAAACAAAACGTTAATAAGTTATGAAAACATAGTATAAAATGAAAATAAAAGGGGGTATGACAAGAAACTCAAAGAGAGCAGTTGGTAGGGGTGTTGGGCTCTTGAGCAGCAGGTCACTAGTTCAAGACCCACTGTGGCTCTTTTCCTCCTTTTTTTGATTTATTAGCAGCTTGCATACGAAATAGAACCAAGTACTAAAGAAAAATTACAGAAAGGAATAGAAAACGTGCAAGAGCACAGATGGTTATACAGTAGACTGCTCGTTTTGTTTGTGGTCTGGGGAGGTCAGGGGTTCAATACCCTTCTGACAGCCCTTTTGAACAGCTTTTTTTCTTTTGGGTTTGCTGCTAGCAACTTTTAGACAGCAAGCAATCCCACAAGCCACAGTTCAACACGAATTTCCAACAAAGAAATGAAAAACAATGTAGAAAATTAAAGGAAGCACAAAATCTCAATGTTTTAAAAACCGGTTCGAACCGGCCGGTTTAACCGGTTCAACCGGGAACCGGAGTGATGACCGGGCTGGTGTGAGCCGGGTTTTCATTAAAATTCGAACCGGATCAAACCGCCGGTTTTTAGTCAACCCGGGGTCGAACCGCCAGACCGGAACCGGCCGGTTCAACATATACCAAAGGAAAATAGAGCGATCTAACATCATAAAATGAAATTTGACAAGTTTCATGTGGTCAATTATTGTGTTCTGCTCCGATGTGTTTAAATGATGACGATTCATTTATAGAGGGATGAATAATGGATCGCGGTGTATGAAAATGAGATCCATCTATCTATTTGATGACCACCGATGGATAATAAGAATGAATGTGAGATACTGAGATTCCGTTTATGTGAGATAATAAGTCAAAGATGTTGGGAAATAAATTTGTAGCTGTTGTGAAGATGTTGATATATAATGGTCATATGCACAGTATTGAAAACAATGCTTTATGGAATGATTTCTTTTAGTTATTATATATGTGTGAAATGGGTGGATATAAAAAAAACAAGACTAATATTAGTAGTTATATATGTGTGAAATGATTTCTTTTAGTTAACTGTGGGTAAACTTTCTTATAGCATGAAACCGGTTTGACCCGGTGGTTGAACCGGTTAAACCGGTAACCCAGTGAACCGGCAACTCGACCGGGTCATTTAAAAAACCGGGTTTTAAAACATTGCAAAATCTTATACAAGAACTTGCAGTCTACCTTTTTTTTAGACTAGTTTTTTGGTGAGAAATTATGCTAACAGTAAACTCTAAAAAAACATATGCAAACCATATAGAGAGTGGATGGCAGATAGAACAAACAGTGGCACCCTTTACTGAAAGCAAACGGTGAGCGAGACAACGCCCTCGTTGGCACTTCTTTTTTGGACTCTAGGGTGCACAGTTAACCTAAAACGAACACTAACACAACCAAATTCAACTCTTAACAAATTCAAGCCAAACTTTGGGCTTTTGTGCATACAGTGAACACACAGGCACACGGAACTAACACACAACTCAAACGCCCATCGGGGGTCACTTATGAACAAGAACACTCCACCAGAAGTTCCACATGACAGCTAGAAGCACACAATCACGCAAAATAAGCAGAAACTAGTACCTTGCACTTAAGCCTTAAAACATTCGCAGACCTTGACTAATCCTAGACCTAACTGTGAACTAACTACTAACAAACCTAAAATATTCTAACTTTAATACACAAATATTGAACCAATTTGTGAACTTAGGTGGGTAACACACCTAGTACCAACTTAACATTTGTCGAGATTTCACTAATACCTAGCTTATACCAACCTCAAAACAAACACTCACAATACTACTTTACACTAGCATATTCTACAAGAAAACATACACAACAAATTTTTGAGTCTAAACGATCAAACCTTTTTTGTCAAAAATACCTCACATAGACCTTACAAATGTGTGCAGAGCTAAGATGGTTCTTGGTGGGTAAAGCCCTACCCTAAAACCAAATGTCCCAAACACCCTTTTAAAAAGCTTATGAGTTAATTTTTTTTACAAAGAAGTTGAGTTTAAAATTACACAAACCAACGCAATAACAAATGAAACTTAACAAAGATCAACCATTCAACATATTATACCATGGAAAATCACCAAATTAAACAAAACATACAAATCTCATGCAAACTAAAACTCAGACAGAAACTAGAAAAAGAGCAAAGGAGATCAAACCTCGAGAGCATACAATCCATGCTCTCGAAGTTTTTGAGCTTTAGTGGTAGCGAAACAGCCACAAGCTTCCCTTCCTGCTAAGATGAACAAACGTGAAACAAACAGTAACAACAATAGTAGCAATCAATCTTTCTGATTTCTCTTTCTTTTTTCTTCTTTTCTTGAAAAACTTTTCTTTCTTAAAATTTTTCTCACAACTAAAACTTGAAATTCATTTGATAAAGAACCACAAACAAGATACTTTATAACAGAGATATGATCAAAACTTTAACAAAATACCAACTTTCCAATTCTTTTGAAAAAGGAATTATATTTGAAAAATCTTTGAAACACAAACACAAATGATAACTGATGGAACTCAGAATTAACCTCAAATTACACCAACTTTTAAGCTATAAAAAAAGAATTTATCAAAATTACCAACTTTTATAAATAAAAAAGGATTTACAATATTTGAGAGAAAAACTGGAACAATGAAAATAAACACCCTACATTGCGTTATATATTGGCTACACGAATTTTCTAGAATCAAAAATTACTAAACCCTAATGAATATGAAATGCCAACAATACCCTTGTTGTTTGAATTCAGCCTTGGTCAAAAAGATTCATCTTGTGACTTTTGCCAAGTCCATGTGGTGATGAGCTATTGGAATCTTGATCTTGGCCGTCTATTTTGATTTGGGCAGGAAGGAATCAAGCTGAGCCAATGATTTTCCTGCTGCCTTTTTGGATTCTTGCAAATCGTGGGTCAGGGGACCAATGGGAGAGGGACCTACAGTCACATGGGAAGGGATTTGAGGGTGGAAACATGTTTAAGGTTGTGTTAATTAATGTTCTGGAAATGATGAACACATATCCCTTTGATTTGTGTTAATCATTGGATTAGGGTTTATGGGATGGTGACTGGGGGGATTAGGGGTTGTGATTGTAGCAGTGTAAGTTTCCCACCAAATACTAAAAATAATAATTAGATTTAAACCATAATTATATATATTAGTATCAAGCTGGTGGGATTATTTTATGTGTTTGACAGTTTTGGTCCCCAAGGTATCATAAGTTATGCATATAAGGTTTCATAGCTCCTTTGGTCAATTTCCTTTGTTAAAAGTTTGATGGAGTTGTCATAATTGGCACATAAACTTCCATTACTTTATCAAGGACTAACTGTAGATTTCTTGAGAACTTCAAGGGCTATATTTGCCAATTCTTCAGAAATAAAGGATATTTCATGCAATATGATGATTCTTCAAGAACTAAAATTGACAATTCTTTAAAGATGAGGGACTAAACTTGCACAATCTTCAAACTTCAAGGGCATTTTTGTAAAATCAACATTCGGGTCCGGTTCATTGTGTGACTTCGTTTCTCGTGTTCGTTTTTCTTTGTTTCTTGTAATCTTTTGTCATTTTCTCAATATCCGTACCTAAAATACACATTGAACAAACACAAGCATATATTTGGCACTTTTTATGATATTTTAACCATTTTAAGCCCGTTTTAGACGATGAGACTACGTATAATTGCAGTCTCATCAACTAGCTTTTGGACTATACTCAATACCTTTAGCATAACTTATTAAGGACTTAGTCCATTTAACATTATGAGTTGACTCAATACCATTGGATGAACTGCCATTGGTTGACACATTAACTTGACTAGGCCTGACATTTTGACTAACCACATCAGTATCACTTGGATCAAGCATATGTATTTTTCCTTTGAATTTTGTTCTAATCCTAAGCTCGTCATTCTTATTTATATACAACTCTCTCATAGTCTCAATGGAATGTCTGTGAACCCTTTCTTTCACCTCATCTCTACCTCCAAATTCTTATCCAACATAGAAATAAAACTTGTGAACACCATCTCTTGGCTTTTTTTGCTTCCTTAGTTGTTTTAAGTTCCTTTGTCTAACTCTGTCTAATGCATATTCATCTGATGCAATTTCAAGTTCTTCATTTTCTATGATTTCCAACACAACATTTATCTTTGCATTAGCATTAAACTATTTCTGTTTTTCACCATTACCTGTTTTAGCAAACTTGGTCTTGTCAAAATAATCTATGTCAACATGTATATGTTCAACTGGATTTTATTCATCATAAATCTCATAATTTTCATTACCATCACTAGATTCACTACCCTCTTCATACTCACTTTAAACTTCATTATCGCTACCATCTTCATTCTGACTACCCTTTTCATTAACATCCAAACATATCTTAGTCTCCTTACCCTCCTCACCTATTTCTTTTTCTACAACATCCTCTACAACCCATTTCCTTTTTCTAGCAGTATCTTGCATCTCATTGTAGCCAACATCAAATATATCCAAATCTAAGAAGGGTCAAAGTCATTATCTGCTAACAATAGGTTACAAGTATTATAAAACAACTCAACAAACACACTTGGTTAAGTCACATTTTGAGGGACTGGTACACTTCTTTCACCTATCTCGTGTGTACCCTGGTTTAATACACTCACATTAGGCTCATCAATCAATCCAAAAACTAACTTCTTAGTAGATTGCCTTTAACTGCTTTTCTAGTTTTCAACTTAGAAACTGGCTTATTAAGCATTACATCATCTTCAACTTCATGAATGACAGAATTAGGTGTCATGAATTCATCTAAACCAGTCATGATGTTGTCACTAAACAAAGTACTCTTTTCATGCTCCACAAAAACCTCTATTAATTTGTTGCCAAGCCTAACATACTATGCTAACTTCCTAATATCATTATCATTTGCTAAAGCATGCAAACCTATGTCTAAGTCTTCATCTGTTTTTCTAAAATGAATTAAAAAACATTTTGACATTACCAAAAAAGCTAAGTTGTTTCACAATATCATTTAACTCCATTAATGAAAACTCATCAATGTCACACACATCCACATAGCTAGAGTTACCATTAACATACTCTCTACGAGGTTGAGGAGTAAACATCCCTACATAATGAATATTTAATGAAAATAGATTGCCATGATATCCTGCATAAGATTAAAAAACAACGATCATTATAATCAGGGTTTTGACCTAATATTACACTCATAACAAAATTTAGGGCAAAATAAAGTTAACATAATCACAATATGTAATCATTCGATATATTCAACACAAGTTACAAATATTAAGGGATGCAAAATAATATGTACCATACAAGTTCCACACATCAATGTCCTCATCAGTGGTTCGTATAGACCACATTGTAAGAGATGTTACACTATCAAGCACCATAGTTGATAAGTGATTTAAGCTTTAATGGAGGTTGAAGAAGAACATTTGGGTGGTTGAGATAGAGAGATTTGGTTTACTAATGGGATGTATGTAGATACGACAAACTTTACAGGATTGATAATTAATGCAAAACAATGAACGGACAGAAATACCTATACACGCCAAACGCATGATAAATTAGAATAGAGATAACTAGTGGTAGTTGCCAATAAGGACCAACGATGTTCACAAACTACGATATATGGATTACCCATGTAGAAACAAAGTAATAAGTGCGAAAGTTGTTATTTCGACTAAACCACAAGGACGAACTGTGCAATTTACTCAAACTTTAAACTACTAGGAGTTAAAAATAAGCATGAGTCATAGTACCATGATGAGTACATGTGCCTTAGGCATCCCATCTCATGGCTTTGAATCCTCCACGTTGATTATTATTCATGACGCGATGGTTGATCCCCTCCTATTTTCTTATAAAGAAAATAGAAATTTGCAAAACTAATACTAAAGATGGAATTTATTTTTTACTTGATTTGATTTTATGGCATTTTGTAAAAATTATATTTTTTAATGTGAAATATTAAGATTGCCTTTACTTTAGATGCGAATTATTATGGTTGAGCAAAACCACCTAAGCTAGCCGAACCGGCGACAATTTTCATTTCGGTTTTCCTTTTTGTGTTTTTATGGTTTTCAATTTTGGTTTTACTCGATTCTGTTTGGTTTTTGGTTAGAAACCAACATAAATATGTCTAAACTATCGATCCAATTTAAAATTTACTTGGTTTACTTCGGTTCGGTCTATGGTTCAATAGTTTTCCAAGTCTGTGGAAAACTAGAAGGGGGGGGGGGGTTCAATAGTCTTACCGATTAGTTTTACTTATTTGAAACTTTACGTGTGATTACTAAGAATATATAGATCGAGTATTATTAATTTAAACCAATGCAAGTAATAGAGACAAGGGATGAGATAATCAAACCACACAACACAAGAGACTTATAGTGTTTACCTTAGCAAGATCTCAATTATCTTGCCATTACTCGCACTCCTCGAGTATCAAACTCGAGAGTTCGAGTTTCACTAGTTAACAACCTCCTTTATACCGGTGGAGAAACTCTTACACGTATCTTACAATATTTATCGAAGCCTAAGCTAAGATGTCGTGGTCTTTCACATGGGTACAACGACTCCCTTCACACTACGTATTTTAAGGACTAAAATACTAACCACAATTGCAAAACTAGTAGATAAATGCGTAAAACAATGGTAATTGTATATGTAACTTTTAATACAATCACACAAGTAAACTTTGAAAGATCAAATCTTGAGTAGAGATTTATTGTTGATGATCCTCAAAGAGAGTAAGATCTAAACAACAAGAGACAAGAATAAGAATGAGATAATAGTTAGAGTGTTAGAAGATGATCAGAGATTTGAGAGAGATCATAGAGAAGAGGGGTGAGTTCTAAGCTTGGAGAATACTTCATATTTATAGGCACCAAGGTCAGTTGAGTACGGACCCTGCGAGCCTGATTGATTTGAGTTTGTCGCGTATTGAATTGGGCTCGTCCGGGCTGACTTTGGTTTAGCCGTAAATACCAATTTTTTGTCCAAGATCATACTCAAGGCTATCATTTCATTTATTGTTGAATTTTGGTATCAGATATATTAAAGTGTACTTATACCAATTTTAAGTTTTTAAGTTTATACAAAGTTACATAAGTGTAGAAAAAGTTTTAGTAAATTGAGAAACATAAAACCAATGATCCTGAAGCTCTAGTGTTGTTTTTAATACAAGCTTAAAAATATAAACATCGGTTTAGGCGATATTTGTATTAACAAATTCGATTTTCGTTTCGATTCGGTTTATCGGTTTGACCCGGTTTTGAACCGATGCTCAGGCCCACGCTGTAAAAAACATTCGCTTTCATGCAAACTAGTATGACTAATAAGTATGCATGTGTTAATACGTAAAAATTTCATTATTAATTAGTTATAGTGTTTAAACAAATTATATATTTTGTGTGTTTAAAATATAATGTCTAAAGGATACGAAGTGTAACGGATATTTGTTTTTCCGATTAAATGATTTTTATTATAAATGCACAAAAAGTTAGTTCTCTTTAGCATTTTATGTTTGTATATACTCATTGAAAAGCTATAGTTTATCCTTCTAGTTCATGTTTTTTTCCGGGTAAATTACAAATTTTATCCATTGACTTTGCTATTTCTCCCAAAAAGCCCCTGAGAGCAAAGGTGGTGGATGTTTGACACATACTTCTCATTTCCTTACGAAAAAACCCCTGAGACGATAATTTATAACTTTCTCACATTAACATGTTAACTCCTTCACTTGCCATGCACGTGAGGCCATTTTCGTCTTTCCCCCTCCTCACTATCGCGTCAACACATCCCCCACCTTTCCCTTATGCGAATTTTGTTTCCGAAACCATTTCCTGTCACTACAAACAAGTGTGGTAGAAAGCTTTCATATATAGGTACATCAACACAATAATCTTTAGTCAACCCCATTATATCCTCTTTACCACTGGTCTCTAGTCATGGTGATCATATGTGAATGTGGCAAACAAGCAACAATCAAAACATTATGGACTAACAAGAACCCGGGGCAGTAGTTCTATTGTTGTCTTGGTTGTGGTTTTATTGGTTGGAGTGACCCCTCCCCCCAATTGTGTTATCGAGTAATTGATATGATTCATGGACTCTTGAGGTTCCGGAATGAGCTAGAAGAAGATTTGAATGAGCAACTAATGTTGTTGAGTGAGAAGAAAGCTCTTGTGAAGAAACTGATGAGGAACCAAAAATAAAAAAAGAATAAAAGATAATCATGGTAGAATTAATTTCGATTAGAAGTTAATTACGATATATCTCAAGTCTAGTTATATTTTAGGCTTATCTTTACTTGTAGGATTAGCATTCTATTAGGAAATCTTGTTTGAGTCGTTATAGGATTGCTAAGTCTATATAAACTAAATTCTAGTATATTATAATTCAATTAATTAATAAAAACTCATATATCTTTTGGCACAATAGCATTTTCCAAGGGACAATAATGTAAACATTTGACATTTTAGAGACACAATTGTAATTTTTTAAGTTTTACAAGGGTATAAAATGACAAGTCTTCAATTCTTGAGGGACCAATCTTGAAAATCTTCAAAACTTCAAGGACTTCTTTAGAAAATCATGATCCAGGTCCAATTCTTTGTGCGGCTTCGTTTCCCGTGTTCATTTTTGCTTGATTCTTGTTCTCTTTTTTTGTATTCACGATATTCATACCTAAAATACACAATGAACAAACACAAGCATATTTTGGGGTATTTTATGATATTTTTAAGCATTTTAAGCCCGATTTGGACGATGAGACTATGTATAAATGAAGTGTCATCACTCCTCTATACTAAATCATTGTCATGCCCTTAATAAATGCTAGAATTAAGTATGTTAGCACCTCCAAACTTCATTTTTATGTGACATTTATTGAAACGTAAACTTAAATTAACTACCACTTGCGTTTTAGACATAATATATTGTTTTCATCACCAGAACGTGACTTTTAGGGTCAAAGAATAAGAGCATGTGAAAGCCTCATCGATATAACTTCGTCATCCTCGATTTTCACCCAATTCCAAGCTAAGCGTCAAAAAAGATCATTATCATTATAAGTTAGTAATGCTAACACTAGTCATATGCTCTAATCACATACTTAAACTGCCTTATACCTATGGTGTATCTCTTATATATTATTTTGTCCTAAATGATCACGGGGATACATTTTTTACTTATGCGTAGATACAGATTAGGTCCAAAAATAGAGTCAAAACGATGTAATCAAAATCATCGAATTAATAATCTTTCCTAATAGACAACGATGTCAAAAAATTAAGTCAACAAAAAGGATCGATAAACACGGGTTTACAACGGTTTTGAACATGAGAATTATTACCAATTTGTATTGGTTTACCGCCACCTTTTATTTAACTTCGCCATGAAGTGTTATTATGGTTTTGGTCTTGCCATTGTCTTTTATTTAACCTCTCCATGAGGTGTTTATTATGACTTGACATATATCCTCATGCTAAGGCGAATTTTAGATCTTTAAGGATTCAAGATTTAAGACATTCACTTTCAAATTTTGCATAGATTTTTCGGCCTTGTGAGCTTGAAATTTTTGATTGATTTAGGTGAAGAGGAACTTAAAAATTATTATTGGGGAAGCCTTTTATTATTCGGGTGCCAACACTTCAAAACCGTGACGCTGGCGATACCTTAATGTTTTCCCAATTTAATTATATGGAAGATACGAGAATCAATTAGAGACCAACAATTAAGACTAAACCGCAAAGAACCTATTTATTTACAATCTAATATAAAGCGGTGGGAGAAAAAGCAAATAATTAGGACACATGAGTTTTTGAAAGAATATGTGTACTCTACGTTTAGCATAATTACTTATAATTAACGCTATCATTTCTCGTCATCAATTTAATGAGACTTAGCCTAAAATTGTTAAAGAATCTATGTAAGTGCTCAACATGCACGATCGAGTAAAAAATTACTCTTATTCTCACCAACAGAAAACCTACATTCGTGTCTTAAACACTTATGAAAAACCAGAAAATTTTTAAAATTTGGCCATTTTTAGCCTTATTTTGCAACAAAAGAAAGAAAAAGATGAAAATTGGTTTGCGTGAAGACGTGAGCAAGGTAAAGCATCTATTCACCCCCATACTAAAATTAAACATTGTCCTTAATGTTTTGAGTCTAAGGTTGAAACACCCCCATACTAGAGACGAAAAGTCGAATGCTTAATCTCGAGCATGGAAAGGGTAAAACGAATAATCTAAAGCCGTTTATGAATTACGCTAATAATACAAACGTTAGAACATAAAAGGATATCATCGGATATCAGAATCTTCAAAGGAACTGATCAAAGCTCGAGTGATACGTAAAATGAACACGAGAGGCTTCAATGATGACGATGAACCTAATAAATCACAATCACCAACAACCACGAAACAAAGGTTGGAAGAGCAAGAGTCTCTGTATTACACTATTAGAAAGCAATAATATTACAAGGATAAGCATGATAATCCCCCACGAGGCACCTTGTTTTTGATAACCGAGTCAAAAGCTCGACTCGAATCACCATAAATGTGATCATTTAGGGATTATCATGGTTTGGTCATTTTTGATGGGGCTTACACGATAAGCAAGGCCCAAAAAGTACGTAGAGTACTTAAAAATCTGATATACGTATATCGGGGTCAAAGATAGCGTCTTCGTTTTTGGATGAAAGACGAAACAACGCTAATCCAACACGAACCTCAAAGAGGTAAAAGAAAATAGATGAGAAGTAAAAGGGTGGGTCATTGGGTGGGGCTAAATAATGAGCTACTCGAGGTAGACTCACATCAAGCAAATGAAAAGATTTTCCATTTATTGCATAGGTGGAAGACCGAGATTTCCCTAAAAATGCGATTCCGGGATCCAATATCTCGTCCTCGGTGGAAAAGGGTGAGGAAACATAAGGGGCTTCCCCCACACTAAAAACACACGAAGCATCGTAAAAAGGAGTAGACGAGCTCGTAGCATTCAAAAAACGCGGTGATGACAAAGTTAAGGTAAGAAAATCATTTAAATCAAATTTAAAATCCTTTCCTTTTTCATCATTTTTAAACTCTTTATGAAAACCCGATTCGATTATGTCAAAAATATTTGGCGTTTCTAAGACGAGGTTAGCCACACTATTAAAATTCACATTTAAGTCGTGGGTGGGAGGGGGGTTGTACAAATTCTCAAAACGGTGAACAACAAAAAATTCACCCCTCGGGGTCTAAATAAACGTTATCTTCAAGAACGTCGATCTCATCGATTTCTTCATCATAGATGGGTTCGTCAAACCAAGGTTTTTCGTTCCCTTCGTGAATGATTTAGAAACTCTCTTGAAGAGATCACGATCTATCACAAAACCATCATTCTTTTGTGGGGATTGTTGATAAAGTTAAATCCTAAAGAATGTGGTAAACGTCATTCTCATTTGAGGAGCGTTGATTAGGTAACTCCTCGAGAATGGGATTTTGGGTCACGTGAGTTGGTTCGTCATTAAAAATAAGACGTTCCAACTCATCAAGTTCGGCCTCAAGATTGGTAAAATCAATCTCACTTGTAGGTGGAAGTGCAGGCATAAAGGCTAGCTCTCGTTCATTAATTTCCTCAATCTCGGGCTTAAATTCAAAATCATCATACTCACCACATGAAGAATTCTTTTTGGGAGAATCAAAAATAGCTTGTGGATTTTTTAGTATGTGATCAATTTCGGTAGAATCCCCATCATCATCATCATTAAAGAAATAGTCGATGTGAGAACTCACAACCATGGTCTTACAAGTCAAATGACTATGCTTAGGTGACTCTTCAATAATGAGGAGATTAATGTCGATGAAACCTTTAGCCTCAATGGATATTCGGCTAGGAAATGGAGGCACTTCAATGGAATTAGAAGTTGATGCCTCAAAGACGTAGTACTTCGAAGGTGGTGAAAACGAGTCCATATTAGTCATTGTCGTGATGGTACTAACGTCTCCCTTCAGTATTGTTTGTTCACTTGTTTCGTCAAATACATCCCAAAACGATTTTTCATCCATAAATTTGCGAATACCTTTTTCGACTAAGTAAACGTATTCGTTATCGTTAAAATCCTCATCTCTAAAACCGTTGCTTTTAGTTCGTTCAAAACATGAATCTAGCCTCATTTTTTCCGCTAAAGTGTCTACTTTGAAATTATCAAAATTTGAAACCTCAGTTTTACTTTGATCATTTGAAATTTGGGATCTACTCGCGAAAAAGTCCGTTTCATCCTCCCCATATTTAATAGTTAATTTTCCACCGTGAACGTCGATAATGGCACGAGCCGTCGATAAAAATGGTCGACCTAAAATAATGGGACATTTAGGTTCACACTTATAATCGGAAATGCCGAAGTCCGCGGGAAAAAGAAACTTTCCAATTTTAACATAAACATCCTCGGCTATTCCAATCGGTTTTAATGGCGTACAATTTGCTAGCTCGATTGTCATGTTCGTGGGGATAAGATTAGGCAATCTCATCGAATTCCAAAGAGAATGAGGCACGAGATTGATGCTAGCACCTAAATCGGCAAGGGCTATACATCCCTCAATCTTGGGAAAATTACAAGGTAAAAGAAATTGGCCCGGATCTTCTTCCTTTCTCGGCATATGCCTTTTTGGTTTTCGTAGAAGAATCGAAGCACAAGTTTCCTCAAGGGTCACTTTGGTAAGGTTGATAAAGCTCTCTTTTTGAACCGTGGATGGAATTTGAGGTACACGAGGGTGTGCACTCTTTTCTTGGGTCACGACGTTCATTCCCTCGACTTTAGAACATAAAGGCGTTTTAGAACTCGAGGGTCGAGATGAAGGCACAACTCTAAAATTATCAAGGTTAGGGGTAATCATACGACCTTTTCCATTAAACGAAGTAGCGACTTTGACGTGTTCCTTTGGATTAACCACGGTGTTGCTTGGTAACGCACTCGAAGACGAACTTGATTGATTGCTCATAATTGACAAAAACATCTTTTTAATCTCACTTTAACCTTGTTCAATTTATTATTTTGACCTTTCAAAGTGTTGGAAAATTCGTTTTTCAAAGTACCAATTTGTCCCTCTAATCGTCTCATATTAGCCTCATCCGTTTTCATATGATTTTGAATCTCGTTTGACGAACTATTTTGATTAGAATTAAAGTTCCCTTGGTTTTGATTATTTCTTTGAAAATTCCCTTGATTACCGCTTGAAAAACTGTTACCTTGATTAACGTTCTTTTGAAAATTCGATTTTTGATTGTTGTTGTTGTCTCGATTTTGACAACTCAAATTACGACCTTGATTATAGTTTCCTCCCTGATTTTGAAAATTTCCTTGATTATTAATCACTTGAAAATTGTTACGTTGAAACTTATTGCCTTGATTATAATTTCTTTGTGATGGACCCGCGTTGTTTTAATTTTGAAAATTGTTGTTTCCATTTAACGCGTTAACACTCGACGTTTGGCCATCCGTGGCCGCACACTCGTAATAATTATGAGGTCGACCACACAACGTACACAAAACCTCCACCGCTTTCACCGTAACGGCATCATTTTTCATTTCGATAAAAAACGACGTAAAAGCATTCGTCAATATGTCAACTTTCACATCAACCCTCTCAATATCGCAATTAAAATTACTAATATTGGCGACATTGGCAACACTCGGTGTGTTACGGAGTTGGAAAACCTTGG
The DNA here is from genome assembly GCA_025667525.1 of Glebionis coronaria. Classification (NCBI taxonomy): domain Eukaryota; kingdom Viridiplantae; phylum Streptophyta; class Magnoliopsida; order Asterales; family Asteraceae; genus Glebionis; species Glebionis coronaria. The sequence goes on from CM046876.1 coordinate 184,335,019, forward strand.
ATCGATTTTCGATAATCAAAAAGGCGTCGCTAGGAGTTTTACACAAAAAGTTGCCACTGGTGGCAGAATTTAACGCATCTTGTTCTTGAAAACTAAGATCGTTAAAAAACGTATCGATTTGGTGCAACTCGAAAAAGTCGTGCTGAGGAAATTGCCTAAGCAATTCCTTAAAACGATCACACGCGGCTCTAAATGATTCATTCGGCTTTTGTTTAAATCTGGTAATCTCGTTTTTGAAAAACGTCGTTTTAGACGGTGGGAAAAACTAATTAACGAATTTAGATACGAGATCGTCCCACGTAGCTATGGAGTTTTGTGGTTCTTTCTCATACTAATCCTTGACGGAGCTATCGAGCGAGTATGGAAAAAGCATAAGCTTGATGACATCGGTGTCAACGTTTTTGTACATGCTCGTAGCTAAAAGTCGATTGAAATTCCGAATGTGATCGTGAGGATTATCCGCCTCACTACCTAAAAACTTTGTCGGTTGAATCAACGTTAACATTCCGCTTTTTATTTCGAAATTCTCCGCATTGATCGCGGGAATTACGATCGCATCTCCATAACCCTCGGTGGGTGCTTGGAACAATTCCATCATCGTACAATTATCGGCCATGTCGTCTCTAGTTTCGACAACGATATTAGGAACGTCCATTTCTAAATTTCGTCTTCATCGTCGATTCCTTTGATTTCGATTCCGTCTATTTGACACGTCGCTAGAATTCATTTTGTCCTTCAACCAAGTGCGCATGCACTAACGTAGAGAATGAGGGGGGGGGGGGGTAGCAAAGAAGATTCTTTTTGGGGGTTTTCGATTTTTCAAATTTTTTTGGTTATTCATTGTTTTTACTTTTGTTTGGCTTTTTGGTGTATTACGTAGAAATTAATCTACAAAATTTATTATGACAACCCATAAATTCACAAGTATGTTATATAATATGTTTAATGGAAATGGAAAACCCATTAGAAATTTTTGCTTTTTATGCATTACTTGGTAAGATGAACTACTTTTCCTAACCTAAACTACCATATCAACATATTCCTATATGTTGTAAACATAACAAGTACAAGTAATTTAACAAGTATACTTAAATAAGAACACTCCAAGAAATATAATGATACCCTAAATTCCCTTAGAAACCCTAGAATCCCTATAAATAAATAATGAACTCAAGGATGATAAAAGTATCAATAAGAACAAGTAAACAAAGAATAAGAACAATGATTATACTATCATATAGAAAGTATAAAGTTACATACATAATAAGTAAGAATAAGCTAGACAAAGCTAAAGTACAAATAAAGGTACAAAATAGTCTAGATCGTCACCTAAAAAGATTTATAAACAATATATTAAACAATATAATTATACAAAAACTATGAATCTATAATCAATAAAATATACCAATTCTAATCTACTATACAAAAAGAAGTTAAACAATCACAAAGTACTAATATTCACTAATCATAAGCTAATTACAAGAAAATGACCTAAAACTAAGATTAGCATATAAAATCCATTCTATAATGAATTAGACCCTAATCTTTTGAAAATAATTATAAAACACAACTAAGTATCATATTAAGTTTATACATTTACTTTAAACTAAGTCACAAATTATGGAAGCATAAAGTACAAGTTTTTAAAGCATAGAATCTTAAGCTCGCATAAAGAACCCTAGAATATGATCAACCTATATAAACCCTTAAACTAAGAATGTAGAACCCATAGAAGTCATAAATACACTATATAAGACTTATAATAAGCTTACATTAAGATATAAACCCTATTTACACAAAATAGAAAGTCATTAGGCTTAATGATATATAAACCCTTATATTAAGAAATCTAAATAGAATCATAACCTAGTCTTTTAGGACAAGTCTACAAACACTCATAGGACTTAATTAAGATTATAATATTATGATAAGACAATGTACAAGTACCTTAATGAACAATGTACAAGATTTTAATGTATGACTTGTAAATTAGGTCAAAATAGGTATTTTCACTCTTTAGACATGTTTACCTAAATTAAACCCTTAAACCAAGTGTAAGAACTCTTTGGACATCTAAGCCACAAACTATAGAACCTAAATTAAGTTTACATTATTATCTAAGAGGAGTATAATCACATTTACTAAGATAAAACCCTAGATCATTAGAAAACCCTAATCTACAAAAGTATACTTCCCATTTTCACATCAAACGTTTATTAAACTTCAAACAAAGGACCCAAATCTCTTAAATAGAATGTCAAAACCCTAATTAAGCCTAAATAATTAACTAATCACTTTCCTAAGTCCTTAATCACCAAGAAAACAAACAATAAGTTACACGCCTTAATCTTTCAACCTGGTTTTGTATTTTGCCTCCAAAACCCATTTTCAAACTATTTCCCTCCATTCCAAATTCAAAAAGATGATATTTATAAGTCCTAAGATATTTTAGAAATGTCTACAAGTAGGTGCATCACCTCCTTGCTTGCTACACATCACCATTCCTATCCTAATGTTGTCGTGACCTTATATTAGCAACACGTAAAGATTAGATCAAATCTAGGACCTATAAACTTGTGTAGAGCTTCACTAGAATACCTTAGTCACTCTACTATCTATGTTACACGTATAAGACCAAAACTTGGAGTGTAATTGTTTCCATGACTATAAATAGAGCCATATAGTAACCTTGAAGACTCACACCCCATTTTCTTATTACCTCCTACACATTCCCTCTATTCACCTCTATATACGTCCTAGGATATACCACAATGCCAAAAACCAGGTGTAGAAGGAAGCCATTGAACATTTTGAAGCTTTGATAGCAAGTAGTGTTCATAAGAAGTCATAAGGAGCCATTTTAGAGCTACCTAGGTAATTTCTATTGTAGAACCTTGGTATTCTATGATCTAACAAGAGGGTTGATGTTTCTAGGGAGAGAAAGTAGAGAGAGAAAGATGAGAGAAAAGTATGTAATATGTGAAATAAAATGAAACAACCAACACCCCTTTCCATGAAGGAAATGGGTTTATATACCCAAGTCCATTAGCGAACTTGGGCCTCCGGCCCATGAAATGCTCATGGGTCAGGCTAATATAAAATGTAACTAAACTATACTACGAGCCCTTAACTATATTGTTGGAGTGACCTAGACTTTCTAAATACGAAAAACGTATTTCCAACAATCTCCCCCTAAAGAGAGGCCACTCCAAATTACAAAGTCCTAATTTAGCATGTTGGATCTTCGTTCTCGTGCTCGTAGTCCACTTTCTCTTTTCTTCTTTTTCTTTTCTTCATTCTTGTGAATATGTGTTGATTACCATCAGGCTTTGACTTGAGCATATTCTTTTGGCCTTTCACATGCAATCTTTTCCTTCTTGTGATGTTCGCCTCTTCGTAACTTCATGTCCCACATACCTATCTTTTGTTGAATTCTTGAAAGGTTCAGAGTTGATACAGAGAAAGACTTTTAGGTCAGACTTTGTTGAATTTGCTGAAATATTTGATACAGAAGGAATAAGTATGTGAGGACGACTTCAACTGGTACACCGCCACGCCACCATCTTCAAATGCAGCACCATAATAAGACACAAATAATATGGCTTTGACATTTTATTCTTATTCGGTAGCATTTTACCTCTGGTCAGTGAAGACCGTTGGACGATAATAAATATCATACTTGTGACAGGTATCTCTAATTAAAGATCTCATTGATAAGATTTCGTGGGTAAACCCGTTCTCTTTATTCGGCCGTCCAAAGCTGACTGCGAACATAAAGAGTAAATAATTTGGATAATAAATATCCTTATGATTGAAGCCGTTAATTCATGAACCTGGAACAAGTGAATTTCAACTAATATTTTCACCATTGTTGCTTTCCAGTTTTCACGAGCTTGATTCTAATAGAATCTTGGTTGTCACCTACCGCGGTGCTGTTTGATGTTGACTGATGAGATGGCATTTATACATGATCTCATCGTTCTTTTCGGGCTTTAAATGCATAAAAATGTCATAAAGTACCATATATATGCTTGTGTTTGTTTACTTGTGTATTTTAGGTATGGATTTCTTGAAAAAGACAAAAGATCATAAGAAACAAGAAAAAACGAACACGAGAAACGAAGCCGCACAATGAACCGGGCCCTAGTTTATGAATTATCAAAGAAAAACCATTGAAGACTTGAAGATGTACAAGATTGAGCCCTTATTTATGAAGATATGACACTTAATACCCTTGTATATTCATAATTACAAGTTTGGTCCCTTAAGTTTGTCAAAATTACAAAGAGGTCCTCCAAGTTTGAAGAATTGGCAAGCTTAGCCCTTTAACAAATTCAAAATGTCAAGAATGGTCCTTCATAAATTCTATGATCCTAAGAAGCCCTTGAAGTTCAAAAATATTACATTTCTAGTCCTTACAAATTGGTTAAAACATCATAAGGACTGAAATTGTAAATAGCCTAAACTTGAGAAAGCCCTAGAATCCTTTTCCAAAACTTTTTGTGGCCAAAACATGAATTCAGAAACTTGTTTTATAAAGGGAAACGAGTTATCAAGTCTAAAAACTTGTTATACACTTTTTACCAAAGACTGAGGGTTATAGTTGGACAAATGAAACATTTAAACATATTTTGTGCCAAACACAAGCACAATCCACCAAAACCGGATCAAAAGTTTTACTATTCACCATGATGAACCCAAAATTATCTCCCACTTAAACAAAGGGTAAAAACCAATTACCCAGTCCCATGCTTAATTCACACGCACACAAACTCATCCCACACCTAAAACCCCAATCCCCACTCACCATGTGACCCCACCATTCAACCCGTTACCCAATCACATGACAACTTCCTCTCCAAGCAATCTGACGTGGCAAGATCAACGATTTATACTCATTCCTTAGTCCCAAAGGCTAAATGAACGTTTTGGATCAAATTTGACAACTCAAAACACAACAAGCATCTAGAAGCATTCAAGGGCAATTTTGAGATATTCTAGCTAGGGTTTTGATGTATTTTCAATTCTAGAACCGTCTATGTAGTCTATAAAAGGAGGCCTTAACATGTGAGAGCCCCTTTGTTCCAGATTTTAGCTAATACTTTGTAATTCCTTTTTATAAATAAAAAGTTTAGTTTTCTGAAAATTATGAATTCCCTTTTGTGTTTTATGAAAGTTTGGTGTTTGATTAGCTGAAATCTGAGTTCCATTTACCTGTTTGATTGATTATGAGGAAAGGTTTTAAGGTTTAAAACACTTGTTTTCAAAAATCAAGTCATATTCTATTTTGGTTAACTTTTGTGTTTGTTCTTCTTAGCAGCTCTTGGAAGCTGGTGCTTGTTCTTGCTAGCACCTCAACTCAAATAATCCAAAGTGTGGATGTACATTTTGGAGGTTTGAATCTCTCATCCCTTTTATTTTTCTGAAATTTATATGAATTTTGGTGATTTTGGATTTTGTGTTGTGAAAGGGTGTTATTGTGGTTGATTTGTGTTTATGGGGTTTGATTGTTGTTATAAGGGTTGATTAGATCTTGGTTTGAGGGTTAAATCATAACAATCCTTTGAAATCTTGAGAAATTAGTTTCCAAAGGGTTGTTTGGGTTAACTGATATACTAGGATTTAAGGCAACTTGTGTGGTTGTATTGTGTTCCTTTATGGTGGTTATTGTTTATCTGGTGTATTTGGTCACTTATCTGCATATTTTGTGGTTTGAATCATCATAATCCATCAAAGGGCTTAAAAATCTGTTTTACTTGGAATTTTTGGCTAAATTTTGGGGACACCTAGATCTAAGGGTAGACTAGGGTTAATAATGTAAAGATTTTTTACTAGTTGAAAGTTCGTTCTCTCGGTATCTTCTCGAATTGATTTCCGGTTAATTGTGAGAGATTAATTGTTCTTGGTGAAACAAATATTTTTGGTTTTGGAAAATAAATGAGCAAGACTGAATAATAAATGACTAGAAACTAATACTAAAACAAGTTAGAATGAAAAAGGTGCGAAATTTAAAACTTTAAAAGTAAAAGGCGAGAAATGAAAGGACGTAAAATTAAAACTTAACAAAAAGTAACTTGTAAAAAACAAAACTTTAAATAGTAAATAACACGAAATTAAACTTGAATAAAAGGAAATCAAATAAAAGTGCACATAAATAAAAAGACGGGAAAAATAATCTTAAAAATAAAAGACAAAAACTTAAAAGGAAAAACAAACAAAAAAAAACTTGACAGAACTCTTCATTCGGAAGTTCAAAACTTCCGAATGAAGCTCAAAACATCCGAATGAAGATCAATCTTCCGAATGAAGCTCATTCTTCCGAATGAAGATCAATCTTCCGAATGAAGGTCATTCTTCCGAATGAAGCTAAAATTTCCGAATGAAACTTCAAACTTCCGAATGAAGCTCATTCTTCTGAATGAAGCTTAAACTTCCGAATGAAACTTCAAACTTCCGAATGAAGATCAATCTTCCGAATGAAGATCAAAACTTCCGAATGAAGCTTAAACTTCCGAATGAAACTTCAAACTTCCGAATGAAGATCAAAACTTCCGAATGAAGGAATCTTGATCTGGAACTTTTAAAGTTCCGAATGAAGGATCATTGATCCGGAAGTTTTCTGGGAATACAGTAACAGAAACAAATCACAACGAAGAACAAGGGATATTCAGTAAATACGATTTATCCTTAAATTAATCAAAATCAAACGAAAGACTAAACCAAATAACCAATAAGCATCAACAAACAATAATCAATCAAAACAAATCATCAAAACTAACAAACATAACCAAATCAATCAAAACCCACTTGATCAAAATCATAAAAACTCAAGAACATGAACAATCAAATCAAAGAACAAATCAAACAAGAAAGGTAGAAGGAGATTGGCAATAAAATAAAGATTAACAATAATTAAAGATAAACTTACTTGGAATTAAAAGAAGATTAAAGGTGCGTTACAAGAGAATTAAAGATCATAAATTTAAAGAACAAGAGAAATGAATAATGGGGAAGAGAGGCTTGTCAAGCCTCCAACAACTAAACAAAATGGCTAGTAATGTGTATTTATAGGGGAGGAAGGGATTAGTGGAAGGAAGCTTCCTCCCCTCTTTCCTCTTTTCCTTAATTGCGTCATTAGGTCCCTCCTTTCTTTAATCTTCTTAAATCTTGGACTATAATGACTTTGGCTCGGGATTTCTTTGAACTCGTCTTATAATTCTTCATTAAATTATACTTGAGTTCTTCGGCTTTTGGTAAACTTCCATCTTTTGACTTTTTCTTCGATAAATCTTCAGAATTGGTCTTGGACTTCCGTTCTTTTTCCACTCTTGATCTTTCGACTTCGTCTTTTGTCTTTTACTTCAATAAAAGCCCGTGAAAGCCGTGTTTTCTCCACTTTTCACATTCTTGACCCTGAAACACAATAAAAACACAAACCACGCATAATTCCGCCATTTACGACATAAAATATACGTTTAGGTTCCGTTTTAATGTAATTAAGTGGTAGAAAAGATGGGTGTTTTCACACCTATCAAATCCCCTACGCTTAACCATTGCAATGCCCTCATGCAATGCTTAGCAATAAAGCAAGGTTTACACTTTCCATCATAATCAACCTACCTTGGCCTTTATTAAACAACTAAGGAAAATCAAAAAGATAGAAAATAACAAGATGCAAGAAGGAAGAAACATGTAAAGAAATCTAAGACTTACATTAGGGCTTGTGTGTCATGAATGTTTATCCCCCTCAAGTTTCATGTTCCCCATGCCAAGCTTAAAAACAAGATCATTGTTAGTACAAGTTAGCATAACAAATATTTACTCATGCGGTTCAATTAATCACTAAAACTCCCTTATTCCTATGGGTATCTCTTATATTTTATTTTTGTCTTAGAATGATCATGAAGATGCATTTTTGGACTTATTTCGATAGTTTATTTAAGCTGAAAGCAAAGTAGGACGATTTGATCAATAGTTAGCTAAAGGACAAAATCTCTTAAAACTGCTTCTCGGGATATCAAAAAGTTCATATCTTGGCATAACTTGGTTCACGATTTGAGACCTTTCTCGGGCCGATATTTGGCATGTACTTCATACTTCATATCTTGAGAGACGTGCTTGAGATAATGGTCTTCTCATCGTTCATAGAGTTTCTTCACTTGGAGACTTTAGAGAGGTACTCCAACTTTGTTGACCACGACTTCATGATTATTTCTTCAATCTCTATTTGGGATTTTGAGACACAATGATCCGCCTCCTTTTCGCACTTGGATCTATTTATCCTCATACCTTGTTAGGGTCTTTTCGGATAGACTTCTCCATCATCTTTATGGGAGTTGATTGCTTTTCGTCGTGAGTCTTGATCCTTCATATTGATTTCGGGAATAATGCTTTTCACATCACTTTGGATCTTCAGAAATAAAATGGAATCCTCATGCCTTGTTAGGGCCTTTTCGGAATCGCCAATCTTCGCTCCCCGCTTCATAAGTTATGCCTTGGCTATGAACTCTCGTCATTACCGAGCAACTTTTAAACGAGCTTGGGCTAGAAGCTAAGTAACTTTTCAAATCGTACGACCTTACTTATTGCAGATAATTTATTAGCAAGTGATGGGAGAAAAAGATCATAATTAACTCACATAAGTTAATGAGAGAATACCAAACTTGTAGCCATCTCTATCATTTCGCGTTCTCCACAATTTAAAATCTCAACGAATGAGACTCGTGGATGCTTAGCCTAATAAACCAATTAAGGTGTACATGGTTAAGGATACTAGCTAGAGTGAACTTGGATAAGTAAACTCGGGTTGAGTCAAAATATTCACAACGGGCCTAATATATCTAAGATATCTAAACTTGCTAAAACCCTTTTATTAAAATAAGAGAAAAATAGCAAAAATAAAGGGAACTACAACTAGGCCAAAATAGATTAAAAATTTTGAAAAATGTCGAAAAATTGATTTTCCGGTTAAAATGAGGACAAATGGAAGGAAAAGGCCACTTAACTTCGATAGAAGTCCCCCCTACACTTAATATAAACATTGTCCTCAATGTTTAAGCATGTGGGAGTAAACTCCCCTACACTTAGGACATTGTGCACTTTGTTTAAATCTCGTTAAGGAAAAGACCACTAAAGAGATTCCTATTTTAATATTGATAAATATAAAATAGTGAATCGAAAAGAGTTTAGGATAGAACCGGGAAGAAGGGAACACGGAATCAAGGTTCGTCAAAAGTCATCAAGAGTGTGTCTTTGAAGCTCTAATCCCTGCATATGATAAGAAAGAGAACAAGAAACACCAACGGGGCTCCCCCCTACACTTATGGTGAAATAAGATAGATAATTGGGTTGCCTCCCAAAAAGCGCTTGTTTTTGTTGACCGAGTCACGAGCCTGACTCGTCCCCGAATTAAATGATCCATGGGGAAGCCTCGAATGTGATACCAGGATCAAAGACCTTGTCCTCGTTCCCGGTTGACATCAACAAAGGAGAGGCGGGGGAATAAGTCTTGAATGGGAGAAAAACCCTTTCGATATACGAGAAGTATGTGAATTCAAGAGCCACGGGAGGTGGGGTTGTGAAAGTAAGCACATTGTCATCCCCCAAAGGCAATGGATGTTGAGCACTCGGCAAAGCCGTGAGGGTATCAATTATAGAATTGTCATTGTCACCTTCCGGGTCAAAGCACTCATCCTCATTTCCCGGTTTGAAACGAGGAGAGTAAAAGTGATACATCACCCGCTTGGGTGTGCACGTGGTAGGATGAGGTGGCAATATAACATGAGAAGTATGATAACAATTACCTTCCACCTGCGTCTCTTTTTTAGTAGATTCACGTCTTTCCACCTCTGGGATAGGAGGTATGGCTAACAAAGTATGCTCATGAATAGCAAGAGAAGCAACGCTATCAATGTCCTCAATCCCTTCGTCAAAGAGCGGATTCACCTTACTAGATATGTAGGCGTCATCAAAATCAAATAAAGGGTTCGAATAAATCTTGAAAGTTTCATGCAGAACGAATAAATCTTGGTGCAAAACTTTGAAAAAGAAATGCTTTTTATGATTTTTCAAATGTTTTTGGAATTTTTGAAAATTGTTGACAAGAAAAATAACGTTCACAAGTGAACGGATCCCAAAATCCAACGCGTCACTCACAAAAAACCTTCGATCTTCACGAAAAGAGCCGGCAGCGGCGCCATTTTAATGTAAAGATTTTTTACTAGTTGAAAGTTCGTTCTCTCGGTATCTTCTCGAATTGATTTCCGGTTAATTGTGAGAGATTAATTGTTCTTGGTGAAACAACTATTTTTGGTTTTGGAAAATAAAAGAGCAAGACTGAATAATAAATGACGAGAAACTAATACTAAAACAAGTTAGAATGAAAAAGGTGCGAAATTTAAAACTTTAAAAGTAAAAGGCGAGAAATGAAAGGACGTAAAATTAAAACTTAACAAAAAGTAACTTGTAAAAATCAAAACTTTAAATAGTAAATAACACGAAATTAAACTTGAATAAAAGGAAAGCAAATAAAAGTGCACATAAATAAAAAGACGGGAAAAATAATCTTAAAAATAAAAGACAAAAACTTAAAAGGAAAAACAAACAAAAACAAACTTGACAGAACTCTTCATTCGGAAGTTCAAAACTTCCGAATGAAGCTCAAAACTTCCGAATGAAGATCAATCTTCCGAATGAAGCTCATTCTTCCGAATGAAGATCTATCTTCCGAATGAAGCTCATTCTTCCGAATGAAGCTAAAACTTCCGAATGAAACTTCAAACTTCCGAATGAAGCTCATTCTTCCGAATGAAGCTTAAAATTCCGAATCAAACTTCAAACTTCCGAATGAAGATCAATCTTCCGAATGAAGATCAAAACTTCCGAATGAAGCTTAAACTTCCGAATGAAACTTCAAACTTCCGAATGAAGATCAAAACTTCCGAATGAAGGAATCTTGATCCGGAACTTTTAAAGTTCCGAATGAAGGATCATTGATCCGGAAGTTTTCTAGGAATACAGTAACAGAAACAAATCACAACGAAGAACAAGGGATATTCAGTAAATACGATTTATCCTTAAATTAATCAAAATCAAACGAAAGACTAAACCAAAATAACCAATAAGCATCAACTAACAATAATCAATCAAAACAAATCATCAAAACTAACAAACATAACCAAATCAATCAAAACCCACTTGATCAAAATCATAAAAACTCAAGAACTTGAACAATCAAATCAAATAACAAATCAAACAAGAAAGGTAGAAGGAGATTGGCAATAAATTAAAGATTAACAATAATTAAAGATAAACTTACTTGGAATTAAAAGAAGATTAAAGGTGCGTTACAAGAGAATTAAAGATCATAAATTTAAAGAACAAGAGAAATGAAAAATGGGGAAGAGAGGCTTGTCAAGCCTCCAATAACTAAACAAAATGGCTAGTAATGTGTATTTATAGGGGAGGAAGGGATTAGTGGAAGGAAGCTTCCTCCCCTCTTTCCTCTTTTCCTTAATTGCGTCATTAGGTCCCTCCTTTCTTTAATCTTCTTAAATCTTGGACTATAATGACTTTGGCTCGGGATTTCTTTGAACTCGTCTTGTAATTCTTCAATAAATTATACTTGAGTTCTTCGGCTTTTGGTAAACTTCCGTCTTTTGACTTTTTCTTCGATAAATCTTCAGAATTGGTCTTGGACTTCCATTCTTTTTCCACTCTTGATCTTTCGAATTCGTCTTTTGTCTTTTACTTCAATAAAAGCCCGTGAAAGCCATGTTTTCTCCACTTTTCACCTTCTTGACCCTGAAACACAATAAAAACACAAACCACGCATAATTCCGCCATTTACGACATAAAATATACGTTTAGGTCCCGTTTTAATGTAATTAAGTGGTAGAAAAGATGGGTGTTTTCACACCTATCAGTTAACAAGTGCTAAGTTTTAGTTAACATAACCAGGGAAAGGGATTTGAAGGTTTAAAATTGGATTGGTGGTCAAATAGATCAGCAAAAGGATTTTGAAAAGTGCCTTTATTCATCAGTTATATGCATAAGCTTGAATCTGCTTCTAATCTTTGATCCAGTGTTTGAAACTAGTTTTATTGTGCTTATTGGACTTTATTATAGCTTGTGTATGCATATGGTTCAATCTGGTTGGCTTATTCATGCTAAAACTGCTTTTTAGTTCATAACTGCTAATTGTCAGGTCTGTATCATATCTGGTGACTGTTTGCTTATTCTGTGCTTATTGGATGAACCAAGTTGTGATTTCTTGATTGATATTGACTCCTTGTGATCCACTAATTACAAGGGTGCCTTTTTTTCCATTGAATCCAACTGGATCTCCCTAAATTTACAATTCAAATAGTCAAAGCAGCGGGAACTCCTTTCCCCTACTGCTAGCCACTGCTAGTGTTATTTCATATTGTGCTTATCAATAAGCTGTCCTAGCTTATTTAAACCTGCAACAACTTTAATTTTGTAATAGGTGTTACTTATTTGACCCATTTGTTCATACTAGAGCATTTGAGGGGTTGAATTTCAGCTTTGACTAGAAAATCAATAACTTTGACTTTTACATAAGTGCTTATCAGCTTATTCAGATTATTTGGCTTGGCTTATTTAACTTTTCTTTGTTGATTTCTCTTAATTAAGTCATTTAGAGTCGTTTGCAACTTATTTCAAGGTCTGAGGTGGTCTAGAACTCCAAATAGACTATTTTGTCTTTTAGTGAAAACTTACTTTGCTTATTTCTGACTTATTGGTTGAGCTTATTTGAAATTTCTTTTCAAAGATCTCTTAGGCATCTCAAAAGAAGGTTGTGTGTCAAATCTGAGCTTATGGCATTGGCTTATAGCTTAATGGGCCAAAAAGCCTATTAAGAATAAGTTGTTGTACCATTAAGCTGTGATAAGCTCACTATCAGCTTTTGGGCCTTCGGACTTTTGTGTTTAGTATTTAATTTTAAGCTATATTAGTGATTTTCAGCTTATTTGGTTAAGTTTCATCTTTTTGGCCCCAAAAGCCCATTTTCATTGGCTGTTTTTTATTTTAGCCCATTTTGGGGCCCATTAGGGGTATTTTGGTAATTTCACTTTCATTTGCTAATTATTTAGGTTAAAATAAACTAGTTTGCAAGTTTTTAGAATTGTTTATAATTTTTTGATTTTTAATATTAATTTAATATTATTTTATTATTAACTTTCATTTTTCACATTTTTGCAACTTTTATATTTTTCTTAGGTGAAATACATTAAAATAGGATTTTTAAAACTCTTAGATTAATTTTAGCATCATTTTCTTAATTTCTAGAATTATTTTTGTTGGGAATAAAATATAGCCAGTCTACTTGAGCGCTGACAAGAGTAAAACAAGCGTTGATAGGAAGAAAACAAGCGCTGACAGATCAAGCGTTGACAAGAAGAAGTCAAGCGTTGATACATTGAAGACAAGCACTGATGGGAAGATTTAGTCTACACGTATATTGTTTCTAGTTTGTTTCTAGTAAGGATAAGTTCAACAATGTATTTTCTATAATTATCTTTACCTAGAATAGTTGATACGTAGAATCTTGTACAAGGCTTCTTATATCTATAAAAGAAGACCTTTAGGTTATTGTTTAATATAAGTTTTCATACGTTAAACACTTCCATTGTAAGAAAGTTTGTTATCATTAATCAAAGTGAAAGTTTGTTTACATCTTGTGTGTTCTTGTTTAAGTGTTAATTCCGCATAACACTTAGATTATCATATACGTATGCAAAGGTTTCTCTAAGTATATTACTTGATCTAATCTCGTATACATAAAGCTAAATCGATCTAAGTTTGGGATCAACAAGTGGTATTAGAGCTTGTTGAGGAACTTTTGATCTTAAAGAACACAAGAACCCTAAAATCACCAAAACCCTAATTTTCTCAAAACCCTAAAAACATCATGTCAAATCCAGAAGTAACCTCCTCCTCCTCACCTTTACCAAACATCAAGATTCCCTTGCTTGATGCAACCAACTTTGAATTGTGGAAATTCAACTTTGAGCAATATCTGGGGATCTAAGACTACACTCTCTGGGAAATTATTGAATATGGAAACACATTCAATAAAGCTCAAAAGATTGCTGATGCCATTGCTGGAATAGCAGCTGTTGCTGGATATTCAGAAGCAGATAAGAAAGAAAAGCCTGGTGATGGTAGAGCTGTGTCTGCTGAAGACATAACAAAGAAAAGGGTTGATATGAAAACCCTAAATATTATGAAACTCTATTTGGGACAAGAGAACCAGCATAAATACAGAGGTTATGAATCTGCTAAGGACCTTTGGGCAGCTCTTGAAGTTGCATATGGTGGTAATGATGATACTAAGGAAGAGAAGAAGAAGCAACTCATGCATGAGTATGCTGTTTTCAAAGCTCAACCCAATGAGGAGCTCAACAGTGTGAGAAGCAGACTACTTGACATTACAAGCAAGTTGTCCTTCATGGGGACACAACTTGATGATGTTGATATTAATGCCACTTTTCTTAAGAGCCTTGGTGATGCGTGGAAGATTGTGGAAAGATCTATACTTGCCAATAACACTCACAAAAGTTCTACTTTTGATGATATCTACAACAAACTAAGGCTGTTGGAGAATGAAACTCTTTTAGAGCATGGAAGTAAGTTTACCAACAGTAATATGGCCTTCTTCTCACATAGTGAAGGTCATTTTAATCAGAAGGACTCTTACATGCATCCAGTTACTGGATCATCATGTGTCAACGTTGGAACATGTCCTGTCAACGCCTGATATTCAGACGCTGACACATACAAAAGTGACTCACCAAGATTCAAACCTGCTGGTTTGGATCTGGATATTGTATGTGCTTATATTGCTTCTTTGCCCAATGGTTCATTGATTACATATGAGGATCTTGAGCAAATAAGTGATGAGCACTTAGAAGAGATGGATATTAAGTGGAACATGGATCTTGCTAGTATAAGAGCAAACAGGTGGAATAGAAGGTTTAAGAAGAAAATGACCTTTAATGCAAAGGACACTGCTGGATTTGATAAATCCAAAGTTGAGTGCTACAACTGTCATCGTATGGGGCACTTCATGAGGGAATGCAGATCTCCAAGAAGATCTGATGCTGGCAAACCCTCAAGCCAAATTGTTAAGGCTCAGGATCCTAAGGCCATGGTTGCAATGCAAGAAATAGATGGTATGGAATGGGATTGGAGCTATTTGGATAAGGATGGGGAAGAGGATAAAGCTTTGGTTGCTGAAATAGAAGAAGAAGAGCATGTTCAATATGCTCTCATGGCACACTCCTCCTCTTCATCAGATAATGAGGTATACGATGATGCTTTTTGTAGTAAGGGTTGCAGGTTAAATAATGAGAAACTCAACAAAGAGGTGCTAAGATTATTAGATGATGTGAGTATTGAGAGATGCAAATTGTCTAATTACCAACTAGCTCTCACTCAAACTGAGAAGACAGTTTCTGAGTACAAGAAAATGGAATTTGACCTAAAAGACAAAATAAACATCTTAAAACATGAGTTAAATGCTAGCAAAGATATTAGGAGAATCATGGAAAGGGTTAATGGTGAGTTACAGGCTAAGTTAGATGAGGCCATTAAGAATAAGGATAATGTTGGCCTTAAAATCCAGAGATTTGATAAGGTCACGCAAACCCTAGGAGAATGTGTTAATAAACAAAGGGATTCTAAGGACATGACTGGGATTGGGATGAAAGACTATATTGTGGTTCCACCACCAGCAGGTGACTTCTATGGTGTCCAAAGAAAGGACCTATCTTGGACTGGTCTTCCAGAACTCCAAGAAGAGGAATTTATTCCTCCACCAAGAGTCATCACCCCAGTTGAAGAGTATCAACAGAAGTTGACTGACTTAAATGAATGGAAGAAAGCCAACCCTACCTTATTTGTTAAGGGTGGCTTGTTATGTGAAAGTCCTAATGAGTCAACCCCTATTAAGGTAACAAACCCAATCACTGGTAAGGCTGTTGACCTTGGCTCAAACACTGTTAGAAAACCTAGCATTAAGTATGTAGAGATGTATAGGAATACTAGGTCACCTAAAAGCCAAGTTAGTAATAATGGAACAGGCTTCTTCTTTTCTAGACCTAGGGTTGTGTCTAGAAAAGCCTGTTACACTTGTGGTAGCTTTTCACATTTAGCATACAAGTGTGTCAACGCTTCCAAGGTCAACGCTGTTAAAAAGTCAAACGTTGTCAGACCCAAACCTTGTGTGCAGCAAAGTCCATAAGTGGTTAGACCAACCCCATTCTTCACTAGAGGGTCTAACACTCATGGAAAAAGACCCTTTCAAAAGACAAATAGTTGGTCTAACAGGCAATGGGTTTCTGTAGCAAACCCTAGGTTCAACGCTGACAAGAGTAATTTCAGTGTTGACAAGACCAAATCCAACGCTGACATAAACATGACCAGACCTAAATATTTGCAACCATAAGGTAAGGGGTCCAAAGCTTCTTCGAGTTTGACATGGAGACCTAAGAAAGACCAAAACCCTAATGATAATAGGATTTCAATGACCTGCAACAGATTTAATTACATTTCAAAGGTCATTACAAAACCTATTGGGGTTAACTGGGTATTTCATCCAAAGAGGGATGAACAAGGGGTTGTTATGAGAACTAAGTCTGTTCTTGTTGAACAACCAGATGAATCCAAGTCTGCTAAGGCTTGGGTTCCCAAAGAAAACTAACTTGTTTTCTTTATGTGCAGGGCATTCAAAAACAGGTCAATGATTATGGATATTGGGACAGTGGATGCTCAAGGCACATGACAGGGAAGGAAGATTATCTAACTAACTTCACTCCCATTAAGGATGGTGACAAGGTTTCTTTTTGAGGCGGATATGGAACTAACACAGGCAAAGGAACACTTATCACCAAGAACTTGCGTTTTGAAAACGTGTTTCTGGTAAAGGAACTTGATTACAATCTTTTTAGTGTATCATAAGTTTGTGATAACAAGAATAAAGTTCTATTTAGTGATACTGAATGCTTGGTGTTAAGCAAGGATTATAAGATCCCTGATGAGAAATATATTGACTATAGAACACCTAGACATAAAGACATCTATAATGTGAATCTGAATGGGATTAGGATGAATAACAATATGTCATGTTTTTATGCTAAAGCTTCAGTAGATGAGAGTAATCTATGGCACAGGAGACTAGGGCACATAAACTTTAAGAATATAAACAGGCTTGTGAGACTTGGCTTGGTTGATGGTTTGCCTGAAAAGGCTTTCCACAATGACCACTCTTGTGTTGCATGTCTTAAAGGCAAACAACATAAGGTCTGATTCAAGTCTAAACAGGTGCACTCTAGTTGTAACACCCCATTTTGACAATGGAAATGTCACATGCAATTATGGCGTGTCATCAAAGCATACAAGGAAAAATGACTAAACATTACTTGACCATAAAAGGAAAATACCGGAATCGAACATCGGTAGTCCAAAAGTAAAGCTCATCACACACAAACATAGTATAATAAAGGAAAGGACTAAACAATGTCCATAGCAAAGGTATCATAAGAAAGGAAATGCATAAAGTAAAGAAGGCTAGTCAGCTTCCAGTCCATATGCACGTACTCTGAATGTCTACGAGCGTCTCTGAGTACCTGCCATTTTGGGAACATAGAAAAGGAAAACGGCTGAGAAAATACGCTCAGTGCACGGATGTACAATAAAGCATGATTAGGATAAGCATATAACATATAACAACGGTAGAAAAACTAAGCCCTGAGTAACCTGGTTAAGTCTTGATAAAACTGGCTTTATAGTTTGAAAAGTCTTATGTTTATCTTGTAAAAACTGTTTATCATATTTTACCATTAGCCAATATAGGTCATGAAATTCCATCGTGCATGAATACTTGGAGGGGTGACCTCATCATGCTAATTAGAGGGGCTGCCTCTAATTTAATATACTGGTTTTTGGGTAGGAGGGATCAGCTGCTTGTGAAGGATGCAAGGCACACACCACATTCACCATGAAATCCTGACTGAAAACATGTAACTAGGATGCACCCATACGTCCCACATGATAAATATAATATAAATGGCCAAAAGCTAAATTGACGCCACGAGCAATCACTCCGCCATGGTGAAGTCATAACATCAGTGCCTCTAATGTTATGGTTATGGTACCGCCATAACTAGATGAAACTGGTCATGCATGTATATGGCTATAGGTATTCTTAATTAAATATAAGCAAATCAAACACATAACTTAGACTACGGGGAAAACATTTGGCTGCATACGGGGAATCCTAATAAGGAAAGAATGCCCATACTGAAAGGACGTGAATCAGTACCTTATGTCCAGTGAACGAAGAAGATGAACTGGGAGAAATCCTACTTCCGTATCACTAATGCTACATAAATACATACATGAATAAGTATCTGCTTACTAAATACGTAGCTGGTTTTATGTCATGTCTTAGCTTATTTTATGTGTTCTTACCATGTTTTACTGTTTTAAAGCCTTAAACCGCGTTTATCTTATATTCTGTTTAATCTGATTAAGTATTTCTGGTATCTCATGCATTATTATACTTAATGTGTAATAATAAGTAACTTTCCAAAAATAGCAGGTTTCCTAAAATAGAAAGTTTCCAAAAATAGAAAGTTTCCAAAAATAGAAAGTTACCAAAAATAGAAATTTTCCAAAAATAGAAAGTTTCCAAAAATAGTAAGTTTCCAAAAATAGAAAGTTTCCAAAAATAGAAAGTTTCTAAAAATAGAATTACTGCTTAAAATAGATAAGTTTCTAAAAATAGAAAGTTTCCTAAAATAGATCAGCTGCCTTAATTAAATAAGTTTCCATAAATAGATTAGCTGCCTGAAATAAATAAGTTTCTAAAAATAGAAGGTTTCCATAAATAGATTAGCTGCCTTATTTAATTAAGTTTCTAAAAATAAAAATTTTCCATAATTAGAAATAAGCTGGTTAAATAAGCTAAGTATATAAGCCTAAGTGTTTTCATGATTATTTTCTAAGTCATGTGATATAATGTATAGTTTAATAATTATTTCATGTAATTAAATTAAACTATAGGTTAAAATATTTAAGTAAACTATAACATGTTTTTAATTAAATAGAGTTAAATACTTAGGTTAAAAGATGTATTATTATTTATTAATAATATAACCTAAGTCATGTAAATTAATTAATTATAACCATGGTTTTTAAATAATTAATTAATTATAAGTCTAAAATATAAAAATACTTAGGTTAATTAATTTCATGATTATTAATAATTAAAATAACCTAAGTCACGTTATTAAATTAATCATGTCATTTTATTAACTTAATTTTAACATAAGATCATAAAACATAAAAACTAAACATACACCATGAACAGGATCTAGCCTAAAACCCATGAACCGGACATGAATTCAACACCTTACCCCGAACCAAATCGGGGTACCCCTTGTCTTGATGCTGCCGTGGGACCCACACCAACCAACCGGGACCATATGGTCTCGGTGGTGGTCGGATGGCCAAACCGAAACCCCCTTGGGTTCGGTGTAGGCTGCGGCCAAAACAAACACCCCTTAAAACATTACTTTTGATTTTTATTAAATCCCAATTCATGTTAGATCCATGATTTTAATTAGGTTTTTATAAAAACATAACATGTTCTTGATTAATAAAAGATCAAATAAAAAGAAATGGTTTAAAAAGGAATTACCGAATTCGTGGATCAAAAGGACGAAGAACAAACACGATCACCAACTAGAATTCCAAGATCCAAGATCAACAAACACCCCCTTATGGTGTTTTGAGGGTGGCGGCCAAAAAAAGAAGAAGAGAGGAGGGTTTAGGTTTTTGCTAAAATTTTCTGTAAAGTGATTTTGAGTAGTGTAAAAAATCCCTTAACCCCCTTTAGTAAAAATTACAAATGGGCTTGGCCCATTTGCTCCTTGTAGCCGCGGGTAGGGGCCCCACATGGGGTACCCGTACCTTTTTCCGTGTCTCGACGTTTAGTTATTCGTTCATGATTATTTGTGTTCGCGTTTTATGTGTTCTCGTTACGTAATTATCGTGATCTAATATATTTATTTACGCTCGTAATAGTATATATACGTAATTAATAATAGTTCTTTTTTTAATTACGTTCATGATTTCATGATCGCATGTTCGTGATTAATTATTGTCAAATAATTATTACGTGCTCGTGCGTAGTAAATACTTATCGTGTTCTAACACGTACGTAATACGTAAAATCCTAACACGTAATCGTAGTCATGCTATATTAGGAAAGTTTTAATCTAGTACGTACGATCTTAAGGGTACTATTCATGGTAAAAGCATGCGGGTTTTACAACTCTTCCCCCCTAAAAAGAATAATTCGTCCCCGAATTATAGATAAAGTAAACTGGAAAAGAAGAACATACCCGAATTCAAAATATGAAATGAGGGTAAGAAGCACGGATAGACTCCTCTGTTTCCCAAGTGGCTTCCCGCCCGGTATGATCCCTCCATAGGATTTTAACGAATGGAATCGTCTTCTTTCTCATGACTCGTTCTTGTCTGTCAAGAACTCGTTCGGGTTCTTCTATGAAAGTGAGATCTTCACGTATCTGTTCCAGTGGATACTGAACCATGTGAAGGGGATGATACTGGTACCCTCTGAGTAAGGACACATGAAACACATTGTGCACATGCGAAAGCTGCAGAGGTAACGCCAATCGGTAAGATACTTCACCGACTCGTTCAATGATATCAAACGGTCCGATGAAACGAGGACTGAGCTTCCCTTTAATCCCGAAGCGTCTAACACCACGTGCAGGCGAAACCTTAAGGAAGACGTGATCTCCTATGTTAAAATGTATATCCCTACGATGCTTATCGGCGTAACTCTTCTGACGTGACCGTGCCTCCTGAATTTTCTGCTTAGCTACTCTGATCTTCTCATTGGTCATCTCTATGATTTCCGGTCCTTCAAGTGTTCACTCACCAACCTGATCCCAGCAGATTGGGGCGCGACATTTTCTGCCATACAACATCTCAAAAGGAGCACACTTGATACTTGCGTGCCAACTGTTGTTGTATGCAAACTCCACCAAACAGATGTAATCGTCCCAATCACCCATCCATTCCAACACACATGACCTCAACATATCTTCCAATGTCTGAATGGTTCGCTCCGACTGTCCATCCGTTAGAGGATGAAAAGCCGTGCTAAGCTTAAGTTGTGTATCCCAAGCTTTCTGCAGACTTTTCCAAAAGCGAGAAGTGAATCGAGGATCTCTGTCTGAGACGATGCTGGATGGTGCACCGTGGAGTCTCATGATCTCTCTTCTATACGTATCTGCGAATTTACTTACCGGATCTTCCTTGCGGATCGGTAAGAAATGAGCTGATTTGGTAAGTCGATCTACGATAACCCAAATTGCATCGTGCTTCCTCTTGGTAGGCGGAAGACCAGTAACAAAATCCATGGTGATTTTTCCCACTTCCACTCTGGAATATCTAACGGTTGAAGGAGACCGCCAGATCGGTGATGCTCGATCTTAACCTGCTGGAAGGTAAGACATTTGGAGACGTAAGTAGCCACATCCTGTTTCATACCACTCCACCAAAAGTACTGCTTGATGTCATGGTACATCTTAGTCGAACCAGGATGTATAGAGAATGGGGAGCTATGAGCTTCAGCTAACAAAGCTTCCTAGAGTTCTTGGTCATCAGGAACACGAAGTCTCGTGCCCTGCCATAAGATACCATCTGCATCTACTCTAAATTCCATCTGCTTCTCCAAATTCTGCACTATCGCCCAGGTTTCTCCGTCATCCTTCTGAGCTTCCTTGATCTTAGAGAGTCACTCGGGTTCTACTCTAAGATTAGCCCAGTAACCGTGCTGTCCACATACCATGATCTCGATGTCTAGTCGCTCCAAGTCTCTGATGATTTTCTATTCGATTTTAATGCCGTTGATCATTCCGGACTTCCTGCTAAGAGCATCTGCTACTACATTTGCCTTTCCGGGATGATACTATAGATTAATGTCATAATCCTTCAATAGCTCTAACCATCTCCTCTGCCTCATGTTCAATTCACGCTGAGTGAAGATATACTTCAAGCTCTTGTGGTCCGTGAAAATGTCACATGATTCTCCATATAAGTAGTGCCTCCATATCTTCAATGCAAACACGACTGCAGCAAGTTCCAGGTCATGCGTGGGGTAATTTTCTTCATAAGGCTTAAGCTGCCGTGAAGCGTACGCGATCACTTTCCCATGTTGCATGAGAACACAGTCAAGTCCCTTCCCCGATGCATCGCTGTAGATTTGAAATCCACCCGTACCAGATGGTAGAGTAAGAATAGGTGTAGATACTAGCTTCTGCTTCAGGTCTTCAAAGCTCTTCTCTCGATCTTCCGTCCAGACGAATTTCTCCCCTGTCCGCATCAGTTTGGTCAATGGTAGTGCTAGGTGGGAAAAGTTCTCCACGAACCTACGGTAATAGCCAATTAAGCCTACGAAACTGCGGACTTCTGTCGCTGATGTCGGCCTTGGCCACTTAGTAATGGCCTCAACCTTCGCTGGATCCATAGTGATTCCTTCTACCGATAAAATGTGACCTAAGAATGCCACCTTGTCTAACCAGAACTCACACTTGGAGAATTTAGCATACAGCTGCTTCTGGCGAAGAATCTGTAGTACTGTACGAAGATGGTCTTCGTGTTCCTCCTTGGACTTTGAGAAAATCAGGATGTCATCAATGAAGACAATGACGCACTTGTCCAGAAATTCATGGAAGATTCTGTTTATCAAATCCATGAACACTGCTGGAGCATTTGTCAGGCCAAATGGCATAACTACAAACTAGTAGTGGCCATAACGGGTACGAAAGGCAGTCTTAGCGATGTCCTGCTCCTTCACCCGTAGCTGATGATAGCCTGACCTAAGATCAATCTTGGAGAAGTGTTTGGCCCCTTGGATTTGGTTAAAAAGATCCTTAATGCGTGGCAATGGATATCTATTCCGAATGGTAATCTTGTTGAGCTCGTGATAGTCTATAAAAAGATGCATACTGCCGTCCTTCTTCTTAACAAACAAGACCAGTGCGCCCCATGGAGATGCGCTCGGTCGAATGAAACCTCGTTCAAGAAGTTCTTGCAGTTGATCCTTCAGCTCCTTCAGCTCTATGGGAGCCATGCGATAAGGAGCTTTGGAGATTGGTTCAGCTCCTGGAATAAGCTCGATACTGAAACCCACTTCTCGTGCAGGTGGTATGCCCGGAAGTTCTGCTGGAAAAACATCTTGGAATTCTGACACTATAGGTTGATCCTGAATTGATGGGGATTCAGCATCCATGTCATGAACCGTAGCTAGATAACCCTCGCTGCCATGTGACAGTAGTGCACGCGCTTGCAGGGTAGATATGATTTGGACAGACCGTCCCGATATGAACCCATATCACCGAAGATAACTCGATATGAATGGCAGTCTATGGTGGCATGATACTTGGATAGCCAATCCATGCCCAAAATCATGTCGAAGTCGTTCATGTCCAGCGGAAGTGCGTCAACAGGTCGAACCTTATCGTCAAATTCTAGGGGAAGACTCTTGTATACTTGGGTGATTAATACAGAGTCCCTTAAAGGCGTGGAAATAGTGAGCCTATTTTCTAGTGGCATGGGGAGCATTCTAATGTTCTTAGCATAAGCAGTAGAAATAACCGAGTGAGTAGCACCTGTATCGAAAAGAACACATGCAGCTTGACCATACATATACAAGATTCCAGTGATGGTACCTGTAGACTTGTTGCCCTGGTCTCGAGATGTCGTGTAGACACGCCCGGTAGTAGGAGGCGGCTTGGTATCAGCATGTCCCGATGTACCCTCCATCTCGCCCTTATGACAATCCTTCATAATATGGCCAGGAAGACCACACTTGAAGCACGCGTTAGTATTACGGCGACATGGTCCTGGGTGCCTACGGTGGCAAGTAGAGAAAAGAGGATGAGTGAATCCTCCAGCAGGTGCTCTGGCTGGCTGGGAACCTGATAAAACATTTTACATAAGACATGATAATTGGGTACAAAGGACAAAGCGGATAATCGTAAGATTGAATACCAGTGATAGCTGGACGGCTAGGCTGCGAACCTCTCTGGTTCTGGTCCCTACCGTTTCCATGGTTCCTGGTAGAAGTTTTGCTAAAGTGTCAGAATATGAGTTATAACATGAAATCATAAGGGAAATGCTTAAGTATTAGGACCTGCTGCTGTTGGAGTGCCCAACGTTGTTACGGTAACTATCATTACCGCCACTCCTATCCGTAGCAGAACGGTCGTTAGTCTGACCGTTTCCCTTGGGCTGATGAGGCTGCTGCTGAGTAGCAGGCTGAGACCGGTCCCCAGTTTTCTGCCTGGAAGATACATTTAAAGAGATGAATAATTGACATATATGGAATGTATACGGGTTGATCACCGCTTGAATACGAATGTTTTACCTCTTGTCGGGTCTTTCAGCTTCCTCGAACTCATCTCTCTCCTGCAGCATCTCCAGCTTACGTGCTGCATCGGCCACTTGTGCTACAATGTTGAACGTAGCACACACCAGATTGTTTGCGACCGATGTGCGAAGAGCCCATCTAAAGTGATGTGCCTGCTCTTCAGGAGTACCTGCATAAACTCGTTGCTATTCTCCCCAGCTCTTTGTCGGATCCCATGGTACTCTCTCTTGAGCTTGTCCTGCTCAGCCTTGGGAAAGAACTGCTCCATCACCCTGTCCTTGAACTGAGCCCAAGTCAAACCAGCAACCCACTCGTCACCACCTTCAGACTGCATCAATGCTAACCACCAGTTTAGCACATCGCCTTCGAATCGATAGCATGCCAACCTTGCCTTGTATGCGGGGTCACAGCCCATAGCATTGAAAATCATCTTGATGTGAGCCAACCAGCTTTTAGCATCGCTGGGGCTATCTGTCTTCTCAAAAGCTCGAGGGCGGAGCTTGTTGAATCTCTCCAGCCATACTGCTAATGTCACTGGAGGAGGAGGAGGAGGTGCCTGATTATGCTGCTGATTGTTGGTAGCTTGAACTTCAGCCCTGATGTCATTCCTCAGTTGAGGAAGCAAAGCTTGCATAGCAGCCTGAATTGCAGCATTGAGCTGCTCTTGTTCGCGTGTGAGAACCATCTGACAGTTTAACATAAAACATATGATTAAACAAATCAAAACATAATATATATATATACATGAAAAAAAAAATTATACTAAAATTTCACGAGAAAAATTTTATGCAAGAAAATTTTGTGTATGAATGCATGATGCAGTTTTATGAAAACTTTCGTATGCTTGAGAGTGAACGCCTCTGGTCAGTTAACCCAAAACAAAAGACATAGCGAGGGGACGCCTATGGGTCGGTCCCAAATTTAAAAGTTCCGATAAAACACATGCGACTAAATAGGGCCAGTCCTGTACCAACCATTACTTAGTAAAAAATCTGCGACAATGACATGTATATGTATGCTTAAAAATGATGAATGCATGAAAACAACTGTCAGTTCTAGGAAGACCGTAGTGACTACCCACTAATCACAGGTCATATTTGAGAGCCTACAGGTCGAAGCCTTGGCTCTGATACCATAATTGTGACACCCCATTTTGATAATGGAAATGTCACATGCAATTATGGTGTGTCATCAAAGCATACAAGGAAAAATGTCGAAACATTACTTGACCATAAAAGGAAAATATCGGAATCGAACATCAGTAGTCCAAAAGTAAAGCTAATCACACACAAACATAGTATAATAAAGGAAAGGACTAAACAATGTCTATAGCAAAGGTATCATAAGAAAGGAAACGCATAAAGTAAAGAAGGCTAGTCAGCTTCCAGTCCATATGCACGTACTCTTAATGTCTACGAGCGTCCCTGAGTACCTGCCGTTTTGGGAACATAGAAAAGGAAAACGGCTGAGCAAATACGCTCAGTGCACGGATGTACAATAAAGCATGAATAGGATAAGCATATAACATATAACAGCGGAAGAAAAACTAAGTCCCGAGTAACCTGGTTAAGTCTTGAAAAAACTGGCTTTATAGTTTGAAAAGTCTTATGTTTATCTTGTAAAAACTGTTTATCATATTTTACCATTAGCCAATATAGGTCATGAAAATCCACCGTGCATGAATACTTGGAGGGGTGACCTCATCATGCTAATTAGAGGGGCTGCCTCTAATTTAAAATACTGGTTTTTGGGTAGGAGGGATCAGCTCCTTGTGAAGGATGCAAGGCACACACCACATTCACCATGAAATCCTGACTGAAAACATGTAACTAGGAAGCACCCATACGCCCCACATAATAAATATAATATAAATGGCCAAAAGCTGAAGGGACGCCACGAGCAATCACTCCGCCGTGGTGAAGTCATAACATCAGTGCCTCTAATGTTATGGTTATGGTATCTCCATAACTAGGTGAAACTGGTCATGTATGTATATGGCTATAGGTATTCTTAATTAAACATAAGCAAATCAAACACATAACTTAGACTACGGGAAAACATCTGGCTGCATACGGGGAATCCTAATAAGGAAAGAATGTCCATACTGAAAGGACGGGAATCCGTACCTTATGTCTCCAGTGAACGAAGAAGATGAATTGGGAGAAATCCTACTTCCATATCACTAATGCTACATAAATACATACATGAATAAGTATCTGCTTAGTAAATACGTAGCTGGTTCTATATCATGTCTTAGCTTATTTTATGTGTTCTTACCATGTTTTACTGTTTTAAAGCCTTAAACTGTGTTTATCTTATATTCTGTTTAATCTGCTTAAGTATTTCTGGTATTTCATGTATTATTTAACTTACTATGTAATAATAAGTAACTTTCCAAAAATAGCAGGTTTCCTAAAATAGAAAGTTTCCAAAAATAGAAAGTTATAAAAAATAGAAATTTTCCAAAAATAGAAAGTTTCCATAAATAGGAAGTTTCCAAAAATAGAATTACTGCTTAAAATAGATAAGTTTCTAAAAATAGAAAGTTTCCATAAATAGATCAGCTGCCTTAATTAAATAAGTTTCCATAAATATATTAGCTGCCTGAAATAAATAAGTTTCTAAAAATAGAAGGTTTCCATAAATAGATTAGCCGCCTTATTTAATTAAGTTTCTAAAAATAGAAATTTTCCATAATTAGAAATAAGCTGGTTAAATAAGCTAAGTATATAAGCCTAAGTGTTTTCATGATTATTTTCTAAGTCATGTGATATAATGTATAGTTTAATAATTATTTCATGTAATTAAATTAAACTATAGGTTAAAATATTTAATTAAAGTATAACATGTTTTTAATTAAATAAAGTTAAATACTTAGGTTAAAACATGTATTATTATTTATTAATAATATAACCTAGGTCATGTAAATTAATTAATTATGACCATGGTTTTTAAATAATTAATTAATTATAAGTCTAAAATATAAAATACTTAGGTTAATTAATTTCATGATTATTAATAATTAAAATAACCTAAGTCACGTTATTAAATTAATCATGTCATTTTATTAATTTAATTTTAACATAAGATCATAAAACATAAAAACTAAACATACACCATGAACCAGATCTAGCCTAAAACCCATGAACCGGACATGAATTCAACACCGTACCCCGAACCAAATCGGGGTACCCCTTGTCTTGATGCTGCCGTAGGACCCACACCAACCAACCGGGACCATATGGTCTCGGCGGTGGTCGGATGGCCAAACCGAAACCCCACTTGGGTTCGGTGTTGGCTGCGGCCAAAACAAACACCCCTTAAAACATTACTTTTGATTTTTTATTAAATCCCAATTCATGTTAGATCCATGATTTTAATTAGGTTTTTATAAAAACATAACATGTTCTTGATTAATAAAAGATCAAATCAAAAGAAAAGGTTTAAAAAGGATTTACCGAATTCATGGATCAAAAGGACGAAGAACAAACACGATCACCAACTAGAATTCCAAGATCCAAGATCAACAAACACCCCCTTGTGGTGTTTTGAGGGTGGCGGCCAAAAAAAGAAGAAGAGAGGAGGGTTTAGTTTTTGCTAAAATCTTCTGTAAAGTGATTTTGAGTAGTGTAAAAAATCCCTTAACCCCCTTTAGTAAAAATTACAAATGGGCTTGGCCCATTTGCTCCTTGTAGCCGCGGGTAGGGGCCCCACATGGGGTACCCGTACATTTTTCCGTGTCTCGACGTTTAGTTATTCGTTCATGATTATTTGTGTTCGTGTTTTATGTGTTCTCGTTACGTAATTATCGTGATCTAATATATTTATTTACGCTCGTAATAGATATATATACGTAATTAATAATAGTTCGTGTTTTAATTACGTTCATGATTTCATGATCGTATGTTCGTGATTAATTATTGTCAAATAATTATTACGTGCTCGTGCGTAGTAAATACATATCGTGTTCTAACACATACGTAATACGTAAAATCCTAACACGTAATCGTAGTCATGCTATGTTAGGAAAGTTTTAATCTAGTACGTACGATCTTAAGGGTACTATTCATGGTAAAAGCATGCGGGTTTTACACTAGTACTAGACCACTTCACTTGTTTCATATGGATCTATTTGGTCCAACCAATATAGAAAGTTTGAATGGTAAATCATACTGCTTTGTCATCACAGATGACTTTTCTAGGTTTACTTGGACTTTCTTTTTAGCTATGAAGAGTGACACTGCTGACACTTTAATTGACTTTATCACTCAGACTGAGAAGAAGACTGATAATGAAGTTAAAATGCTTAGGAGTGATAATGGTGGTGAGTTTAGAAATAAACTTTTAGATGATTTTTGTGCCAAGAAAGGGATTACTAGGCAGTTTAGTGTTGCCAGAACCCCATAGCAAAATGGGGCTGCTGAGAAGAAGAATAGAACCCTAATTGAAGCAGCCAGAATCATGTTGGCTGATGCTCATTTCCCTATAGCTTTTTGGGCTGAGGCTGTGAATACAGCATGCTATGTTCAGAATAGAGCATTGGTCAACAAGATACAGAACAAAACACCTTTTGAGTTACTTTGGGGAAGAAAACCTAATATTGGTTTTCTCAAACCTTTTGGTTGTCATGTAGTTGTACTTGATACTAGTGATGCCTTAGGTAAATTTAGTACAAAAGGTGATGAAGGCTATTTCATGGGGTATTCAGTATAGAGCAAGGGATATAGGGTTTACCTTAGGAAGGAAAAACGTATACTTGAAAGAGTACATGTTAGGTTTTTAGAGAGTAAACCTAGTGATCCTTAAAGTGGTCCAAATTGGTTGTTTGACTTGGAACCTCTATCTAGAACTTTAAATTATATGCCTGTTACTAATCCAGACATTGTGAAGGTAACTTCAAATGTTGTGGAATAACAAGTTGTTGATGTTTCAGGTACACAGATTAATGAAGAGGTTGGATCACAAGCAGAAAAGTCTTCTCCTATACTAGAGTATGTCACAATTCCCATATGGACAGATGCTTTTGCTGCTGCTGCGGCTGCTGGAAAGGATAATGGTGGTCCCCAAGTACCACCAGTTAACAACATGCACGGTCCTTCAGGCGCTGACAAAGGCAAATCTAGCGCTAACAGGATAAATTCAGACGTTGATGGCTCAAACGTTGACAACAACATTTCAAGCGTTGTTAGCCCAAACGCTGACAACCAAGGTTCAGGCGTTGACAACACTTTTGAGCATCGTTTCTCTTCTAATTGTAAAACCCGTAAAAATAAGGTCATAATTTAATTCTATTTTCAATTATTTTGAAGTATTTTATAACGTTAAATATTATTATGTTTAACGGTTTAAGTTGAAACCGATATTAAATATTATATTTTAATATTTTGACAAGCAACGAGGACTGACGGATGCCAAAAATTTTATATTTTATTATCGATAGTTTCGATATTTAATACTTTCGACGATATCGTTTCAATTACGTATCGAGTCGTTATGTTATTATTTTTCGTGTGCGTTTAAACTTTTAAAAAGTACAATCTAACATTTTCAGGTAGTGAAATATTTTCTCGTATAATATTTTGAAACTTATATTTTTGTGTTAGTTGACGAACTCACAATTTACGGATTTAAATTTTTGCTTACGTGCATAATTTAGCGTCCTTTACGACTAAACCGGAAACCCTAGGATTACGTATTTACGTTTTTGAACTCCATTTTTGATGAGACAATTTTTATTGGATTCGTTTTGTGACGTTGATCCATAATTTATAAAAACGTTTTTCGTGAAATGACCCGAGGGCACGCAAATCGAGAAAAATAGAATCGAGGAATACCCATAAACTAGTGAGATGGGACAAAATACATTGTCCCACCCCACTAGCTAGCTTGGATGGCACACATGACACCACATCTTAGGATGTGGCATCATGTTAGCTAAATGTTTACAAGTGTAAACAAAGCTTACTCTTTAAGCTTTTCCTAGTCAAAACCACTAGCAACTAACTCACACCACCATTTCCTTACATGCAAAATCAACACAAATCCTCTCAAAACCTCCCACCATTTCCTTCCATATTGAAGCTACAAACACCCCTTTTGATCTTTCTAGCCACAAAATACTTGTTATCTAGCTCTATCATGGAGTTATCTTGAAGCCTTGATCATTTGGTGGCCATATTAACAACATTGGAGGTGATTTGCTTGTGTCCTAGGGCTGATTTCTCAACTATTGTTCTTGGTGTTTGATGATCTTGGAGTTATTTGTGGTGTTCATCAAGTTCTTGTCTTCCAAAAACAAGAAATACACTTGGTTGGTAAAGAAGATCATCCTCTCTATTTTCTCTTGTTATTTTTGTAAAGAACAAATGTATTTTCTTTATTTTTTATATGTATATGATGTATATATGATGATAAAAATGTTGTGTGGGGATCAAGTGTTGATAAATATGCTTAAAAATGTTAATAACCATGAGAAATAAGGCTAAAATCATGATTATTTAGTTGGATGTATAAAAACAGTATATAACTAAAACTTGAACTGATAAACTTGCATGATATAATCTATTTACAGTAAGTACAAGATGTTATACACATGTGAGAGTTGGCCATACAATGGAATCAATATAATGAGTGAGATATGATCAAAACAAGTTGGGTGTTCTAATCTGAATAAGCAGTTTTGTAGGGACTGTTAAGGAAAGATAAACTTAAAATGAGCAGTAGCTATAACTAAGTTAAATGTAGCACATAATATGAAGAACATGTCATCCAAAAATGAGCTTCTAATTCATTATAGAACTCTAGATATGATAAAAATGGTGAACATGAAGATAAAAATCAGATTTTGAGAATTAATGTTTATTATTATTATATAAGCACTCAAATTTTATTGTATAAAATGTAAAATAAAAACCCACTAACTTATGAAACTTATTTATATAAATATGTAAAAGGTTAATTAAATGAATAAATTATATAAATGGTTGTGGAATAATACTTATAAGTAATAAAAACTATAAACTTGATTTTTACGACTTTTTCGGCTATTACCGTAAAATTAACGTTTTTCGCCAATTAAAACTTAGACGATCAAACCCGTCTAATGTATAGTTTTTAAAAGTCATATACTGATATATAAGTAACTAATACAAGTAAAAACCGATAAAACCCGAACTATAGGACATACGGACATTAACGAGCTAAATAAGCATATTGGACTAATAATTGGACTAAATAAGTTAAGCACTTATAAAAGAACTTATTGGGCTTAACCCATTTGGGCCCAACATGGAAAGTATAGATACTGATAATATAGGTATAAAATGGATTAAAACAAGTTAAAGAACTTATACTAAGCTTATTGGACTTAAAATAGGTAAGTAGATAAAACTAGTAAACTAGTAAAAGTTACCAAAACGTAAACACTAAAATGAGTAAACAAGGATATATAAACCCACTTGATCATCATCATATGTACAAAATCATCATATGTATATTGTTATTTTGATAAAAGTCATTGGACAAGAGTCTAAGACCGATTATTATTTATATAGGTTTCCGTGACCGAAGCACGCCCGTAGCCGATAATCCGCCTTTCATTATCAACGTGAGTCTATAGCCTCGCTTTATACTAGTTATTAAATGATTTTAAAACCCACGAGGGGGAATACATGTTTTATAAACTTAGAACACAAGATTTTTATGGTATGCTTTGTCCCTCTATGAATGGACCCGTGGTTGCCTTTAAATTGCATTAAGTGATTGCCTTTGTTAAAACCTCAATTATGGACCGTTAATTAACCTATGATGGGTTAACCGCTAGTACAATTAATAGATCTATGGGGGAAGCCGCCCCGGTTCAGTTTTTGTGGACTTGTCATAGAAGCTTAGGCCCGACCTCCACACTGTTTGAGCATATTGTATTGAGAAGTCAGGTATACGGCAATGTACCAATAATCTGGAGGTAACCGACAATTAATAAATCTCTCGTCTTATTAGACTGATATGGGAGTGTCTAAGGGCTCGGTTCCATGAGCTTATTGCAATTTATGCTATATACAATTATCATTGTTGATGCAAATTATTATTTGATGCTTATAAGCATGCCACAAACTTATAATCTTTGCTTGTGTTCAAATTGATTTCATAAACCTATAGATTCACTCGGCATTTTTGTTGATTGTTTTACTCACATGTATTTCAGGTAATCAAGAAGTGGAAGCTTGGAGGTCACGAGAATGAAATTGTGCACTGCTATGTTGTTCAAACTCTTTGATTTATTTATCGTTCCATTTTTAAAAACAAACTAATATGTTGTTTTAACTTATCTTTTGGTAACGATTACTTGGGACTACGCTACTCTGACAAATGTTTTAGGAACTATAAATCTAAAACGTCTCTTTTCGAGTCGTTCTTTATAAATTATATGTTGTTGTATCATTGTTTAGCACCCAAAGATGTATTTCGCTGCGTGTAAATTTGGGGGTGTTAAAGATTGGTACCAGAGCCATGAGTTATAGAGAAATAGGTATTTTTCTAAAAACCTAAACTATAACTGTCGGTTTTATTTTTTTCAAAGAGTCGGTGCACATGATTTCGCGTGACTTCAGGTTCAAGCTACTTCTGGGATTACAACTTTAGTATACATTATTATGTATGCCTTATTGCTAAGTATTTCTAAATAAATACTATAATCCTTTATTGATATATATATTGATATCGTTAAACTTTTCGATAAGAGTTATCATTTATTAATGATTTACTTAAATAAATTTTTGGAATTTTTCCTGCAATTATTTTGAAGGATTCTCTACATTTATTTAAATTATTGGAAATTTTCCTATTTCATTTTGTTATGACCTTACATAACTTCATCTACGCGCGTTACTTTCATTGTTTAACCCTTTGTGATATCTATATAGATATTCAAATCGTCTTCCGGCTATTTGTGCTTGGACGTCTTTTAACGTAATCTCTAGACCACTGTGTAGCTCAATGTGTCCTTGGAATAGACTAACCGCTATCGTGTGAGTCATACATTTTGAAACATTTCTTAAAATAGTGTTGAATAATACCATGGTTTTCCATAATATTTTGTTGATTTTTATTATCGTTTTACACGACATGCGAAGATTTAATTCGTTGACATGTATATGTATCGACTGCGAAGTGTATTGTTCGCTTATATCTTGGTAACGTCATCGTCATTTTATAAATCATCGTCTAGATTATGGCACTAGAATTGGAATACGATTTTACTTATATAAAATTGTATCATTTGTTTTTCATTAACCTTCTCGCTCCCGGAGTGTAGCATGTTAATGTTCCATTTTTTTTTTCTTGTTATGTTTTGTGTTTTTGACAATCGTGGCACCAAGGAGATTTGCCTACATTGCATTTTGAAATCTAAATTACGAACGTTTTTCACCGTCTTTCTTCCTAAATTTCGTGTTGAATACCTTGAAGCATTTTCTGTCATTCATCATGCTATATTTTATTTGATGCTCATTACGAGATTTATTTTTTCGTTGTTATAAAATCCACAAGACATGTGTGTATATATGTATATATTTTGAGCCGTTAAGAAGTGTCGAAAAATACACTTTATGCAGAAATTGTAGGGGCAGTATAAACAGGTCAAAACTTAAAAGTAAAACCTGCGTTTTTAAAATAAAATAGTCAAACCTGCACAGAACTTGCAGGGGTATTTTGGTCATTTTACATTGGTTTTCAGGTCTCGGGTAAAACTAGAAAGTCGTCTGAAACGTCGTTTTGTATCAAAATGCTTTAGACTCCGAGTCTTGGAGATGTCGTTTATCGGGTCAATTAATCGGCTCATATTAAAAGTTAAATCTGATAGAAAAATTCAGAACATGGGTTTTAAACGTTTCGAAGAAGTTTTGAGTTCATTTGAGATCGTAAAATTTTAACGAATTATTTTACAACTAACTAATACTAGTTGCGTGTGAAAATGATTAAAAATAGAAACATTACAGGATTAGCAATTACCAGATTAATGGTGTAATTTGAAAACGAATAATATATTTTCTTAAAAGCATGTAGTGTCGAGTATCTTACAAAGAATACACATGTGGATTGTTTTATTCTTTTCATATATATGACTCATTTGTCATTCGATGTTATTTTATTTTCGTTTTCTTCTAACCTTTAACTGATTTGGGTTGAGTTTTGAAGTTTTGACTTCACATTCTTCGTTAACATTCTTATCGCGTATCTCATGACGTTTTCGTCTAAACCTTATAACCATTTGAAAACTTAACAACTTGTAACCATTTCATTGGTTGTTTTATGAGCTACTATTTGCCACTTTTTGCAAAACTTTGACTACTTTATACGTTGTCATAATGTCATATTATAAATAAATCTGATATTGTTATACGATTATTTTCACCAACTGTTTTTACTTTGGTCTTATAAAATACTTTTCGTAAGATTAAAAGTTGCTTATTAAGTATCTCACAAATTACTTGTATCCTATAAATTTATAGTGTTTTTAAATTCCATTTTACAAATGGCATGGTTTATATAAACATAAGAAACGTAATACTTTTCGACGAAACTGAGCACTGCATTGCTATTCCTAAATTATACATGGCCTGATCACCTATGTCTAATTTAGAAGGAGCCATGCTAGGCTAAATAGTAGTCCACTTAAAAATCTTGATAATAATCAACTTTTTACTTGTATTTATGATAAAGATAAATAAAATGAAATAAAGTAAAAAAGAAGTTTTGAAAACCTTTATATTTTATGCAAGTAGCGCAATTTTTATGCATCCGCATATGTTTTCTTACCTTCTCTTGGATGAATTACACGTTTACAAATACGTTTTTACTCGATGATTGTTTTTCCACTTGTTAATTCATTTTGTCTTATAACTGATTTCTTTTGATTGTGCGTCTAATTACTGATTGTTGGTAAATGACGTGAAAGTCTCGATGTTTTATCCTTCCTTCTCGTCCAATCTTCTTTATGCGACTGGGTAGATCTTTGGAATATCTCCGCACGTGAATAATGAATTATCACTAGAGTGAATTCCGTATATCCGGGATGACGTCCGTCACTCTCGTTTGTCTCGAAACCCACTCTTGTGAACCGTGCTTTGACTTCTCTCTTTAAGCACTAACATCGTTCATTTGATTTGTTTTAATTACAAGTGATTATTAGAAATTTTATTTTATTAAAATTTTTGTATGGATCTTGTTTCCGATCATGTATCGACCACTGCTAAGTTAACGAGCTGATGTTGGTGAACCATCGACCGCACTAACGAAATTGACAACTTGTTTAATCTATTATTTCTTATTGTCATACCATCAACGCCTTTATTTTATTATTCTCTTTATGAATTCATACGACATTTGCTTCGTCCCCTTTTGTACCGTTTATTTCGTACTGATTGTTGACTATTATTTCAATTCGTATTCGTTTATTATCTTGTCACATTTTGAAACCCGAATATATCCCATGTTTATTTTGAAATAATAAACACCTTTATGTATTTCTACAAAGTATTATAAAATTTTTATGGAACTTGTCTACATTTTCAAACGATTTTCAATTATCGAAATAACCATTACAAGTAAAAGGTCAAATTTATACATTATATTTTGTATAACTAAAACTAATGTTTAAAATGAAATTATCTCTATCTTTGAAGTAATTGACTTATCATACTTTACTTTTAATGTAATGAAATTACCAGTTTAATTTATATTCCTAATAATGATTTAATTTAGAAATTATATTTTCTAATTGTAACCATCAATATGAGTTTAAATAATAAATCATGTCTTTCTTTCAAAGTTTCTTAAGACGACCAAATAAATTTTGAAACTATTTTACTTCTATTTTTGATGTATCATCTTTATCAAGAAAGTACTTCAACTGAGTTTTAAGGTAATACCAAATCCGGGACGGATAATTGTGACAAATGTTATTTTAATGATAATGTATAATTCATTCTTCGCTCTCATTTTTCTAGTATTGTGAATAATTATGTTTTACGGTTACGTGAGTCGAGATCCCTCGTCAATCGTTAATCTTAAATCATTTTACCACATCTTGTTCGTTTATGCGTTTATTGAAGTCATTTTTATCTCGTTCTGTTCCTCGTATTGAAGATCACTATTTTATTCTGAGTTTAAAATGAATCTCGGGAAGTAGTGTATAAGAAGAAACGATAAGTGTCACCAGGATTTATGCGTGTACTTGTGGAATGATGGAGGACCGAATCTATTAATGAATGGAGTTAATAAATTCGTTACAACCTCGAGGAGTATGTTGAAGCCGACACCACAAGTGGAAAGACTCTAGAGATCAAGTGGTTATTATCAAGGGTTCGTTCAAGGTTTTCTCGATGATTAACGATGGAAATCTATACTTGATGTTATTGTTCGACCTTTTATTTTATGTACTTATGTGGTATGTGATCTAGTCAAATGATCGTATGTTGTGAGAACTTGAGACGGCATCATCCGATGACGTCCGATCATGTAGAACACATATTATGTAATATCTTTATGACTTTCAACGACGATGTTTATTGAGACTTTAATGCGTGTTGGCGAAAGTGAGGCGAGTTGAGCGCCGGGACGTCACTCCCTTAAGGTGGTGAGGATGTAAAACCCGTAAAAATAAGGTCATAATTTAATTCTATTTTCAATTATTTTGAAGTATTTTATAACGTTAAATATTATTATGTTTAACGGTTTAAGTTGAAACCGATATTAAATATTATATTTTAATATTTTGACGAGCAACGAGGACTGACGGATGCCAAAAATTTTATATTTTATTATCGATAGTTTCGATATTTAATACTTTCGACGATATCGTTTCAATTACGTATCGATTCGTTATGTTATTATTTTTCGTGTGCGTTTAAACTTTTAAAAAGAACAATCTAACATTTTCAGGTAGTGAAATATTTTCTCGTATAATATTTTGAAACTTATATTTTTGTGTTAGTTGACGAACTCACAATTTACGGATTTAAATTTTTGCTTACGTGCATAATTTAGCGTCCTTTACGACTAAACCGGAAACCCTAGGATTACGTATTTACGTTTTTGAACTCCATTTTTGATGAGACAATTTTTATTGGATTCGTTTTGTGACGTTGATCCATAATTTATAAAAACGTTTTTCGTGAAACGACCCGAGGGCACGCAAATCGAGAAAAATAGAATCAAGGAATACCCATAAACTAGTGAGATGGGACAAAATACATTGTCCCACCCCACTAGCTAGCTTGGATGGCACACATGACACCACATCTTAGGATGTGGCATCATGTTAGCTAAATGTTTACAAGTGTAAACAAAGCTTACTCTTTAAGCTTTTCCTAGTCAAAACCACTAGCAACTAACTCACACCACCATTTCCTTACATGCAAAATCAACACAAATCCTCTCAAAACCTCCCACCATTTCCTTCCATATTGAAGCTACAAATACCCCTTTTGATCTTTCTAGCCACAAAATACTTGTTATCTAGCTCTATCATGGAGTTATCTTGAAGCCTTGATCATTTGGTGGCCATATTAACAACATTGGAGGTGATTTGCTTGTGTCCTAGGGCTGATTTCTCAACTATTGTTCTTGGTGTTTGATGATCTTGGAGTTATTTGTGGTGTTCATCAAGTTCTTGTCTTCCAAAAACAAGAAATACACTTGGTTGGTAAAGAAGATCATCCTCTCCATTTTCTCTTGTTATTTTTGTAAAGAACAAATGTATTTTCTTTATTTTTTATATGTATATGATGTATATATGATGATAAAAATGTTGTGTGGGGATCAAGTGTTGATAAATATGCTTAAAAATGTTAATAACCATGAGAAATAAGGCTAAAATCATGATTATTTAGTTGGATGTATAAAAACAGTATATAACTAAAACTTGAACTGATAAACTTGCATGATATAATCTATTTACAGTAAGTACAAGATGTTATACACATGTGAGAGTTGGCCATACAATGGAATCAATATAATGAGTGAGATATGATCAAAACAAGTTGGGTGTTCTAATCTGAATAAGCAGTTTTGTAGGGACTGTTAAGGAAAGATAAACTTAAAATGAGCAGTAGCTATAACTAAGTTAAATGTAGCACATAATATGAAGAACATGTCATCCAAAAATGAGCTTCTAATTCATTATAGAACTCTAGATATGATAAAAATGGTGAACATGAAGATAAAAATCAGATTTTGAGAATTAATATTTATTATTATTATATAAGCACTCAAATTTTATTGTATAAAATGTAAAATAAAAACCCACTAACTTATGAAACTTATTTATATAAATATGTAAAAGGTTAATTAAATGAATAAATTATATAAATGGTTGTGGAATAATACTTATAAGTAATAAAAACTATAAACTTGATTTTTACGACTTTTTCGGCTATTACCGTAAAATTAACGTTTTTCGCCAATTAAAACTTAGACGATCAAACCCGTCTAATGTATAGTTTTTAAAAGTCATATACTGATATATAAGTAACTAATACAAGTAAAAACCGATAAAACCCGAACTATAGGACATACGGACATTAACGAGCTAAATAAGCATATTGGACTAATAATTGGACTAAATAAGTTAAGCACTTATAAAAGAACTTATTGGGCTTAACCCATTTGGGCCCAACATGGAAAGTATAGATACTGATAATATAGGTATAAAATGGATTAAAACAAGTTAAAGAACTTATACTAAGCTTATTGGACTTAAAATAGGTAAGTAGATAAAACTAGTAAACTAGTAAAAGTTACCAAAACGTAAACACTAAAATGAGTAAACAAGGATATATAAACCCACTTGATCATCATCATATGTACAAAATCATCATATGTATATTGTTATTTTGATAAAAGTCATTGGACAAGAGTCTAAGACCGATTATTATTTATATAGGTTTCCGTGACCGAAGCACGCCCGTAGCCGATAATCCGCCTTTCATTATCAACGTGAGTCTATAGCCTCGCTTTATACTAGTTATTAAATGATTTTAAAACCCACGAGGGGGAATACATGTTTTATAAACTTAGAACACAAGATTTTTATGGTATGCTTTGTCCCTCTATGAATGGACCCGTGGTTGCCTTTAAATTGCATTAAGTGATTGCCTTTGTTAAAACCTCAATTATGGACCGTTAATTAACCTATGATGGGTTAACCGCTAGTACAATTAATAGATCTATGGGGAAAGCCGCCCCGGTTCAGTTTTTGTGGACTTGTCATAGAAGCTTAGGCCCGACCTCCACACTGTTTGAGCATATTGTATTGAGAAGTCAGGTATACGGCAATGTACCAATAATCTGGAGGTAACCGACAATTAATAAATCTCTCGTCTTATTAGACTGATATGGGAGTGTCTAAGGGCTCGGTTCCATGAGCTTATTGCAATTTATGCTATATACAATTATCATTGTTGATGCAAATTATTATTTGATGCTTATAAGCATGCCACAAACTTATAATCTTTGCTTGTGTTCAAATTGATTTCATAAACCTATAGATTCACTCGGCATTTTTGTTGATTGTTTTACTCACATGTATTTCAGGTAATCAAGAAGTGGAAGCTTGGAGGTCACGAGAATGAAATTGTGCACTGCTATGTTGTTCAAACTCTTTGATTTATTTATCGTTCCATTTTTAAAAACAAACTAATATGTTGTTTTAACTTATCTTTTGGTAACGATTACTTGGGACTACGCTACTCTGACAAATGTTTTAGGAACTATAAATCTAAAACGTCTCTTTTCGAGTCGTTCTTTATAAATTATATGTTGTTGTATCATTGTTTAGCACCCAAAGATGTATTTCGCTGCGTGTAAATTTGGGGGTATTAAACTAATTTTGAACAGGGTGAACCTTCCAATTTATATGAAGAGGTTCATCCTCATGTTGATGAAAGAGAGTCTGAAGAAGAAGATATTGGCAACTTGGAGAATGAGATTGAGGACAACAGACTTTTTGAAAGAGGATTTCTCACTTCTACTATGAAGAATCATCCTCCATAACAGATTATTGGAGATGTTATGACTCTTGTTCAGACTAGAAGATCTCATCAAAGTCTTGGTGGATTTATTGCCAATATTCACAAGAAGGTTGATACCCCTCTTGTGCAAGCATGTTTATTTGCCTGTTTTTTGTCACAACAGGAACCTAAGAAGATATTTGATGCTCTCAAAGAACCAAGTTGGGTGGAAGCAATGCAGGATGAGCTTCACCAATTTGCAATTCAGGATGTTTGGGAGCTGGTTGATTGTCCCAGATATGTAAGACCTATAGGGACAAGATGGGTTCTAAGAAACAAGAGAGATGAAAGAGGTATTGTGGTCAGAAACAAGGCAAGATTAGTGGCTCAGGGATATACACAAGAGGAAGGGATAGACTTTGAGGAGGTCTTTGCACCAGTTACAAGGATTAAAGCTATAAGGATATTTCTAGCCTATGTTTCATGCATGGGCTTCACTGTCTATCAAATGGATGTGAAGAGTGCCTTCCTCTATGGAACAATTGTTGAGGAGGTATATGTGATGCAGCCTCCTGGTTTTGATGATCCAGAGAATCCAGACAAGGTGTATATAGTCAAGAAGGCTATGTATGGACTTCATCAAGCCCCAAGAGCATGGTATGGCACATTATCCACTTATTTGGTGGACAATGGATTCAAGAGGGGCACCATAGATCAGACATTGTTTACAAAGAAGAATGGTAAGGGTGTTCTACTTGTTTAGGTCTATGTTGATGATATCATTTTTGGATCCACAAATCCGAAGATGAGTACGTATTTCTCCAAGATTATGACAGACAAATTCAAGATGAGTGCTATAAGGGAGATGAACTTCTTTCTAGGGTTATAAGTTCAGCAGAAAGAAGATGGTATCTTCATCTCCCAGGATAGGTATGTGGCAGAGATCTTGAAGAAGTTTGGATTTTCTCCACATGAAAAAAGGGCTACTACTCCTATGGATAGAGAACACCCTTGGGGAAAGATTGGAGATGGAAAGGATGTGGATGTCAGGCACTATAGATCAATGATTGGTTCATTGATGTACCTCACAGCCTCCAGACCTGACATCATGTTTGCTGTGTGTGCTTGTGCACGTCATCAAGTGACTCCCAAAGAATGTCACCTTTATGCTGTCAAGAGAATCTTTAGGTACCTAAGATGTTATACTAGTCTTGGCTTGTGGTATTCAAAAGATTCACCTTTGGAGCTTATTGCATATTCAGACAGTGACTATGGAGGTGATAAGTTTGATAGAAAATCCACAACTGGTGGATGTTAGTTTCATGGGAGCAGGTTGATATCTTGGCAATGCAAGAAACAAACAGTGGTGGCCAATTCTACAACTGAAGCAGAGTATGTAGCTGCAGCTGCTTGTTGTGGACAAGTCTTATGGATTCAGAACCTGCTGTTAGACTATGGGTATAATTTCATGCATACCAAGATATTTGTTGACAATAACAG
Source organism: Glebionis coronaria (assembly GCA_025667525.1). Lineage (NCBI taxonomy): Eukaryota > Viridiplantae > Streptophyta > Magnoliopsida > Asterales > Asteraceae > Glebionis > Glebionis coronaria. The sequence continues at coordinate 184,377,019 of CM046876.1, forward strand.
CACTTTATGCATTATTAAGAATCCTATACATCATTCTAAAACCAAACACACAGAAATTAGACACCATTTTATAAGAGATTGTTTTGAAAAGGGTTTAATACAACCAGATAGGGTTGACACAGAAGACAATGTGTATGATTTACTAACTAAACCTTTTGATGATGGAAGATTTCAGTACTTGGTAACAAGTATTGGAATGATCAATATCACATAATATGTGATTTGGGGTCTTTTTGTAAAAGTGTGTACAGTATAATGCATTGTTATTGGTCTTTTTGAGGATTTAGATTTTCCACTGTATTTTCTAACACTGACAAAGGTTGCTTTAACGCAGATAAGTATTATTGTGACGTTGTCAGCAATATATTGGTCTAACGCTGACAAAGCTTTTCTTAACGCTGATAAGTGTTATCGGGGCGTTGTCAGCAACAATGTTAGTTTTGTGGTTTTCAATCTAAATGTGTAGATGGTGTTAGCATTATACCATTGGATACAGAGTTGCTTATGGATCATTGGAGAAGCATTTGAGCGTGTTTTTATTTATAGATGATGGTTGGAATTTTCTATTCCTATCTTGACATAAAATTTTTTTATGTTCATGCATATTTTTGGCAACATATGTATCACAGTTTAAGGGGAGGTTTTAGGAACCTTTAGGACTTTTGGGTATCCTTATGATACTCTTATCATAGTTCTAGATTGTGTCCACAGGTGAGTATGAGTTAGTTTTACTAAATCATGAGGCACTGTAGCATGCAAAGTTGATATACTATGCATGCTGCCAAGACATTTTTGGCCTACAATTAGTTGTGGTATGTTGGGAGACTTGGGAATGATTTTATCATGGGTTTTACCTGGGAGTAACAAGGGATTTTATAAGGTAACTTAGTTGTTAAGAGTTTTGGTTAGCAAGGGACACTAGAGGACTGTTATGTCTATCTTGCATAAGCAAGTGTGCATAACTGGACAGTGCTTGCCGCCCTATAATAATTATCAACGTATAGGTTATCTTCTCTAGGATAAATTACTTTGTTAAGGTCCTTTTTCATTTTTATACATTTTTATTTTTGGACGCTGACAAGTATTTTTCCAAGCGTTGTTGTGACCAATTTAGACGTTGACATGGATTTGGCAAACATTGACAAGAATATAGCCGTTGGGCGTTGATGGGTTATTTTTGACCGTTGACACTCAATGGGGCCTACCCAGTTGTTACTTTTTGACATATTTTTGGGCCGTAATTTTGGGAGCAGATAACTCTCATTTAATGCATGAGATAAGCTTATTTCTTTTTAATATTTTCATGATTGTATTTTGAAAATAGTTGCCTCATTTTTTACCAATCACATGCATTTTTCTCTCCTATATATTTGGATTCTATTTTGAAACAGGGTACCTATCATTCTTGTCTAACAATATTTTCTCCTATACTTCATCTTTATCAATCATTCAAACAGCTTTCAACAATGGCACCAGAATTTTAACAAAGTGATTTGGAGTTGGGATTCAGGAGTCAACACAACATGGTAGCATATTTGGACGTTGATGACACTCTGTTTCCCCAATACACACAAATGGTGGCGTATTTGAATGCATCCCCAACTAGGTATGCTCTTTCTCATGCTCCACTCATTCCTGTCACACATATTAAACAGTTTTGGAACAATGTTAGTTCCTCAACAGTTAATAGAGTGACTACATTATCATCTATTGTTCATGGGCGCACATGGGTGGTTACTGAAGGTTTGGTTCGCCAAGCTTTGCATCTTGATGATGTTGATGGTATAACCACCCTCCCCATTAATGAAATAGAACAAGGACTAAGGGCTTTGGGTTATCCTTTCCCTGATGAGGGAACTTTAAACAAATATCATAAACAGGTGTTTCCCCCAGCCTGGAAGTACCTAATACATGTCCTCTTGCAATGTTTGACTCCCAAGTGTACTGCACACAATGAGATCAATAGATCTATTGCTAGTGCTATTGTGTGCATTTCTACTGGGCAAAAGTTTAATTATTCAAAAATGATTTGTGAGGGCATGTGTAAAAATAAAGGGAATAAAATGACTTTAGCTTATCCCAGATTTTTACAAATGGTTTTTGATGTCCAATGTTACTGCACAAGGGATCATGATGATTTTTATGAGATCCCTGTGCAAAAGAAAGCAATTTTTAGAAAGATGAACTCATCCCCACATCGTGACTTACCCCTAACCCCAACTATGGTTGCTCTCATTGAAGCAGCCAAACCCCTACCAGACCCACAACCCTAACTTGACCCAATACCTGAACCATTACCTTCACCACAACACATGCAACTTGACCAAGAACCCTTCGACGCTGACGCTTTAAATGTTGGCGTTGACATGCCTATTCCAAACGTTGACATCAATCCTTCACAGTCCCAAACACCCCTTAACCAACCCACATCCACCCAATCCACATCATCCTCTCCCCCAACACAATATAGGTTACAAAAATGCCAAAGGACTACTTGAGTGTTCTCCTCTAGTGGTCCTAGCCATGTAGCAGAGAGAACCACCACCACAAGTGTGGTTGGTGCTATGGATGAGGCTGGGATTATTGGTTCTGGCTTAGAAGCTGGCCAAGACAGTCCTACCATTATTAAGACCTCATCCATGCCCAATGAATCTAACTTGGGAGGTCAAATACCCATTTTAGAGGAGGGGCAGATTTGAACCAATGACCTTAATTGAATTGATGGTTGTCTGCATAAGCTTGCAAAAGCAAAATGCAGACTTGGTACATATTGTCAGTACACAAGGCCTTGAACTCAAGCAATTGAGGGAGAGGATTGTTGTTTTGGAAAGTGATCAGATAAATGTGAGTGATAAGGGCTCCCATGATGGTGAATCTTTGGGTGTTGTTGAGGCCCTAACTAGTTTGAAGAAACAGACAGATTTTGATACGTCTCTAGTCTCTTCTACAAACTTAAATTTGTCATTTACAGCAGTGTTGGAGGAAATCACAAGAGGTGCTAAGACAGGTACTTTGGGCGTTGACAAGACAGATTTGAACGCTGACATGAGTAACTTGGGCGCTCACAAAGCAAAATTGAGCGTTGACAGACCTGCAGATGAGGTTGATGTATTCCAGTCATCATCCATCATCAAAGATGTTTCTTCACAGGTATTACCATCTTCCTTACCCATTTTGGATCCATTAGATAAGGGTAAGGGTATTATGGTACAAGTAGATGTTCCAAAGGATGTAGCACAGATTGAGTTTGATAGAAGGTTGGCTGCACAAATTGTGGAACAAGAAAGAAAGAAGGTGGGTGAATCACCTTTTGTTGTCACTTCAGAAGAACAATAAGGAAGTGATGAATCCAGTTCAGACTCAAGTGTAATGATTATAGAACAACCAGAAAGACTTGAGTATGGGATGAGTTGGCAAAAGAGAAGTTGAATGAGTTGAGGTTGCAAGTTGATTTTGACATGCCAGAAGTTGTTCAGATGTATCATGCTTGGGAAGATAGGTGTATTGAAAATCCACATTTGACTATTTCAGATCAGATATGGGGTTTGGAGATTCTTCTTAGAGTACAAAAGGATTTCAAGGTCATTCTGAAACACAAAGCAAGCAATGTTCTCTCAAATTTGAAAAGGGATAGAAGGGATTTGTACTACATGCTACTCAGATGTCATGGAACAGGGTGGACTTATAAGAAATTGATTGGATTGACATTTGAAGAGTTAGAGTTCAAAGCTTATCCCATTTGGGTAAGATTGCAGGAAGAAAACACTCTCAGACTTCTTTCTGATGAAAGGAAAGAAGAACTTACAGAATAAATGGAGCTTAAGAAGGCAATGATTGTTCCCAGACCTGTAAAGAAGGGAGTCCCTCTTGAGTTTCCCAAAGATATGGATAGGTTAAATCCAAGTGAAGCTGTTATAAGAAAGAGCCTCAAGCTCTCACCATTGGAAGCTTCAAATATGGTGCAAGTGTTACCTCTTGATTCCAGGAACCCTATTATAAGCTAAGAAGAAGATGAATGTGGGTTTTGGAAGATTGGAAGGTATGGAAAAGAGGTTCACACTTTTACCACTCTTATATCTTTGTTTGCAAGTTTTGATAGAGAAGACTTGGTAGATATATGGAGATTGTTAGAGGCCAAGTATGAGACTGAAGCACCAACTTCAGTCAATGGAATAAAACTATGGTCAACATTCAAGAGAATGTGTGGACCAAGAGATGAAGATCCGGCTGTTTGGAAGGATCTTGAAGATGACCTCAGTGGTCTTCAACGGAGATTGTATTCAGCTGCTGGTGTATATTACTTGAGTTCTACAAAGTTTGTTGAGTATCTTCTTGTAGATGCTCAGTATTCCATGTCCAACGAAGTCTTGGAGAAGATGAAGACTACACAGCTGGAAATTGATTATTCAAGTGACGTGGCCAAAGATTTGATCAGACATATTTATTACCAATATGAGAAAGTTTGTAAGATTCCTCCTAGTTCTTAATGTTTATTCAGAAACTTGATTATTAGAATAGATATCAAGTTTAGGGGAGGATTGTTGGGAATAAAATATAGCCAGTCTACTTGAGCGCTGATAAGAGTAAAACAAGCGTTGATAGGAATAAAACAAGCGCTGACAGATCAAGCGTTGACAAGAAGAAGTCAAATGTTGATACATTGAAGACAAGCACTGATGGGAAGATTTAATCTACGCGTATATTGTTTCTAGTTTGTTTCTAGTAAGGAAAAGTTCAACAATGTATTTTCTATAATTATCTTTACCTAGAATAGTTGATACGTAGACTCTTGTACAAGGCTTCTTATATCTATAAAAGAAGACCTTTATGTTATTGTTTAATATAAGTTTTCATACGTTAAACACTTTCATTGTAAGAAAGTTTGTTATCATTAATCAAAGTAAAAGTTTGTTTACATCTTGTGTGTTCTTGTTTAAGTGTTAATTCCGCATAACACTTAGATTATCATATACATATACAAAGGTTTCTCTAAGTGTATTACTTGATCTAATCTCGTATACATAAAGCTAAATCGATCTAAGTTTGGGATCAACAATTTTAATATTTTAATAGTTTTTAATCATTTAAAAATAGTTTTCATTAGTTAAAAAATTCATAAAAATGTTTTTTAGTCTCTTTAAGTCATTTTAGAGTGTTACAAATTGAAAAATCTTTATTTTGGTTTTTAATAGTTAATTGGATTTTTAGGGCTTTAATTAGCATTTAAAAATTAATATTTAATTAAGTAAAAGGTTTGAAAAAGTTTTGATCATTTGTAAACTCTTAGTTTATTTTATTTGATTTTTAGTAATTTTTTTGGGAATTCTTTAGAATTAATTTTTATTTTGTCACTTTTTACGGTTTTTAAATTAGTCGTCGTAGTAATAATTTTCGCGTATCCGTCATTCTATTTTCTCATCCCTTCTTTCTCAATATTAATCTCAAATATTTTTACATTTTAATCACACACATATGCCTCTTTGGCTCTTTGGGAAATGAACTTTCACCTTTTAGGGTCATTAGTACACGGTTTTCCTAAACCGTCGTATTTAATACTTCCCCTATTTACGCCCTTTTCCTAAAGAGTAGTAAAACACTACAACCATTTTGGCGCCGCTGCCGGGGAGGTGTGTCGTGATTCATTTGTCATTTTGTTTTTAATATTAACCATAAATAGTATTTGTATTAGTGGAACTCTACTAATACGTATTATCGGTTTTTTTCGTTTTTCTTGGGAAATTATTATTACTATATTGTATTAAGTATCACAACAAATATAAAATATCTCCAAAAGTGTGAAAGCACAACCTTAATTGGGATTTGATCTCCTAATTATTATATTCGAATCTCAAACAAAAAGAAAAAGGAAAAAATAGATAAATACTTTTGTGAAGCTCGATTTAAAAAAATACAAACTATAATGTGGGTATAAGGCGGGTATTATAAAATATACCCAAAAGAAAAAGGCTCTTAAGTGCTTCGCGCCGCCTCGTTTCTCCGCTTGCTTGTGAATATTTTGAAATTGAAAGCTAATCGAGGGTTTTGCCGCCCAAAGTATTATTACGTATCATATATATTTGCTTGGTTTCTTTGTGATTAAACCCTCTTGAACAATTTGGTTTTCACCAAAGTTCTAAAGTCATTCGAAGGCGTTCACTCCATGTGATGGTTTTCATTCTTTTGAGGCTTCTTTAATCAAGAGTTTGATTAGAGGAGAGATTTGGTAGATTGTTGTCTACAAATACGCACAAAATACAAAAAAATTAAAAACAATAAAAAACACAAAAAAAAATTGAAAATTCACAAAACACCCAAGAAGAATCTACTTTGCTCACCTCCCATTCTTCGTCAAGTTTATGCTAACTCGTAATCAAGCAAAACGAGCTCGTAAACGTCGTCAAAGTCAAGGAAATCAAGAGCCTTTTATTGAAGAACAAACTCCAATTGTCGAACCCGTTGTAGAACCAATAGTCGTCATGGCTAATCGTACTATGATGGAGTTGCTTCAAGCACCCATCGAGGGTTTCGGAGAAGCTATTGTGATTCCCGCCATCCTTGCGAAGAATTTCGAGATTAAGACGGGTTTAATGTCGATGTTGCAAGCAAATAAGTTTAGAGGTCATGAAAAAGACAACCCGCATTACCACATAAGGAATTTTAATCGTCTCATCGCAACAAGCAAGTTTAAGGATTTTCCGCATGACGCCATTAAGATGATGTTGTTTCCATACTCGTTGGATGGACCCGCCAAAATTTGGCTCGAGAAAGAACCGCCAAATTCGATTTTGACATGGGGTGATCTCATTTCTAAGTTTGTGAACCAATTTTTTCCACCATCTAAAACAACACATTTGAAAAATGAGATTTCAAGGTTTACACTACGAAATAATGAAAGTTTTTCAATGGCATGGGAACAATTTAAAGAAATGCTACATGAATGTCCACACCATGATTTTTCGGAATTGCATCAAATTGATACTTTTTACAATGGCCTTAATGATCGTGAACGAGATAATTTGAATGCCGCCGCGGGTGGTAATTTTTTGTACAAAACGACCGATGAGGCTTTAAGATTATCGAAAATAGATCTAAGGTCTATAACCCTCGCAAGACACCGAGTGTTGCCAATATGGGTTGATCATCATCGTCATCGTCTCGTAGCATTAATGCCTTACATGATGAAGCAAATGAGGAAAATCAGTTTTCGATAGGTTTTCGACGCTTATGACACATTGGAAAGCACAAGATGCTTTTAATTCCGCATCTGTTAAAGCGGTTGAAAAGAGTTGTTTATCTTGTGGTAGAGATCATAATCTTTCCGAGTGCATTACCGCTGGTGGTAACACTTCGAGTGCTTACGTAGCAACGGGAACTTACAACCAAAACGGCCAAGGTTCCCGCCCAAATCAAGCTCCATCAAATCAAAATGCTAACAACTATCCAAACAACAATCAAAATGGTGGTTATCATGGCAATTCACGTAATTACAACAAAGGGAATTATCAAAGTTGGAATGGACAAGTTTCAAATCAAAACCAAAACCGTGATTTTCAAAACACTACACAAGGTTTTCAAAATGCTCACACTAAAAATCTTAATGGATATTTTTTGGATTATGCAAAAGCAAACAATGCTAAGTTTGATAATATGCAACGTGAGATGATTAGCTTAAGATCCGAGTTGAAAAACGAGCTTAAAAACGAACTTGCTAATGAACATAAGACTCATGCTAATAAAATGGAAGGAAACGTTCAACGTCTTCAACAAAATCAACAAAAGATGGAAAAAGGACAACATGAGATTAAGCAAGAATTGTTAAAAGCGGATGCTAGGCAATCAAAATTTGAAGACCGAATGGCAAAAATGTTTGAAGAGATCATGTGTAAACACTCTTCCTCAGGTGGTCTTCCTAGTGATACCATTCCAAACCCGAAGGGAGAAATGAAGGTTATTACTACACGTAGTGGTAAAACTTTCAAAGAACAAATCTCTCGTCCAAGTACTTCTACGGAGAAGGAAATCGAGAAAGAGACCGAGGTGATGGTCGAAAAGGAGCATATCACAAGCCCACGAAGTACCGCTGATACCACACCTACGGTTGAACCAATACCAATCATGGAACCCGAGATTCCAAGGCCGTTGCCTAATGACCTATCCACACCACCCTTACCTTACCCTTCGAGACGAAATAAAGAGAAATTGCAAGAACCTAACAAACAACAAATCGAGCTTTTTATAAAAATGTTTCAACAAGTTAATTTTGATGTAAGTTTAGCCGACGCGTTGTTATACAAGCCTCGTTTCACTTCCACTTTTAAAAGTATGATGAACGATAAGGAAAAGCTTTCAAAGCTTGCTAATTGTTCTTCGGTTTATCTTAACTGCATACCGGAAAAAGTTGGTGACCCCGGGAAGTTTCTCATTCCTTGTGACATACAAGATATGAAAGAATGCCTCGCCTTGGTCGATCTTTGTGCGGGCATTAATTTGCTACCATTTTCCATTTGGAAATCGCTTTCGCTTCCGGCTCTTACTCCTTCGAACATGTTTATCGAGATGGCCGATCATTCTACGATTTTAGCATGTGGAGTAGTCGAGGATGTTTTCGTGAAAGTGGGGAAGTTCTACTATCATGTTGATTTTATAGTAGTTGACATCCCCGCGGATCCTCAAGTTCCTCTAATTTTAGGTCGTCCATTTTTAGACACCTCGAGATCGCTTATCGTCGTTCTTGCTAGAACTGTAACACCCCCAAATTTATACAACTCGATACAGCGGAAGACTAGTTGGTGTTACGGGATAGCACATTACTCACATCATAGACAACGCTTAAAAATCGCGTCGTTTAATAATAAAACATTTCCATTCATAAATATCAAATTTACATAGGTCCCAAGTCATTATATTTCGTACAGGTTTTACAAAGCATTTGAAAGGAAAAATTATTATTTAAGTGCGAGCCATGAAATCTTGTCGTCTTCCCGAGAATTACCTTCAAGTACCTGAGATAAAACATGTTAAAAGAAAAGGTCAGCGATAACGCCGAGTGAATTCATAGAGTTTAATAAAATCCATCAATATAGCATCGGTATAAAAGTATTACCGATAATCATTTTGTACAAATCTTTGTAATAGGCTATAAAATAGCCAAATTCATTTTATACAAATCCTTATTAAAAATCATAATATAGGCTTTCGCCTTCAAAACCATTATACGAACCAATGTCGTAAAAATATCATACAATACGTTTTATAACGTCGTGTAGAGTTAAATAAAAACAATTATATGAATAGGGTTATATAAAACCAAAACACGAACATAATATCAGTTATAAGACCCTGTATTGCTAGTCAGGCAATATATCGTAATTCAATGCTTAAAGCAGTATTTCGTTAATTGGATTATTATAAGCCGCATGACATTGTTACCTTACTATAACCAACAACGGGTAGCTAGCCCGAAACTCCATTTGCCCATCTAAGTTAGCGTGTCGTCACAATAATCACGCTATGGAAATCTTCTCATACATAAATTCGCTTACCAATCAATGTGACACGACGGGATCCACCGTCAAGGCGCGAACTAGGGTGATCGTCCCCAAATAGTACTATTATATGCATAAGCGTCTAGAAAATCCAGGTACACAATTCATGATAATGGGACTTTTAGTGACATAACCTAACTTTAATAATCCATTTCATTTCATCTATCGGGTCATTTAATCGTTCATCGGGTCATACAATCATTCGGGTCCAAATCAATAAACAGACAATCGGGACAACTAGTGTCCTAGTTTATAAAAACTAACATGTTATCTCCCTCGCGGGTTTATAAAACATTTCATAAAAACATTTAAAAGAGTGCGAGGCTATGAACTCACGTTGATGTGGGAAAGCGGGTTATCGGCAATTTGGATGTACGGTACGTGCTTCAATCACGGAAACCTAGACAAATAATACTTGTCTTAGACTCTTGTCCAATGACTTTATAAAAATAACAATTATGTATACATATAATGATTTTATATATATGATGATGATCAAGTGGGTTTATACATCTTTACTCATTTAGTGTTTATGTATTGGTAACTTTTTACTAGTTTACTAGTTTTACCTATTTACATGTTTTAGGTCCAATAAGTTTCTATAAGTTCATTAACTTGTATTAATTCATTATACTTGTATTATCAGTATTTATACTTTACATGTTGGGCCCAAATGGGTTAAGCCCAATAAGTAATTTTTATAAGTGTTTAACTTATTTAGTTAAATTATTAGTCCAAATATGCTAACTTAGCTCGTTAATGTCCGTATGTCATATAGTTCGGGTTTTATCGGTTTTTATTTGTATTAGGTACTTATATATCAGTATATGACTTTTAAAAACTTTACATTAGACGGGTTTTATCGTCTAAGTTTTAATTGGCGAAAAACGTTAATTTTACGGTAATAGCCGAAAAAGTCGTAAAAATCATGTTTATAGTTTTTATAACTTATAAATCTTATTCAACTACTATTTTTATAAAGTGTCCATTTATTTAACCTTATACATATTTATATAAATGAAATTTATAAGTTAGTGGGTTTTAATTCACATTTTATACTATATTAGTTTGAGTGCTTATATAATACTATTAAACATTAATTCTTCAAAATCTGATTTTTAGTTTCATCTTCACCATTTTATCATATCTTGAGTTCTATAAGGAGATAGAAGCTCATTTTTGGATGGAATAAACTTCATATTATGTTCTACAATTAAGTTAGTTATAGCTACTGCTCATTCCATGTCTAACTATCCTTAACTGTCCCTACAAAACAAACTATTCAGATTAGTACACTAATCTTGTTTTGATCATATCTCACTCATTTTGATGATTCCATTGCATGGCCAACTCTCACATGTGTATGACCTCTAACACTTACTGTAAATGGATTCCACCATGCAATTTTATCAGTTTATAACTTGGTTACTTACTGTTTTTATACAGCCAACAATTTAAGCAAGATTTTAGCCTTGTTTCTTATGATTTTTCATCTCTTTAATCATATATATCAACACTTGATCCCCACACAACATTTTCATCATCATATATTCAACATATACATATACAATAAGAAATAAAATACATGATTACATAATCAAAATAACAAGAGGATGGGAAGAACAATCTCTATACCACCATTAGTGATGAAAAGATGAGTCTTTGATGAACAAGGCTTGGATATTGATGGAAAAACTTGTGATAAACCAATATCATCTTCAAGTCCACCAATCTTTATAAACTTCTCATGGAAAATCAGCCCTATGACACCAACAAATCTTCTCCTTAGATGTTAAAATCACCTCCAATCTTCAAGGCTTCAAAGGAGCATCATCATGTGTATGAATAACACATGATTTTATGGCTAAAATAGATCAAATAAGGGTTGTTGTTGGTGATTTTGGGACGAATTTGAGAGAGAGAGGAGAGTAGTTTGCATGTGATGAAAGTGAGTAAATGGTTTGGTTGTAAATGGTTTTGTGGTTTGAAGTTGATGTAGCTTACTTGTTAAGCTTCAAGTAACAAGTGTACCACTTGTTGTTCACAAGTTGACACCTAAGGGTGTTGTGGTGGCACGGTTAGCCATCCCTTTTGAGTGGGGTGGGACAAAACTTGTTTTGCCTCATCCCACTAATTTACGGGTATTCCTCGATTCTAGTTTCCTCGATTTGCGTGCCCTCAGGTCGTTTTATGAAAAAAGTTTTTATAAATTATGAATCAACGGCACAAAACGAATCTAATAAAAATTGTCTCATAAAAAACGGAGTTCAAAAACGTAAATACGTAATCCTAAGGTTTCCGGTTTAGTAGTAAAGGACGTTAAATTATGAACGTAAGTCCTAATCTCTTCTCGTAAATTTGTGAGTTTATGAACCAACACAAATTTAAAATCTCAAAATAATATTCACGGATAAATTTATTTTCTGAAATGTCGGACTGTCACCAAAAACGGTGTATGTAAACGTAAGCACGTAACGTAGAATCCTCCGGTTTAGACGTAGTCGATGCTACTTCAAGACGTAAATCTAAATTTCTTCCCAAATGTGAGTTCATAATAAAATATTAAAATAATATTCGTAAAGGATACTTGAGAATAAAATATCAACCATAAATTGAAGGATTGTCACAGCATTTACCCCTAAATAGGATCTTTGTCCTCAAAGATCATCTTATCTTTCTACTCGCTTCTTATAGAGTTAAAGCCATGTGGGTATTTCCTCCACATTCGGTCTTTTCTCACAAGTGTAATTCATCACAACACGCGAGTTTCAATAAACATAACTACGGGAATAAGACCAGGCTTAATGTTGACTTAGTTTCTCTATCCATGATGTTCACGGGTTTTTGATGAATGCAACTTTTCGCCGATCTAAACTTCATTAAGGAATAGTCAGATTTTCACTTGATAGACATTTTATCAAGTTCGATATACGAAACATAATTTACGCAGCACTTGAAGTCCTAGGATAGATCCAGCTTATATGCCTTTCATACCAACTTTTACATCATCTCTATGGTCCCATTCAACGGGGACTTATTTCCCACGATCTTTCAGATCATCTATTCATTTTTCCAAGGTGAAAATTTTTGGCATAACTTTGCTACCCATCCGACACTTCAAGATCTACATTTCATATTCATATAACCTCCTGCCCACTACTGGCAGTCAATAATCAGATCCTAGTTTCAACAATCATTTCAGGTTTCACGGGTCGGGTATTTTGTAAGGTTAGATTCGTCATCATAGGCAACCTCAAACCTAAAAGACATGTCCAACTCACAGTGGGTGTATGTCGGGTATCTTCATCCCAACTCCGGCTTAGAGATGCTCTCATATATAGATTCTAACAAGATTCGATCTCGATCCTAATACGATAATTATCAATGATAATCTTTCCAAAGGAAAGCGATTATACGTTTATTACCAAAGGTCAAATATTCAAGCATAACACAAGACTTCTAGTGTTTTGTATCGTTACTTTGCCTCGTCCCTTCGATTGGGGTGGTAAATAGTACTCTCATCAAGGTTCGTTCCCAATGACTTCTGAGCAAATCTCTAGAAATTCGATGCGAAGCGAGGATCTTGATAGAGATGATTGATACGGCACACTATGTTTACACAACTCTTTTAAACACAAAGAGTCAATTTCTTCATCGAGAATCTATCATTAACATGAATGATATTAGCAGATTTGGTTAGTCTGTCGACGATTACTGTAGGATTGTAAATCTTGCTTATGTTTTTAGAGAGAGAAAGAGATAGAGAGATGGTGGATTTCACACAAAGCTAGAGAGAGAAAGTAAGAAGAACTATGTGAAAATTATGAAACCACATACCCTCTCCATCAAAGGAGAGGGTTTATATACCCAAGCCTTGTAATGGGCTTGGGCTTACACGTTTGGGCCGGCCTACACATGTTGTAGGCTAGGCTTGGACTTGTTTGATAAATAAAGAAGGTTAACTAAACTACGAGCTATTACATGGACTATCGTTGGAGTGACCGATCCTTCTTAATACGTAAAACGTATTTCCAACAATCTCCCCCTAAGGGAGGTCACTCCAAACAAGGGCATTACCCAAGTTACAATAATTAAATAAACCTAGCATACTATGCTTGTCTTGAGCTCGTAGTCTTCGTCTTTCTTTTTTCTTTTTCTTTTCTGGTGAACATGTTGATGTGATCTTTGATATCAATCTCTGAGCATTAATTTCTTGCATTGATCTCGTGCATCCATCACTTGTGATCTTCGCCTCTTCGTGATCTCACGTCCCACATACTTATACCTTCGTAATTCTTGAAAGCTTCAGAGTTTGAAACAGCGGAAGACTTAACTTTTAGGCTTTCTTGAATTAGATGAGATATTAAGTGCATAAAGTATAAGCATGCGGGGACGACTTCTTCTTGGATCCCGCAACGCCACCGTCTTCAAATGCCGCAACATAAGTAGACACGAACAAAATGGCTTTGAACATTTCATTCTAATTCGGTAGCATTTTACCTCCGGTCGGTGAAGACCGTTGGACGATATTAGATATCGTACCCGTGACGGATAGTTTCAATTAAGTAACTTCCTGACAGGATTTCGCGGGTAAACCCGTTCTCTTTACTCGACCGTCCAAAGCTGACTGCGAACGTAAAGAGTGAATCATTTGGATAAAATTATCCGCATGATTTGAAGCCGTCAATTCATGTTCCTGGAACAAGTGAAATTCAATTAAGAACTGCACCATCGTTGCTTTCCAGTTGTCATGAGCTTGATTCGTATAGAATCTTGCAAGTTACCTACCAAGTGCTGTTTGAGGTTAACACTAGAAGGATTTCCACTCATCACTGTGAACACTAAGGTATCACTCTGAGTGTTCTGGCAAGATCACTAAGATATTGCGTAGAGGCCTGGAACGTGTTTAAATTCAGTTAAGAATTAAACCACTGTTGCTTTCTAGTTATCACAAGTTTGATTCATAAAGAATCGCACAAGTCACCTACCATGAGCTTTTTGATATTCGCTCAAGAAGGATTTCAATCTTCATTATAAACACTTTCGTATTACTCGGATGTTCAGGCAAGATCATGAAGATTTTGCGTAGGACTCTTAAGATCTTACTTTTCACAGTGTGTGAAGAAGAAAGGAATTATGAAAGTGTGTCCTAATGAGATATTTGATGATCTCAAATGGCTCTAGACTTGATCGTGCATTTTGGATTTTAGTGATCGGAGGCTGGAGAGGAGTGCCACCTTTTCAATACCAATTTATTCGGAGTGAATAAATCAATAGATAACGTGTTGTCTCCGTGTGATTAAAACAAATACCTTTTGAGAGATATCTGAGTTAGCTGGGATGGGTTGTGCATTGCATCACTGGGTCCATGATGTCTGTCTTCAATATCAAGAATCATTAACAATGATCTCAATAGCATATGTATTGACCCGGTTTCTGCCTAAAGTTGTAAGGAGGGCTTCTTTCTTTACACCCTTTATCTTTACAATTCTTTTTCATTCTTCAACCCCTTCAATGCTTACCAATACGTCATAACTAGCACCTTGTTGTGATTGTTCCAGTGCTAACTTAAGTACTTGGTCGGCATTCAGCTACGTTCACATTCTTTCTCCATCTTTCCTAAGGACTACTATTTCTAGCTATGGAATGTCCTTGGGAAAATTCCTCCGGTTCTGGAAGAATCATTGGACTTAACCTATCCTACCATCCTTATGTAACCACAATCTTCATCGTCGTGAATTAAATGAGGTTTGGGTAAGTATATGTCACCATGAAAATCCATTTTGATATAGCAAATCCATTTTTCTCCCCTTAACATATGCCACGATATTCGAAAACATTTTGCATATGTCGGGATGAGCCAGCACATTAAGTCAAACCATTTGTGATAATATCCCATATTAAATCACATTTTCTCCCCCATATTAAAAATATTAACCCAATCGATGTTTTTAATATCAATTGATTTAATGAAGTTTTAACAAAGGTTTTGGGAAGAAAAAATGCAAGTCCATTTCATCTTCATGATGTCAAACGTAAGAGATATGATATCGATTTGTAACATGATCACATATTCACCATATTAAAAAAAAGAATTGACAAGGTTGGACCTGATAGATGAGAACCTCATATGATAAGATCAAATGGTTCTTGTCAGCATATGTTGGTCGCCTCGTCACGTCTGAAGTCATCTCTTGACACCACGTGTACGATTGGTATTGTTGTCTTGACACCAGTTAGTGAGCTTGGCATGTTCGGCATCGAAGATTCTGAATGCTTGACAATTGCTCCCCCTCAATTGTTGACCCGTGTTCTATTGAAAGAGCTGTAGTCGTTGGTTGAGTAGTCGCATCGTCGAGTATGTAGACACCAATTGTAGATTGCTATGGTTGTAGAGATGATAGCTTCATAAAAACAAGACTTCTCTTGTTTTAACAAATAAATGCACTGAGGCGTACATAGATTTATGTTAGACCAAGTTATAAAGTAAAATTGATCCCTTACAAGGTTTTAAAGTAAACCTTGCCCGAGAAAATTAATTCCCGTTGTGAGCCAAAGCTTTCATAAGAAATACTTAACTTTAATATGAAAACCGGGTTGTAGTCAGAAATAACTACAAGCCATAAGGGCATGTTTTATGAAATATTTACAACTTTTGTACGAACTCTATTTATGGCGCCGTGTCGATATTAATCAACATTTCTAAGGCCGTAAATATTATCGTACAAAAAGACATGCCTTTAAATGTGACACCCTAGAATCGAGGTCATTAACGATACCCTAAATTACGCTAATTTTTGAAATTTTTGATAAATTTTAATTTCTATAATTATAAGTATTTTGGTTAGAGCCGATGTTCGAGGTTATAATTTTTACGGTTGACGTTTTGAGAAGGACGATGACGATTACGATCCCGAGAGATGCCCAATTTTATATAATTTTTGACGATTTATCGATAATGTAATTTTTCGAGAATTTTATTTACGGTTCGTGTTAAGTTGAGTCGTGTGAGTTTTATAGCCTTCCAAGTACATTTAAAGTATCCCAAAAATATTTTGGAGCGTTCGGGAAGATTTCCGACTCCCGTAAAATTTTCAAAATTGACAAATGAGTCAAACCCGCAAGTTTTGAGGTTGTTTTCTATTTAAGGACAAAAGAAGCCCAATATTGCACTTAGGTCCCTCCTAACTATCAAAAAGGGGCAAAGTGGACAAACACACAAACACACACAAAAATTTACAAGAAAAATCAAACACTCTCCTCCCTTGTCTCTCTCTAAACTCACGGCACACCCACAACACACAAAAATCCACTAAAAATCTTTTCTACTTGATTTTTCAAAAATCTAAGGTTAGACCACGCTTAGTTTGGTCATTACCCACCTATTCATGTAATCAAATCCAACATGCATTGATAAAAATTTTTCAAGATTTTTCATATGATCCAAAATTTGTTTTTGTGGCTATTTGAGCTAATGCATGTTAATTTTGAGTGTTATGGAAGTATAAACACCATGAAAACCCACCAAAATTAATTTGGTTGTGGTGATTTGGTCACCCAAACCCCACGGCAAAGGGGGGTGTTTGGGGAGCCATGGTGGTTGTTGATCATGCATGTTATTATTGTGTTTGGTTATTTGTTTTATGATGATTTACATAGGTGTTACTACTTGCATGTGTATTTTTCTTTGATTTTGATATTGAGATTGGTTGATCAATAGGGGTAGGATGGAAGTTTGATGTTAGGATATGTTTGGGAAGTCTTAGGATGATGTTTAGTGTTGGTTAGAAGTCTTGGAATCGAGTCTAAGCATGTTTTTGGTATAGTCATTTTTAGGCAGAAACATTTGGTCTATTTTGGAAAAATGATTTTTGTTCCAAGTCTTGAAAACCAAATATAGTGATAGAGGGTTTTTCTAGCTTTAATTTGGTATAAGGTAGAGCCCGTGACTCAAAACGAGCTAAAAGTTATGACATTTTAAAGATCGGGTACCGGGAGACGAGGACTTTCACAATCCGGATTTGTGTAAAGTTTTAGTCAAATCCCGAGGGTCACAAGTATAATTTGGTGAATGATCAAGGGTCAAAACTTGGTCCCTAACCTGTACAAATGAGTCTATATGTTGACTTATGAGTCAAGAAAGTCAAAGGTATTTTTCATATAGGTCAAAGTGGTCAAAATTGGTCGAAGCGCAATTTCAGCCCGTAAAATGTAGTCGTGGAAATGAGTTGCGTAACGGGTCGTAAAAGTGAAAACTTTTGTTGGACTTAAAAACATGTTATCTACAGGTCATATAGGATTTTTGGAAATTTTATCAAATTTTATAAGCATGGTTTAATAAGGTAAATCAGCCCGTACTTTAGTCAAGTACCGGCGAGAACGTGTAAAAATGGACAACGTAGGTTATAAGAATGAATGGTATAAAATGAATGATACTTGTTGTTTTTGTTTTTGGCGTGAGTTATATTGGTCTTAAGTGACTTATATATATGTATTTTATACAGTACCGTAAGTATTTAAATGAGATTACTCATTACGCGTTATTTGTGATAGGTGTTGAATTACCCGGGCATCCGTAACATCGTCAGTGAACACTCCTCGAACTACCGACTACTTAATATCTAAGGTGTGAATTTATAGCCTCGCTCATATTATTTCAAATTGTTTTACCCGCGAGGGAAATGCATGCTAGTTTTTAAAAGGAACGTATATCATGAATGATTGTTAGACCCGAAAGTTGCCTTAGAAATTGTGTTGACTACCAAAGTTGCAAAAGTCCCTAAATTCATGAACTATTAACTATTGTCTTGCCCTTGCGAAGGGGGAAATAGCCGCTTATGCAATTTGTAGTACTACGGGGTTAACGACCCAATGCTAGCCGAGAAGCTGTACTTATAGTAAGTTCTGCGGTAGATTATTTTGTATGAGAAATAAGGTATAATTGCAACTGATGCCTTTAGAGGGGCACTGGTTTCATCTGAATCATGCCGGTATATTTACGCGGGTGATTGAGTTAACGGATTAGTGTCATGAGCTTAAACACAATTGTCAGTATCCTGATTATAGTTTGTTTGATCGACAAGACTATAAATGATCACGAATGGTTTTTATTATATATACGTTCAAATGGATTGAAAAACCTATGAATTCCACTCAACGTTTTCGTTGACCAAATTTTTGGCATGTATTTCAGGTAACCGCTGAGCAGTAGGATGGAGCATGCATGGGATGGATGTTGTGTGATCGGCTTGGTGTCCGCTTGTTTTTCCCTCCTTTTCTACTTAAACAATTTTTATGTTTAATGTCATTGTAAAACTGAAGTTTTTGGGGTTGAGATTCATGGGGACCGAAAACGCTAAACTCTGTGCACTATTTGGGGTTGGAAAAACTGTGGACATGTATCATCTAACAATTTTAAATGTTGAATTTTTAAGTCGACGTCTTTTTAGCGTCGTTTGATATCTCTTGTGTGCAATGAATACTGTGTAGCACCCATTGTTGTAGTTCCGCTGCGCATAACAATTGTGGGGGTGTTACAGATTGGTATCAGAGCCACGAGTTATAGAGAACTAGGTCGTTTTTGAAAATCCTAAACTATAACTTTTGGTGTTGTAAGAAAGGGTCCAAGCACACACAACTATCCTGCATGGCTCCGGTAAGATTTATTGTTGTATTTATGGCATTTGACGTATACTTTTGAGTAAAGTATATATGTGGGTAATTATTATATAAGTATGGAATTACTATATGTAGACGTTAAATTTTACGTGAAATATCCGACATCGTAATTTTCATATTTATCATGCATGAGCATCATATTATTACATTTCGGGCATATGTACCACCTTTGCATTGCATTTGCATGCATATATTTATAATTATTGTATAATTACTTATGTACCCTCCGAAATTCGCTGTTATTGCAGGAATGGCCGAGGTACCGCCCAACGATAACGGGAACGATTACGTCGTAGGTCACGAAGGGGGACCGTTTCCTCCGAACCCGCCGGACAATAATAATGGATGGATCGCTCCAGAAGACGAAATAGGACCGGAAAACGACAATGGCGAAAGTGAGGTGGATAACTTCAGCATGAGTAGTGACGACAATGAGGATTCCGAAGAAGAGCCCGAGGAGCTATTGGATGATGGCATTCCCGAGGATGCCGTAGGCCAGACCGAACCCGATTTGT
This sequence comes from Glebionis coronaria, assembly GCA_025667525.1. Taxonomy (NCBI): domain Eukaryota; kingdom Viridiplantae; phylum Streptophyta; class Magnoliopsida; order Asterales; family Asteraceae; genus Glebionis; species Glebionis coronaria. Next base: position 184,396,757 of record CM046876.1, read on the forward strand.
TTCAATCCCCGAGTTCGCCGAAGGGTTATGAGGTACCACCGACCGGTCGCTATGAGCAGCAACCCTTTGATCGCCCGATGGACAATAGTAATGGGAGCAGTGGAGAGTCATCCAAGTCGCCATCGATTCATGAGAATATTGCAAGGGTCTATTTTCCGAGACCGAGTCACTACTGGGATCCCGCAGGTCGTTTGGGGAGGATAGAAAGGTTGATGTATGAGCGGTTTGTAGTTGAGACTAGGGTGATTAAGAAGTTTGATAAGACTGAGAGGGAGCATCAAAGACTGTTGGAAAGGACTTCAAGAATTGCGTATGATGGGATGATGAACGCAAGTGCTATCAACAGTTTGAAATCAATGGTTGCGAATTTGAGTGCTAGTCTTGATCGTGTGAGGGAAGATCAGATGAGGTTGTCGAGGATGCAGAGTTGGGAGCATCGTGTGAGGGATTCATTGCCCCCGGATTGGAGATTCGTGGACGATGTGGAGATGGAGGCGAATGACTTCATGGTTCAGCCGCCTACTGGAGGTGCTTGTATTTCGGTGGGAAGTCAAGGAGCGACTGAGCATGGATCCACATCAGGGACGAAAAAGGAAACAGAATGTGGGCCAGATGAGAAAGGAAAGGGAAAAGTGGATGATGTGGACGAGGACGTGAGTGATGAGGAAACCGAGGACGACGATGAGCCGCCATCCAAGAGGCCGTGTGGATCACCACATGCCTAGTTACTTGTTTTGTATTTTTCTTTGATCATTGTAATAGAACTATTTTAGACCTTTGTATGATGGTATTATGACGAGAAACTCAAGTACTTGATGTTTTGTGGTGAATGATTGTAGTGGCATTACTTGTCACGATTTTGGTTAACTATCAATACAATCTATGTTACCTTTCATGATCTGTGATATGTCTTAAATTTGATCTTTTGTGGTGTGAATTGATGAATATTAGTAACTCCGTAGTGATGTGTCGTTGTATGTATTTTATGTCTGGGAAACTTGATATGAATACTTACATTGTTTTTCTATTTTTCTTGTCTTGCAGAAAGAGATATTCGATAAAACAATGCCTCCAAAGTTGACTGCCGATCGTGTTAACAACATGATTCAGGAAGCGATAGCTAATGCGTTGGAAGCAGACCGAGCTGGGAGAAATCAGGATCCAGGAAGGAACGCGGGGAGACAACCAGCCCCGAGAGTGTGTACCTATTCAAGCTTTATGAAGTGCGGTCCTACGCAGTTCCGTGGATCGGGTGGAGCACTAGAACTTAGGCGATGGTTGGAAAAAGTTGAGAGTACGTTTGAAATCAGTGGTTGTGCAGAGGCGGATAAAGTAAAGTTTGCAGCAGCTACGTTTCTGGATGATGCGTTAAGCTGGTGGAACACCCAGGTAGCTACGGTGGGATTGGCTGTGGCGAATGCGAGAACGTGGAATGCGACCAAAGCTTTGTTGACCAAGAAGTTCTGCCCAGAGGAGGAATTGGGGCAATTGGAGGACGAATTGAGGCATTTGACCTTAAGGAACAACGATATAGCTGCTTACACCAGGAGATTCAATGAGTTAAGTCTTTTGTGTCCGGACATATTTGCCAATGATGCCAAGAAAATGAAGCAGTATATTAAGGGTTTATCTAGCAACATCAAGGGTGAAACAACTTCGTCGAAACCTGGAACGTTTGACGAGGCGGTTCAAATGGCTCACGCTTTGATGGACGTTAAGCTTCAGGATAAGCAGAACTACATTGCTGAGGGTAACAAAAGAAAATGGGAAGCAGCACAAGGCAATCAATCCCAAGGCCAGAACCGAGGAGGAAACCGAAACAACCAAGGGCCGAACCGTAATCAGCAGTTTAATCAGAGAAGGAACGAAGGAATGAGGGCCGTGACAAACCCTAGAGGTGTGAAAGTGAACCCCCATTGTGGAAAGTGCAACTTGTATCATGTTGGAAACTGCCCGCAGGCATGCGGCAAGTGTGGAAAGGCAGGTCATAGGACTGCTAGTTGTCGAATGGGAGGAGTAGCCACTGGGGCTAATGCTATCAGGATGAGAGGATGTTATAGCTGTGGAGAAAGGGGGCATGTGCAAGCAAATTGCCCGAAGACAGGGAACAGACGGGGAGGAAATAATGCGGCAGCTGTGTATCAAGTGGGAACTGCTGATAAACCACAAGGTCCCAATGTGGTTACCGGTACGTTTTTGCTAGACGCTTGTTATGCTAGTATTTTATTTGATTCTGGCTCCGACAAGAGTTTTGTAGACGTTAGATTTAGTCGTAATATCGATAGAGAACCGGTGTTGTTAACGACTAGTTATAATGTTGAATTAGCCGATGGAAAAATTGTTAGTACGAATTCTATACTGAAAGGGTGTACCTTGAAGTTAGGAAACTACGCTTTTAAAATCGACTTGATGCCTATAGAACTAGGATCGTTTGACGTGATTGTGGGAATGGATTGGCTAATGGCGCATAGTGCTACAATCGTCTGTGGTGAGAGATTGGTGCAGATTCCGCTGAGGAACAGAGTTTTGACGGTAAAGGGGGACGAATGCACTTCTCGTTTGAAGGTGATTTCGTGTTTGAAGATGATGAAGTACGTAGAGAGCGGATGCGATGTGTTTTTGGCACAGGTTTCGAGCGATGGTGATGTAGAGGCGAGGATTAAAGAGGTACCAATTATTCGCGAGTATCCGGACGTTTTTCCAGACGAGTTGCCAGGTTTACCGCCTAATCGTGAGGTCGAGTTTCGAATTGATTTAGTGCCAGGAGCTGCGCCGGTTGCACGTGCACCTTATCGTTTAGCACCATCTGAGTTAAAGGAGTTAGCGGATCAATTGAAGGAGTTGATGGACAAAGGATTTATTAGGCCGAGCTCATCACCTTGGGGAGCGCCAGTGTTGTTCGTAAAGAAGAAGGATGGTTCGTTTAGAATGTGTATTGACTATAGAGAACTCAATAAGCTGACGGTTAAGAATCGGTACCCATTACCGAGGATTGATGATTTGTTCGATCAATTACAAGGGTCCAGTGTGTACTCAAAGATCGATTTAAGATCAGGGTATCATCAACTGCGTGTAAGAGAGGAGGATATTCCTGTAACTGCCTTTCGTACGCGGTATGGACACTTTGAATTTCGAGTGATGCCGTTTGGGTTGACTAACGCGCCTGCTGTATTCATGGATCTTATGAATCGCGTGTGCAAGCCGTATCTAGATAAGTTTGTTATTGTTTTCATCGACGACATACTTATTTACTCTAAGAGTAAGGAGGAGCACGAGAAGCACCTGAGGAAGATTTTGGAGTTGTTAAGGAGGGAGAAGCTGTATGCAAAATTCTCTAAGTGTGAGTTTTGGTTGGAATCAGTGCAGTTTCTAGGTCATGTGATTGATAAGGAAGGAGTTCGTGTAGATCCTGCTAAGATCGTAGCAATCAGGGAATGGTCAGCACCGACGACGCCGACTGAAGTTCGACAATTTTTGGGTTTAGCTGGGTACTATAGAAGGTTTATTGAAGGATTTTCGTTGATTGCGAAACCATTGACGCGGCTTACCGAGAAGAATAGGGTGTATGAATGGGGAAATGAGGAAGAGCTTGCTTTCGAAACGCTCAAGGATAAGTTATGTTCCGCGCCGATTTTATCATTGCCTGAAGGAACCGAAGATTTCGCAGTGTATTGTGATGCGTCTCGTAAGGGTTACGGAGCAGTGTTAATGCAACGTGAAAAGGTGATAGCTTACGCGTCGAGGCAATTAAGGAAGAACGAGGAGAACTACACGACGCACGATTTGGAATTAGGAGCGGTAGTTTTTGCGTTGAAGCTGTGGAGACACTATCTGTATGGGACAAAGTGTGTTGTATTCACTGATCACAAGAGTTTGCAGCACATTTTAGATCAAAAAGAGTTGAATATGCGACAAAGACGATGGGTTGAACTATTGAGTGATTACGACTGTGAAATTCGCTATCACCCTGGGAAGGCGAATGTTGTAGCGGATGCATTGAGTAGGAAGGAGCGGGAGAAACCTTTGAGGGTTAGAGCTTTAGTGATGAGTGAGAGCGTTGACTTAACCGAAACCATACTGAAGGCTCAGGAGAGAGGATTGATGAAAGGGAATGTTGAAGCCGAGAATTTGGGACGAATGTTGAAACCTCTTTTCGTGATTAGGTCTGACGGACTAAGATATTTTGAGAATCGGATTTGGTTACCATTGTGTCCATCTGAGGAAGGAAAGCCTGGAGTTCGAGAATTGATTATGAATGAGTCGCATAAGTCGAAGTATTCGATACATCCTGGATCGGATAAGATGTACCACGACCTGAAGAAAGTCTATTGGTGGCCGAATATGAAGGCAGATATTGCTCGTTACGTTAGTAAGTGTTTGACTTGCGCGAAGGTTCAGGCAGAACATAAGAAACCATCTGGATTGTTGGTACAACCGGAGATCCCAGAATGGAAATGGGAGAAAATCGCAATGGATTTTGTGACGGGTTTACCTAGGACTCCTAGTGGAAGCGATATGATATGGGTAATTGTGGACAGGTTGACGAAGTCTGCTCATTTCTTACCTATGAAGAAGACGGACAGCATGGAAAGACTCGCCAGCGTGTACGTGAAAGAGATCGTCTGTAGACATGGAGTGCCGTTATCGATCATTTCGGATCGCGACAGTAGATTTACGTCGGAATTTTGGAGATCGCTTCAACGTGCGATGGGCACTGAACTGAGTTTAAGCACGGCTTATCACCCGGAAACTGACGGCCAGAGTGAACGAACGATTCAAACGATGGAGGACATGCTCCGAGCATGCGTGATTGATTTTGGAGGAAGTTGGGAACGCCACTTGCCTCTAGTGGAATTTTCGTACAATAATAGTTATCATGCGAGTATCAAAGCAGCACCGTTCGAAGCATTGTATGGAAGGAAGTGTAGATCGCCTGTGTGTTGGAGTGAAGTAGGGGAAAGTCAATTGACTGGACCCGAAATGGTTTTGGAAACGACAGAGAAGATCGTGCAGATCAAGAACCGACTACTTGCTGCGAGAAGCCGACAGAAGAGTTATGCTGATAACCGAAGGAAACCGTTGGAGTTTGAAGTTGGAGATATGGTTATGCTCAAGGTATCGCCATGGAAGGGTGTAATTCGTTTTGGAAAGAAAGGAAAGTTGAGTCCGAGGTATATTGGACCGTTTAAGATCGTTGAACGAATTGGACCAGTAGCGTACAAGTTAGAATTGCCGACCGAGCTTAGTGCTATTCATGACACGTTCCACGTATCGAACCTGAAGAAGGGTTTGGCGGACAAGGAATTGGTGATTCCTTTGGACGAGATTCGACTAGACGACAAAATGCACTTTGTGGAAGAACCTGTGGAAATCATGGACCGGGAGGTCAAGCGGTTGAAGCATAGTAGGATTCCTATTGTGAAGGTCCGATGGAATTCTAAGCGTGGACCGGAATACACCTGGGAACGTGAGGACTTTTTCAAGGAAAGGTATCCTCATTTGTTCCAGTAAGACGAAATGTGAGCCCAAGTAGAGGCGAGCGTCGGGACGTCGCTCTCTTTAAGGAGGGGTGGATGTGACACCCTAGAATCGAGGTCATTAACGATACCCTAAATTACGCTAATTTTTGAAATTTTTGATAAATTTTAATTTCTATAATTATAAGTATTTTGGTTAGAGCCGATGTTCGAGGTTATAATTTTTACGGTTGACGTTTTGAGAAGGACGATGACGATTACGATCCCGAGAGATGCCCAATTTTATATAATTTTTGACGATTTATCGATAATGTAATTTTTCGAGAATTTTATTTACGGTTCGTGTTAAGTTGAGTCGTGTGAGTTTTATAGCCTTCCAAGTACATTTAAAGTATCCCAAAAATATTTTGGAGCGTTCGGGAAGATTTCCGACTCCCGTAAAATTTTCAAAATTGACAAATGAGTCAAACCCGCAAGTTTTGAGGTTGTTTTCTATTTAAGGACAAAAGAAGCCCAATATTGCACTTAGGTCCCTCCTAACTATCAAAAAGGGGCAAAGTGGACAAACACACAAACACACACAAAAATTTACAAGAAAAATCAAACACTCTCCCTCCCTTGTCTCTCTCTAAACTCACGGCACACCCACAACACACAAAAATCCACCAAAAATCTTTTCTACTTGATTTTTCAAAAATCTAAGGTTAGACCACGCTTAGTTTGGTCATTACCCACCTATTCATGTAATCAAATCCAACATGCATTGATAAAAATTTTTCAAGATTTTTCATATGATCCAAAATTTGTTTTTGTGGCTATTTGAGCTAATGCATGTTAATTTTGAGTGTTATGGAAGTATAAACACCATGAAAACCCACCAAAATTAATTTGGTTGTGGTGATTTGGTCACCCAAACCCCACGGCAAAGGGGGGTGTTTGGGGAGCCATGGTGGTTGTTGATCATGCATGTTATTATTGTGTTTGGTTATTTGTTTTATGATGATTTACATAGGTGTTACTACTTGCATGTGTATTTTTCTTTGATTTTGATATTGAGATTGGTTGATCAATAGGGGTAGGATGGAAGTTTGATGTTAGGATATGTTTGGGAAGTCTTAGGATGATGTTTAGTGTTGGTTAGAAGTCTTGGAATCGAGTCTAAGCATGTTTTTGGTATAGTCATTTTTAGGCAGAAACATTTGGTCTATTTTGGAAAAATGATTTTTGTTCCAAGTCTTGAAAACCAAATATAGTGATAGAGGGTTTTTCTAGCTTTAATTTGGTATAAGGTAGAGCCCGTGACTCAAAACGAGCTAAAAGTTATGACATTTTAAAGATCGGGTACCGGGAGACGAGGACTTTCACAATCCGGATTTGTGTAAAGTTTTAGTCAAATCCCGAGGGTCACAAGTATAATTTGGTGAATGATCAAGGGTCAAAACTTGGTCCCTAACCTGTACAAATGAGTCTATATGTTGACTTATGAGTCAAGAAAGTCAAAGGTATTTTTCATATAGGTCAAAGTGGTCAAAATTGGTCGAAGCGCAATTTCAGCCCGTAAAATGTAGTCGTGGAAATGAGTTGCGTAACGGGTCGTAAAAGTGAAAACTTTTGTTGGACTTAAAAACATGTTATCTACAGGTCATATAGGATTTTTGGAAATTTTATCAAATTTTATAAGCATGGTTTAATAAGGTAAATCAGCCCGTACTTTAGTCAAGTACCGGCGAGAACGTGTAAAAATGGACAACGTAGGTTATAAGAATGAATGGTATAAAATGAATGATACTTGTTGTTTTTGTTTTTGGCGTGAGTTATATTGGTCTTAAGTGACTTATATATATGTATTTTATACAGTACCGTAAGTATTTAAATGAGATTACTCATTACGCGTTATTTGTGATAGGTGTTGAATTACCCGGGCATCCGTAACATCGTCAGTGAACACTCCTCGAACTACCGACTACTTAATATCTAAGGTGTGAATTTATAGCCTCGCTCATATTATTTCAAATTGTTTTACCCGCGAGGGAAATGCATGCTAGTTTTTAAAAGGAACGTATATCATGAATGATTGTTAGACCCGAAAGTTGCCTTAGAAATTGTGTTGAGTACCAAAGTTGCAAAAGTCCCTAAATTCATGAACTATTAACTATTGTCTTGCCCTTGCGAAGGGGGAAATAGCCGCTTATGCAATTTGTAGTACTACGGGGTTAACGACCCAATGCTAGCCGAGAAGCTGTACTTATAGTAAGTTCTGCGGTAGATTATTTTGTATGAGAAATAAGGTATAAATGCAACTGATGCCTTTAGAGGGGCACTGGTTTCATCTGAATCATGCCGGTATATTTACGCGGGTGATTGAGTTAACGGATTAGTGTCATGAGCTTAAACACAATTGTCAGTATCCTGATTATAGTTTGTTTGATCGACAAGACTATAAATGATCACGAATGGTTTTTATTATATATACGTTCAAATGGATTGAAAAACCTATGAATTCCACTCAACGTTTTCGTTGACCAAATTTTTGGCATGTATTTCAGGTAACCGCTGAGCAGTAGGATGGAGCATGCATGGGATGGATGTTGTGTGATCGGCTTGGTGTCCGCTTGTTTTTCCCTCCTTTTCTACTTAAACAATTTTTATGTTTAATGTCATTGTAAAACTGAAGTTTTTGGGGTTGAGATTCATGGGGACCGAAAACGCTAAACTCTGTGCACTATTTGGGGTTGGAAAAACTGTGGACATGTATCATCTAACAATTTTAAATGTTGAATTTTTAAGTCGACGTCTTTTTAGCGTCGTTTGATATCTCTTGTGTGCAATGAATACTGTGTAGCACCCATTGTTGTAGTTCCGCTGCGCATAACAATTGTGGGGGTGTTACATTAAAAAAAATAAATTTTTTTTTGGATTTTTCTAGATTTTTTTAATTTTTATGGTTTTTATATGGTTTTATATTTTTGTATTTTGCTTTTGTGGGTAAAAATATAAACAATATATACAACTGATCACCAAGGATACGGAGAATAGTTTTACCACGACTATTCTTTCGCTTCATCTGCTAGTTCCTTTAGAGTCTCAGGCGAGAAAGTTCTCATTCCTAGCTTGTCGGCCAAAAATTCAATTCGAGCTCGATCTAAAGCCTTCGTGAAAATATCCGCCAACTGATACTCAGATCGAACAAAGTAAAGCTCGATTACTCCATTTTCCACTTGCTCCTTGATGAAATGGTAGCGAATGTCAATATGCTTCGACCGGGAGAATTGAACGTTGTTGCAGCATAAGGCAATTGCACTCTTGTTGTCACAGTACATCGGAATTTTGTTGAAACCTAGACCATAGTCGGTTAATTGCGATATCATCCAAAGAATTTGAGCACAGCAACCGGACATAGCTATGTATTCTGCTTCCGTACTTGAAATTGCAGCGCTTTTCTGCCTTTTCGATGCCCAACTGATTAATCGATCTCCTAGTAGTTGCAAAGTTCCACTCGTGCTACGCCTTGTATCTTGACAACCCGCGTGATCCGCATCTGCATATGCCATTAGTGCAATAGAAGAGTCCTTCGAATACCAAAGTCCCCGATTAATGGTTCCTTTAAGATATCGAAAGATCCTTTTAACAGTAGCTAAGTGTAACTCAGTAGGCCTAGTTTGATACCTGGCACACATACATATAGCAAACTGAAGATCAGGTCGACTGGCTGTGATATACAGAAGAGTACTGATCATTCCACGATAAAGTGTCGGATCAACGGCAACTCCATGTGGATCTGCATGGAGCTTAGTTTGTTCCACCATTGGAGTATCCACGGGGTCGCAAGATTCCATCTTATACTTCTTAAGCGATTCAAGGGCATACTTAGATTGATTGATAAAGATGCCTCTGGGACTCTGAGATATCTGAAGACCTAAGAAGAATGATACCTTGCCCATCATTGACATCTTAAACTTGGAAGACATGAGTGTCCCAAACTCATCCGATAAGGTTTGGGTCGAGGCTGCAAATATAATATCATCAACATATATTTGTACCATAATCATATCTTTACCTCGTTTCTGAATGAACAGCGTAGGATCCACCTTGCCTTTTGCGAAGCCTTGTGTAATGAGGAATTGTGACAATAGATCGTACCATGCGCGAGGAGCTTGCTTCAACCCATAGAGAGCCTTCTTAAGCTTGTACACATGATTAGGATAATTAGGATTCACAAAACCATCCGACTGTTGAACATAGACCTCTTCCTTGAGTTCACCATTAAGAAATGCCGTCTTCACATCCATCTGATAGACAATCATATTCATATGGGCTGCATAAGCGAGGAATAGTCGAATAGCTTCCAAACGGGCAACAGGTGCAAAGGATTCCATAAAGTCGATGCCCAATAATTGCTTGTATCCACGAGCTACTAGTCGAGCTTTGTTCTTCAATATTCCGCCTAACTCATCGAGTTTCACCTTGTAAACCCATTTCAAAGTGAGTAACTGCACTTGATCCGGGCATGGGACAAGTTCCCATACTTCAAGACGTATGAATTCATTAAGTTCTTCTTGCATAGCTTCTATCCAACATGATTGAGTAAAAGCTTGTTGCCATGTCTTAGGTTTAACTTCACTGAGAAAAGCATCAAAGTGACAAAACATTGCACTTTCTTGTAACTGACTTCGTGTGGATACCGGACGATTAGGGTCACCAATAATAGAATCTATAGGATGATCCTTTGTCCACTCGCTGTCATGTTCACGAATCCGTGGATTGGAGTAAACTGTAGAAGGAGCTTCCTCTGAGGTGGACGACCCGGCTTGATTAGGGTCGGGAATAGGTACACCAAAGAATGGAAGTTCACGCATTTGAGCGAATTCTAAATCGTGATCATCATCATCCTCTTCATCATCAATAGGCATGACATGGGTAGTTGAAACATGTGTTGGTTGAGAATTACTTGTTGATGGTATATCTTGACCAACTGTAGGTGCAGATGTATCTGATTGTGCTTCGGTTGCTGGAGCGACAACTTCGGTTACCGGAGCTATTACCTCAGGTTCTGGAGCAACAATACTTGGAGGAGTAAAGAATTCATCAAAGAACGGTTGAAACAACGTATCCCCTTCAGTCCTAGAAGGTGGTGTAAATGATGATGAAGTAGGTTTGTTTGGGACAAGACCAGAACTAATATGACTGGGTCCCATTTCATGAAGGGCGGGTTCAGAGCTGCTTTGCTCAGAATCCATTGCTGTCAGCTCATCAAAATCAACATTCATAGTTTCGAGGATTTTGCGAGAGTTACGGTTGTAGATTCGGTATGCCTTCTTTGCGGGGGCGTAACCAATGAAAATACCAATATCAGCCTTTGGTTGAAGTTTTCCCAAACTGTCACCATCATTATTTGGATAGCAAAGTGAACCAAATACATGAAGATATGATAAATCTGGTACTTTTCCATGGAGAAGCTCATAAGGTGTTTTACCATGGCGTTTACGAATTAGTGACCGGTTTTGGGTGTACGCTGCTGTAGATACTGCTTCTGCCCATAAGAACAATGGATCCGTTGTGTAAATTAACATCGTTCGAGCAGCCTCCATAAGTGTGCGATTTCGCCTTTCAACGACACCGTTTTGTTGTGGAGTACGAGCAACGGATGTTTCATGAGATATTCCAACTTCTTCATAATAATCACGCAAGATTTGATTCACAAATTCGGTTCCATTATCTGTACGAATGCGTCGGACAGTAGTGTTGAGACGCACTTGAATCATCTTGAGAAATCCGATGATGAATTTAGGTGCCTCATTTTTTGCTTTCAAAAATTTCACCCATGTAAACCGAGAGTAATCATCGACAATAACGAGGATGTAATTTTTGCCACTAAGACTTTCAACACGCATTGGCCAACAAAGATCCATATGCAAAAGATAAAGTTTCTCTTGGTTGGTGTCTTCCGTCTTGGGTTTGTAAGATTTCTTAGTGCTTTTCCCCATTGTACACGCGGAACACAAATGATCCTTGTGAAATGATAGTTTAGGAAGAACACGAACAAGTTCGTTTTTTGCCAAGTGATTAATAGCGTCAAAGTTAAGATGAGATAACCGTCGATGCCATAACCATGACTTAGTCTTCGATGCTTTGGAAAGAAGACATACGGGAGAAGCGGCCATCATGTCTTGTAGAGACAAAGTATAAAAATTATTCCCTCGAGTACCTTTCAGTAAATCAACCCCTTCCAAATTACGAATGAAGCAGGTGTGCTCTCGAAAAGCAACTTCTAGGTTTGCATCACAAAATTGTCCCACAGAAAATAAGTTGTGACCAAGACCTTCCACGTAATACACTCTTGAAATTATAACATTCCCAATATGATATTCACCATAACCCATTATCTTTGCAATATGATCATTTCCAAATCTAACCGTACCAAGAAACTTGCTGATGAAATTTCTGAGCTGAGAGCGATCTCCGGTCATATGCTTGGAGCAACCAGAGTCCAAATACCAGAGAACAATTTGGACCACCTGTTTTCAATCACAACAGTAGACAATGCATTGGAAACTATTGGTTCCAGAGTGTTAACAGATACATATATGTTATTATCAGAATTGCTAACATTTTTGTTATCCTTAGATTTCCTGCATTTTCTAATGTGAGTTTTAGCATTTACAGGTTTTACTGTTCCAATTTTCTGAGGTTTTGGAGTATTAGCGGGCAGTACAGTGGGAGTAGACCTATTTAAAGGGCACTTTGTTCCTACAGTAGTGTTGGTGTTCCTAGTTAAAGGACACGCTTGTGTTTTGGTAGCCTTGGTACTCCTAGTTAAAGGGCACGCTTTCTTCGCTTTAGTGGGAGTGATCCTAGTCAAAGGGCACGTATTTCCTACTATAGTGAAAGTTCTACCAGTGGGGTGCCACATCCAACAAACTTGGGTTAACACTTTCCCAGTCGGTTTCCATTCTAATCCATGTTTTCGGGCATACATCTCATTCACATGGTCAATAAGGCAGGAATCATGACGACTAGAAAACATACATTCATTGAAATTCCAACATTTCAAATTAGAATTCACACTAGGCTTAGAACGCTGCACAACCGCAGAGCCGTTAGGTTTAGCTACATGATTCTTTTTATTCAAAACAGAAATAACATTCCTAGGATGGGCTTCTACTTTCTTATTCACTTGACTACTAGATGGGGGCAAGATCCTATCATTCTTCTTGTTTCTTTTAAGCTTAGATCTTTGAGCCTTAGTAGTGGTGCTTACTCCTGTAGAAGGCAACACGGGAATATTAGAAGCTGGTTTATATTCTGCCTTATCTTTAGTGACCAAAGTTTGAGATGGTTTAGTCTTAGGGCCCTTGTTAAGTGGTGTGACGGCTATTAGGTTCCTTTTGATTGCACTAGAGGATGCTGCTGAGACAGTGGCTGCGTTATCCATAACATTCTTACCTTTTAGAGTACGAAGTGTTTCCTTTAACTCAGCCAAGACCAGATTCTTATCACAAATTTGTTCCCTCAAATCAGATATTTCCACCGACTTTCGATTCAATTGTTCAACCAATGATTGATTCTGTGCAGTGGTATTAGCACATGCGGGCTTTACTGAATCGAAGAGTCGTGTATTTTTCTGTTTTAAGTTATCAACTTTGGACAAAATCTTGGAAACTCGATTATCTAGATCAAGTTTAAAATTCTCAGCGGCCTCAAGTACGTTCACAAAGTTAAGCTCCTTAGATTTCTCTATGTCTATCGGCAAAGAGTTAGCAACTTTGTCACTTAGCTGACGCTGTTTTGATTGTAAATTCAATCGAAAATTCTTTTCAAAGTTTGCATCATTGATATTAACACCTTCGAATGACGTTTCAAAGATTTCTTGAATAAATTGTTGCTTGCATTCAAGCGAAATACAATGCGTTTGAATCTCATCAAAACGTTTTGAAAGCGAAGAATATGAATCTTGAAGCTTTAAAAATTCAGCGTCAGATTCGTGACAAGTACTATCTACCACGTTATCCACAGATTCAACATTATGCACAATAGAATCATTATCAGCACTTGTATTCACACAGACAGAAACTATATCATGAGGGATCACTTGATTCAGAAGCAGATCATTATGGCGTGAGACCCGTTCTATTTCAAGTAAACTATTTTCATAAGCATCTACCAATTCATTGAAAACACGTCTAACTTCTTCTATTTCCAAAAACAAATCTTGATCAATATTACGAAGACAAGCTTTAACATTCTTTACAAACGGAACAATTTCATCTCGAAACGCAGCTCTAGTGTGCTCAAAGTTCCATTCACCTTCCGTTATGGTCGTGGCCGTCGTACGTTCCAAAATGACCTTGTCAAAATCGGCTAAGTGTTGGTGAACCGTATTTAAGTTAACGGACGCCTTACTTACCGGTGGAATTAACTTCGTTAAATCCTTTTTGACAAGTGTAGAAGAAGTACTAGGAAGGTTTTCATTTGACAAACTTTAAGGCACAAGAACTGTTAATTCTGCTAATTCCTTTTGTAAGCGAATGCGTGTCTTATTCGAAAATTGATCTTTGTTATGTTGATCATAATCAATTGTATGGAATTTTGAAATCATTTTAGAATGAGTTTCATCCGCAAGTGATTGTGTCTTCTCAGTACTACGAACATAAGGTGCTTCTTTCGATTTGCCAATTATAGTCATATAATAAAGACCGGGAATATATTCCTGAGCTTGTTTTGCATAAACTGGATTAGGTGGTAAATCTTGAAGACGCTTAAGTTCGAGTTCTTTAAATGATTTAGTTAAAAGATGAACCTTTTCTGTGGAAGCGTATTGTTTTAATAGCTGTTGTTCTTTAAATTTAAGAAGTTTGGTAGCATTAATTTCCGATTTAACCTTTTTAGACTCGAGAGTTTCGAAATCCATTTTAAGTTTTTGAAAATCATTGACAACCGACTCCTTTTCTTTTAATTCATTAGAAAGATTAGCTTTTAATGATTCTATTTCTTTCAACTGTTCAATCTTTTCAAAACGAAATTGGTCAAATTCAGAACATGTTATTTTCTCTGCTTGAGGGACCATTTCAAAAGCTTTGACCTTTTCTTTATGCAACGCAAGCTCAGCAGTTAGGGTGGAATTGGTATCTACGGATTGTCTGAGGGCCATATGCATTTGATCAATAATGTGTTTAGGCACCATGACCAAATCATGTGGAGCATAAGATTTCATACCCGTCGTAGCAGTTGGTTGAGGTTCACTCAAATGTGTAGGATTGGGTACCACATCATTTGTGTTACTAGTCCCCGAATGCTGTTCGAGGTTGTCATTTTCATGCCCAACTTGATGTTGGTTATCATCAATATTATTAGATGTTGTTGGTACCTCACTGATGACATCAGAACTGTAGTGAGAAAGATTAGCAACGAGAGCAGCTTGGGCAGAGTGAATGTCATCACAATCTGAATCATAAGCATCAAGATCATCTGCTTGATAAGCTGCATTAGAAGTAGAAACGACTGCGATGCCTTCACTATCTGCTGCCCCTGGGTCTGCAAGAAATGCCAACTCCTCTGAATCCAAAATCTTCCCCTTAGACTGAGCATCAAACAAATACATCTTCTCACGAAACCATGCATCATCCCTCCTCCTTTTCGGCTGAGTGCATTCTCTAGCCATATGACCTTGTCCTCGGCAATTGTAGCAAGTCACAACCTTCTTAGGACCAATAGGAATCCCATTTCCACTAGCTTGAGAATTCACAGCTTGATTGTTCCCAGTCCTTGTAGGAGGTCCATATGAATTTTGCCTTCCCTGAATTGGTTGCACCGTCACTTGACCATCTTGAACAGTGGCTTGTTCTCGAGGATTTGATGAAGTGCGGAGCTGATTGTTTGTTGGTGGAAATCCTCTAGTTGCAACAAGTTTTGACCAGTAGGCTGTGAGATGGTTTAGAACATCAGCTGTCGTATCATTTGGAGTAAATACCGGTGCTTGGATTGGTGGAAGTTCATTAGAGTAGAAAGCTTGTGCTGGTTGTGCTTCAATTGGAAAATATCCTTGCTGAGGGGTATAGCCCATTGGAGAAGTGTTGGCTTGTGATGGTGATGTCTGATATTGTGGTTGCTGTGGAAAAGATTGTTGATGAACACTTTGTTGATATTCTTGTTGTGGCATCATTGGTGGTTGATAAGATGGTTGCTGATAGATGTGTGGTGGTGGCTGCTGCAAGTATGATGGTTGTTGATAAGTATAAGCCATGTTTTGTTGAGAAGCATACATGGCAAGTGGATCATGAACTTGAGGTGTAGACAACCGAGCCTCGATTACATGGCATTCGTGTTGTTGAAGAAAAGCTTGAAGTTGATCCACATTGGTGTTATGCGAGTCCTTAGCCAATTTAACATCCGTCACGTATTTTTTCCATTCTGAAGGAAGAGTGTTCAAATACTTGGTGTTCAATTGAAAGGTAGGAATTGTCATGCCATAGATATTGAGCTCATTCAACAATAGGGTAAATCTCAGATAGTAATCATTGAGAGTCTCCCCTGGCACATAGGCAAACATATCAAAAGTATCATAAAGCTTACACTCTTGTTCTTGTTTAGTTAACGAGGTGCCTTGCATGAGAACACGAATTCTATCCCATAACTCTTTGGAAACTTTATGTTTGCTGACGAGTTTGTAGACATCTGGAGGAAGGGCTTGGAGAATGATGTTTGTAGCATACTTATCACATTTGTCTTGAATCTTCATATCTCCAGTCAATTCACCCGTTGTGCGAGGACGAGTAGTTGTACCTTCCGTCACTGTACCATAATCTAATGGTCCATTGAGAACCGATGCCAAAATGAGATGTCCATTATCCTTGTTCAACATATAAAGTTCCATTCGGGAAGCCCATTCCTCATACATAGTCTTCACCAACATTGGTGGACGATTATCCGTACCCGAGAGGATGGACTTATCCGTAAGAGATGTGTACTCCATTTCAATAAGTTAAGATTTACAAACTTTTGATCGATCAATGAAAGAAAGTAAATGTGTTTGTTGTTGTGAGTTGAAGTCGAGAAACAATGTTAAAATCCCCTAAGGAATAATTTTGTTATCGGAATGTTGATCGGAATAGTGATCGGAATATCAGTCGGAATAGTGATCGGAATATCAGTCGGAATCTCCCAAATCGGAATACCTTGATCGGAAAGTACCTAATCTGAATACCAAATCTGAATACCAATCGGAATGCCGTGATCGGAATACCCAATCTGAATACCAATCGGAATGCCGTGATCGGAATACCCAATCTGAATACCAATCGGAATGTACCTAATCTGAATACCAAATCTGAATACCAATCGGAATGCCGTGATCGGAATACCCAATATGAATACCAATCGGAATACCTAAACCCTATTCCGATTACACTGATCGGAATGTACTATAAACCCCTTTCCGATGACCAGATCAGAATATTTCCCACTTTTCTCGGACAAAACTCAACCAATTCGTGATTTTAAGCCAAAAAATGATCAAAACACCCAAAAATTTTGTGTTTTTAGCCAAAGTAACTATACCAAATCCCTACCACAACTATGTAGAAGATTTGTATCAAGAAAAAGCCATCAAAAACACAAAAAAAAAATAATAAAAATTTGGACGTGTGAAAATGGATCAAAAAATGGCGTATGAATCAAGAACACAAACACATGAACAATACAATCATCCCATGGCTGTTGATACCATTTGTAGGATCTTAAATCTTGCTTATGTTTTTAGAGAGAGAAAGAGATAGAGAGATGGTAGATTTCACACAAAGCTAGAGAGAGAAAGTAAGAAGAACTATGTGAAAATTATGAAACCACACACCCTCTCCATCAAAGGAGAGGGTTTATATACCCAAGCCTTGTAATGGGCTTGGGCTTACACATTTGGACCGGCCTACACATGTTGTAGGCTAGGCTTGGACTTGTTTGATAAATAAAGAAGGTTAACTAAACTACGAGCTATTACATGGACTATCGTTGGAGTGACCGATCCTTCTTAATACGTAAAACGTATTTCCAACAATTACCCAAATCGAATCAAATTCAGATGATGACCTTTGCAATAGATAGACGTTTACTAATGTATGAGGCGATCTCTGCCTTCATAATTTGTCATTAGTACAACTTCTTCAGGTAAAGATACATTAAAACATAAATGACAGGAATAGAATACTTATACTTACGGGATTCCAACATGAATACATCTCACAAACCTCCATATTTAGGCAACTACAAGTGGCCTTTTATACATTCAACGCCATCGGCTTCTCAATTCTAATGGTTCGCATTAGCCGCGAACCCCTTTTTATTATCTATATTATCCTTCTTACAAGCATTGTTTATTTTTATATTGCTCGGCAATTTATTTTGCACCTTCATTATTAAGGAACATGTCCTAATTGGTTCTTTATCTTTTCTACATAATGTGTCAGTAGTTATATTCACATTCCTCGATGAAATAAATATCATGACCGTATCTATTCAGAAATTATTCCTTCATATTTTCTAAGTCTTAGTTCTATCTCAACAATTATTTTTATCAGTTTTGCTTGATACGATGTTTTAAAGCGTCGATAATTATTACACGTAAATTAACAATAAATATTAAGTTTTTATGAAACGTAAACGTTAAAAGTTTAAATTTCTTAGTTCGACCAATTATAATAAAATGTTCAAAACAAATTTGAATTTAATTAACACGATTTTTGTTGATTTATCGAAAATAATTAATGAGATTCGTAAATGTTCAAAAAAATTTTGGTTATACTTTGGTCAAAATTTTCTTTAGTTGAAAAGCAAACATTGTCATTTTAAATCTTGGTTTAAACGGTTTCCTCAATCCCTCTTAGGTTGTCTTGAGGTATACACAAACATTTACCCCTAAACAGGAGTTTAGTTAAATGTTCTGGGTATAAGGGAATAATCCCTTAAAAATCCTTTGTTAAAACATTTGTCAAAACACATTTGCACTTTCTTTTTGGTAAAACCCAAAGTCTTAAAAGGGCTCTTAATTTTTGAAGAGTCAATATAGATTCCATTATCTTTTAATCACACGGTCAAATAATGTAAAAGATTAAGTCTTAAATCACATGTTAATTATTCAAGGTACAGGTTTTAATTGTTTGGCCAATTTAGGCCAGTCTATAAATAATTATTAACTTCTTCTTATTCTTATATACAAACAAATGGTCCTTAATGATCTCAAGCATGAATTTGTTAATTTACAGCCTACACACGAGATTCACCAGTTTTATAAATGCTACATGTGTATTACTCAATCCAAACGACATCACGTGAAACTCATAATGTTCATTACAAGTTCTGGATGTAGTAATTAGAAAAGATAATCTTTTTCGCGGATGCGAAGTTGATGATAACCATGCCATGGATCAAATCTTTAAAACATACGCTAGAACCTTGTAAATGATCGAACAAATCTATCATCGTGGGTAGTAGATATAGATTTTTATCATCAATTTACCTAGTTCATGGTAATTCAACAAATATAAGGAATAATAACACCATAGCTCCTCATAATGACGAGCTTGGTAGAATAAAAGCTTTCTCCGACAACTCTCTCAGTTCTACGGTAATTCTTTTCATTCAGATGGTGCTGATGTACAGTGCACAAGCCACAGGTGTAGCACCGGGAATATAATCAATACCAATTTCAACTTGCCTTAATGGGGAAAGTCTAGGTAATTCACCAGCAAATACCTCCTAAAGTTTCAGATAACATAAACATCTTTTAATATATTTATTTTAAGTTCTTTCTAGATTATAATATCTATGACTAATTCACAATCATTCATGGTATAATTTCAAGTCTAAATGTAGGATATGGTCATCCATCAAGATTTATTTAGATCACTTTTGATAATCAACATCTTATTATTTAGGGGAATTCTATTCGAGTTCCCATCAATTAAGACAATGTCGTCATGTCATAATCAATCAATCCATTCTACTGGCACTATCAACTTTTCAGTTTTATTGCCGTCGATAAGATGAGAACTTCTCAAAAGACTAATATTAACTCATAATCCTTCACAAATTAAAGGATATATGGAGACACAACTACCATTAAAAGATTAAGGTCAACGCATAATCTACGCGAGAGAATTTCAAATCAGATAAAGACGAAAACATTTAACGAATATGAATATATCCCATGTTTTCATAATTTGAGTACGCATTCGAAAGCTCCTCGGATCGTTACCCAGGTCATTCAAATGAAATCAAATCAAAAGAAATGATAGGAACGTCGATACATCCAGTCGGGTATCAACACTCGGTAATCAGATACTTTCCCAAAGAATCTCACTACGAGAGAATTGGACAAGAAAGAATTGTCAACTGTCAAATAAGACAATTTCCACAGATGAGTAAATTTGACTCAGAAGAATAGATGCTACATGCACATATGTAGGTGTCCCTAACACTATGTCCCTATTTTTCACTTCTTGCAGATCTCATAAAAATTTAGTCTTTCACAATCTTCAAAGAAAATGTAGTGTTTATTCATTTGTTTTATGGTGACTACTAATCAGCCTTGCATGGTCCATTCCAAATTGTATGTAGGCGCACAACTATATACAATTTCAAGATGAACGATGCAATACTCAGTTCGTCAAAACTTTGTCATCATGTTTAAAATATATATTCATGCTTAATTCAAAATGAATTTACAGATATGTTCTTTATCATGGAAACAATTAAGTTTTCCAAAGCGTTTCATAAACAACTTTACTTCGATAATGATTATTTATAAATCTCACTTTAAATAATCCGTATAGTGATGAAAATCCAATTATTCTCAAGGAATACCGTTTTAACTTATAAAAACAACGACTGATCTGCAAAAGAGTGATCAAGAGTTGTTCACCAAGAACTAACTACTATATGATAGGAAATGAGCTTTAGCCAAATAATCATGAGTTTCATGACTTTGCTAGCGCTTAAAAAGAATAATCCACAACGTAACTCAAATCGAGATGAGTACTTGTTCAATGGTTGCATCACTAATGCGAGCATTAGGAAGAAGCAAGAAAAGATAGATATCATCGATACATGTAGAATTTAGCAATCAAAGGTAGTCTTTTCATTAATCACAAACAAATCAAAATGGTACCGTAACACATTACGTGTCACTATGTCATACAATTCCAAGAACTCATCCTACCAACTGATGTCTCAGTTAGGATAGGGATTATTTTTAAAAAAATACCACAATGAATACTAATCTACAAGAGTCATTAGGTGTTCCACATGTCCCGAAAGATCCATCGGTCCCAATTCAGAAGAAGATTTCTTCAATTTATTTATTGGACACTAGGCATCCTCATCATTAGACAATGGCCTAGGAACAACACTTAACACGAATCAACAATCAATTAAAACCTTACAATTCAATCACAGGACTTAACGACTTCCTCTTAACAATTTCTTATTCCATACAAGTTAAATTTTAATTTATTCAAGTTTCAACCAATTTTATACTCAATTCGGTATCCTACCTCATTTCCCAATACTTCAACTTTATTTTTAAACCTTAAAAGGGCAATAAAAGCTCGATAAGAACAACACTTAATTTCCAATCCTATAGCTCCTTCATCAATAGTTATCAAATGAGTCACTAGTATAAAATGACTCGATCATTCAATTAGACTTCTCGGAAAGGTACTAGTGGCATGAGGCTTTTGGGTAATGGTTCCAATAACAGCCTCAAGTGCAACATTCACCCTTTCGATTTCAATTTTAAGAATTGGGTGACAATGAATCAGATGACACCTTTCCAGGTGGTAACGTTTTGTCAAACTCCACTCTATAAGGAAAGATCATCATGACATCGATATTAGTTTTAATCTCGCCAATTCTTCTTCAATATCACAATCAACTACTATCTACATTTCTACGATAATATCAACCATTTCGTTGGGATCATAAATATCCACAACTTGGTTTAGATCTAGGATAGCTAGAATTCCTACGGGAATAGCTTCGATTGATTTACTAGGGGATTTAGGGTTCCTTGTGACAATCTACGTCGTATAAATACCTCGTATAAATACAGAAATAATCATCAAACAATCATGTAATCAAATTACATCATATATATATATATATATATATATATATATATATATATATATATATATATATATATATATATATATATATATATATATATATATATATATATATATATATATATATATATATATATATATATATATATATATATATATATATATATATATATATATATATATATATATATATATATATATATATATATATATATATATATATAATCCAAGTTATATATATATTAAAATAACACTTCTCAGTCTTGCCTTGTCGGTAACTCAGGAATTCTTCAGCACCGTTATAGTCAAAAGATTTTTAGACATTTTTAGAAAAATGTTTAGAGTTAAAAGATTTTGAAATGTTTTATTCAAAACCTTGGTTTTAAAAATCTTTCGTTCTCTATAACGAGAGCTCTGGTACCAAACTGTAACACCCCCAAATTTATACAACTCAATACAACGGAAGACTAGTTGGTGTTACGGGATAACACATTACTCACATCATAGACAACGCTTAAAAATCGCGTCGTTTAATAATAAAACATTTCCATTCATAAATATCAAATTTACATAGGTCCCAAGTCATTATATTTCGTACAGGTTTTACAAAGCATTTGAATGGAAAAAATATTATTTAAGTGCGGGCCATGAATTCTTGTCGTCTTCCCGAGAATTACCTTCAAGTACCTGAGATAAAACATGTTAAAAGAAAAGGTCAGCGATAACGCCGAGTGAATTCATAGAGTTTAATAAAATCCATCAATATAGTATCGGTATAAAATTATTACCGAAAATCATTTTGTACAAATCTTTGTAATAGGCGATAAAATAGCCAAATTCATTCTATACAAATCCTTATTAAAAATCATAATATAGGCTTTCGCCTTAAAAACCATTATACGAACCAATGTCGTAAAAATATCATACAATACGTTTTATAACGTCGTGTAGAGTTAAATAAAAACCGTTATATAAATAGGGTTATATAAAACCAAAACACGAACATAATATCAATTATAAGACCCTGTATTGCTAGTCAGGCAATATATCGTAATTCAATGCTTAAAGCAGTATTTCGTTAATTGGATTATTATAAGTCGCATGACATTGTTACCTTACTGTAACCAACAACGGGTAGCTAGCCCGAAACACCATTTTCCCATCTAAGTTAGCGTGTCGTCACAATAATCACGCTATGGAAATCTTCTCATACATAAATTCGCTTACCAATCAATGTGGCACGACGGGGATCCACCGTCAAAGCGTGAACTGGGGTGATCGTCCCTAAATAGTACTATTATATGCATAAGCGTCTACCAAATCCTGGTAGTTCACAATTCATGCTAATGGGACTTTTAGTGACATAACCTAACTTTAATAATCCATTTCATTTCATCTATCGGGTCATTTAATCATTCATCGGGTCATATAATCATTCGGGTCCAAATCAATAAACAGACAATCGGGACAACTAGTGTCCTAGTTTATAAAAACTAACATGTTATCTCCCTCGCGGGTTTATAAAACATTTCATAAAAACATTTAAAAGAGTGCGAGGCTATGAACTCACGTTGATGTGGGAAAGCGGGTTATCGGCAATTCGGATGTACGGTACGTGCTTCAATCACGGAAACCTAGACAAATAATACTTGTCTTAGACTCTTGTCCAATGACTTTATAAAAATAACAATTATGTTTACATATGATGATTTTATATATATAATGATGATCAAGTGGGTTTATACATCTTTACTCATTTAGTGTTTATGTATTGGTAACTTTTTACTAGTTTACTAGTTTTACCTATTTACATGTTTTAGGTCCAATAAGTTTCTATAAGTTCATTAACTTGTATCAATTCATTTTTTACTTGTATTATCAGTATTTATACTTTACATTTTGGGCCCAAATGGGTTAAGCCCAATAAGTAATTTTTATATGTGTTTAACTTATTTAGTTAAATTATTAGTCCAAATATGCTAACTTAGCTCGTTAATGTCTGTATGTCATATAGTTCGGGTTTTATCGGTTTTTACTTGTATTAGGTACTTATATATCAGTATATGACTTTTAAAAACTTTACATTAGACGGGTTTGATCGTCTAAGTTTTAATTGGCGTTAATTTTACGGTAATAGCCGAAAAAGTCGTAAAAATCATGTTTATAGTTTTTATAACTTATAAATCTTATTCAGCTACTATTTTTATAAAGTGTCCATTTATTTAACCTTATACATATTTATATAAATGAAATTTATAAGTTAGTGGGTTTTAATTCACATTTTATACTATATTAGTTTGAGTGCTTATATAATACTATTAAACATTAATTCTTCAAAATATGATTTTTAGTTTCATCTTCACCATTTTTATCATATCTTGAGTTCTATAAGGAGATAGAAACTCATATTTGGATTAAATAAACTTCATATTATGTGCTACAATTAAGTTAGTTATAGCTACTGCTCATTCCATGTCTAACTATCCTTAACTGTCCCTACAAAACAGACTATTCAGATTGGTACACTAATCTTGTTTTGATCATATCTCACTCATTTTGATGATTCCATTGTATAGCCAACTCTCACATGTGTATGACATCTAAAACTTACTGTAAATGGATTCCACCATGCAATTTTATGAGTTTATAACTTGGTTACATACTGTTTTTATACAGCCAACAATTTAAGCAAGATTTAGCCTTGTTTCTTATGGTTTTTCATCTCTTTAATCATATATATCAACACTTGATCCCCACACAACATTTTTATCATCATATATTCATCATATACATATACAATAAGAAATAAAATACATGATTACATAATCAAAATAACAAGAGGATGGGAAGAACAATCTCTATACCACCATTAGTGATGAAAAGATGAGTCTTTGATGAACAAGGCTTGGATTTTGATGGAAAAACTTGTGATAAACCAATATCATCTTCAAGTCCACCAATCTTTATAAACTTCTCATGGAAAATTAGACCTATGACAGCAACAAATCTTCTCCTTGGATGTTAAAATCACCTCCAATCTTCAAGGCTTCAAAGGAGCATCATCATGTGTATGAATAACACATGATTTTATGGCTAAAATAGATCAAATAAGGGTTGTTGTTGGTGATTTTGGGACGAATTTGAGAGAGAGAGGAGAGTAGTTTGCATGTGATGAAAGTGAGTAAATGGTTTGGTTGTAAATGGTTTTGTGGTTTGAAGTTGATGTAGCTTACTTGTTAAGCTTCAAGTAACAAGTTTACCACTTGTTGTTCACAAGTTGACACCTAAGGGTGTTGTGGTGGCACGGTTAGCCATCCCTTTTGAGTGGGGTGGGACAGAACTTGTTTTGTCTCATCCCACTAATTTACGGGTATTCCTCGATTCTAGTTTCCTCGATTTGCGTGCCCTCGGGTCGTTTTATGAAAAATGTTTTTATAAATTATGAATCAACGACACAAAACGAATCTAATAAAAATTGTCTCATAAAAAACGGAGTTCAAAAACGTAAATACGTAATCCTAAGGTTTCCGGTTTAGTCGTAAACGACGTTAAATTATGAACGTAAGTCCTAATCTCTTCTCGTAAATTTGTGAGTTTATGAACCAACACAAATTTAAAATCTCAAAATAATATTCACGGATAAATTTATTTTCTGAAATGTCGGACAGTCACCAAAAATGATGTATGTAAACATAAGCACGTAACGTAGAATCCTCCGGTTTAGACGTAGTCGATGCTACTTCAAGACGTAAATCTAAATTTCTTCCCAAAAATAAGTGAGTTCATAATAAAATATTAAAATAATGTTTGTAAAGGATACTTGAGAATAAAATATCAACCATAAGTTGACGGATTGTCACAAGAACTATTACTTTGAGATTCAACGAAGAGGAACTTGTTAAAAACGCTACGCAAAACTCGACACCTTCTCATGTTTATGCAATCGCTACCATGAATCACATCGACTTAGTTGATGTTGTTTGCGATGAGTTTTCACAAGAAGTGTTAGGTTTTTCCGATAGCTCGTCAAGTGGCAATCCCACTATTTTGGATCCGATTCTTGCTAATTCTACACCAAATCTCACTCCATTCCAAGGAGGCGATTTTACTTCAAATGAAAACGACAATGAAGATGAGGTGATTATTGGTAACGATACTTCTATTCCATCATTTCTTCTGCCGATGGAAGTTATGAATGTTGAGAAAAAATATTCAATCTAGGAACCGCCTATCCTTGAATTGAAAGATCTTCCATCTCACCTTGAATACGCATTCTTGGAAGGTGATGACAAGTTGCTGGTTATTATTGCAAAAAATCTTGCTAATGATAAAAAACCGCACTTTTGAAAGTTCTTAGAGCTCATAAAGGGGCAATTGAGTGGAAAATTTCTAACATTAAGGGTATTGACACAAAATTTTGTACTCAAAAGATTTTAATGGAGGAGGACTAAAAAACCGCAATTCAAAGTCATAGAAGGGTAAACCCCAAAATTCACGATGTCATAAAAAAAGGAAGTCTTAAAACTCCTTGACGCGGGAATAATTTATCCTATCTCAGACAGCCCATGGGTGAGCCCAATCCATTGTGTCCCTAAAAAGGGAGGAATGACCGTTGTGCCCAATGAAAACAACGAGTTAATTCCCACTCGTGTTGTGACCAATTGGAGGGTGTGTATTGACTATCGAAAGTTAAATGACGCCACTCGTAAAGACCACTTTCCTTTGCCCTTCATGGATCAAATGTTGGAGCCACTCGCGGGAAATGAATTCTATTGCTTTTTAGATGGTTTTTCCAGTTACTTTCAAATCCCTATCGACCCTCCTGATCAAGAGAAAACTACGTTCACGTGTCCTTATGGAACGTTTGCTTATCATAGAATACCTTTCGGACTTTGCAATGCACCGGGTACGTTTCAACGGTATATGATGGCTATTTTTCATGATATGATCGAGAAGTCGATGGAAGTGTTTATGGATGACTTTTTGGTGTTTGGCAATTCGTTCACGTCGTGTTTATCTAGGCCACGCGGGCATTTATCGTCGTTTCATCAAATACTTTTCGAAAATCTATCGACCAATGACACACCTTCTCGAGAAGGATGCTCCTTTTAACTTTAATGAGGATAGTGTTAGAGATTTCAAAACTCTAAAAAGGAAACTTACCGAAGCTCCCATTCTTGTTTCTCCTAATTGGGAATTACCCTTTGAAATCATGTGTGATGCAAGTGATTATGCTATAGGGGCCGTCTTAGGGCAACGATATGAAAAGCATTTCCGTCCTATCCATTATGCTAGTATGACGATGATCGAGGCTCAATTAAAGTACACCACAACGGAAAAGGAATTCCTTGCCGTGGTTTATGATTTTGAGAAATTCCGACCTTATCTCGTCTTGACTAAAAGCATCGTGTATACGGACCATTCGGCTATCAATTATCTCTTAGCTAAGCAAGATGCTAAGCCGAGATTGCTTCGTTGGATGCTCCTCCTCCAAGAAATTGATGTCACCGTGCTTGACAAAAAAGGAGCCGAGAATCTAGCGGCCGATCATCTCTCTCGTGTAGAAGATCCTCACAAAAATGTTTTCGAGAGCAAGGAAATCACCGAAACATTTCCTCTCGAGACTCTCGGTGTAGTGAATTCCAAAGACACCACCCCATGGTTTGCCGACATTGAAAATTACCATGCGGGGAACTTCATAATCAAGGGTATGACAACACAACAAAAGAGAAAATTCTTTCGTGACGTCAAGTTCTATTTTTGTGACGACCCTTATCTCTTTCGGGTTTGTGCGGATCAACTCATTTGACGTTGTGTATTTGGTACCGAAGCTTCTAACATCCTTAGAGATTGTCACGAGGGACCTACGGCTGGTCACCACGGTGCTAATCTCACGGCTAAGAAAGTGTTCGACGCCGGCTTCTTTTGGCCTACCATCTATCGTGATGCACACACACTTGTGAAGTCGTGTGATTCTTGCCAACGTCAAGGAAAATCATCTCAACGTGATGAAATGCCGCAAAACATAATTCAAGTGTGTGAGATTTTCGAAATTTTGGGCATAGACTTTATGGGGCCGTTCCCATCGTCTTATGGAAACAAGTATATCCTCGTCGCCGTCGACTACCTTTCAAAGTGGGTGGAAGCTAAGGCTTTACCTACTAATGATGCTCGTGTGGTAGTAATGTTTTTAAAGCAATTATTCTCTCGGTTTGGAACCCCTCGTGCCATTATAAGCGATCGTGGAACCCATTTTTGTAATGACCAATTCGAGAAAGTCTTAAAGAAATATGGAGTTACTCGTCGTCTTTCTACGGCTTATCACCCACAAACGAGTGGGCAAGTTGAGGTTTCAAACCGAGATTTGAAGAGGATTTTAGAGAGGTCGATTGGAGAAAACCGTGCTTCATGGTCGGACAAACTCGATGACGCTTTATGGGCCTTTAGGACCGCTTATAAGACACCTATCGGTTGTACTCCATATTAGTTGGTTTATGGAAACAATTGTCATTTGCCCATTGAATTGGAGCATAAGGCATATTGGGCCCTTAAGCATGCAAATTATGATTTGAAGACCGTGGTTAATCACCGGAAAATACAATTAAATGAATTGTATTAATTAAGAGACAATGCTTATGAAAATTCATTGATTTTTAAAGAAAAGACTAAAAAGTTTTATGATGCAAAGATTAAAAACCGGATTTTTAACGTTGGTTATCAAGTGTTACTTTTTAACTCTCGTTTGAAGATATTTTCCGGAAAATTGAAATCTCGTTGGTCGGGTCCTTTCACCATAACACAAGTGTTTCCTTATGGGACCATCGAGCTAGCTCAAAATGATGGTCCTAACTGCAAGGTGAATGGACATAGGCTTAAGCACTACTTCGGTGGGGAAGTCCCTTCGTTGGACGACCTCGACCAAGTCACTTTCCCCAATGATAATTAGCATCGAGGGGATCGAGTCGAGCTCATGACTCGGTAATAAAAAACGAGGTGCCTCGTGGGGGAGATCCCATGCTTATCCTTTTTAATGCTTTCTAATAGAATAATGAGTGGGGATTTGTGCCCTTCCAACTCGTTGTCTCGTGGTTGTTTGTTTAGGTGTTATATAGATCATCATCATCGCTACGATTGAAGACTCTCGTGTTCGTTTAAGCCTCGATCGTTTGCTTGAAGAGTTTTTCACGAATCCATGACATATCCTTTATTGTTCTAACAATTATCTTTTAGAATAATTCATAAACGGCTTTAGATATATTGTTGATCACCCTTTCCATGCTAGATCCTAAGCATTCGACTCTTCGTCTCTATTATGGGGGTGCTCCACCTTTAGACTCGAAACATTGAGGACAATGTTTAATTTTAATATGGGGGTGAATAGATACTTGCTTTGCTACGCCCTCACGTTTCCAACTTTCAACGTTTTGTTTTTTTTTGTTGCTAATAAGGCTAAAAATGGCCAAATTTTAAAAAAATTCTTAGTCTTCATAAGTGTTTTTAAGACATGAATGTATATTTTCCGATGGGTACAATAAGAGTTAACTTTTGACTTGATGGGCATTTGGAGCCCTTTACATTCCTTAACCCGCTCGAATCAAGTTTTGCTATACTTTTCTATAGGGAACTTTAAAACGCAAAATTCTTAGCTCATACGGGTTAAGAACAATAACTTTTCGCAAGTTCCTATAATTGATCCTAGAAAGTCACTTATTAAAGGAACTATAAAATGCATTCTCTAAACTTGAAAAAGTACAAGAAAGTGAAAGATCCTATAGGTGGCTTGAAAACCCAAAACTTCGATTTGATATAGTCTTAATGAAAGCTAATCCAAATTTGGCTTAATTTTGACTTGCATGGCTAATTTTTCATGAGTCTCTTTAATTAGAGGTCTTTAAATAGTGAAGAACGAGAAGTGATAGAGTTAGTCAAGTGATCATGCTAAACGTAGAACATGAAAATGTTCTTTCAAAAACTCATATGTTTTTAATTGTGGCTTTTTCTCCCATAAGATCAATGCATTAGGAATAAATAATTTCAATGAATAAGGTCGTACGATTTGAAAGGTTACTTAGCTTCTAGCACAAGATCGTTTAAAAGTTGCTCGGGGTTGAATAGAGTTCATAGCCAAGGCATAACTTATTAAAGCGGGATGCGTAGATTGGAGAAGATCCAAAAAGGCCCTAACAAGGCATGAGTAGCTCTATTTTGTTGCTAAAGATCCAAGATGATGTGAAGTATCATTATTCCTAAATCAATATGAAGGATCGAGACACACGACGAAAAGCAATTACTCCCCTAAAGATCATGGAGAAAGTCTATCCAAAAAGACCCTAACAAGGTATGAGGATAAATATATCCAAGTCCAAGAAGGAGGCGGATCGTTGTATATCAAAATCCAAAATAAATATTGAAGAAAAATGATGAAGTCGTGGTCCAAGTATGAAGAATCTCTCAAAAATGTCAAGTGAAGAAATTCCAAAATATGAAGAGAAGACCATAATTTCAAGAACGGCTTCCCAAGATTTGAAGTATGAAGTACATACCAAATATCAGTCCGAGAAAGGTCTCAAATCATGAAATGAGTTATGTCAAGATATGAACTTAAGGAGATACACGAGAAGCCGTTTTAAAAGATTTTGTCCTTCGGCTAACTATCGATTAAATCGTTCTACTTTATTTTCGGACTAATAAATACTCAAATAAGTCAATATGAATCACTTGTGATCTATGACAAATAGTTAAAAAGATCTAGAAACCTTTTCCTTTAATAATAACTAGGATTACGGGGAGAAAAAGTATTACACAATTTGGACGTAGGAGTAGTGTTAGCATTATGACTTGTACCAACAATGATCTCGTTTTTTCACTTAGCATGGAATGTATGAAAATCAAGGATGACGAACTTTACTCTAAGGGACATTCACTTGTTTCTATTCATTGACCCTAAAAGTCCCTTTCGTGATGAAAATCATACATTATTTCTTTACACATCTTCGTAGTATTGTTGCAAGTTTTACTTTTCAATAAATGTTAATAAATTGAATTTTGGAGATTCTTAGATACTTTATTCTAGCATTGCGTGAGGGCACGGAATGGTTTAGTATAGGGGAGTGATGAGATGGCATTTATACATGATCTCATCGTTCTTTTCGGGCTTTAAATGCATAACAATGTCATAAAATACCATATATATATGCTTGTGTTTGTTTACTTGTGTATTTTAGGTATGGATTTCTTGAAAAACACAAAAGATCACAAGAAACAAGGAAAAACAAACACGAGAAACGAAGTCGCTCAATGAACCGGGCCCTAGTTTGTGAATTATCAAAGAAAAACCCTTGAAGAATTGAAGATGTACAAGATTGAGCCCTTATTTCTGAATAAATGACAGTTAATACCCTTGTATATTTGTAATTACAATTTTGGTCCCTTAAGTTTTTCAAAATTACAAAAAGGTCCTCCAAGTTTGAAGAATTAGCAAGCTTAGCCCTTCAACAAATTAAAAATGTCAAGAATGGTCCTTCATAAAGTCCAAGATCTTAAGAAGCCCTTGAAGTTAAAAATATTACATTTCTAGTCCTTACAAATTGGTTAAAACATCATAAGGACTGAAATTGTAATTAACCTAAACTTGAAAAGGCCCTAGAATCCTTTTCCAAAACTTTTTGTGGCCAGAACATGAATTCAAAAACTTGTTTTATTAAGGGAAACGAGTTATCCAGTCTGAAAACTTGTTATACACTTTTTACCAAAGACTGAGGGTTATAGTTGGTCAAATGAAACATTTAAACATATTTTGTGCCAAACACAAGCACAATCCACCAAAACCAGATCAAAACTTTTACTATTCACCATGATGAACCTAGAATTACCTCCCACTTAAACAAAGGGTAAAAACTAATTACCCAGTCCCACGCTTAATTCATACGCACACAAACTCATCCCACACCTAAAACCCCAATCCCCACTCACCATGTGACCCCACCATTCAACCCGTTACCCAATCACATGACAACTTCATCTCCAAGCAATCTGACGTGGCAAGATCAACGATTTATACTCATTCCTTGGTCCCAAATGCTAAATGAACCATTTGGATCAATTTTGACAGCTCAAAACACAACAAGCATCAAGAATCATTCAAGGGAAATTTATAAATTTTCTAGCTAGGTTTTTGATGTATTTTCCATTCTAGAGCCGTCTATGTAGTCTATAAAAGGAGGCCTCAACATGTGAGAGTCCCTTTGTTCCAGATTTTAGCTAATACTTTGTAATTCCTTTTTATAAATAAAAAGGTTGGTGTTCTGAAAATTGTGAATTCCCTTTTTGTGTTTTATGATAGTTTGGTGTTTGATTAGCTGAAATCTGAGTTCCATTTACTTGTTTGATTGATTTTAAGGAAATGTTTTAAGGTTTAAAACACTTGTTTTCAAAAATCAAGTCATATTCTGTTTTGGTTAACTTTTGTGTTTGTTCTTCTTAGCAGCTCTTGGAAGCTGGTGCTTGTTCTTGCTAGCACCTCAGCTCAAACAATCCAAAGTGTGGATGTACATTTTGGAGGTTTGAATCTCTCATCCCTTTTATTTTTCTGAATTTATATGAATTTTGGTGATTTTGGATTTTGGTTTCTGAAAGTGTGTTATTGTGGTTGATTTGTGTTTTTGAGGTTTGATTGTTGTTATAAGGGTTGATTAGATCTTGGTTTGAGGGTTAAATCATACCAATCCTTTGAAATCTTGAGAAATCAGTTTCCAAAGGGGTGTTTGGGTTAACTAATCTACTAGGATTTAAGGCATCTTGTGTGGTTGTATTGTGTTCCTTTGTGGTGGTTATTGTTTATCTTGTGTATTTGGTCACTTATCTGCATATTTTGTGGTTTGAATCATCATAATCCATCAAAGGGCTTAAAAATCTGTTTTACTTGGAATTCTTGGCTAAAATTTTGGGGACACCTAGACCTAAGGGTAAACTAGGGTTAAAAAGTGCTAAGTTTTAGTTAACATAACCAGGGAAAGGGATTTGAAGGTTTAAAAATGGATTGGTGGCCAAATAGATCAGCAAAAGGATAATGAAAAGTGCCTTTGTTCATCAGTCATATGCATAAGCTTGAATCTGCTTCTAATCTTTGATCTAGTGTTTGAAACATGTTTGATTGTGCTTATTGGACTTTATTATAGCTTGTGTATATGGTTCAATTTGGTTGGCTTATTCATGCTAAAACTGCTTTTTAGTTCATAACTGCTAATTGTCAGGTCTGTACCATATCTGGTGACTGTTTGCTTATTTTGTGCTTATTGGTTGATCCAAATTGTGATTTCTTGATTGATATTGACTCCTTGTGATCCACTTATTACAAGGGTGCCTTTGTTTTCCATTGAATCCAACTGGATCTCCCTAAATTTGCAAGTCAAATAGTCAAAGCAGTGGGAACTCCTTTCCCCTGCCGCTAGCCACTTCTAGTGTTATTTCACATTGTGCTTATCAATAAGCTGTTATAGCTTATTTAAACCTGCAACAACTTTAATTTTGTAATAGGTGTTACTTATTTGACCTATTTGTTCATACTGGAGCATTTGAGGGGTTGACTTTGAGCTTTGAATAGAATACCAATAACTTTGACTTTTACATAAGTGCTTATCAGCTTTTTCAGCTTATTTGGCTTGGCTTATTGAACTTTTCTTTGTTGATTTGTCTTAATTAAGTCATTTAGAGTCGTTTGCAACTTATTTCAAGGTCTGAGGTGGTCTAGAACTCCAAGTTGACTATTTTTTCTTTTAGTGAAAACTTACTTTGCTTATTTCTGACTGATTGGTTGAGCTTATTTGAAATTTCTTTTCACAGATCTCTTAGGCATCTCAAAAGAAGGTTGTGTGTCAACTCTGAGCTTATGGCATTGGCTTATAGCTTAATGGGCCAAAAAGCCCATTAAGAATAAGCTGTTGTACCATTAAGCTGTGATAAGCTTACTTTAAGCTTTTAGGCCTTCAAACTTCTGTGTTTAGAATTGAATTTTAAGCTAGACTAGTGATTTTCAGCTTATTTGGTTAAGTTTCATCTTTTTGGGCCCAAAAGGCCATTTTCATTGACTGTTTTTGATTTTAGCCCATTTGGGGGCCCATTAGGGGTATTTTGGTAATTTCACTTTCATTTTCTAATTATTTAGGTTAAAATAAACTAGTTTGCAAGTTTTTAGAATTTGTTATAATTTTTTGATTTTTAATAATATTTTAATAATATTTTATTATTAAATTTCATTTTTCACATTTTTGCGACTTTTATATTTTTCTTAGGTCAAATACATTAAAATAGGATTTTTAAAACTCTTAGATTAATTTTAGCATCATTTTCTTAATTTCTAGAATTATTTTATTATTTTAATAGTTTTTAATCATTTAAAAATAGTTTTCCTTAGTTTAAAAATTCATAAAATTAGTTTTTAGTCTTTTTAAGTCTTTTTAGTGTTTTAGAAATTGAAAAATATTTATTTGAGCTTTTTAATAATTAATTGGATTTTTAGGCTTTAATTTTCATTTAAAAATTAATATTTAATTAATTAAAAGGTTTGAAAAAGTTTTGATCATTTGTAGACTCTTAGTTTATTTTATTTGATTTTTAGTAATTTTTTGGGAATTTTTTAGAATTAATATTTATTTTGTCACTTTTTACGGTTTTTAATATAGTCGTCGTAGTAATAATTTCCACATATCCGTCATTCTATTTTCTCATCCCTTCTTTCTCAATATTAATCTCAAATATCTTTACATTTTAATCACACACATATACCTCCTAGGGAAACGAACTTTCACCTTTTAGGGTCATTAGTACACGGTTTTCCTAAACCGTCGTATTTAATACTTCCCCTATTTACGCTCTTTTCCTAAAGAGTAGTAAAACACTACAACCATTGACACTGGAAGGATTTCCACTCTTCACTGTGAACACTAAGGAGTGCCACTCTGAGTGTTCTGGCAAGAGCACTTGGATTTTGCGTAGAGGGCCTGGAACAAGTTTAATCTCAATTAAGAGTCAAACCATTGTTTCTTTCAAGTTATCACAAGATTAATTCTTAAAGAACCGCACGTATCACCTACCATGAGCTTGTTTGATGTTGGCTCAAGCTTGATTTCCATCTTCATCGTAATACTTTCGTATCACTCAGATGTTCTGGCAATATTACAAGAATATTGCGTAGGACTCATAAAAAATCTTTCTTGTTATAAGATTGTGTCCTAATGAGAATTTTTATGATCTCGTGGCTCTAGACTCAACGGTGCATTTTGTTTTAGTGAGCGGAGGCTGGAGAGGATTTCCACCTTTTCAATATCAATTTATTCGGAGTGAATAAACAAATAGATAACGTGTTGAACTCCGTGACATTAAAAAAAGTATCTTTTGAGAGATATTTGAGTTCGCTGGGAGGGGTTGTGCATCACATCACTGGGTCCATGATACTTTCGTCTTCAAGATGAGTTGACCCGTTTTTTTCCTAAGTTGTAAGGAGTGCTTCTTTCTACCCTTTATCTTTACATTTCTTTTTCATTCTTCAACCCTTCAACGCTTACCAATACATAATCACTATCACCTTGTTGTGATTGTTCCAGTGCTAGCATCAGTATTTGGTCGGCATTCAGCTACGTTCATAATCCATTCCCCATCTTTCCTAAGGACTTCTGTTATTTAACTATGGAATTGTCCTTGGGAAGATTCCTCTGGTTCTGGAAGAATCATTGGACTAGTACCTAATCCTACCACCCTTTTGTCACCACAACCGTCGTGAGTTAAGTGTGTTTTGGGTAAATTATTCGTCTTCATGAAAATTCCGTAACATATTCATAGCACATATCAAGTTGGATTTTCCATTACGCCTTTTTCGTTTTTTGCTACGTATATTTACAACTTTCCTTAATCCCATTTTCTCCCCTTATCCAAAATGTTAACCGTCAATATTTTAGATATTAATGGATTAACTGGCCTTTGGGTAACAAAATGAAATTGGTTGATGTTTATAAAACATAGTAATGCTCCCCCTCAATTTAATGAGGGTTAGTTGTAGTGCTTGAGTACGATATATTTTGAAAGATTTAGAATCTCGTGAG
Organism: Glebionis coronaria; assembly: GCA_025667525.1. Classification (NCBI taxonomy): domain Eukaryota; kingdom Viridiplantae; phylum Streptophyta; class Magnoliopsida; order Asterales; family Asteraceae; genus Glebionis; species Glebionis coronaria. The sequence continues at coordinate 184,432,442 of CM046876.1, forward strand.
AAATTCTTAAAAAATATCATACTTTCACACTACAACAAGCCACAAAAACCTAATGCACATATTATATATACATATTCACAAGTGAGTGTATGGAGTTGACCTGATGTAATACGATCACCACGTTTAAATGGATCATTCCATAAGCCTATGATGAGCTCCATACGGTCTACCACCCACGAATCGTTCCAGACTGTGGATCAACCGTCGTTCCTTTAACTTTTCCTCAATCTTCTGGATGGTGTAGTTGGCACTCTTGATAAACATGCCTTCAATCATACTTTACTTCTGGAAGGCCTTGATTTGAGTTGATCATCAATAACTTGTCACGAACATGCTTGAGAGTACCATCGCTTAATTTGTGCAATTATGATATCCTCATGTATTGCTTGACTTCTGCTTCATTCAGGTAGAATATTCCCATCTCCGGTTTGAGTGTACCCATATATGGCTTCTTGTCTTAGTTATAACAACTCAAAGGCGTTGTGTGAGGTCGTGGCAGATTTAGCCTGGATTGATAACTCTCTACACCAAGTTGTAAGTCTTCAACCCGATGCTTGATCACAACTCTTCGAGTATATTGGCGAATGTTAGAACTTAAGGAAATGATAACTTCAGGTTCTAGGTGAGGGCCTTGCCTTGATCCAAGATAAGTAGAAAATCTTCAATGTCTTCAAGACGTAGGAATTGGGGATCCCCTTCACTTACACTATAAATCTTACCGTCATCTCGTTTGAATCTAATCTCTTGCATGTAAGAATACCCGAATATATGTAGAAAAGTAACTCCCTGTATGCTTATGATTTGATGGTTTGAATTTATGAGTGTATCTGATTTCTCATGATTAAAGTAGTTGTAAGCCAACCTCTTCTTGCCATACCAATGGGAGATACCTAATTTTGCATATGGATTGTATGCCTTAACAAGCTTTTTGCTCCATAGGTTTGGAACCTTATCTTCAATCCAAGGAACATTCTCCAAGTTTACTGCCTTGCCCATGGTTAATGATGTAGCGTACTTGTTCGCGTCGTTTTCTAAGTAATCAAGGTCATGGTTGACAAAGTACTGCATTGGAAGGTGCTTGGTTGTAGCAATGACAGAAGCTGTTAATGGAAGAAGTACTGGAGCTTGTTCACCCGACGCTTTTGATTTCATTGCTTTCATGAGCTCAATTGTTGTCCCATATTATTTAGATGATTAAACAAGAAAGGTAGATAAAATATGGAAGATTTCTAGAGAGAGAAAGTAGTGAGATAAAGTAGAGAGAATGGTTGGAACTTTTGGAGGATTAGATTAATGCGAGAAAAATGAAATGACCAACACCCTTCCTAACATGCTAGGAAGGGTATATATAGTCCACCACATGCGGGCTTGTTTATGGACTATATCTAATGGGCTGGCCTTTCGTTTTGGGCTTTAGTTACTTATGAATGAACTTTAGCCTAATGTTAAGCCTGTATAACACGATTAATCTACTACCTATTACTACTTTCTATTATACGATACATAATAAACATATGACCGAGCATTCTTGTTTGACTCAATATTTTGAGGCTAACAATCTCCCTCAATGAGAGGTCATTACCTTTATGAGAGGTCGTTACCCTTTGTCATTTGGAGATTTGTAGAGATTACTAATCTCGCCATAAATGCGTCTCGAACGTGTAATAGTAGTCTTGTTTCTTCATGCTGTGATCTTTAAGCCTTAGTCGTTGTTTTTCGACTTTGTTTTTAAATCTTGAGATCTTCAAATCATCCTTGACTAGTCTTTGCTATCTTGCGATCTTGTGTCTTCATCCACATGCTCACACTATTAGTTGTTGAATATGTCTTTAGGCATGAGTATGTGGTTTTGAATCATTGACTTTGCGGAGTACACCGTGACGCCACCTTCTTGAGACAAAACATAGACACGAACTGAATTGATTTGACAGTCGTCCTAAATCTTACCTCCGGTCGGTGAAGACCGTTATACGATATTAAATATCGTACCTGTGATTAGGTAGATTCAATTAAGAATCTCCTTGACAGAGTTTCGCGGCTGTACTAGCCGTTCTATTTACTTGACCGTCTCAAAGCAAGACTACGAACATAAAGAGTGAATTAATTGGATAAATATCCGCTTGATTAAAGTCGTCAATTCAAATTACTGGAACAAGTTTGATTCATAAATAATCTTACCATTGTTTCTTTCCATTGGATATAAGCTTGATTCATAAGAATCTCACAAGTCACCTACCGTAGCGCTGTTTGATGTTGACGCTAGAAGGATTTCCATTCGTCACTGTGAATATTAATGAATATCACTCTGAATGTTCAGGTAAGACCATAAAGATATTGCGTAAAAACCTGAAACGAGTTTGAATCAATTCAGAATCAAACCACTGTTGCTTTCCAGTTTTACACATGTTCAATTCATAAAGAATCTTACATATGACCTACTGAAGTGCTGTTTGATGTTAACATTGGAAAGATTTCCACTCATCATTGTGAATATTGAGCAGTATCACTCTAAGTGTTCTAGCAATATCGCATGGATATAGTGTAGGACTCTCTTGTTCGTCATCCGGGTGTCCTAATGAGATTTGATTTATCTCTAGGCTCTAGACTCGATTTGTGCACTTTTAGTGGTCGGAGGCTGGAGCAGATGCCACCTATTCAATATCAACTATCTCGGAGTGAGAAAGTCAATAGAAGTCATGTTGATCTCTGTGACAATAAAACAAACTTCTTTTGAGAGAAGCCTGAGTAGCTAGGTAAGGGTTGTGCATTACATCATTGGGTCCATGATTTATAATCTTCATGATGTGTTGACCTGGTTTCTGCCTAAGTTGTATGGAGGGCTATTTTCTTTTCACCCTTTATTCTTACATTTCTTTTTTATTCTTTAGCCCCTTCAATGCTTACTAAGACATCATTACTAGCACCTTGTTGTGATTGTTCCAGTGCTAGCTTCAGTACTTAGTTGGCATTCAACTACGTTCACATTCTACTCCATCTTTCCTAAGGACTTGTAACAGTCTATTGGATTGTCCCTGGGAAGATCCCTCCGGTTCTGGTTGGATCATAGGACTTAAACCTAACCACCCTTTTGACACCAATAACGTCGTGAATTAAAGATGTTGTGGGTATGAGATCGTAACCATAAAACCACTAGAAAGTCTATCAAAGTGTTTTGAAAAACATTTAACACCTTGATAGTTTTGTCGTTTCAGAAATGCTCCCCCTTCACATGTACATCGATAATCGAAAGTGTTTCACACATGTGGGTAAGAGTTAAAAGTGCATGAGTATTTCAGAATAGATCACATTTTAATCACATTTTCTCCCCTATCTCTAATATATAAAATCTTTTGATATTAGAGATACCAAATCTGATTAAAATATATCACGAAAAATAGTCTTGAAAATCTTCGGGAGAAAGATGTGTCAATCTTTGCATGAAGTTGAAATGCTCCACCTAAAAAGTTGATCCAATTGAATTGTCATTGTGAGGATGTGATCCACATTTCGCTTTTTGAGGATGGGAGTTGTTGAACACACAATATTTGAAAGATTTTGAATAATCATTGAAAAGAAAAAAAAATGTGTTCAACGCTTTTTGAAAAATCCTATTTCTTTTTGGTGAAAAGGTTTTTATAAAGCATAAACTTGAGTTCATATACTTTGAATGTCTTAACGAATCCACTCAAGTGTAAGAAGATTTCTCTTCTTTTGCTGAGGGTAAGAGCACGAAATCGTACACTCCCCCGTGAATATAGATCCGGGTTGCAATCTGAATGTGATTACAAGCCATTGTGTTGAGCTCAAAATGTTGAATGTTTTGTGACAAGCTCAACCCGTGATAGATTGCTCTACCCGTTTGTTAGGATAAGTTTATCTTTAACGATACACTTTCCTTTATGTAAAGCACGAGTTACAGTCTGACATTTAGCTGTAAGTCATTTACATGAGCTTAAAAACTTGGAATGTTTTTAATGAGAGCTCATGACCGAGAAAAGTAATTTTCCCGTTGTTAAGGATAAGTTATCATCCGTGATTAACTTTCCTTTTTTGAAGGCACGAGTCACAATCTGAAGTAATTGTAAATCATTGAAATGACATGTTTTAAAAAATATATACAACTTTCATTCGAGCTTTATGTACACACCCGTGTCGTTATTGAGCGAAAATTCTAGGCACGCCCATATTATCGATACTGAAAGACATGTCGAGAAGAATATTTTTGGGTTTAAAAAAAAATTAATTTTGTTTTGTTTTTATATTTTTTATATTTTTGTATTTTTCTTTTTCAAAGATATTTACAAGATGTTTGTGTTGGGAATAAAATTGACCAAGTCCCTAGACGCTGACAAGAGAAACTTGGACGCTGACAAGAAGAATTGAGGCTCTGACATGTGAGACGCTGATAAGAATTATCAAGGCGTTGACAAGAAGAATCATAACACAAAGTCAAGGACTAAATCTGCCAATGATGATTTCTTCAAGCTGGTGGACAAAATATGAAGATAAGAATTCAGAATATATTCTTAAATGTTTAAAAGATTTAGTCAATAAGTTATTTGAGTATGTTTATCTTGTGTCTCTTCCTAAAATAGTTGATCTTAGCATTTTGTACAATGCTCCTTAAACCTATAAAAGGAGGCCTTAGGGTTAGACATAAGACACATCCCTTTCACACACCTCTTCCATATATCTCATAACACTTTCATTGTAATCATTCATTGATATTATTAATCAAAGTGAAAGTTTGGTTTACTTTGTTTTGTTCTTTGTTCTAAGTGTTAAATTCCGCATAAAACTTAGATTGTTCAATACAACAAAGTTTATCTACGTCTTAAACTTGATTTAATCTCGTTAACACAAAGCTAAATCGATCTAAGTTTGGGATCTACAAGTGGTATAAGAGCTTGTTGAGAAACTTTGATCTAAAGAACACAAAAACCCTAAATCGCCAAAAACCCTAATTTTCAAGAAATCCTAAAAACAACATGTCTACTCCAGAGTTAACCTCGTCCTCCTCCTCAACCCCCAACATCAAGATTCCCATGGTAGACCCAGACAACTTTGAGCTGTGGAAGTTTAACTTTGAACAGTACCTTCAAATCCATGACTACACCCTATGGGAAATTATTGAATATTGAAACACATTCAATAAAGCTCAAAAGATTGCAGCTGCCATCTTGACAAGATCAACTCAAGGCTCTACTAAAGAGGATCGAATAGAGAAACCTGAAGATGGTAGAGCTATCATAACTGAGGACATAGCAAAGAGAAGGAATGACATGAAAACCCTAAGCATTCTCAAACTCTCTTTGGGATAAGCCAATCAGCACAAATATATAACCTATGAGTCTACAAAAGATCTTTGGGCAGCCCTTGAAGTTGCTTATGCTGGAAATGTTGATACTGTACAAGAGAAAAAGAAGAAACTCTTGCATGAGTATGATGTTTTTAAAGCTCAACCCAATGAAAAGCTAAGTGGAGTGAGAAGCAGACTTCTTGACATTACAAGCAAGCTGTCCTTTATGTGAACATTGCTCGGTGATGTTGATATCATCACCACTTTTCTTAAAAGTCTTGGTGATGCATGGAAGATTGAAGCAAGGTCTATAATTGCTAATAATACTCACAAAAGTTCTACTTTTGATGATGTTTAGAATAAACTGAGGCTGGTAGAGAATGAAACTCTTTTGGATCAAGGAGGCAAGTCTACTGATACATGCTTTTTGGCTAGTATGAAAATTATTTAAGTTCGTTGTGGTGGTCTAATCGAATTGATAACTGGTTAACTATGCGACTCAGTTGTCTTTGGTGGAAACAAAAGTTGTGTCGTTGTAGTGTATTTAAAGTGCAATACTTTAAAGTAAATGGCTATTAATTAAATATAAGTCTAATTAAAAGTAAAGGGTGCAATATTAAAAACCTTTAAAAGTAAATTGATTAAATGACCTAAAACTAAAGCGTGACGAAAATTAAATTTGACAAAGTATTAAAAATGTGAAAATAAAATTCAAACAAAGCAAATTATAATTCCAAACCCACAAACCATTGGAATCCACTATCGGAATGCTGTCACCAAGTCCATCGGAATCCAGATCGCAATGAGTCTATCGGAATGTATCAAAAACTAGGTCTATCAGAATAATTGAAAAGCAATCTATCGGAATGTCACTTCCATCAGAATAAGTTCAGATCGGAATATTGCTATACAAATTTGGGCAGCACTTCGACTCAAAATACCTCAAGAGCCGTCAGAATGTGCGATCGCAATCCCAGATCAGAATGAGGGTGTTGTTACTCTAGATCGCAATCCCGGATCGGAATGCAAAACCCTTGTCCCAATTCTGTCACAATCGGAATGTTGAGAAGAAGAGCCGTCGCAATGTGGAGAACCCTTAATTTCCGATGGAGGATCAAATTCGCAATAAGCTTAAGTACAATAAGCTATAACTAATGAGCTGAATTCAAAAACTTAAATGAAATGGAAACTAAACGAGGCAATAAGCCAAAAGTTAAAACCTTTCAAAATTTAAAAGACGAAACTTAATAAAATGGATAACACTTATTTGGAATTAAAATAAATTAAAGGTAAACTTGTTAAAAGTAAACTTGATTAAAAGTAAATAAAGATTAAAGCAACAAAATTAAGAACACTTATTTAGAATTAAAATGAATTAAAGGTGCAAGACAATTAAGAAAATGACATGTATTTAAATGTGCAAACATTAAAATGGTGGAAGAACTAGTGTCACTCTAGCCAACAAAATGAAAATGAAATCCTAATGATCTATTTATAAGAGGATTAGGGAGGTGCTTAGGAAGCTTCCTCCCCTTTTTCTTCTTTCTTTAATTGCATGATTAAGTCCTTTTCTTCTTAATTCTTTGACTTTAATGACTTTGTCTCGGGATTTTTTTAAACTCGTCTTGTAATTCTTCAATAAATTAGACTTGAGTTCTTTGGCTTTTAGTAAACTTCCGTCTTTTGACTTTTTCTTTGTTAAATCTTCAGAATTGGTCTTGGACTTCCATTCTTTTTGCACTCTTGATTTCTTGACTTCGTCTTTTGTCTTTTTCTTCGATAAAAGCCCGTGAATGCCCGTGTTTTCTCCCTTTTTCACATTTTCGTCCTAAATCACAACAAAAACACAAACCACGCATAATTCCGATATTTATGACATAAAATACACGTTTTGGCTTGGTTATTATTGTAGTTAAGTGGTAAAAAGGATGGGTGTTTACAAACCTATCAAATCCCCTACACTTGACCATTGAAATGTCCTCATGCAATGCATTAGTTACAAAGCACGATTACACTTTTCATCATAATCAATCCACGTTGGCCTTTATTAAAGAGATAGAAAATTATAAACATTCAAAGTAAGTAAAGAAATCAAAAACATACCTTAGGGTTTTAGAAATGTCATGAATGATCATCATCCTCAAGTTTTCACATTCTCCAAACCAAGCTTAAAAATGAGATCATTGTTATTATAAGTTAGCAAACTAACACGAACTCATATGGGCCAATTATTTACTTACACTCCCTTATTCCTAGGTGTATCTCTTATATTTTATTGTTGTCTTGAATGATCACGAGGATGCATTGTTGACTTATTTCAATAGTTATTTAGGCTGAAAATAAAGTGGGACGATTTAATCAATAGTTAGCTAAAGGATAAAATCTTATAAAACTGCTTCCCGGGACCTCATAAAGTTCATATCTTGGCATAACCCGCTTCGCGATTTGAGACCTTTCTCGGACCGATATTTGGCAGCGACTTCATACTTCAAATCTTTGAGAAACGTTCATGAAATAATGGTCTTCTCTTCATAATAGGAATTTCTTCACTTGAAGTTTTGAGAGATTCTTCATACTTGGACCACGACTTCTTCATTTTTATCCAATCTTTATTTTGGACTTTGATATACAACGATCCGCCTCCTTTTTGGACTTGGATCTATTTATCCTCATACCTTGTTAGGGCCTTTTTGGATAGACTTCTCCATGATCTTTACGGGAGTATTTGCTTTTCGTCGTGTGTTTCGATCCTTCATATTAATCTTTGATAAATGATTCTTCACATCACTTTGGATCTTTAGCAACAAAATGTAGCCCTCATGCCTTGTTAGGGCCTTTTTGGACTCGCCAATCTTCTCATCCCGCTTCAATAAGTTATGCCTTGGCTATGAACTCTAATCCATACCAAGCAACTTTTAAACGATCTTGGGCTAGAAGCTAAGTAACTTTTCAAATCGTACAACCTTATTTATTGCAGATAAATTTATTAGCAAGCGATGGGAGAATAGGCTTATAATTAACTCACATAAATTCACGAAAGGATACCAAACTTATAATTGACTCTATCATCTCTCGTTCTCCACAGTTTAAAATCTCAAGGAATGAGACTCGTGGATGCTTAGCCTATTAAATCAAAGTTTTGGGTTTTCGAGTCGTCTATAGGATCTTGCAAATTCTTAGACTTTTTCAATTTTAGAAATCGCATTTTAAAGTTCAGTTGATAAACGACTCTCTAGGATCAATTATAGGAACTTGCGAAAAGTTCTTGTTCTTAACCCGTGAGAGTTAAGACTTTCGCGTTTTATAGCTCCCTATATAAAATCCTAGCAAACTTGACTTAAACACGTTAAGGATACTAGCTAGAGTAAACTTAGATAAGTAGACTTGGGTTGAGTCAAAAGATTCACAACTTTTGAAAATTAAAACCACTTTATTAAAATTTATTCTAGTAAGGAAAGAAAATAACTATACAAAGGTAAAACTAATAGGCCAAAATAGATCAAAAATTTTGAAAAATGTCAAAAAATTGATTTTCCGGTTAAAATGAGGACAAATACAAGGAAAACGCCACTTAACTTCGATAGAAGTCCCCCTACACTTGATATAAACATTGTCCTCAATGTTTAAGTATGTGGGAGTAAACTCCCCTACACTTAGGACATTGTTCACTTTGTTTAAATCTCGCTAAGGAAGAGACAACTAACGAGATTCCTCTTTTAATATTGGAAATATAAAATAGTGAATCGAAAAGAGTTAGGATAGAACCGGGAAGACGGAAACACGGAATCATGGGTCGTCAAAAATCATCAAGAGTGGATCTTTGAGCGCTCGAATCCCTGAATAGAAGAAGAGAGGAAATAGCAAACACCAACGGGTCTCCCCTACACTTAGGATAAAGAAAGCTAAAAGATAGATACATGGGTTGCCTCCCAAGAAGTGTTGATTTTTGTTCACCGAGTCGTGAGCCTGACTCGACCTTGATTAGCATAGGAAGAAGCATGAAACATATCCACCGGGATCAAATACATAGTTTTCGTCCATCAAATAGCAAAAGCTTAAGGCGAACAAGGCAAGCCAAAGAAGAGTAGGCAGGTTCCCTTAAGCAAAGATGGAGCACGGTGGGAGCAAGGGTGAAGAGGTGCAAGCATATCTTCAAAAGTTCCAAAGATTTTTCCTTTTATTTCATCAGACGGATACTGAGATTGTAACACTCCCAAATTTATACAACTCAATACAGCGGAAGACTCGTTGGTGTTACGGGATAGCACATTACTCACATCATAGACAACGCATAAAAATTGCGTCGTTTAATAATAAAAGCATTTCCATTCATAAATATCAAAGTTACATAGGTCCCAAGTCATTGTATTTTATACAGGTTTTACAAAGTATTTGAATGGAAAATATTATTTAGGTGCGGGCCATGAATTCTTGTTGTCTTCCCGAGAATTACCTTCAAGTACCTGAGATAAAACATGTTAAAAGAAAAGGTCAGCGATAACGCCGAGTGAATTCATAGAGTTTAATAAACCATCAATATAACATCGGTATAAAATTATTACCGAAAATCATTTTATACAAATCATTTTAATAGGCCATAAAATAGCCAAAGTCGTTTTATACAATTCCTTATCAAAATAATAATATAGGCTTTCGCCTTCAAAATCATTATACGAGCCAATGTCGTAAAAACATCATACAATACGTTTTATAACGTTGTATAAATCATATAAATACCGTTATAAGAATATGGTTATGAAAAACCAATACACGAACATAATATCAATAATATGACCCCGTATTGCTAGGCAGGCAATATATTGTAATTCGGTGCGTATAGCAGTATTTCGTTAATTGGATTATTATAAGCCGCATGACATTGTTACCTTACTACAACAAACAACGGGTAGCTAGCCCGTAACTCATTTGCCCATCTAAATTAGCGTGTCGTCACAAAGGTCACGCTATGTAAATCTTCTCATACATAAATTCGCTTACCAATCAATGTGTCACGACGGGGATCAACCGTCAAGGCGCGAACTGGGGTGATCGTCCCCAAATAGTACTATTATATGCATAAGCGTCTACCAAATCCCGGTAGTTCACAATTCATGCTAATGGGACTTTTAGTGACATAACCTAACTTTAATAATCCATTTAATTTCATCTATCGGGTCATTTAATCATTTATCGGGTCATACAATCGGGTCATACAATCATTCGGGTCCAAATCAATAAACAAACAATCGGGACAAATGGTGTCCTATTTTATAAAAACTAACATGTTATCTCCCTCGCGGGTTTATAAATCATTTCATAAAAACATTTAAAAGAGTGCGAGGCTATGAACTCACGTTGATGTGGGAAGGCGGGTTATCGGCAATTCGGACGTACGGTACGTGCTTCAATCACGGAAACCTAGACAAATAATACTCGTCTTAGACTCATGTCCAATGACTTTATAAAAATAACAATTATGTATATATATGATGATTTTATATATATGATGATCAAGTGGGTTTACATATCCTCTTTTACTCATTTTAGTGTTATGTGTCGATAACTTTTATACTAGTTTTACCTATTTACATGTTTTAAGTCCAATAAGCTTATTATAAGTTCTTTAACTTGTATTAATCCATTTTATACTTGTATTATCAGTATTTACACTTTACATGTTGGGCCCAAATGGGTTAAACCCAATAAATAAGTTCATAAATGTTTTAGCCCATTTTGTTGTATTATTAGTCCAATAACGTTAACTTAGCCCGTTAATGTTCGTATGTTTTATAGTTCGGATTTTATCGTTTTTACTTGTTATATATGTTTATATATCAGTATATGAGTTTATAAAAGTTTACATTAGACGGGTCCAACCGTCTAAGTTTTATTTAACAAAACGTTAATTTTACGGTAATAGCCGAAAAAGTCGTAAAAATCATGTTTATAGTTTTATAACTTATAAAACTTATCAAACTACCATTTTTATAAAATGTCCTTTATTTATCCTTATACATATTTATATAAATGTATTATATAAGTTAGTGGGTTTTAATTCACATTTTATACTATTTTTATTTGAGTGCTTATATAATACTATTATACTTTAATTTCCCAAAATCTGATTTTTACTTTCACTTTCACCATTTTTATCATATCTTGAGTTCTATAAGGAGATAGAAGCTCATTTTTGGATGACATAAACTTCATATTATGTGCTACAAATAAGTAAGTTATAGCTACTGCTCAATCCATGTCTAAGTATCCTTAACAGTCCCTACAAAACAGACTATTCAGATTGGTATACAAATTTTTTTTTGATCATATCTCACTCATTTTGATGATTCCATTGCATGGCCAACTCTCACATGTGTATGACATCTAATACTTACTGTAAATTGATTCCACCATGCCATTTTATCAGTTTAACATTTGGTTACTTACTGTTTTTATACAGCCATCATATTTAGCAAGATTTTAACCTTGTTACCTATGGTTTTTCATCTCTTTAATCATATTTATCAACACTGGATCCCCACACAACATTTTTATCATCATATATTCATCATATACATATACAATAAGAAAGAAAATACATGATTACATAATAAAAATAACAAGAGGATGGGGAGAACAATCTTTATACCACCAAAGTGATGAAATGATGAGCTTTTGGATGAACAAGACATGGTTTTGGGTAACCAATCTTATGAGATATCAACACCAATTCTAGGATCACCTAGTATTTGTAGATTCCTCCAAAAATCAGCCCTTGTTCTTCATGAAAACTTCTTGAGAAATCAGCCCCAAACTCCCTTGAAAACTCCTTTTTACATGTTAAGATCACCTCCAATCTTCATAACTTCAATGGGTTTTCATCAGTAAATTATACATATGATTTATGGTTGAATCAAGATCAAATGGGGGTTGTTTTGGATGAGTTTGGGACGAATTTTAGAGAGAGGGAGGAGAGTGTTTAGTGGTTTGCATTTGTTGAAATGAATAAAAATGGTTTGAGGTGGTGGTTTTGATGTTGGTTGCTAGTTTACAAGTAAACTAAGACATGTGTCTTAGCTTATCTTGTAAGCTTGACACCACATGGTGTTGTTAGCTTTGTTTAGCCATATGTGGGGGTGGGACAAGTATGTACTTGTTCCATCCCCATTAATTTACGGGTATTCCTCGATTCTATTTTCCTTGATTTACGTGCCCTCGGGTCGTTTTACGAAAAACATTTTTATAAATTATGAATCAACGGCACAAAACGAATCTAATAAAAATTGTCTCATCAAAAACGGAGTTCGAAAACGTAAATACGTAATCCTAAGGTTTCCGGTTTAGTCGTGAAGGACGTTAAATTAAAATCGTAAGTCCTAATCTCTTCTCGTAAATTTGTGAGTTTATGAACCAACACAAATTTAAAATCTCAAAATAATATTCACGGACAAATTTTTTTTCTGAAATGTCGGACTCTCACCAAAACGGTGTATGTAAACGTAAGCACGTAACGTAGAATCCTCCGGTTTAGACGTAGTCGATGCTACTTCAAGACGTAAATCCAAATTTCTTTCCAAAAATAAGTGAGTTCATAATATAATATTAAAATAATATTTTTAAATAATACTTGAGAATAAAATATCAACCATAAATACTTGAGAATAAAGTTTTAAGCAAGAAAATAACGCTCACAAATGAACGGATCCCAAAAAGCAACGCGTCTCTCACAGAAAACCGTTAATCTTTACGAAAAGAGCCGGCAGCGGCGCCATTTGATACATACTTTTTGGCTAGTATGAAATTTATTTAAGTTCGTTGTGGTGGTCTAATCGAATTGATAACTGGTTAACTATGCGACTCAGTTGTCTTTGGTGGAAACAAAAGTTGTGTCGTTGTAGTGTATTTAAAGTGCAAGACTTTAAAGTAAATGGCGGTTAATTAAATCTAAGTCTAATTAAAAGTAAAGGGTGAAATATGAAAAACTTTTAAAAGTAAATTGATTAAATGATCTAAACTAAAGCGTGACGAAAATCAAATTTGACGAAGTATTAAAAATGTGAAAATAAAATTCAAACAAAGCAAATTATAATTCCAAACCCAAAAACCATCGGAATCCACTATCGGAATACTGTCACCAAGTCCATCGGAATCCAGATCGCAATGAGTCTATCGGAATGTATCAAAAACTAGGTCTATCGGAATAATTGAAAAGCAATCTATCGGAATGTCACTTCCATCGGAATACACCTATCGGAATAAGTTCAGATCGGAATATTGCTATACAAATTTGGGCAGCACTTCGACTCAAAATACCTCAATAGCCGTCAGCATGTGCGATCGTAATGTGCGATCGCAATCCCAGATCGAAATGAGGGTGTTGTTACTCTAGATCACAATCCCGGATCGGAATGAAAAACCCTTGTCCCAATTCTGTCACAATCGGAATGTTGAGAAGAAGAGCCGTCGCAATGTGTAGAACCCTTAATTTCCGATGGAGGATCAAATTCGCAATAAGCTCAAGTACAATAAGCTATAACTAATGAGCTGAATTCAAAAACTCAAATGAAATGGAAACTAAACGAGGCAATAAGCCAAAGATAAAACTTTTAAGAAAACTTGGAAAACAATTAAGCCAAATACCAAATAAGCACATAAGATTGTCAAACTTATGGCTTATTTCATATGTAAACTTAAAGGGAAAAGAAAAGATAAAACCTTTAATCAAATAAGCAAAGAGATTAAGCAAAATTTGCTAAATCCGAATTTAAAACAAACTAAAAATAAGAAAAGTAGAAGGAGAATGATAAAAGTAAATAAAGATTAAAGCAACAAAATTAAGAACACTTACTTGGAATTAAAATGAATTAAAGTTGCAAGACAATTAAGAAAATGACATGTATTTAAATGTGCAAAAATTAAAATGGTGGAAGAACTAGTGTCACTCTAGCCAACAAAATGAAAATGAAATCCTAATGATCTATTTATAGGAGGATTAGGGAGGTGCTTACGAAGCTTCCTCCCCTCTTTCTTCTTTCTTTAATTGCATGATTAATTCCTTATCTTCTTAATTCTTTAACTTTAATGACTTTGTCTCGGGATTTCTTTAAACTCGTCTTGTAATTATTCAATAAATTAGACTTGAGTTCTTCGGCTTTTAGTAAACTTCCGTCTTTTGACTTTTTCTTCAATAAATCTTCAGAATTGGTCTTGGACTTCCGTTCTTTTTGCACTCTTGATTTCTTGACTTCGTCTTTTGTCTTTTTCTTCGATAAAAGCCCGTGAATGCCCGTGTTTTCTCCTTTTTTCACATTTTCGTCCTAAATCACAACAAAAACACAAACCACGCATAATTCCGACATTTATGACATAAAATACACGTTTTGGCTTGGTTATTATTGTAGTTAAGTGGTAAAAAGGATGGGTGTTTACACACCTATCATCTACCAATGGAAATATGGCCTTCTTCTCACATAGTGAAGGTCAATTGATCAAAAGGAGTCATACATGCACCCCGTTACTGGATCAACTTGTGTCAACGCTGGATCAAGCTTTGTCAACGCCTCTCATTCAGACGCTGACACATACAATGTTGACTCTCCAAGAGTTAAGCCTGTTGGTATTGATCTAGATACTGTTTGTGCATACATTGCTTCATTGCCCAATGGTTCAGTGATTATATATGAGGACCTTGAGCAAATTAGTGATGAGCATTTGGAGGAGATGGACATAAAGTGGAATATGGCTCTTGCAAGCATATGGGCAAATAGATGGAATAAAAGATTTAAGAAGATGACTTTTAATGCTAAGGACACTGTTGGATTTGATAAATCCAAGGTTGAGTGTTATAATTTCATCTAATTGGACACTTTATGAGAGAATGCAGATCTCCAAGAAGATCTGATGCTGGAAAACCCTCAATCCAAATCATCAAGGCTCAAGATTCCAAAGCTATGGTTAAAATGCAAGACATTGATGGTGTTGGCTGGGATTGGAGTTATTTGGCCAAGGATGAGAGAACAAAGCTTTGGTTACAGAAAAGGAAGATGAAGAGCATGTTCACTATGCTCTCATGGCACACTCTTCATCTTCATCAGACAATGAGGTATATGATGATGCATTTTGTAGTAAGGATTGTCGTCTAAACACTGAAAAACTTAACAAAGAAGTTTTAAAATTGACAACAGATGTGGTTAATGAAAGATGCAAATTATCAAACTATCAACTTGCTCTTACTCAAACTGAAAAGACTGTAGCTGAGTATAAGAAAATGGAGTTTGACCTAAAAGATCAAATCAATATTTTAACTCATGATTTAAATGCTAGTATTGAGGTTAGAAACATCATGGAGAGCGCCAATGGTGCTTTAAAGGCTAAGTTAGATGAGGTAATAAAAAACAAAGATAATGTAGATCTTAAAATTCAAAGATTTGATAAAGCTTCTCAAACCCTAGAAAAATGTGTTAGTGAACAAAGGGATTCTAGGGATATGAGTGGGATTAGGATGAAAGAATATGCTGGTGTTCCACCACCTGCTGGGAGCTTCTATGGTGTCCTTAGAAAAGACTTGTCTTGGACTGGTATACCAGAACTCCAAGAAGAGGAATTTATTCCTCCACCAAGAGTTCTTACTCTAGTAGAGGAATACAAGCAGAAGTTGACTGATTTTGACCAATGGAAGAAAGCCAACCCTACCTTGTTTGTTAAGGGTGGCATGTTTAGTGACAGCCCAAATGAGTCTACACCCATAAAAGTGACAAAGCCAACCACTGGCAATACTGTTGACCTTGGCTTAAACGTTGATATAAAACCTATTATTAAATATGCAGAAATGTATAGAAAACCTAGGTCACCAAAAAGACAAATTAGTGATAATGGGACAGGTTAATTTTCTTCAAGACCTAGAAGTATGTCTAGAAAAGCCTGTTATACTTGTGGAAGTTTTTCACATTTAGCCTATAAGTGTGTCAATGCTTTAAAGGTCAATGTTGATAGAAAGTCAAACACTGTCAAACCCAAACCTCTTGTCCAGCAAAGTCCACAAGTTGTTAGACCAGCCCCATTCTTTACTAAAGGGTCTAATACTTATGGAAAAAGACCTTTTCAGAAGACCAATACATGGTCTAACAGACAATGGGTTCCTGTAGCAAACTCTAGGTTCAACGCTGATAAGGGTAATTTCAGCGTTGACAAGAACAAATTAAACGTTGACAGGAACGTTGCCAGACCAAATAATGGTAAATATTTGCAACCAAAGGGAAAAGGTTCTAAAGCTTCTTCTAGCTTGACATGGAGACCTAAGCAAGACCAAAACCTTAAATCAGATGGTATTTCTACGACATGTAACATATTTCATTATATTTCAAAGGTCATAACAAAACCAATTGGGGTTAACTGTGTGTTTAATCCAAAAAGGGATGAACAGGGATTTGTGGTAAAGAATAAGACCACTCTAGTTGAACAACTAGATAGATCCAAGTCTGACAAGGCTTGGATCTCCAAAGAAAACTAATTTGTTTTCTTTTTGAGTAGATTATCCAAAAGCAGGTTAATGATCAAGGATATTGGGATAGTGGATGCTCAAGGAACATGCATTTTTTGTCTTTTCACTGTTATTATTTTTATCCACTGACATGTTATCTCTACCCATTATTGTGTGAAAGGGTAGCCTCTTTTGGTGTGTTTTTGTAGTTTTTGTCTAACTATGCAGGAAAATAGAGCTAAATTTGGATGGATACAGAATTGCAAACTTTTTTTTATGATGGTTGGAGTGTTTACATTCCTATCTTGAGATAAAAATTTGCTTCTTCACATATAATGATTTGTATGCTTCTGTTAAGGGGAGGTAAACCTATAGGTTTTTGGGTACTCTTAGAGCACTCTTGCACAATTCTAGATTGTCTCCGCTAGTGAGTACGATTTAGTTTTCTAATTCGTGAGGCACTGTAGCATGCAAAGTTGATACATGTGCATGCTGCCAAGACTTTTGACCTAGAATTAGGTGTGGTCGTATGGGTAACTTGGGGTAGATATTTATTTTTAGGCTTACTTGGGGAGTTTCAAAGGTTTTATATGAGTTAACTTTCTCTTTGGGGTATTTGTGAACAAAGGACTCTAGAGTTCATGTGTGTCTATCATGCTTTTTACATGAGTGTATGCATGTACAGTGTTTGTCATTCTTGCTTATTAGAGACTAGTTAATTTCCTTAGGATTATTACCTTTGTTTGTGTTTTAACTAAGGTTTTATGCATTCTCAAGTACATTTTATGCTATGCCATCTTAGCTGATGTCATTTTTAAACTTCTTTATAGACCCAAAATGTTTCATCACCCTTTCATTTTTCAAATTTTTGGATATCTAGAAGCCTAATGATCACTCACATGTTTTTCCTAGTGATTGACATCTAGTAGCAGCAGAGATCACTTTCACAAGGGTGTATAGTGTTATGGAGATAACTGAGACTATTGGCACTAACTTTAATGCAGGTCAAGTCAGTCTTATCATCAGTAAGTCCATCCCTATGTCCTATGAATTAACATTGAGGATTCATTTCCCAAATGTGGATGAGGATAGTATGAAACCTTTGACATTAATTGAATTGAAGAAAATCTGTATTAGCTTGTAAAAGCAAAATACAGAAATGGTACAAATTGTCAAGGATCAGTGTTTTGAACTTATAGACTTGTTGTTTTGGAAGCTGATATGAAGCTATGGAGGATATTCATGGTTCCATCCTTTGATACTAATCTTGGAGAGGAGTCTTAAAAAGGGGAGGAGTAATTGAATTTTAGTGACAAAAGTTATAAAGAAGGCTCCAAAAGACCCTATAGATGTATTGCAGAAGATGATTAAGATCAAGTTTGAGTGTTAACTTTTTGAGGTTTATTCATACTCAAATTCAAGGATAGAGCATGTTTGTAAGAATCCTCTCTGTATGTTTTATTTTATTCAGAAACTTGATTACTAGAGTAGATATCAAGTTTAGGGTATGATTGTTGGGAATAAAATTGACCAAGTCCCTGGACGTTGACAAGAGGAACTTGGACGCTGACAAGAAGAATTGAGGCGCTGACAGGTGAGATGCTGCTAAGAATTATCAAGGCGTTGACAAGAAGAATCATAACACAAAGTCAAGGACTAAATCTGCCAATGATGAATTCTTCAAGTTGGTGGACAAAATATGAAGATAAGAATTCAGAATATATTCTTAAATGTTTAAAAGATTTAGTCAATAAGTTATTTGAGTATGTTTATCTTGTGTCTCTTCCTAAAATAGCTGATCTTAGCTTTTTGTACAAGGCTCCTTAAACCTATAAAAGGAGGCCTTAGGGTTAGACATAAGACACATCCCTTTCGCACACATCTTCCGTATATCTCATAATACTTTCATTGTAATCATTCATTGATATTATTAATCAAAGTGAAAGTTTGGTTTACTTTGTTTTTTTCTTTGTTCTAAGTGTTAAATTCCGCATAACACTTAGATTGTTCAATACACCAAAGTTTCTCTACGTGTTAAACTTGATTTAATCTCGTTAATACAAAGCTAAATTGATCTATGTTTGGGATCAACATTTTGATAGATAAATCAAGAAGGCACCTTTGCTAGAATCTCCAGGTCTATTGGAGCCAAACATCTCATACCAATTTGCCTAACGTGGTACTCAAACCTGTCTTTTGACAGAGCTTTTGTAAACAAGTCGGCTAATTGGTAATCCGTTCCAACAAAGTATAGTTCAACGATACCTCTTTCAACTTGTTCCTTTATGATGTGGTATGTGACATCAATGTGCTTCGTACGGGAATGCTGTACCGGATTGCAGGAGATGGCTATGGCCGACTTTGAGTCACAGTACATAGGTACTTTATCAAAGTGGAAGCCATAATCCATGAGTTGTGTTCTCATCCAAATAACTTGAGCATAACACGCAGATAGAGACACATACTCCGTTTCGACTGATGAAAGTGACGTGTAATCCTGCTTCTTGGAAGACCATCCCACAAGCTTATCTTGACCTAGAAATTGTGCACCACTAGAAGTACTTTTTTGTGTATCAAGAGTCCCTGCATGATCAGAATCTGAATAGGCCGTTAGAAAGAAACCGGTTTCCCTCGGATACCAGAGTCCCAAATGAATGGTATTCTTGAGGTACCGAAAGATCCTTTTAACCTCCTTGAGGTTCTTTTCAGTGGGTCGTGCTTGATAACGTGCACAATAACACGTAACATGTGATATATCGGGTCTGCTGGTTGTCAAGTACATGAGGGAGCTGATCATTGAACGATATCTCGTTTGATCTATGACATTTCCCTCCAAGTTAGCATCTAGCGATGTGGTTGATATTGGTGTCCCAACGGGGTCACATGAAGTCATACCATGCTTTTTGATTATCTCTTGACAATACTTAGCTTGGTTTATAAAGATACCACTTGGGGATTAGTGAACTTGAATTCATAGAAAGAATTTTAGTTCGCCCATCATAGACATTTCAAATTTGTTGTGCATGACGTTTTCAAACCATTTTGAAAGTTTTGGGTTTGTAGACCCGAAAATAATGTCATCAACATAAATCTACACAAGCAAAATGTCATCCTCATATTTATAAGTGAACAAAGTTAGATCAATGGAACCTTTTGAGAAACCTTCGGATACTAGAAATTTCAAGAGCTCATCGTACCACGCCCTTGGAGCTAGCTTGAGTCCATAAAGTTCTTTGTGGAGACGATACACCTTGTCAGGATAATGAGGATTAACGGATCCTTCCGGCTGCGTGACATAGACTTCTTCCTTCAAAGGACCATTAAGAAATTTTGTCTTCGCGTCCATTTGATAAACATTGAATCCCTTATGTGCACCATAACTGGTGCAAATGATTCGTCAAAATCAATTCCCTCTTTCTGTCCATACCCTTTAGCCACTAGCCTAGCTTTGTTCTTGATGATCGTGTTTTCTTCATCCATCTTGTTTTTCGAGATCCATCGAAGATTTAACGGTGTTACATCGTATGGTCTGTCAACAAGTTCCCAGACTTTAAGTCTTTCAAATTGTTGAAGTTCATCCATCATCGACTCAATCCAATCATGATCAACCATGGCTTCTTTGATGTTTTTCGGTTCAGCTGTACTCACGGCGAGTGTGAACATACAAACATCGCCATCGGTGGCTAGTTGTCGTCTTGTACGAACAGGCTGTGAAGGGTTTCTAGTTACTTGAACCAAAATATGTTCTCGGGTCCAATGATATGTTGAAGGATGTCGTTGGTAGAACGTATGCATATTTGACGGATCAACATGGCTAGTAGAAGACTCTCCAATTTCGTGTACCGGTGTACCAAATGGGTTGTGAAAATCGTCATCGTCAGATAATGCATCGTCTGCTTGATTTGTGTTCTCTGGAGCAATGACAATAGTTGTGGATGTTGTAGGATTGATTGTTGAAGTGATATTCTAAGGAGGTTAATTTTCAGCAACCCGTGTTGAAGTAGATGAAGTTGTATCCTTTTGTTGACGATGATCGGTATCATCATTCTTATCATGAGTGACAGCGGAAGACTTTGATAAAACATTTTCTCCCCCGTGAAATATTCATCAAACATTGGTCCATATAACATTTCCAACTCTTCTAGTGTCGTGTCCACTGTCATATCTGTTCTAGGAACATGTTCAGGAACCAGCTTTGAACTTGACGGTTCATTGTTGTGGTGTTGAGTTCCGAGTTCCGTGCAGTTGTGCACAGAAGTTGTATGTCATTGTGGATCAGTCTTAAACTGTTTCGTTCAAGTGCCATTTCTTGTAATTCATCGAATCTGATATGAATAGTTTCGACTACCAATTTTGTTCTCTTGTTGTACACTTTGTATCCCTTAGACTGAGTTGCATATCCCACTAGAATGCATGCATCACCCTTCTCTTTCATCTTGTCCAGATTTTCACCATTTCTAATAATGTAACACGTACATCCAAAAACTTGAAGGTTCTTGAGTGAAGGTTTGCGATCATTAATTATGTGATATGGTGTCTTTTCGCGTCTTGGGATAATTAATGTAACACCCTCATGCTTTTACCATGCATAGTTCCTTAAGTTCGTACGTACTAGTTAAAAAATTTCCTAATATAGCATGATTACGATTACGTATTAGGAGTTTATGTATAACGTACGTGTTAGAACACGATAAGCATTTTATATGAACGATCACGTAATAATTATTTAGTAATAATTAATCACGAACATATGATCAGGAGATCACGAGCGTAATTAAAACACGAGATATTATTAATTACGTATATATATTTAATACGAGCGTAATTAAATATATAAGAGTATGGTATTTACGTAACGAGAACATTTAAAACACGAACATAATTAAACATAAATGTTTACGAAATTACAAGACACGAAACGAGGTACGAGACCCCCACAAGGGAGTCCCTACCCACGGCCAAAATAGGACAATGGGCCAAGCCCATTGTCAATTTTACTAAAAGGAAGGGTTAAGAGTTTTTACTACTCAAATTACTTTTACAGAAGAATTTCAAGAAAACCTAAAAATCCCTTTTCCTTCTCCTTTGTGTGCCGCCACCTACAATCACCAATAAGGTGATTCCATTGATCCTGGATCTTGTTCATTTAGTGTTTGTTCGTGTTTGTTCTTCACCCTCTTGATCCACGAATACGGTAAAACCTTTTTACTTGTTTTTCTTTTTAATTAATCTTTTATTAAATAAAAACACGTGATGTTTTTCATAAAAACACATTAATTAAACCTAGATCTAACATGTTTTGGTCATTAATTAATCAAAGGGATCGATCTAAGGGGTGTTTGTTTTGGGCCGCAGGTACAACCGACCCCAAAGGTGGCTCGGTTTGTTTTTAGCCGACCACCACCAAGACCTTTTTGGTCTTGGTTGGTGCGTGTGGGTCCCACGGCAGCAAGGGGGTACCCCGATTTGGTTCGGGGTACGGTGTTTGTTCATATCCGGTGCATGTCTTTAAGCTTAGATCCGGATCATGATTATGTTAGTTGTTTATGTTATAAACTTATGTTAAGAATTAAATTAATAAGATGTAATTAATTTAATAACATGACTTAGGTTAACTAATTATTAATAAACATGAATTATTTTAACCTAAGTATTTATATTACTAAGACTTATAATTAACTAATTATTTTTAAAACCATGGATATAATTAATTAATCAAACATGACTTAGGTTATACTATTAGTATTTAATAATACATATTTTAACCTAAGTATTTAATATATTTAATTAAAAACATGTCATACTTTAATTAAATATTATAACCTATAGTTTAATTAAATTATATGAAATAATTATTAAACTATATAATATATCATATGACTTAGAAAATAATCATGAAAATACTTAGGCTTATTTAACCAGCTTATTTCTAATTATGGAAACTTTCTATTTTTAGAAACTTAATTAAATAAGGCAGCTATTTTATTTATGGAAACCAGCTATTTTTAGAAACTTATTTATTTAAGGCAGCTAATCTATTTATGGAAACTTATTTAATTAAGGCAGCTAATCTATTTATGGAAACTTTCTATTTTTAAAAACTTATCTATTTTAAGCAGTAAATCTATTTTTGGAAACTTTCTATTTTTGGAAACTTTCTATTTTTGGAAACTTTCTATTTAAGGAAACCTGCTATTTTTGGAAAGTTACTTATTATTACACAGTAAGTATAATAACACATGAAATATCAAAATACTTAATCAGAAATGAACAGAATATAGGATTTAACACAGTTTAAGGCTTTAAACAGTGTAAAATAGTAAGAACACATAAAATAAGCTAAGACATGATATAAAACCAGCTATGTATGTAGTAAGCAGATACTTATTTCATGTACGTATTTATGTAGCACTAGTGTTTCGGAAGTAGGATTCTCGCAGTTCATCGTTCTCGTTCACTGGACATAAGGTACGGATTCCCGTCCTTTCAGTATGGACATTCTTTCCTTATTAGGATTTCTCCGTATGCAGCCAACTGTTTTCCCGTAGTATAAGTATGAGTTTGATTGCTTATGTTTAAATATGATTACCTATAGCCATATGCATGCATGACCAGTTTCACCTAGTTATGGAGGTACCATAACCATAACATTAGAGGCACTGATGTTATGACTTCACCACGGCGGAGTGATTGCTCGTGGCGTCCCTTCAGCTTTTGGCCATTTATTTATATTTATCATGTGGGGCTATGGGTGCATCCTAGTTACACGTTGTTATTCCGGATTACATGGTGAATGTGGTGTGTGCCTTGCATCCTTCACAAGGAGCTGATCCCTCCTACCCATAAAACCAGTATATTAAATAAGAGGCAGCCCCTCTAATTTGCATGATGAGGTCACCCCTCCAATTATTCATGCACGGTGGATATTCATGACCTATATTGGCTAATGGTAAAATATGACAAACAGTTTTTATAAGATAAACGTAATACTTTCAAACTATAAAACCAGTTTTATTAAGACTTAACCAGGTTACTCGGGACTTAGTTCTTCCGCTGTTATTATGTTATATGCTTATCCTATTCATGCTTTATTGTACATCCGTGCACTGAGTGTATTGCTCAGCCGTTTTCCTTTTCTATGTTCCCAAAATGGCAGGTACTCAGGGACGCTCGTAGACATTAAGAGTACGTGCATATGGATTGGAAGCTGTCTAGCCTTCTTTACATTATGCATTTCCTTTCTTTATGATACTTATGCTTTGGACATTGTTTCGTCCTTATTCCTTACTATACTATGTTTGTGTGTGATGAGCTTTACTTTTGGACTACCGATGTTTGATTCCGGTATTTTCCTTTTTATGGTCAAGTAATGTTTAGACATTTTACCTTGTATGCTTTGATGACACGCCATAATTGCTGTGATATTTCCATTTCCAAAATGGGGTGTTACAATTATGGTATCAGAGCCAAGGCTTCGACCTGTAGGCTCTCAAATATGACTTGTGATTAGTGGGTAGTCACTACGGTCTTCCTAGAACTGACATTTGTTTTCATGCATTCATCATTTTTAAGCATACATATATATATATGTCATTGTTACAGGGTTTTTGACTAAGTAATGGTTGGTACAGGACTGGCCCTATTTAGTCGCATGTGTTTTATCGAAACTTTTAGATTTGGGACCGACCCATAGGCGTCCCCTCGATATGTCTTTTGTTTTGAGTGAACTGACCAGAGGCGTTCACTCTCGAGCATCCAAAGTTTTCATAAAACTGCATCATGCATTCATACAAAAATTTTCTTGCATAAAATTTTTCTCGTGAAATTTTTTTTTTTTGTATAAATTTTTTTTTTTCATGTATATATTTTATATTTTATGTTTTGAACTGTTAATCATATGTTTTATGTCATACTGTCAGATGGCAAACGATATCTGGGCAATATTTGCAGCTGCTGATGCAGAGATGCAAGATGCTCTTCTTCATAACGACGGTTATCCTCCTCCGCCTAACATCTTTCCCATGGAAGGAAGGAATCGGCTCATGAGGGAATACTATAGCATCAGACAGCGACCTGACGAAGACAACAATGACTTCATGCAACGTTTCCTTCGCTACACTGGTGTCCTGAGAGCAGCTGCGGGCACCACTGAAGAACAAGCAATACATTTCCGTTGGACTCTAAATCCAAGGATTTCAAATAATTTGTTAGGTGCTCCGTTGGACACGGTAGCACAAGTAGCAGATGCAGCACGTAGACTGGAGATGCTGCAGGAGAGGGATGAGTTCGGGGAAGCTGAAAGACCCGACAAGAGGTAAAACCTTCATATTCAAGCGGTGATCAATCCGTATATCTTCCATATGTCAATTATTTATCTCTTTAAATGTATCTTCCAGGCAGAAAACTGGGGACCGGTCTCAGCCGGCTACTCAGCAGCAGCCTAATCAGCCCAAGGGAAATGGTCAGACTAATGACCGATCTGCTACGGATAGGCGTGGCGGTAATGACAATTACCGTAACAACGTCGGGCAATCCAGCAACAGCAGGTCTCAATACATACGAAATTTCTTATGTTTTATGTTACAACTCATATTCTGACACTCTAGCAAAATTCTACCAGGAACCATGGAAACGGTAGGGACCAAAACCAGAGAGGTTCGCAGCCTAGCCGTCCAGCTATCAATGGTATTCAATCTTACGATTATCCGCTTTGTCCTTTGTACCCAACTATTATGTCTCATGTAAAATGTTTTATCAGGTCCTCAGCCAGCCAGAGCACCTGCTGGAGGATACACTCATTCTCTTTGCTCTACTTGCCACCGTAGGCACCCAGGACCATGTCGTCGTAATACTGATGCGTGCTTCAAGTGTGGTCTTCCTGGCCATATTATGAAGGATTGCCGTAAGGGCGAGATGGAGGGTACATCGGGACATGCTGATACCAAGCCGCCTCCTACTGCCGGGCGTGTCTACACGACATCTCGAGACCAGGCCAACAAGTCTACAGGTACCATCACTAGAATCTTGTATTTGTATGGTCTTGCTGCATGTGTTCTTTTCGATACGGGTGCTACTCACTCTGTTATTTCTACTGCTTATGCTAAGAACATTAGGATGCCTCCCTTGCCACTAGAAAATAGGCTTACTATTTCCACGCCTTTGAGGGACTCTGTATTAATCACCCATGTAAACAAGAGTCTTCCCCTAGAATTTGATGATAAGGTTCGACCTGTCGACGCACTTCCGCTGGACATGAATGACTTCGACATGATTTTGGGCATTGATTGACTATCCAAATATCATGCTACTATAGACTGCCATTCATATCGGGTTATCTTCGGTGATGTCAATGCACTAGAGTACATTCATAACGGGTTCATACCCGGACGGTCTGTACAAATCATATCCACCCTGCAAGCGCGTGCACTCCTGTCACACGGTTGCGAGGGTTATCTAGCTACGGTTCACGACATGGATGCTGAATCTCCATCGATTCAGGATCAACCTATAGTGTCGGAATTCCAAGACGTGTTTCCAGCAGAACTTCCGGGCATACCACCTGCACGAGAAGTGGAATTCAGTATCGAGCTGGTTCTAGGAGCTGAACCAATCTCCAAAGCTCCTTATCGCATGGCTCCCATAGAGCTGAAGGAGCTGAAGGATCAACTGCAAGAACTTCTCGAACGAGGTTTCATTCGACCGAGCGCATCTCTATGGGGCGCACCGGTTTTATTTGTTAAGAAGAAGGACGGCAGTATGCGTCTTTGCATAGACTATCGCGAGCTCAACAAGATTACCATTCGGAATAGATATCCGTTGCCACTCATTGATGATCTGTTTGACCAACTCCAAGGGGCCAAACACTTCTCCAAGATCGATCTTAGGTGAGGCTATCATCAGTTACGAGTCAAGGAGCAGGATATTGCTAAGACTGCCTTTCGTACTCGTTATGGCCATTACGAGTTTGTAGTTATGCCATTTGGCCTGACAAATGCTCTGGTAGTGTTCATGGATCTGATGAACAGAATCTTCCATGAATTTCTGGACAAATTCGTCATTGTTTTCATCGATGACATCCTGATTTTCTCTAAGTCCAAGGAGGAACACGAAGACCATCTTCGTACAATACTACAGATTCTTCACCAGAAGCAGCTGTATGCTAAATTCTCCAAGTGTGAGTTCTGGTTAGACAAGGTGGCATTCTTAGGTCACATTGTATCAGCAAAAGGAATCACTATGGATCCAGCGAAGGTTGAGGCCATCACTAAGTGGCCGAGGCCGACATCAGCGACGGAAGTCTGCAGTTTCTTAGGCTTAGCTGGCTACTACCGTAGGTTCGTGGAGAACTTTTCCCGCTTAGCACTACCATTGACCAAACTGATGCGGAAAGGGGAGAAATTCGTCTGGACTGAAGATCGAGAGAAGAGCTTTGAAGACCTGAAGCAGAAGTTAGTATCTGCACCTATTCTTACTCTACCATCTGGTACGGGTGGATTTCAAATCTACAGCGATGCATCAGGGAAGGGACTTGGCTGTGTTCTCATGCAACATGGGAAAGTGATCGCGTACGCTTCACGGCAGCTTAAGCTGTTAATGCAAGTAATACCTAAAAACATTATTAGTGTTAACTAATCTTTCTTAGTTTTGATCACAACAAACTATACAACACATTTAGTGTAGAAACAAAAAATGAATTATTTAACTAACTAATGAGACTGCTTTTATACATGGTCTCATCGTCCAAATCGGGCTTAAAATGCA
Organism: Glebionis coronaria; assembly: GCA_025667525.1. Classification (NCBI taxonomy): domain Eukaryota; kingdom Viridiplantae; phylum Streptophyta; class Magnoliopsida; order Asterales; family Asteraceae; genus Glebionis; species Glebionis coronaria. The sequence goes on from CM046876.1 coordinate 184,459,978, forward strand.
TAAAATATCATTAAAACTGCCAAATATATGCTCGTGTTTGTTACTTGTGTATTTTTTAGGTACGGATATTGAGGAAAAGGCAAAAGATCACAAGAATCGATCAAAAACGAACACGGGAAACGAAGCCGCGCAATGAACCGGGCCCAAGTTTGGATTTTACAAAAATGCCATTGAAGAATTGAAGATTGTCAAGTTTAGTCCCTCAACTTTTGAAGATTAACACTTTATACCCCTCAAATATTAAAAATTATGAATAGGGTCCCTAAAGTTTGAATACTATACAAGATCAGCCCTTGAAGTATGAAGAATGAGCATTAATGGCCCTTGTTTCAAGTTTATAAAGTTTTAGTGCCATTTTTGACAACTTGCCAAAAGTTGACATATGTAAAATGGGCGTTGACAGCATTTAATACAAAGTGAAGGAAAGGAGAAACCTTGGGGGTCTTTTCTGCAAACTAACCAAACCACCACCACCATTCAGAGATTGACACCTCAGCATTACCCACCCATTTACCCAAACCCATTACCATAACCCAACCCGTCCAACCAATACCCGGTTTTAATATTAATACTAGGTCAAACCCCCAGTCAACTCTTCCCTTTTTCCCACCAAACACCCTTTTTAAACTCCTTAACCCCCTTTTCAGATTAAACATCATCGTAATCACCCATAAACCCTATTTTTCCCCAGTCACAATCAAGAGCAAATCAAAGGGTTTTAAGCTAGGATTTTCCAGATTGCAAATTAAACATTTTCTCACTTAAACCCACACCTCAAACCACCACAAGACACACCCATGTGTCTTGTGGGACCCTCCCCTGCACCCGTCTCTTTCCCACAAAACCATAACCCGACCAAATCAACGATCCAGACCTATTCCTTTGACCCCAAGGAGTTATAAACGCTTTAGATCAACTCCAAACAGCTGTCATCACATGGACCTCTGAAAAATCACATGAAGGCAAAGATTGACCAAGACTTGAAGATTTTTCCAAGGGCTTTTTAGGAATTCAGTTACTAGGGTTTAGTAGTTCTAGATATTTCTATTCAGTTGTATAAATAGAGGTGCATGTACCTCTATTTCTTTGTTCCAGTTTTTTTAAGCAGATTCATGTAATGCCTTTTTGAAATATAAAGTTTGGTATTTGTTGTGTCAATTGTAATTCCTTTTATTTTTTTAAAAGTTTGGTATTGAATTGCTTAGATTCTGAGTTCCAATATAATCTTTTATAAACACTTGGTGTTTATTTCAGTTTCAAAAAGGTTTTGAAAAAGGATTGAAATTTTCAGAAATTTATAAATTTTAAGAAGTGAAAGTGGACTGAGATTTTTGAATTTTTGAATATTGATCTTGTTTTTAAAACATGTTAAATGTCACTGATTTGTGAGGAGTAAGGTTTAAAAGGCTTCAAGAATTGGATATATTTGCTTGTTTCTTCATTTATTTTTCTTAGCAGGTTTGTTAAAGAGCTTGTTTGTGTCCAAGGTCCAGCATAGGCCCGGGCCTATAAGGAGGTGACATACAGTCACTGAGGGACTTGGATGTAAGTCCCTCAAGGTAAATTCCTAGTTTCCTTTTTGAAGTTCCAAGTTTTCAGAAAAGTGTTTGATTTGAGTGATTTTTGTGAAAGGTGTATAAGTGCTTGTTAATTGGTTTGATTTTACTGATTTATGTGAGTTATGCATGTTTAGGATTGTTAGATATCAGTTTGGGTGAATTTGAAACCATTTGCTTTGTTAAAAATGATTTTCAATTTATAAGGGAGTGTTTGGATATGCATGTTAGCTAAGTTTATTGAAAGATTTTTGGGTTAAAAACCTGTTTGAAACATTCCATAAGGTAGAAATAGGTTGTAGGTTGCTTAGGTTTTCAGTTTAGAGAAGTCTAAGTCAAAATTGCATGATAAAAGTTTGGTCATTATAGCAAAAAGTTGTCACTCCACTTTTTTGCTTGGTTTATTGAAATTTTGAGCACCAAGATTGATAATCTGTTAGGTCTTAGGTCATTTGAGGGTTTTGCATTTGCTTATATGTGTGTTATCAACTTATTTGCAAGATCTTGAGGCTTGAAATCCATTGGTGTGTCATTTGAATTAGTAAAATACCCTCAGACCTAAGTAAGCTTAAACAGCAACTTGAATCTGCTTATTTTGTGTGATTTCTTGGCTAGAGCTAGCTGTTTTTGAGTTTGTATTGACTCCTTATACTCAAAGGAGTATAAGGGTGCCGTTTGTCCAATCAAAATATCCACAAAAAGCATAATCAAGCTCCTCTTGATCATAAAGTTCACATGTGAAGATAGCAATTGTTCTTGGTGTTTTCAAAATAGCAAACCGAACCCGTTTATCATTCTTTTTGATTTAATCTTGTTGGAATTGGTTTGAGTTTGTGATTTTGAGTTTAAAAGTATCAATGCTTTGTGTTTTTAAAGTAAAAAAAAATAAAAAAAATAAAAGTGCAAAAACTCACCTGGCCTGGGCTCGAACACGCGACCTCCCTTTCGGAGGAGTAACGTATTTACCAGTGATCCGGATGGTTTTTTACGTTATACCTCCCCAACAATAGTTACTTAAGGAGATTTTGAGTGGGCTTATTATATTAAAGCCGTAGCTTATTTTGGCTAATTAAGCTTATTGTTTTAGCTTTTTGACCCTAGCTTATTTTTCCTAGGTTTGTCTTTTCGTTTAGGATTTTTCTGAGCTAAGTCTCAATTTTTCCCTTTCTTTATTTATTTTTTATTAATTTTTAATTAGCCGTTTTTAGATAAGTAGTTTAAAAATAGTAAAAGTTATTTTAAAAATTTAGAAAAATATTTTTTAGGTTTCTATTTATATTTTTGAGGTTTACATCACATTAGGTTTTCAAAAAGTCTAATTTTTAATTTTATTTGATTTTAGGGTTTTTTATTAACTTTAAAATTTAATATAAAATTAATAAAAAGGTTTAGGGAACTTTTAATTTCATTTTTGTCTTAGTTACATTATTTAGGATTTTTGGTAATTTTTTAGAATTATTTTATAAACTTTTTATTTTTTTGATTATTTTAATATTATTTTATTACTAAATATAGAAAGTTGGTTTTTTCTACTTTTTTCATTTTTCCTAGATTGTAGACATTAAATTAGGAACTTTGTAACTTTCCAAATCTTTTTAGGACTTTTCATTTATTTTTTAGAATTAATTTAAGTTTTAATAGATTTTAATAGTTTTTAAGTGTTTAAAAATAGTTTTATTAGGTTTTAATATTTTAAAAAAATACTTTTTAGCTTAATTAGGTTATTTTTGAGGTTTACAAACTATAAAATCTTGTTTAGGGCTTTTTAATAATTAATTGTGATTTTTAGGGCTTTAATTAGCATTAAAAAGTCATTATTTAATTAATTAAAAGGTTTTAGCAAGTTTGGATTTTTTGTAAACTCTTAGAATTATATTGTGGATTTTTAGTAATTTTTAGGAATTTTTAGGTTAAATTTTTTATTTTTGTACTATTTACGGTTTTACGTGTTCGCTTTTTCGTCTTAGTTTAATCCGTCTTCGTAACCGTCTTTTCTTTCTCATTTCTATTCTCTTTTCTTCTTGTTAATAATCACAAACATTAATCATCATTCATTACACAACACACGTGCCTCCTCGAGAGAACGAACTCACTTCATTGGGTCATAACTTGTGGTTTTCCTAAACTACTCGTTAATACTTACCCTAAATTACCTTCCTTTTCCTAAAGGGGTAAAAACTCTATATCATTTTGGCGCCGCTGCCGGGGAGGCGTGTTGTGTTTTGATTGAACCATTGTTGTTTTTATATAGCCATAATTAGTATTTGTATTAGTAGCACTCTACTAATACGTATTATCGTTTTTCGGTTTTTGTGTGAATACTATTACTATATTGTATACGTAGAACAATAAATTCACAAGTACTCCAAATACGTGAGCAATCACAACCTTGACTTGGGAGGTCATTACCCAATCATTGTATTCGAATCTCAAACCAAAGAAAAAAGGCAAAAATAGATAAATACTTTCGTGAAGCTTAATCTTGAAAATACAAACTATAAGGTGGGTATAAGGCGATTGTATTTCACGACCTAAAGGAAAAAGGCTCATAAGTGCTTCGCGTCGCCTCGTTTCCTCCGCTTGCTTGTGCGTATTTGATTTTGAGAGTGAATCGAGGGTTTTGCCGCCCAAAGTATTATTACATATCATATATATTTTCTTGGTTTCATTTGATTAAACCCTCTTGAACGATTTGGTGTTCCACCATCGTTCTAAAGTCATCGAAGGCGTTCACTCCACGTGATCGTTTTCATTCCTTGAGGCTTCTTTAATCGAGAGATTTGATTAAGGAGGAGATTTGTAGATTATTGTCTACTTAATACATTCACCAATTTCCAAAAAGGTTAATACCATCAAAAACCAAAAAAAAATTGAAAAATACAAACTACCAAAAAGAATCTTCTTTGCTCGTCTCCTCGTTGTACGTGACGTTTATGCTAACTCGTAATCAAGCAAAACGTGCACGTAGACGAAAGAACAAAACTCCCACTCCAACTCATTCTAGTGAGGAGTCTCCTATTGACGAACCCATTGTACGAGAAGCACCAACCATGGCGAATCGAACTATGATGGAGTTACTTCAAGCACCCACCGAGGGTTATGGAGAAGCGATTGTGATTCCCACTATCCTTGCGGAGAATTTTGAGGTGAAAACGGGTTTGTTGTCGATGATCCAAAACAACAAATTCCGTGGTGATGAGAAGGACAATCCCCACAACCATATCCGCCAATTTAATCGTCTTACCGCCACGTGCAAATTCAAGGATGTCTCGAATGACTCGATTAAGATGATGCTTTTTCCGTATTCCTTAGCGGGGCCCGCTAAAATTTGGTTAGAGAACGAGCCACCCAATTCTATATTGACGTGGAAGGATCTCGTTTCAAAGTTCGTGAACCATTTTTTTCCGCCCTCTAAGACTACGCATTTGAAAAATGAGATTTCTAAATTTTCACAAGAATCAAATGAAAGTTTTTCTACGGCTTGGAATAGGTTTAAGGAGATGTTACATGAATGTCCTCATCACGGTTTTTCCGATTTGCACCAAATCGACACGTTTTACAATGGACTTAATGATCATGAAAGAGATTATTTGAATGCCGCCGCGGGTGGTAATTTTTTGTGTAAAACGGTTGAAGAAGCTTTGGTCATAATTGAGAATAGGTCTAAGGTTTATAGCCCTTGTAACACACCGAGTGTTGCCAAAATGGGCTCATCATCGTCTCGTTCCATTAATGCCTTACAAGATGAAGCAAATGAGGAGAATCGGTTTTTCGATAGGTTTTCGACTCTTATGTCCCATTGGAAAGCTCAAGAAGCTTCGAATTCCGCTTCGGTTAAAGCGGTTTCTAAGAGTTGTTTGTCGTGTGGGGGAGCTCATGATCTTTCCGAGTGCATTACCGCGGATGGTAACACTTCGAGTGCTTATGTAGCCACGGGAACTTATAACCAAAACAGCCAAGGTTCCCGCCAAAATCAAGCTCCACCAAATCAAAATGCTAATAACTATCGAAACAACAACCAAGGTGGAAATTACCAAGGAAATCAAAGGAATTATAACAAGGGTAATTATCAAAGTGGAAATGGGAAAATTTCAAACCAAAACCAAAACCGTGATTTTCAAACATCGACTCAAGGTTTTCAAAATGATCACACCAAAAATCTTCAAGGAGAATTTTTGAATTCTGCTAAGGCTAATGATGCTAAGTTTGACAATATGCAACGTGAAATGGTTAGCTTAAGGTCCGAGTTGAAAAACGAGCTTAAAAACGAACTTGCTAATGAACTTAAAGCTCATGCTAATAAAATGGAAGGAAATGTCACACGACTCCAACAAAATCAACAAAAAATGGAGTAAGGTCAACATGAGATTAAGCAAGAATTGTTAAAAGCGGATGCTAGGCAATCTAAATTTGAGGACCGTATGGCTAAGATGTTTGAAACTATCATGTGTAAGCCCTCTTCTTCGGGTGGTCTTCCTAGTGATACCATCGTGAACCCGAAAGGAGAATTGAAGGTTATTACTACTCGAAGTGGTAAAACTTTCAAAGAACCCATTTCTCATCCAAGTACTTCTATGGAGAAGGAAAAAGAGAAAGAACCCGAGGTTGTGGTAGAAAAGGAGCAAATTACAAGCCCACGAAGTACCGCTCAACCCACACCTACGGTTGGACCAATACCAATCATGGAACCCGAGATTCCAAGGTCGTTGCCTATGCCTACTATGCCCCAACCCACACCACCTTTACCCTACCCTTCAAGACGAGACAAGGAAAAGGCACAAGAACGAAATAATTATCAGTTTGAACTTTTTATGAAAATGTTTCGTGACTTGCATTTTAATATAATTTTTGCCGACGCCTTAGTCATGATGCCTCGATTTGCCGCAAACTTCAAAAGTATGTTGAATAACAAAGAAAAATTGCAAAAATCGTCTAGTTGTTCTTCGGTTTTTCTAAGCCGCATACCTCAAAAAGTCGGTGATCCTGGAAAGTTTTTAATCCCATGTGCTATCCAAGACATGGAAGAATTCTACGCCTTGGCCGATCTTGGTGCTAGTATTAATTTGATGCCTCTTGAGATTTTTAAATCTCTCAATCTTCCAAATCTCACTCCTTCAAGAATGTCAATCGAGATGGCCGATCATTCTACGATTCTAGCTTGTGGAGTAGCCGAGGACGTCTTTGTGAAAGTTGGAAAGTTCTACTATCCTGTAGACTTTATTGTTGTTGATATTCCCATCGATCCTAAAGTTCCGTTAATTTTAGGTCGATCTTTTTCGGATACCTCGAGAGCACTTATCGATGTGCATGAAAGGAAAATCACTCTTCGTTTCAATGAGGAAGAACTCGTCATTAATGCAACCCAAAACTCCACTCTTTCTCATGTGTATTCTATCACATCTTTGTACAATGTCAATCCCATCAAAAACATTTGCAAAAAGATTTCAAATAGAGTTTTAGGAGTTGTTGAAAAAAATGAAGTTCCGTCTCCTCCGCCGGTGGAGGTTAAGAGTGTTAAGCCTACGAATCCAATTGCGAGTGATTCTTCGGATGATGAATACGTTGATCCCGATGGGGGAGTTTTCTTTGTTGACAAACGTTTTTTAAACTTACCTAAACCAAAAAGATTTCAAAATGTGAGAATTTTTAGTGTGACTAACATTGCTTTAGATACACATAATATTTTTAACATAATTAAATCGGATTTTCACAAGGAGAGTTTAAAAGATGAAAAAGGAAAAGATTTTGAATTGAATTTAAAAGATTTTTCTACAACTCTAACTTCGTCATCACCACGTGTTTTGAGTACTACAAGCTCGTCTTCTCCTTTTGACGATGCTTTGTGTGGACTTAGTGTGGGGGAAGCCCCTTATGTTCCCTCCCCTTTCTCCACCGAGGACGAGATATTTGATCCTGGAATCGCTTATAAAGGGAAATCTCGGTCTTCCACCGATGCAATAAATGGAAAATCTTTTCATTTGATTGGTGCGAGTCTACCTCGAGTAGCTCATGTTTTTAGAGACTTACCTATTGTCCCACCCTTCTATTTCTCATCTCTTTTCTTGAAACTCTTTGAGTTTTTGTTGACTCATGATGAAATGGCGTTGATTTGTTTTTCCAATGAAAACGAGAACGCCATCTTCGATCCCTGTATTTTGCACCATCAAAGGACTTAGTCCTTTATACCGGTTGTTTTTGGGCCTTGTTTATCATGTAAGCCCCACCAAAAATTGACCACACCATGATTATCCCTAAATGATCACATTTATGGGGGATTCGAGTCGAGCTTTTGACTCGGTTATCAAAAACAAGGTGCCTCGTGGGGGAGACCCATGCTTATCCATGTACATATTATTGCTTTCTAATGTAGTTTAATGTGAGGGGATTTGTGCCCTTCTAACCTTTGTTCCGTGGTTGTTTGTGCATTGTGGTTTTTAGATCATGATCTTCACGATTGGAGCCTCTCATGTTCGTTTTATGAGAGCACTCGATCGTTTGCTTTAGAGACATTTCTCAATATCCAAATGATATATCCTTTGATGTTTTAACCTTAGGTTTTTAGCACACTTCATAAACGGCTATTAATTTAATGGTTACACCCTTTCCATGCTATATTAGGCATTCGACTACGTCTCTAGTATGGGGGTGTTTGCACCCCTAGACTCGAAACATTGAGCACAATCTTTAACTTTAGTATGGGGGGTGAATAGATACTTGCCTTGCCAAACCTTCACGCTTTCCAAAGTTTATCTTTTTGTTTATCGTTTTATTGCAAAATAAGACTAAAAATGGCCAAATTTTAAAATTTTTCTCATGTTTTATAAGTATTTGAAGACACGAATGTAAGTTTTCCGATGGCGAGAATAAGAGTAATTTTTGACTCGACCGTGCGTGTTGAGCACTTAGCTTTGATTCCTTAACTACACATTAGGCTAAGTCTCTTAAATGAGGACGAGAAATGACAGAGTTAATTATAAGTTACTATGCTAAACGTAGAGTACTCGTATTCTTTCAAAAACTCATGTGTTCTCGTTATTTGCTTATTCTCCCTTCGCTTGTAAATATTTTTTGCTTAATAAATATTGAATTAGCGGTTTAGTTAGGATTGTTGGGTTTCTAGTCTTTTCTAGTAGCTTCCGTGTAATTAAATTGGGAAGACATTAAGGTATCGCCAGCGTCACGGTTTTGAAGTATTGGCACCCGAATAATCAAAAGCTTCACCTAATAATAAGATTTCAAGTGCTCACCTAAATCAAGCAAACAATTTGAAGCCCCACAAGGCCTAAAATCTATGCAAAATTGAAAGTGAATCAAGCCTTAATCTTCGAAGCTTTAAAGATCCAAAATTCGCTTTAGCGTGAGGATATACGTCTTTGGCTAATAAAACCACCGATGAGGCGGATAATAAAAGGCAAGGCAAGACCGAAGTCAGAATAAAAGCTTCATGGCGAAGTTGAATAAAATATGGAGGTAAACCAAAGATAATAAGGCCCTTCCGTTAGGGGGCGTATAAAAGTCTTGGTAATAAGTCTCATGTTCAAAACCGTTATAAAACTGTGTTTATCGATTCTTCTTGTCAACTTAATTTTTTAACATCGTTGTCTATTAGGAGGGGTTATTGATTTGATAGTCTTAGTTACACCGTTAGGACTCTATTTTTAGACCTAAATCTCTATTATCGCATAAGTCAATGATGTAACCTCGTGATCATTAAGACATAATAAAATATAAGAGATACAACTTAGGAATAATGGGAGGATAAGTACGTGATTAGGGCATATGAGTAGTGTTAGCATTACTAACTTATAATGACAATGATCTCGTTGCACGCTTAGCATGGAAGTGGAGTGAAAATCGAGGACGACGAAATTATTTCTAACGAAGCATTCACGTGTTCTTATTCTATGAACCTAAACGTCCCATTTTGCGATGAAAATCATACATTATGTCAAAAACGCAAGTAGTAGTAATAGTAGTAGTGTAGCTAGTTTATCATTTCAATAAAGTGAATAAAATTGAATTTTGGAGATGCTACGATACTTTATTCTAGCATTGCGTGAGGGCACGGCAATGGTTTAGTATGGGGGAGCTTTTATACATGGTCTCATCGTCCAGATCGGGCTTAAAATGCATAAAATATCATTAAAACTGCCAAATATATGCTCGTGTTTGTTACTTGTGTATTTTTAGGTACGGATATTGAGGAAAAGGCAAAAGATCACAAGAATCAATCAAAAACGAACACGGGAAACGAAGCCGCGCAATGAACCGGGCCCAAGTTTGGATTTTACAAAAATGCCCTTGAAGAATTGAAGATTGTTAAGTTTAGTCCCTCAACTTTTGAAGATTAACACTTTATACCCCTCAAATATTCAAAATTATGAATAGGGTCCCTAAAGTTTGAAGACAATACAAGATCAGCCCTTGAAGTATGAAGAATGAGCATTAATGGCCCTTGTTTCAAGTTTATAAAGTTTTAGTGCCATTTTTGACAACTTGCCAAAAGTTGACATATGTAAAATGGGCGTTGACAGCATTTAATACAAAGTGAAGGAAAGGAGAAACCTTGGGGGTCTTTTCTACCAACTAACCAAACCACCACCACCATTCAGAGATTGACACCTCAGCATTACCCACCCATTTACCCAAACCCATTACCATAACCCAACCCGTCCAACCAATACCCGGTTTTAATATTAATACTGGGTCAAACCCCCAGTCAACTCTTCCCTTTTTCCCACCAAACACCCTTTTTAAACTCCTTAACCCCCTTTTCAGATTAAACATCACCCTAATCACCCATAAACCCTATTTTTCCCCAGTCACAATCAAGAGCAAATCAAAGGGTTTTAAGCTAGGATTTTCCAGATTGCTAATTAAACATTTTCTCACTTAAACCCACACCTCAAACCACCACAAGACACACCCATGTGTCTTGTGGGACCCTCCCCTGCACCCGTCTCTTTCCCACAAAACCATAACCCGACCAAACCAACGATCCAGACCTATTCCTTTTACCCCAAGGAGTTATAAACGCTTTAGATCAACTCCAAACAGCTGTCATCACATGGACCTCTGAAAATCACATGAAGGCAAAGATTGACCAAGACTTGAAAATTTTTCCAAGGGCTTTTTAGGAATTCCAGTTACTAGGGTTTAGCAGTTCTAGATATTTCTATTTAGTTGTATAAATAGAGGTGCCTGTACCTCTATTTCTTTGTTCCAGTTTTTTAAGCAAATTCATGTAATGCCTTTTTGAAATATAAAGTTTGGTATTTGTTGTGTCAATTGTAAATCCTTTTATTTTTTTAAAAGTTTGGTATTGAATTGCTTAGATTCTGAGTTCCAATATAATCTTTTATAAACACTTGGTGTTTATTTCAGTTTCAAAAAGGTTTTGAAAAAGGATTGAAATTTTCAGAAATTTATAAATTTTAAGAAGTGAAAGTGGACTGAGATTTTTGAATTTCTGAATATTGATCTTGTTTTTAAAACATGTTAAATGTCACTGATTTGTGAGGAGTAAGGTTTAAAAGGCTTCAAGAATTGGATATATTTGCTTGTTTCTTCATTTGTTTTTCTTAGCAGGTTTGTTAAAGAGCTTGTTTGTGTCCAAGGTCCAGCATAGGCCCGGGCCTATAAGGAGGTGACATACAGTCACTGAGGGACTTGGATGTAAGTCCCTCAAGGTAAATTCCTAGTTTCCTTTTTGAAGTTCCAAGTTTTCAGAAAAGTGTTTGATTTGAGTGATTTTTGTGAAAGGTGTATAAGTGCTTGTTAATTGGTTTGATTTTACTGATTTATGTGAGTTATGCATGTTTAGGACTGTTAGAAATCAGTTTGGGTGAATTTGTAACCATTTGCTTTGTTAAAAATGATTTTCAATTTATAAGGGAGTGTTTGGATATGCATGTTAGCTAAGTTTATTGAAAGATTTTTGGGTTAAAAACCTGTTTGAAACATTCCATAAGGTAGAAATAGGTTGTAGGTTGCTTAGGTTTTCAGTTTAGAGAAGTGTAAGTCAAAATTGCATGATAAAAGTTTGGTCATTATAGCAAAAAGCTGTCACTCCACTTTTTTGCTTGGTTTATTGAAATTTTAAGCACCAAGATTGATAATCTGTTAGGTCGTAGGTCATTTGAGGGTTTTTCATTTGCTTATATGTGTGTTATCAACTTATTTGCAAGATCTTGAGGCTTGAAATCCATTGGTGTGTCATTTGAATTAGTAAAATACCCTCAGACCTAAGTAAGCTTAAACATCAACTTGAATCTGCTTATTTTGTGTGATTTCTTGGCTAGAGCTAGCTGTTTTTGAGTTTGTATTGACTCCTTATACTCAAAGGAGTATAAGGGTGCCGTTTGTCCAATCAAAACATCCACAAAAAGCATAATCAAGTTCCTCTTGATCATAAAGTTCACATGTGAAGATAGCAATTGTTCTTGGTGTTTTCAAAATAGCAAACGGAACCCGTTTATCATTCTTTTTGATTTAATCTTGTTGGAATTGGTTTGAGTTTGTGATTTTGAGTTTAAAAGTATCACTGCTTTGTGTTTTTAAAGTAGAAAAAAAAGAAAAAAAATAAAAGTGCAAAAACTCACCTGGCCTGGGCTCGAACACGCGACCTCCCTTTCGGAGGAGTAACGTGTTTACCAGTGATCCGGATGGTTTTTTACGTTATACCTCTCCAACAATAGTTACTTAAGGAGATTTTGAGTGGGCTTTTTATATTAAAGCCGTAGCTTATTTTGGCTAATTAAGCTTATTGTTTTAGCTTTTTGACCCTAGCTTATTTTTCCTAGGTTTGTCTTTTTGTTTAGGATTTTTCTGAGCTAAGTCTCAATTTTTCCCTTTCTTTATTTATTTTTTATTAATTTTTAATTAGCCTTTTTTAGATAAGTAGTTTAAAAATAGTAAAAGTTATTTTAAAAATTTAGAAAAATAGTTTTTAGGTTTCTATTTATATTTTTGAGGTTTACATCACATTAGGTTTTCAAAAAGTCTAATTTTTAATTTTATTTGATTTTAGGGTTTTTTATTAACTTTAAAATTTAATATAAAATTAATAAAAAGGTTTAGGGAACTTTTAATTTCATTTTTGTCTTAGTTACATTATTTAGGATTTTTGGTAATGTTTTAGAATTATTTTATAAACTTTTTATTTTTTTGATTATTTTAATATTATTTTATTACTAAAAATAGAAAGTTGGTTTTTTCTACTTTTTTCATTTTTCCTAGATTGTAGACATTAAATTAGGAACTTTGAAACTTTCCAAATCTTTTTAGGACTTTTCATTTATTTTTTAGAATTAATTTAAGTTTTAATAGATTTTATTAGTTTTTAAGTGTTTAAAAATATTTTTATTAGGTTTTAAAATTTTAATAAATACTTTTTAGCTTAATTAGGTTATTTTTGAGGTTTACAAACTATAAAATCTTGTTTAGGGCTTTTTAATAATTAATTGTGATTTTTAGGGCTTTAATTAGCATTAAAAAGTCATTATTTAATTAATTAAAAGGTTTTAGCAAGTTTGGATTTTTGTAAACTCATAAAATTATATTGTGGATTTTTAGTAATTTTTAGGAATTTTTAGGTTAAAATTTTTATTTTTGTACTATTTACGGTTTTACGTGTTCGCTTTTTCGTCTTATTTTAATCCGTCTTCGTAACCGTCTTTTCTTTCTCATTTCTATTCTCTTTTCTTCTTGTTAATAATCACAAACATTAATCATCATTCATCACACAACACACGTGCCTCCTCGAGAGAACGAACTCACTTCATTGGGTCATAACTTGTGGTTTTCCTAAACTACTCGTTAATACTTACCCTAATTTACCTTCCTTTTCCTAAAGGGGGTAAAAACTCTATATCACTAACAATATCATCAAGGTAATAATCATATCACTAACCTTTCTTAATCATACTTAGTGATCATCAAAATGATTATCCTTAAAACTCACTTTTGTTAATAAGACAAAAGTATTTTTAATAAACTTTCTTTTTTAGAAAATGTTTTATTAAAATGGAAAATGAAAATTTGAAAATGGCATATTCCAAATGCTGTTAGAATATCCTTTGAAGGGTTTAAATACCTCAGATATTCCCACCCCACTAAAAGACAAAAAACGGAGCGGAGTCTAGTGGCGGTACCTTAAGTACCTAGGTGGTACCTTATCGATAAGGTACCGCGGGGTGAGATAAGGTACCGCGCACAGAAGACCGTTATAGATCCGTTATACTTTGTCTCCTTTAAATAGTGGGTCAAATCTCATTTTCCAGCAAGCCTCTTGGACGATTTTCTCAGCCCTCTTTCTATTTTCTATAGCATAATCATTAGTAAATGATCACTTAATTTGTTAAGGATGTTTACATATGATTATCCTCTTGATCCCCTCCTTTACCATGTCCAATGAGAAGATCACTCACTCACTAGTGTTGTGATAAAGATGAATCTATGAGCTAGTCATATTCATCATCATACCTTTTTGTTTTAGGTCAATCCAATGTATTTATGAATACTTGGACTAGTTGTGTTCATCCAAGTTATTTTTGGATACTTAGATTTGTTGTGTACATCTATTGCATATGTGTTTGCTTGGATTTGTGTTGTGTAAATCCAAGCTACATGTGTGTACTTGGATAAGTCTAGTTGAGTTGTAATAGATTTGATTAGGAGTTCTCACCTGACTATAAAGTGATGTGGTTGTGTCTTGTGAGTTTTCACTAAACTTTAAAGTGACTAGTAGTTGTGTTGTGTGAAGTTCTCACTTAGCTTCAATGTGAAGAGTCGTGAAGATTGGTTCTAGCTTTCGATTAGAACTCGACATCTAGCCTTGTGTCGTAAAATGGTGAAGTAGGCAACGTCGTGAAGATTGGTTTTACCTTTCGATTAGAACCCGACATCTAGCCTTGTGTCGTTAAATTGTGAAGTAGGCAACGTCGTGTAGATTGGTCCTAGCTAAAGATTAGGTCTCGACATTTAGCATAGTGTCGGAAAATAATGTAAGCAACGTTGTAAGGTTTTCTCCGCCGAGAAGGGAGCTTGTGGATATAGTGGAAATCTCGAGTAGGTGTACTCGAGGAGTGGAGTAGAAACGAGGATAGAGCCTCGTTGTCGAACCACTATAAATCTTGGTGTCTTCCCACTAGGTCGTTTCCTTCCTTGCTCTTTACTTATTTCATTTTCATTATACTTGCTTATTAGTATTTCTAGTGCATTTCAATTGAACCTAATAATTATGCAACTTAGCTCTAAGTAAAAGATAGTTTTGATATAAACCAAATTGAAAGTAATTTTAATTTGGTCACCAATCGAAGAGAAACTATTCAACCCCCCCCCCCTTCTAGTTTCTACAATTGGTATCAGAGCGATGGTCACTCAAGATCTTTGAAGTATATTGTACTTTAAAACTTGGATCGATCCATTGTCTCCTCAAATTAGAAGGTCTTGTTGTACTAAAGTTTCTCCTTGGTCAAAACTATGTTTTCTTTGAAAAATAGGTCTTTTAATTAAAAATATTGCATCCCACTTAAGATTAGTAGCCTTTATGCATTTTAGATATACTCTTGAAATGTATCTACTAGTTTGCATCTTGCTTTGTGTATGTACTCATGAAGATCAATCAATTAATTGGTTATGGATTGAGCTACTTGCACTTGTAGAAGAATCATTTTCATTGATCTTCAACATCTTTGAATAATGATACCAAGATGATTGGGAATGACACTAGTCCTTGAAGACTTACTACTCATCATAGTCATTGATTGGGCATAACACTTATTCCTTCATGGATTGCTCTTTGTGGCCAAGGTACGCTCTCGTTCTTCCACACGCCCTTTGATCATTCTTTTGATCATTACTTGACTATGTGCTTGTTCTTGGCATCCTTGCCTTGACATTTATTTGTGGTTTGTGTTTCTTTTCTTTTATCCTCTCAAACCTTCATTGCTTGGATACTTGACTCACTATGGTGATGTAGAGTGAGTTAGTAGAAGCTTAAAGTATGAAGCATGATTTCCATGGTTTGCACCCATACTGTTAGTAGGCCCTTTGTGGGAGAGAAAGTGAATTAATACTTTGCTCATATTTTGGTTAGACTAAGACTATTATTGAAAGTGATCTTAGTTTAGACTTGAATAATTGCTTTGTGCTCATTCATTACCAAAGCCGTTTATCGTTTCGCCGGAAAGGCACGTCTTAAACCACTATATATGACACAAGCTCTTCGTTTCAACTACATGAAGATTGTCATTAATCCCTTGAGCATTGATCCTAGTCTTGATTCACTTCTCTTGACTTCTCTCCACTTAGTCGTTTTGCTACGAGTAGTCGTTTGTCTGTTTCGTTCTTTTCGATCTTGATTTAACTCGTAATCCTTCATTAAGGCATATTGCTTAGTGTTATGATGATCCAATGATATTCTAAAAGGCTCATGATTTAATTTTAAGTATTTTAGAAAAACTGGATTTTCAAAATTTCGCGTTTTTCAGAGATAGAAACCAGCCTCTGTCGGCGGTTCCTTATCTCCGCGGCTCAAAACCCGTGGTACCTTATCGATAAGGTACCGCGGGCAGAAACTTTTGTCAGAGCGCCAGTTTTTGTTTTTTATTCTTTTTCATACCAAACTCTCTCTCTCCCAAAAACACACAGCCGACGGGTCTTACCTTTTCCACCATTGTTGAAGCTTCCAAAACCTTCAATCACTCAAATTAATTGATTCCAAGTTGTGGGTTTCACTCATCCATCATCTATCATCAATTAATTGTAAGTATTTTCTTTCAATTTCATATATTTTGTTCTAGGGTTCATCCTTTCATAATTGGGGATTTTTAAAATTGAAATTGAATTAAAACCTTAATAGGAATGTGGGTTGACATAGTTATTTTACTATGATTCCTTAGGTTCATATTCATTAAGATTTCACTAATACCCACTTATAGAACAAATCCGAATTTAGGCTAAATGATTTTGGTTGAATTATGGATTTGAGATGAACCCATGAACAAGTAGGAAAAGACATTCTTAATTCTTACCTAAAAACCTTGTTTTGAAAAACCAATGATCTAATCCATTATTGATCTAACATAGATCATGTGTTCTTGGTTAATGATGGAATAGACACATTGTGAACATGAAAATGATATGGATTTAATCCTATGTTTGTCAAGAAATTGATATAACACATTTTCATTTTTTTGTTTTCCTTTTGATTTTCATATGAGTGATTGGAGAAATATTATTTTGTGTTTGTATTTAGGTACTTAATCATGCCTTCTCAATTTCACAAAGATCATCAATTCACTAGAGATTATATGCCCGACATCTCTCAAACCTTTGTTTCCCCTCAACTCCAAAACGCTTTTCCATCCCTTTCTTCTCGTTGTTTCCATGAGGGTAGGATTGTCGACTCAAGAATAGCGGGAGATAATTATATCAATTCTATGTTCGAGCTAATTGGGTTTGATTGTTTGCTTTACATATTCGAGGTAATTTATCCCTTGTTCCTTCTTGAGTTCTTTAGTACTTACTCAATGCTTGAAATCAACGACCAAATCTTTATCCGTTTCTTGTTGAATGGTCAAATCATTCAATATTCCCTCGATGACTTTGGTGATATTCTTGGTGTGCCATTTGAAGGCACTTGTCGCTTCACGGATAAGTGGAGACTAGATGCTCTCTTGGAGTCAAACGACAAGCCTCCAAATGACACCACCGAAGTTGATCTAAATTTCATCCTTGAAATCATCACGAAAGAGCGTAGTGGAAACGTTGTGAGAAGCCTTCATACAAATGTGCGAAATGTGAATAGGTATGAAGTGCTCTCAAGCGACCTTAAGGATTATATGCTCCAATGGGCAAACATCCTTAGGGAAAATGTGTTTTGTCTTGGTGGGAACCGGGATCATATCCCGGCTTGCATGGGGCATATGTTGTTTTGCCTATTTACTTCCACCAAGTACAATCTTGCATATTACATTGCTCGACGTATAAATTATGCTCTTTCCAAACCCAAAACAAACCTCCCTTATGATATGCTTCTCACTCACCATTTTAGAAGGGTTGGTCAAGATTTTTCTCAACTCGATCTTTCTCGCTTTCACCCGGTTCAACGGGTTATGTTGCCTATTCAAGAGGCGTATGAACGAAAGCAAAGAAGTGACCGTGGTTCGAGAAAATCCGACCATCAAGAGCCGGATGAGGAGGACACCGATATGCCACCAAGTGATGGTGATGGCATCGGTCCTAGTTCTCATTTTGACTCTTCGAGCAACTCCCATCCATCCTCAAATCAATTCGAGGATGATATTGAAGACTTAGCTCCTCCTCCTCACCCTTCTAGTGATGTTCCTGAAGATCTCAATATGGAGCATCTCTATCGTGAGAATCTTAGAACCCGGGGAGAATTACATGAACACCCAGTGGAGTCAAGAAAAGGGTTCAAGTATTTGGGAAAAATGATCAAGGGTTTAGGAAAGAAAAGAAGGTGAAGACTTTGAAGTTGTGTCAAAGTTTGGATTTGATGGTTTAACATTTGGTTATTAACACTTTGGTTTAGTTGTTTATTAACTTGTGTTGCATGCTTGGATTATAATTTATTTTGATCCTTAATGTTAGTTATGCCATCTTGTTTGTGTTTTACATAGCTTTGTGCATGCCATATGATAGTTAGCTTATTAGATTATGATCTGTAGTTAACTTTGGCTTGTGAAACCTTTGGGAAAAATCTGGGTTTATCAAAAACTAAAATGGGAAATTTTTGAAAACCTTCTGGACGCGGTTGCATATCGACCCGCGGTTCTTTATCGATAAGGTACCTCCGTTCCTAGATAAGGAACCGCCGGCCACTGTGCACGCCAGCATCTTTGCTTTACGCTGTTTTCTTAATTTTGTGTAAACCTTGCATGATTTTCAGTAATAAACGGCACATTTCCTAAACTAGGGTATCTAAATTCATTATTCACCTAAAATGATTTTAACCCATTACTAGTTTGGATCATCCCCTCAACCATTTAAACCCACCTTGTTTGCATGTTCTTCACACATCAAACATACTTCCCTAAACCTTAAACCACCCTAATCAACCATGGTGTGTACCAAAACCTCAAACACTTCCAAGACCTCCACCCCAAGAAAAACACTCAAAATAAGGGTTAAGGTAGCTAAGCCTAACTCTTCACCTTTCCTCACACCTAAGAATGAGAATGTTCCTATCCTCATTTCTTCATCACCTTCCCCACCTCTTGCACCATGCAAGACCTCCTCCACCCATGGTACTAACCACTCCATTGGTTTTACCTCCTCTTCATTCAATTCTAGAATGAATGAGCTTTCTTCACCCTTCACTCCAAGTGCACCCTTGGAAGTGACACCACAACCTCAACCAATCCAAAGCATTCCTTTTGGGAATGACTTTGATGACCCTTTGGTGACTTCACCATTTACCCCTCACAACTCACCAATTCCACCAACCTTGGAGGATTTACCTCCACACTCATCCTTTTCCCCTTTGGGAAACATGGCTCCTCTTTCACCCACATCACCCTTGGAGAACTTGCCTCCTCCACCTCCACCCAACTCAAACATCCCAATTTTGGGTGTCCCACTTTCCCTCCTCTTGGGTGATCCTTAGTTTGGGTTCCAACAAACTCATGGTCCTAGATGTCCATGTTGTCTTTACAACCACTTCCTCATCCAAAACTTAAGGATGGATATGTATGGACTTCATAGGGGTTAGCAAGATTTCTTGCTTACTTTGTTCTCCATGCCTCCTCCTAGGAGATGAATGATGGAGGTGTCTTAATAAGAGTTTTCAACAAGAACAAGCGTAAGAAAACAACTTATCTAGATCTTATGATAAGCTAGCTATGTATTAGTTAGTTTTATTTATCTTTGTACTTGTTTACTCATTAATGAATGTTTCTTGTTGGTGTGTTATGGATTTAGCTTTGTGTGATTCTATCCTTTTGTGCACACTAATCAACTTCAATTTGAAATAAAAATTGAACCTAAATCTATCACAACCCCTAAACTTGACTAAAATTGGTTCAAAATGATATCTAAATTATTTTGTCACCCTTTGTCAAAGACATTCTTTGTGAATGTGTTGCTTTATGCAACCCTAGCATATTTTGGTTCTAATAGAGGTAAAAATCCAAGATTTGCGACTTTTTTGAAAAAGTATTAGTTTTTCCCAAAACCCAGGAAAAACTTGATCTAAAGTCCTCTAGACGCGGTTCCTTAAGGACCCGCGGGTCCTTACTGATATGGAACCGCCGGTCCACATAAGGTACCGCGGCCAGAAAGTGGCTTTTAACGAATTTTTGGTCAAAACCTTTAAACCCTATTCCCAGTCAAGATTCCTTGTTTACTCAAATTGACTAAACATTCCTTGACAATACACATTTTGTATTCAAATTCCTACCATGATTACATTTTACTTATACCCCAACCTTGAGATTTCATTCTCACACCTTCCCAACCTTGATAATTCATTCTCACATTACCTTGAGATATCATTCTCACACTCTCACAATGCCTAACTCCTACATTCCTAACCTTGACATTTCTTTGTCACAACCCACTCACCCAAAGCTTGCTCATCCAAGCTTTCTAAGAAACCGAAAATCTCGGTTCGACCCGTTTAGGTTAAGAAGAATGAACCATCTTCGTCCAAACCACCCAAAAACCCTACCTTCTCTCTAATCAAGTATTGGAATGAGACTTACACCATAAACCCCATCACCGGAGCAAAAGAACATGTTCCACCACCACCACAATCCTTCACTACCCCCCAACTCAATGACCTTTCCACCTTCCCAAACCTCACAAGGCATTGTGAAAACACTCCCAAACCCTTACCCCACCACCACCAAACCCTAAGTTTGATGCCATACCCACATCAAACGATTTTATGTTGCATCATGGATCCTCGTGTGATTGTTGCCGATTTCAACAAATTGAACTTGCTCATGTGTATGAGAAGTTAAATTTTCTTGAATTCCTCCTCACTCGACCTCCTATTCAAGTTTTCGTTCCGGTGGACAAAACTTCGAATGATGCATCGTCGTCTTTTTAGTTTTATTTTTTTTAGCAATTTGGAAAATATCACTATTAGACTAGCTTATGCTTAGTGGTTTATTTTCCATATGTATTGCTTTTAGATACTCATACTATGTGTATGACTATCCAATTTGTTGTATTATTTTTTTTAACTTGTGTGTTATTTGTGTGCTATCTAATTAGTTCTATTTTTGATTTGATCTTGGTTAAACTTTTACAAGCTTATGGGTGATTCCATCAATTCTAAAGCTTTAACCCATTGACAAGCCTATCATCTTCATTTTATTGAAGTTTGATTTTGTCAATTACCTCTTTGGACATACTTAGCAAAATACTTGCTTCTAATTTGAGATTTCTTCTCTTTCTCCCTCTCAAGTTACTTAGTAGGTAGTGATCATATATACATTGGTGTTTCTTTCCTTTCTACTAACCTTTGTGTAGCATGTCACCTTAGCTTACAAACTTGGTGCCCCAAGCAAGGGGGAGCAACCACCAAGGGGGAGCTACTAGCAAAGTTCGATGCACTTCAAAGACTTATGCTAACCTTTTTGCTACGACAAAGGGGGAGAAATGATAGTGATAAACTAGTCAATAATTCCATAGTTTGTGTTTATACGTAATTGAGTTTATCGTTTGTCGTAATCAAAAAGGGGGAGATTGTTAATGCAAGTAATGCCTAAAAACATTATTAGTGTTAACTAATCTTCCTTAGTTTTGATCACAACAAACCATACAACACATTTAGTGTAGAAACACAAAATGAATTATTTAACTAACACTATCATCAAGGTAATAATCATATCACTAACCTTTCTTAATCATACTTAGTGATCATCAAAATGATTATCCTTAAAACTCACTTTTGTTGATAAGACAAAAGTATTTTTAATAAACTTTCTTTTTTAGAAAATGTTTTATTAAAATGGAAAATGAAAATTTGAAAATGGCATATTCCAAATGCTGTTAGAATATCCTTTGAAGGGTTTAAATACCTCAGATATTCCCACCCCACTAAAAGACAAAAAAACGAAGCGGAGTCTAGTGGCGGTACCTTAAGTAACTAGGCGGTACCTTATCGATAAGGTACCGCAGGGTGAGATAAGGTACCGTAGGGTGAGATAAGGTACCGCGCACAGAAGACCGTTATAGATCCGTTATACTTTGTCTCCTTTAAATAGTGGGTCAAATCTCATTTTCCAGCAAGCCTCTTGGACGATTTTCTCACCCCTCTTTCTATTTTCTATAGCATAATCATTAGTAAATGATCACTTAATTTGTTAAGGATTTTTACATATGATTATCCTCTTGATCCCCTCCTTTACCATGTCCAATGAGAAGATCACTCACTCACTAGTGTTGTGATAAAGATGAATCTATGAGCTAGTCATATTCATCATCATACCTTTTTGTTTTAGGTCAATCCAATGTATTTATGAATACTTGGACTAGTTGTGTTCATCCAAGTTATTTGTGGATACTTGGATTTGTTGTGTACATCCATTACATATGTGTTTGCTTGGATTTGTGTTGTGTAAATCCAAGCTACATGTGTGTACTTGGATAAGTCTAGTTGAGTTGTAATAGATTTGATTAGGAGTTCTCACTAAACTATAAAGTGATGTGGTTGTGTCTTGTGAACTCTCACTAAACTTTAAAGTGACTAGTAGTTGTGTTGTGTGAAGTTCTCACTTAGCTTCAAAGTGAAGAGTCGTGAAGATTGGTTCTAGCTTTCGATTAGAACTCGACATCTAGCCTTGTGTTGTAAAATGGTGAAGTAGGCAACGTCGTGAAGATTGGTTCTACCTTTCGATTAGAACCCGACATCTAGCCTTGTGTCGTTAAATTGTGAAGTAGGCAACGTCGTGTAGATTGGTCCTAGCTAAAGATTAGGTCTCGACATTTAGCTTAGTGTCGGAAAATAATGTAAGCAACGTTGTAAGGTTTTCTCCGCCGAGAAGGGAGCTTGTGGATATAGTGGAAATCTCGAGTAGGTGTACTCGAGGAGTGGAGTAGAAACGAGGATAGAGCCTCGTTGTCGAACCACTATAAATCTTGGTGTCTTCCCACTAGGTCTTTTCCTTCCTTGCTCTTTACTTATTTCATTATCATTATACTTGCTTATTAGTATTGCTAGTGCATTTCAATTGAACCTAATCCTTATGCAACTTAGCTCTAAGTAAAAGATAGTTTTGATATAAACCAAATTGAAAGTAATTTTAATTTGGTCCCCAATCAAAGAGAAACTATTCAACCCCCCCCCCCCCCCCCCCCTTCTAGTTTCTACATAAGTCTTATGAAGAGAATTACCCCACGCACGATCTGGTAGTTGCTGCAGTCGTGTTTGCATTGAAGATATGGAGACACTACTTATATGGAGAATCATGTGACATTTTCACGGACCACAAGAGCTTGAAGTATATCTTCACTCAACGTGAATTGAACATGAGGCAGAGGAGATGGTTAGAGCTGTTGAAGGATTATGACATTAATCTTCAGTATCATCCCGGAAAGGCAAATGTAGTAGCAGATGCCCTTAGCAGGAAGTCCGGAATGATCAACAGCATTAGAATCGAAGAGGGAATCATAAGAGACTTGGAGCGACTAGACATCGAGATCATGGTACGTGGACAACACGGTTACTGGGCTAATCTTAGAGTAGAACCCGAGTTACTATCTAAGATTAAGGAAGCTCAGAAGGATGACGGAGAATTATGGGCGATAGTTCAGAATTTGGAGAAGCAGACAGAATTCAGAGTAGATGCAGACGGTATCGTATGGCAGGGCACTAGACTTTGTGTTCCTGATGACCAAGAACTCCGGGAAGCTTTGCTAGCAGAATCTCATAGCTCCCTATTCTCGATACATCCTGGTTCAACTAAAATGTACCATGACATCAAGCAGTACTTTTGGTGGAGTGGTATGAAGCAGGATGTGGCCACTTACGTCTCCAAATGTCTTACCTGCCAGCAGGTTAAGATCGAGCATCAGCGATCTGGCGGTCTCCTTCAACCGTTAGACATTCCAGAGTGGAATGGGATAAAATCACCATGGATTTTGTTACCGGTCTTCCGCCTACCAAAAGGAAGCACGATGCAATTTGGGTTTTCGTTGATCGACTTACCAAATCAGCTCATTTCTTACCGATCCGCAAGGAAGATCCGGTAAGTAAACTCGCAGATACATACAGACGAGAGATCATGAGACTACACGGTACACCATCCAGTATCGTCTCAGACAGAGATCCTCGATTCACTTAGCGCTTTTGGAAAAGTCTGCAGAAAGCTTGGGGTACACAACTTAAGCTTTGCACGACCTTTCATCCTCAAACGGACGGACAGTCGGAGCGAACCATTCAAACATTAGAGGATATGTTGAGATCATGTGCGTTGGAATGGACGGGTGATTGGGACGAATACATGTGTTTGGTGGAGTTTGCGTACAACAACAGCTGACACGCGAGCATCAAGTGTGCTCCATTTGAGATGTTGTATGGCAGAAAGTGTCGCGCCCCAATCTGCTGGGATCAGGTTGGCGAGCGAACACTCGAAGGACCAGAGATCATAGAGATGACAAACGAGAAGATCGCAGTAGCTAGACAGAAGATTCAGGAGGCACGGTCACGTCAAAAGAGTTACGCCGACAAGCATCGTAGGGATTTACACTTTAACGTAGGAGATCACGTCTTCCTTAAGGTTTCGCCAGCACGTGGTGTTAGACGCTTCGGGATTAAAGGGAAGCTCAGTCCTCGTTTCATCGGACCGTTTGATATCATTGAACGAGTCGGTGAAGTATCTTACCGATTGGCGTTACCTCCGCAGCTTTCGCATGTGCACAATGTGTTTCATGTGTCCTTACTCAGAGGGTACCAATATCATCCCCTTCACATGGTTCAGTATCCACTAGAACAGATACGTGAAGATCTTACTTTCATAGAAGAACCCGAACGAGTTCTTGACAGGCAAGAACGAGTCATGAGAAAGAAGACGATTCCATTCGTCAAAATTCTATGGAGGGATCATACCGAGCGGGAAGCCACTTGGGAAACAGAGGAGTCTATCCGGGATTCTTACACTCATTTCATATTTTAAATTCGGGTATGTTCTTCTTTTCCAGTTTACTTTATCTATAATTCGGGGACGAATTATTCTTTTTAGGGGGTAAGAGTTGTAAAACCCGCATGCTTTTACCATGCATAGTTCCTTAAGTTCGTACGTACTAGTTAAAAACTTTCCTAATATAGCATGATTAGGATTACGTATTAGGAGTTTATGTATAACGTACGTGTTAGAACACGATAAGCATTTTATTTGAACGATCACGTAATAATTATTTAGTAATAATTAATCACGAACATACGATCACGAGATCACGAGCGTAATTAAAACACGAGATATTATTAATTACGTATATATATTTAATACGAGCGTAATTAAATATATAAGAGTATGGTATTTACGTAACGAGAACATTTAAAACACGAACATAATTAAACATAAATGTTTACGAAATTACAAGACACGAAACGAGGTACGGGACCCCCACAAGGGAGTCCCTACCCGCGGCCAAAATAGGACAATGGGCCAAGCCCATTGTCAATTTTACTAAAAGGAAGGGTTAAGAGTTTTTACTACTCAAATTACTTTTACAGAAGAATTTCAAGAAAACCTAAAAATCCCTTTTCCTTCTCCTTTGTGTGCCGCCACCTACAATCACCAATAAGGTGATTCCATTGATCCTGGATCTTGTTAATTTAGTGTTTGTTCGTGTTTGTTCTTCACCCTCTTGATCCACGAATACGGTAAAACCTTTTTACTTGTTTTTCTTTTTAATTAATCTTTTATTAATTAAGAACACGTGATGTTTTTCATAAAAACACATTAATTAAACCTAGATCTAACATGTTTTGGTCATTAATTAATCAAAGGGATCGATCTAAGGGGTGTTTGTTTTGGGCCGCAGGTAAAACCGACCCCAAAGGGGGCTCGGTTTGTTTTTAGCCGACCACCACCAAGACCTTTTTCGTCTTGGTTGGTGCGTGTGGGTCCCACGGCAGCAAGGGGGTACCCCGATTTGGTTCGGGGTACGGTGTTTGTTCATATCCGGTGCATGTTTTTAAGCTTAGATCCGGATCATGATTATGTTAGTTGTTTATGTTATAAATTTATGTTAAGAATTAAATTAATAAGATGTAATTAATTTAATAACATGACTTAGGTTAACTAATTATTAATAAACATGAATTATTTTAACCTAAGTATTTATATTACTAAGACTTATAATTAATTAATTATTTTTAAAACCATGGATATAATTAATTAATTAAACATGACTTAGGTTATATTATTAGTATTTAATAATACATATTTTAACCTAAGTATTTAATATATTTAATTTAAAATATGTCATACTTTAATTAAATATTATAACCTATAGTTTAATTAAATTACATGAAATAATTATTAAACTATATAATATATCATATGACTTAGAAAATAATCATGAAAATACTTAGGCTTATTTACTTAGCTTATTTAACCAGCTTATTTCTAATTATGGAAACTTTCTATTTTTAGAAACTTAATTAAATAAGGCAGCTATTTTATTTATGGAAACCAGCTATTTTTAGAAACTTATTTATTTAAGGCAGCTAATCTATTTATGGAAACTTATTTAATTAAGGCAGCTAATCTATTTATGGAAACTTTCTATTTTTAAAAACTTATCTATTTTAAGCAGTAAATCTATTTTTGGAAACTTTATATTTTTGGAAACTTTCTATTTTTGGAAACTTTCTATTTAAGGAAACCTGCTATTTTTGGAAAGTTACTTATTATTACACAGTAAGTATAATAACACATGAAATTTCAAAATACTTAATCAGAAATGAACAGAATATAGGATTTAACACAGTTTAAGGCTTTAAACAGTGTAAAATAGTAAGAACACATAAAATAAGCTAAGACATGATATAAAACCAGCTATGTATGTAGTAAGCAGATACTTATTTCATGTACGTATTTATGTAGCACTAGTGTTTCGGAAGTAGGATTCTCGCAGTTCATCGTTCTCGTTCACTGGACATAAGGTACGGATTCCCGTCTTTTCAGTATGGACATTCTTTCCTTATTAGGATTTCCCCGTATGCAGCCAACTGTTTTCCCGTAGTATAAGTATGAGTTTGATTGCTTATGTTTAAATATGATTACCTATAGCCATATACATGCATGACCAGTTTCACCTAGTTATGGAGGTACCATAACCATAACATTAGAGGCACTGATGTTATGACTTCACCACGGCGGAGTGATTGCTCGTGGCGTCCCTTCAGCTTTTGGCCATTTATTTATATTTATCATGTGGGGCGTATGGGTGCATCCTAGTTACACGTTGTTATTCAGGATTACATGGTGAATGTGATGTGTGCCTTGCATCCTTCACAAGGAGCTGATCCCTCCTACCCATAAAACCAGTATATTAAATTAGAGGCAGCCTGATTGTGGTAAATTACACCTCTTTTAGGAAAAGGAGGGTAAATAGTGGAAAGTATCAAACAAATGATTTTAGGAAAAATCAAGTGTTAATGACCCTTAATGGTGTGAAAGTTCGTTTCCCAAGGAGGTATATGTGTGTGAAAAACTTGCCAAATGTTTGTGATTAAAGATTGGTTTAGAAGGGGATTAGAAGAGAAAATGACGAAGACGTAAAAAAAAATTTAACAAGAAAAATCACTATTAGAAAGTTAAGACGTAGAACCTTAAAAATCACCAAAACTAAAATAAATTCTAAAAATTACCAAAAATTCGCTAAAAATCAAAAATAATAAACTAAGAGTTTACCAATGATCAAAACTTTTTCAAACCTTTTAAATAATTAAATATTCAATTTTTAAATGCTAATTAAAGCCCTAAAAATCAAATAAATTATCAAAAAGCCCAAATAAAGATTTTTCAATTGGTAAAACTCTAAAATGACCTAAAAAGATTAAAAACTATTCTTAGAAATTTTAAAACTAATAAAAACTATTTAAAATGAATTAAAAACTATTAAAACTTAAAATAATTATAAAAATTAATCTAAAAGTGATAAAATTATTCTAAAAGTTGCTAAATTCCTATTTTAATGTATTTAACCTAAGAAAAATGTAAAAAGTTGGAAAATGTGAAATTTTAAAAATAATATTAAAATAATAATGAAATAATATTAAAAATCCATAAATTATAACAAATTCTAAAAACTTGCAAACTAGTTTATTTTAACCTAAATAATCAGAAAATCAAAGTGAAATTACCAAAATACCCCTAATGGGCCCCCAAATGGGCCAAATCCAAAAACAGTCAACCTAAATGGGCTTTTGGGCCCAAAAAGTCAAACTTGGCCCAATTGACTTGGAAAAGCCCTATCTGACTTAAAATTTAATTTCTAAGAACAAAACTCTAAAGGCCCAAAAGCTGAAAATGTGCTTATCACAGCTTATTGAACACAAAGCTTATTCTTATTGGGCTTTTCAGCCCATTAAGCCATAAGCTAACGCCATAAGCTCTAATTTGACACACAACCCTCTTTTAGGATGCTTAAAAGATCTGTCAAAAGAAATTTCCAATAAGCACACCCAATAAGCCAAAAAATAGAAAAGCAAAAATCCACAAAACGACAAAATAGTCGTTTTTGAGAAATAATGCACCTCAGAAGCTGATTCAACTTGCAAAAGATTTCAAATGGACTCAATAAGCAATATCAATCAACAAAAATCCAATAAGCACAAGCAATAAGCCAGAATAAGCACAAAAGAGCTTATGTAAAAGTCAAAGAAGTTGGTTTTCTAGTCAAACCTAAAAGTCAACCACCCAAATGCTCCAGGATGAACAAATGGGTCAAAATATGAGCACCTATTACAAAAACAAAGTTGTTGCAGGTTGGAATAAGCTATTATAGCTTATTGATAAGCTGATACTAAAAATGAAATAGCAGTGGCAACCAGCAGGGGAAAGGAGTTCCCACTGCTTTGACTAATTGAACAAGCTTATTTGAGAGTTTTGGTTTGATTCAATTAGAAACAAAGGCACCCTTGTGATCAGTGAACCACAAGGAGTCAATAGCAACAATAAAATCACAAAATGATCCACACAATAAGCCACAATAAGCCAAACAGTCCACAGATATGCTCCAGATAAGCAAATAAGCAGTTAAGCACTTAATAAGCAGATTTAAGCAAAATAAGCCAACCAAACTTAACCAGATGCATACACAAGCTATATAAACTAACAATAAACACAAAGCAACAAGAATCAAACACTGAATCAAAGAAATCAACAAGATCAAAGCACTAGAAGTTACTGATGAACAATATGCAGAAACAGTTTGCTGATATACTTGACACTTGATCCAATTTCAAGCCTCAAATCCTTCTACCCTGGTGTGATTAACTATGATTTAGCACTTGTTACCCTTAACCTATGCTTAGATCTAGGTGTCCTCAAAATCCTATCCAATTTAACCAAGTTATGAAGATTTTATAGCCAATCTATGAATCAATGTGTTTAAAGCATCAAAACCTGCAAACAGATGAACATATGCTCCCAAATAACAGATACCAATACTTGCATACACAACACAAGCACTTAAGAAACCACAATCCCAATTCAAGCAGTAGACCCAAACACTCCTTAATCTACCACTTAACAAAGAAACTTGTGATTTCTTCTAATAACCTACTGATTTTAATGATCAAAAACACTTACTAGGCAACAACTAACACAATCAAACACATAAATCACCAGCACAAACACAAATACTCAAAATCAAAGCACCAAATTCAAAACAGCCATAAACATGAAATTTTTAGGGGAATCTTAACAAGAGATTATACCTGCCTTCCACAACATCCTAGGAAGGCCAGCAATGCTCCTTGGACCTTGTTCAACAACTAGAACAAGACCAAGGTACTTCAAACAAGGAGATGCAAAATGCCTTGGTTGATGGTTCAAAGTAGAACCTCAAGGAATTGATATCTTCAACACAAGCAGCAAACAAACTCAACCAAAGGCTTAGAATCCTTCTCAGGCTTGGTGTCAACAAGCTTGAAAGAACTCAAGGCTTAAGGCTAAGGGTTAGTACACAAAAATAAGCCAAAATCAGAAACAAGGACTTCAAGGCTTTTGAACCTTGAAAACCTTTCAAACCTAGACGTGCCTTAACCACAAGGTTAAGGAAGGTCTAAACAATCAAATGGAACTCAGAATTAGGCTACTCAAACACCAAACTTTTAACAAAATCAAAAAGAGATTTCAAATTTCAGAAATTCAAATTTTATTAAGCTTAAAAAGGAATTACAAAGATTAATAGCCTAAAACTGGAACAAAGGGACTCTCACATGTTGAGGTCTCCTTTTATAGGCAAATGCCTGGCTAAACACTATTCACAAACCCTAGAACTGAATTTCCCTAAATGCCCTTGCAGAATCTTCTAGGTGAGTTGCCAGCTGTTTTGGAAGAATCCTGGACGTTTGTTGAGTGCTTAGGGACCAAGTAATGATTTGCAGCCCTTGATTTGGCCAAGTAAGGATCAAGTGCCAAGTGTCGTATTGTGAGTGGGGATGGGGGAATCATTCTGGTAGTGGGATTTAAGGTTTAAGGTGTGGGATGTGATTGAGGTGATGTGAATCACACGTGGGTTGAGTCAATTTTGATTTCCCCTTTGTTTTGCTCATTTTTGATCCTGGGTAAAAACGTGTTCTTGCCTGGTAAAAATCCAAACAGTAAGTGTTTGGCGCAATTTTAGGAATTTGAAGTTTGGAGTTGGCAGTTTAGGTCCTTGTGTTTTGGGAAAAGTTGTATAACAAGTTATTTTTGTAAACAAAACGTATTTCCTTTGTTTTCAACTTTCCTCACTTGGCAGTTTTGGCACAACTTTTGCAAAAAGGTTATCAAGGGTTGTTTTTGACACTTTTTCATATTTCAAGGGCTGATTTTGGACAATGTTGATCTTCAAAGGTCTTCAATGCATCTTAATCTTTATGAGGGACCATTGTTGGCAATTTGGATTGACTAATCTTGCCATTTCTTCAAAGTTGAAGGACCTTTTGTGTAATTTTGACAAACTTAAGGGACCAAACTTGTAATTATGAATATACAAGGGTTTTAAGTGTCAATTCTTCAATAAATGAGGATCAATCTTGTTTGTCTTCAAGTCTTTAAGGGTATTTGTTGAGAATTCCATGATTAGGTCCCGGTTCTTTGTACGGCTTCGTTTCTCGTGTTCGTTTTTCCTTGTAACTTGTGATCTTTTGTCTTTTTCACGATATCCATACCTAAAATACACAAGTAAACAAACACAAGCATATATATGGTATTTTATGACATTTTTATGCATTTAAAGCCCGAAAAGAACGATGAGATCATGTATAAATGCCATCTCATCACAGCCCCTCTAATTTGCATGATGAGGTCACCCCTCCAATTATTCATGCACGGTGGATATTCATGACCTATATTGGCTAATGGTAAAATATGACAAACAATTTTTATAAGATAAACGTAAGACTTTCAAACTATAAAACCAGTTTTATTAAGACTTAACCATGTTACTCGGGACTTAGTTCTTCCACTGTTATTATGTTATATGCTTATCCTATTCATGCTTTATTGTACATCCGTGCACTGAGCGTATTGCTCAGCCGTTTTCCTTTTCTATGTTCCCAAAACGGCAGGTACTCAGGGACGCTCGTAGACATTAAGAGTATGTGCATATAGACTGGAAGCTGTCTAGCCTTCTTTACATTATGCATTTCCTTTCTTTATGATACTTATGCTTTGGACATTGTTTTGTCCTTATTCCTTACTATACTATGTTTGTGTGTGATGATCTTTACTTTTGGACTACCGATGTTTGATTCCGGTATTTTCCTTTTTATGGTCAAGTAATGTTTAGACATTTTACCTTGTATGCTTTGATGACACGCCATAATTGCTGTGATATTTCCATTTCCAAAATGGGGTGTTACAATTAAGGAACGGT
Source organism: Glebionis coronaria (assembly GCA_025667525.1). NCBI lineage: Eukaryota > Viridiplantae > Streptophyta > Magnoliopsida > Asterales > Asteraceae > Glebionis > Glebionis coronaria. Next base: position 184,491,609 of record CM046876.1, read on the forward strand.
TTGTGTGTAACATGCGGTTGATACGGCTTCGGTCCAAAAGAATAGTGGTAGTTTTAAAGCAGATAATAATGTTCGAGCAGCCTCAACTAAAGTGTGATTTCGTCTTTCAACAACTCCGTTTTGTTCAGGTGTTCGAGCAATAGATGTTTCATGTTCAATCCTTTCGGCTTCAAAATATTTCTTCAGAGTTGAATTCAAGAATTATGTGCCTCTGTCAGTATGTACCACTTTTACTTGAGTCTGAAGAGCACATTGTATCAGCTTAAGGAAGTTAATGAGAACCTCAGGTGTTTCATACTTGGACCTTAAGAAGAGAGTCCATGTGTACCTTGAGTAGTCATCGACAATTACCATAACATATTTCTTCCCATTCATGGTTTGAACACGCATGGGGCCACACAGATCTATATGAAGAAGATCTAACCATCCTTTAGAGCTTGGTGTAGTCTTTGTCTTGAAAGTACTCCATTTAGCTTTACAAAGCTCACAAGAAGAACAAATATGATCTTTGATGAATTTCAAATTTAGAAGGTCTCTCACAATATATTTCTTGGAAAGCAAGTTGATGGTATCAAATTTAAGATGAGATAAACGTTGATGCCTTAACCAAGCTTGAGTCGTTGAAGCTTTAGCTATAAAACAGATTGGAGTTAAAGATGTGGAGTCTTGTAGTGAAATAGTATAGAGATCAGTACCTCGTGAACCGGTAAGTAAGTCATTCCCATCATAGTCACGAACAAAGCATGTCTTCTTTCTAAAAGCAACCTCCAAATCCATATCACATAATTGACCTACTGAGAAAAGATTGTAATTGAGCCCTTCGACGTAGTAAACCCTTTTGATAGTGATGTTTCCCTGAACCAAGTCTCCATATCGTAGGATCGGTGCAAATTGATCATATCCGAATCGGACCGTGCCCAAGAACTTCTCCACGAAGTTAATTAGAAGCTTGAGATTACCCGTCATGTGCTTCGTGCATCCGGAGTCCAGTATCAATAGAGTTATCTCGATCACCTGCAGAAGAATTAGAGCACGATGGAGCATTTGCTAAATTGGATTCCATGTTAGTTGTGATATCCGAATTTTAGTTTTATTAAAAGACACACTAACGCTCGTTGTCAAATTTTTAGTTCTAGCCTTAGGCATCCATTTATATCCTGGAGGACATTGATTAGCAAACCACTGTTTCCAAGACTTGCTTACAGACTCATATAATTCCCTAATTCTGCTTCTAGGGTTCTTAGTGGTGGAGTCTGATGCAATACTTTTCTCAAGGAGGGGGGGGAGGGGTTGCACCAGAATAATTCACTTTGCATTTCGGTTTTCTAGCACTAATAAGCATCACAGTTTGCTTCTTAGTTCTAATAGCTACACTTTTGACATTATTCGAAAGACACATAGCATGATTGGCATTAGCACACTTTCCACATTTCACACAAACAAACTTAACATTCAAAGCAATCAAAGTTGAATCATTCAAATCGTCATTACACACGATTATAGACGTTTTATTCTTAGAAACATTAAAAATCCTAGGGTGGTCTTCTACTTGCTTCATCTTCCTTTGACTTTTGTTTTGCCAGACCTTTTCATTCATTCTAGTGCTCTTAAGCTGAGGCCGGCTAACACTAGTAGTGGGTACTACTCCTAAAGTAAAAGACACACGTATATTAGTGTTTCTAGAAGTATGAGGTGATTGACTTTCTTTGTTGTGTGTGGGTTTAGTGACCAATCTATACATTCCTAGTTTAATCACATTTGTGTTCTTGATGCTTTGTGATCGAATATGTGTTTTGAGAGTATTCTGTGGTAACCTATCCTTCCCATCCGTCTTGGGGGCAAATGCAGGTTTTGCAAATGCAGAATTAGAGAAAACATATGGTCTTCCCAAGACAAAGGGTCTAGTCACTTTGTGCGCATTGGGTTGTCTTACAACAGGTTTCTTAACACTAGGCTCCACAATTTTCCCACCCATCTTAGCAACGAGTTTCTTCAACTCTACTATCGCTGTTTCCCTGTCTTGTAACTGAGCTTTCAACTCTGTAATTTCCAAATTCTTTTCATTCATTTCTCGACACATTTGGGAAAGTTTTTCTTGTAATTTATTATCATGTGGAAAACTTCCGATGTCTTTTTGCAAAGCAGGTTCAAGAGAATGACAATGTTTTTTAAGGAAATCAGTTTTGTGTTGAAGTAACTCAAAAGCCTTTTTATCAACATTTTCATTACGGTTCGAAAGCTCAATTTCAAGACGCTCACATTCCTTGATCTTATCAAGATATTTGCATGCAACATCAGAATATTCATCAATATCAGCACAAGAATGAAGCGTAACACACAAAATATCTTTGGAGAGACATTCTTCTAAGAGTAGATCATATTCGTTTGAAAAATCTGATTTGTCATTTTGAAGCTCATCAATTTCTTTTTTAAGAGACTCAACCTATTTCAAATCATCGAACATTTCAAACCGAATTAGTTTTTCAAACTCAAGAACATTTTCTTTGATTATCTTCGTATTTGGTATTAAAAGTTCTTTCACAAGCACAATTATGTCGTGAGAATCTCTGTTTTCCACTTATCCTTTTGACGTTTTTCCCAATCGCTTTCAACAATTGATTGAATATTATCAATGTACTGTTTAAGAATACCAAGTGTTTTTCGATTTTTGCTTTTAGAAGCATCAAGATGCAAATAGTTAATATATTTAAAAACATTAGTTTTCCTCTTAGCGGCAAAAGCTTTCTTCCATTGAATTCTTCGTTGTTTGTATTCTAAAAAAAATTCCTCACGAGACTTCTGTTTTTGTGGAGTGAAAATACCATAAAGACTGTTTTCATAAGCATAATTATATGATGTCACAAAATCTTTATTGACCGGTGATCTAGTCTCCTCATCCCAAAGGGACATCTCTTCATTTTCGAGGTTAACTACTGGGCAATCATGATCGGTCCATTCGGACTCATCAAGATACAAGTGAGGGTTAGCAGCTTGAGATTTTTCGAGGTACTTGGGGTTGGCAAAGCTAGGTTGACCCTTGAAAAACGACCGAGGTGCTATCATTCGAACGGTTTGAATAGAGTCATGCGTTTTATAAACAACCTTTTTCAAAAAATCAACTTGTTCTTTGAGATCCTTTACTTTTTCAGTATCTTTGCCTTGTCTATTTTTGAAATCTTGTTTTAATGTTTCAACCTCTTGTTTCTTTTCGTCAAGAATTTTAGCAGAATCGGTGGTATTCATAGAAAGCCTCTGTTCAAGTTCATTAAATTTTGTTGGGGCAAGGTACGTTATTTGACGTTCATCACTTAATAAAACATTGAATTGACGTTTTTCTTTAGTTAACAAAGCAAGAGGTTTGTTGTATTTATTTTCAAAATCGTCCTTTTTAACGTTGATGACACGACTTTTGTACCCCTCAAGCTCTTTGGTCTTTTGAAGAAGCTCAGCCCTATAACTATCAATAGTCTCACTAGATTTTATAAGAGCGGCTTTGCATTCTTCAAAGTTTTGAGTGAGCGCTATGTTTGCCTTCTTTAATTGTTTTTGACTCTTTCTATTTTCATTGACATCTTTTTGTAAACTATCAATTAAATTATCAAGCGCGACACGCTTCTCGTCATCATACTCATTTGTATGTTGATCATCCTCAAACTCATTATTGCACATGTCTGATGAATCAGGTGTGGTATTGATATCAACCGTTTCCATCATACACATGTCAGTAATTGTTGTTGGTAGATCACTATGCTCATGTGTATCACCAAACACATTATATTCATCATTATCTTGTACCTTATCAATTGGCTCGGTATCAAAGATAAGACCATTGTCATCTTCAGTGACGTTAAGGACCTTATGAATCTTTGCCATGTATGAATAATGTGCCTTGAGTTCTTGGTCGGAGAGTTCATCATCTGTGTCGTCAAGCATTTCTCTTTCCTCAGCTGATAGCTTGATCCCAACTTCCATTTTCTAGCACAACAGAATTTTTTCTTTATGATACCCATAATCTTTAACCCTCTTTGGCTGTCTGCATTCCTTAGCCAAATGCCCATAACCTCGGCAGTTAAAACACTGAATCCCAGTTAGTTGCACAACTTGAGTACCAACAGTGTCTCTATTTCTAACAACAGTAGCAACCCTCTGATTATCATACTTTGCAGGTTGTCGATCATACTTTGGAGGACTCTGAGCATAGTTGTTCCTCTTGTTAGATGATGTTCTGAGGTTGTTGTTGGTAGGTTTGTAGATTTTCCTGTATTGTTTCATAATAAAATCCATTTGTTGCTTCAATTCCCTATCCTTTTGAGCAAGTTCTTCATCACTGTCTTCTTCAGATGATTGCTTAGGTGTGGGTGATGGTGCTCTTGCAACTTCTTTGCCGCGGGATCTTGTTGGAGCATGTGACTTAGACACAATGGATGATCGTGGTGATGATGATTGATTGTAGTAGGTCTTTTGAGCACGAGAATGATAATCTGGGTAATGTTTAGTGGTAGACACCAAAACAAGTGGATTTGAAACCTTTGCAGCACGTTCAGCTCGAAGTTCATTTGCTTCATTTTGAAATTGTTTCAAAACATCAAAGAGCGTGTGATATGAAACTTTATCTAACTTTTTTTGTTGTTTCACTAAGGTAACAAACCGTGTCCACTCTGGTTGAAGTTGTTGTAGAAATTGGACATTGACTTGCATGGTGGAAACTTGCAAGTTGTTTCGGGTCATGTCATTCATCATTTTATAGAATCAGGAGTAATAAGAATCAATTGATTCCCCATCCTTTGAGGTAAACTTGCCAAAGTCCCAAAACATCTTAGTTTTCATGTCTTGTTTGTTAAGTGATTCACCTTGTTGCAATCTTTCAATAGACGTCCACATTTCTTTAGTAGTAGAACATGCATCAACTGTGGAATAAATATCATCTCCAATGCCACTGAGAATGAAGTAATTTGCTTCCTTCTCTGCATCAAACCAATCACGGTTATCTGGAGTGAGGTCGGTTCTCTATTCATCACGTTCATATGCGATTTGTGCATCAGTCGTGTCTATGCCTAGTACTACAGGAACTTGAATCCTTAAGAGTTTATAGGGTCCATAAAGAATGCATTGCCTTAAAGCATCACCGTTAGGTTTTGTATCAAGGTAACATAGAAAACAGGATTGCCATTGATCATATCGACCCGACACAAGCATTGGTGGTCTTTCTTTGTTACGCGCCACCATAATGTTGTTGTTCGTGACACGATACTCTCAAGTAGAATCCATCTCGATAATCTATGAAGTGTAGAAGTGAATAGGATCTTAAGTAGATGAGGTGTGATTGGTGTTTTCGATGAAAAATGTTGAAATTCCCTAAAAATTGTCTTCCCTTAAAAATTGTCTTTTCAGAAACACATTTTTCGAAAATTTACAAAGATTTCGCAATTAAGATATTCAATTTCGCAATAGTGGTTCAATGGTGACACATTTCCGCAAAGTAAAATGACACAATTTCACAAAGTGGGAAAATGGCACAATTCCGCAATGTATGAAGTAAATTAATTATGCAATACCCTAGAGTATAATTCCGCAATCCTTTTGTTTTTAACACAATTCCGCAATACTAAATATGTTATAATTTCGCAATGAACACAAGATACAATTCCGCAATCCTTAATATGTTATAATTTCGCAATTAACACAAGATTCAATTCCGCAATCCTTAATATGTTATAATTTCGTAATGAACACATGATTCAATTCCTCAATCAATAAATCAATTCCGCAATTGCAAGAAATTGAATAATTCCGCAATATTTCAATAATTCCACAATACCAAACAGGATTCAATTCCGCAATATTCAGTTATGACCGATTTCCTATAAAATAGGATCTCGGATGAGCTATATGAAATTCGAGATTTCAAGCCTAAAAAGAAGCCAAACACCACAAAATTTCGCGTTTTTAACCAATCTAAGTAACCCAAATCACTACCACGTCTATGTAGTTGATTTGTCTACTCACTAACACCACGAAAACGCAAACTTTGTTTTGATGATTCGAGCTATTTAGGAAGAAAACCACAAGAATTCAATATGACAACCAAAACCAATCACGTATATACCCCGTAGCGAATGATACCAATTGTTATTCCATATTATTTAGATGATTAAACAAGAAAGGTAGATAAAATATGGAAGATTTCTAGATAGAGAAAGTAGAGAGAATGGTTGGATCTTTTGGAGGATTAGACTAATGAGAGAAAAATGAAATGACCAACACCCTTCCTAACATGCTAGGAAGGGTATATATAGTCCACCCATATGCGGGCTTGTTTATGGACTATAGTCTAATGGGTTGGGCTTTCCTTTTGGGCTTTAGTTACTTATGAATGAACTTTATCCTAAAGTTAAGCCCATATAACACGACTAATCTACTACCTATTACAACGTTCTATTATACGATACATAATAAACATATGACCGAGCATTCTTGTTTGACTCAATATTTTGAGGCTAACATCATTGAAGTGATATTGTCCCTCATCTTTGGCAATCTTCATGGAATCCCGAAAGTTTATATCTTTAAGCGTCATTTGAAGTGCATTTGGATCGATGGTAGGTACTCCATATCTGTCCATTAGGAATCTAGAGAAATCGATTGGATTATTGAAAAATTGTGTAAGATCCTCCTTTTCTTATTTAGAGATTATACGCGTAGTTGCTGCTTGTGTAAGCCATGGCTGCTCTGGAACAGTCTCGTCAACATTGAATGTGTCAGCAAACTCAGGATCTGGTTGAGTTAAGTCTTCAATATCCATATCAATGTAATCCTGAACAGTTGTTGGTGGTGGAGAGTGATGTACCATAGACGGTATCGGTTCGTCTTCATGCACAGGTTCGTCTTCGTGCATAGGTTCTACAAGTGTTGTTAGTGAAACAGTAGTAGGAACTGGTTCATAGGACATACGTGTGTTTGTGTCTATGTAATGCTGAACAAGTGTTGGAGGTGGAGAGTGATGTTCCACAGACGGTATCAGTTCGTCTTCAAGCATAGGTTCGTCTTCGTGCACTGTATCTATAGGTTCTAATGGTGAAAAATTAATAAGAACCGGTTCAGTGGACTTACCAGTGTCCTTAGATGAAGATTCTCTAGAGATGAATTTTCCATGGAGATTCTTTTTATGATTTTCTCTATTGCCATCATCACTGGTTAGTGATATGCATGGTGAATCCTCCTTGTTGTTGTCAATTGTTTCATCATCCCCGTCATCATCTTTGTTTTCACTCTCCTTTCGTTCTTTATCACCAACCTTTTCTTTTGTATCGGCATCACTCTCTTCTTCATCCTCATCACCTTTTTTAGATTCCTCATCATCTTCACCTTTTTTTGATTCATCTGATTCTTCACCTTTTTTACCTGAATCCTCACCTTTGCCATCATCACCATTCCCTTCTCCCTTACCATTACTGTCATCATCATCATCATCTTCATCGCCATTACTATCCTCATCCTCGTCCTCTCCGTCATCCTCTTCCTCGTCATCATCCTCTTCCTCTTCCTCTTCCTCATCCTCTTCCTCATCTTCATAATTGACATCCTCATCCTTATTTTCAGGCTCATGACGTTTCCTTTTCTTTGAGGATTGAGGACCTTTGGTGTCTTCCAATGGTGATGTGTTAGAAGCTTCCAATATTGTTTTAGCAAGAGCTCTATGCAGCTTGTGTTGAGCCTTTGTTTTTTGTAACTCAATCGTGGTTAATCGAGTCTCCAAAGTCTTCATTAACTCAAGGTTGGTAAGGCCTTTTGTTAGTAATGCTGGAAGCTCCTGATGAACACATGACTTGACTTCACTTTGAATGATGTTAGTCATAGTATCATTAATGGAGTCGATGAAGGCAATGTTTTGTTTGTCACGTTCTTCCTTTTTGGCAATGAACTCCTCATGCTGCTTTGTAAGTCTTAAGACCCTGGCATATGTATCTTGAAGCTTGGAATCGTCACGTTGTTGTGCTCTGAGGACTCGTGTACCAGGATTAGTGATCGATATTTTTAAAGCTGTAATCTATTTTCCCTGAACCTCCAATTGTTTTTGAAGGTGCTGAATAATTGGATCATTGACCGTGAGAAATGGATTGGTGGTGGATGGTACTTGTTGTATCGTTGATGGTGGAGGTGTTACCACGAGTGTTAGAGGGGTTGTGGATGGTACAAGTTGTGGGGTGGTAGTTAGTACAGGTTGTTCGAGGATTGGTGGCGGTGTTGGGACAGTTGTTTGGGCGGTGGTTGGTACTTGTTGTGGGGTTGTGGTTGATACTGGTTGTAGGGTTTCGATTGTGGGTTCAATCAGGGGAACGGTTGTCACAACAGTGCTAAACACTGGTGGCAGAGGAGGTGTTTGTTGTTTGGTAGGAATCACCGTCAGATGAGCGTCGTCTAATGCAATCATTGCTGAAGGAGTAGGAAGTGGTTTGTTAAGGTTGAAGTCATCGTACAAAAGAGTTTCAATATCTTCTTCTCCCCCACCTCCTAGAGTTTGGTCTTCATAATCATAGTTGATAAAATTATCTACGATATCATCATCTTGGATTGATTTGTCTTTTGGGACTGCTTCTTTTCTTGTCTCTTGGTCTTCTTCATCAGTTGAGCTATCTGGATTTCCAAAAGCTTCCAGGGCTAATTCTTCAGGAGTCTTTGATCCATAACCACTACCTTTTTTCTTAGCAAGTGCATCCAACTTGCTTTTATGAAGTTCTATTCTTATCCTTTTGGCTTCAGACAAGGATGTCGTAGTATCTTCTTCCTCTTCATCTTCATCACATATTTTCTCTTTCCCTTATCCTTGCCTTTAGATTTTGAGGAAGAAGTCTTTTGGCATTTGACAACGATTTTCTTCCTTTTACCCTTTTACTTAGCAGATTGATGATGTATAGTCCCTAACCGGGTCATGAACCCGGCCCACGGGTACTACCCGCATCCGGCCCATTACTGATGGGTTGGATTAAATGTTATTTAAGCCTTTGGGCTTCGAATGAACAGTGGCCGCATAGAAGTGTGCGGCCCACGGTCCGACACGGCTGGTACAACGTTAGACAAAATCACAATCTTATTAGGACTGGGATTTACCCTAAAGTGGAGGATATACACTAACCATAATTAGAAGATAACAATCAAACTAATTATGGTACTTATCATTTTCTTGGGGCCGAAGCATCGATGACAGCCCAGTAGGGTTTCACCGCCTATATAAGGAACCCCCAAGGGTTCCACAAAGGTATCACATTCTTATACTCTCAACCTACAAACGATTCATAACCCTAAACCAATTACTTACTCTCACGACGGAGTCTAATCGTGGGATACGTTCCCACGGTAAGCTTAACGCGTGTTGATTTAGTATGCAAGGTCTCAGCAAGACATTCACTTGGTGCAAGAGCCAGAGTCCAACCAATCCGAATTAAGCCTAATTCAGATCAAGCAAGGATCATCCAACTTTTGTATCAACAAGTTGGCGCCATCCGTGGGACCCATACACTAAACTAAATTCAATCTAAATCTCAATCTCTCCCAATGACGAAGGGACACTTTCAGGGAAACCCAAAGAACACGAATCCTGGGAATCGGAAGTCTGCGGGTGATGGGATAATCATCTCCACCCATCCCTCTGGTGGCCAAACAGGAGGACTGAATAATCAAAACACGTTTCAGTCTCGTGGGGCAGGCACGTCCGATAATACCCCACCACCAACCATCACTTTGGATAACCCCGATCTGAGAGCTACGCCAAAGGCCCCTACCAAGGAGCCGCAAAAGCCACCAGTGGTCGAGGCAGAATTGGAAGTTGGTTTACTCGATGATGAGGACCTCGAACGAGTACAGACGCAAAATTTCGACAGAATCATGCCAGGAATCTCAGCAAGGTTAAATATGGGACAGAATCTCTTGTCCAGACTTAACTTTGGCAGCACTACGCACGGTACTCCCCCTCAAGCTAGGAAGAGGGGAAGGAAGACGCGAGCTCAGGAACAGTCTTCCTTCGAGGAAACACCTCGACCAAGGAATGTGTTCGAGCGCATAGGGGATCGCATCATGCAAGAATTGCAAGAAGCCCAGGAAGATGGGGATAAATCTGACGGCTCCACTGGATAAAGCGATGTTGGAAACCCCTGTGGACAATCTCCGCACAAGTGTGTGGCGTAGGATAAACTCTGGTGGGAAGGAATCTCCCTCTCACAAAAGTGTGTATCATAAATCAAAGGATGGGGAAAGCACCCCTATCACGACCCTTCAGGGTCTGATTCAGATGATCATCACCCCAGGCGTCGCCGACCTAGGTATGCCACCCCTGAACCATCGAACGATGAAGGACGCTACGACGATACCTACTATTGTGATGAAGAGGATGAAGATCTCTCCATACCATGGTGTAGCGAGAGGGAGAATGCCTTCACTTTTCATATACGGAATTACTCCGAGGAAAAGAAGCGTTGCATGCCGGCGAGCGTCAAAACCTATGACGGATCAGGCGATCCGGAGGATCACCTAAAGGTGTTTGACACACAGGCTAAAATTGAACGATGGTCGATGCCAATATGGTGCCAGATGTTCAATTCAACTTTTATTGGCAATGTGCGCGACTGGTTGAGAAGCTACCACATCGAATCATCAACAGCTTCGATGAATTACGCACAACATTCCAAAACAACTATACTCAGCGAAAAAACTATAATAGAGATCCGGTCTCATTGGGAACAGTCAAACAATGGCCCGGAGAGTCTACAGAAGACTTCACGGAACATTTTAATGACGAGTGTACGCGCACAAAAGCGTGCCCAGAGCTTCTTACAATTTCCGATTACATGCACGCCATAACGGACAAGGAGCTAATCAGGCGCCTCAATGATAAACATCCGGAGAAGTTTGATGAACTCATGGAAAGTGTTCGGAATTTTGTGGAGGGGGAGACCGCGGTTACTGCGGCTTACCCCAAAAAAGGGAACCATGGGTACCGATCAAACGATCAGCCTAGAAGGCAATCAGGTGGCCAAAGTAACCCCGACAATGGGAGGAGTCTGGATTACAAAAACCAGGAAAAAGGAGGACGGTTGGATGACAAGTTCACCCCTCTAAAGATGACTTATCGGGATATCTTTCTAACAAAAGGAGCAAATTTTCCAAGACCTCCTCCGATGACAACTCTAGTTGATCGCCGTCAAGGCGCTCGCTTCTGCGAGTTCCATAATGACAAGGGTCACGACACGGAGGTGTGCATCTAGCTCAAGAAGCATATAGAGTCGCTGATTAAGTCAGGAAAACTCAAACACTTGGTCAAGGATTGGAAGGATTGAAATGTGTATAATGCAAGTTCGTTTTCTCAGTTCTTAACTAATAGAAAGTCCAATCAATATCAAATTTTTAATTGTTTTTGGTTGTTCAAGCTTGCTTGGTAATCTATTGCTAATTCAAACAACACTAAGTAAAAATGAAAAATATAAACCTATTTATACGTAAAACAAATTGCAAATTCCAAATTTTATTCAAGTAAAATATTAAAATGCAAAATTTAAAAGTATAAGGACTGAAAATGTAATTTCTATGAAATATAAATGCTTGAAATGTAAATTCTAAAAATTATAAGGACTAAAAATGTAAAACAGTTAACTACAAGGACTAAACTTGTAAAAATTCTAACAAACTAACCAAATTTAACAAACTAACAAACTTCTAAAACTGAAATTAAACAAACTAACAAATCCAGGGACTAACTTTTGCAATTACCACAAAATTAGAAAGATTAGCTAGGTTTAAACACTAATTAAACTCCTAGGGACTAAAGTGCAAATTTCCAAACTTATAACCAAAAAACGGGCTTAATGAAAGAATAAGCTCGTTTGAGCTTATTTCTCAACCAATTAAGCTGAAACAAATTGCAAACTACTTCAAATCCAATAATAGAAACGTGTGTTTAAGGAAAATGTCTAAAAGTCCAAAATAAGCAAAAGAGAGCTTATCAATAAGCTCAAAATAAGCTATAGCATAATCCAGACATCCACAACTTGATTTTTGTAAAGAAAATGAATAAGCACTTGATTTAAAGTAGGGGAAATCAAACTAGAACAATTTTCATCCACTAATAAGCTAGAAATCTGAAAATAAGCTCAAATGAGCTTATGTTGACCAAAAGTTGACCAGATTTATGAAAAAGCTCAAAATCTCAAAATCTCATATTCAACCCTTTCTAAACTGATTTGTGAAAGAAAATAAGGACTTTTATGAAGTGGATTGTGAGATCTAGCAAAACAGTCAACCACTTATATCAGAGAATGCAATTTGCTCAGGTCTTAACTAATAAGCTGATTTCTTGCTTATTTCTGAAAACTGTAGAATTTCCTCCTAAAGTCTGAAAGATTATGTATTAAGCTATAACTAGAAACTGGTTTGAGCAATTTTGATCTAGTAATGAAGGAGAAATAAGCAAATGAATCTGACAAGTTTTGAACTAAAAGCTGTTAAAATGAATGACCCAAACTTTTTATTAACCAATTGCCTTTTTGACTATATGTATGACTTATAAAAGACTCAGGACTACTTGTTAACCTCTAAGGACTGCAAATGAACACTTAAACACTAATTAACAACACTTGACAACTGAATTACAACTAGACCCAAACACTCCTTATCTGATTATGATCAATCTTTTACAAAGGATTTTTGAGCTATGATTAGAACTGAATTAAGAGCTATAGCAAACTTGTTTAAGTGAGTAAAATGTGAGCTAATCAAACTGAAATCACACACTTACAACTACCAGAACTCAATTAAGCTAAATGACTAAAAAGTTACTGAAAATGAGATCAAATCTATAAGACTGAACACAATAGCACAAAATCAAACTACAATACACTAAAATCACTCAATCAAACATCAACTAACCAAATAGAATCAGGCAGCCATCAATCATTACACTAGGAAATGAAGCATGCAAAGACTGTTTAGAGGAATTTGAAAACAGAAGCTTTAAAACCTAATGTAGAAGTCCTTTGGGTAGAAGAGGAGCGCTGAGCTCTCTTGCCCTAGTGATACCACCACCTATCACTAGCTATCAACTCTTATCAATCACCAAAACAGCTACAAATCATCATTCTGCATATGAAACTTCAAGAACAATGGAAAGGACTGAAGTTCTGATCAAACAGCAACAAGTCTTCAACCAAGTCAGTTATGATCAATGTATGATCATAACAAACTTCTAACAGCAACAATTGAATCCAATAACAGCAAGAAAGTAGCAGGAATTGAAGAACAAGAATTGGCGGGAAAACTGGAATTTGAAATTTTATTGATGAATTCTGTTACAAATGTAGTTACAAGGGTTCTAACTAACTAACAAACTCAAGAGCTTGTCAGACTCTTGAGTTGTTAGGTGAAAAGGAGGGAAAAGAAGAAAAGGGAAATTGAGAGAACTATGTGTTTTCTGAAAATTAACTACTACTGAAAATGAAGAACAAGTTGTGTATTTATAGGCTAGACTTGAGAGTTTGTTGGAGATGTGACGTGTTCAGGCCAATCATTGCTTGACACGTGGATGAATTCTGCCAATCTTCTTTAAAGGTGATGAACACATTTTGGGGATTTTTGATTCATTGGATAATATGCTAATTAAGTTGCACCATTGGATTCGTCTCATCAAAACGAGCAACTTTGATATTTTGATCTTCTTCTGAAATGCATTCTATCAAAAACGCGATCCTGGAAAATATTTTGGTGAAAGAGAGAGACACGTGGCAGCTTCTTATTGGTGGAAAAAGTGTTACACGGATCACACTGTTGTGATCTTGCATTAAATGTGGCGGCTTGTAGTGGGATTTAATTGTTTGATCCGTGTGACATGTTTCCTTGTTTCTGATTGGTTAAAAGCCTTTGCACATGGATTCAACTTGCAATACTTTCCAAACTTGGCAATTTAAGTCCCTTAACTTGGCAGATTTCTCTTTAAGGCTAGAAACTTCATTCCTTTGACAATTTTGGCCCTTCAACTTTCATTCTTCAACAAAAAATGGCCCTTTGACTTGATTGACTTTGTAGTTTGACCAGGTTTGACTTGGATCTTGACTTTGCAGTATTTGCACTTTAAGTCCCTCAACTTTCAAGACTTGTCAAGATAGGTCCTTGAGCTTTGAAAACTTGTCACTTGTGATCCTTCCTTGTCTTTTTCATCCATTTTAGCTTGGTTTTTCCTTGTTTGCTTGAAATTGTATCCTTTTACCTACATAAGATCACACAAACACAAACATACCACATAACACTGCTTTTTACAATATAAAAGGGCATTTTGCTTCGTGTTTTAGGGTTATTTGTTGATAAAAGGATATGAGTTTAAGCTCATATCAAATTCCCCTACACTTGAGCATTGCCATGTCCTCATGCAATATTATCTTACAAGGCTTAAAAAATTTACATTTCCCTCATAATTAATCCACCTTGGCCATATGAGATGCATCTACACTACTCTAAACTAGATGATGCATGATTTTGATTTTTAACAATGCTATGGATTAAAATACAATTCTATCTATATCTTTTTGATTTTTCTTGAAAAGGTTTTGATGGAAATAACTCATAAAGAACTCAATGACTTGGATTAGGGCTTGGGTACCATGGACACTTATCACCCTCAAGTTTCACTTTCCCCATACCAAGCTAGTAAATGGAATCATTGCATTCACAAGTAAAAAGTGCATCAACTTATTCATGACAATTAAATGTGGAACCGGTTATTATTTGAGCAAATTGCTTGTGAGCAAATTTGTCATTATTAAAGTGTGAAATATAAGAAATGTAAAATCCAAAAATAAGGAAGGACGGTTTTAATCCTAAGTAATCTTCTCATCCATTACTTGAAAAACCGCTCACAATTAATATAAGTCCGTATTAAGAGTAATAAGTCATTCGCCTTATGTGTAAAATCCTCATGTCATGCTTTCATAAGTAACTACACACTCGCTAAGGAAAGAAAAATAAAACTCACGCAATAATTTACATCCGCATCTTTTTGAGATTTTGGATCTTCAACCCCGCAACCCGTCAAGGTAATATTGGATTGGAGCAATCTATTGAATCCCCGCAACCCGTCAAGGTAATATTGGAACTCAATAGTCACTATAATTAACACCACACTGCCCCTCTTGGGAGTCTTGCATTATTTTTTTTTTTTTTTTCTTTTTTTTTTCTAGCCACTCATTTTTTTTCATAAGCCGCTCTTATTTTTCTTTATTCCTCACAAAGAAATTTGAAAAGAAGAAAAGGAAAAACACCCGCTAAATATGGAGCATGACACAATTTTAGTACACATAAAACGTGCTAACTTAGAATCTTAAGACGTACTCATACTAACCATGAATGATTAGCCAAAAATGCATAAGAGATTACGAACCAATTAAAACCGTACTTGATTATTTATTAACAATTATATACAAGCGAAGAAAATAGAGGTCAAGAAGAGAAGGGTTTAGCCACAAGTAATTGCCATGAAGTCTATCTAGCCCTTTTACACTTGCTTCAACTCTATCATTTCCCATTCTCCACAAATTTAAAATTTCAAAGAATGAAATTGGTGGAAGCTTAGCCTAATAGACCAATGAAGGACTACATGGTTAAGGATACTAGCTAGAGAATGCTAAAATAAGCAAACTCGGGTTGAGTCAAAATATCCATGGCGGGCCTAATATGTCAAAGAAATCTAAACTTGTTAAAACCATGTTTTATTATATTTTTCCTTTTTATATATTTTTGATGCAAAATAAGAGAAGAAATATATACAATGCAAATGTGTTATGCAAATGAAAAATGATTGATGCAAAAATTATGAATGCATATTTTTGGTGGCCAAAGTAGATCAAAAATTTGAAAAATGTTGAAAATCCAATTTTCCATGTTATCATGCAAGACAATGACAAGTTCTAGGTAAGGTCACTTCGATAGAAGACCCCCCTACACTTAAGCTAAACATTGTCCTCAATGTTTAAGAGCATGGAAGTATAAAAACTTCCCCTACACTTATGACAATGAATAGACTTTGCTTAACCCAAGTTAAGGAAAGGACTACTATTAGTGAAATCAAGTTTAAGCACAACGTGTCAATGAAAAATCACTAAAGTAACGAAGTGAACCGGATACAAGGGCCTCCTCCAAAAGCTCCAAAGCATGAGATGAGTGAGCAACCCTACAAACAAGCATGAAGACAAAAGAAGGTCTCCCCTACACTTATCTCCCAATCTATGCCTTTATTTCTAACCTATAACACTCTAACCTAGTTATACGATGCTTGAGTTAATGAGTCTCTAGCTCGACTCGTCCCTCAATGAATTAATTCATGGGGAAAATGGGGACCTCTTGGACCATTTCAACGGAAATGTCCTCCCCAAAGTAGTGCTTAACACGGTGACCATTCACTTTAAAATTTGGACCATCGGGTTGGGACAACTCAAGAGTTCCATATGGAAACACTTGAGCAATAGTGAATGGACCGGACCATCTCGACTTAAGCTTGCCCGCAAAAAGCTTTAATCTTGAGTTAAAGAGGAGAACCGGCTCTCCAACTTTGAACTCACGATTCTTAATCTTAGCATCATGCAATTTCTTAGTTTTTTCCTTATATAACAAAGAATTCTCATAGGCATTGGCTCTCAACTCATCCATCTCATTGAGTTGATCTTTCCTATGTGAACCGGCTTGGTTTAAATCAAAGTTAGCCCACTTGAGAGCCCAAGATGCCTTATGTTCTAACTCAAATGGGAGGTGGCACGCTTTTCCATAGACAAGCCTATAAGGAGTACAACCAATTGGTGTCTTAAAAGCCGTCCTAAACGCCCACAAAGCATCATCAAGCTTATCCGACCAAGAAGCTCTATGCTCTCCCACCGTTCTCTCTAAAATTCTCTTTAAACCACGATTTGTGACCTCGGTTTGACCATTTGTTTGAGGGTGATACGCGGTAGAAAGTCTATGATTCACTCCATATTTCTTCATAACTCTTGTGAATTGATCATTACAAAAATGCGTACCACGATCACTTATGATGGCCCGAGGTACACCAAATCTAGCAAACAATTGTTTCAAGAACTTTACCACCACTCTAGCATCATTAGTAGGTAAGGCTTTAGCCTCCACCCACTTGGACACGTAATCCACCGCCACAAGTATATACTTGTTTCCCTTAGAGGATGGAAAAGGTCCCATGAAATCTATTCCCCATACATCAAATATCTCACACTCTTGGATAAAATTTTGTGGCATCTCATCACGTTGTGTAATTTTTCCTTGTCTTTGACAAACATCACAAAATTTCACCATCTCTTGAGCATCCTTGTAAATGGAAGGCCAATAGTAACCCGAATCAAAGACTTTCTTGGCGGTGTAGTTAGGCCCAAAATGTCCACCCGTAGGTCCTTTATGACATGCCTCTAAGATTTTAAATGCCTCGGGCCCATCTACACACCGTCTAATGATTTGGTCCGCACATTGCCTAAAAAGATATGGATCATCCCAAAAGTAATACTTAACTTCCTTAAGAAACTTTTTCTTTTGTTGGTAAGTAAGACCCTCAATAAGCACATTGCCCACAAGATAGTTTGCAATATCCGCAAACCAAGGTGTGGCATCCTCTTGGGAAGAGATAGACATGAGCTCCTCTAATGGAAAGGATTCATTGATTTCTTGATGTGGGAAATCTCCTTGAAAAGGATGCTCAAGTCTACTCAAATGATCCGCCGCTAAATTCTCGGCCCCTTTTTTATCACGAATCTCTATCTTAAACTCTTGAAGCAACAAAACCCATCTCAAAAGCCTAGGCTTAGCATCTTGTTTTGTCATAAGATACTTGAGAGCGGAATGATCCGTATACACTATGGTCTTGGAAAGCACAAGGTATGGTCTAAACTTCTCAAAAGCATATACTATAGCAAGCAACTCTTTTTCCGTGGTAGTGTAATGAAGTTGTGCACCGGTCATGGTTTTACTCGCATAGTGTATAGGTTGGAAATGCTTATTAACTCTTTGTCCTAAGACGGCCCCCACCGCATAATCACTAGCATCACACATAAGTTCAAAAGGTAATTCCCAATTTGGAGAAACCAAAACGGGAGCCTTTGTCAATTTTTCCTTAAGTGTCTCAAAAGATTCTAAACAAGCTTGGTCAAAAATGAAAGGAGCCTCTTTCTCCAAGAGATGAGTCATCGGTCTAGCTATCTTAGAGAAATCTTGTATAAAGCGCCTATAAAAACCCGCATGACCTAAGAAACTCCTCACACCTTTAACCGAGGTGGGTGGGGGAAGCTTAGCAATCACATCAATTTTGGCTCGATCAACTTCTAATCCCTTATTGGATATCTTGTGTCCTAAAACAATCCCCTCTTTTACCATAAAGTGACATTTCTCCCAATTAAGCACCAAACGTGTTTCCTCACAACGCTTAAGCATTCTCTCAAGATTGATGAGACACGAGCTAAAGGAGTTCCCAAATACGGAAAAGTCATCCATAAAAACCTCCATGGTTTGCTCTATCATATCATGGAAAATTGCCATCATGCACCTTTGAAACGTCCCCGGTGCATTACATAGGCCAAAAGGCATCCTCTTGTAAGCAAATGTACCGTATGGACAAGTGAATGTGGTCTTTTCTTGATCCTTAGGGTCAATTGGGATTTGGAAATAACCCGAAAAGCCATCAAGAAAACAATAGTACTCATTTCCCGCTAAGCGTTCAAGCATTTGATCCATAAAGGGAAGCGGAAAATGGTCTTTCCTAGTTGCCTCATTGAGTTTTCTATAATCAATGCAAACTCTCCAACCGGTTACAAGTCTCGTGGGAATAAGCTCATTGTTCTCATTAGGCACCATGGTGATTCCACCCTTCTTTGGAACACAATGAACCGGGCTAACCCATGGAGAGTCGGAAATGGGGTAAATCATACCCGCATCTAAGAGTTTAATCACTTCTTTCTTAATAACCTCATGAATTTTTGGGTTAACTCTCCTTTGGTTTTGAATGGCGGGTTTATAATCATCCTCCATAAGGATTTTGTGAGTACAAAAATGTGGATCAATTCCCCTTATGTCGGATATTTTCCATGCTAAAGCTTTCTTATGTTTCTTAAGGACTTCAATAAGTTGCTCCTTCTCATCCTCTTTCAATTCTTTAGCAATAATCACCGGTAATTGGTCTTTTCCTTCTAAGAAAGCATATTCTAAGTGGGATGGAAGTTCCTTAAGTTCAATGGGAGGTGGACTCTCTATGGAAGATTTCACTATGGAAGGTTCCTCAATGGTAATCTCTTGTGGAATAGGGGAAGGAATAGGGTCCTCATTGAGCAACTTTTGGATTGTAAGAATATCTTCTTCCCAATTAATGGGAGAATCATCATCACCAAGAAAGTTGGACTCAAATTCCTCCAAGAGGAAATCACTCTCTCCAAAAGGTGTTAAAGAGGGAGCAATTGAGGCCACGGTTTCAACATGTGGAATCTCATTACTAGCATTCTTACAAGCATCATGAAAGTGTTCATTACACACTTCATCTAACACGTCCACAATGTTAATCGTCTCACAAGGTCTAGACTCCTTAACCTCTCTTCTATCACAAACTTTCCCTAACTTAAACACCACTTTCTCATCCTCTACTCTCATAATTAATTCTCCTTCCGCCACATCTATCAAGGTACGACCCGTTCTCAAAAACGGTCTACCAACAATCAAAGGCACTCTAGGATCCATGTCATAATCGACCACTACAAAGTCGGCCGGAAAGGTAAACTTATCCACACCCACAAACACATCTTCCGCTATACCTACGGGGTGAGCTATGGTTCGGTTGGCTAGTTCAAGAGTCATCCTAGTGGGGGTGAGCTCGGGAAGAGAGAGTTGTTTCCAAACCGATAAAGGCATGAGATTTATGCTTGCCCCTAAATCCGCCAAAGCCATGCAATTTTCAACACCGGGAAAATTGCAAGGTATCAAGAAGCGCCCCGGATCTCCAAGTTTCGTTGGTAAGGTTTTAAGTAACACCGCGGAACAATTTTCATTAAGTGATGTGTTGGGCAAGTCAACCAATTTTTCTTTGTTTGAGAGCAAATCCTTGAACATCTTAGCAAACTTTGGCATATAAGCAAGAGCTTCCGCAAAGGATATGTTGATATTGAGTTGCTTGAACATCCTTAAGAAATTGGACACTTGTATGTCATCTTTGTTCTTTAACTTGTCCTTTTTCAACCTTGAAGGGTATGGAAGAGTAGGTTTGGGTGTAGGTGGAATAGGTGTTGTAGTGGAAGATTTGTCTTTGTTAGCCTCTTCATTGGGAAATGGGGAAGGTAAAGGAGAAGTATGAGGTGGTTGAGAAGGTGTGTTTGAGTGAATAGGAGCACTTTGAGGAGGTGGAGTAGAAGTAAAAGGCTTATCACAAGTAGGAGCACAAGTGGGTTGAACAATAGTAGGTTTAGGAGGTGAAGGATCCTTTGTTGTTGTACCACTCCTTGTTGTAATAGCATTGACATTGGCCCTAGGATTTGTTTGTGTGTTGGAAGGTAAAGCTCCTTGTGGTCTTTGATTTACCGCCACTAAAACCCTATTGATTTGTTCCTCTATTGTACGTTTCACTTGGTCATTCATTCTCTTCTCAATGTCACGCATTTTCTTGTCAACATACTCTTGAGTCTCTTGCATTCCATATCCTTGAGTTTGATTTTGAGGGTAAGCTTGATTTGGAATTGGAGCATATGCTTGATTGGGAATAAATGGAAGTGGTTGATTAAATCCTTGTTGTGGTGGATAAAAGGTATTAGCTTGAGGTTGAAATTGATTGGGTGCTTTGTAATTATTGCCTTGGTATGGTTGTCTTTGCCCTTGATTCCTTGCTAGAATTTGAGGAGGATTTTGTTGAATTTGGGTGGGTGGTTGGGGTGGGAAGCCGGGTGGAGTAAGGTAATTTTGGGATTTGTAAGAAAGGTTATTTGGATTGATGTTAGGCTTGAAGTGTTCACGGTGTTCCTCTTGATAAGCATAACATTCCCCTTGATACCCTTGCACCTTGTCACATTGCTCATAAGAGTGAGGGCCTCCACAAGTAACACAAGAAATGGTGATGGCATTCACATTGTTTGAGGAATTGTTCAATGTCATGCTCTTAAAAGTTTGAAGCATGTCTTGTTGTGCTTGCAAATGCCTCTCACTTTCTCTATCCATCCTTTGAAAAATAGCTTCTTGAAACTTGAGGAGTTGGTTGTCAAAAGGGATTTGAGAAGTGTTTTGGATAACATGAACTCTTTCCTCAAATGGATCATTGGTTTGAACCATTGCCTTAGTCTCAATAATGGTCAAAGCCTCTTGGTATGTCTTGAAATGAATACTCCCTCCCGCGGAAGCATTTAGTGAATCTTGGTGGTGAGGTTTAAGGCCATTGTAGAAGGTATTGATTTTGCTTAGATCATCCATTCCATGATTAGGGCATCGCCTCAACAACTCACTATACTCTTCCCAAGCATCACCAAAGGATTGACTAGGTTTTTGTGTAAAGCCCATAATCATATTTCTCAAAGCCATAGTCTTTTGTGGAGGAAAGAATTTGTTCAAAAACTTAGTGGTAAAACCATCCCATGTGGTGATACTATCGGGTGGTTGAGTGTCTAACCAATGCTTAGCACTCCCATCTAGTGAAAATGACACTAACAACAATCTAATGACATCCGGTGGAACCCCATTATGCTTAATGGTATTGCAAAGTGAAAGGAATCTCTTAAGATGAGCATGGGGATCCTCATTTTGTTTTCCATAGAAAGGTGATGCAGCAACCATATTGATCATAGATGTATGTAGCTCAAATGTGTTAGCGGGATAGTCGGGAATCTTAATGGCACTAACAAATCCATGAATGTTGGTTTGCATACGTTCAAACAAAGTACGGTTATCAACAGCCATGGCTCCTTGTGGTGGTGACAAAGCACGATTCTCGTGATCGGCTTGGTGGACGATGGTGGTCTTACTCTTTCTTTTCTTCTTCCTTTTCGGAGGAAGAGGTTGTACACCAATCGGTATTTGTGCACGCCCGCGAGTGAGCATGCAACTCAATACGAGGAATGAGAGAGAAGCTCTCGTGTGACTTTGAAAAGAATAAGATTATTCTCTTCGAGTTTCGATATCAAATATCCACAAGAAAGTAACAATATATGTAATACTACTTTGGGTGCAAGACCCTCAATGAAGCTTTCCTTCTTAGAATACTCCCAAGTGAACGGGGGGTTAGGTGGCGCGAAGCACTTAAGTACCTATTGACCCTTAGATGGCATTTTATAGCACATCGCCTTTCTATTCACTTAAATGTTCGTATTCTTCGAATTATTACTTATTGAGAGTATTTATCTATTCTTGCTTTATTTTGTTTGATCGATACGCGTGTCAAGGACCGGAGCGCCCCTCAACACGGTGTATTGCCTCGGCAATACTTATGGAAGATATGTAGATTGATTGTTCTTATACGTATACGTATTTACTTATAATAATATATGGAAAATATTTTTGTATTTATGAGTTTTTTAAAGGAAAATACTATATGTACATAAAAACCGAGAGAAGCCAATAATATATATTTTTGGTTGCAATCTCTTAGGAAAAAGATTGCTTTTTGGATTTTTTTAATTTTTTTGGTCAATTCTTTAGGAAAAGAATTGTTTTGTTAATTTTTTAGTTTTTTTTTTTATATATTTTTATATTTTTGATTTTTTATTTGTTTTTGATTTATGATACGTAAAAATAACGTTCACAAAGTGAACGGATCCCAAAAGCCAATGAAAACCGTCAATCGATAGTCTCTCGTGTAGTCAAAGAACCGGCAGCGGCGCCATTTGAAATGTGTATAATGCAAGTTCGTTTTCTCAGTTCTTAACTAATAGAAAGTCCAATCAATATCAAATTTTTAATTGTTTTTGGTTGTTCAAGCTTGCTTGGTAATCTATTGCTAATTCAAACAACACTAAGTAAAAATGAAAAATATAAACCTATTTATACGTAAAACAAATTGCAAATTCCAAATTTTATTCAAGTAAAATATTAAAATGCAAAATTTAAAAGTATAAGGACTGAAAATGTAATTTCTATGAAATATAAATGCTTGAAATGTAAATTCTAAAAATTATAAGGACTAAAAATGTAAAACAGTTAACTACAAGGACTAAACTTGTAAAAATTCTAACAAACTAACCAAATTTAACAAACTAACAAACTTCTAAAACTGAAATTAAACAAACTAACAAATCCAGGGACTAACTTTTGCAATTACCACAAAATTAGAAAGATTAGCTAGGTTTAAACACTAATTAAACTCCTAGGGACTAAAGTGCAAATTTCCAAACTTATAACCAAAAAACGGGCTTAATGAAAGAATAAGCTCGTTTGAGCTTATTTCTCAACCAATTAAGCTGAAACAAATTGCAAACTACTTCAAATCCAATAATAGAAACGTGTGTTTAAGGAAAATGTCTAAAAGTCCAAAATAAGCAAAAGAGAGCTTATCAATAAGCTCAAAATAAGCTATAGCATAATCCAGACATCCACAACTTGATTTTTGTAAAGAAAATGAATAAGCACTTGATTTAAAGTAGGGGAAATCAAACTAGAACAATTTTCATCCACTAATAAGCTAGAAATCTGAAAATAAGCTCAAATGAGCTTATGTTGACCAAAAGTTGACCAGATTTATGAAAAAGCTCAAAATCTCAAAATCTCATATTCAACCCTTTCTAAACTGATTTGTGAAAGAAAATAAGGACTTTTATGAAGTGGATTGTGAGATCTAGCAAAACAGTCAACCACTTATATCAGAGAATGCAATTTGCTCAGGTCTTAACTAATAAGCTGATTTCTTGCTTATTTCTGAAAACTGTAGAATTTCCTCCTAAAGTCTGAAAGATTATGTATTAAGCTATAACTAGAAACTGGTTTGAGCAATTTTGATCTAGTAATGAAGGAGAAATAAGCAAATGAATCTGACAAGTTTTGAACTAAAAGCTGTTAAAATGAATGACCCAAACTTTTTATTAACCAATTGCCTTTTTGACTATATGTATGACTTATAAAAGACTCAGGACTACTTGTTAACTTCTAAGGACTGCAAATGAACACTTAAACACTAATTAACAACACTTGACAACTGAATTACAACTAGACCCAAACACTCCTTATCTGATTATGATCAATCTTTTACAAAGGATTTTTGAGCTATGATTAGAACTGAATTAAGAGCTATAGCAAACTTGTTTAAGTGAGTAAAATGTGAGCTAATCAAACTGAAATCACACACTTACAACTACCAGAACTCAATTAAGCTAAATGACTAAAAAGTTACTGAAAATGAGATCAAATCTATAAGACTGAACACAATAGCACAAAATCAAACTACAATACACTAAAATCACTCAATCAAACATCAACTAACCAAATAGAATCAGGCAGCCATCAATCATTACACTAGGAAATGAAGCATGCAAAGACTGTTTAGAGGAATTTGAAAACAGAAGCTTTAAAACCTAATGTAGAAGTCCTTTGGGTAGAAGAGGAGCGCTGAGCTCTCTTGCCCTAGTGATACCACCACCTATCACTAGCTATCAACTCTTATCAATCACCAAAACAGCTACAAATCATCATTCTGCATATGAAACTTCAAGAACAATGGAAAGGACTGAAGTTCTGATCAAACAGCAACAAGTCTTCAACCAAGTCAGTTATGATCAATGTATGATCATAACAAACTTCTAACAGCAACAATTGAATCCAATAACAGCAAGAAAGTAGCAGGAATTGAAGAACAAGAATTGGCGGGAAAACTGGAATTTGAAATTTTATTGATGAATTCTGTTACAAATGTAGTTACAAGGGTTCTAACTAACTAACAAACTCAAGAGCTTGTCAGACTCTTGAGTTGTTAGGTGAAAAGGAGGGAAAAGAAGAAAAGGGAAATTGAGAGAACTATGTGTTTTCTGAAAATTAACTACTACTGAAAATGAAGAACAAGTTGTGTATTTATAGGCTAGACTTGAGAGTTTGTTGGAGATGTGACGTGTTCAGGCCAATCATTGCTTGACACGTGGATGAATTCTGCCAATCTTCTTTAAAGGTGATGAACACATTTTGGGGATTTTTGATTCATTGGATAATATGCTAATTAAGTTGCACCATTGGATTCGTCTCATCAAAACGAGCAACTTTGATATTTTGATCTTCTTCTGAAATGCATTCTATCAAAAACGCGATCCTGGAAAATATTTTGGTGAAAGAGAGAGACACGTGGCAGCTTCTTATTGGTGGAAAAAGTGTTACACGGATCACACTGTTGTGATCTTGCATTAAATGTGGCGGCTTGTAGTGGGATTTAATTGTTTGATCCGTGTGACATGTTTCCTTGTTTCTGATTGGTTAAAAGCCTTTGCACATGGATTCAACTTGCAATACTTTCCAAACTTGGCAATTTAAGTCCCTTAACTTGGCAGATTTCTCTTTAAGGCTAGAAACTTCATTCCTTTGACAATTTTGGCCCTTCAACTTTCATTCTTCAACAAAAAATGGCCCTTTGACTTGATTGACTTTGTAGTTTGACCAGGTTTGACTTGGATCTTGACTTTGCAGTATTTGCACTTTAAGTCCCTCAACTTTCAAGACTTGTCAAGATAGGTCCTTGAGCTTTGAAAACTTGTCACTTGTGATCCTTCCTTGTCTTTTTCATCCATTTTAGCTTGGTTTTTCCTTGTTTGCTTGAAATTGTATCCTTTTACCTACATAAGATCACACAAACACAAACATACCACATAACACTGCTTTTTACAATATAAAAGGGCATTTTGCTTCGTGTTTTAGGGTTATTTGTTGATAAAAGGATATGAGTTTAAGCTCATATCAAGGATGTAAAGGACAACAAAAAGTAAGACAAAAAAAATTCCCAAAAGGATAAGCCTACGACCATATATATGGTTCAATCATGGCAGCGCCGGACGAAGCAGAAAGTTAGTCAAGCATTTTCACGCGCCAAGGAGGGATCACCACCCCCAATTGGAAGGTGGTAATCCACCCTGATTTCCCAGAACAAGAGGTAGCTATCGGGAGAAGGCTCTCCGAAAAAGGGAAGAAGGCCATGTTCTCCCTCCTAAACGCAATCCTTGATATATTCGCATGGGAGCCAAAACATATGACAGGCGTACCGCTTTCGTTGGCAGAACATAAGCTTCAAATCCGCCCTGGATATCCCCTTGTTAAACAAAAGAAGCACGGTCAAGCACCAGAGCGCAGCCAGGTAATACTGGACGAGGTACGAAAGCTGGTAGACGTAGGAATTATGCGCGAAGTCTATTACCATGAGTGGCTCTCTAATCCGGTCATGGTCAAGAAGCATGACAGAAGCTGGCATGTGTGTAGACTTCACAGACTTAAACAAAGCTTGCCCACATGATTGCTATCCGCTACCGGAAATCGATTGAAAGGTGGAACCCTTATGCGGGTACCCTTTTAATTGTTTCTTGGATGCGTATAAAGGATACCATCAGATCCAGATGGCGGAGGAAGACGAGGAGAAAACAGCGTTCCATACCAGTCAAGGCGTATATTGCTACACTAAAATTGAGTTCAGACTCAAGAACGCAGGTGCGACATATCAACGACTTACGGATAAATCCTTCGACTCACAGATAGGCTGTAACCTTGAAGTCTACGTGGACGACTTGGTTATAAAAATCCATACGGAGGACGAACTCCTCCGCGATGTCTAAGAGACATTCGACACATTGAGAAAAATCAACGTGAAACTAAATCCCAAAAAATGCACGTTTGGAGCAACTGAAGGAATGTTCCTTGTGTATATGATTAATCCAAACGACATCAAGCCTTGTCCGGAGAAAACGGACGCCGTGATACAGCTTCCATCCCCTCGGACACTCAAAGAGGTGTAGTCACTTAATGGAAAGCTGGCCGGTCTCAATAGATTATTATCATAGTCCGCAGAAAAGTCACTTCCTTTATTCAAAAACTCAAAAAGTTCTTAAAGAAAGGGGACTTTCGCTGGACAAGAGAGGCGGAAGAGGCATTTAGGCAGCTCAAGCAACATCTTGTGGCTCTTCCCATGCTACTCGCCCAGCGACCTAAGGAGGAACTAATCATGTACTTAATAAGTGTGAAAACACTTATCCTTTTACCACTTAAAACAATTAAAAACGAGACCAAAACGTGTATTTAATGTCGTAAAAGTCGGAATTATGCGTGGTTTGTGTTTTTGATTTTTTTAGGACCAAAATATGAAAAGGAAGAAAACACGGGCTTTCACGGGCTTTTATCGAAGAAAAAGACAAAAGACGAAGTCAAAATATCAAGAGTGCAAAAAGAACGAAAGTCAAAGGCCTATTCTGAAGATTTATCGAAGAAAAAGTCCAAAGACGGTAGTTTAACGAAGTCGAAGAACCAAGTCTAATAAAAGAATAAAATTATAAGACAAGTTCCTTTTATCATTCGACAAATCCCGAGACAAAGTCGAAAAAGACGAAGAAATTAAAAGACGAAAAGACAAAGTGAAAGAGAGAAGAAAGCAACACCACATCACCTCCTCCTATAAATAGCCTCCTAATCCTTCATTAAGAGGGGTTAGATAGTTAGATTTTTAGTTAGTTTTAATAAGTTTTAGGAGTAGATTAATTACTTTCTATCTCTAAATTTACTTTCAAGTTTTCAAGATTTTTCATCTTTAATTTTGTATGATTGAATCTTTAATCTTTATCTTAATTTCAAGCTTTTTATAATTATTCTCATTCTATCTTTCTTGTTTTTAAATCTATTGTTTCGATTTGGTTAATCATGTAGTTTGTTTAATCTTTTTGATTGTTTGATTGATTTTCTTATTTGATTATTCTTATTGATTTGGTGTGTTTGATGTTTTAGCTTTTTGTGCTTATTACTTTTTGTGTGTTTGTCTTATTTTCAATTAAGTGGTTTTAGTAGTTTTAATCTTTTAAAAGTTGATTTCTAATACTTTGACTATTTGGTGTTTCTAAAGTTTTTTATTTGTGGCTTATTAGCTTTTTCTTAAAATTAGTTTGGATAAAGTTTTGGTTAAGTGCTTATTTGTTTTTGCTTATTTTTAAGTATTCCGACTTCATAAACCCTTTTCCCGACTTAAGTGTAGACAGTTTATTCCGGACTATGCATTTCTTCATCATTCCGAATTAGTCATAGAATAAACATTCAGGATTAGATATAAAATATAGGATTCCGGATTATTTTCTTTGGTGGATTCCGGATTGTGTGCGAACTTTAGTATTCCGGATTGTGTGCAAACTTCAATATTCCGGATTGTGTTCGGATAATGTATTCCAGATTAGGTCGATTTACCATATTTCGGATTACGTGCAGAAACCATATTCCAGATTACATGCAAGACATGTATTCCAGATTATAAGTAGTGTTAGATTTCAGATTAGGTGCTTTCTAGGGATTCCGGATGACATATAACATCTCGAATTCCGAACTAGGAGTAGAACTAACATTCCGGATTAAGGTTTGTGTAGGATTCCGGATTACTTTGAGATCCAGGATTCTGACTTAGGTTTATGTTTGGCATTCCGAATTGTTGTTTTGTTTTGGTTTCCCGAATTATTTTAAAATTTACTTTTTCCCGCCATTTTTCTTAAGCTTTATTTTCAAAGTATTTTACTTTATTTTATTTTTAATTTTACTTTTACTAAAATTTTAAGTGTGTTTAATTTCTTTTTTTAAATTGTTTAGTTTCCTTAAGTTTTGGCATTAGTTTTATACTTTTAAAAAGTTTTCATTTTTACTTTAAAACAGATAAACGACATTTGCTTTTTACACCAAGAACGACTGAGTCACACATTAATCTTTTGTCAATTCGAATCGAGTCAAGACACTTTCACGTTAATAAAAAATAGTTATTAAAATGACGCCGCCGCCGGCTCTTTTCTTGAAGATTAACGGTTTTTGTGAGAGACGCGTTGGATTTTGGGATCCGTTCGGTTTTGAACGTTATTTTTCGTGTTAAAAATTTTCAAAAATTTTCAAAAACAAAAAAATTAAAAATTTCAAAAATCCAAAAACTTTTAAAAATCATAAAAAGCCTTTCTTTTTCCAAAAGTTTTGCACCAAAAATATTTTCTTTTCGCGTTAACTTTTTTTCTTCTATTTCGTTGTTATATTTTTCTTTTGTAGGTGTATGCGTACCCGTTCACGAAGAAGGAAATCCATACAAGCCATTATCATCGAGCCTCCTGTTGTTAACACAATGGATAACCGTCCTATGATCGAGCTCTTGCAATCGCATGTTGAAGGTAATGAAGATGCGATTGTGGTTCCAGCTATTGATGCAAATAACTTTGAGCTCAACACCGGTTTTATTCAAATGGTTTCTGCAACACCTTTCTTGAGCCGCACTCATGATGATCTGCACGATCACATCAAAAGGTTTGTTCACTTAACCAATACCGTGAAATACAATGGGGTCTCACAAGAGGCAATTCGTTTGCTTCTCTTTCCTTTCACTGTCGAGGGACAAGCCCGGACTTGGCTTGATAAGGAACCACCCCAAAGTATTACAACATGGGCAGACCTAGAGATAAAATTTATCAATTATTTCTTCCCACCCTCACGTACTACCGCTTTACGGAATGACATCATTAATTTTGAACAAAAGTACGGTGAGACGTTTAGTGAATCTTGGGATCGTTTTAAGGAACTTTTGAGGAAGTGTCCACAACACGGTTTTACTAAGGTGCATCAAATTATTACTTTTTATAATGGATTAAGTTTGAATGACCAAGATTCACTAAATAGTGATTCGGGGGGGTAATATTCTTGTTAAATCAATGAATAAGGCTTGGGCAATAATCGAAAACAAATCCAAAGTCCAAACCAAGAGTGTTTGGGCTACTATGACTAGTGCTAGTGAGAGTGAGTTGACTAATCAAATTAAGGAACTTACTTTAGTAGTTAAACAACTTGCTTCAAGAGATAAACCTCCCACTACACATGTCTATGCTCTTAATTTTACTTTTGAAACTTGTGGTGGACCACACTCTTATGCTAATTGTGATAAGGCTTTTGATCAATCTAACGGGGAAGTGTATGCTTATAACAACACGGAGAGGATTCATTTCAAGCCGAATGTCAATGTTAATCACTTGTGCTATAACTTGACTAATTACTTGGCTCCACCCGGTTTTCAACAAAGACTACACCCACCCACTGATACAAGCATTTTTGTATGGGTTCTATTTTTTCTCTCAGTCCTCTCGAATTGATCGCAGCTCAATGTGGAATATTGTTCTTGGTTACTAAAAAGAGTTTTGATTTTCAAACCTACTAAAAAGTTTAAATGTATTAAAATGAAAATTTAAATCAAAAACAATTAATTTAATGGCAACTAAAAAGACTGGAATTAAAATTAAAATTTAAATCAAAATAAAGTAACAATAAAGAAACAGTAATACAGTAAACCTCAGAAGTGCTCAAAAGATGACTGACTCGGAAGTAAAGCCTTGATTCGGAACTTTGCTCATCCGGAAGTTTTCACTCGGAACCCCCTTGATTCGGAACTTCGTTCGGAAGTTTGGCTCGGATCTTTATGCGGAACTTTCACCCGGAACTTGGCTCGGAACTTTGGTTCATCCGGAAGTTTTGCTTCATTCGGAACTTTAGGTTCATCCGGAAGTTTTGCTTCATTCGGAACTTAGGTTCATCCGGAACTTACTGTTCATTCGGAACTTTTTGGAAAACAACTTTATTCGGAAGATTTTAAAAGAAGTTTATTCGGAACTTAGAAACTCATTCGGAACTTTTGATAAAGAAGTTGATTCGGAACTTAAGTGTTCATCCGGAACTTTTTGACAAAAGACTCATTCGGAACTTTTTTATTCATTCGGAACTTTTAACTAAAGCAGTTCACTCGAAACTTTTATGTTCATCCGGAAGATTGGTGTTCATCCGGAAGATTGGTGTTCATCCGGAAGTCTGGAAACACAGGTACAGTAACAAACCCCGAAGAACAAGGAAACTAATTTTAATCCAAAAATCACCAAGTTTTTCACCAAAAACTTAAATACAACTTAACACAAATGATTTACTAACCAATAACTACAAATCCCATCAACAAAAACACAAAACCCAACAACTTTTGAAGATCAAATCAAGAAAATAAGAACTTAAGAACTAGGAAAGAAAAATGATGATGAACAAGATGAAATGGAAAGATTAAACAAGAACTTGTATTGATGATTAATGTTTTAACAAGATAAAACAAGGATTAAAATAACAAGATTGGAAAAACAAAGATCAAAATCACCAATCACCCTAGTGGTGATGGTGATGCTACGAAACAGGAAGGAGAGAAAAGTGGGGGAGAAGAAAACTAAAACTAACTGGCACTAAGTGTGTGAGGGGAGGGCTTTATATAGCCTTGTCTTTTGGTTGGTGAGTGGGCTTTCTCCCGTTCTTCTTGTCTTCTCGTCTTTTTAGAAAAGTTAACGTTTTCGATTCTGATTCGGGATTTGTCGTCGATTAATTTTAACTCGTCTTTAAATTTCTTCGTTTAATAGACTTGAGTTTCTTCGACTTATGTAAATCTTCCATCTTTGGTGCTTTTCTTCGATAAATCTTCGAATAGGCCCAGTGACTTCAAACCTTTTGCATCTCTTGGACAATAGACTTTATCTCGAGTCTTTTTCGTCAATAAAACCCGTGCAATCCCATGTTTTCTTCAATATTCATCCGGTTGGCTCTGAAAACACAATAAATACAAAAACCACGCATAATTCCAAACAAATGATATTAAATACGCGTTTTGGTCTTGTTTTAGTCAGAATTAAGTGGTAAAAGGATGGGTGTTTACACACCTATCAAATCCCCTACACTTAACCATTGCCATGCCCTCATGCAATGCTTAGTGATAAAGCAATTTTACACTTTTCTCATAATTAATCAACCTTGGCCTTATTCAAATACTACTAAATAAAAATTAGGGTACTAAAAGAAATTAAACTTAAAAGGAAACAAAAAGGATAGAAAACCATTTTCACTTGAAAATAGCTACATGGAAATAACTTGCAAAGAGATCAATGACTTACATTAGGGCTTTGGTGCTGCGAAGATTTATCCCCCTCAAGTTTCACGTTCCCCAAACTAAGCTTAAAAACGAGATCATTGTTATTATAAGTTAGTAAATCAAACACTTACACACATGGCTTAATTAAATGCTTAAACTCCCTTATTCCTAGGTATATCTCTTATATTTTATTTTTGTCTTAGAATGATCATGAAGATGCATTTTTGGACTTATTTCGATAGTTTATTTAGGCTGAAAGCAAAGTAGGACGATTTGATCAATAGTTAGCTAAAGGACAAAATCTCTTAAAACTGCTTCTCGGGATATCAAAAAGTTCATATCTTGGCATAACTCGGTTCACGATTTGAGACCTTTCTCGGGCCGATATTTGGCATGTACTTCATACTTTATATCTTCGAGAGACGTTTTTGAGATAATGGTCTTCTCATCGTAATAGAGTTTCTTCACTTTGGAGACTTTTGAGGGGTACTCCAACTTTGTTGACCACGACTTCATGATTATTTCTTCAATCTCTATTTGGGATTTTGAGATACAATGATCCGCCTCCTTTTCGGACTTGGATCTATTTATCCTCATACCTTGTTAGGGTCTTTTCGGATAAACTTCTCCATGATCTTTATGGGAGTTGATTGCTTTTCGTCGTGAGTCTTGATCCTTCATATTGACTTTGGGAATAATGCTTTTCACATCACCTTGGATCTTTAGCAATAAAATGGAATCCTCATGCCTTGTTAGGGCCTTTTCGGACTAGCCAATCTTCGCGCCCCGCTTCATAAGTTATGCCTTGGCTATGAACTCTCGTCATTACCGAGCAACTTTTAAACGATCTTGGGCTAGAAGCTAAGTAACTTTTCAAATCGTACGATCTTACTTATTGCAGATAAATTATTAGCAAGTGATGGGAGAATAGGAAAATAATTACACCAAGTGAGATTGCGCAAGAATACCGACTTATAATTGACTCTATCATTTCTCGTCCTCCACAATTTAAAATCTCAAGTAATGAGACTCGTGGACACTTAGCCTAATAAACCAATTAAGGTCTACATGGTTAAGGATACTAGCTAGAATAAACTTGGATAAGTCTATTCGGGTTGAGTCAAAATAAGCGCAACGGGCCTAATATGTCAAAGACTTCTAAACTAGCTACACCACTTTATTAATATTTTTGACTTTATTGCGGGATATATACATATGAAAGCAACGATAAAAATTTAAAAAAATACGACTAAATGGCCAAAGTTAATAAAAATTTGAAAAATGCTGAAAAATAGGATTTTCTGGTTAAATGAAGGCATTTTCATGGAAAAGTCCACTTAAAACATCGATAGAAGTCCCCCCTACACTTAAGATAAACATTGTCCTCAATGTTTAAGCATGTGGGAAAAATCTCCCCTACACTTATGACATTGTGCACGTTGGTTAACTCAAGCTAAGGAAGAGACGACTAACGTGATCAATTTCAAATGTGAGTATGAAGAAAATTGAATCACGATAGTTGAGAGATAGAACCGGATTTCGGATAACACGGGAGCACGGTTCTTCAAAGATTCCAAGAGTGCACTTATCCCTGTAATCACATCACCTTGCAAAGACAAACAACCGATAGAGGTCCCCCTACACTTAGGGGATTAAAACATAAAAGGATAGATACTCGGGCTGCCTCCTGAGGAGCGCTTGTTTTTGATAACCGAGTCACGAGCCTGACTCGACCCAAAATTAGTTCATGGGGAACGTGGTGAGGGATGGAATCACCTCCTGGGAGGTGTCCTCACCAAAGTACAACTTCACTCGTTGGCCATTCACCTTAAAATTTGGTCCATCAGGTTGAGCGAGCTCGAGAGTACCATATGGAAAAATTTGGGCAATGGTGAATGGGCCGGACCAACGAGATTTGAGCTTGCCCGAGAAGATTTTCAACCGAGAGTTAAAGAGCAAAACTTTTTCTCCAACGTGGAACTCTCGGTTCTTAATCTTAGAGTCGTGAATGAGCTTAGTTCTTTCCTTATAGATCAAAGAATTTTCATAAGCCTCATTCCGAAGTTCATTGAGCTCATTGAGTTGGATCTTGCGTAGGTCACCGGCTTTGTTGATATCAAAATTAGCCCACTTCAAGGCCCAATAAGCCTTGTGCTCCAACTCAATGGGGAGGTGGCACGCTTTCCCGTACACAAGACGATAAGGCGTACAGCCGATCGGGGTCTTGTAAGCAGTACGGAAAGCCCACAAAGCATCATCAAGTTTATCAGCCCATGAGGCACGATGCTCTCCCACGGTTCTTTCCAGAATTCGCTTAAGTCCTCGGTTGGATATTTCAGCCTGGCCATTAGTTTGTGGGTGGTAGGCTGTGGAAAGACGATGATTTACACCGTACTTAGCCATGACTCTAGCAAATTGGTCATTGCAGAAATGAGTCCCACGATCACTAATAATGGCTCGAGGCACACCGAATCTAGCGAAAAGAGCTTTCAAAAAGTTACAAACCACCCTTGCGTCATTAGTGGGTAAAGCTTTGGCTTCAACCCATTTGGAGACGTAGTAAACGGCTACAAGGATGTATTTGTTTCCTTTAGAAGAAGGGAATGGCCCCATAAAGTCGATACCCCAAACATCAAAGATTTCACACTCTTGAATGAAATTCTGAGGCATCTCGTCTTTATGTGTGATCGTGCCTTGTTTTTGGCAAACATCACATCGTTTAACCATATTGTGAGTGTCACGATATATGGAGGGCCAATAAAATCCCGAATCAAACACTTTTTTGGCGGTGTAGTTGGGACCAAAGTGACCACCGGTTGGTCCTTTGTGGCAAGCATCAAGGATTTCTGAAGCTGCCGGTCCGTCAACACATCGGCGGATAATCAGGTCAGCACATTGTTTGAATAGGTAAGGGTCGTCCCAAAAGTAAGTCTTAATGTCGGTGAAGAACTTTTTCTTTTGTTGAGACGTCAACCCTTCCTTGAGAATTCCACCCGCCAAGTAGTTTGCAAAGTCCGCAAACCACGGGGTTTCATCAGAATTCAAATTTATAGACATTAAGGTCTCCAAGGGAAAAGAATAATTGATTTCTTTATTCGGATGATCCCCTTGGTAAGGATCCTCAAGTCTGCTGAGATGATCCGCGGCTAGGTTTTCTGCTCCTTTTTTATCGCGAATTTCGATTTTAAATTCCTGGAGCAGCAAAACCCAGCGAAGAAGTCTTGGTTTGGAATCTTGCTTTGTCAACAAGTACTTCAAAGCGGAATGATCGGTGTAAACGATTGTGGTGGAAAGTACAAGATAGGGGCAAAATTTTTCAAATGCATAGACAACAGCTAAAAGCTCTTTTTCGGTTGTCGTATAATGCAATTGTGCCCCCGTCATTGTCTTGCTAGCGTAATGGATCGGTTGGAAGTGTTTGTTCACTCTTTGTCCCAGAACCGCTCCAATAGCAAAATCACTAGCATCGCACATCAACTCAAAGGGCAACTCCCAGTTAGGGGTAACTAAGACGGGTGCCTTAGTAAGCTTATCCTTAAGCAAGTTAAAGGCTTCAAGACACTCTTTGGAAAAGATAAAAGGAGTATCTTTTTCTAAGAGGTGGGTCATCGGGCGAGCGATTTGAGAAAAATATTTGATGAATCGACGGTAGAAGCCCGCATGACCCAGGAAACTTCTCACACCCTTCACGGTTGAAGGTGGAGGCAACTTTGCGATAACATCGACTTTAGCACGGTCTACTTCAAGACCGGCTTTCGAGATCTTATGTCCAAGCACGATGCCTTCTTTTACCATAAAATGGCATTTTTCCCAATTCAGAACAAGGCGAGTGTCTTCGCACCGCTTAAGCATACGTTCCAAATTGGCAAGGCAAGAAGAGAAGGAATCCCGAAGACCGAGAAATCATCCATGAAGACTTCCATGGTTTGTTCAACCATGTCATGGAAGATAGCTAACATGCACCTTCGGAAAGTCCCGGGGGCATTGCATAAGCCAAAAGGCATTCTTTTGTAAGCAAATGTGCCATAGGGACAAGTGAATGTTGTCTTCTCTTGATCTTGGGGATCGATGGGTATTTGAAAATAACCCGAGAAACCATCAAGAAAGCAGTAATATTCATTACCCGCTAAACGTTCAAGCATTTGGTCCATAAAAGGTAGAGGGAAATGATCCTTTCTCGTGGCATCATTGAGTTTGCGGTAGTCTATACAAACTCTCCACCCAGTAACGAGACGAGTGGAAATCAACTCGTTGTGTTCATTGGGAACAACGGTTATTCCGCCCTTCTTGGGCACACAATGGATTGGACTAACCTATGGTGAATCCGAAATAGGGTAAATCATACCCGCATCAAGAAGTTTGATAACCTCTGTTTTGATGACTTCATGGATTTTTGGATTCACCCTTCGTTGGCTTTGAATAGTGGGCTTAAAGTCGTCCTCCATGAAAATTTTGTGTGTGCAGAAGTGAGGATCAATTCCACGAATATCAGAAATCTTCCAAGCAATAGCCTTCTTATGATCTTTCAACACGGTGATAAGTCGGGCTTTTTCGTCTTCCTTCAGGTCCTTAGCAATGATGACTGGTGAGTTCTTTTCTTCTTCAAGGAATACATACTCGAGATGGGGCGGCAACTCCTTAAGCACTAAATCCGGATGATTTTCGACGGGAGGCGTATTCGAAGTCGGAGTATCGATAGCAATGATCGTGGGAGATGGAGGAGAAGGATTGTCTTCGTTGAGAAGATTGTCAAAGAAATTCATGTCTTCATCCCCATCGATAGGAGAATCATTAGTAGCTAAATTCACATCTCCCATGGTGTCTTCAAGATTGTTCCAAAACAAATCAGTATCTCCAAATAGAGACAACGATGAATAAATAGAGGACACGGTCTCAACATTGGGAAGAGAGGTAGGAATACTTTTGCAAGCATCATTAAAGTGTTCTTCACAAGCCTCATCAAGAACGTCAATACAATTAACACTCTCATATGAATAAGGCTGTTTAGACAACTTTCCCATGTTGAAGACTACTTTATCGTCACCCACTCTCATGATAAGCTCACCGGCTTCAACATCAATGAGAGTGCGACCGGTCCTCAAGAATGGACGACCAACAATTAGTGGCACACGAGGGTCCATCTCGTAGTCGACGACAACAAAATCAGCAGGAAAGGTGAATTTGTCGACTCCTACAATGACGTCTTCGGCTATCCCCACTGGATAAGCAACCGTACGGTTAGCTAATTCCAAAGTCATTTTGGTGGGGACTAGCTCTGGGAGAGATAATTGCTTCCAAACGCTTAGAGGCATAAGATTAATACTGGCACCTAGATCGGCTAGGGCCATGCAATTCTCTACTCCCGGGAAATTGCAAGGGATAAGGAAACGACCCGGATCACCAAGCTTGGTTGGCAATTTCCTTAAGAGCACTTCAGAGCAGTTCTCATTAAGTTGGGTGTTGGCAATATCGAGGAGCTTTTCCTTGTCTCTCAGAAGATCTTTAAACATTTTCGCATATTTAGGCATGTGAGTGAGAGCCTCAGCGAAGGAGATATTGAAATTCAGTTGTTTAAACATCTTAAGAAAGTTTGAAACTTGAATATCGTCCTTGCTCTTTTGCTTCTCTTTCCTCAACCTAGATGGATAAGGTATATTGGAAGAAGAGGAAGGCTTTGGAAGAATAGGATCACTCACATCCTTGGGTGGAGGAGGGGTAGAAGGAAGAGGTGGAGAAATTGGGGAAGGAGAAGGATGAGGAATAGGAGCAGGTGACTCGTTCTCCTTAGTCACAACCACCGGTGGAGGTATAGGAAGCTCGGGTTCCTTGGTACCTTTGCCACTTCGAGTGGTGATTGCTTTCATCTCCCCTCTTGGATTCGCAACGGTGTTACTCGAAAGAGTACCCGAAGAAGAGGGTTGATTACCTTGGAAGAAACTAGCCATCATGTTCCTCAGATCATTAGTTTGGCTATCCAACGTGTTTCTCATGTCGGCTCTCAAATCGTTTCCTTGTTTGACCAAGTCTGCTTTCAGGTTGAGCACTT
The DNA here is from genome assembly GCA_025667525.1 of Glebionis coronaria. NCBI lineage: Eukaryota > Viridiplantae > Streptophyta > Magnoliopsida > Asterales > Asteraceae > Glebionis > Glebionis coronaria. The sequence goes on from CM046876.1 coordinate 184,529,765, forward strand.
CTCTCTGAAGATTTCCCACTATCACATCGTTAGTCCTCATATAAGTTTCCACTTCTTGGTGAATAGCGGTGGGTTGGTTGGGAGGAGCATTGTTTGCGGGTGGTTGATAAGCAGGTTGCTGGTAGACTTGGTTGTTTCGTTGAGGTGGTTGTTGTTGCTTGTGAGGAGGTATGTATGGTTGTCGAGGTTGTTGTTGTTGTTGAGGAGGGCGGTGGAGGTTTTGTTGTTGGTTTGGGTTGTTTGGAGGAAAACCAGGTGGTGAAAGATAATTGTTAGAACGGTAGCTAAGCAAGTTACGGTCACCTTGAGGACGGGCTTGATAAGCAGGTTGAGGATAGGTGCCATAAGCTGCATTCACATTTTCAGCAGGGTAGTCTTGGGTGGCGGTACAAGTGGTGTAAGAGTGAGGACCACCGCATATCTCACAAGGTTGGCTGACAACGTTAACTTGAGCGTTTTTAGCGTTGTTGCTGTTGTTGTTGCTGACGGTGTGGGTGACAAGCGATTCAAGAAGCGTGGTGATTTTGTCAAGTCGCTTGTCGCTGTCATTAGTGCTAGCACTAGCGACATTGGTCCGAACACTCTTGGTTTGCACACGAGATTTATTCTCAATGATATCCCAAGCAGCATTGGAAGTCTTAGCCAAAAGATTACCCCCCGAGGCACTGTTTAGTGAATCTTGGTCACTCATGTTTAAACCATTGTAAAAAGTATTAATTTGATGTACTTTGGTAAAACCATGTTGTGGGCATTTTCTTAAAAGATCTTTAAAACGATCCCAAGATTCACTGAACGACTCATCGTACTTTTGTTCAAAATTTATGATCTCATTCCGCAAAGCGGTAGTACGAGAGGGTGGGAAAAAGTAATTGATAAACTATGTTTCCAAATCCGTCCATGATGGAATCAATTTACACCCTCTTTATTTTAGGAAAAACAAAGGAAGTGTAAAAGTAGTGGTAAGCGTTAAATACAAGTTTAGGAAAACCGTGTGTAAATGACCCTAAAAGTGAGTTCGTTCTCTCGAGGAGGCTAGTGCGTTGTGAATTGAATTGATTGATTTTGTTTTTGATTATTATTGAGAAGAAAAGAAGAGAAAATGACGAAGACGAAAAAAATTAGAAAAATAAGGCAAAACACTATTAGAAAGTTACTACGAAGAACGTGAAAAACACAAAGTTTAAAATTTTATCCTAAAAATTCCTAAAAATTACTAAAAACTCCCAAATAATATTCTAAGGGTTTACAAAAAATTTAAACTTGCCAAAACCTTTTAATTAATTTAATAATGACTTTTTAATGCTAATTAAAGCCCTAAAAATCACTTTTAAATATTAAAAAGCCCTAAACAAGATTTTATAGTTTGTAAACCTCAAAAATAACCTAATTAAACTAAAAACTATTTTTAAAAATTTTAAAAACAAATTAAACTATTTTTAAACTCCTAAAAACTATTAAAATGTATTAAATCTTAAATTAATTCTAAAAATTAATTGAAAAGCCTAAAAATTATTCTACAAATGGGAAAAGTCTTAATTAATGCTATAGAATCTAGGAAAAATGAAAAAGAAATTAAAATAAAACTTTTTATTTTAATGAATAAAATAATATTAAAATATTCTAAAAAATTAAAAGTCCTCAAATAAATTCTAAAAAATTCTCAAAAATCCTAAATATTCTAACTAAGAAGAAAATGTAAATTAAAGTTTCTAAAACCTCTTAATGAATTTTATATTAATTTTTAAAGTTTAATAAAAAACCTAAAATCAAATAAAATCAAAAATTAAAGTTTTTGAAAACTTTTTCACATGTAAACCTCAAAAATATATATTAAAACCTAAAAACTATTTTTCCTAAGAATAAAAACTATTTTGGTATTTTTTATGGATTTTATAAAAAACGTCTAATAATTAAATTCTAAAAAATAAACTAATAAATGGAAAAATGTAAAACCAATTTTTAAAAATCAAAAGTACTATTAAAAACCTAGGAAAAATAAAAGGAACAAAAAAACAGCTTATAAATAAGCTAGAAATAAGCTTAAACCCTACGGCTTAATTTTAAATAAGACAAAAGAAAAAGGGTTAAGTAAAGTTTGAAACCAAACTGATTAGTCAAAGTCCCCAGGGCGCAGTTGGTTGAGGTGTTGGTGTGGTGAACGGGTGGTCACGGGTTCGAGTCCTGGCACCCCCCCTTTTTATCACTTTTGTTGCGCCGCAACGCTGGTATCTTGCGCCGCAACTAGTGTTGCGAGAGCACCTAGAACTGTGGCTCCTTCAGTTGCGCCGCAATGCTTGTGGCTTGCGGCGCAGCTTGTATTTTTTTGCTTTTTTACTCTTTACAACCCAACACTTACACTAATAAAGCTTAAAAACCAGTTCCAATTCCTTTTAATCAAGTTTGAACAATAATCAAAACCAAAAACGTGCCAGATTGCAAATGATGAACACAAGCTTTTGGACTTGTGTTTTCTTTCTTTTGATTCAGCCAAAGGATTGGCTTGTGTAGCTTATTTGGATGCTTATTGTTGGAGCAATGGGCACTCTTGTGTTCTTTGGAACACAAGAAGTCAAGCACACAAGTAAAATAAACACCTAGCAAGCAATAACACACAGAATCAATGCACAAACTAGTAAAAACAATGCACACAAGCCTAATGCTATTCTCTGTGACAGAATATCAAGACAGTGGGTATATTGAGCTTATAACATGCATTCTAGGGAACTTCAATCAACAAAACTGAGCACACACACTCTCCTATATGCACTTAAGCAATAACAAACATAAAATCTCCCTAACACTAACAAGTAATCAAGGAATCAAGCACAAAAATCATGAGAAAACTGGCAGATTTGGCATGCACAGGTTTTAGCTTACTCTTTTCACTTAAATCCACACAACCTTGTTTAAAACTTGTTCCAAATTATCTACAAACTAATATTGAACCTATCTCAACCTTAAACAACTTAGCTAACACTTTTAAAACTCACAAGTAATGATCTATCCCCTGCTAACACACGTTGCCAAACACCCTTTAAGATTTTTGAAAAACGTTTTAGCCAACCAAATCCTTCACAAACTCACTAAAACTGATACTATGGACTCACAACATGCATTCAATCATAAAAGAGCATAAATCAACCAAATTAAACACACTTGTAGCATACAATCAACAAAATCACATGGACACACTATTTCTGAGATTTTCACTAAGGTAAAAGGAATACCTTGGGGTCTTTACATCCTAGACCCTAGAGACTGCCTAGTCTCCTCCTTCCCAACTCGGGTTGGGGCTGAAAAACTTCAACAAGTCAATACTTCAACCTGCAAATCCAAAAACAAAACAGAACATATACAAGCAACAATATGTATTTTTCTGATTTTGTTGAAAACTTAAAACCTTGAAACCTTTTGAACTAAACACTTTTTTAAACAAGCCTTTACACTCAGAAAATCAAGGTTTAGGTCCACTTTCACTTTCCAAAACCTTCACTTTCTGAATTCAAGATTTCTTTAAAACCCTTTTTTAAAAAAAAAAATGGAAACTTCAAACACCAAATTCTATCACAAATTTAAATGGAACACAGCTTTAAGCAATCCAAACACACAAAATTTTTTATAAATAATTAAAAGGAATTACAATTTATAATAAAAATACCAAACTTTAATTTCATAAAAAAAGGAATTACAAAGGTATTGCTTAAAAACTGGAACAAGGAATTGTGAACATGCTCACATCCTTTTATAGGCTAATTTAGAACTATCTAGAGACTGAATTAAAATAATACAAGTACTGGAAACCCTAATGGTGGAATTCTCAAAAATGCCCTCTTTGTTCTTGACTGATTTGGTCAAAAAGGGATCTCATGTGCTTGACAGCTTGATTCCCTCATCTTGGACGTTAATTTGGACTTGGAGGACAAGGAGTAGCCTTTGAATCGTTCATCTTGTCGGGGTTTTGATTCTTGTGCGAAAAGGACTTGCAGGGGAGTGTGGGGGTGAGGACCACAAGGACACTTGGCACTCTTGTGAGTGGTGGGAAAGGTTGAGGGTTAGACCAATTAATGATCTGGAGCTAATTAGCTTAAACCCCTTTGTATTTCGTGTGATTGGACCTGGGGGTGGGGTAGGGTTCATGGTAATTAGGGTGGGTTTTGAATCTGGTTTGGTTAAAATCCCTTTTTAAAAAGGTGTTTAGGAGGGAGTGGTGGGAAAATTAGTGGAGTTGACCCTGGTGTTGACCAGGTTTAAATAATAAACCTGTTTTAAGGGTATTGGGCCGTTTGGTTAATGGGCTAATGTGGGGGTTTTGCATACCCAGTCCTTGGGTTAACGTAGTACATGGTTATCTTTTTGCATCCTTGGTCCAAACCGTTAACTCCTTCACAAATTCAGTCCAAACTCAATTCAATTCTAGTCCTTTTGGCCCTTTTGATTATCTTTAGCATTTTTAATCATTCTCCAAGGGTATAACTTGCACATTCTTCAATCTTCAAGGGGTATACTTGTACAATTAACATTTTGGAGGGTTAAAAGTGACAAGTTCTTCAAAGATGAGGGGCCATTTTTGCCAATTCTTCAAACTTGAGGGGTCTTTTTGCAAATTTCCAAAAATGAGCTTGGTTCATTGTGCGTCTTCGTTTCCCGTGTTCGTTTTTGAATGATTCTTGTATTCTTTTGCCAATTCCTCAATATCCGTACCTAAAAATACACAAGTAACAAACACGAGCATATATTTGGCATGTTTTATGATATTTTATGCAATTTAAGGCCGATTTGGACGATGAGACCATGTATAAAAGCAGTCTCATCACTCCCCCATACTAAACCATTGCCGTGCCCTCACGCAATGCTAGAATAAAGTATCAAAGCATCTCCAAAATTTAATTTTATGACTTTATTGAAATGATAAACTAGCTACACACTATGATTACTACTACTACTACTACTTGCGTTTTAGACATAATGTATGATTTTCATCGCAAAATGGGACGTTTAGGTTCATAGAATAAGAACACGTGAATGCTTCGTTAGAAATAATTTCGTCGTCCTCGATTTTCACCTTAATTCCATGCTAAGCGTGCAACGAGATCATTGTCATTATAAGTTAGTAATGCTAACACTACTCATATGCCCTAATCACGTACTTATTCTCCCATTATTCCTAAGTTGTATCTCTTATATTTTATTTTGTCTTAATGATCACGAGGATACATTGTTGACTTATGCGATAATAGAGATTTAGGTCTAAAAATAGAGTCCTAACGGTGTAACTAAGGCCATCAAATCAATAACCCCTCCTAATAGACAACGATGTTAAAAAATTAAGTTGACAAGAAGAATCGATAAACACGGTTTTATAACGGTTTTGAACATGAGACTTATTACCAAGACTTTTATACGCCCCCTAACGGAAGGGCCTTATTATCTTTGGTTTACCTCCATCTTTTATTCAACTTCGCCATGAAGCTTTTATTATGACTTCGGTCTTGCCTTGCCTTTTATTATCCGCCTCATCGGTGGTTTTATTAGCCAAAGACGTATATCCTCACGCTAAAGCGAATTTTGGATCTTTAAAGCTTCGAAGATTAAGGCTTGATTCACTTTCAATTTTGCATAGATTTTAGGCCTTGTGGGGCTTCAAATTGTTTGCTAGATTTTGGTGAGCACTTGAAATCTTATTATTAGGTGAAGCTTTCGATTATTCGGGTTGCCAATACTTCAAAACCGTGACGCTGGCGATACCTTAATGTCTTCCCAATTTAATTACACGGAAGCTACTAGAAAAGACTAGAAACCCAACAATCAAAATTAAACCGCTAAATCAATATTTATTAAGCAAAAAATATTTACATGCGAAGGGAGAATAAGCAAACAACGAGAACACATGAGTTTTTGAAAGAATACGAGTACTCTACGTTTAGCATAGTAACTTATAATTAACTCTATCATTTCTCGTCCTCATTTAAGAGACTTAGCCTAATGTGTAGTTAAGGAACCAAAGCTAAGTGCTCAACACGCACGGTCGAGTCAAAAATTACTCTTATTCTCGCCATCGGAAAATCTACATTCGTGTCTTCAAACACTTATGAAACATGAGAAAAAATTTAAAATTTGGCCATTTTTAGCCTTATTTTGCAAGAAAATGATAACAAAACGATAAATTTTGGAAAGCGTGAAAGTTTGGCAAGGCAAGTATCTATTCACCCCCCCATACTAAAGTTAAACATTGTCCTCAATGTTTCGAGTCTAGGGGTGCAAACACCCCCATACTAGAGACGTAGTCGAATGCCTAATCTAGCATGGAAAGGGTGTAACCAATAAGTTATAGCCGTTTATGAAGTGTGCTATAAAACCTAAGGTTAGAACATAAAAGGATATATCATATGTGGATATTGGGAAAGGCCTCCAAAGCAAACGATCGAGTGCTCCCATAAAACGAACACGAGAGGCTCCAATCGTGAAGATGATGATCTAAAAGACACAATGCACAAACAACCACGGAACAAAGGTTGGAAGGGCACAAATCCCCTCACATTAAACTAATTAGAAAGCAATAATATGTACATGGATAAGCATGGGTCTCCCCCACGAGGCACCTTGTTTTTGATAACCGAGTCAAAAGCTCGACTCGAATCCCCATAAATGTGATCATTTAGGGATAATCATGGTGTGGTCAATTTTTGGTGGGGCTTACATGATAAACAAGGCCCAAAAGCAACCGGTATTAAGGACTAAGTCCTTTGATGATGCAAAATACCGGGATCAAAGATGGCGTTCTCGTTTTCTTTGGAAAAACAAATCAACGCCACTTTGTCGTGTGTCAACACAAACTCAAAGAGTTTCAAGAAAATAGATGAGAAGAAATAGAAGGGTGGGACAATGGGTAAGTCTCTAAAAACATGAGCTACTCGAGGTAGACTCGCACCAATCAAATGAAAAGATTTTCCATTTATTGCATCGGTGGAAGACCGAGATTTCCTTATATAAGCAATTCCAGGATCAAATATCTCGTCCTCGGTGGAGAAAGGGGAGGAAACATAAGGGGCTTCCCCCACACTAAGTCCACACAAAGCATCGTCAAAAGGGAAAGACGAGCTTGTAGTACTCAATTCACGTGGTGATGACGGAGTTAGAATAGTAGAAAAATCTTTCAAATTAGATTCAAAATCTTTTCCTTTTTCATCTTTAACACTCTCCTTGTGAAAACCCGATTTGATTATGTCAAAAATATTTGGTGTATCTAAAACAATGTTAGTCACACTAAAAATTCTTACATTTTGAAAACGTTTTGGTTTTGGTGGTGGTAAGTTTTCAAATCTTTTGTCAACAAAGAAAACCTCCCCATCGGGATCAACGTATTCATCATCCGAAGAATCACTCGAGATTGGTATCAAAGGCTTAACACTCTTAACCTCCATCGGCGGAGGGGACGGAACTTCATTTTTATCAACTCCTAAAACTCTATTTGAAATCTTTTGACACATATTTTTGATAGGATTGACATTGTACAAAGATGTGATCGAATAAACATGAGAAAGAGTGGAGTTTTGGGTTGCATTAATGACGAGTTCTTCCTCATTGAAACGAAGAGTGATTTTTCTTGCATGCACATCGATAAGTGCTCTCGAGGTATCCAAAAAAGATCGACCTAAAATTAACGGAACTTTAGGATCGATGGGAATATCAACAACGATGAAGTCCACGGGATAATAGAATTTCCCAACTTTCACAAAGACGTCCTCGGCAACTCCACAAGCTAGAATCGTAGAATGATCGGCCATTTCGATTGACATTCTTGAAGGAGTGAGATTTGGAAGATTGAGCGACTTAAAAATCTCGAGAGGCATCAAATTAATACTAGCACCAAGATCGGCCAAGGCGTAGCATTCTTCCATGTCTTGGATAGCACATGGGATTAAAAACTTTCCAGGATCACCGACTTTTTGAGGTATGCGGCTTAGAAAAACCGATGAACAACTAGACGATTTTTGCAATTTTTCTTTGTTATTCAACATACTTTTGAAGTTTGCGGCAAATCGAGGCATCATGACTAAGGCGTCGGCAAAACTTATATTAAAATGCAAGTCACGAAACATTTTCATAAAAAGTTCAAATTGATAATTATTTCGTTCTTGTGCCTTTTCCTTGTCTCGTCTTGATGGGTAGGGTAAAGGTGGTGTGGGTTGGGGCAAATTAGGCATAGGCATCGGCCTTGGAATCTCGGGTTCCATTATGGGTATTGGTTCAACCGTAGGTGTGGTTTGAGCGGTACTTCGTGGGATTGTAATGTGCTCCTTTTCAACCACGACCTCGGGTTCTTTCTCTTTTTCCTTCTCCATAGAAGTACTTGGACGAGAAATGGGTTCTTTGAAAGTTTTACCACTACGAGTGGCAATAACCTTCAATTCTCCTTTCGGGTTCACGATGGTATCACTAGGAAGACCACCCGAAGAAGAGGGCTTACACATGATAGCTTCAAACATTTTAGCCATTCGATCTTCAAACTTAGATTGCCTAGCATCCGCTTTCAACAATTCTTGCTTAATCTCATGTTGTCCTTGCTCCATTTTTTGTTGATTTTGTTGGAGTCGTGTGACATTTCCTTCCATTTTATTAGCATGAGTTTTAAGTTCATTAGCAAGTTCGGTTTTAAGCTCATTTTTCAATTCGGATCTTAAGCTAACCATTTCACGTTGCATGTTGTCAAACTTAGCATCATTAGCCTTAGCATAATTCAAAAATTCTCCTTGAAGATTTTTGGTGTGATCGTTTTGAAATCCTTGGGCATTAGTTTGAAAATCACGGTTTTGGTTTTGGTTTGAAATTTGCCCATTTCCACTTTGGTAATTACCTTTGTTATAGTTCCTTTGATTTCCTTGGTAATTTCCACCTTGATTGTTGTTGTTGCGATAATTATTAGCATTTTGATTGGGTTGAGCTTGATTTGAACGTGAACCTTGACCTATTTGGTTATAAGTTCCCGTGGCTACAAAAGCATTCGAAGTGTTACCATCCGCGGTAATGCACTCGGATAAATCATGAGCTCCCCCACACGACAAACAACTTTTAGAAACCGCTTTAACCGAAGCGGTGTTGGAAGCTTCTTGAGCCTTCCAATGGGACATAAGGTTTGCAAATCTATCGAAAAATCGGTTTTCTTCATTTGCTTCATCATGTAATGCATTGATACTACGAGACGATGATGACGAGCCCATTTTGGCAACACTCGGTGTGTGACGAGGGCTATAAACCTTAGACCTATTCTCAATTATTGTTAAAGCTTCATCAACCGTTTTACACAAAAAATTACCACCCGCGGCGGCATTTAAATAATCTCTTTCATGATCGTTAAGTCCATTGTAAAACGTGTCGATTTGGTGCAAATCGGAAAAACCATGATGAGGACATTCGTGCAACATTTCCTTAAACCTATTCCAAGCCGTAGAAAAACTTTCATTTGATTCTTGTGAAAATTTAGAAATCTCATTCTTCAAATGCGTAGTCTTAGAGGGCGGAAAAAATTGGTTCACAAATTTCGAAACGAGATCGGTCCACGTCAATATAGAATTGGGTGGCTCTTTCTCTAACCAAATTTTAGCGGGCCCCGCTAAGGAATACGGAAAAAGCATCATCTTAATCGAGTCATTCGAGACATCCTTGAATTTGCACGTGGCGGTAAGACGATTAAATTGGCGGATATGGTTGTGCGGATTGTCCTTCTCATCACCACGGAATTTGTTGTTTTGGATCATCGACAACAAACCCGTTTTAACTTCAAAATTCTCCGCAAGGATTGCGGGAATAACAATAGCTTCTCCATAACCCTCGGTGGGTGCTTGAAGTAACTCCATCATAGTTCGATTCGCCATGGTCGGTTCCTCACGTACAATGGGTTCGTCAATAGGAGACTCCTCACTAGAAAGAGTGAGTGATTTGTTTCTTCGTTTACGAGCACGTCTAGCTTTAGAGCGAGTTTGCATAAACGTCACGTACAACGAGAAGGCGAGCAAAGAAGATTCTTTTTGGTTTTTTGTGTTTTTTCAATTTTTTTGTGGTTTTTGATTGTATTAACTTTTTTGGAAATTGGTGAAATGTATTAAGTAGACAAGGAGTCCACAAATCTCCTTACTAATCAAATCTCTTGATTAAAAAGGCCTCAAGGAATGAAAACGATCACGTGGAGTGAACGCCTTCGATGACTTTAGAACGATGGTGGAACACCAAATCGTTCAAGAGGGTTTAATCAAATGAAACCAAGAAAATATATATGATATGTAATAATACTTTGGGCGGCAAAACCCTCGATTCACTCTCAAAATCAAATACGCACAAGCAAGCGGAGGAAACGAGGCGGCGCGAAGCACTTAAGAGCCTTTTTCCTTTAGGTTGTGAAATACAACCGCCTTATACCCACCTTATAGTTTGTATTATCAAGATTAAGCTTCACGAAAGTATTTATCTATTTTTGCCTTTTTCTTTGGTTTGAGATTCGAATACAATGATCGAGTGATGAAATCCCGAATCAAGGTTGTGATTGCTCACGTATTTGGAGTACTTGTGTATTTATTGTTCTACGTATACAATATAGTAATAGTATTCACACAAAAACCGAAAAACGATAATACGTATTAATAGAGTGCTATTAATACAATTATATTTATGGCTAATATAGAAAAACAACAATTGTTCAATCAAAACACAACACGCCTCCCCGGCAGCGGCGCCAAAATTGATGGAATCAATTTACACCCTCTTTATTTTAGGAAAAACAAAGGAAGTGTAAAAGTAGTGGTAAGCGTTAAATACAAGTTTAGGAAAACCGTGTGTAAATGACCCTAAAAGTGAGTTCGTTCTCTCGAGGAGGCTAGTGCGTTGTGAATTGAATTGATTGATTTTGTTTTTGATTATTATTGAGAAGAAAAGAAGAGAAAATGACGAAGACGAAAAAAATTAGAAAAATAAGGCAAAACACTATTAGAAAGTTACTACGAAGAACGTGAAAAACACAAAGTTTAAAATTTTATCCTAAAAATTCCTAAAAATTACTAAAAACTCCCAAATAATATTCTAAGGGTTTACAAAAAATTTAAACTTGCCAAAATCTTTTAATTAATTTAATAATGACTTTTTAATGCTAATTAAAGCCCTAAAAATCACTTTTAAATATTAAAAAGCCCTAAACAAGATTTTATAGTTTGTAAACCTCAAAAATAACCTAATTAAACTAAAAACTATTTTTAAAAATTTTAAAAACAAATTAAACTATTTTTAAACTCCTAAAAACTATTAAAATGTATTAAATCTTAAATTAATTCTAAAAATTAATTGAAAAGCCTAAAAATTATTCTACAAATGGGAAAAGTCTTAATTAATGCTATAGAATCTAGGAAAAATGAAAAAGAAATTAAAATAAAACTTTTTATTTTAATGAATAAAATAATATTAAAATATTCTAAAAAATTAAAAGTCCTCAAATAAATTCTAAAAAATTCTCAAAAATCCTAAATATTCTAACTAAGAAGAAAATGTAAATTAAAGTTTCTAAAACCTCTTAATGAATTTTATATTAATTTTTAAAGTTTAATAAAAAACCTAAAATCAAATAAAATCAAAAATTAAAGTTTTTGAAAACTTTTTCACATGTAAACCTCAAAAATATATATTAAAACCTAAAAACTATTTTTCCTAAGAATAAAAACTATTTTGGTATTTTTTATGGATTTTATAAAAAACGTCTAATAATTAAATTCTAAAAAATAAACTAATAAATGGAAAAATGTAAAACCAATTTTTAAAAATCAAAAGTACTATTAAAAACCTAGGAAAAATAAAAGGAACAAAAAAACAGCTTATAAATAAGCTAGAAATAAGCTTAAACCCTACGGCTTAATTTTAAATAAGACAAAAGAAAAAGGGTTAAGTAAAGTTTGAAACCAAACTGATTAGTCAAAGTCCCCAGGGCGCAGTTGGTTGAGGTGTTGGTGTGGTGAACGGGTGGTCACGGGTTCGAGTCCTGGCACCCCCCCTTTTTATCACTTTTGTTGCGCCGCAACGCTGGTATTTTGCGCCGCAACTAGTGTTGCGAGAGCACCTAGAACTGTGGCTCCTTCAGTTGCGCCGCAATGCTTGTGGCTTGCGGCGCAGCTTGTATTTTTTTGCTTTTTTACTCTTTACAACCCAACACTTACACTAATAAAGCTTAAAAACCAGTTCCAATTCCTTTTAATCAAGTTTGAACAATAATCAAAACCAAAAACGTGCCAGATTGCAAATGATGAACACAAGCTTTTGGACTTGTGTTTTCTTTCTTTTGATTCAGCCAAAGGATTGGCTTGTGTAGCTTATTTGGATGCTTATTGTTGGAGCAATGGGCACTCTTGTGTTCTTTGGAACACAAGAAGTCAAGCACACAAGTAAAATAAACACCTAGCAAGCAATAACACACAGAATCAATGCACAAACTAGTAAAAACAATGCACACAAGCCTAATGCTATTCTCTGTGACAGAATATCAAGACAGTGGGTATATTGAGCTTATAACATGCATTCTAGGGAACTTCAATCAACAAAACTGAGCACACACACTCTCCTATATGCACTTAAGCAATAACAAACATAAAATCTCCCTAACACTAACAAGTAATCAAGGAATCAAGCACAAAAATCATGAGAAAACTGGCAGATTTGGCATGCACAGGTTTTAGCTTACTCTTTTCACTTAAATCCACACAACCTTGTTTAAAACTTGTTCCAAATTATCTACAAACTAATATTGAACCTATCTCAACCTTAAACAACTTAGCTAACACTTTTAAAACTCACAAGTAATGATCTATCCCCTGCTAACACACGTTGCCAAACACCCTTTAAGATTTTTGAAAAACGTTTTAGCCAACCAAATCCTTCACAAACTCACTAAAACTGATACTATGGACTCACAACATGCATTCAATCATAAAAGAGCATAAATCAACCAAATTAAACACACTTGTAGCATACAATCAACAAAATCACATGGACACACTATTTCTGAGATTTTCACTAAGGTAAAAGGAATACCTTGGGGTCTTTACATCCTAGACCCTAGAGACTGCCTAGTCTCCTCCTTCCCAACTCGGGTTGGGGCTGAAAAACTTCAACAAGTCAATACTTCAACCTGCAAATCCAAAAACAAAACAGAACATATACAAGCAACAATATGTATTTTTCTGATTTTGTTGAAAACTTAAAACCTTGAAACCTTTTGAACTAAACACTTTTTTAAACAAGCCTTTACACTCAGAAAATCAAGGTTTAGGTCCACTTTCACTTTCCAAAACCTTCACTTTCTGAATTCAAGATTTCTTTAAAACCCTTTTTTTTTAAAAAAAATGGAAACTTCAAACACCAAATTCTATCACAAATTTAAATGGAACACAGCTTTAAGCAATCCAAACACACAAACTTTTTTATAAATAATTAAAAGGAATTACAATTTATAATAAAAATACCAAACTTTAATTTCATAAAAAAAGGAATTACAAAGGTATTGCTTAAAAACTGGAACAAGGAATTGTGAACATGCTCACATCCTTTTATAGGCTAATTTAGAACTATCTAGAGACTGAATTAAAATAATACAAGTACTGGAAACCCTAATGGTGGAATTCTCAAAAATGCCCTCTTTGTTCTTGACTGATTTGGTCAAAAAGGGATCACATGTGCTTGACAGCTTGATTCCCTCATCTTGGACGTTAATTTGGACTTGGAGGACAAGGAGTAGCCTTTGAATCGTTCATCTTGTCGGGGTTTTGATTCTTGTGCGAAAAGGACTTGCAGGGGAGTGTGGGGGTGAGGACCACAAGGACACTTGGCACTCTTGTGAGTGGTGGGAAAGGTTGAGGGTTAGACCAATTAATGATCTGGAGCTAATTAGCTTAAACCCCTTTGTATTTCGTGTGATTGGACCTGGGGGTGGGGTAGGGTTCATGGTAATTAGGGTGGGTTTTGAATCTGGTTTGGTTAAAATCCCTTTTTAAAAAGGTGTTTAGGAGGGAGTGGTGGGAAAATTAGTGGAGTTGACCCTGGTGTTGACCAGGTTTAAATAATAAACCTGTTTTAAGGGTATTGGGCCGTTTGGTTAATGGGCTAATGTGGGGGTTTTGCATACCCAGTCCTTGGGTTAACGTAGTACATGGTTATCTTTTTGCATCCTTGGTCCAAACCGTTAACTCCTTCACAAATTCAGTCCAAACTCAATTCAATTCTAGTCCTTTTGGCCCTTTTGATTATCTTTAGCATTTTTAATCATTCTCCAAGGGTATAACTTGCACATTCTTCAATCTTCAAGGGGTATACTTGTACAATTAACATTTTGGAGGGTTAAAAGTGACAAGTTCTTCAAAGATGAGGGGCCATTTTTGCCAATTCTTCAAACTTGAGGGGTCTTTTTGCAAATTTCCAAAAATGAGCTTGGTTCATTGTGCGTCTTCGTTTCCCGTGTTCGTTTTTGAATGATTCTTGTATTCTTTTGCCAATTCCTCAATATCCGTACCTAAAAATACACAAGTAACAAACACGAGCATATATTTGGCATGTTTTATGATATTTTATGCAATTTAAGGCCGATTTGGACGATGAGACCATGTATAAAAGCAGTCTCATCAGTCCACGAGAGAATACTCTGTGGCGGTTCCTTAGCAAGCCAATGCCAGGCTTGTCCCTCTAAAGAAAAGGGAAAAAGTTGTAACCTGATAACCTCTTGTGGAACACCATTGAACTTGATCGTGTTAGTGAGTTGCAAGAATCTCTTGATATGGTCATGTGGGTCATCAATGGTACGTCCCAAGAATGGTTGAGCAGAGACCATCTGGATAAAGCCTGATTTTAGCTCAAAGTTGTTGGCGGCAATTGGAGGTATGACAATTGGATCCGTGTTGCCATCGACATGAGCTTGCAGCAGTTCAATCATCGGCCGATTATCCGGAAGGGGCTCATTGTTGTTGTTATTCATGTTGTTGAAAGGTGGGTTGTTGTTGTTATTATTGTTGTTTGGAGGTGGTATGTTGTTGTTATTTTGTACACCAGCCATGTCTAAGTTATCGAGAGGCTCGGGCTCTTGATAAGACGTGGATCGAGTGCGCATACACCTGCAAAAGAACGAACAAAGAAAAACAAAGCAAAAATATTTTTGGTTTTTATGTTTTTTAATTTTTTTTTGTATTTTTGAAAATTTTATATTTTTTAGGATTTTTGAAATTTTTTATGAAAAAGTAACGTTCACGGGGAACGGATCCCAAAAGCCAAGTTCTCACAAAAAACTTTTGATCTTAACGAGAAGAGCCGGCAGCGGCGCCATTTGATACAAGCATTTTTGTATGGGTTCTATTTTTTCTCTCAGTCCTCTCGAATTGATCGCAACTCATTGTGGAATATTGTTCTTGGTTACTAAAAAGAGTTTTGATTTTCTAACCTACTAAAAAGTTTAAATGTATTAAAATGAAAATTTAAATCAAAAAAATTAATTTAATGGCAACTAACAAGACTGGAATTAAAATTAAAATTTAAATCAAAATAAAGTAACAATAAAGAAACAGTAATACAGTAAACCTCAGAAGTGCTCAAAAGATGACTGACTCGGAAGTAAAGCCTTGATTCGGAACTTTGCTCATCCGGAAGATTTCACTCGGAACCCCCTTGATTCGGAACTTCGTTCGGATGTTTGGCTCGGATCATTATGCGGAACTTTCACCCGGAACTTGGCTCGGAACTTTGGTTCATCCGGAAGTTTTGCTTCATTCGGAACTTTAGGTTCATCCGGAAGTTTAGGTTCATCCGGAAGTTTTGCTTCATTCGGAACATAGGTTCATCCGGAACTTACTGTTCATTCGGAACTTTTTGGAAAACAACTTTATTCGGAAGATTTTAAAAGAAGTTTATTCGGAACTTAGAAACTCATTCGGAACTTTTGATAAAGAATTTGATTCGGAACTTAAGTGTTCATCCGGAACTTTTTGACAAAAGACTCATTCGGAACTTTTTTATTCATTCGGAACTTTTAACTAAAGCAGTTCACTCGGAACTTTTATGTTCATCCGGAAGATTGGTGTTCATCCGGAAGATTGGTGTTCATCCGGATGTCTGGAAACACAGGTACAGTAACAAACCCCGAAGAACAAGGAAACTAATTTTAATCCAAAAATCACCAAGTTTTTCACCAAAAACTTAAATACAACTTAACACAAATGATTTACTAACCAATAACTACAAATCCCATCAACAAAAACACAAAACCCAACAACTTTTGAAGATCAAATCAAGAAAATAAGAACTTAAGAACTAGGAAAGAAAAATGATGATGAACAAGATGAAATGGAAAGATTAAACAAGAACTTGTATTGATGATTAATGTTTTAACAAGATAAAACATGGATTAAAATAACAAGATTGGAAAAACAAAGATCAAAATCACCAATCACCCTAGTGGTGATGGTGATGCTACGAAACAGGAAGGAGAGAAAAGTGGGGGAGAAGAAAACTAAAACTAACTGGCACTAAGTGTGTGAGGGGAGGGCTTTATATAGCCTTGTCTTTTGGTTGGTGAGTGGGCTTTCTCCCGTTCTTCTTGTCTTCTCGTCTTTTCAGAAAAGTTGACGTTTTCGATTCTGATTCGGGATTTGTCGTCGATTAATTTTAACTCGTCTTTAAATTTATTCGTTTAATAGACTTGAGTTTCTTCGACTTATGTAAATCTTCCATCTTTGGTCCTTTTCTTCGATAAATCTTCGAATAGGCCCAGTGACTTCAAATCTTTTGCATCTCTTGGACAATAGACTTTATCTCGAGTCTTTTTCTTCAATAAAACCCGTGCAATCCCATGTTTTCTTCAATATTCATCCGGTTGGCTCTGAAAACACAATAAATACAAAAACCACGCATAATTCCAAACAAATGATATTAAATACGCGTTTTGGTCTTGTTTTAGTCAGAATTAAGTGGTAAAAGGATGGGTGTTTACACACCTATCCTTTTAACAACCAAGGGCCACCAAGAGCAAATTTTCAACAAAATGCAAATGTGAGGGGCTACAATGCAAATCAAGGATCTTATCAAATGCAAAACCAAGGCTTTCCAACCCAAGGTTTCAATACTCAAGGTTTTCCACCATACAACCAATACCCACACCAAGGTTTTCAGCAACAAGGGTTAAGTTCACCTCATCCGCAAATAGACTTGGTTCTGCAAAATTGAATGAACATGAGAAAACAATTCAAGCGATGCAAGAATCGACAAGAGCGATAAGATTCCACGAATAGGAAATTCGTTCAAATGTTTCAAGCCCTTCATCCCCAAGGTGCTCTTCCTTCTACAACCGAAACAAACCCTAGAGCTAATGTGAGTGCTATTACTACACGCAGTGGAGCAACTCTAGTAGGACCATCTATCCCTCCCCCAGTTACTCAATCCACACCTCCTCCACCCCCATTTATCCCTACGATTACCACACCTAGTACTAGTTCTCCATTACCGTCTCCACCTCTTACTAAAGAAGTATCCAAGAAAAACCCTTCACCATCCCCACCTTCACCCACTCAACTTTCCACCTCTCAACCTTTAACATCTCAACCTTCACCTTCTACATCTACACCACCTAAACCCAATATTCCTTATCCATCTCGGTTAGACAAGTGAAAATTTCTCACTAAAGAGGATGCTAAATTTACTTCTTATTTGAAGATGATCTCCCAAATGAACTTTAACATTAGCCTTGTTGAAGCACTTGTCCAAATGCTGAAATTTGTTAAAGCATTCAAGGAATTGCTTAGTAAGAAGGAGAAGATGGCTGAGTTTGTTAATACTCGATTGAATGAGAATTGTTATGAAGTCCTTCTTAAAGAACATCTGGAGAAACTTGGAGATCCCGGTCGATTTGTGCTACCTTGTACATTTTCCAAAATCAAAGAATTTACTGCCTTAGCCGATTTCAGGGCAAATATCAATTTAATGCCATTAAGTGTTTGGAAGAAGTTATCATTACCCGATCTTACACCAACACAAACGACTCTTGAACTAGCAAATCGAACTCTTGCTTACCCCGTTGGTATTGCCGAAGATGTTTTCGTTAAAGTTGGTACCTTCACTTTTCCGGTTGACTTTGTTGTTGTTGATTATGAAATGGATCCTCGTATTCTGTTAATACTTGGACGGCCATTCTTGAGAACTAGAAAAGATTTAGTCGATGTTGCCGAAGGTGAACTAATTCTTAGGGTAGGGAATGATCAACAAGTTTTTATGATAGGGAAGATTACAAGCAAATCCAATGGAAAAGAATTGGCGAAAATGATTGATGTGCTTCAAGACGAGCTTGATACAACTCCTTTGGAAAGTACAAAGCTTGATGATTTTGTGCTACATGAAAATCCTCTTTTCGAGACTTGCTATGATAATCCACTTTTTCAAGACCATGTGGACGAAGATCCTAATGATTCTCTCTCCAATTTGGATGCTCCACCAATCTATGATACTCCACCAATCTATGATGAATATGATGATGATTCTCTTTCCGAGTTGGATGATTATGATGATTTTTTTCCGAGTATAAAGACATGCCGACGTATGATGACTTTGATGATGTTGACACTCTTTCGAGTGATTCTTCAAGTGTTGTGTCTTCTAAGGATGATTTTGCTCCTATTTTTGATGAGGATCCTCCACCAACAAATCTTGATGCTACTTTAGAGGATTACTTATTTTAGGAAGATTTTGCCACCTTTCTCAATACATACTTTCTGAATGAGCATGATTCTCCTCCTCTGGACTTTGATTATGGTCTTTATCCTCCTTCGGATGTTAAGAAACCCGTTTCAAAGGAGAAGAAACCGGACGACACAAACATTCGTAGTACTTATGTCTTGACACCTCTCTTTCCACTTTCTTCGGATGAGACTGTGCGGTTTATGGGCGAATCTTCAAGGTCTACTGAGTGTCAGTCTTATTTTCCCCTAAAGGAAAAGGTATTCGATCCGGGTATCAAAAAATTTGAGCCATCTCATTATCCATTTGATGAAACAAAATGAAAGAATTTTGGAAAATACGGAGTTATGTTTTCACCTCATCATATCTTCTACCACCGTGCTAAATCTTTGCTTAAGGGAACCTCGCCCACTCTTCTTTGGCTTGTGCTCTTCACCTTAGGCTTATGCTACTTGATGGATGAAAATCATGTCTTTGACCCCGGTGGATACTTTACAAGGTGTTCTCTATGCTTTCAACCATAGTATTCGAGGTCGAGTCAGGCTCGTGACTCGGTGTAAAACCCGCATGCTTTTACCATGAATAGTACCCTTAAGATCGTACGTACTAGATTAAAACTTTCCTTTTATATTACGATTACGTTTACGTGTTAGGATATTACGTATTACGTACGTGTTAGTACACGATAACTATTTACTACGCACGAACACGCAATAATTATTTGACAATAATTAATCACGAACATGCGATCATGAAATCAAGAACGTAATTAAATCACGAACTATTATTAATTATATATATATATGTAGCACCCCCAATTTCACAAGGCAGCGGAATATCAACATTGGGCGTTACATCATAGCACATCACACACAGTCATAGAAAACGACCTCAAAAGAGACGTTTTATAAAATAAACCATTCGATAATTTTATTAAATCAGAGTTAACTAAAAAAGAGGTCCCACTAGTTTATACAAACCTTAAGAAATAATAAAGATTTGTCAAATGTATCAAATGGAAATTGTTTGTTTTGCCTTTACTTTATCCTGCGCGGCTCCATGCTCCAACTGCTCTTAAACCTACACACCTGAGAATACATGCTAACATGTCAACACAACGGTTGAGTGAGTTCATAGGTTTTTAATAAAAAATAATGGGGTTTTAAATAAACCATAAAGCTTTTGAACACAAGAATCTCATCCACTGGCGATATTGTAACACATACAATATCAATACTCCACACTATTACGCTAAGCTCATGACACCGATGCCTTAATCAATAAATTTGCCCTAGTCAGGTATCTTACCAAATACCCCATACCTCACGTACAACACACCCAGCTGAGCCTCCAACTCACAAGTGCGACCTGCCTGGGTGGGGGTCATCATTCCCAATGGATCCATTCGTCTGTACGAGCGCCTACCCATCATAGGTAGTTAACGGTTCACGATTTATAGGGACTTTTCACTGGCAATAAGCAACTTAGCCTTACTAATAGTGTCTCATTACCTATACAATCAACGCTTGTGTTCATTTTCCAAAAGCATTCAATCAAACGTCTTTACGTTTATTAACAACAGCTTGTATTCGTTCAAAGCTATATTCCAACAACGAATGTTTATTCACAATCATGTATCCTTTCAAAAGGATACAACACGTATGCTTATTTACCAAGAGCATGTATTCCCCCTCGCGGGTTTATAAACACATATAAAGTAGTAAAAGCGAGGCTATGAACTCACCTGATATATCCGTTACACGTTTATCGAGGACAAAACACCCAATAGTCGACACACGACTTCACGAGATATCAATCGCTAATTGATCAAGAATGAGATGCCCATCGGTCGACATATGACCGAACGAGACCTATAATGAAGAGACGCGTCTTAGGCTCGAGTCTATACGTAAGCCATACATATATGTAAATAGTTCACTTTAGTAAGTTTGGACATTGTATAAATTTTGTAAAACTTTTCGTAAGACTTTTAGAACAATTTATCATATAAAGTCTCATTATGACCATTAAGCTCATTAAAGCCCATAAGTGGCCCATTACAAGTTATTATGACTTTAGTCCATTTAGATCTCAGTATTAAACTCTAAACATGTTATAAATCTCAGGCCCAATAATGGCCTAATAGCCATTATAAGTGTATGTTGGGCTTTTATGGCCCAAAACCAGTTTATAAGCTTTATGTGTTCTAAAACGTCTCCAAACGTTATCGACTTAATATCTCACATTGGTCGGGTCTTGGGATCCCTAAATATCAGTATAAAACTGAGTCTAAAACTCTACACAAGTGGGTCATACCACTTTGGGTTTTATAAAAATCGTCACGTTAAACGTTAATTTAATATAGTCCAATTTTTTACAGTTTCTCGACATGCCTCGTAGATTAAATCATTTCTCCTAAACCATAAATAATATAGATGAGTTATTTTTACCAAAGTCATTATTAACTTATGTGGTTTACTTATTATAAGTTCAATTGCCCCTAATTTATATTTATTATAAATCATTTACCCATTTTATCACTTAAAAGAGTTGGCTGTCATTCGCAGCCAACTTTGTTTCTACCGTTTCGGCCGCCGTTTCCAAATCGTACTGAATTGATAAACTATCCAACTGATTCTAGTTCCTCATATTTTTATCTACAATCTATAGTCGTACTTATTTAAATGGTTCTGAGTTCTTATTAGAGTTTTCAGTCGGTTTATACAGCATGTTCAGATTTGGTACTTTTTACCGTTTCGACAATATCTAATTCATCGGGTATCGTCACGGGACGAGCGACCCGGCCAAATCACCACAAAATAATATACCACAACCCAATATACTCAACTAAGGTTCATAATCTACTGATTAATCACAAAGACCACGTTTTTACTGCTGGTCAAAATTAATAAACTACATCTATCAACAAGGCTTGTGTAAGCTTGCTTTTCATGTTTAAAACTTTTATACAATGTCCACAAATCACCAAGCCACTATTAAAACCATCAATATCAGTATAAGAAAAATATACATACATAATAATAGACAAATTAGAATCAACGGAAATAAAAATATAGACTTTCAATAATGAAGAAAATCATTTAACAATTTCATACCATCACTAGACTTTCAATATTCATCGAGAAATCCGAGAGTATATAAATCAACCACCCAAATGATCATTACTCAACATTATAACCAGTTGTGAACATCTTCTCAAACCAGCTCCAAAATTCGTCAAATGGATATAGATGATAGTTTTTTTTTGATAAAACAATATCAAAAACTATAGTAACATCTTTAGTCATTTATGTGTAACAAGGATTTAGCTATAATTTAGCTAGAGAAGTGAAATGATATGACTTTCTTCTTTGTGTTTTTAAACGTCAACAACAAGGAAAGGATAGGATAGAATTGTTTATCAACTAGAAAGGAAATGTATAATATGTTTTTGATATACACGTGCAACAAGCTTAGACCCATGTAATGAGGTGAAGTAATAGGTTGAGACGTGTTGATTAGAGAAGTGGGGTGAAGTTTTATAAACTTTGTCCCTCAATTTGCTAAAGCGGGTATTATCAAAGTCCGATATTTTAAGAGTTACGCGATTTGAAAGATACGCGTGAAACACGAAAATTAAACTCTCAATATAAAATAAAAACATCGACATTCGGAGAACATTTCTATTTCAATATATAAATGAGGACTTATGATTTAAAGTACGTTAACGCGTTATATAAACGAATGGCGCCTAAAGGCTTAACGTAAATTACAAAGAATACTCGTAAAATAATAAATTAAATGACGACAATAGAAAATATTTCTATGTCATAACGAAAATGTTTACGGTCGATGACGTGCATAGACTTTGCCGATAAATTATAAATGACACGTACTCGATACGTTAAAGCCTTAACTTTCCCGGTTAGCAAAGAATTCCATATTATTCACAAAAATGATCATGACAAATAAAAGGTCGATTAATAAATATTGGTCCGGATATTAGAAATAGTATTAGAACTCGGTCTAAATGTCGATTTTAATGTTCGAGTTACTACAATATATATATTTATTACGAGCGTAAATAAATGTATTAGGTCACGGTAATTATTTAACGAGAACACACAAAACGCGAACACTAATAAACACGAACAAACACGTAAAACACGAACACGAGAACACACTTATTAATTAGACATGGAAAATGATCGGGCTACCCCATGTGGGCCCCCTTACCACGAAATTAGGGAGGAATAATGGGCTTAGCCCATCAATTTTTACTAAACAAGAAAAACTAGGGAAAAACATGTCATTTTTCACTTTACAAGAAAAACATCAAAAACCCTAATTCTCTTCCTTCTCCCTCTTTTGGCCGCCACCCATACAACACACCAAGAGGGTGTTTATTGATCTTTGATCTTGGATTTGTTGCTAGTGTTCGTGTTTGTTCATCCTTGTTTAGATCCACGTATTCGGTAAATCATTTAACCCTTTTTCTTTTGATTTAATCTTTTAATAATTAAGAACATGTTATGTTTTTTTATAAAACCTAATTAAATCATAGATCTAACATGAATTTGGGTTGGAATAAAATCAAAAGGGATGTTTAGGGGTGTTTTGTTCTTGGCCGCAGCCTGCACCGAACCCAAGAGGGTCTCGGTTTGGCCACTTGACCACCACCGAGACAATATGGTCCCGGTTGGTTGGTGTGGGTCCCACGGCAGCATCAAGACAAGGGTAACCCCGACTTGGTTCGGGGTATGGTGTCGATTTCATGTCCGGTTCATGGTTCTTAGTCAAGATCCGGTTCATGGTGTATGTTTAGTTTTTTTATTTTTATGATCTTATGTTAAAATTACATTAATAACATGACATGATTAATTTAATAACATGACTTAGGTTATTTTAATTAATAATAATCATGAAAGTATTAACCTAAGCATTTTCATATTTTAGACTTATAAATTAATTAATTATTTAAAAACCATGGTTATAATTAATTAATTAACATGACTTAGGTTATATTATTAATAAATAATAATACATGTTTTAACCTAAGTATTTAACTTTATTTAATTAAAAACATGTTATACTTTAATTAAATATTTTAACCTATAGTTTAATTTAATTACATGAAATAATTATTAAACTATACATTATATCATATGACTTAGAATATAATCATGAAAACACTTAGGCTTATATACTTAGCTTATTTAACCAGCTTATTTCTAATTATGGAAACTTTCTATTTTTAGAAACTTAATTAAATAAGGAAGCTAATCTATTTATGGAAACTTTCTATTTTTTAGAAACTTAATTAAATAAGGCAGCTAATCTATTTATGGAAACCTTCTATTTTTAGAAACTTATTTATTTCAGGCAGCTAATCTATTTATGGAAACCTATTTAATTAAGTCAGCTTATCTATTTATGGAAACTTTCTATTTTTAGAAACTTATCTATTTTAAGCAGTAATTCTATTTTTGGAAACTTTCTATTTTTGGAAACTTTCTATTTTTTGTAACTTTCTATTTTTGGAAACTTTCGATTTTTGGAAACTTTCTATTTTTGGAAACTTTCTATTTTTGGAAACTTTCTATTTTAGGAAACCTGCTATTTTTTGAAAGTTACTTATTATTACACAGTAACTATAATAATACATGAAATACCAGAAATACTTAATCAGATTAAACAGAATATAAGATAAACATAGTTTAAGACTTTAAACAGTAAAACATGATAAGAACGTATAAAATAAGCTAAGACAGGATATAAAACCAATTACGTATTTAGTAGTCAGATACTTATTCACGTATGTATTCATGTAGCATTAGTGATACGGAAGTAGGATTCCTCTCAGTTCGTCTTCTTCGTTCACTGGACATAAGGTACGGATTCCCGTCCTTTCAGTATGGACATTCTTTCCTTATTAGGATTCCCCGTATGCAGCCAAATGTTTTCCCGTAGTATAAGTTACGTGTTTGATTTGCTTATGTTTAATTAAGAATACCTATAGCCATATACATGCATGACCAGTTTCACCTAGTTATGGAGGTACCATAACCATAACATTAGAGGCACTGATGTTATGACTTCACCACGGCAGAGTGATTGCTCGTGGCGTCCCTTCAGCTTTTGGCCATTTATATTATATTTATCATGTGGGGCGTATGGGTGCATCCTAGTTACATGTTTTCAGTCAGGATTTCATGGTGAATGTGGTGTGTGTCTTGCATCCTTCACAAGGAGCTGATCCCTCCTACCCAAAAACTAGTATATTAAATTAGAGGCAGCCCCTCTAATTTGCATGATGAGGTCACCCCTCCAAGTATTCATGCACGGTGGATTTTCATGACCTATATTGGCTAATGGTAAAATATGTTAAACAGTTTTCATAAGATAAACATACAGCTTTTCAAACTATAAAACCAGTTTTATGAACATGTTCCAGGTTTTCCAGGACTTATACATTTCCGCTGCTATTAAGTCTCTATTATGTTTTAGTCACTTATACTATGTCTATATCCATGCACTGAGCGTTTTGCTCAGCCGTTACTTTCCTTTCCATGTCCCAAAATGGCAGGTACCCTAGGAAAGATTTGAGCATTTGGAGGACGTGCATAGGATGGAAGCTGCCAGAGACTTCTTTTCCTTTTTGCCTTCATATACTTATGCTTGTTTAGTCTTTCATTCATTTCCTTTGCTTTATTATGTTTTGGGCTTATGTTTGGGAACCGATGTTTGATTCCGGTTTACCCTATGGTCATGTAATGTTTTAGACATTTATCCTTGTATGCTTTGATGACACGCCATAATTACACGTGACATTCCATTATCAAAATGGGGTGTTACAATTATGGTATTAGAGCAAAGGCTTCGACCTGTAGGCTCTAAAACCCGACCTGTGACTAGTGGGTAGTCACCAGGAGCTTCCTAAGATAACGTTTGTTATTCCACGTAATGATGTTTTCAGCGCATTGTTGTTTTAACCATGATGTTTTCAGCACCTTGAGGTTTTAACCTAGATGTTTTCATCGATATTGTTTTACTAATATGGATGGACAACCGTCATTCATATTTAGTTATGTGTCATTGTTTCATGCATAATGTTCCTCGTGAACTGTGGCTATGTGGACTGAACCCCAGTAGTTTATAATTAGTCACATAAATTTTTTTTTGATACGTTTTGACTGATGAGTTTCATTTATTTATGTTTCATGTATCATTGTTGCAGGGATTATGACTAAGTAATGGTTGGTACAGGACTGGCCCTATTTAGTCGCATGTGCTTTTATCGAAACTTTTAACTTTGGGACCGACCCATAGGTGTCCCCTCGCCATGTCTTTTGTTTTGGAACCGACCCATAGGCGTTCCCTCGCACATATAAAGGTTTTATAAACTACATTACGCATTCATGCACTGTTTTTCATGCATAAAATTTTTCTCATGATTTAAATTGGCATAAATTTTTTTTTCATGTACCCTCATAAGTTATTATGTTTTTATGTCAAGTATGTTTTCATACTGTCATGGTTAACTTCAGTTTCATTCTGATTATGTTATACACTTCTTCGTGATATATGGTTTCATGTTTCTTCATGATAATTCTGTCTTCATGTTGATTATGTTTTACGCCTCTTTTGTTATTTACTTTGTCCTACAAGACATTGTTAGATTTCATTGAATCATGCTTTCATGATAGTCATGGTTGGTTTTCATTGATCATGCTGTCAGGCAAATCATCGTTGAATTTTGTGTAACCACACTTTAACGTTTCTGTTATAACCAGAATGATGTCTATGCTAATACTTCCAGGTTATCATGATGGTTTCCCTAATCGTTTAACCGGTATATTTTCCTTAAATCATGACAAATGATCGACCCCATACCGATCATTTCATGTGCATTCAACGTGTACTCTATGTACCGTGTTCCATGTGTGTTACACGTACCTAAATCCATGTGTATTTCACTTGCAACACTGCACGAGTATTCGCTAGTCGATTCTGAATCATCTCAGGCATATGTCCACTTGCTAATACTCTACAAATTGCTGATGCCGCTCATAACTTGGAAATGTTACTAAAGGTTGATGATGCTGACGTTCGGAGACGCTACGAGATGCGGATGCTGTTCACAACCTGGAGATCCTACAAGACGAAGACAAAGGCGTCGGAGCAAAGCAATTGGACGAGAAGATGCTTCACCATCAGACGATTCCCAGCAATCATTATCCCTAATTCTTAGTTACATGTCACACGTCATTCGGCTGTCATTTCAGCCATATGAGTGCAAACCTGTACCAACTGACCACTCAGCTGAATAGTTACATGAATCACGGTCATGAGAATGACCATCATGGAACTGACAGACAAGACGATAGTAACCACTACTATGACAGCAACTATCCTAGAAATCACAACCGAAACTCTGGCCACGGACGTGATCAGAAATACAAGGATTAGTAGTCCAACCGATCCGCCAATTCTGGCATAATAACCTTATATTATGGTTATATTTGTTTCACATCTCGAGACACATGTCAAGACATCAGTCAAGACACATGTCTCACGTATACCTCCTGAAGACACATGTCAAGAAACCAGTCAAGACATATGTCATGCTTATAGTTCCATGAAACGAGTCAAGACACATGACTCACGTCCAACTATGGAACATTTCTAAGAAATTCAGGGTACCCTCCAAGGGTATATCTATTTTGTTGTGCCATGTATTAATCAGGCCACAAGAATTTCAATACCATTATCGGCACATCAGTGAGAACTGTCACGTTGCCGATGTCACTTTTATTTCTTTCACCATAGTTCATATATTCATGACCACGAAGGACGCCTTTCGTATTCCCACGCATACGAAGGTTTTCCATCAGTTTAATGATGGGATCCAAGCTGCTAACGCATTTCCTTGGACAGACACGAGATGAATTTTATCCTAATTATGGACTATGAACAACACACCATGCTACGATTCATAATTATGTACAGTAGTGTTCAGGCCCCTGAATACATTCAGCTTGATTCTCCATCAGGAAAATATGTACAAATTATCTATGCTTCCCAAGCATGTGCTTTGTTAGCCATGATTGCTAAAATTTTCTAGTGGTCAGTAAGACACGACTACTAAAGTCCTTTTACGCATAACCAACGGATTATTCCAAAATTGTTCCTTACACTCCAGAAGAACCTTCAAGGAGAAGGACGGTAGCATAAGATTATGTGTCGACTACGTCGATTTTTAAACAAATCACCATTTACGACCGTTACTCTCCTCCATGTATTGACAAGATCGGATTCATGATCATGCTGCCAATAGTGACGGGTGAAATAGCAGGACATGTACATGACTGCTATTCGTGCACGACTCGGTCATGCTAGATTTATGATTTTGAATTAGTCTCATCAATGCCCCAACAGCATTATGGACTTAATAAAGTGAGTTTCCATGAACTCATAAGCAAATCCATCAGTTTTTTCATTAAGGATAATCTAATTTCCTCTAAGCCTAGAGAAGAACAGGAAGACCATATCTGCACAATATTGCAAATTCTATGACAAGAGAAATTTTACCCTGGAATTTTTTTTTCTTTCCAATATCAATTCTGTTTGATTTCAGTGACACGCAGAATCACATGGCTTTCTACGGTTAATCTTACCATGACTCAGCTTATGCGTAAAGGAGAGAACCCTACACTACATTAGGTGTTATAGAAAATCCTACGCTAAGAGAAGTTTCGATTCATAGACTCAGAGTTTCGCAAACTCCTATGTATCAAGTTCGATGAAGCAAGATACAGTTACGTTCATATCTTCATACTTGTCATACAAACAGGTTAAGATAGGACACCAACAGACTGGGATGTTTTCATCATATAAAATTGTGAATCAAAAAGGGACAAGATCTCCATGGATTTTAGTTACAAGATTTCAGCAAACTCATAAGAAGCATGATGCTATCTGGGTTATTGTCAACAGTTTGATCAAGTCTGCAGAATCCTTACATCCGTACGGATTTCAGAACCAACAGATTGATCGGACATGTTCCAGCCAAGGCTCATCCGATCACTTGGCAATCCCTCAGTTATCGGGTCAGACAAATATTCATAATTGTGCTCCTAATTTACTTCACATCCTTGTTCAAATTTCACGACTTTTTTTCACGCTCGTGTTCATGACACTATTCACGTTCATGATCGTATCTTGGCTTACGATTTTACGTTCATTTTTCTCATTTGGGAAGTTTTGCAAGAACTTGAGAGACCAGACCCAAGTTTAGTATAACTCTCCATCATCAGATAGACGTTTCACGTCATATTCCACGTCTCACCTTGTAGCGTTTGGCGTTACCGCCATTATATTCTATGATCACGATATGTTTCACATGTCATGTTCATTCCACGTTCCTCATATCATGATCAAGATATGTTACACGTATCATGGATCATGATATGTTTACTCATACTACACTCGCCATATCTCCACGTAGCACGTTCAAAATTTTTCACGTATCACGTTCAAAATTTTTCACGTACTACGTTTCTTTATGTCTCGCGCATCGTTTCTAATTATCAGTTAAGTCAGATTGTCTTGCATCGTAACGTTTCAGTTACCCTTGCACGTTAACTCTTATTTTCCTCGATCGAATTTTGGGGATCTACCTTCCGTTGATAACCAAGAATTTCTTCGTATTCCAATTCAAGGTCAGGAGGACCAAGATTTATCATTAGTGTCAGGATCTTCTGAAGGAACCGTTCCAAGAGGGAGGCCACTTGGAAACGCACAAGTTCATTTGGACTTCTTATCCGTTTTTCTCTATCGATTAGATATGTCCATTCAGTCACGTCACGTTCTGTGTCTTTTCAAGACATGTCACGTTCCACGTTCCCTTCTACCATGTCACCTTCATTTCCGTTATTTTGCATACCTTTCCAGTTTGATTCGTGTATGTTTCGCTTCCAGTTACGTTATCTATAATTCGGGGACGAATTATTCTTTTTAGGGGGGAAGAGTTGTAAAACCCGCATGCTTTTACCATGAATAGTACCCTTAAGATCGTACGTACTAGATTAAAACTTTCCTTTTATAGTACGATTATGTTTATGTGTTAGGATATTACGTATTACGTACGTGTTAGTACACGATAAGTATTTACTACGCACGAACACGCAATAATTATTTGACAATAATTAATCACGAACATGCGATCATGAAATCACGAACGTAATTAAATCACGAACTATTATTAATTATATATATATATATATATATATATATATATATATTTATTATGAGAGTAAATAAATATATTAGGTCACGGTAATTATTTAACGAGAACACACAAAACGCGAACACAAATAAACACGAACAAACACGTAAAACACGAACACGAGAACACACTTATTAATTAGACACGGAAAATGATCGGGCTACCCCATGTGGGCCGTCTTACCACGAAATTAGGGAGGAATAATGGGCTTAGCCCATCAATTTTTACTAAACAAGAAAAACTAGGGAAAAACATGTCATTTTTCACTTTACAGGAAAAACATCAAAAACCCTAATTCTCTTCCTTCTCCCTCTTTTGGTCGCCACCCATACAACACACCAAGAGGGTGTTTATTCTTTGATACTGGATTTGTTGCTAGTGTTCGTGTTTGTTCATCCTTGTTTAGATCCACGTATTAGGTAAATCATTTAACCCTTTTTCTTTTGATTTAATCTTTTAATAATTAAGAACATGTTCTGTTTTTTATAAAACCTAATTAAATCATAGATCTAACATGAATTTGGGTTGGAATAAAATCAAAAGGGATGTTTAGGGGTGTTTTGTTCTTGGCCGCAGCCTGCACCAAACCCGAGAGGGTCTCGGTTTGGCCACTTGACCACCACCGAGACCATATGGTCCCGGTTGGTTGGTGTGGGTCCCACGGCAGCATCAAGACAAGGGTAACCCCGACTTGGTTTGGGGTATGGTGTCGATTTCATGTCTGGTTCATGGTTCTTAGTCAAGATCCGGTTCATGGTGAATGTTTAGTTTTTTTTTTATTTTTATGATCTTATGTTAAAATTAAATTAATAACATGACATGGTTAATTTAATAACATGACTTAGGTTATTTTAATTATTAATAATCATGAAATTATTAACCTAAGTATTTTCATATTTTAGACTTATAAATTAATTAATTATTTAAAAACCATGGTTATAATTAATTAATTAACATGACTTAGGTTATATTATTAATAAATAATAATACATGTTTTAACCTAAGTATTTAACTTTATTTAATTAAAACATGTTATACTTTAATTAAATATTTTAACCTATAGTTTAATTTAATTACATGAAATAATTATTAAACTATACATTAAATCATATGACTTAGAATATAATCATGAAAACACTTAGGCTTATATACTTAGCTTATTTAACCAGCTTATTTCTAAATATGGAAACTTTCTATTTTTAGAAACTTAATTAAATAAGGCAGCTAATCTATTTATGGAAACTTTCTATTTTTTTAGAAACTTAATTAAATAAGGCAGCTAATCTATTTATGGAAACCTTGTATTTTTAGAAACTTATTTATTTCATGCAGCTAATCTATTTATGGAAACTTATTTAATTAAGGCAGCTGATCTATTTATGGAAACTTTCTATTTTTAGAAACTTATCTATTTTAAGCAGTAATTCTATTTTTGGAAACTTTCTATTTTTGGAAACTTTCTATTTTTGGTAACTTTCTATTTTTGGAAACATTCTATTTTTGGAAACTTTCTATTTTTGGAAACTTTCTATTTTTGGAAACTTTCTATTTTAGGAAACCTGCTATTTTTGGAAAGTTACTTATTATTACACAGTAAGTATAATAATACATGAAATACCAGAAATACTTAATCAGATTAAACAGAATATAAGATAAACATAGTTTAAGACTTTAAACAGTAAAACATGATAAGAACATATAAAATAAGCTAAGACATGATATAAAACCAGTTACGTATTTAGTAGTCAGATACTTATTCACGTATGTTTTCTTGTAGCATTAGTGATACGGAAGTAGGATTCCTCTCAGTTCGTCTTCTTCGTTCACTGGACATAAGGTACGGATTCCCGTCCTTTCAGTATGGACATTCTTTCCTTATTAGGATTCCCCGTATGCAGCCAAATGTTTTCCCGTAGTATAAGTTACGTGTTTGATTTGCTTATGTTTAATTAAGAATACCTATAGCCATATACATGCATGACCAGTTTCACCTAGTTATGGAGGTACCATAACCATAACATTAGAGGCACTAATGTTATGACTTCACCACGGCGGAGTGATTGCTCGTGGCGTCCCTTCAGCTTTTGGCCATTTATATTATATTTATCATGTGGGACGTATGGGTGCATCCTAGTTACATGTTTTCATACAGGATTTCATGGTGAATGTGGTGTGTGCCTTGCATCCTTCACAAGGAGCTGATCCCTGCTACCCAAAAACCAGTATATTAAATTAGAGGCAGCCCCTCTAATTTGCATGATGAGGTCACCCCTCTATGTATTCATGCACGATGGATTTTCATGACCTATATTGGCTAATGGTAAAATATGTTAAACAGTTTTCATAAGATAAACATAAGGCTTTTCAAATTATAAAACCAGTTTTATGAACATGTTCCAGGTTTTCCAGGACTTATACATTTCCGCTGCTATTAAGTCTCTATTATGTTTTAGTCATTTATACTATGTTTATATCCGTGCACTGAGCATTTTGCTCAGCCGTTACTTTCCTTTCCATGTCCCAAAACGGCAGGTACCCTAGGAAAGATTCGAGCATTTGGAGGACGTGCATAGGATGGAAGCTGCTAGAGACTTCTTTTCCTTTTTGCCTTCATATACTTATGCTTGTTTAGTCTTTCATTCATTTCCTTTGCTTTATTATGTTTTGGGCTTATGTTTGGGAACCGATGTTTGATTCCGGTTTACCCTATGGTCATGTAATGTTTTAGACATTTATCCTTGTATGCTTTGATGACACGCCATAATTACGCGTGACATTCCATTATAAAAATGGGGTGTTACACTCGGTTAACATAACCAAGTTCTTCTCGGGAGGCAACCCGATGATATATCCTTTTTATCCACCCTAGTGTGTGTTTGTTGTTTTCTTTCTTATGACGTACAGGGATTCGAGCTTTCAAAGATCCACTTTTGATGACTTTTGACAACCCGTGATTCCTTGTACCCGTCTTCCTGGTTCTATCCTAGACAATTGATTCACTATTTTATCAATTATGTTGAAATAGAAATCACTTTGGTTGTCTTTTCCTTAGCAAGATTTAAACAACGTGCACAATATCCTAAGTGTAGAGGAGTTTACTCCTACATGCTTAAACATTGAGGACAATGTTTATATTAACTGTAGGGGAGACTTCTATCGAAGTTAAGTGGGCTTTTCCATGAATATGTCCTTATTTTAACCGGAAAATTGATTTTTTGACATTTTTAAAATTTTTGATCTATTTTGGCCTAGTAGTTTTGTCCTTTGTTATTATTATTATCTTTCTTCGTAATTATTAAATAAAATGGTTTTAATAAGTTTTGATGTCTTTGATACCTTAGGCCCATCGTGAATCTTTTGACTCAACCCGAGTTTACTTATCCACGTTTACTCTAGCTAGTATCCTTAACCATATGGACCTTAATTGGTTTATTAGGCTAAGCATCCACGAGTCTCGGTCCTTGAGATTTTAAATTGTGGAGAACGAGAGATGATAGAGGCAATTATAAGTTTCGTATTATTTCATGAATTTATGTGAGTTAATTATGAGCTTTTTCTCTCATCGCTTGTTAATTAATTGCAACAAATAAGGTCGTACGATTTGAAAAGTTACTTAGCTTCTAGCCCAAGATAGTTTAAAAGTAGCTCGGGATTAATTAGAGTTCATAGACAAGGCATAACTTATTGAAGCGGGATGTGAAGATTGGCGAGTCCAAAAAGGCCCTAACAAGGCATGAGGGCTACATTTTGCTGCTAAAGATTCAAGTGATGTGAAGAATCATTTATCAAAAATCAATATGAAGGATCGAGACACATGACGAAAAGAAAATACTCCCCTAAAGATCATGGAGAAGTCTATCCGAAAAGACCCTAACAAGGTATGAGGATAAATAGATCCAAGTCCTAAAAGGAGACAGATAGTTGTATATCAAAATCCCAAATAAAGATTGCAGAACAATGAAGAAGTTGTGGTCCAAGTTTGAAGAGTCTCTCAGATACTTCAAGTGAAGAAATTCCTATTATGAAGAGAAGACCATTATTTCAAGAACGTCTCTCAAGATTCAAAGTATGAAGTCAATGCCAAATATCGATCTGAGAAAGGTCTTAAATCGTGAAACGAGTTATGCCAAGATATGAACTTTATGAGGTTTCGAGAAGCAGTTTTAAACGATTTTGTCCTTTAGCTAACTATTGATTAAATCATCCTACTTTATTTTCGGCCTAAATAAACTATCATAATAAGTAAAAAATGCATCCTTGTGATCATTCAAGACAACAATAAAATGTAAGAGATACACCTAGGAATAAGAGGGTCTAAGTGAATAATTTGGCCACATGAGTGAGTCTTAGCTTTACTGACTTATAATAACAATGATCTCGTTTTTAAGCTTGGTATGGGGAACGTGAAACTTGAGGGTGATAAACATTCATGACACCAAAGCCCTAATGTAAGTCTTATATTTCTTTACTTGTTTCCTCCTTCAAGCATTTTGTAATTTTCTATCTTTTTAGTTTCCTTATTGTCTAGTATTTAATAAAGGCCAAGGTGGGTTAATTATGATGGAGAATGTAAATCTTGCTTTGTAACTAATGCATTGCATGAGGGCATTGCAATGGTCAAGTGTAGGGGATTTAATAAGTGTGAAAACACTTATCCTTTTACCACTTAAAAAAATTAAAAAAACGAGACCAAAACGTGTATTTAATGTCTAAAAAGTTAGAATTATGCGTGGTTTGTGTTTTTGTTGTGTTTTAGGACCAAAATATAAAAAAGGAAGAAAACACAGGCTTTCACGGGTTTTTATCGAAGAAAAAGACAAAAGACAAAGTCAAAAGATCAAGAGTGCAAAAATAACGGAAGTCAAAGGCCTATTCTGAAGATTTATCGAAGAAAAAGTCTAAAGACGGAAGTTTAACGAAGTCGAAGAACCAAGTCTAATAAAAGAAGAAAATTATAAGACAAGTTCGTTTTATCATTCGACAAATCCTGAGACAAAGTCGAAAAAGACAAATAAATTTAAAGACGAAAAGACAAAGAGAAAGAGAGAAGCAACCAACACCAAATCACCTCCTCCTATAAATAGCCTCCTAATCCTTCATTAAGGAAGGGTTAGATAGTTAGATAATGTATTCCGGATTAGGTCGATTTACCATATTCTGGATTACGTGCAGAAACCATATTCTGGATTACATGCAAGACTTGTATTCCGGATTATAAGTAGTGTTAGATTCCGGATTAGGTGCTTTCTAGGGATTCCGGATTACATGTAACATCTCAGATTCCGAACTAGGAGTAGAACTAACATTCCGGATTAAGGTTTGTGTAGAATTCCGGATTACTTTGAAATCCAGGATTCCGACTTAGGTTTATGTTTGGCATTCAGAATTGTTGTTTTGTTTTGGTTTCCCGAATTATTTTTAAATTTACTTTTTCCCGCCATTTTTCTTATTTTTTACTTTCAAAGTGTTTTACTTTATTTTATTTTTAATTTTACTTTTAATCGATTTTTAAGTTTGGTTAATTTCTTTTTTTAAATTGTTTACTTTCCATAAATTATGGCATTAGTTTTATACTTTTAAAAAGTTTTAATTTTTACTTAAAACAGATAAACGACATTTGCTTTTTACACCAAGAAAGACTGAGTCACACATTAATCTTTTGTCAATTCGAATCGAGTCGAGAAAATTTCACTTTAAAAAAAATAGTTATTAGTACTTATCCGCTACATATGGAGCAATAAGCGCAGTTCTCATGACCAATCGGGATTCAGTCCAGACCCCGGTCTACTTCATAAGCAGAGCACTGCAAGGGCCAGAGCTGAATTACTCACCAATGGAGAAATTGGTGTTATCGTTGGTTTATGCCGCAAAAAGGTTACGCCGGTAATTCCAGGCGCACCCAATAGTGGTAGTCACGGACCGACCAATAAAACAGGTGATCTCCAAACCAGACGTGGTAGTAAGATTAAAGAAGTGGAGCGTCCTGCTAGGGGAATACAACATCTCCTATAGACCAAGGACAGCCATCGAAGGCCAAATTTTGGCAGAATTCATAATTGAGAAGCCCGAGGAGGACGAGCCAATGGTGCAAAAGGAAGAGATCCCATCAGAACCATATGTTTTGTTCACGGATGGATCTTCTTGCACGGACGGATCGGGAGCTGGCCTCACACTCACAAATCCGAAAGGAATGTAATTCACCTACGCCTTGTGTTTTGAATTCACAGGCACGAATAATGAGGCAGAATATGAAGCATTGATTGCGGGTTTAAAAATCTCCGCTAGGATGGTAGTACGCAACCTTGAAGCCTACGTGGACTCACGGATCGTTGCGAATCACATCCTAGGGGGGTACGAAGCCAATGAGGAAAACATGATCCAATATCTAGAGAAAGTCAAGTCACTCATTGCCAGTTTTGTTAAGTTTCTATCAAGCAGGTGCCAAGAGTCGAGAACAAGAAGGCGGATGCTCTTCGCAAGATCGCGTCTACAAGTTTTGCCCATCTATCCAAACAAGTGTTAGTTGAAATACTCAAGGAAAAATCCATTACAGGAGGGGAGGTAGCGACCATAGTTGATGAGGAGGGGCCTACATGCATGACCCCGATCATAAACAATCTAACGGATAAAACCCTTCATGTGGACAAAATGGAGGTGCGGCGCGTCAAAAGGAAATCACAACACTTCGAACTCCGAGAGGGTGTCCTATACAAGCGATCCTTCCTACAGCCGTGGTTGAGATGTGTTGGACCACGCCAAGCTAATTATGTGATTAGTGAAATACATGAAGGGTCGTGCAACATGCACGCAGGCCCCAGATCAGTAGTAGCACGGGCTCTATGCACAGGATACTATTGGCCAACTATGCATCGAGACGCACGAGATGTGATTCTTAGGTGCAATGACTACCAAGTGCACAGGCCAGTACCGCGGCATCCACAACAAGAGCTGACATCCATCACATCCCCTTAGCCATTCTATAAGTGGGGAATTGACATAGCATGTCCTTTTCATGTTGCTGTCGAAGGCGTTAAGTTCTTGATCGTGGCTATGGACTACGTCACTCGCTGGATAGAGGCTAAGGCGATCGTGACAATCATGGGCAAACAGGTAAAAAAGTTTGTTTGGGAAAATATTGTATGCCGTTTTGCTTTGCCAGGGGAGATCATCTCGGATAATGTGAAGCAGTTTGCGGACAATCCGTTCAAAGATTGGTGCGCGGCGTTGAACATCAAACTACACTTCGCATCAGTTAAACACCCACAAACTAATGGTCTAGTAGAGCGGGCGAATAGAATCCTAGGTGAAGGAATAAAGGCGCCATTAGATGAAAGAAGCGCCAAATGGGTGGACGAACTACCACATGTCCTATGGGCGCATAGGACAATGATCAAAACAGATAATGGGGACACTCCATTCGCGCTGGCCTATGGAACCGAGGCTGTTATCCCAATAGAAATTGGGATGCCAACAATCCGCATGACAGAAGTTAATATCGTCACAGACGATGAACAACTCTGGGTCAATCTAGACTTGTTAGATGAGAAGAGAGAGGTAGCAGCTATCAACGAAGATAAGTCTAAGGCATGGATGAAAGCTTATTAAGACTCCAAAGTCAAGGGTTTTTCCCTATCGACCGGGGGATTTTGTCTATCGTGCTAATGAAGCAAGTCGTGCGAAGAACACGGGGAAACTTCTTCCAAAGTGGGAAGGCCCGTATAAGGTCACGAAAGCATTGGGGCTAGGCGCGTACAAGTTACGTGATAAGGTTGATCGTGACTTGGATCGTACATGGAATATTTGCAACCTTAAAAGATGCTATCTCTGAAAAGGCTACGGCCTCCGCATGGACACTTCACTGTATACAACTTCAATAAAGATCCATGTATTTTTTGCTTTCATGTTTTCTAGGTTCTATTTGGCTTAGGATTTTAATTCTGTCAAAAAATTGTAACCGTTATAATAAAAATGTCGTGGTGCCTAGCTAGCTCCACGGCTTGTTCTTGTGAAGATTATTGTCTTATGTGTCCTTAGAATTATTTTTTATTCTCTTGTTTGTTATTTCTTGTTCATATGCATTCATTCAGCCGTACATGTATTATTCACTCCCAGGCGGAGTAAAAGGATTAAGTGAACCTAATAATTCATCCTGTCACGTAAGAGGGATGCAACCCCCGTGACGTGGATCATGTATCCTTACTAGACACCTTATTTACAAGACGTTGTAATAAGTTCACACATTCCATACTCACATAGTGCCGGCCATGATAAAGACACACAGTGCACGTCTAATAAAATATAGACTTAGTGTTATTCTTAACCAAGCCGTGACACATCATGCAACAGATACATGATATCTAAGAATAAAACACAAGTTTCAAATATACAAACAAAAACTCGCCGTGATTACCACGGACATGTATCTTCATAAATATTCTAGGTGCTTACACATGGAATTACAAAGTATAGCCGTGGACAACCACGGACGAATATAATAAGTGTTCACGACTGACAAACTAAAAAAAATGCAGAAACTCCCCTACTTCTCTCTTACCTTCGGCTATCAATGCATGAAGTACTTCACCACGGGCCTCCTTCCTGCTACACACTCTGGCTAGGTTGACCTCCAACGCCTCACCCAGCGTTTTCTTACCCTTCACGACCTTTAAGTTCGCATCAAAAATTGGAAGGGTGGGCTGGCTGGGGTCCGGTGTAATATGGGCCTGAGGATCCGCTTCGCTTTCTGACCCTGCATCTAGGCGAAGCTTCGTCATAATATCCTCGTTGGTGGCGTCCTTCATAGATTCCAGGTCAGACAAGAAGGGGTACTCCATATTCCCCAGCGACAAGGATGTATTTGTTGCCTTTAGAAGACGAGAATGGCCCCATAAAGTCGATGCCCCAGACATCAAAGATTTCACATTCTTGTATGAAATTTTGAGGCATCTCATCTTTATGTGTGATCTTGCCTTGTTTTTGGCAAGCATCACAATGTTTAACCATCTCGTGAGCATCACAATAAATGGTGGGCCAATAGAATCCCGAGTCAAACACTTTTTTGGCGGTGAAGTTGGGACCAAAGTGACCACCGGTGGGTCCTTTGTGGCACGCTTGGAGAATATCAAAAGATGCCGGTCCGTCAACACACCGACGAATAATCAGGTCAGCGCATTGTTTGAATAGAAAAGGGTCCTCCCAAAAGTAAGTCTTAACATCGTTCAAGAACTTCTTCTTTTGTTGGGATGTTAACCCTTGGATGAGAACACCACCCGCTAAGTAGTTTGCAATATCGGCAAACCACGGGGTGCCATCAAGATTGGGATTGATAGACATTAAGGTTTCAAGGGGAAAAGAGTCATTGATCTCTTTGTTCGGATGGTCCCCTTGATATGGATCCTCAAGTCTGCTCAGATGATCCGCGGCCAGGTTTTCAGCACCCTTCTTGTCACGAATTTCAATGTTGAATTCTTGAAGGAGTAAAACCCAGCGGAGAAGTCTTGGCTTAGAATCATTCTTAGTCATCAATTACTTCAACGCGGAATGGTCCGTGTATACGATGGTGGTGGATAAAACAAGATAGGGGCGAAATTTCTCAAAAGCATAGACAACAGCTAAAAGCTCTTTTTCGGTTGTCGTATAATGCAATTGAGCCCCCGTCATTGTTTTGCTAGCGTAGTGGATTGGTTGGAAGTGTTTATTCACTCTTTGGCCCAGAACCGCACCAATAGCAAAGTCGCTAGCATCACACATCAATTCAAAAGGCAGCTCCCAATTAGGGGTAACCAAGACCGGTGCCTTAGTCAGCTTATCCTTAAGAAGATTGAATGCTTCGAGACACTCTTTAGAAAAGATAAAAGGAGTATCTTTTTCCAAGAGGTGGGTCATCGGGCGAGCGATTTTAGAGAAATCTTGAATGAATCGACGATAGAAGCCCGCATGACCCAGAAAGCTTCTCACACCCTTCACGGTTGAAGTTGGAGGTAATTTGGCTATGACATCAACTTTAGCACGGTCGACTTCAAGACCGGCTTTAGAAATTTTGTGTCCTAGCACAATGCCTTCTTTTACCATAAAATGGCATTTTTCCCAATTTAGAACAAGGCGAGTGTCTTCGCACCGCTTAAGCATGCGTTCCAAATTGGCAAGGCAAGCAGAGAAAGAATCCCCGAAAACCGAGAAATCATCCATGAAGACTTCCATGGTTTGCTCAACCATGTCATGGAATATAGCCAACATGCACCTTTGGAAAGTCCCGGGGGCATTGCATAAGCCAAAAGGCATTCTTTTATAAGCAAATGTGTCGTAGGGACAAGTGAATGTTGTCTTTTCTTGATCTTGGGGATCGATGGGTATTTGAAAATAACCCGAGAAACCATCCAGAAAGCAGTAATATTCATTACCCGCTAGACGTTCAAGCATTTGGTCCATAAAAGGTAGAGGGAAATGATCCTTTCTCGTGGCATCATTGAGTTTGCGGTAGTCTATACAAACTCTCCACCCAGTAACGAGACGGGTAGGAATTAACTCGTTGTTTGCATTGGGCACAACGGTGATTCCGCCTTTCTTAGGCACACAATGGACTGGACTAACCCATGGGGAATCCGAAATAGGGTAAATCATACCCGCATCAAGAAGTTTGATAACCTCTTTTTTGATGACATCATGGATTTTAGGATTCACCCTTCTTTGGCTTTGAATAGTGGGCTTAAAGTCGTCCTCCATGAGAATTTTATGTGTGCAAAAGTGAGGATCAATTCCGCGGATGTCGGAGATTTTCCAAGCGATAGCGCGTTTATGCTTCTTCAACACTGCAACAAGGCGGGCTTTTTCGTCTTCTTTCAGATCCTTTGCGATGATAACCGGTAACTTCTCGTCGTCTTCTAGGAAAACGTACTCAAGATGAGGCGGTAGGTCCTTAAGCTCGAGAGTAGGAGGAGCCTCAATAGATGGTGAAACTAACGATGGATCATCATTAGTCACCTCTTTAGGAGTAGGAGAAGACAATGGGTCCTCATTGAGAAGTCTCTCAATAGTACGAATATCTTCATCCCAATTGGTGGACGAATTATCATACTTAATATCGAGAGGACCCAGGCTAGCTTCGAACTCATCTAAGTCACTTTCTCCAAAAGGAGTAAATGCTGGAGCAATTGAGGAAACGGTCTCAACAATGGGTAGAGAAGAGAGAGTACTTTTGCAAGCATCATAAAAATGTTCTTCACAAGCCTCATCGAGAACATCAATAGCATTAACACTCTCATAGGAATAAGGTTGTTGAGAAATCTTACCCATGTTGAAGACAATTTGATCGTCACCAACTCTCATGATTAATTCGCCTGCGGCTACATCAATGAGAGTGCGACCGGTCCTCAAGAATGGACGTCCAACGATTAATGGAACACGAGGGTCCATCTCGTAGTCAACGACGACAAAATCAGCCGGGAAGGTGAATTTATCAACGCCAACAAAGACATCTTCGGCTATCCCCACTGGATAAGCAACCGTTCGGTTGGCTAATTCCAAAGTCATTCGTGTGGGGACTAGCTCGGGGAGAGATAATTGCTTCCAAACACTTAAAGGCATTAAGTTTATACTGGCACCTAGATCAGCTAGGGCCATGCAATTCTCTACTCCCGGGAAGTTGCAAGGAATCAAGAAGCGACCCGGATCACCAAGTTTGGTGGGCAATTTCCTTAAGAGTACTGCGGAGCAGTTCTCATTAAGTTGGGTCTGAGCAATGTCAAGAAGCTTTTCTTTATCACTTAGAAGATCTTTAAACATCTTAGCATATTTGGGCATGTGAGCGAGAGCCTCGGCAAAGGAGATGTTAAAATTCAATTGTTTAAACATTTTTAGGAAGTTTGAAACTTGAATATCATCCTTGCTCTTTTGCTTCTCTTTCCTCAACCTTGAAGGATAAGGTAGATTGGATGAAGAAGAAGGCTTTAAAGGGAAAGGATCACTCACAACCACGGGTGGTGGGGAAATGGGGATAGAAGGTGAAGGAGGTGGAGAAAGTTGCTCTTTTTCCTTGTTCACAATCACGGGTGGCGGTGTAGGAAGCTCGGGTTCCATATAACCTTTTCCACTACGAGTGGTGATTGCTTTCATCTCCCCTCTTGGATTTGCAACGGTATTACTCGGAAGAGTACCCGAAGAAGAGGTTTGATTACCTTGGATGAGCGAACCAATCATATCACGAAGGTGAAGAGCTTGATTATTGAAAGAGTTTTGCATGTTGGTATTAATAGCATCGCTATGTTTGGCCATATCATTCCTTAGCTCGGCTCGAATATCGCTTCCTTGTTTCACCATGTCATTCTTCAAGTTGACAAACTGACTCTGAAGATTCGTCACCATCTCACGATTGGTCTTCATGAACGACTCGACGTCGGGATTCACTGCCATCGGTTGATTGAGAGGTGGAACTTGGTAAGCTTGAGAATTTCCTTGAGTTTGGTAGGTATTTCTTTGGGACGGATATTGGTTTTGAGCACGAGGTTGGGATTGGTTGTTTCGGTTATAGTTTTGTTGTTGGGTTTGGTTTGCAGGAGGGAAACCGGGAGGTGCAAGATAATTGTTGGAACGATAACTTAGCAAGCTACGGTCTCCTTGAGGGCGAGCTTGATAGCCTCCCGTGGGATATGTACCGTATGCTGCGTTAACGTTTTCAGAATAATTGCCTTGAGTGGAAGGACAATCATTATAAGAATGAGGACCACCACATGTGTCACAAGACATAGCAACGGCTTTAGCTTGTTGAAAATGGTTTGTGGCCATGGTCATGAAATTCTTGTTCATTTCAGCAAGTTGTCGAGAAATTTCAGACATTTCAGGATTGGAGGTAGTAGAAGAAACATTGACTCTCGAGTTAGATCTTAAGGATGCGGATGAATCCCAATTCTTGTGGTGAGAAGTCATGTTTTCAATCAACTCTTGACACTCCTCTGGTCTCCTTTTCATAAAAGTACCACCGGCGGCGGCATTGATCGTGTCACGATCACGAAAGGTGAGACCATTATAGTAGGTGTCAATGAGAGTGACGGGGAGCATATTGTGATTAGGACAGCGGTCGATCAAATCATTGTAACGTTCCCAAGCATCGAAAAGCGATTCATCATTCTCTTGCATAAATCCACTGATTTGGTTACGAAGGCTAGTGACCATGGATGGGGGAAAGTAGCGCGATAAAAAGCGTTGAGTCATGTCGTTCCATGTATGAATAGAATTCTTAGGAAGACGGTCAAACCATTTTTCGGCATGGTGAGAAAGCGAGTGAGGAAAGAGTTGGAGGCGAAGGTCATCCATAGAAACACCGGGGGATTTCATGCTTTGGGTAATAGTGATGAATTTGTCGAGGTGTTTGTTGGCATCATCATCCGGAATTCCGCGAAATGGATACGTTTGTACTTGCTGGATCATGTGATGTTTCAACGAAAACTCCTGAGCCGTGACATGCATCGGTGCAATCGGGCCTCCACGTCCGTTCATTGTGGGTTGACATAGCTCCTCCATGGTTCGTAAGTCGGGTGGATTATTCATATTTGGGTGGGGTGGGTTATTATTATTGTTATTGTTTTGGGGGGGTGGAATATTATTGTTGTTGTGTACACCTGCCATGTCTAATTGTTCGAGAGTCTCGGGCTCTGAATAAGACGTGGATCGAGTACGCATACACTAAAAAGAAAATGCAAGAGAAAATATTTTTGGTTTTTATAGGTTTTATATTGTTTTTGTATTTTTGAAAATTTTATATTTTTATGGATTTTTGAAAATTTTTGTGCCTGAAAATAACGTTCCCGAAAGAACGGATCCCAAAATCCAATTTTTTCTCACAAGAAACCGTTGATCCTTACGAAAAGAGCCGGCAGCGGCGCCATTTTAATAACTGACTTTTTAGTTGGTTAATAAAAGGTTTTTGCTTGCAAGATCTCTCTTTGCGTTGCTCGTACCCAATTGATATATATCGTTGTTTCGTTCTCGGTATCTTCTCGAATCGATCACGGTCAAAAGTGGAATAGTTGTAATTGGTGACTAAAAAGGGGGAGCTTTGGTCTAAATCTACTAAATTGATAAAGGCAAGTAATAATAAAACTAAACTAGAAGCTTTAAATGAAACAGTAGGAAATACCTTATGAAAAGTGAAACTGGAATTCTTCTATTCGGAATGTTGGCCTTACTCGGAATATGAGCTCTTATTCGGAATATTTTGGTAAATTCCCTATTCGGAAAGTAAGCTTATTCGGAATATTTTGTTCTATGCGGAAAGTTATGATCATGCGGAAAGTTTAAGCTATTCGGAATAATGGGTCAATTCGGAAAATAGAGCTATTCGGAAAATACTCCTATGCGGAAAAAGTCTTCTATTCGGAAAATCTGAAATGTTCCGAATAACCAAAAAGGCGAGAACCCTATTCGGAATAATGGAAAGTTCCGAATAGACACGAAATTTAAACCCTATTCGGAATAAAAGAAAAGTTCCGAATAGGCAAGAAAGGAAAATCCCTATTCGGAATAATGGAAATGTTCCGAATAACCAAAATGATAAAACCCTACTCGGAATGTTGGAATGTTCCGAATAACACAAAATTCAAACCCTTACTCGGAATAAATGAAAATTCCGAATAGACACAATCCCAAATTCCCTATTCGGAATCTGGGCGAGGTCAGAAAGAGCAGCGAGGAACAGGGAAGTTATAGAACACGAAATCAAGACCAAATCTCACCAAGTTAATGATCCAAACTTTAACCAATTTTACCACTAATCTTTTACTCAAAGAAAACTTGAAT
This sequence comes from Glebionis coronaria, assembly GCA_025667525.1. Taxonomy (NCBI): domain Eukaryota; kingdom Viridiplantae; phylum Streptophyta; class Magnoliopsida; order Asterales; family Asteraceae; genus Glebionis; species Glebionis coronaria. The sequence continues at coordinate 184,574,577 of CM046876.1, forward strand.
CCAAACAACAAAAATCACAAAACCCACATTCTTTTGACAATCAAAACCAACGTATGAAATTCAAGAACGAAGAATCAAAAAGAGATGAAGAACAAGATTATGGAAAGATTAAAAGATGATTTGTATTAATCAATCAAGATTCAAACAACAAAGATTAACTTACAAGATTGGAAGATAAATCAAACAAAGATTAAAACCACTCCTTAAGGGAGATGGTTCCTAAAAACTAGGAAGAAGAAAAAATAACTGGAAAAAGAGAGAGTCCTCGAATGTGTGAGTGGGAGGAGTATTTATAGGCTTCTCCCTTGGTTGGTGAGTGGGCTTTCTTCCCTTCTTTTTGTCTTCTCGTCTTTTCAGAAAAGTTGACGTTTTCGATTCTGATTCGGGATTTGTCGTCGATTAAATTCAACTCGTCTTTTAATTTCTTCGTTAAATAGACTTGAGTTTCTTTGACATATGTAAATCTCCCGTCTTTGGTCCTTTTCTTCGATAAATCTTCAAATAGGCCCATTGACTTCAAATCTTTTGCATCTCTTGGACAATAGACTTTGTCTTCAGTCTTTTTCCTTTATAAAACCCGTGCAATCCCATGTTTTCTCCAATATTTATCCGGTTGGCTCTGAAAACATAACAAACACACAAACCACGCATAATTCCAAACAAATGACCTTAAATACGCGTTTTGGTCTTGTTTTAGCAAGAAATAAGTGGTAGAAAAGATGGGTGTTTACACACCTATCAAATCCCCTACACTTAACCATTGCCATGCCCTCATGCAATGCTTAGTGATAAAGCAACATTACACTTTTCATAATTAATTAACCTTGGCCTTATTCAAATACTACTAAACAAAAATTAAAGCACTAAGAGAAATTTGAAGCAAACAAAAGGTTAGAACATAACTATGTGGAAATAACTTGTAAAGAGATCGAGGACTTACATTAGGGCTTTGGTGCTGCGAAGATTTATCACCCTCAAGTTTCACGTTCCCCAAACTAAGCTTAAAAACGAGATCATTGTTATTATAAGTTAGCAATTCAAACACTTACACACATGGCTTAATTAAATGCTTAGACTCCCTTATTCCTAGGTGTATCTCTTATATTTTATTTTTGTCTTAGAATGATCATGAAGATGCATTTTTGGACTTATTTCGATAGTTCATTTAGGCTGAAAGCAAAGTAGGACGATTTGATCAATAGTTAGCTAAAGGACAAAATCTCTTAAAACTGCTTCTCGGGATATCAGAAAGTTCATACCTTGGCATAACTTGGTTCACGATTTGAGACCTTTCTCGGGCCGATATTTGTCATGTACTTCATACTTCATATCTTCGAGAGACGTTCTTGAGGTAATGGTCTTCTCATCATAATAGAGTTTCTTCACTTTGGAGACTTTTGAGGGGTACTCCAACTTTGTTGACCACGACTTCATGATTATTTCTTCAATCTCTAATTGGGATTTTGAGATACAACGATCCGCCTCCTTTTCGGACTTGGATCTATTTATCCTCATACCTTGTTAGGGTCTTTTCGGATAGACTTCTCCATCATCTTTGTGGGAGTTGATTGCTTTTCGTCGTGAGTCTTGATCCTTCATATTGATTTTGGAGATAATGCTTTTCACATCACTTTTGGGATCTTCAGCAATAAAATTGAATCCTCATGCCTTGTTAGGGCCTTTTCGGACTCGCCAATCTTCGCGCCCCGCTTCATAAGTTATGCCTTGGCTATGAACTCTCGTCATTACCGAGCAACTTTTAAACGATCTTGGGCTAGAAGCTAAGTAACCTTTCAAATCGTACGACCTTACTTATTGCAGATAAATTATTAGCAAATGATGGGAGAATAGGCAAATAATTACACCAAGTGAGTTTGTGCAAGAATACCGACTTATAATTGACTCTATCATTTCTCGTCCTCCACAATTTAAAATCTCGAGTAATGAGACTCGTGGACACTTAGCCTAATAAACCAATTAAGGTCTACATGGTTAAGGATACTAGCTAGAATAAACTAGAATAAGTCTATTCGGGTTGAGTCAAAATAAACGCAACGGGCCTAATATGTTCAAGATTTCAAAACTAGCTACATCACTTTATTAATATTTTTGACTTTATTGCGGGATATATACATATGAAAGCAACGATAAAAATTTAAAATTTACGACAAAATGGCCAAAGTTGATTAAAAATTTGAAAAATGTTGAAAAGTATGATTTTCCGGTTAAATGAAGGCATTTTCTTGGGGATCGATGGGTATTTGAAAATAACCCGAGAAACCATCCAGAAAGCAGTAATATTCATTACCCGCTAGACGTTCAAGCATTTGGTCCATAAAAGGTAGAGGGAAATGATCCTTTCTCGTGGCATCATTGAGTTTGCGGTAGTCTATACAAACTCTCCACCCAGTAACGAGACGGGTAGGAATTAACTCGTTGTTTGCATTGGGCACAACGGTGATTCCGCCTTTCTTAGGCACACAATGGACTGGACTAACCCATGGGGAATCCGAAATAGGGTAAATCATACCCGCATCAAGAAGTTTGATAACCTCTTTTTTGATGACATCATGGATTTTAGGATTCACCCTTCTTTGGCTTTGAATAGTGGGCTTAAAGTCGTCCTCCATGAGAATTTTATGTGTGCAAAAGTGAGGATCAATTCCGCGGATGTCGGAGATTTTCCAAGCGATAGCGCGTTTATGCTTCTTCAACACTGCAACAAGGCGGGCTTTTTCGTCTTCTTTCAGATCCTTTGCGATGATAACCGGTAACTTCTCGTCGTCTTCTAGGAAAACGTACTCAAGATGAGGCGGTAGGTCCTTAAGCTCGAGAGTAGGAGGAGCCTCAATAGATGGTGAAACTAACGATGGATCATCATTAGTCACCTCTTTAGGAGTAGGAGGAGACAATGGGTCCTCATTGAGAAGTCTCTCAATAGTACGAATATCTTCATCCCAATTGGTGGACGAATTATCATACTTAATATCGAGAGGACCCAGGCTAGCTTCGAACTCATCTAAGTCACTTTCTCCAAAAGGAGTAAATGCTGGAGCAATTGAGGCAACGGTCTCAACAATGGGTAGAGAAGAGAGAGTACTTTTGCAAGCATCATAAAAATGTTCTTCACAAGCCTCATCGAGAACATCAATAGCATTAACACTCTCATAGGAATAAGGTTGTTGAGAAATCTTACCCATGTTGAAGACAATTTGATCGTCACCAACTCTCATGATTAATTCGCCTGCGGCTACATCAATGAGAGTGCGACCGGTCCTCAAGAATGGACGTCCAACGATTAATGGAACACGAGGGTCCATCTCGTAGTCAACGACGACAAAATCAGCCGGGAAGGTGAATTTATCAACGCCAACAAAGACATCTTCGGCTATCCCCACTGGATAAGCAACCGTTCGGTTGGCTAATTCCAAAGTCATTCGTGTGGGGACTAGCTCGGGGAGAGATAATTGCTTCCAAACACTTAAAGGCATTAAGTTTATACTGGCACCTAGATCAGCTAGGGCCATGCAATTCTCTACTCCCGGGAAGTTGCAAGGAATCAAGAAGCGACCCGGATCACCAAGTTTGGTGGGCAATTTCCTTAAGAGTACTGCGGAGCAGTTCTCATTAAGTTGGGTCTGAGCAATGTCAAGAAGCTTTTCTTTATCACTTAGAAGATCTTTAAACATCTTAGCATATTTGGGCATGTGAGCGAGAGCCTCGGCAAAGGAGATGTTAAAATTCAATTGTTTAAACATTTTTAGGAAGTTTGAAACTTGAATATCATCCTTGCTCTTTTGCTTCTCTTTCCTCAACCTTGAAGGATAAGGTAGATTGGATGAAGAAGAAGGCTTTAAAGGGAAAGGATCACTCACAACCACGGGTGGTGGGGAAATGGGGATAGAAGGTGAAGGAGGTGGAGAAAGTTGCTCTTTTTCCTTGTTCACAATCACGGGTGGCGGTGTAGGAAGCTCGGGTTCCATATAACCTTTTCCACTACGAGTGGTGATTGCTTTCATCTCCCCTCTTGGATTTGCAACGGTATTACTCGGAAGAGTACCCGAAGAAGAGGTTTGATTACCTTGGATGAGCGAACCAATCATATCACGAAGGTGAAGAGCTTGATTATTGAAAGAGTTTTGCATGTTGGTATTAATAGCATCGCTATGTTTGGCCATATCATTCCTTAGCTCGGCTCGAATATCGCTTCCTTGTTTCACCATGTCATTCTTCAAGTTGACAAACTGACTCTGAAGATTCGTCACCATCTCACGATTGGTCTTCATGAACGACTCGACGTCGGGATTCACTGCCATCGGTTGATTGAGAGGTGGAACTTGGTAAGCTTGAGAATTTCCTTGAGTTTGGTAGGTATTTCTTTGGGACGGATATTGGTTTTGAGCACGAGGTTGGGATTGGTTGTTTCGGTTATAGTTTTGTTGTTGGGTTTGGTTTGCAGGAGGGAAACCGGGAGGTGCAAGATAATTGTTGGAACGATAACTTAGCAAGCTACGGTCTCCTTGAGGGCGAGCTTGATAGCCTCCCGTGGGATATGTACCGTATGCTGCGTTAACGTTTTCAGAATAATTGCCTTGAGTGGAAGGACAATCATTATAAGAATGAGGACCACCACATGTGTCACAAGACATAGCAACGGCTTTAGCTTGTTGAAAATGGTTTGTGGCCATGGTCATGAAATTCTTGTTCATTTCAGCAAGTTGTCGAGAAATTTCAGACATTTCAGGATTGGAGGTAGTAGAAGAAACATTGACTCTCGAGTTAGATCTTGAGGATGCGGATGAATCCCAATTCTTGTGGTGAGTAGTCATGTTTTCAATCAACTCTCGACACTCCTCTGGTCTCCTTTTCATAAAAGTACCACCGGCGGCGGCATTGATCGTGTCACGATCACGAAAGGTGAGACCATTATAGAAGGTGTCAATGAGAGTGACGGGGAGCATATTGTGATTAGGACAGCGGTCGATCAAATCATTGTAACGTTCCCAAGCATCGAAAAGCGATTCATCATTCTCTTGCATAAATCCACTGATTTGGTTACGAAGGCTAGTGACCATGGATGGGGGAAAGTAGCGCGATAAAAAGCGTTGAGTCATGTCGTTCCATGTATGAATAGAATTCTTAGGAAGACGGTCAAACCATTTTTCGGCATGGTGAGAAAGCGAGTGAGGAAAGAGTTGGAGGCGAAGGTCATCCATAGAAACACCGGGGGATTTCATGCTTTGGGTAATAGTGATGAATTTGTCGAGGTGTTTGTTGGCATCATCATCCGGAATTCCGCGAAATGGATTCGTTTGTACTTGCTGGATCATGTGATGTTTCAACGAAAACTCCTGAGCCGTGAGATGCATCGGTGCAATCGGGCCTCCACGTCCGTTCATTGTGGGTTGACATAGCTCCTCCATGGTTCGTAAGTCGGGTGGATTATTCATATTTGGGTGGGGTGGGTTATTATTATTGTTATTGTTTTGGGGGGGTGGAATATTATTGTTGTTGTGTACACCTGCCATGTCTAATTGTTCGAGAGTCTCGGGCTCTGAATAAGACGTGGATCGAGTACGCATACACTAAAAAGAAAATGCAAGAGAAAATATTTTTGGTTTTTATAGGTTTTATATTGTTTTTGTATTTTTGAAAATTTTATATTTTTATGGATTTTTGAAAATTTTTGTGCCTGAAAATAACGTTCCCGAAAGAACGGATCCCAAAATCCAATTTTTTCTCACAAGAAACCGTTGATCCTTACGAAAAGAGCCGGCAGCGGCGCCATTTTAATAACTGACTTTTTAGTTGGTTAATAAAAGGTTTTTGCTTGCAAGATCTCTCTTTGCGTTGCTCGTACCCAATTGATATATATCGTTGTTTCGTTCTCGGTATCTTCTCGAATCGATCACGGTCAAAAGTGGAATAGTTGTAATTGGTGACTAAAAAGGGGGAGCTTTGGTCTAAATCTACTAAATTGATAAAGGCAAGTAATAATAAAACTAAACTAGAAGCTTTAAATGAAACAGTAGGAAATACCTTATGAAAAGTGAAACTGGAATTCTTCTATTCGGAATGTTGGCCTTACTCGGAATATGAGCTCTTATTCGGAATATTTTGGTAAATTCCCTATTCGGAAAGTAAGCTTATTCGGAATATTTTGTTCTATGCGGAAAGTTATGATCATGCGGAAAGTTTAAGCTATTCGGAATAATGGGTCAATTCGGAAAATAGAGCTATTCGGAAAATACTCCTATGCGGAAAAAGTCTTCTATTCGGAAAATCTGAAATGTTCCGAATAACCAAAAAGGCGAGAACCCTATAATGGAATGTTCCGAATAGACACGAAATTTAAACCCTATTCGGAATAAAAGAAAAGTTCCGAATAGGCAAGAAAGGAAAATCCCTATTCGGAATAATGGAAATGTTCCGAATAACCAAAATGATAAAACCCTACTCGGAATGTTGGAATGTTCCGAATAACACAAAATTCAAACCCTTACTCGGAATAAATGAAAATTCCGAATAGACACAATCCCAAATTCCCTATTCGGAATCTGGGCGAGGTCAGAAAGAGCAGCGAGGAACAGGGAAGTTATAGAACACGAAATCAAGACCAAATCTCACCAAGTTAATGATCCAAACTTCAACCAATTTTACCACTAATCTTTTACTCAAAGAAAACTTGAATCCAAACAACAAAAATCACAAAACCCACATTCTTTTGACAATCAAAACCAACGTATGAAATTCAAGAACGAAGAATCAAAAAGAGATGAAGAACAAGATTATGGAAAGATTAAAAGATGATTTGTATTAATCAATCAAGATTCAAACAACAAAGATTAACTTACAAGATTGGAAGATAAATCAAACAAAGATTAAAACCACTCCTTAAGGGAGATGGTTCCTAAAAACTAGGAAGAAGAAAAAATAACTGGAAAAAGAGAGAGTCCTCGAATGTGTGAGTGGGAGGAGTATTTATAGGCTTCTCCCTTGGTTGGTGAGTGGGCTTTCTTCCCTTCTTTTTGTCTTCTCGTCTTTTCAGAAAAGTTGACGTTTTCGATTCTGATTCGGGATTTGTCGTCGATTAAATTCAACTCGTCTTTTAATTTCTTCGTTAAATAGACTTGAGTTTCTTTGACATATGTAAATCTTCCGTCTTTGGTCCTTTTCTTCGATAAATCTTCAAATAGGCCCATTGACTTCAAATCTTTTGCATCTCTTGGACAATAGACTTTGTCTTCAGTCTTTTTCCTTTATAAAACCCGTGCAATCCCATGTTTTCTCCAATATTTATCCGGTTGGCTCTGAAAACATAACAAACACACAAACCACGCATAATTCCAAACAAATGACCTTAAATACGCGTTTTGGTCTTGTTTTAGCAAGAAATAAGTGGTAGAAAAGATGGGTGTTTACACACCTATCAGATGCGGTCATCTTTTCCTTAGCCCTAGGGTATTAGTAGGCATGCTTGGTGATGTCTTCATTCTTGCTTATTAATTCAGCAGCCATAGTCAAACCTTCGTGTCTGTCGTGGTCAATGTCATCTGACACGACATCAGCAAAAGACTGTACGAACTACGGTGCCTCCATCAGTCTCATCACTGCCAGGCACGTTTCTTGGCCCACCATCCACCTACGACCAGCAACGGCCGTAAGAAGTGAGGGGCACAACACTTCGGCACAATCTGTAGCCAGGCGCTCAGTTTATGCTCCACCTTACCTAGGGCCTCAGCCATTTGCCTCTCCATTTCGGCCCGCTCCTTGGTGAACTCTTCCTTTAGAGCTTCCTCGCCGTTCACCAACGACCGCATCTTCTCTAGTTCTTCGGTAAGGGCGGATGCTTGATCACCCACGGTCTTAGGAGAGGCCTCGATTGTAGCTACCTGTTTGTATAAACACTATGGGTTATTTTTGTGGCCATAAGTTACTTATATTGGAGCGTTTGGAAGGATGGGGAACTTACCTTGTCACGAAGGATTCACACATAAGCATCCATCTCTTCGATCCGGTATTCCTGGGCAGCGGCGTGGCTGGACTGCTCTTTTATTGTTGCTTCCACCATGGATAAGTCCGCTTGCAAGGTTGATATTGTCTGCTCGTGCGTCTCTACCATTTTCTCCCGGCGGATAACTCTTCTATCAGCTCTTTCCACATGGCCCAAGGCCGCTTCAAGGCGACGTCACAGGGCTGCACCAAGAGTCATTTGGTGCGCCGAGGCAACGTTGTACTGCTCTAGGAGGGTTCCATGCTCGATCTCATCTAGTTCTTGCGCCAGAGCGGGAGGAGTCAAGTGGTCCACAAATTCCTTACAATCCGACTCTGCCTCTAGCCTTGTCAGCTTGGGCAAATTCCAGGCTGGGCGCAGGAAGGATTTCGGGCCTTCGGGCTGGGGCTCTTCTGCATGGGTGGGAGGAGGAGATGGTGGAATGACGGCTATCACGGGAGAAGGTTCCCTATCAACTTCCCTCTCCTACGCCACGGTCGTAGGATCCGCCCTGTTATTTAGCCAACACTTATAAGGTTTTGGAAGTTTTCTACACAACAAATATAATGGAGTATAGAGGGATACTTACGTCACAACTATTATCGGTTCTATAATGGTGGGAGCTACGGCACTCACCAGCGTCGCCTGTCACATGGTAATGTTTACCTGCTCCTTTGTTCAGGCAGGTTGAGGCATAGGGTTGTCTTGTGGCAGGGTAGTGCTGCTCCCTTCTTGGTATTGGGGGTGATCTTCCCTTAGCCTCTTGCGGGGCGCGTTGAAGGCACCCGCTTCCATCTCGACTTCCTTAATGATCCTCATTGAGGATTTGCGCTTCCTGGGGGTGGGTTTAGGTTGCCTGGAGGCCCCGGTATCCTGCGCCACTTCCTCTCCATCGTCATCATCAAATAGATGGTTATGGATGGGTCAGTTGGTTGCTCCATGTTTTCACCCTGGCTTTCACCTAGGAGGACAGTGGCGTTCTCTAATAGTAGCTCACCACCATCTTCATTGGTGAAGTCCAGCGGCGATTTCTCTATCACTGGTCCATGTTCACCAGACTGCGGCTCTAGTGTTTCTTCAAGAGGGATGGTTATGCCGGCAGTCGCAACTAGCAGAGGGGGCTCGCCCTCACATAGTGGTCGGGATCCCTCCGCGATCTTGTTCGGATCTCCCTGGCGTATTAGCCCAAATAGCTTCATCTTTGCGAACATACGCATACATATACGTTGGTGTGATTAAAAGCATTATTGTCACATTTATATGAACATACATATATGAAGAAACACCCACCTTGTCTACGCTCAGTCAGAAAGCACGGATATCTGTCCTCCCTACTAAAATAGTTGTGGCTGATCCCTACTAAGCATAAGAAATGATCCGGTAGGTCCCTATGAAAGTTAGTACGATGGGTGTCTAATGTTTTTACATCCCGGCTACAATACTCATTGGTTGGGTGTGGATAGTCATGTCGCACCTTGGTTTTGAGAACAAAAGTTGTGGGGAACACTTTGGCATCTACGAAGAAGTAGTGGTCATACCACTTCTTGAGGGAGTCTAGAGCTTTCCTATAACACATGGGGGCGGCCACGGATCGTTTTTTAAACGACAACCACCCATTTACCATTTGAGGGACGTAAAAAACCCTAAATAAACTAACGGTGGGGGTTACCTCACAAGTGTGGCATGTGATCTCAAACTGGTTAATCTTACATGCTCCTATACAGTAGAATTGAGATAGATGAAAATCATAATATTTAAGGATATATACAAAGAAATTGGACAGAGGAATACGGTAGTTCGCCGAGTAAAATAGACGCGTATAAACGCCTATTTTCCCAGCGGGAGCGTCCGTGATCGCTTCACCATCACCCAGATAGGTGGGGTGTACGCTCTCAGAAATATAATAATCGGAAAGAAATTCCATATACTTATCCGCGGTCATCACGTTGAGTAAAGGCGTGATGGTGGGATTGTCCTTCACCATGATTTATAAAAATAAGGAGAAGGGCGCGGTGATCTAACCTAGTACAGTGGATTTCCGTAGGAAATAAGGAGAAGGAATTAAGGAGTGAAAGCAAGTATAAAAATGGTGGAAGAAGTTGTTAACTGTGTGTGTACACAGTCACACACACAAGCCTTTTATAGGGTTGCCTTGATTTAAGAGGTGCCCTGGATGGTTGCCACGTGTAATCCACTACGCCCATCTAACGGATGAGGTTCCTGACACAATTGAAACGTCAGAAGGACCCACGGGTCACCTTTTGAGCAGTTTTGAGTAGCTCGAGGGTGGGCCCATGTGGTACACTTTTGCAGTCAAACCTGCGAACCATGACTATAATTAATGCACACATTAATATTGTCCCGGTCGACAGACTTGTGGTGCGGCTTTATTTGCAAAAGTGGTATTAGGGGCATTGGTTAGTCTAGACGTTACCCCTACGGCTTTAACAACTAGACTTGGGGGACATGATGACGTATAGTGCCTAACTGGGTCATGAACCCGGCCCACGGGTACTACCCGCATGTGGCCCATAACTGATGGGTTGGATTAAATGGCATTTAAGCCTATGGGCTTCGAATGAACAGTGGCCGCATAGATGTGTGCGGCCCACTGCCCGGCACGGCCGGTACTGGGTTAGACAGAATCACAATCTTATTAGGATTGGGATTTACCCTATAGTGGATGATATACACTAACCATAATTAGAAGATAACAATCAAACTAATTATGGCAATTATCCATTGCTTGGGGCCGAAGCATCGATGACAGCACACTAGGGTTTTACCGCCTATATAAGGAACCCCCAAGGGTTCCACAAAGGTATCACATTCTTCATACTCTCAACCTACAAACGATTCATAACTCTAAACCGATTACTTACTCTCACGCCGAAGTCTAATCGTGGGATACGTTCCCATGATAAGCTTAACGCGTGTTGTTTTAGTGTGCAAGGTCTCAGCAAGACATTCACTTGGTGCAAAATCCGGAGTCCAACCTATCTGAATTAAGCCTAATTCGGATCAAGCAAGGATCATCCAACTTTTGTATCAACACAGATGGATCTTTGTTTGATCTTTTTATTTGTGCTTCAATATCCCTAAGCATTTGTTTGTATGGTTCACTCTCTTTGATCCCTTCATTGATCATTACATCGGGCACTAGAGCTGGACGCAATGAGTAGTAGAATAACCGTCTTCATTCATATGCTCCATCACGTAGTCTATATCTGGTGTATGGTAGAAAAATTTCCCACGCTTATCAATGGATGGGAAACTCTTCATGTAATGATTGATGATGAGTTTTGTGAACCATGGAAATGGAAGATGCATAGACTTCTTCTTGGTACTGGTGAACTGGTAGCAAAATTCGTCCCAAAGTAGTAGGGCGTAATCCACTTTAGCTGCAGTGTAGAGACCCTAAAATATATGAGCCTGAGGGGGTCTCATTGTGTCTGATCCACGAACCTTTAAAGTGAAGCACTTGATGATTATAGTGAAGATTGCTTTCCACGGTTGCCCGAATTGTGAAGTGTGAAACTGAGACAGATTAAGAATCTCTCCCTCATAGTTCAGAGCTTGAATTACTCTAAGCATTTCAACTATTTATGGGTTAGGCACATGCTTTTTATCTTTGGCTAACTTAGGGAATTTGAACAGATTCCTAAACCGACTTAAGTCAAGAGTCATTGTCTTCTTGGTGATATTGAAGGTGATAATCTTGTTTGATAATTGTTTTCCCTGTGAGATTGACACTATGGCCCAAAACTCGTACATATAAACTTTAGGAACTGATGCAGTGGCTCTTAGGGCATCCTTCAGGGGTGACATGTCCAGGATATCCATTGCGACTTTGAAGGCTGCAAAAGTTAGATCAAAGTCGTGTTTCAGACAAAAGTTATTTTCTGCAGGTGGCAGCCTGGCACTGAGAGGAACGAGTGTAATACTAGGGTTTTGCATGGGTTTCAATTTAAGTTCTCGGTATCTTCTCGAATTGATTTCCGGTTAAATGTGCGACTCAGTTGTTCTTGGTGGAAAAGAAATAGAATGGTTGTCGTTGTAAACTAATTAAAAATAAAGACTTAAAACAAATAAAAATAAAGTAAAGACGGTAAAAAGAAATACTGAAAGATAAAAAAACTTGACGGGAAATTAATGACGCGAAATTAAATACGTGACGAGAAATAAAAAGGCAAACTTAAAAGTAAATAAGGTCAACTAAAATTAAATGCAAGTAAATTAAAAGTGCGACTAAGTAAAAAGGCGGGAAAAATAAAGGTTAAAACTTAAAAACATGAATATAAAAATAAACTAAAACTGAAATTATAAAAAAAACTAAGAAAAAAAAAGATCATTCGGAACATTAAGCTGATTCGGAACAAAAGATTTGATTCGGAACATTACTCTAATTCGGAATAATAAAATGGAAAATACTGATTCGGAATAAATATTAAGAAAGCTTCATTCGGAACAAATTAAACAAAATGCTTCATCCGGAACATCCACTGATTCGGAATGTTCCGAATGAGTTCCACTGATCCGAAATAAATTGGGCTTCATTCGGAACAATTAAACTAGAAAGCTTCATCTGGAACATCCACTGATTCGGAATGTTCCGAATGAGTTCCACTGATCCGGAATAAATTGGACTTCATTCGGAATAAATAACAAGACAAGCTTCATTCGGAAAATAAATCAAGAAAAGCTTCATTTGGAACAAATTAAAACACTGATTCGGAACATTAATATAAAAAGCTTCATTCGGAACATAAAAACACTGATTCGGAATGTTAAACTACAAACGTTGATTCGGAATATCTAAACCAATAAGCTTCATTCGGAACATAACGGCTGATCCGGAATAATCATTAAAATCCCTTCATTCGAAACATTTAACTAGTTCGGAATATTCTGGGTAAGCAAACAGTAAGATTAGCGAAGAACACGGGGAAGAACTAGAACACGAATTTAAACAAAATCAATCAAGATCAACCAAAAGATTAAATCAAACTAACCACAAATGATTAACTAATGATAATCAAACAAACCAAATCAATAAAACTAACAAATTTGATCAAATCAATCAAAACCCACTTGATTGAAAACCATAAAAATAGAAGAACATAAACATGAATCATAAAGAAAGATTAAGCAAGAAAGGAAGATGAGAGATTAACAATGAAGGTAAAGATTAACAACAATTAAAAGTGAACTGACTTGAATTTAAAGGAATTTAAAGGTGCATGACAATTAAGGAAAATGACATGAAATTAAGAAGCAATTAAGTAAAATGGTGGAAGAGCATAGTTTGTCAAACTAGCCAACAACTACAAATGAAGTCCTAATGATTTATTTATAGGGGAGGAGGAGGATTAGTGGAAGGAAGCTTCCTCCCCTCTTTCTTCTTTCTTTAATTGCTTGATTAGTCCTTAATCTTCTTAATTCTTCGACTTTTGTCTCGGGATTAATAAACTCGTCTTGTAATCTTCAATAAATTAGACTTGAGTTCTTCGGCTTTTAGTAAACTTCCGTCTTTTGACTTTTTCTTCGATAAATCTTCAGAGTTGGTCTTGGACTTCCGTTCTTTTTGCACTCTTGACTTCTTGACTTCGTCTTTTGTCTTTTTCCTTGATAAAAGCCCGTGGAAGCCCGTGTTTTCTCCCCTTTTCACATTTTCGTCCTAAATCACAACAAAAACACAAACCACGCATAATTCCGACATTTATGACATAAAATACACGTTTTGGCTCGGTTATTATTGTAGTTAAGTGGTAAAAAGATGTGTGTTTTCACACCTATCAAATCCCCTACACTTGACCATTGCAATGTCCTCATGCAATGCATTAGTTACAAAGCACGTTTACACTTTTCATCAAAATCAATCCAAATTGGCCTTTATTTAAGAGATAGAAAATTATAAACATTCAAAGGAAGAAAGAAATCAAAAACATACCTTAGGGTTTTGAAAATGTCATGAATGATCATCATCCTCAAGTTTTCACTTTCTCCAAACCAAGCTTAAAAACGAGATCATTGTTATTATAAGTTAGCAAACTAACATGAACTCATGTGGGCCAATTATTCACTTAGACTCCCTTATTCCTAGGTGTATCTCTTATATTTTATTATTGTGTTGAATGATCACGAGGATACATTATTGAGTTATTTTGATAGTTTATTAGGCTGAAAATAAAGTGGGACGATTTAATCAATAGTTAGCTAAAGGACAAAATCTTTTAAAACTGCTTCTCGGGACGTCATAAAGTTCATATCTTGGCATAACTCGCTTCGCGATTTGAGACCTTTCTCGGACCAATATTTGGCAGCGACTTCTTACTTCAAATCTTGAGAGACGTTCATGAAATAATGGTCTTCTCTTCATAATAGGAATTTCTTCATTTGAAGCTTTGAGAGATTCTTCATATTTGGACCACGACTTCTTCATTTTTCTCAAATCTTTATATGGGATTTTGATATACAACGATCCGCCTCCTTTTTGGACTTGGATCTATTTATCCTCATACCTTGTTAGGGCCTTTTTGGATAGACTTCTCCATGATCTTTACGGGAGTATTTGCTTTTCGTCGTGTGTCTCGATCCTTCATATTTATTTTTGATAAATGATTCTTCACATCACTTGGGATCTTTAGCAACAAAATTTAGCCCTCATGCCTTGTTAGGACCTTTTTGGACCCGCCAATCTTTGCATCCCGCTTCAATAAGTTATGCCTTGGCTATGAACTCTAATCATTACCGAGCAACTTTTAAACGATCTTGGGCTAGAAGCTAAGTAACTTTTCAAATCTTACAACCTTATTTATTGCAGATAGATTTATTAGCAAGCGATGGGAGAATAGGCTCATAATTAACTCACATAAATTCACGAAAGGATACCAAAATTATAATTGACTCTATCATCTCTCGTTCTCCACAATTTAAAATCTCAAGGAATGAGACTCGTGGATGCTTAGCCTATTAAATCAATGTTTTGGGTTTTCGAGTCATCTATAGGATCTTGCAAATTCTTAGACTTTTTCAAGTTTAGAAATCGCATTTTAAAGTTCCCTTGATAAACGACTCTCTAGGATCAATTATAGGAACTTGCAAAAAGTTCTTGTCCTTAACCCGTGAGAGTTAAGACTTTCGCGTTTTATAGGTCCCTATATAAAAGCCTAGCAAAACTTGACTTAAACACGTTAAGGATACTAGCTAGAGTAAACTTAGATAAGTAAACTTGGGTTGAGTCAAAAGATTCACAACGTTTGAAAATTAAAACCACTTTATTAAAATTTATTCTAGTAAAGAAAGAAAATAACTATACAAAGGTAAAAACTAATAGGCCAAAATAGATCAAAATTTTGAAAAATGTCGAAAAATTGATTTTCCGGTTAAAATGAGGACAAATACAAGGAAAAGGCCACTTAACTTCGATAGAAGTCCCCCTACACTTAATTTAAACATTGTCCTCAGTGTTTAAGCATGTGGGAGTAAACTCCCCTACACTTAGGACATTGTGCACGTTGTTTAAATTTCGCTAAGGAAGAGACAACTAACGAGATTCCTATTTTAATATTGAGAAATAGTGAATAGAAAAGAGTTTAGGATAGAACCGGGAAGACGGGAACACGGAATCACGGTTCGTCAAAAGTCATCAAGAGTGTGTCTTTGAAGCTCTAATCCCTGTACATGATAAGAAAGAAAACAAGAAACACCAACGGGGCTCCCCCCTACACTTATGCTGAGAACAGATAAAGATAGATAATCGGGTTGCCTCCCGAAGAGCGCTTGTTTATATTAACCGAGTCGCGAGCCTGACTCGTCCCCGAATTTAATGGTCCATGGGGAAGCCTCGAATGTAATACCGGGATCAAAGACCTTGTCCTCGTTCCCGGTTGACATCAACAAAGGAGAGGCGGGGGGATAAGTCTTAAATGGTAGAAAGGTCCTTTCAACATACGAAAAGTATGTGAAATCAAGATCCACGGGAGGTGGGGTGGGTAAAGTAAGCACATTGTCATCCCCCAAAGACAATGGATGCTGAGCACTCGGCAAAGCCGTAATGTTATCAATCATTAAATAGTGAATGTCACCTCCCAGGTCAAAGCACTCATCCTCCGTGATAGTGGCTAAAGGGAGTGATGAAAGGTGTTCGGGAGGGGGACTTGGGACAATACCTTCCTGCAGAAAATTAACAAAAATAATATCCCCTCCGTGTCATCATCATCAATACCTGGAGGTATGGAGTGAATGTCGATTTCTTCCAGCAATGGGTCATTATCTTCAACGGGAGGAATAGATGGAGGTAAAGACTCGGAAAGAGGAGGAGAAGTCAACTCTTCGATTTGAGCAATAAGAAGATGCACTTTCCGTAATCTGTCACGGAGAATCACGTCTTCCACCTCATCTTCAAGAGCAAGTTCATCGGTGAACTTCTCGTAAGCCGGAGAGAATAAATCGTCATCGCCCGCATCTCCCGGTGGAGATTGAGAAGTTTCAAAAGTGAAATTCTCATAGCGAGGAGAAAAATCGTCATCATTAGGATCGACCTCTTCCGTAAGAGCAACGTCGTCCTCAGACTCCATAGCAGTAGGCATGTCACAATCCGCATCATCAAAGAATTTGTCGAGACCAATATCACTAATCTGACTCAATGAATCATCAGCCGTAGACGCATTAGGAATATCGAGAGTAGGAGTAGCAACTTCAGAAGATGGGTCGAGAGCGTAGACATCATCGTCGTCATCATCATCATAATAGTATTGACGCACAAGAGGAGGGGTATAATTACTAAGATTAGATAATTGCTCTTGTTGCTGTCGCTTTTCCTCCTCCCAAGCTTCATTTAGCTGAACAACGGCTTCTTGAAGTTTCAAAATAATGGCGTGTGTTTCGTCATTCAAAGTAGTGAGTTTTTGGGCATTACGAATTCCCTGAGAGGATTGATGATTGAGGGTGGGATGTGGGGGCTCACAGTTATGAAAACCAGAATTATAGCACGGATGTGGCTCATAGTAAGTCATCAGTTTAGAAGAATTATTACACGGATTTGGTTCATAATAATCCATCGGTGAAGAAAAATGAGGACACGGATCTGGCTCATAATAATCCATTGGCCGACAATAAGAAGTATCGTGAGGGCCCCCACAATTTTGGCATCATGGGTATGGAGAAAAATCTGGTGCTTCTTGTAGATAGCTATTACCATTGTCATAATTTTAACCCAGTTCTTGCTCGCCATGAGGCGGGTATCGAATTGGACACGAAACATGTCAATAAGAATCGCTTCCACAATATATGCAAGGGGGAACAGGAGGTGGATTAGAAAAGGACGAATTAGTCGAGTTGCACGATGGACAAAATCCGAATTGTGTATTGTCGATATCATTTCCGCACTGCTCACATGTACACCATTGACATGAGTCGTTCCCGTATAATCGTCTCCCACACCCGACGCAATGGACGTAAGCATCCATAAAGAAAAATAGATAAGCAAGAAGAATATTTTTGGTGCAAAACTTTGAAAAAGAAATGCTTTTTATGATTTTTCAAATGTTTTTGGGATTTTTGAAACTTTTAGACACGAAAAATAACGTTCACGAGTGAAAGGATCCCAAAAGCCAACGCGTCTCTCACAAAAAACCGTTAATCTTCACGAAAAGAGCCGACAACGGCGCCATTTTAATACTAGGGTTTTGCATGGGTTTCAATTTAAGTTCTCGGTATCTTCTCGAATTGATTTCCGGTTAAATGTGCGACTCAGTTGTTCTGTAACACCCCCAAATTTATACAACTCAATACAGCGGAAGACTCGTTGGTGTTACGGGATAGCACATTACTCACATCATAGACAACGCATAAAAATCGCGTCGTTTAATAATAAATCATTTCCATTCATAAATATCAAAGTTACATCGGTCCCAAGTAATATTATTTCATATAAAGTTTTACAAAGCATTTGAATGGAAAATATTGTTTAAGTGCGGGCCATGAATTCTTGTTGTCTTCCCGAGAATTACCTTCAAGTACCTGAGATAAAACATGTTAAAAGAAAAGGTCAGCGATAACACCGAGTGAATTCATAGAGTTTAATAAATTCCATCAATATAATATCAGTATAAAAGTATTACTGAAAATCATTTTGTACAAATCGTTTTGATAGGCCATGAAATAGCTAAAATCATTTTATACAAATCCTTATCGAAAATCATAATATAGGCATTTGCCTTAAAAATCATTATACGAGCCAATGTCGTAAAAACATCATACAATACGTCTTATGACGTTGTATAAAATCAAATAAAAATCGTTATATGAATATGGTTATGAAAACCAAAACACAAACATAATATCAATAGTATGACCCTGTATTGCTAGTCAGGCAATACATCGAAATTCGGAGCGTCTATTAGTATTTTGTAAACTTTTGGATTATTATAAGCCGCATGACATTGTTACCTTACTAAACCAACAACGGGTAGCTAACCCGATACCAATTTTGCCCATCTAAAGTAGCGTGTCGTCACAAAGGTCACGCTATGGAAATCTTATCATACATAAATTCGCTTACCAATCAATGTGGCACGACGGGGATCAACCGTCAAGGCGCGAACTGGGGTGATCGTCCCCAAATAGTACTATTAAATGCATAAGCGTCTACCAAATCCCGGTAGTTCACAATTCATGCTAATGGGACTTTTAGTGACATAACCTAACTTTAATAATCCATTTAATTTCATCTATCGGGTCCTTTAGTCATTTATCGGGTCATACAATCGGGTCATTCAATCATTCGGGTCCAACATCTATAAACAAACAATCGGGACAAATGGTGTCCTAATTTTATAAAAACTAACATGTTATCTCCCTCGCGGGTTTATAAAACATTTATAAAAACATTTAAAAGAGTGCGAGGCTATGAACTCACATTGACGTGGGAAGGCGGGTTATCGGCAATTCGGACGTACGGTACGTGCTTCAATCACGGAAACCTAGACAAATAATACTCGTCTTAGACTCATGTCCAATGACTTTATAAAAAAATAACAATTATGTATACATATGATGATTATTTATATATGATGATCAAGTGGGTTTACATATTCTCGTTTACTCATTCTAGTGTTATATGTCGATAACTTTTATACTAGTTTACTAGTTTTACCTATTTACACGTTTTAAGTCCAATAAACTTATTATAAGTTATTTAACTTGTTTTACTCCATTTTGTACTTATATTATCAGTATTTAAACTTTCCATGTTGGGCCCAAATGGGTTAAGCCCAATAAATTCTTTTACAAGTATTTATCTTATTTAGTCCAATTGTTAGTCCATTATGCTTAGTTAGCTCGTAAATGTCCGTATTTCTTATAGTTCGGGTTTTATCGGTTTTTACTTGTATTAGATACTTATATATCAGTATATGACTTTTATAAACTTTACATTAGACGGGTTTGGTCGTCTAAGTTTTATTTGGCGAAAAACTTTAATTTTACGGCAATAGCCGAAAAAGTCGTAAAAATCATGTTTATAGTTTTATAACTTATAAAACTTAACAAGTTACCATTTTTATAAAATGTCCACTTATTTACCATTGTACCTATTTATATAAATAAAATTCATGAGTTAGTGGGTTTTAACTTTACATTTTATACAATATAATTTTGAGTGCTTATATAATAGTATTATACTTTAATTTCCAAAAATCTGATTTTTATCTTCATGTTCACCATTTTTACCATATCTAGAGTTATATAATGAATTAGAAGCTCATTTTTGGGTGACATGTTCTGCATATTATGTGCTACATTTAACTTAGATATAGCTACTGCCCATTTTGAGTTTAACTTGCCTTAACAGTCCCTACAAAACTGCTTATTCAGATTAGACCACCTAACTTGTTTTGATCATTTCTCACTCATTATTTTGATTCCATTGCATGGCCAACTCTCACATGTGTATAACATCTTATACTTACTGTAAATGGATCATACCATGCAATTTTATCAGTTCATGTTTTAGTTATCTACTGTTTTTATACAGCCAACTAAATAATCAAGATTTTAGCCTCATTTCTTATAGTTATTAACATTTTTAAGCATATCTATCAACACTTGATCCCCACACAACATTTTTATCATCATATATACATCATATACATATACAAAATGAAATAAAATACATTTGTTCTTTACAAAATAACAAGAGAAAAATGGAGAGGATGATCTTCTTTACCAACCAAGTGTTTTCCTTGTTTTTGGAAGACAAGGACTTGATGAATACAACAAGTATCTCCAAGACCATCATATATCAAGAACATATGTTGGAAAATCAGCCCTAGGACACAAGAAAATCACCTCCAAAGTTGTTAATATGGCCACCAAATGATCAAGGCTTCAAGAGAACTCCTTAATAGAGCTAGTAAACATGTGTTTCATGGCTAGAAGAGATCAAATGGGGTGTTTGTAGCTTTATTTTGGACGGCAAGGGGAGAGTATTGAGAGGATTTTGATGTTGATTTGCATGTAAGAAATGGTGGAAGTGAAAACTACTTGCTAGTTTTGTGAGTTAGTGGGAAAGTGTGGCTTAAAATGTAAGCTAAGCTTACACTTGTAAAAAGTTAGCTAACTTGATGCCACCTTAGTGTGTGGTGTCAAGTTGTGCCGTCCAAACTAAGCTAGTGGGGTGGGACAATGTGTTTTGTCCCATCTCACTAGTTTACAGGTATTTCTCGATTCTAGTTTTCTCGATTTGCGTGCCCTCGGGTCGTTTTACGAAAAACGTTTTTATAAATTATGAATCAACGTCACAAAACGAATCCAATAAAAATTGTCTCATCAAAAACGGAGTTCGAAAACGTAAATACGTAATCCTAGGGTTTCCGGTTTAGTCGTAAAGGTCGTTAAAATAAAATCGTAAGTCCTAATCTCTTCTCGTAAATTTGTGAGTTTATGAACTAACACAAATTTAAAACTCCAAAATAATATTCATAGATAAATTTATTTTCTGAAATGTCGGACTGTCACCAAAGATGGTGTATGTAAACGTAAGCACGTAACGTTGAATCCTCCGGTTTAGACGTAGTCAATGCTACTTCAAGACGTAAATCCAAATTTCTTCCCAAAAATAAGTGAGTTCATATTGTATCATTAAAATAATATTTTCAAATAATATTTGAGAATAAAATATCAACCATAAATTGACGGATTGTCACATGTTCTTGGTGGAAAAGGAATAGAATGGTTGTCGTTGTAAACTAATTAAAAATAAAGACTTGAAACAAATAAAAATAAAGTAAAGATGGTAAAAAGAAATACTGAAAGATAAAAAAACTTGACGGGAAATTAATGACGAGAAATTAAAAACGTGACGAGAAATAAAAAAGCAAACTTAAAAGTAAATCAGGTTAACTAAAATTAAATGCAAGTAAATTAAAAGTGCGACTAAGTAAAAAGGCGGGAAAAATAAAGGTTAAAACTTAAAAAAATGAATTTAAAAATAAACTAAAACTGAAATTATAAAAAAAACTATGAAAAAAAAGTTCATTCGGAACATTAAACTGATTCGGAACAAAAGATTTGATTCGGAACATTACTCTAATTCGAAATAATAAAATGGAAAATACTGATTCGGAATAAATATTAAGAAAGCTTCATTCGGAAGAAATTAAACAAAATGCTTCATCCGGAACATCCACTGATTCGGAATGTTCCGAATGAGTTCCACTTGTCCGGAATAAATTAGGCTTCATTCGGAACAATTAAACTAGAAAGCTTCATCCAGAACATCCACTGATTCGGAATATTCCGAATGAGTTCCACTGATCCAGAATAAATTGGGCTTCATTCCGAATAAATAACAAGACAAGCTTCATTCGGAACATAAATCAAGAAAAGCTTCATTCGGAACAAATTAAAACACTGATTCGGAACATTAATATAAAAAGCTTCATTCGGAACATAAAAACACTGATTCGGAATGTTAAACTACAAACGTTGATTCGGAATATCTAAACTAATTAGCTTCATTCGGAACATAACGGTTGATCCGGAATAATCATTAAAATCCCTTCATTCGGAACATTTAACTGGTTCGGAATATTCTGGGTAAGCAAACAGTAAGATTAACGAAGAACACGGGGAAGAACTAGAACACGAATTTAAAAAAAATCAATCAAGATCAACCAAAAGATTAAATCAAACTAAACACAAATGATTAACTAATGATAATCAAACAAACCAAATCAATAAAACTAACAAATTTGATCAAATCAATCAAAACCCACTTGATTGAAAACCATAAAAATAGAAGAACATAAACATGAATCATAAAAAAATATTAAGCAAGAAAGGAAGATGAGAGATTAACAACAATTAAAAGTGAACTTACTTGAATTTAAAGGAATTTAAAGGTGCATGACAATTAAGGAAAATGACATGAAATTAAGAAGCAATTAAGTAAAATGGTGGAAGAGCATAGTTTGTCAAACTAGCCAACAACTACAAATGAAGTCCTAATGATTTATTTATAGGGGAGGAGGAGGATTAGTGGAAGGAAGCTTCCTCCCCTCTTTCTTCTTTCTTTAATTGCTTGATTAGTCCTTAATCTTCTTAATTCTTTGACTTTTGTCTCCGGATTAATAAACTCGTCTTGTAATCTTCAATAAATTAGACTTGAGTTCTTCGGCTTTTAGTAAACTTCCGTCTTTTGACTTTTTCTTCGATAAATCTTCAGAATTGGTCTTGGACTTCCATTCTTTTTGCACTATTGACTTCTTGACTTCGTCTTTTGTCTTTTTACTTGATAAAGCCCCGTGGAAGCCCGTGTTTTCTCCCCTTTTCACATATTCGTCCTAAATCACAACAAAAACACAAACCACGCATAACTCCGATATTTATGACATAAAATACACATTTTGGCTCGGTTATTATTGTAGTTAAGTGGTAAAAAGATGGGTGTTTTCACACCTATCAGAGTGTAAGATCTAGTTGTAGTTGTTGTTCTTCGGTGATAGACATTTTCCTGCTTAGATTAACACAAACACTATTGATATATACATACATATACATCTCATTATCCATGTAAATCTGTAGCATGGTGAGTATATCGCAACAAATGTCACCACATACATTAAACATATCAAGATAATACAGACAAAGTTCATACGAAATACAAACAAACATTCAGATTACAACCTAAACACCTGGTAGTATAACACAAACATTTTATTCTAAGGACATAACGACCTAGCTTTAGTTCCTCGAGGATTTGGGTTTCTTGGTTATCATTACCACTACTTCTGTGGGAGAACTGGTGGAAATATGACGATGAAGTTCAACTACCACCTCAGTAGGCCTTGGCATCACTACAACCTCAGTAGGTGTTGGTGTAACCGAAACCTCAAAAGGTGTTTGTGTAACCAAAACCTCAAAAGGTGTTGGCAAAACCTCAACCTCAGTAGGTGTTGGTAAAACCTCATCCACAGTAGGTTTGAACTCAGGGTTTGACAAGGATGAAGTAGTTTCTTCCATGGCCTGAGTACAAAACACAAGACATGGAATAAATAATTTTATCTCTTTTGTTTACAGAAATATCAACTTATTAAACAAGATGAATTTTTGTAATAAGAAACCTTTCAAGTATTCTTATGAGAAAAAAATTAATTAACTCCAATCCAACTTGTTTTCGTTTTAATGGCCCTAATTTTCTTATGTCCTCAAAAACACGGATTGTCATCTAAGTCGAATGCATTAGGTCTGAATTTGTTATCTTAACACTAGTAATATGACACATTGAGAAGAAACAACACTTAGCATATTTATGTTTCAACCATTTTAATCTCGCAATATTTATTAGTCCCATATATCGCAATGTCTATTAGTCCCTATCGCAATAACAATCTGCCACATGTGTCGCAATGCCATACAATACCCATCAGAATACTTATCTATATCACATGTGTCGCAATTTAAAACAAACATTCCATTTCAATACTCATCACATATCCCATCGCAATACCTATCGCAATAATAACCTATTGCAATTACAATTTATCACAATATGCATCGTAATGTTCCATCGCAATATCTATACCACTATCTCATCCGCAATATCTATCTTAATATCCCATCGCAATAGCTATAGCAATATGCATCACAATGTTTCATCATAATATCCATCGCAATGTCTCATCGTAATATCCATCGCAATGTAACATCTCAATGTCCATCGCAATGTTCATCGCAATATAGGACGAATATTACGAGGCAACTTTGTTTTGTTTGATTACAGGACTTGGGCTATGTTATAAGCAAAAAGATTCAAGACCTATATGTATACATGCTAGATAAAGATTTCCCCTCAATCAATTTAAACTTTTAAACACAAACCATGTCGAAACCCTAAACTGATTAATTCGATATGTAGGGTTCGATTGTCATGAAAAAGCACAAGTGATATATAGATAAGCATTTAACAGATATATACCTAGTCTTGGATGATAGATTTCAGCAAGTAATCAAGGTTAAAGATCGAAGCTCGAATGTATAATAATGGCAGCAAGGGGTGTTTACGTTTGTATGTTTTGCGATAAAGGAGAAAGGGAACCAGGGGGTTTTGACCTTGGTCAAACACATAACCTTTTTGCAAGACTGCATTTTGGTCCCCCCGCATTTTGAACTAAGTGTAAACCTGGAACAAAACTCTCGTTTCTTCTTAACTTTCTCGATAAAATGAACACATCACTAACACACCTAAGGCATGTGAAATATTACCTAAGGCCAAGTAACTTCCACATATATAAGGCACACATAGCACATAAGGCACACATAAGGCATTTTTCTGAAAATACATTTTGAAGACCAATTTGAAATCCAAGATGAAAATATATTTTCTCCCCCTTAAAATCTGACCCGTTTCCTATTTAAAGAGCTGTAGTCATTGTTTATAGAGTCAAACACCGATGAAGACATTTTCCGAAAAGTGATTTTAAGAAACGATTCTGGTGGCAATAAGATTTCTCTTATTTTTACAAAATAAGTGCACTGAAGCGTACACTGATTTGTGTTAGACCAAGTTATTAAGTAAACTTGATCCCTTACAAGGTTTTAAAGTAAACCTTGCTCAAGAAAATAAATTCCCGTTGTGAGCCAACATTTTCAAAAGAAATACGTGACTTTAATGCGAAAAGCGGGTTGTAGTCAGAAATAACTACAAGCCATATGGGCATGTTTTAAAATATGTACAACTTTTATACGGATTCTATTTATGGCGCCGTGTCAATCTACATTTCTAAGGCCGTAAACATAACCGTACTAAAAGACATGCCCGATTTAAAAAGAAAAATATTTTTGGAATTTATTGATTTTATATTTTTATGGTTTTTGTAGGTTTTTTATTTTTGTATTTTTCTTTTGGGGTTTATATATATACGATAATATACATGATCACGATAAAAGGATACTATAGAATAGTTTACCACCACTATTCTGTAGATTCTTCTGCCAACTCCTTAAGATTCGTCGGTGAGAATGATTTCATGCCCAACTTTTCTATCAAAAACTCGATGCGTCCTCGATCTAAAGCCTTTCTAAATATATCCGCTAGCTGATACTCAGTGTTGACAAAATACAGCTCGATCACTCCATTTTCCACTTGCTCTTTGATAAAGTGGTAGCGTATGTCAATATGCTTCGCCCGGGAGTGTTGAATGTAGTTGCAGCAAAGGGCAATGGCGCTTTGTCACATTACATCAGAATTTTGTTGAAGCCAAGACCGTAGTCAGTTAATTGTGATCTCATCCATAGAAGTTGAGCACAACAACCGAACATGGAAATGTATTCAGCCACTGTACTTGATATCGCAGCGCTTTTCTACCTTTTCGATGCCCAACTAACTAGTCTATCTCCAAGAAGTTGGACACTGCAAGAAGTGCTACGTCTAGTATCTTGACACCCAGCATAATCCGCATCTGCATATGATATTAGAGCAATAGAGGAGTCCTTCGGATACCATAGACCATGATGAAGTGTTCCTTTAAGGTACCGAATGATCCTTTTCACAACATGTAAATGCTTTTCAATAGGCCGAGCCTGATACCGGGCAGACATGCATATAGTAAACTGCAAATCAGGCCTGCTAGCAGTCAGATAGAGAAGGGTTCCCATCATTCCATGATAAAGTTTAGGATCAACAGCAATCCCATCCCTATCCTCATCCAACTTGGATCTCTCCACCATTAGGGTATCCACAGGGTCACAGTTTTTAAAGTGATACTTTTTCAAAGATTCAAGATCATATTTGGACTGATTAATGAAGATGCCTCTAGGATTTTGAGAAATTTGTAACCCTAAGAAAAATGAAAATTTTCCCATCATCGACATCTTAAAGCATGTGGACATGATTTTCTCAAAATGGCCAGACAGTCTTTGAGAAGTGGCAACAAATATTATATCATCAACATAAATTTGTACCAGTATCATGTCGTTGTCCTCCTTGAGAATGATCAATGTTGGGTCTACTTTGCCTTTGGAGAAGCCTTCTAAGATGAGATAAGAGGATAGGAGATCGTACCATGCGCATGGAGCTTGTTTCAACCCATAAAGAGCTTTCTTGAGCTTGTACACGTGATTAGGATAATCCGAGTTGACGAATCCATTCGACTGGCTTACGTAGACATCTTTCCTTAATTCACCATTGAGAAATGCCGTCTTAACATCCATTTGGTAGATGATCATATTCATGTGAGCAACATAAGCAAGGAATAGTCTAATCGCCTCCAATCTTGCAACAACAGAAAAGGATTATTCAAAGTCAATACCCAATGCTTGTTTGTAACCTCGCGCAACCAATCTAGGCTTGTTCTTTAACACACCACCCAACTCATCGATTTTAACCTTAAAAACCCACAACAATGTAAGAATGTTGTTAGCCTTATAAGGTGTGTGACTAACGGAATTACATTAGTTTCATAGTCGGGACTTGTAGGGACTAATATTGTCATATGTAATAGTCCAAATCACGGGCTATATAAACCCCTCCATACTTCCATGGAGGGGTGAGGCTTACCATTTCTTGTTTCCCCTTTCTCTCACTAGAATAAAACGCACACTTTTATTCTTACTTGTTTCTCTCTCTAAAATGGCTAAACATCTCCTTCATCCTCCCTGACCTCCGGATCATAAACTCGTGTTCATAGTGAATCCAACTTAACATAGGGGGAGAAATTTGGCGTTGAACATTAACCTTCCAAAATTTCTCTTTCCTTTTACTTTCTCTATGAACACGGGTAAGAAATCAGCAACATATATAGACAACATATATATCGCAACATGAATCCAATTTTTAGTGAAAACGGATTAATGTTTTAGGAAAGAGATTTGAAGTGAAAAAGATATCTAATTTAAAAACTATGTGATTATGAACATGGGTATTTCAAATATAGTTTAAACACGGGTATTTCAATTTCTAAATTCAAATATGTGATTATGAACACGGGTATTTCAATTTTTATAGCATAAGGTGTATACCTTTAAACATAACCTTTAAAGTATGTGACATCTTCTATCAATTTCGAAGATAGAAGATTTGCAGTTTGAGAAATGAATCTAATTTCTAAACTATGTGATTATGAACACAGGTTAAGTTTTTCTCTTAGTTGTGTTTTTATTTTACTTTCTCTCTCTAGTAAACATTAATCTTCCAAAATCTCTCTAGTTTCTCTCTATACTTTTCTTCTCTTTCTCTCTCTAAATATCTCTTCTAAATCTTGTGTTATGGATTAATATGGGAATAACAAATGTCGACTTTTTCGGGTAAAGGAACTAATTCCCATACTTTAAGTCACTGAAATTCATTAAGTTCCTCTTGCATGGCTTCAATCCAAGATGATTGTGTCATGGCTTGTTGCCAAGTTTTAGGTTCAACCTCTGAGAGAAATGCATCAAAGTATCAGTATAATGCGTGTTCTTGTAGTTGATGGCGTGTTGAGACAGGTCGATCAGCATCACCAATAATATTGCAGATTGGTTGATCCTTTGTCCATTTGGTGTTGTGATTTCAATCCGTGGTAGTCTGGAGTGAACGATTGCAGGAGCTTCCTCTGAGGTAGACGCACAATTAGGTTTTTCGGATATTTGTAAACCAAAGAATGGAAGCTCTTGATTGTGAGAAATTTCTAAATCGTGATCATCATAATCCTCTTCAACATCATCAGAAACGAGTGGGGGTGTTTATTAGGGTGTAGTTTGAGAATTGTTGGGGGATGGTGCATCCGATTCAGTAGTGACTGTAGATGCATCAGATTGATTTCCATTATCTTGAGCAACAACTTCGGGAATCGGAGGTACTACTACAAGTGCCGGAGAATCATCACTTGGAGGATCAAAAAATTCATCAAACATAGGTTGAAATAACTCATCCCACTCGGGCCTTGTAGGTGGTGTAAATGATGGAGAAGTAGGATTGTTGGGAGTTAATCCGGAACTAATAGTACCGGTTCCCATCTCATGAAGTGCGGGTTTCGGAGCTGCGTTGCTCAAAAGCCATCGCTGTCAGCTCATCAAAATCGGCATCCAAAGTTTCTACTATCTTGCCAAGACGACGATTATAAATCCGGTAAGCTTTCTTTGCGGGTGAGTAACCAATGAAAATTCCAATATCAGCCTTTGGTTGAAGTTTGCCCAAATTCTCACTATTAGTATTTGGATAGCACAATGCACCAAAAACATGAAGAAAGGAAATAACGGGTTTGTGTCCATGAAGAAGCTCATATGGAGTTTTTCCATGACGCTTACGAATGATATAGCGGTTTTGGGTATAACATGCGGTTGGTACTACTTCAGCCCATAAGAATAAAGGAGCATTCGTACAAATCAACATAGTTCAAGCAGCTTCCATAAGTATACGATTACGTCTTTCCACAACACCATTTTGTTGTGGAGTGAGGAGACTGCTTTTATACATGGTCTCATCGTCAAAAACGGGCTTAAAACGATGAAAATATCATAAAAGTGCCATATATATGCTTGTGTTTGTTCAATGTGTATTTTAGGTACGGATTTCGAGAATAAGACAAAAAGATCACAAGAATCAATCAAAAATGAACACGGGAAACGAAGCCGCACAATGAACCGGACCTGATTGTGGATTTTACAAAAAGGCCCTCCAAGTTTGAAGATTGTACAAGATTGGTCCTCCAACTTTAAATATTTGTCAAATTTGGTCCTCTAAGAATCAAATTATACAAGAAAGATCCTTGAAGAATGAAGAGTTGTCAAAAATACCCTTGTAGTATGGTCAAAATGACATTTCAAGTCCTTATAAGAAGTTTACAACATGTATGTGCCAAATGTGACAAGTCCTCCAAACTTATTTACGAAGGAAAGGGGGAAAATGCTGTCATTCTGGATTTGCAAGTGTTTTGGAAGATGGAGGGTATTTTCTGCCATACCACCAAACCTCCACCAACCAATCATCCATCCACCTCACACCCTTCCACCATTCACCACACCCCACTTCCTCACCCCATTCCACCTCCCCTCCTGCCTACGTCACCCCCTCCCACTCACAATTATTAATACAAAGTTTGTATTAATATTAAATAACAACTCAATTCCCTCTTAACACCCTCTCCTAATCCTCACCAGATCAAAATCCCCTCTTTCAAAGTATAAACCCTAAAAAAAACATTTTCCTTAATCACCCCATAAACAACTTCCATCTCCTCCAGAATATTGATTCACAACATTACAAACCCAAAACCACCCTCTAATCTACCACCACGTGGCTGTGGTCCTCACACCAAACCTCCCTGACCCATTTGTTGAGCAAGAAGACAAAAGACAACAGTAATCCAACGATACCAAGTGATTTCGTGATGCCCACAACATCTTGAACGCCCAAGATCAAAGATTCATAGCTGGCAACAACATGTGAAGAGGATAGAGATCACGGGTTAGAAAATTTGACCAAGACTTTGAGGGCTTTTATGGAAATCTATATCATTAGGGTTTAGCTTATTTACTTATTTCTAGAATTTTCTTGTATCCCCTATATAAAAGGCAACATAGGCAGTAGAAGTTTTTGTTCCAATTTTTATTCTAAATTTTGTAAGAGACGAAATTGTTGAATATAATTGAGTTCCATTGAGTTCCAGATTTTTGCTAAGTTTTTTTGTAATTCCTTTTTTTCAATTAAAAGTTGGTATTTTAATATAAAAGTAATTCCTTTTTATGTTGTTAAAAGCTGGTGTGAAAGTTAGCAATAATCTGAGTTCCATAACATTTTGGTGAAACACTTTGTGTTTTGAGGTTTCAAGAAGTTTCAGTTTTCAAAAAGTTTCAAAAAGGTTTTTAGATTTTCAGAAATCCAAGATTCCAAAGAAGTGAAAGTGGATTTGGATTCTTGGTTTTCTGAAGTTGTTCTTGTTTAAAAACGTGCTCAAAGATTTCCAAGTTGGTTTAATTAGTTTTCTAAAAAATTCAGTTTTATAAGATTTTCTCAAATTCTTTTACCTTTTTTATATATAACCACTTACTGTAGCCAAAGCTACAAGCTTGTAGCTTGAAGCTCTTGCTACTTGAAGCTACTTTCTGGTCTTGTGGTGGTGTGCAGGTTTGAAGATTAATCTCCCATCCATCAATTCCATTTGTTCTTTTTCAGTTTGAAGATATTGTTTTGGTCCTTGGGTCCTTTGTGGATTCCACCAACGGGACACTCTCTACTTGATCATAAGCTCTTAAAAGTTCAAAAGTTCACCAGGGAAGGCATGAGCTAAGGTCCTAAAGGCTTGAACCCCCTTTTGTAATTTTTATACCTTTTTAAGTGATTTATGTGATTTGTAGTGTTGCCTGTTTTTATGTTGGTCTTACTGTTTGTTTATGCTTATAAAGGTTTATTATGCATGTTAGGAATGATTTGGATCAGTTTAGTTTAGGTTTGTATGTTGTTGGTTTGTTAAATCATTTTCAGAAAATATAAGGGAGTGTTTGGATTTGTAGTTTAACTGAAATTTGTGACAAATTGTGGTGTTAATTTCAGTCTAGACATATGCCTTATGATAGCTAGAGGTTTTATCAGTAGTTGCTTTTAAGATAGGATAGGATTTAAAGAAAATGGTATGCTAAAATTGGTAAAGTAGCTAAAAAATTCAGCAAATCAATGTTTCTGCCTGTTTTTGTAGAATTTTGCTCATCAAGTCTTGGAATCTGTTAGAAACTAGGTAAGTTAGGTTTGTATCTAGCTTATATGTTAGTTGGTGGGTTTTTGTGCAAGATTTGGCAATTTGAAAATCGTTTTTTGTGCAATTTGATTCAGTCCACTGTTCATCAGATAGGGCAAAGCCCCAACAGTCACTTGATTTGGCTTGTTTGTGTGATTTTTGCTAAGTGCTTGTGAGTTTTATTGTACTTACTGACTCCCTACACTCCATTGAGTGTAGGGGTGCCTTATTGCCCAAGAAAAAGCTCCACACAAAGCTTTCCTAAGCTCAAAGGTCCACAGAACTTGTTTTTGTTCTACTAGTGGGAACCAAATTCCCAATGTCTGTTTTGAAGTTACCACTGCCAAGCTAAAAAACAAAAAGTGACCACATGTCACTATCAGTTTTAAGATTTTTTTGTCTTTAGTGCCTCAAAATAGGAGTTAGGGTTTGAAACCAATTTTATAATTTTTCTTATTTTATTTTTTATTTTTTAGTTTATTTTATTTTTATTTTACTGTTCATCTGGTATTTTTTAGATTAAATAGCTATTTTAATTACTTTTTAATATTCTAATTTTTGTCTTTTAGTGGTAAAACTAAATATTTTTCAGTTTTAAAATTTTTCTTAGATTTAGAAAAAGATTTTAAGATTTTTAGTTAAAAATTATTTCACTGTTGACTTTTTAATTATTTTTTAGAATTAATTTAGCTTAAGTAGGGTTTTAATTAATATCAGCTTTGTCTTTTAGTGAAAAATTTTACATTTTTCAAACTTTTTCATTTTTCTACTGTTCCTTAGCATAAATTAGGATTTTTAAAATTGTCAAATTATTTTTAGCATTATTTTTTATTTTTTATGATTATTTTAGTTTAAAAATAGTTTTAAGTGTTTTAAAAATAGAAAAATAGTTTTTAAAATTTACGAAAAATGCTTTTTAGTCTTTAAATAATATAAGTGAGTTATTTGTTCAATAAAATAATATTTTGGACATTTTGTTAATTATATTTAATTTTAGGGCTTTAATTAGCATTTAAAATTGAATATTTAATTAATAAAAGGTTTTAAAATATTTTTGTTGGATTTTTATTCTTATTTATATTATTTTAGACTTAGTTTTAACTTTTAATTAATTTTTAGGTTTAATTTTTAATTTAGTGCTTTTTACGGTTTTACGTGAACGACCTTTTCGACTTAGTGTAATCCGTAATCGTAACCGTCATTCTCTTCTCATCCCCTTTCTATTTTCTTTTCTCATAACAATAAAATAAGAAAGATAATCATTTCATTACACAAAGCACTAGCCTCCTTGAGAACGAACTCACTTTAGGGTCATTTACACACGGTTTTCCTAAATCGTCGTGCTTACCCTACTTTGGTACTCTTTTCCTAAAGGGTATACAAAAACTCAACCATCATTTTTGGCGCCGCTGCCGGGGAGGCGTGTTGTGTTTTGATTTGAACAATTGTTGTTTTTATATAGCCATAATAAGTATTTGTATTAGTAGCACTCTACTAATATGTATTATCGGTTTTTCGTTTTTTGTGAATACTATTACTACATTGTATACGTAGAACAATAAATTCACAAGTACTCCAAATACGTAAGAAATCACAACCTTGACTTGGGAGGTCATTACCCAATCATTGTATTCGAATCTCAAACCAAAGAAAAAGGCAAAAATAGATAAATACTTTCGAGAAGCTCGATTTTGAAAAATACAAACTATAAGGTGGGTATAAGGCGGATATTATAAAATATATCCTAAGGAAAAAGGCTCTTAAGTGCTTCGCGCCGCCTCGTTTCCCCGCTTGCTTGTGAGTATTTGATTTTGAGAGCTAATCGAGGGTTTTGCCGCCCAAAGTATTATTAAGTATCATATATATTTTCTTGGTTTCATTGATTAAACCCTCTTGAACATTTTGGTGCTCCACCAACGTTCTAAAGTCATCGAAGACGTTCACTTCACGTGATCGTTTTCATTCCTTGAGGCTTCTTTAATCAAGAGATTTGATTAAGGAGGAGATTTGTAGATTTTTGTCTACCTAATACAATTCCAAAATCCAAAAAAAAAGTAAAAACAATCAAAATCCAAAAAAATTGAAAAAGTTAAAAACACCAAAAAGAATCTTCTTTGCTCATCCCCACGTTGTACGTGACGTTTATGCTTACTCGTAATCAAGCGAGACGTGCACGTAAACGAAAAACAAAAAGGAGGCAACACCTACTCCTAATCTTTCTAGTGAAGAGACTCCAAGTGAGGAACCTATTATAGAACAAGAAGCTATCATGGCTAATTGTACTATGATGGAGTTGCTTCAAGCACCCACCGAGGGTTTTGGAGAGGCCATTGTGATTCCCGCCATCCTTGCGGAGAACTTCGAGATCAAGACGGGTTTAATGTCTATGCTTCAAGCCAACAAGTTTCGCGGACACGAGAAAGACAACCCACATTATCACATTAGGCAATTTAATCGTCTCACCGCGACTAGCAAGTTTAAGGATATACCACACGATGCCATTAAGATGATGTTGTTTCCATACTCGTTAGATGGACCCGCCAAGATATGGCTCGAGAAAGAACCCCCAAATTCGATTTTGACGTGGGGTGATCTCGTTTCGAAATTTGTGAATCAATTTTTTCCACCATCTAAAACAACACATTTGAAAAACGAGATTTCACGATTTACACAAAGGTCTAATGAAAGTTTTTCAATGGCTTAGGAAAGGTTTAAAGAAATGTTACATGAATGTCCACACCATGATTTTTCCGAATTGCATCAAATTGACACTTTTTATAATGGGCTTAATGGTCATGAACGAGATTACTTAAATGCCGCCGCGGGTGGTAATTTTTTCTGCAAAAACGACCGAAGAGGCTTTAAAAATCATTGAGAATAGGTCTAAGGTTTATAGCCCTCGTAACACACCGAGTGCTACCAATTTGGGTTCGTCATCGTTGTCATCGTCACGTAGCATTAATGCCTTGCAAGATGAAGCAAATGAGGAGAATCGGTTTTTCGATAGGTGTTCGACTCTTATGAATCATTGGAAAGCACAAGATGCTTTGAATTCCGCTTCGGTTAAGGCGGTTGCCAAGAGTTGTATTTCGTGTGGCGGAGCTCATGATTTTTCCGAGTGCATTACCGCGGATGGTAACACTTCGAATGCTTATGTAGCCACGGGAACTTATAACCAAAATGGTCAAGGTTCCCACCAAAATCAAGCTCCACAAAATAAAAATGCTAACAACTATCGAAACAACAATCAAAGTGGTGCTTATCAAGGAAATCAACGTAACTACAACAAGGGTAATTATCAAAGTAGAAATGGGTAAATTTCAAACCAAAACCAAAACCATGATTTTCAAACTACCACGCAAGGTTTTCAAAATGATCACACCAAAAATCTTCAAGGAGAATTTTGAATTATGCTAAAGCAAACGATGCTAAGTTTGATAATATGCAATGTGAAATGGTTAGCTTAAGATCCGAGTTGAAAAACGAGCTTAAAAACGAACTTGCTAATGAACTTAAGACTCATGCTAATAAAATGGAAGGAAATGTTCAACGTCTCCAACAAAATCAACAAAAAATGGAGCAAGGTCAACATGAGATTAAGCAAGAACTGTTGAAAGCGGATGCTAGGCAATCTATGTTTGAAGACCGAATGGGAAAAATGTTTGAAGCTATCATGTGTAAACCTTCTTCTTCGGGTGGTCTTCCTAGTGATAAATCATAAACCCGAAAGGAGAATTGAAGGTTATTACCACTCGTAGTGGTAAAACTTTCAAAGAACCCATTTCTCGTCCAAGTACTTCTACGGAGAAGGAAAAAGAGAAAGAACCCGAGGTGGTGGTAGAAAAGGAGCAAATTCCAAGCCCACGAAGTACCGCTCAAACCACACCTACGGTTGAACCAATACCAATAGTGGAACCCGAGATTCCAAGGCCTTTGCCTATGCCCCAACCCACACCACCCTTACCTTACCCTTCAAGACGAAACAAGGAAAAGGCACAAGAACGAAATAATTATCAATTTGAACTTTTTATGAAAATGTTTCGTGACTTGCATTTTAATATAAGTTTTGCCGACGCCTTGGTCATGATGCCTCGATTTGCCGCGAACTTCAAAAGTATGTTGAATAACAAAGAGAAATTGCAAAAGTTATCTAGTTGTTCATCGGTTTTTCTTAGCCGCATACCTCAAAAAGTCGGTGATCCCGGTAAATTTTTAATCCCATGTGCAATACAAGATATGGAGGAATGCTACGCCTTGGCCGATCTTGGTGCTAGTATTAACTTGATGCCACTTGAAATTTTTAAGTCGCTCAATCTTCCCAATCTCACTCCTTCAAGAATGTCAATCGAGATGGCCGATCATTCTACGATTCTAGCTTGTGGAGTAGCCGAGGACGTCTTCGTGAAAGTTGGAAAGTTCTACTATCCCGTGGACTTTATTGTTGTTGACATCCCCATCGATCCTAAAGTTCCTCTAATTTTAGGTCGATCATTTTTGGATACCTCGAGAGCACTTATCGATGTGCATGCTAGGAAAATCACTCTTCGTTTAAATGAGGAAGAACTCGTCATAAATGCAACTCAAAACTCCACACTTTCTCATGTGTACTCTATCACATCTTTGAACAATGTTAATCCCATCAAAAACATTTGTAAAAGGATTTCAAAAAGAGTTTTAGAAGTTGATAATAAAAACGATTTTCCGTCCCCTCCGCCGGTGGAGGTTAAGAGTGTTAAGCCTACGATTCCAATCACGAATGATTCTTCGGATGATGAATATGTTGACCCCGATGGGGAAGTTTTCTTTGTTGACAAACGTTTTGAGAACTTACCACCACCTAAACCAAAACGGTTTTCAAATGTGAGAATTTTTATTGTGACTAACATTGCTTTAGAAACACCAAATATTTTTGACATAATTAAGTCGGGTTTTATAAGGAGAGTTTAAAAGATGAAAAAGGGAAAGATTTTAAATTGGATTTAAAAGATTTGTCTACAATGCTAACTCCGTCATCACCTTGTGTGGACTTAGTGTGGGGGAAGCCCCTTATGTTCCCTTCCCTTTCTCCACCGAGGACGAGATATTTGATCCCGGAATTGCTTATAAAGGGAAATCTCGGTCTTCCACCGATGCAATAAATGGAAAATCTTTCTATTTGATTGGTGTGAGTTTACCTCGAGTAGCTCATGGTTTTTATGACTTACCCATTGTCCCACCCTTCTACTTCTTCTCATCTATTTTCTTGAAACCCTTTGGGTTTTTGTTGGCACATGATGAAGTGGCGTTGATTTGTTTTTCCAATGAAAACGAGAACGCCATCTTCGATCCCGGTATTTTGCACCATCACAGGACTTAGTCCTTAATACCGGTTGTTTTTGGGCCTTGTTTATCATGTAAGCCCCACTAAAAATTGACCATACCAAGATAATCCCTAAATGATCACATTTATGGGGATTCGAGTCGAGCTTTTGACTCGGTTATCAAAAACAAGGTGCCTCGTGGGGGAGACCCATGCTTATCCATGTACATATTATTGCTTTCTAATTAGTTTAATGTGAGGGGATTTGTGCCCTTCCAACCTTTATTCCGTGGTTGTTTGTGAATTGTGTTTTTTAGATCATGATCTTCACGATTGGAGCCTCTCGTGTTCGCTTTATGGGAGCACTCGATCGTTTGCTTTGAAGACATTCTCAATATCCAAATGATATATCCTTTGATGTTCAAACCTTAGGTTTTTAGCATACTTCATAAACGGCTATTTAATTTAACGGTTACACCCTTTCCATGCTAGATTAGGCATTCGACTACGTCTCTAGTATGGGGGTATTTGCACCCCTAGACTCGAAACATTAAGGACAATGTTTAACTTTAGTATGGGGGGGGTGAATAGATACTTGCCTCGCCAAACCTTCATGCTTTCCAAAGTTTATCTTTTTAAGGCTAAAAATGGCCAAATTTTAAAAAATTTCTCATATTTTATAAGTGTTTGAAGACACGAATGTAGGTTTTCTGATGGCGATAATAAGAGTAATTTTTGACTCGACCGTACATGTTGAGCACTTAGCTTTGATTCCTTAACTTCACATTAGGCTAAGTCTCTTAAATGAGGACGAGAAATGATAGGGTTAATTATAAGTTACTATGCTAAACGTAGAGTACTCGTATTCTTTCAAAAACTCATGTGTTCTCGTTGTTTGCTTATTCTCCCTTCGCATGTAAATATTTTTTTCTTAATAAATATTGACTTAGCGGTTTAGTTGGGATTGTTGGGTTTCTAGTCTTTTCTAGTAGCTTCCGTATAATTAAATTGGGAAGACATTAAGGTATCGCTAGCGTCACGGTTTTGAAGTATTGGCACCCGAATAATCAAAAGCTTCACCCAATAATAAGATTTCAAGTGCTCACCTAAATCAAGCAAACAATTTGAAGCCCCACAAGGCCAAAAAATCTATGCAAAATTTAAAGTGAATCAAGCCTTAATTTTCGAAGCTTTAAAGATCCAAAATTCGCCTTAGCGTGAGGATATACGTCTTTGGCTAATAAAACCACCGATGAGGCGGATAATAAAAGGCAAGGCCAGACCGAAGTCATAATAAAAGCTTCATGGAGAAGTTGAATAAAAGATGGAGGTAAACCAAAGATAATAAGGCCCTTCCGTTAGGGGGTGTATAAAAGTCTTGGTAATAAGTCTCATGTTCAAAACCGTATAAAACCGTGTTTATCGATCCTTCTTGTGGACTTAATTTTTTGACATCGTTGTCTATTAGGAGGGGTTATTGATTTGATGGTCTTGGTTACACCGTTAGGACTCTATTTTTAGACCTAAATCTCTATTATCGCATAAGTCAAACAATGTATCCTCGTGAAACATTCAAGACAAAATAAAATATAAGAGATACAACTTAGGAAAATGGGAGGATAAGTACGTGATTAGGGTATATGAGTAGTGTTAGCATTACTAACTTATAGTGACAATGATCTCGTTGCACGCTTGGCATAGAATTGGGGTGAAAATCGAGGATGATGAAATTATTTCTAACGAAGTATTCACGTGTTCTTATTCTATGACTAAACGTCCCATTTTGCGATGAAAATCATACATTATGTCTAAAACGCAAGTAGTAGTAGCAATAGTAGTAGTGTAGCTAGTTTTTCGTTCAATAAAGTGAAGAAAAATGAATTTTGGAGGTGCTACGATACTTTATTCTAGCATTGCGTCAGGGCACGGCAATGGTTTAGTATGGGGAGTGATGAGACTGCTTTTATACATGGTCTCATCGTCAAAAACAGGCTTAAAACGATAAAAATATCATAAAAGTGCCATATATATGCTTGTGTTTGTTCAATGTGTATTTTAGGTACGGATTTCGAGAAAACGACAAAAAGATCACAAGAATCAATCAAAAATGAACACGGGAAACAAAGCCGCACGATGAATCGGACCTGATTGTGGATTTTACAAAAAGGCCCTCCAAGTTTGAAGATTGTACAAGATTGGTCCTCCAACTTTAAATATTTGTCAAATTTGGTCCTCTAAGAATCAAATTATACAAGAAAGATCCTTGAAGAATGAAGAGTTGTCAAAAATACCCTTGTAGTATGGTCAAAATGACATTTCTAGTCCTTATAAGAAGTTTACAACATGTATGTGCCAAATGTGACAAGTCCTCCAAACTTATTTACGAAGGAAAAGGGGAAAATGCTGTCATTCTGGATTTGCAAGTGTTTTGGAAGATGGAGGGTATTTTCTGCCATACCACCAAACCTCCACCAGCCAATCATCCATCCACCTTACACCCTTCCACCATTCACCACACCCCACGTCCTCACCCCATTCCACCTCCCCTCCTGCCTACGTCACCCCCTCGCACTCACAATTATTAATACAAAGTTTGTATTAATATTAAATAACAGCTCAATTCCCTCTTAACACCCTCTCCTAATTCTCACCAGATCAAAATTCCCTCTTTCAAAGTATAAACCCTAAAAAACATTTTCCTTAATCACCCCATAAACAACTTCCATCTCCTCCAGAATATTGATTCACAACATTAC
Source organism: Glebionis coronaria (assembly GCA_025667525.1). NCBI lineage: Eukaryota > Viridiplantae > Streptophyta > Magnoliopsida > Asterales > Asteraceae > Glebionis > Glebionis coronaria. The sequence continues at coordinate 184,613,838 of CM046876.1, forward strand.
AAACCCAAAACCATCCTCTAATCTACCACCACGTGGCTGTGGTCCTCACACCAAACCTCCCTGACCCATTTGTTGAGCAATAAGACAAAAGACAACAGTAATCCAACGTACCAAGTGATTTCGTGATGCCCACAACATCTTGAACGCCCAAGATCAAAGATTCATAGCTGGCAACAACATGTGAAGAGGACAGAGATCACGGGTTAGAAAATTTGACCAAGACTTTGAGGGCTTTTCTGGAAATCTATATCATTAGGGTTTAGCTTATTTACTTATTTCTAGAATTTTCTTGTATCCCCTATATAAAGGGCAACATAGGCAGTAGAAGTTTTTGTTCCAATTTTTATTCAAAATTTTGTAAGAGACGAAATTGTTGAATATAATTGAGTTCCAGCTTTTTGCTAAGGTTTTTTGTAATTCCTTTTTTTCAATTAAAAGTTGGTATTTTAATATAAAAGTAATTCCTTTTTATGTTGTTAAAAGCTGGTGTGAAAGTTAGCAATAATCTGAGTTCCATAACATTTAGGTGAAACACTTTGTGTTTTGAGGTTTCAAGAAGTTTCAGTTTTCAAAAAGTTTCAAAAAGGTTTTTAGATTTTCAGAAATCCAAGATTCCAAAGAAGTGAAAGTGGATTTGGATTCTTGGTTTTTTGAAGTTGTTCTTATTTAAAAACGTGTTCAAAGATTTCCAAGTTGGTTTAATTAGTTTTCTAAAAAATTCAGTTTTATAAGATTTTCTCAAATTCTTTTACCTTTTTTATATATAACCACTTACTGTAGCAAAAGCTACAAGCTTGTAGCTTGAAGCTCGTGCTACTTGAAGCTACTTTCTGTTCTTGTGGTGGTGTGCATATTTGAAGATTAATCTCCCATCCATCAATTCCATTTGTTCTTTTTCAGTTTGAAGATATTGTTTTGGTCCTTGGGTCCTTTGTGGATTCCACCAACGGGACACTCTCTAGTTGATCATAAGCTCTTAAAAGTTCAAAAGTTCACCAGGGAAGGCATGAGCTAAGGTCCTAAAGGCTTGAACCCCCTTTTGTAATTTTTATACCTTTTTATGTGATTTATGTGATTTTTAGTGTTGCATGTTTTTATGTTGGTCTTACTATTTGTTTATGCTTATAAAGGTTTATTATGCATGTTAGGAATGATTTGGATCAGTTTAGTTTAGGTTTGTATGTTGTTGGTTTGTTAAATCATTTTCAGAAAATATAAGGGAGTGTTTGGATTTGTAGTTTAACTGAAATTTGTGACAAATTGTGGTGTTAATTTTAGTCTAGACATATGCCTTATGATAGCTAGAGGTTTTATCAGTAGTTGCTTTTAAGATAGGATAGGATTTAAAGAAAATGGTATGCTAAAATTGGTAAAGTAGCTAAAAAATTCAGCAAATCAATGTTTCTGCCTGTTTTTGTAGAATTTTGCTCATCAAGTCTTGGAATCTGTTAGAAACTAGGTAAGTTAGGTTTGTATCTAGCTTATATGTTAGTTGGTGGGTTTTTGTGCAAGATTTGGCAAGTTGAAAACCGTTTTTTGTGCAATTTGATTCAGTCCACTGTTCATCAGATAAGGCAAAGCCCCAACAGTCACTTGATTTGGCTTGTTTGTGTGATTTTTGCTAAGTGCTTGTGAGTTCTATTGTACTTACTCACTCCCTACACTCCACTGAGTGTAGGGGTGCCTTATTGCCCAAGAAAAAGCTCCACACAAAGCTTTCCTAAGCTCAAAGGTCCACAGACCTTGTTTTTGTTCTACTAGTGGGAACCAAATTCCCACTGTCTGTTTTGAAGTTACCACTGCCAAGCTAAAAAACAAAAAGTGACCACATGTCACTATCAGTTTTAAGATTTTTTTTTGTCTTTAGTGCCTCAAAATAAGAGTTAGGGTTTGAAACCAATTTTATAATTTTTCTTATTTTATTTTTGATTTTTTAGTTTATTTTATTTTTATTTTACTGTTCATCTGGTATTTTTTAGATTAAATAGCTATTTTAATTACTTTTTAATATTCTGATTTTTGTCTTTTAGTGGTAAAACTAAATATTTTTCAGTTTTAAAATTTTTCTTAGATTTAGAAAAAGATTTTAAGATTTTTAGTTAAAATTATTTCACTGTTCACTTTTTAATTATTTTTTAGAATTAATTTAGCTTAATTAGGGTTTTAATTAATATCAGTTTTGTCTTTTAGTGAAAAATTTTACATTTTTCAAACTTTTTCATTTTTCTACTGTTCCTTAGTATAAATTAGGATTTTTAAAATTGTCAAATTATTTTTAGCATTATTTTATTATTTTTATGATTATTTTAGATTAAAAATAGTTTTAAGTGTTTTAAAAATAGAAAAATAGTTTTTGAAATTTCGGAAAAATGCTTTTTAGTCTTTAAATAATATAAGTGAGTTATTTGTTCAATAAAATAATATTTTGGACAATTTGTTAATTATATTTAATTTTAGGGCTTTAATTAGCATTTAAAATTGAATATTTAATTAATAAAAGGTTTTAAAATATTTTTGTTGGATTTTTATTCTTATTTATATTATTTTAGACTTAGTTTTAACTTTTAATTAATTTTTAGGTTTAATTTTTAATTTAGTGCTTTTTACGGTTTTACGTGAACGACCTTTTCGACTTAGTGTAATCCGTCATCGTAACCGTCATTCTCTTCTCATCCCCTTTCTATTTTCTTTTCTCATAACAATAAAATCACAAAGATAATCATTTCATTACACAACGCACTAGCCTCCTTGAGAACGAACTCACTTTAGGGTCATTTACACACGATTTTCCTAAATCGTCGTGCTTACCCTACTTTGGTACTCTTTTCCTAAAGGGTATACAAAAACTCAACCATCATGGAGTGCGAGCACTGAAGTTTCATGTGAAATACCAACCTCTTCATAGTATTCTCGCAGAGTCTGATTAACGAACTCAGTTCCATTATCAGTTCGAATGCGACGAACAATAACATTAAGACGCACCTGGATCATCTTAAGAAAAGTAATAATATATGATAGTGCTTGATCCTTGGTTGCTAAGAACTTAACCCATGTAAACCTTGAAAAATCATCCACTATGAAGAGGATGTATTTTTGATCACTCACACTAGTCGTACGCATTGGCCCTCAAAGATCCATATGCAAAAGATACAGTGGTTCTTGGTTGGTGTCTTCAGCTTTGGGTTTGTAGGATTTCTTGGTGCTTTTCCCCAATGAACACGCGGAACATAAATGATCCTTGTTGAACTTGAGTTTTGGAAGACCACGAACAAGCTCGTTTTTAGCCAAATGGTTAATAGCATCAAAGTTAAGATGAGATAACCGGCGATGCCACAACCATTACTTGGTCTTATATGCTTTGCAGAGAAGGCATACATGAGAGGCGGCCATCATGTTTTGAATGGACCATGTATAGAGATTATACCCTCGAGAAGCTTTTAACAAGTCATTTCCTGCAAGATCACGAATGAAGCAAGTATTGTAAAATCCATGATTTTACCATGATTGAATATAATAAATTTCCACCTCATAATCCTAGAACACTCATTTATGTGTTATATCTCCTTAAGATGTGTGTGAACTTGTCCATTATGTACTTATACCCTTACATTCATATTGGTTGTAAATAAGTTACATAGCTTAAAAACCATGTACTTGAAACTAGAGTTAGCAAGTAGTAAGATGTATACTTAATATTTGAAATATACAACACTTAACAAAAATTGGAAATATACGACAATTAGGTATTGTAGCCATGATATGTGTGTAAGTAGACTAGGAGTTTACTTAACTCTTGGACTAGCCCAAGAATAGATGTGATTGTGTGCAAGCCCAAGATAAGCCCAAGCCAAGAGCCCATTACTCCTTTTTGGATAGCTTAACACGGCACCCCACCTTAGGTGGAAGAAGAAGAGATGAATGGGAAACATTAAGGCATACACTTGGCAATAATACTCTTACCAAGACAAGTCATGCCTTTTTCCTTTCTCTCTCTCTCCCATTTTAGCTGAAAAACACACACACCTACTCACTCATTCTCTCATGCAATCCAATCTTGTTTGTCTCATCCTCTTCTCTCTCAATCATACGGCTTAAAGCCATATACATCCAAAAACCAAGTATTAAATCCACCAAGATCTTTCTCTAGTCTTTACTACTAATCATTTAGTAGCATCATTCTTTTAGAATCACTATAAGCAAGCCCTAGCCGAATCTTTAAGGCTACAGCTTGGTTTATATTAGGGTTTTCTTCATCAAATAGATTAGATCTCTAATCTCCTTGTTCATCTAGATCATCTTTGGTACTTTTAAGCAAGAAGGGTATACACCTTATGCTCTTTCATTTCTTCATGCATGCATCATCATACATCTATAAACACAAGTAGGTAACATGTTAAAAATCAAGATTTGATGAAGCCATGCCCATTATAGGTCACGACATATTTATGAAAATCATATTCATGACTAAAAATCTTTTAATAAGAAACTTATGACTTGTATGCTATGTTTTAAACTTGATTTAAAAACCATATGAGACATTTTGTGAATCTAAATGTTACATGGGTTACCAATCTTGTTTTATGGGACTATGGTTAACTAATAATCATAGATCTCATAAAATGAACTTGTGTAACTTAAAAATCATGAAGACCATGACCTTAAAGGTCACGGCTAAAATAAATGGTGACCATATGATTTGTCTACTAAGTTTTAATAATGAAATATGAAATGATACATGTTAAATGGATTATTAAAAATCACAAAATATAACTTATGTGTATATATGTAGCCGTGGGTTACATATAACCTAAAATGGGTTAGATGTACATGCATGCTTATATAAACCATAGATCTAATGATAGAATTAACTTGAGCATGATAAACATAAAAACAAGCTTATAAAAACCTTATGGGAACCTTGGGAAAAGACAATATAGCTGTGGGCTATATGTAGCCTCCTTGGTATAATAGTAAACTTGGGAACATGCATGTAACTTAGATAATCATGAGGTATCTTTGTAAATATTTATAAGACTTAAAACTAGCTAATATGTTCATCTTGGAAATACCAAGATTTAGAAGTATAGCCGTAGGCTATATATGAGTATACATGGATCTATGATTGATTTTTAGGTCTAAACATAGTTTAGATCTCATTTTGGACTTGTGACTTGTTTTCTTGATTTGTACATAGTTAGATCTATTTTTGGAACACTTATAAGTTCATGCAACCTTAAAATAAGTTTTAACTCATCTTGAATAAGCTATAACTAATTATAGCCGTGAGATATAAGCTCCTATTAGGGCTTATGACTGCATGCAACCTTGTAACACACCTTGATCTATTTTGGAACATCACATAAAACCAACTATTAGTTTTATTCTTTAATTAAGATCTAAAACTAAATATGAATAAGCTAATAAAAAGCTTATAAGAATATCCTAAGTTAAAACTTACATAAAATGTAAAGTAGTGTTAATGGACTATTTAAGCCCATGAAATGTTAATCCAAGACTTAATGGACCCAATAAGCCCATTTGAAAAATCTTAGTAACTAAATGGACTTAAGATTACAATTAGGCCCATTTAACTAATTAAAGGACTTAAAAATATATCTAAGCCCAATAAATGATTTAAAGGCCCATTTAAATAAATTAGTGGACTTGTGATATATTTAGGCCCACTTGATAGCCCATTAGATGTTTAGCCCATTTAATGAGCCCATATGATGTTTGAATGTTAAAATAAAAGTTTCTATAATAAAATATAACTTATAAAAACTTTTTGGATTAAAATGAAAATTTATGAAACTTAAGGACTAAAACCGTAACTTATGAAACTTGTTTTGATAATCTAGTAAACACAAGGACTGAAAATGTAATTATCTAAAAGTCTAGGGTTTAATAAGTACCATCCGTGGCAAATTAAACCTTATGGACCATTTTGGGAAGTTTCTAAAAGTTATTTTGTCATTTTATAACCCTAAGGACCATTCTTGTAATTTACCGAAACTTAAAGAAGCCCTAGGGGCTGCTTTTATCATTTTAGTAAAGTTACAAAACCTAGATATAACTAGGGGGACTAAACCTGCCATAAGCCGAAACTTCAACAAGCCCTAGGTGCCAAATGTGTAAAATCCGAAAGTTATACTTGTTTAATATATGGAGGGACTAGTTTTGCCATGTTCTGAAACATTAACAAGCCCTAACCCTAAAATCTATTTTAATTATAATAAAACATAAATAAACACCTAGACCATAAGAATTAATGTATAAATTCTTAAGTTTGTAATTAATAATTATTTTATAAATGATAAAATAATTTATGGAAACTTTAAAGTTAAATAAAATATTTTATTTTATTTTTCAAAATAAAATATTTTTATTTGCTTTAGGGAAATAAATTGTATAAACAATATGGACATGTATTACTAATACATAAACTCATATACTTTTAGGAAATAAAATTATATGAACGTCGAATAAATTGAATACCAATATTTAAGTAAAACACTTCACGTTTACTTAAAATATGAAACTTCATAATAAGTTTAAATGGATGATTATAATACATGAACTACGAACGTACACTAATATTTTAAGTAGAATGTTTATGTTTACTTAATAATGAAACTTAATAGTAAATGAGTGATTATAATACATGAACGGAGAACGTAAACTAAGATTTTAAGTAGGACATTTTATGTCTACTTAAATAAGAAACTTAATTATGAGTTGAATGATCATTATGAATACATGTATGCTAACTGATATTAATAGTTAAACATTTTATGTTTACTTAGAAATGAAACTTATATAGATAAGTGTGACAATCCGTCAATTTCAGGTCGTTATTTTAATCTCGACTATTACGTATTACATGTTTACTTTAATGAGAATTTTAAATTATCGACTAACCAAGAAGGTTATGACATGAAACTAGCGTAAGAATGTCGATTAGATGAAAACCGGCAAGGAATACGTTAGGTATCGATATTATATTCTCAATTTATCATAAAAATGATTTTATTATATTTAATCTTTATTTCTCGTGTTTTACGTTTTAACGAATAGTGATCGCGATACCGACGGATGCCCAAATATTTATGTTTTATTATTGATTGTCTCGATATTTTATATTTTCGATGTTTTCGATTTAATTACGTTTTACGTCGTGTCGAAGCTTTATTATTTTATTTATGAAGCGTTTTAACTTTCGAAAAGTCTTTTTACGAAACCCGAGCCCCGTAAATATTTTCAAAATTTACAATTTACATTTTCTACCTTGTAAACTATTTAATTGCATGTTGGACCAAAACTATGCCTAAATGACAAAATCTACCCTAACCTTGGACTATATATAATTTTTCCACTAACTAGTTTTCATTTAAAATCATTTTTAACAAAAAAAATCAAAAATCTCTCTCTTTCTCCTTTGTTTTGCCGTCCAACCTCAAACCAAAACCCCTTTCAAAAATCTTGATCAAGTTTGATTCAACCTAAACTAACAAAAGACCCATCCTAGAAATTTGATAAGCTTCATTTTGGTATAAGATTTTCCAACATGCACTCACTTTATTTTCTTTTCAAATTTTGAGGAAGAACATCATGTTTGATCCATTTTTATTGTTAAAAATATTGTTATTATTATTATATTTGAGTGGGGTTGTTGTTGCATGTATGATTTTTATATATTTGATTTTTATTAGATTGAATTTGAGGGTGTTAGGAGTTAGATAAATGTGTTATGATAATATTAGGGTAATATTATAAGTATGTAAAATGTTGAAATGGGTCAAAATGTTGATTTGGTATGATTTTTAGATGGTTAATTTTAGGCAGTAACTTAAAGGCCATTTTTGAATTACTTACTATAATAAACTTTTTAAACTAATAAGATACGGTCGTATAGAATTTCGTTAGCTTCGACTTGATATAAAGTAGGACTTTCAACTCTAAACGAGTGCGAAGTTACAACAATTTTAGTATTCGTGTACCTGGAGAAGAGTATCGCCACAATCCGAAAATTGTTGTCGATATTTGGATCGAATCTCGGGGACTATAGAATGAGTTTTAAAAATGTTCAAGGACTGTTGTAAGTTGCTAAACCTCAGTTCATGAGTCTATTTTCAAACCCGAGTGTCGGTTTTATAAATGCAGTTGTTTAGATATGTCAAAATGGTTTTACGAGTCAAAGGCGTAAAACTGTCCGGTTTTTGTAACACGAAGGTGTGTCAGGCAGAAGGTCTTAGAAGTAATATTTTTTAATGAAATTTAAACTGAGTCTTATTCATATTATATGCTAGTTTGTGACCAAGTTTCGCCGAAAAGGGAATAGTTTAAGTAAGGTAAATGAGCTTGTACTTTTGGTAAGTACCGGCAGATTTTTATTGATCATATAGTCTAATAAAGTTAACATGTAGAAGGCTGTAGAAGTACACTTGTGTTATTATTATTTTTGGGATTTTCATGGTTTTTTACTTTTGAGTTTTGTATTGTTTAAGTATTATTTATACTTGAGTCATTTATTAACGAACGCGTCTCATTTGGTAGGTTGCGGTCTTCGTGTTTAACGGGCATCACTTATCGTCGTATTACTACTATTGTACCAAGGTGAGTCTATAGCCTCGCTTTTATACTATCTTGTAAAGATGTTTAAAACCCGCGAGGGGGATAACATGCTTGTTTTAAAATAGAACACAAAGGACCCGATTGTATGCTAGATGAAGTTATTTACATAAGTTTGCTTCTAGCCTTAAAAGACCCATTGAATCATGAATTGTTAATCGAATGAACGCTAATACTATGAATAGATCTATCGGGGTGACGCCCAGTCCGGTCGCGACTAGCTATCGCGTGGTGTTGTGATACACTAGTAATGAAACATCGGATGCAATTGTATAAGAGAAATATATGCACTTGGCTAGGTGTGTTGGGCTGAAATAATATATGTTAACGTTCAATGTCATGAGACTTATGTAATAACGACGATGATTATGTCTGATCCACATGATTGTCAACCATTGAAGGTTTATTCAGAATACTTGTGTTCGTTTATTTAATTTAAACTCTATAGATTCACTCAGCATTTTTGTTGACTTTATAGCATGTTTTATCTCAGGTCCATGAAGAAGGCACTCAAAGGAAGGTGGTTTCATGCAGCTTCTTAATTTAAATGTTTTGGCCAGCTTCTTCTAAACTATGTCCATTCAAAGAAACTTTTGTTGTTTGTTATGTTGTGTAAACTTAAAACTATTTGGGACCGTGTGTGAACTGTTTTAACTTTAAATAATGAATGGATGTACGTTTTATTAAAACGACTCGTTCTTGAGACGTTTTCTATGATATTGAGATTGAACCATAAAAGTAACACCCAATGACCCTTCCGCTGATATGACATGAAATTGGGGGTGTTACAGATTGGCATCAGAGCTCAAGTTATAGAGAACGAAAAGGTTTTCCAAAAATAAATTTTTGAAATCTTTTGACTATAACATTTGTAAGCGAAACCTCCGAGTTGCCAATGGACGAGAATAAGAAAAATATATATATGTTATAAATATTTAATTATTATTTATGCTTAAAGCATAATGGATTACATTTATTTATTTATAAATGTTTTATTATTTGATTATTATAATACTAATACGAAATTTACAAACGACGCTGGTTGTCACAGTAGAAATTCCTGTCTTTTGACTCATTCCTCGTGAATCTTTGTTCCTTGTCTAAATTCTATTCTTTGTTCTATCATCCTTTCTTGTTTCTCTTCATCTATCTATTCTTATTCTGCGTTATTCATGTTTTGTTATCACAAGCGTTGAATGAATACTCATTTTGATGTGAATTGTGTAACAGGATCATGTCGCCAAAACAATTGACTGAGACTCAATTACCCGCTATAGTAGCTGATCAATTTCCGGTCGCTATGAATGCATTTATGGCAAATATGAATAATGGAGCTGGTGGATCCGGTGGAACTGGTGGATCCGGAGGAGCTAGTAGATCCGGTGGAGCTAGTGGATCTGGTGGAGCTGGAAATACTGAAGCTGGCAATACTGGAGCTGGCAATACTGGAGCTGGCAATACTGGAGCTGGCAATACTGGAGCTCACAATGCAGGTGCTGGAACTGGTGATGCTGATAGACCAGTAATTCTTGAAAACAAGAAGTGTACTTACACCTCATTCATGAAATGTAAACCTCCGACTTTTAAGGGTACTGAAGGTGCTGTTGGTTTAATGCAATGGTTTGAAAGATTGGAATCCGTGTTTCGGTTTAGTGGAAGTGAGGAAGGAGACAAGGTGTGTTGATCCCAAACTTAGATCGATTAAGCTTTGTGTATACGAGATTAGATCAAGTAATACACGTAGAGAAACCTTTGCTTATGAATAAAGTAACTAAGTGTTATGCGGAATTAACACTTAATCTAAAACACAAAGATGTTAAACAAACTTTCACTTGTATTAGAATGAACGAACTTGATTACAATGAAAGAGGTTTAACTTGTGAAAACTTATGATAACTGATAATTAACATTAACCTAAAAGATCTTCTTTTATAGATTAAGAAGTCTTGTACAATAAGCTACGAATCAACTATTCTAGGTAAAGATAATAATAGAAAATACAATGTCGAGCTTATCTTTACCATAAACAAATAAAGAAACAAATAAACAAAATGATTCGTGTGAAGATATATTCCATCAGTGCTAATCTTCAAGGCTGTCAGCGTCCAATGTCATCCTATCAGCGCTTGAATTCTTCTTATCAGCGTCTAGTGAACTGACCCATAATTTATTCCCAACAATCCTCCCCTAAACTTGATATCTATTCCAATAATCAAGTTTCTGAATAAAAACTTAAGGCTTAGGAGGAATCTTACAAAAACTTCTTATGTTGGTGATAAACATATCTAATCAAGTCTTTGGCCACATCACTAGTATAATCAATCTCCAAGGGTGTCTCCTTCATCTTCTCCAATACTTATTTGGACAAGAAATAGTTAGCATCCACAAGTAGATACTCTGAAAACTTTGTAGAGCTCAAATGAAATACACCACAAGTAGAATAAAGCCTCCAATGAAGATTACTGAGGTCATCTTCAAGATCCTTCCATATGGCAGGATCTGCTTCCTTTGGACCACACAAAGTCAAAAATGTGTTCCATAGTCTTATTCCATTTGCTGAAGTAGGTGCTTCAGCTGTATACTTGGCCTCTATCAATCTCCATAGATGCACCAAGTCTTCTCTGTCTATGCTTGCAAAGATAGAAATAATTGAAGTGAAAGTGTGTACCTCCTTTCCAAACCTGCCAATCTTCCAAAATCCACACTCATCTTCATCAAAACTTATGATTGGATTTCTGTCATCTAGAGGTACTACATTAACCAAATCTGAAGTTTCCAATGGAGAAAGCTTGAGATGCTTCCTTATGACACTTTCAGTTGGATAATACACATCCATATCTTTGGGAAATTGGAGAGGATCTCCTTTCTTCACTGGTCTTTGAGCAATCCTCATCTCCTTTTGAATCTGCATTTCCTCAGCAAGCTCTTGTTTCCTTTCTTCTGAAAGAAACTAGTAGACATTATTTTCTTGCACATTCCTCCAAATAGGATGTGCCCTATACTCTAGCTCCTCAAAAGATAAAGCCAGCAACTTCTTGTATGTCCATCTAGGTTGATGGCATCTAAGCAACTTGTAATACAACTGCCTTCTATCTCTTTTAAGCCAAGTCTTGACCTCTTGTGCATTAAACCTCAAAATCACCTTTATATCATCTTGTACCCTGAGAAGAACTTCCAACCCCCAAATTTGATCTGACAAACTCATCCCTGGGTTGTCTATTACCTTGTCTTCCCAAGCATGGTACATTCTGGTGATTTCTGGAAGGTCCCAATCAATCTGATTCTTCAAATCACTCAATCTTTCCTTTGCTAACTCATCCCCATATTCAAGTCTTCTGGATCTTCAATAATTTGAACACTTGAATCTGAGCTATCTTCTTCTTTTTCATCACCACTCTCTTCCTCACTCTCAGAAGTGGCAACAAATGGTGATCTACCACTCATCTTCAAATCTCTTTCCAAAAGTTGTGCAACCAACTGTTCATCAAATGCAATTTGTGCTGCATCTTTCTTTGGAACATCTTCTTCAACCAGAATCCCCTTACCCTTGTCTTTTGGATCAATAATAGGTAAGGTAGAAGAAGAAACCTGTGTGGACACATCTTTGATGATTGCTGATGACTGGAATACATCAACACCACCTGCAACTTTGTCAGCGTTCAAGTTACCTTTATCAGCGCCCCGATTACCTTTGTCAGCGCTGGATGTGTCAGCGTTCAAACCTGTATCAGCGCCCATTGTTGCTGTGAAAGATCCTTCCAAGTTCAATGGAGTTACCTTGGATGTATCAATAATTGGGTGCTTCTTCAAGTTGGTGAGTACTTCAGCAACATTTAAAGATTCACTAAATTGTGAACTCTTCTCACTGGCTGTATGAATCAGCTCATCCTCTTCATCCTCCCCTTTGGAAGATTCCTCCATTCTACTCCTGCTACTTGGATTCTCCAAAACAGTTACCCGCTCCCTCAATACTTGGAGTTCACGGCCCTGATTATTGACAATTTGTACAAGGCTGACATTTTGCTTTTGCAAGCTAATGACAGCAGCCGTCAATTCAATCAATGTCATAGGTTCCAATCTGCCCTCAGCTAGAATGGGGATTTGACCTCCCAAAATAGAATCATAGGGCGTGGATGAGGTCTTAATGATGTTGGGACTGTCTTGACCAGCATCTAAGCTTGTGTCAATAGCCCCAGCCTCATCCATGGCACCAGCCACACTTGTGGAGGTGGTTCTCTCTGCAACAAGGCTAGGACCACTAGAGGAGAACACTCCAGTAGTCCTTTGGCGTTTATTCAACCTAGATTGTAATGGGGTGGAAGATGAGGTAGATTGTGTGGGTGTTGGTTGATTAAGGGGTGTTTGGGATTGTTCAGGGATGTCATCAACGTTGGGATTGGCTGTGTCAGCGCCAACATTTTGAGTGTCAGCGTTGACATTAGGTTGGTCAACGTCCATGTGGTCAGGGGAAGGTAATGGTTCAAGGATAGGCTCAAGTTGAGGTGCAGGGTCTGGTTGTGGTTGAGCAGCCTGAATTACTTCAAGCATGGCTTGGGTGAGAGGTATAGATCTGTTTGTGGAGCTCATCTTGTCAAAAATGGTTTTCTTTTGCTTAGGGATCTCATAAAAAGTGTCATGATCCCTAGTACAATATTCTTGTAAATCAAAGACCATTTGCAAAAATCTTGGGTAAGCCAAAGTCATTTTACTTCCCTTATTTTTACACATCCCTTCAAAAATCATTTTTGAAAAATTATACTTAAGCCCACGTGACATACAAACCAAAGCACTTGCAATGGACCTGTTTATTTCATTAAAAGCAGTACATTTTGGACTTAAGCATTGAAGAAGGACATGTATCAAATATTTCCAGTCAGAGGGAAATTCCTGCTTATGATATTTATTTAAAGATTTACCAGCAGGAATAGGATAAACCAATTCCCTAAGACCTTGTTCTATTGTTGCAACGGCAAGGGTAGTCACACCATCAGCGTCATCAAGACGCAAAGCTTGGCGAACCAAGGCTTCAGTGACCACCCATGTTCTTCCATGAACAGTAGATGTTAATGTGGTCACTCCATTAGCTGTTGTGGAACTAACATTATTCCAAAACTGTCTAATGTGTGCGACAGGGACTAATGGTTCATGAGAAAGTGCATACCTTATTGAGGATGCATTTAAAAATGCCACCATTTGTGAATACTGAGGGAACAAATCATTATCAGCAGCCAAGTAAGCGACCATATTATGTTGGCTCTTGAACTCCAATGTCAGATTGGTTGAGTTGAACTTTGGTGCCATGTTTAAAGCTGTTGAGGTTATGTGATATGGGAAAAATCTAGGAGAAAAATGTTAGACAAGAAAATATGAATACCCAGAACAAAAAGTTTAGCCAAATTTATAGGAGAGATGCATGATTTTGATTGGTAAAAAATGAGGCAGTTATATTCAAAGAGCAATGATGAAAATATTGAATCAAATATAACTTATCTCATGCATTAATTAAAAGTAACAACTCCCCAAAATTACGGCCAAAGATTAGTCAAAAATAACAACTGGGTAGGGCCCACTAGGTGTCAACGGTCAAAAATAGCCCATCAACGCCCAACGGCTATATTTTCTTGTCAGCGTTTGCCTAAAGCCTTGTCAGCGTCACGATTGGACGTAACAACGTTTGGAGAAAAACTTGTCAGCGTCTAAAAATAAAAAAATATTTAAAAAGAAAAAGACCTTAACAAAGTAATTTATCCTAAGGGAAATATCTTGCAAGTTGATAATAATTACTGGGCGGCAAGCACTGTCCATTTATGCACACTTGCTTAAGCAAGATAGACACAAACGTCCTCTAGTGTCCCTTGCTAACCAAAATACTTACCAACAAAGTTATTTCATAAAATTCTTTGTAACTCCCAGGTAAACCCATAACAAAACTATTCCCAAGTCTCCCATCAGACCATAACCAATTCTAGGCCAAAAATGTCTTGGCAGCATGCATAGTTTGTCAACTTTGCATGCTACAGTGCCTCATGGTTTAGTAAAACTAACCCATACTCACCTGTGGACACAATCTAGAATTGTGATGAGAGTATTATAAGAATACCCAAAAGTCCTAAAGGTTCCTTAAACCTCCCCTTAAACTATGATACATGAGTTTCTCAAAATATATATGAACATTAAAAATTTATGTCAAGATAGGAATATAAATATTCCAACCATCATCCATAAACAAAAATATGTCCAAATAGCTCTTCAAAGATCCATAAGCAACTCTGTATCCAATGGCATAAAGCTACCACCACCTACACATTTAGATTGAGAACCACAAAACTAACATTTGTTGCTGACAGCGCCCCGACAACACGTATCAGCGTTGAAGGAACTCTTGTCAGCGTTAGACAATAATATCTCTAACAACTGCAAAATAACACTTGACAGCGTTACATTTACCTTTGTCAGTGTTAGAAAAATAAAGTAGAAAAATCTAAATCATCACAAAGACCAATAACAATGCATTATCCTGTACATACTTTTACAAAAAGGTTCCAAAACACATATTAAGTGAGATTAACCATTCCAATATTTGTTACCAAATATTGAAATCTTCCAGTATCAAAAGGTTTAGTTAATAAATCAGCCACATTATCTTCTGTGGCTACCCTATCTGGTTGTATTAAACCTTTCTCAAAGCAATCTCTTATAAAATGATGTCTAATTTCTATGTGTTTGGTTTTAGAATGATGTACAGGATTTTTAATAATGCATAAAGTACTGTTATTGTCTACAAAAATCTTGGTATGCATGAAATTATACCCATAATCCAACAGCTGGTTCTGAATCCATAAGACTTGTCCACAACAAGCAGCTGCAGCTACATATTCTGCTTCAGTTGTAGAGTTTGCCACCACTGTTTGTTTCTTGCATTGCCAAGATATCAATCTACTCCCAAGAAATTGACATCCACCAGTTGTGGATTTCCTATCAAACTTGTCACCACCATAGTCACTGTCTGAATATGCAATAAGCTCCAATGGAGAATCTTTTGGGTACCATAAGCCAAGATCTGGATAACATCTTAGGTACCTAAAAATTCTTTTCACAGCAAAAAGGTGACATTCTTTGGGAGTCACTTGATGGCGTGCACAAGCACACACAGCAAACATGATGTCAGGTCTTGAGGCTGTAAGATACATCAATGAACCAATCATTGATCTATAGTGCCTAACATCCACATCCTTTCCAGCTCCAATTTTTCCCCAAGGGTTTTCCCTATCCATAGGAGTGGAAGCACTCTTTTCATGTGGAGAAAAACCATATTTCTTCAAGATTTCAGCTACATATTTGTCTTGGGAGATGAAGATACCATCTTCTTTCTGCTGAACTTGTAAGCCTAGAAAGAAGTTCATCTCACCCATTGCACTCATCTTGAATTTATCTGTCATAAGCTTGGAAAAGTCTTCACTCATCTTTGGATTGGTAGATCCAAAAATGATGTCATCAACATAGACCTGGACAAGTAAGACATCCTTACCTTTCTTCTTTGTGAACGATGTCTGATCTATGGTGCCCCTTTTAAAACCATTTTCCACCAAGTAGGTGGACAATGTACCATACCATGCTCTTGGGGCCTGATGAAGTCCATACATAGCTTTCTTCACTCTATAAACCTTGTCTGGATTCTCAGGATCTTCAAAACCAGGAGGTTGCATGACATATACCTCCTCAACAATTGTTCCATAGAGGAAAGCACTCTTCACATCCATTTGATAAACAGTGAAGTTCATACAAGAGGCATAAGCTAGGAAAATTCTTATAGCTTCAATTCTTGCAACAGGAGCAAAGACCTCTTCATAATCTATACCTTCCTCTTGTGTATATCCCTGAGCTACCAAACGTGCCTTGTTTCTGACCACAATACCCCTTTCATCCTTCTTGTTCCTTAGAACCCATCTTGTCCCAATTGGTCTCACATATCTAGGACAATCAACCAGCTCCCAAACATCCTGTATAGCAAATTGGTGAAGCTCATCCTGCATTGCTTCCACCCAACTAGGTTCTTTGAGAGCATCAAAAATCTTCTTGGGTTCTTCTTGTGACAGAAAACATGCAAACAAACATGCTTGTACAAGAGGGGTATCAACCTTCTTGTGTATATTGGCAATAAATCCACCAAGATTTTGATGGGATCTTCTTGTCTGAACTGGAGCCATAACATCACCAATGATCTGAGATGAGGGGTGATCCTTTGTTGTGGAAGTGAGAACTCCTCCTTCAAAAAGTCTGGTGTCCTCAACTTCACGCTCCATGTTGCCAATATCTTCTTCATCAGACTCTCTTTGATCAACAGGAATCTCTTCATGGACATTGGAAGGTCCACCTTGTTCAAAATGTGGAGAGAAAAGATGTGCAAAGGTGTCATCAACGTCTGAACCTTGCTTGTCAGCGCTTGGGCTAACAACGCTTGAACTGTTGTTGTCAACGTCTGATCCATCAGCGTCTGAATTGCTCTTGTCAACGCTTGATTTCCCTTTGTCAGCGCCTGAAGAACCATGCATGTTTGTATTTGGTGGTATTTGGAAACCACCATTATCTTTTCTAGCAGCAGCAGCAGCAGCAACATAATACTCATCTGTCCATATAGGAAGTGTAACATATTCTTGTGTGGGAGATGATTCAACTGCTGGTGGTCCATCCTTCTTAGCAACCTGTATACCTGAAACATTACCAATTCTCTTTTCCAAAACACTTGAAGTTACCTTCACAATGTCTGGATCAGTAACAGGCATATAATTTAAAGCTCTAGATAAAGGTTCCAAGTCAAACAACCAATTTGGACCACTTTCAGGATCACTAGGCTTACTCTCTAAAAACCTAACATGTACTTTTTCAAGTATACATTTTTCCTTTTTAATGTAAACCCTATATCCTTTGCTCTGCACTGAATAACCCATGAAGTAGCCTTCATCACCTTTTGAATCAAATTTACCTAGGGCTTCACTAGTTTCTAAAACAACTACATGACAACCAAAAGGCTTGAGAAAGCCAATATTTGGCTTCCTTCCCCAAAGTAACTCATAAGGTGTCTTATTATGTATTTTGTTGACCAATGCCCTATTTTGAACATAACAAGCTGTGTTAACAGCTTCAGCCCAAAAGGCTATAGGAAAGTGGGCATCAGCCAACATGGTTCTGGCTGCTTCAATTAGGGTTCTATTCTTCCTTTCAGCAACCCCATTTTGTTGTGGGGTTCTAGCTATGCTAAACTGCCTAGTAATCCCTTTCTTGGCACAAAAATCATCTAACAGCTGATTTCTAAACTCACCCCCATTGTCACTTCTAATAATTTTGACCTCATTACCATTCTTCTTCTCAATCTGGGTAATGAAATTAATCAGACTTTGGGCAGTTTCACTTTTCTTGGCTAAAAAGAAAGTCCATGTAAACCTGGAAAAATCATCAGTGATGACAAAACAATATGATTTACCCTTCAAACTTTCTATATTAGTTGGACCAAAGAGGTCCATATGCAATATGTGAATTGGTTTAGAACTAGAGTGCACCTGTTTAGATTTGAACGAGACCTTGTGCTGCTTGCCCTTAAGACATGCAACACAAGAGTGGTCATTGTGGAAAGCCTTTTCAGGCAAACCATCAACTAAACCAAGCCTCACAAGTCTATTGATATTTTTAAAGTTTATGTGCCCTAATCTCCTGTGCCAAAGATTACTTTCATCAACTGAGGCTTTAGCATAAAAACATGACATCATTTTATTATTCATCTTAATTCCATTAAGATTCACATTATAAATGTCTTTATGCCTTGGTGTTCTAAATTCTATGTATTTTTCCTCAGGGAGCTTGTAATCTTTGCTTAACACCAAGCACTCAGTATCTGTGAAAAGAACCTTATTTTTGTTATCACACACTTGTGATACACTAAACAAATTATAATCCAGTTCTTTTACCAGGAATACATTTTCAAAACGTAGATTATTGGTAATAAGTGTTCCTTTTCCTGTGATGGTGCCATAGCCCCCTCCAAAGTACACCTTATCACCATCTTGAATAGGAGTGAAGTTTGTCAGATAGTCTTCCTTTCCTGTCATGTGCCTTGAGCATCCACTATCCCAATATCCATAATCATTGATCTTCTTCTGAATGCCCTGCACATAAAGAAAACACATTAGTTTTCTTTGGGAACCCAAGCCTTGGAAGACTTGGATTCATCTGGTTGTTCAACAAGAACAGACTTGGTTCTCATAACAACCCCATTTTCATCCCTTTTTGAATGAAATTCCCAGTTAACCCAACTGGTCTTGACATGGCCTTTGAAATATAATGAAACTTGTTGCATGTCATAGAAAGACCAGTAGAATTAGAGTTTTGGTCTTGTTTTGGTCTCCATGTTAAGCTAGTAGAAGCTTTAGACCCATTTCCCTGTGGTTGCAAATACCTAGGTTTGGCAGTGTGTCTTTCAGCGCTGAAATTGTTCTTGTCAGCGCCCCGATTGCCTTTATCAGCGATGAACCTAGGGTTTGCTACAGGAACCCATTGCCTATTGGACCAAGTGTTGGACTTTTGGAAAGGTCTTAGGCCATGTGTGTTAGACCCTCTAGTAAAGAATGGGGCTGGTCTAACAACTTGTGAACTTTTGTTCACAAAGGTATTGGGTCTGACAGTGTTTGACCTATGTTGACTTTTGTCAGCGCTGAAATGGTTCCTATCAGCGTTGACATTGGAAGCGTTGACACATTTGTATGCCAAATGTGAAAAGCTACCACATGAGTAACAAGCTTTTCTAGACATAGTCTTAGGTCTAGAAGCAAAGAAGCCTGTTCCATGGTTACTAACTTGGCTTTTTGGTGACCTAGTATTCCTATACATCTCTGCATACTTAACACTAGGTTTTCTAATAGTTTGTGGGCCAAGGTCAACAGCTTTGCCAGTGGTAGGGTGTGTGATTTTAATAGGTGTAGGATCATGGCTCGTGATTGGTGTGGGCTCATTTGGACTTTCACACAACAACCCTCCCTTAACAAACAAAGTGTGGTTAGCTTTCTTCCACTCATCTAGGTCAGTCAGTTTTTGTTTGTATTCTTCAACTGGGGAAGTCACTCTAGGTGGAGGAATGAATTCCTTCTCTTGGAGTTCTGGCAAGCCAGTCCAAGATAAGTCCTTTGATTGGACACCATAGAAATCCCCAGCTGGTGGTGGAACACCAGTATAATCTTTCATCCCAATCCCACTCATGTCCTTAGAGTCTCTTTGTTTACTAACACACTCTCCCAGGGATTGTGTGGCCTTATCAAATCTCTGGATTTTAAGACTCACATTATCTTTATTTTTGTTAGCCTCATCTAACTGAGCTATCAAATCAAGATTAACCCTGTTTGTGATATCTTGAATATCTTTACTTTGATGTAACTCATGATTTAAGATATTTATTTTATCCTTTAAATCAAACTCCATTTTCTTATACTCAGCTACTGTCTTTTCTGTTTGGGTAAGAGCAATTTGATAATTGGATACTTTGCATCTTTCAGCACTTGCCTCATCTAATAATTTTACTATCTCTTGATTTAGTTTTTCAGTATTTAAACGACAACCCTTAGAACAGAAAGCATCATCATATACCTCATTATCTGATGAAGAGGAGGAGTGTGCCATGAGAGCATATTCAACATGCTCTTCTTTAACTTCAGCAACCAAAGCTCTGTCCTCTTCCTCATCCTTAGCCATAAAGTTCCAGCTCCAGTCCCATCCTCCAACACCATCAATTTGTTGAACAGCAACCATGGCCTTGGGATCTTGGCTCTTAACCATTTGGCTTGAAGGCTTACCAGCATCAGATCTTCTTGGAGATCTACATTCCCTCATAAAGTGCCCCATCCGATGACAATTGTAGCACTCAACTTTGGATTTGTCAAATCCAGCAACATCCTTAGCATTAAAGGTCATCTTCTTCTTGAACCTTTTATTAAACCTGTTTGCTCTTAAACTTACAAGAGCCATAGTCCACTTGATGTCCATCTCTTCCAATTGCTCATCACTTATCTGCTCAAGATCTTCATATGTAATCCTTGAATCACTGGGCAAAGAAGCTATGAATGCACACACAGTATCTAGATCTAAACCAGCAGGTTTAATTCCATCAGCGCCAAAGTTGTGAGTGTCAGCGCTTGAGTATAAAGCGTTGACAGGATATGATCCAGCGCTGACAGACTGAGATCCAGTGACTGGATGTCCATAGGAGTTCATGGAATCAAATTGGCCTTTACTTTGTGAGAAGAAGGCCATGTTGCTACTGGAAGATTTATTATCACTCTCCAAAAGCCATTCATTCTCCAACAGTCTTAGTTTGTTGAAGATGTCATCAAACCTGGAGGTCTTGTGGGTGTTATTGACAAGAATGGATCTTGTCTCAATCTTCCATACATCACCAAGGCTTTTGAGAAAAGTAGCATTCAAGTCAGGGTCATCAATCTGTGTTCCCATGAAGGAAAGTTGACTTGTGATGTCAAGCAGTCTACTTCTCACACTGCTGAGATTCTCATTGGGTTGAGCCTTAAAGACAGCATACTCATGCATGAGTTGCTTCTTCTTTTCTTCTTTTGTGTCAGCATTGCCACCATGTGCTACTTCAAGAGCTTCCCAAAGCTCTTTTGTAGACTCAAAGCGTTTGTACTTGTGCTGATTCTCATGACCTAAGGCGTGTTTCATGATGTTCAAGATTTTCATGTCCACCCTTTTCTTGGCTATATCTTTAGCAGATACAGCTCTTCCATCTCCAGGCTTTTCCTTCTTATCAGCTTCAGGACAATTAGGAACAGCTATCCTTATGGCAATAGCATTAGCAATCTTTTGCGCTTTGTCGAATGTGTTCCCATATTCAACAATCTCCCAAAGAGTGTAGTCATGAATAGCTATATATTGCTCAAAATTAGACTTCCAAAGCTCGAAGTTCCTGGCATCAAACATGGGAATTTTGATATTAGGATTTGTGGAGTTGTTTTGTAGCAAAGTAGCAGGTTGATCTGTGCCAGACATGATGTTTTTAGGGTTTTGAGAAATTTAGGGTTTTTAGGGTTTTTGGTGTTTTAGGGTTCTTGCGTTACTTAAAGATCAAAAGTTTCTCAACAAGCTCTGATACCACTTGTTGATCCCAAACTTAGATCGATTAAGCTTTGTGTATACGAGATTAGATCAAGTAATACACGTAGAGAAACCTTTGCTTATGAATAAAGTAACTAAGTGTTATGCGGAATTAACACTTAATCTAAAACACAAAGATGTTAAACAAACTTTCACTTGTATTAGAATGAACGAACTTGATTACAATGAAAGAGGTTTAACTTGTGAAAACTTATGATAACTGATAATTAACATTAACCTAAAAGATCTTCTTTTATAGATTAAGAAGTCTTGTACAATAAGCTACGAATCAACTATTCTAGGTAAAGATAATAATAGAAAATACAATGTCGAGCTTATCTTTACCATACACAAATAAAGAAAAAAATAAACAAAATGATTCGTATGAAGATATATTCCATCAGTGCTAATCTTCAAGGCTGTCAGCGTCCAATGTCATCCTATCAGCGCTTGAATTCTTCTTATCAGCGTCTAGTGAACTGACCCATAATTTATTCCCAACAAGGTGATGTTTGCCTCTGCTACTCTTCAAGGGCGAGCATTAGCTTGGTGGAATAGAAGAATGGCGTCTGTGGGAATGAATGCTGCTTATGCTACACCTTGGGTTGAAGTGAGAAGATGGATGACCGAGGAATTTTGTCCAATGAGTGTTATTCAAAGGTTAGAACAGGAACTGTATCAGCTGAGACTGAAGGGTACTGATATCGATGGATACACAAACAGATTCCATGAACTTGCTCTACTTTGTCCAAACAAAGTTACCCCTGAATACTTGAAGGTGGAGTAGTATATTCGAGGCTTTCCTGCCAACATCCGTGGTGATGTGACCTCATCTAAACCTGCCAATATTGATGAAGCTACACGAATGGCATACCAACTGATGGGACAGATTATCCAAGATAAAGATGATGATGTTGCTGAAGGTAGTAAAAGAAAGGCTGAAGTTGAAAGTGATGATCGAGGTGATAACCGTAAATCTCACAATAGGAATCAGGACCGAAGGAGGATCAATGCTAATGCATTGACTTAAGCTGCAACTGCTGATAAGGGAAACGGATGTTAACGCTGCAAAAGGATTCATACTGGTGAATGTACTAAGTGTGGAAAGTGTAACAAGCTGGGTCACAAGACTGAAGACTGTTGGGGACCAGGAAGGAAAGGAGTGACTTGCTTTAATTGCCAAGGTAAAGGACACATGAAGAATCAATTCCCTGAACCGCAGAAGAATGTACGTGGCGGAGATAATCAAGGAAGAGCCTACCAACTAGGAGAAGCTGATGCTAAGCAAAACCCGAAAGTTGTTACTGGTACGTTTTTACTGAATAACCGTTATGCTACAGCTTTATTTGATTCTGGTGCGGACAAAAGCTTTGTGTCTACAAGTTTTAGTTCCTTAAATGATATCAAACGGTCGAATTAGACGCGAGTTATAAGGTAGAACTAGCTGATGGTAAATTAGTAAGTACCAATCGTGCGCTCTTAGGATGTTCTCTTAATCTTATGAACCGTATTTTTATGATAGACTTGATGATCGTCGAATTGGGAAGTTTTGATATTATTATCGGAATGGATTTGTTGTCCAAGTATAACGCGTCTATTCTGTGTGGAGAAAAGAAAGTTAGGATTCCTTTAGATGACAAGACCTTAGTTATCGAAGGTGATAAATGTAATTCTCGGCTGAAAATCGTTTCGTGCATTAAGGCTCGTAAGTATATCGAAAGAGGTTGTGAGTTATTCTTAGCTCATGTATCAGAGAAGGAATCGAAGGAGAAACGTATCGAAAATGTTCCAGTCATTCGTGACTTTCCTGAAGTGTTTCCGGAAGATTTGCCAGGGCTTCCGCCTCTAAGGCAAGTAGAATTCCAAATTGATCTAATTCCTGGTGCTGCACCCGTGGCTCGTGCACCATATCGTTTAGCACCATCCGAGTTGAAGGAGTTATATGTGCAATTGCAAGAACTATCTGATAAAGGTTTTATACGACCGAGTTCGTCACCTTGGGGAGCTCCTGTTTTATTCGTTAAGAAGAAAGATGGTTCGTTCTGTATGTGTATCGATTACCGAGAGCTGAATAAGATGACGATCAAGAATCGTTATCCGCTTCCAAGAATTGATGATCTATTCGATCAACTTCAAGGTTCTCGTGTTTTCTCTAAGATTGATCTTCGTTCTGGTTACCATCAACTTCGTGTACGCAAGGAAGATATTCCTATTACAGCGTTTAGAAATCGTTATGGTCATTATGAGTTCCGAGTTATGCCTTTTGGTTTGACTAATGCACCTGCTGTATTCATTGACTTACTGAATCACATTTGTAAGCCGTATCTTGATAAATTTGTGATCGTTTTCATCGATGATATTCTAATCTACTCTAAGAGCAATGAAGAGCATGCCGAACACTTAAGAATTATCTTGAACTTGTTGAAGAATGAAAAGTTGTACGCTAAATTCTCAAAGTGTGATTTTTGGCTTAATTCTGTACAATTTCATGGACATGTGATTGATAAAAGTGGGGTACATGTTCTGCGAAGATTAAAGCCATTAAGAATTGGAGTGCTCCCACTACTCCAACTGAAGTGCGACAATTTCTAGGTTTGGCTGGCTACTACCGAAGGTTTATTGAATGATTCTCTTTGATATCAAAACCATTAACTAAGCTGACTCAGAAGAATAAACCATTTGTGTGCGGCGATGAAGAAGAAGCTTTCAAAACCCTGAAGATGAAACTCTGTAGTGCGTCGATCTTATCGTTACCTAAAGGAAGTGAAGACTTTGTTGTTTATTGTGATGCATCTCTTCAAGGATACGGTGTTGTTCTCATGCAACGTGAAAAGGTGATCGCATATGCCTCTAGACAATTAAGGAAAAATGAGGAGAACTACAGTACCCATGACTTGGAATTAGGTTCTGTGGTTTTTGCTCTGCGACTTTGGAGTCATTATCTATATGGTACGAAGTGTACAGTATTCACTGATCACAAAAGCCTACAATACATAGTGGATCAAAAGGAGCTGAATATGAGGCAACGTCGATGGGTTGAACTCTTGAGTGATTACGACTGCGAAATTTGTTATCATCCGGGAAAGGCGAATGTGGTAGCTGACGCGTTAAGTCGAAAGGAAATAGAGAAACCGTTTCGAGTGTGTGCTTTGGTGGTGACAGTTCATAATAACTTACTGAGCAGATTCGAAACGCACAAGTTGAAGCGTGTAAGAAGGAAAATATTACAGCCGAAAGATTTAGAGGAGATGGTGAAACATTTGAGACGCGATCCGATGGTATCAAATGTTTGAGAGGTCGAATTCGGTTACCATTATATGGTGGACTGAGAGACTTGATCATGTTAGAATCTCATAAGTCCAAGTATTCTATTCATCCTGGATCGGACAAAATGTACCAAGACTTGAAAAAGTTATACTGGTGGCCGACTATGAAAGCTGATATTGCATCATACGTCGCCAAATTCTTAACGTGTGCAAAAGTGAATGCTGAATAACAGAAGCCGTCAAGATTACTTGTCTAACCTGAAATTCCAATCTGGAAATTGGAGTGAATTACGATGGACTTCTTCCAAAACTCCCAAGGACACCATCTGGGTTCGATGCAATCTGGGTTATTGTCGACCGTTTAACTAAATCCGCTCATTTTATTCCACTCAACGAGAGGTTCGGTTTGGAGAAACTTGCCGACCTTTATCTGAAGGAAATGGTGTGTAAGCATGGTGTTCCTATTTCAGTCATTTCTGATAGAGACAGTCGTTTTGCTTCTGGATTTTGGAGATCACTTCAGAAATCTTTAGGAACCAATTTGGATATAAGCACAGCCTATCACCCGCAAATCGATGGGTAAAGCGAAAGAACTATTCAAACATTGGAGGATATGTTGCGTGCTTGTGTGATAGACTTTGGAAGTAGCTGGGATAAGCACTTACCTTTGGCCGAATTCTCGTACAATAACAGTTACACGCGAGTATTAAAGCTGCACCTTTTGAAGCACTTTATGGGAGAAAATGTAGATCGCCCGTGAGCTGGAGTGAGGTTGGTGATGCTCAACTCACTGGACCAGAGATGATTAGAGAGACGAAGGATATGATTGTGCAAATCAAGAATAGGTTGTTGTCTGCCCGAAGCCGACAGAAGAGTTATGCGGATGTGAGAAGAAAACCATTGGAGTTCAGTGTGGGAGATAAGGTTATGCTAAAGGTATCACCATGGAAAGGTGTTGTACGATTTGGAAAACGTGGGAAGTTAAGTCCTCGTTATATCGGACCATTCAAGATTACATCTAGAGTGGGACCCGTGGCATACCAACTTGAACTACCGCAAGAACTGTATGGGATTCATAACACTTTTCATGTGTCGAATCTGAAGAAGTGTGTAACACCCCCAAATTTATACAACTCAATACAGCGGAAGACTAGTTGGTGTTATGGGATAGCACATTACACACATCATAGACAACGCTTAAAAATCGCGTCGTTTAATAATAAAACATTTCCATTCATAAATATCAAATTTACATAGGTCCCAAGTCATTGTATTTCATACAGGTTTTACAAAGCATTTGAATGGAAATTATTATTTAAGTACGGGCCATGAATTCTTGTTGTCTTCCCGAGAATTACCTTCAAGTACATGAGATAAAACATGTTAAAAGAAAGGGTCAGCGATAACGCCGAGTGAATTCATAGAGTTTAATAAAATCCATCAATATAACATCGGTATAAAATTTATTACCGAAAATCATTTTGTACAAATCATTGTAATAGGCCATAAAATAGCCAAAGTCATTTTATACAAATCCTTATCAAAATCATAATATAGGCTTTCGCCTTCAAAATCATTATACGAACCATTGTCGTTAAAAACATCATACAATACGTTTTATAACGTTGTATAGATTAAATAAAAACCGTTATATGAATATGGTTATATAAAACCAAAACACGAACATAAAATCAATAATAAGACCCCATATTGCTAGTCAGGCAATACATCGTAATTGGATGCGTATAGCAGTATTTCGTTAATTAGATTATTATAAGCCGCATGACATTGTTACCTTACTAAAACAAACAATGGGTAGCTAACCCGATACTCATTTGCCCATCTAAATTAGCGTGTTGATTGTGGTAAATTACACCTCTTGTTTAGGAAAACAAAAGAGCGTAAATGAGCGGTAAGTACCGAGTGATGATTTAGGAAAATCAACACTAATGACCCTTAATGGAATGAAAGTTCGTTTCCCAAGGAGGTATATGTGTGTGATAAATTTGTTAAATGTTTGTGATTAATGATTGGTTTAGAAGGAGATGAGAAAAGAAAATGACGAAGACGTAAAAAAAATAAAAATTAACAAAAAATCACTACTAGAAAGTTAAAACGTAGAACC
The DNA here is from genome assembly GCA_025667525.1 of Glebionis coronaria. Classification (NCBI taxonomy): domain Eukaryota; kingdom Viridiplantae; phylum Streptophyta; class Magnoliopsida; order Asterales; family Asteraceae; genus Glebionis; species Glebionis coronaria. Next base: position 184,641,006 of record CM046876.1, read on the forward strand.
TTAAAAATTAACAAAAAATCGTTTTGCTTGATTACGAGTGATCAGAAACTTCACGAAGAATGGGACGTGAGCAAAGAAGATTCTTTTGGGTGTTTTGTGAATTTTCAACTTTTTTGTGTTTTTGATGATATTTAATTTTTTTGGATTTTGGTGTATCTTCGTAGACAACAATCTACAAAATCTCTCCTTGAATCAAACTCTTGATTAAAGAAGCCTCAAAGGAATGAAAACGATCACGTGGAGTGAACGCCTTCGAATGACTATAGAACTTTGGTGAAAACCAAATTGTTCAAGAGGGTTTAATCACAAAGAAACCAAGCAAATATATTATACGTAATAATACTTTGGTCGGCAAAACCCTCGATTAGCCTTCAATCTCAAAATACTCACAAGCAAGCGGGGAAACGAGGCGGCGCGAAGCACTTAAGAGCCTTTTTCCTTAGGGTATATTTTATAATACCCGCCTTATACCCACCTTATAGTTTGTATCTTTCAAAATCGAGCTTTACGAAAGTATTTATCTATTCTTGCCTTTTTCTTTTTGTTTGAGATTCGAATACAATAATTGAGTGATGAAATCCCAATTAAGGTTTGTGTTTTCACACTTTTTGGAGATATTGTGAATTTATTGTGATACTTAATACAATATAGTAATAATATTTGTACAAGAAAAACCAAGAAAACCGATAATACGTATTAGTAGAGTTCTACTAATACAAATACTATTTGGTTAATATTAAAAACAACAATACAAATTAATCACGACACACCTCCCCGGCAGCGGCGCCGTAAATAGTGAAAAGTATCAAACAAATGACTTTAGGAAAAATCAAGTGTTAATGACCCTTATAAGAATGAAAGTTCGTTTCCCAAGGAGGTATATGTGTGTGATAAATTTGTTAAATGTTTGTGATTAATGATTGGTTTAGAAGGAGATGAGAAAAGAAAATGACGAAAACGTAAAAAAAATAAAAATTAACAAAAAATCACTACTGGAAAGTTAAAACGTAGAACCTTAAAAACCACAAAAATAAAAATAAATTCTAAAAATTACAAAAAATTCACCAAAAATCAAATTAAATAAACTAAGAGTTTATCAATGATCAAAACTTTTTCAAACCTTTTAAATAATTAAATATTCAATTTTTAAATGCTAATTAAAGCCCTAAAAATCAAATAAATTATCAAAAAGCCCAAATAAAGATTTTTCAATTGGTAAACCTCTAAAATGGCCTAAAAAGATTAAAAACTATATTTTAGAAATTTTAAAACTAATAAAAACTATTTAAAATGATTTAAAAACTATTAAAACTTAAAATAATTATAAAAATTAATCTAGAAGAGAAAAAATTATTCTAAAAGTTGCTAAATTCCTATTTTAATGTATTAAACCTAAGAAAAATGTAAAAAGTTGGAAAATGTAAAATTTTAAAAATAATAATAATATAATAATAAAATAATATTAAAAATTCAAAAATTATAAAAAATTCTAAAAACTTGCAAACTAGTTTATTTTAACCTAAATAATCAGAAAATCAAAGTGAAATTACCAAAATACCCCTATTGGGCCCCCAAATGGGCCAAAACCAAAAACAGTCAACCAAATTGGGCTTTTGGGCCCAAAAAGTCAAACTTGGCCCAATTGATTTGGAAAAGCCCTATCTGACTTAAAATTCAATTCTAAGAACAAAACTCTAAAGGCCCAAAAGCTGAAAATGAGCTTATCACAACTTATTTAACACTCAGCTTATTCTTATTGGGCTTTTCAGCCCATTAAGCCATAAGCTAATGCCATAAGCTCTAATTTGACACACAACCTTCTTTTGGGATGCTTATGAGATCTGTAAAAAGAATTTTTGAAAAATCTTACTCAATAAGCCAGAAATAAGCAAAGAAAAATTTCACTAAAAGACAAAATAGTCGTTTTAGAGATTTAGGGCACCTCAGGACTTGATTCAACTTGCAAAAGATTTCAAATGGACTCAATAAGCAAAATCAATCAATAAAAATCCAATAAGCACAACCAATAAGCCAGAATAAGCACAAATGAACTTATGTAAAAGTGAAAGGAGTTGGTTTTCTAGTCAAACCCTAAAGTCAAACACCCAAATGCTCCAGTATGAACAAATGGGTCAAAATATTAGCACCAATTACAAAAACAAAGTTGTTGCAGGTTGGAATAAGCTATTATAGCTTATTGATAAGCTGACACCAGTTTTACACTATCAGTGGTAACCAGCAGGGGAAAGGAGTTTCCACTGCTTTGACTATTTGACCAAGCTTATTTGAGAGTTCTGGTTTGATTCAATTGGAAACAAAGGCACCCTTATGATCAGTGAATCACAAGGAGTCAATAGCAACAAGAAAATCACAAATTGGTTCACACAATAAGCCACAATAAGCCAAACAGTCACCAGATAAGCACCAGATATGGAAATAAGTAGTTAAGCACTTAATAAGCAGATTTAGCCACTATAAGCCAACCAAACATAACACGATGCATACACAAGCTATATAAACTAAGAACAAACACAAATCAACAAGAATCAAACAATGAATCAAAACAAATAACAAGATCAAAGCACTAGAAGTTACTGATGAACAATGAACATATGCAGAAACAAGTTTGCTGATATACTTGACACTTGATCCAATTTCAAGCCTCAAATCCTTCTTCCCTGATGTGATTAACTATGATTTAGCACTTGTTAGCCCTAGCCTAAGCTTAGATCTAGGTGTCCTCAAAATCCTAGCCAATTTTACCAAGTTTTAAAGATTTTATAGCTAAATGATGAATCTAGGTGATCAAACCCACAAAACCTGCAAACAGATGAACATATGCACCTAACAAACAGATACAAACATTTGCAACCACAACACAAGCACTTAGCAAACCACAATCCCAATTCAAGCAGTAGATCCAAACACTCCTTAATCTACCACTTAAAAAAGAAACTTGTGATTTTAACTAATAACCTACTGATTTTCATGATAAAAAACACTTAAACAATAGCAACTAACACAAACAAACTCAAAAATCACCAGCACAAACACCAATACTCAAAATCAAAGCACCAAATTCAAAACAGCCATAAACATGAAATTTTTAGGGGAATCTTAACCAAGAGATTATACCTGCTTTCCACAACATCCTAGGAAGGCCAGCTATGCTCCTTGGACCTTGTTCAACAACTAGAACAAGACCAAGGTACTTAAACAAAGATGATCAAAGCCTGCTGATGTTCAAAGCAGAACAAGGCTTTGATTATGATATGTCTTCAACACAAGCAACAAACAAACTCAACCAAAGGCTTAGAATCCTTCTCAGGCTTGGTGTCAACAAGCTTGAAAGAACTCAAGGCTTAAGGCTAAGGGTTAGTACACAAATTTAAGCCAAATTCAGAAACAAGGTCTTCAAGGCTTTTGAACCTTGAAAACCTTTCAAACCTAGACGTGCCTTAACCACAAGGTTAAGGAAGGTCTAATCAAACAAATGGATCTCAGAATTAGGCTACTCAAACACCAAACTTTTAATTAAATCAAAAAGAGATTTCAAAATTTCAGAAATTCAAATTTTATTTAAACTTAAAAAGGAATTACAAAGATAATAGCCTAAAACTGGAACAAAGGGACTCTCACATGTTGAGGTCTCCTTTTATAGGCAAATGCCTGACTACACTATTCACAAACCCTAGATGTGATTTCTCTAAAATGCCCTTGAGTCCTTGAGTGCGTTTGTTGTTGATGAGCTATCCAAAGTGATCCAACCGTTTATAATAGCTTTGGGGTGAAGCAAAGAACCTTGGCTGTTGATTTGGACACGTCAGATTGCTTGGAGAGTGTGTTGCATTTTGATTGGGTGACGTGTTGAATGGTGGGGTCCTTTGGGTAATGGGGTTAAGGGTTTTGTGTGTGGGATGTGTTTCTGCATGTGTGAATCACACATGTGCCAGGGTAATTGGGATTTACCCTTTGTTTTAAGTGAGTAATTTCTGGGGGTGAAAAGGTGAACAGTAACACCTTTTGATCCGTTTTTGGGGGAAGTGGAGTTGTTTGGCGCATTTCTTGTTTGAATGTTTCAAATGCACACATTTAGCCCTTGTGTTTTGGGATTTTTGGTATATCAAGCAATTCAGCCACAAAAACGTATTTCCTTTGTTAATAACTTTCACCATTTGGCAGTTTTGGCACAAACTTTGGAAAAAGGTTATCAAGGGTTATTTTTGAAACTTTTGCATATTTCAAGGGTTGATCTTGGACATTCTTGATCTTCAAAGGTCTTCAATGTATCTTTGGCTTGATGAGGGACCATAATTGACAATTTGGAGTTGTTGAGGGACCAATCTTGCCATTTCTTCAAAGTTGAAGGACCATTTGTGTAATTGTGACAAACTTAAGGGAGCAAACTTGTAATTATTAATATACAAGGGTTTTAAGTGTCATTTCTTCAATAAATGTGGATCAATCTTGTTTGTCTTCAAGTCTTCAAGGGTATTTGTTGAGAATTCCATGATTAGGGCCCGGTTCTTTGTACGGCTTTGTTTCCCGTGTCCGTTTTTCCTTGTATCTTGTGATCTTTTGTCTTTTTCACGATATCCATACCTAAAATACACAAGTAAACAAACACAAGCATATATATGGTATTTTATGACATTTTTATGCATTTAAAGCCTGAAAAGAACGATGAGATCATGTATAAATGCCATCTCATCACTCCCCCATACTAAGCCATTGTCGTGCCCTCACGCAATGCTAGAATAAAGTATCTAAGCATCACCAAAGTTCAATTTTATTAACCTTTATTGAAGAGTAAAAGACTTGCAACATACTACGAAGATGTGTAAAGACATAACATATGATTTTCATCACAAAAAGTGACTTTTAGGGTCAAAGAATAGAAACAAGTAAATGTTCCTTAGAGTAAAATTCGTCATCCTTGATTGTCATACATTCCATGCTAAGTGCAAAAACGAGATCATTGTTGGTACAAGTCACAATGCTAACACTACTCATACGTCCAAATTATGTAATACTTTTTCTCCCCGCAATCCTAGTTATTATAAAAAGAAAATGGGTTACTAGCATTTTTTTTATCTATTTATCATGGATCACAAGTGATTCATATTGACTTATTTAAGTAGTTATTAGTCCGAAAGCAAAGTAGCACGATTTGATCAATAGTTAGCCGAAGGACAAAATCTTTTAAAACGGCTTCTCGTGTATCTCCTTAAGTTCATATCTTGGCATAACTCGTTTCACGATTTGAGACCTTTCTCGGACCGATATTTGGCATATACTTCATACTTCAAATCTTGGGAAGACGTTCTCGAAATTATGGTCTTTTCTTCATATATTTGGAATTTCTTCACTTGACGTTTTTGAGAGATTCTTCATATTGGACCACGACTTCATCATTTTTCTTCAATCTTTACTTTGGATTTTGATATACAACGATCCGCCTCCTTTTCGGACTTGGATATATTTATCCTCATACCTTGTTAGGGTCTTTTTGGATAGACTTTCTCCATGATCTTTAGGGGAGTAATTGCTTTTCGTCGTGTTTCTCGATCCTTCATATTGATTTAGGAATAATGATACTTCACATCATCTTTGGATCTTTAGCAAAAATAGAGCTCCTCATGCCTTGTTAGGGCCTTTTTGGAGAATCGCCAATCTTCGCGTCCCGCTTCAATAAGTTATGCCTTGGCTATGAACTCTATTCAACCCCGAGCAACTTTTAAACGATCTTGCGCTAGAGGCTAAGTAACCTTTCAAATCGTACGACCTTACTTATTGCAATTATGATTTATTCCTAATGCATTGATCTTATGGGAAGAAAAAGCCACAATTAAAAACATGAGTTTTTGAAAGAACACTTTCATGTTCTACGTTTAGCATGATCACTTGTCTAACTCTATCATTTCTCGTTCTTCACTATATAAAGACCTCTAATTAAAGAGACTCGTGAATACTTAGCCATGCAAGTCAAAATTAAGCACAATTTGGATTAGCTTTCATTAAGACTATATCAAATCAAAGTTTTGGGTTTTCAAGCCACCTATAGGATCTTGCACTTTCTTGGACTTTTTCAAGTTTAGAGAATGCGTTTTAAAGTTCCCTTGATAAGTGACTTTCTAGGATCAATTATAGGAATGAGCTAAGACTTTCACGTTTTAAAGCTCCCTATATAAAAGTCTAGCAAAACTTGAATTGAGCGGGTTAAGGAATGTAAATGGCTCCAAATGCCCATCAAGTCAAAAATTAACTCTTATTCTACCCAACGGAAAATATACATTCGTGTCTTAAAAACACTTATGAAAAATTAAGAAATATTTAAATTTTGGCCATTTTTAGCCTTATTAGCAAAATAAAACTTAACTTTAAAAGTTGGAAAGCGTGAGGGCGTAGCAAAGCAAGTACCTATTCACCCCCCATACTAAAAGTAAACATTGTCCTCAATGTTTCGAGTCTAAAGGTGGAGCACCCACATACTAGAGACGAAGAGTCGAATGCTTAGGATCTAGCATGGAAGGGTGATCAACAATATATCTAAAGCCGTTTATTAAGTATGCTAAAAGATAATTGTTAGAACAATAAAGGATATGTCATGGATTCATGAAAAACTTCTTCAAACGAACGATGGAGGCTCAGGTAAACGAACACGAGAGTCTTCAATCGTAGATGATGATGATGATCTAGATGACACAATCACAAACAACCACGAGACAACGAGTTGAAAGGGTACAAGTCCCCTTATTAGTGAATAGTAAGCCTAAAAGATAAGCATGGGATCTCCCCCACGAGGCACCTCGTTTTTGATTACCGAGTCATGAGCTCTACTCGATCCCCTCAATGCTAATTATCATTAGGGAAGGTGACTTGGTCGAGGGCAACCATTGAAGGAATTTCCCCACCAAAGTAGTGCTTAAGCCTATGTCCATTCACCTTGAAATTAGGACCATCATCTTGAGCTAGCTCAATGGTCCCATATGAAAATACTTGTGTAATGGTGAACGGACCCGACCAACGAGATTTCAATTTCCCGGAAAATATCTTAAGACGAGAGTTAAAAAGCAACACTTGATCACCAACGTTAAAAACCCGGTTTTTAATCTTTGAATTATGAAACTTTTTAGTATTTTCTTTAAAAATTAATGAATTTTCATAAGCATTATCTCTTAATTCATCCAATTCATTCAATTGTATTTTCCGGTGATCTCCCACGGTCTTCAAGTCAAAGTTTGCATGCTTAAGGGCCCAATATGCCTTGTGCTCCAACTCAATGGGCAAATGACAATTCTTTCCATAGACTAACTTATAAGGAGTGCAACCAATAGGTGTCTTATAAGCGGTCCTAAAGGCCCATAAAGCGTCATCGAGTTTGTCGGACCATGAAGCACGGTTTTCTCCAATTGACCTCTCTAAAATCCTCTTCAAAGCTCGGTTCGAAACCTCGACTTGCCCACTTGTTTGCGGGTGATAAGCCGTTGAAAGACGATGAGTAACTCCATATTTCTTTAGAACATTTTCGAATTGGTCATTACAAAAATGGGTTCCACGATCGCTTATAATAGCACGAGGGGTTCCGAACCGAGAGAATAGTTGCTTCAAAAACTTCACTACCACACGAGCATCATTAGTAGGCAAAGCCTTAGCTTCCACCCACATAGAAAGGTAGTCCACCGCGACGAGGATATATTTGTTGCCATGAGACAATGGGAACGGCCCCATAAAGTCTATTACTCATATGTCGAAAATCTCACACACTTGAATTATGTTTTGCGGCATTTCATCACGTTGAGACGATTTTCCTTGACGTTGGCACGAATCACACGACTTCACAAGCGCGTGTGCATCACGATAGATAGAAGGCCAAAAGAAACCGGCATCGAACACTTTCTTAGCCGTGAGATTAGCACCGTGGTGACCACCCGTGGGTCCCTCGTGACAAGCTCTAAGGATATTAGAAGCTTCGGCACCAAACACACAACGTCGAACGAGTTGATCCGCACAAACCCGAAAGAGATAAGGGTCGTCCCAAAAATAGAACTTGACGTCACGAAAGAATTTTCGTTTTTGTTGTGTCGTCATACCCTTGATTATGAAATTGCCCGCATGGTAATTTGCAATGTCGGCAAACCATGGGGTGGTGTCTTTAGAATTCACTACACCGAGAGTCTCAAGAGGAAATGTTTCGGTGATTTCCTTGTTCTCGAAAACATCTTTGTGAGGATCTTCTAGACGAGAGAGATGATCGGCCGCTAGATTCTCGGCTGCTTTTTTGTCAAGCACGGTGACATCAAATTCTTGGAGGAGGAGCATCCAACGAAGCAATCTTGGCTTAGCATCTTGCTTAGCTAAGAGATACTTGATAGCCGAATTGTCGGTATACACGATGCTTTTAGTTAAGACGAGATAAGGTCGGAATTTCTCAAAAGCATAGACCACGGCAAGGAATTCCTTTTCCGTTGTGGTGTACTTTAATTGAGCCTCGGTCATCGTCTTACTAGTATAGTGGATTGGACGAAAATGTTTGTCATAATGTTGCCCTAAGACGGCCCCTATAGCATAATCACTTGCATCGCACATGATTTCAAAGGGTAATTCCCAATTAGGAGCAACAAGAATGGGAGTTTCGGTTAGTTTCCTTTTGAGAGTTTCGAAAGCCTTAACACAATCCTCATTGAAGTTAAAAGGAGCATCCTTCTCGAGAAGGTGTGTCATACGTCGAGAAATTTTCGAAACGTCCTTGATGAAACGACGATAAAAGCCCGCGTGGCCTAGGAAACTCCTAACTCCCTTAACGGTTTTGGGATGAGGTAACTTGGCGATGACGTCTACCTTAGCTTTATCGACCTCAATCCCCGCCTTCGACACCTTATGTCCTAAGACGATCCCTTGTTTACACATGAAATGACATTTTTCCCAATTAAGCACAAGATTGGTTTCTTCACAACGTTTCAACATTTGTTCGAGATTAGATAAACATGACGTAAACGAATTACCAAACACCGAGAAGTCATCCATAAACACTTCCATCGACTTCTCGATCATATCATGAAAAATCGCCATCATACACCGTTGAAACGTACCGGGTGCATTACAAAGTCCGAAAGGCATCCTACGATAAGCGAACGTTCCATAAGGACACGTAAACGTAGTCTTCTCTTGATCACGAGGGTCGATAGGGATTTGAAAGTAACCGGAAAAACCAACTAAAAAGCAATAGAATTCATTTTCCGCAAGTCGCTCCAACATTTGATCCATGAAGGGCAAAGGAAAGTGGTCTTTACGAGTGGCGTCATTTAACTTTCGGTATCAATACACACCCTCCAACCGGTCACAACACGAGTGGGAATTAACTCGTTGTTTTCATTAGGCACAACGGTCATTCCTCCCTTTTTAGGGACACAATGGATTGGGCTCACCCATGGGCTATCGGATATAGGATAAATCATTCCCGCGTCAAGGAGTTTAAGGACCTCCTTTTTAATGACATCGTGAATTTTGGGATTCACCCTTCTTTGACTTTGAATTGCGGGTTTGTAGTCCTCCTCCATTAAAATCTTGTGAGTACAAAATTTTGGGTCAATACCCTTAATGTCGGATATTTTCCACGCAATTGCCCCTTTGTGAGCCTTAAGAACTTTCAAGAGCTCGGTTTTTTCATTATTAGCAAGAACTTTTGCAATAATAACCGGCAACTTGTCATCACCTTCCAAGAATGCGTATTCAAGGTGAGAAGGAAGATCTTTCAATTCAAGGATAGGTGGTTCCTCGATTGAAGATTTTGGTTCAACACTCATAACTTCCATCGGCGAAAGAAATGGTAGAATAGAAGTATCATCACTAATCAACACCTCATCTTCATTGTCGATTTCATTTGAAGTGAAATCGCCTCCTTGGAATGGAGTGAGATTTGGTGTGGAATTAGCAAGAATCGGATCCAAAATAGTGGGATTGCCACTTGACGAGCTATCGGAAAAACCTAACACTTCTTGTGAAAACTCATCGCAAATCACATCAACGATGTCAATGTGATTGATGGTAGCGATTGCATAAACATGAGAAGGTTTCGAGTTTTGAGTAGCGTTTATAACAAGTTCCTCTTCGTTGAATCTCAAAGTGATAGTTCTCGCATGAACATCGATAAGCGATCTCGAAGTGTCTAAAAATGAACGACCTAAAATTAGAGGAACTTGAGGATCCGCGGGGATGTCAACTACTATAAAACCAACGGGATAGTAGAACTTCCCCACTTTCACGAAAACATCTTCGGCTACTCCACATTCCATAATCGTAGAATGATCGTCCATCTCGATGGACATGTTCGAAGGAATGAGAGCCGGAAGCGAAAGCGATTTCCAAATGGAAAATGGCATCAAATTAATGCTCGCACCAAGATCGGCCAAGGCGAGGCATTCTTTCATTTCTTGTATGTCACAAGGAATGAGAAACTTTCCGGGGTCAGCAACTTTTTCCGGTATGCGGTTAAGATAAACCGAAGAACAATTAGCAAGCTTTGAAAGCTTTTCCTTATCGCTCATCATACTTTTGAAAGTGGAAGCGAAACGAGGCATATACAACAACGCGTCGCCTAAGCTCACATCAAAATGCACTTGTTGAAACATTTTTATAAAAAGCTCGATTTGTTGTTTGTTACGTTCTTGCAATTTCTCTTTGTTTCGTCTCGAAGGGTAGGGTAAAGGTGGTGTGGGTTGGACATTAGGCAACGGCCTTGGAAACTCGGGTTCCACAATTGGTATTGGTTCAATCGTAGGTGTGGTTTGAGCGGTACTTTGTGGGATTGTAATGTGCTCCTTTTCGACCATCACCTCGGGTTCTTTCTCGATTTCCTTCTCCGTAGAAGTACTTGGATGAGAGATTGGTTCCTTGAAAGTTTTACCACTTCGTGTAGTAATAACCTTCATTTCTCCCTTCGGGTTTGCAATGGTATCACTAGGAAGACCACTCGAGGAAGAGGGTTTACACATGATTGCTTCAAACATCTTAGCCATTCGGTCCTCAAATTTTGATTGCCTAGCATCCACTTTTAATAACTCTTGCTTAATCTCATTTTGTCCTAATTCCATCTTTTGTTGGTTTTGTTGAAGACGTTGGACATTTCCTTCCATTTTGTTTGCATGAGTTTTAAGTTCATTAGCAAGTTCATTTTTAAGCTCGTTTTTCAACTCGGATCTTAAGCTAATCATCTCACGTTGCATGTTATCAAATTTAACATCATTTGCTTTTGCATAATCCAAAAATTCTCCTTGCAAATTTTTAGTGTGAGCATTTTGAAAAACTTGTGTAGTGTTTTGAAAATCACGGTGTTGGTTTTGATTAGAAATTTGTCCATTCCCATTTTGATAATTCCCTTTGTTGTAATTGCGTGTGTTGCCTTGGTAATTACCTTGGTTGTTGTTTCGATAATTGTTAACATTTTGATTTGGTGGAGCTTGATTTGGGCGGGAACCTTGACCGTTTTGGTTGTAAGTTCCCGTTGCTACATAAGCACTCGAAGTGTTACCATCCGCGGTAATGCACTCGGAAAGATCATGAGCTCCACCACAAGACAAACAACTCTTAGAAACCGCTTTAACCGAAGCGGAATTCGAAGCTTCTTGAGCTTTCCAATGGGACATAAGATTAGCAAATCTATCAAAAAACCGATTTTCCTCATTAGCTTCATCATGTAAGGCATAAATGCTACGAGACGATTGTGATGATGATGACGAACCCAAATTGGCAACACTCGGTGTGTTACGAGGGCTATAAACCTTAGATCTATTTTCAATGATTTGTAAAGCCTCATTTCTCGTCTTGCACAAAAAATTACCACCCGCGGCGGCATTCAAATAATCTCGTTCATGATCATTAAGCCCATTATAAAAAGTATCAATTTAATGTAATTCCGAAAAATCATGGTGTGGACATTCATGTAACATTTCTTTAAATCGTTCCCATGCCATTGAAAAACATTCATTATTTCTTTGCACAAATCGTGAAATCTCATTTTTCAAGTGTGTTGTTTTAGATTGTGGAAAAAACTTGTTCACAAACTTAGAAACGAGATCGGCCCATGTCAAAATCGAATTTGGCGGTTCTTTCTCGAGCCAAATTTTTGCGGGTCCATCTAACGAGTATGGAAACAACATCATCTTAATGGCGTCATGTGGAACATCCTTAAATTTGCTAGTGGCGGTGAGACGGTTAAAATTCCTAATATGGTAATGCGGGTTGTCTTTCTCATGACCTCTAAACTTATTTGCTTGCTACATCGACATTAAACCCGTCTTAATCTCGAAATTCTCTGCAAGGATGGCGGGAATCACAATAGCCTCTCCAAAACCCTCGGTGGGTGCTTGTAGCAACTCCATCATAGTACGATTAGCCATGACGACTTCTTGTTCTACAATAGGCTCAACAATTGGAGGTTGTTCTTCAACAATCAACGTCTCTTGATTGGCTTGCTTTTGAAGTCGTTTACGAGCTCGTTTTGCTTGATTACGAGTGATCATAAACTTCACAAAGAATGGGAGGTGAGCAAAGAAGATTCTTTTTGGGTGTTTTGTGAATTTTCAACTTTTTTGTGTTTTTGATGATATTTAATTTTTTCGGATTTTGGTGTATCTTCGTAGACAACAATCTACAAAATCTCTCCTCGGATCAAACTCTTGATTAAAGAAGCCTCAAAGGAATGAAAACGATCACGTGGAGTGAACGCCTTCGAATGACTTTAGAACTTTGGTGAAAACCAAATTGTTCAAGAGGGTTTAATCACAAAGAAACCAAGCAAATATATTATACGTAATAATACTTTGGGCGGAAAAACCCTCGATTAGCCTTCAATCTCAAAATACTCACAAGCAAGCGGGGAAACGAGGCGGCGCGAAGCACTTAAGAGCCTTTTTCCTTAGGGTATATTTTATAATACCCGCCTTATACCCACCTTATAGTTTGTATCTTTCAAAATCGAACTTCACGAAAGTATTTATCTATTTTTGCCTTTTTCTTTTTGTTTGAGATTCGAATACAATAATTGAGTGATGAAATCCCAATTAATGTTTGTGTTTTCACACTTTTTGGAGATATTGTGAATTTGTTGTGATACTTAATACAATATAGTAATAATATTTGTACAAGAAAAACCAAGAAAACCGATAATACGTTTTAGTAGAGTTCTACTAATACAAATACTATTTGGTTAATATTAAAAATAACAATACAAATTAATCACGACACACCTCCCCGGCAGCGGCGCCGTAAATAGTGAAATGTATCAAACAAATGACTTTAGGAAAAATCAAGTGTTAATGACCCTTATAAGAATGAAAGTTCGTTTCCCAAGGAGGTATATGTGTGTGATAAATTTGTTAAATGTTTGTGATTAATGATTGGTTTAGAAGGAGATGAGAAAAGAAAATGACGAAGACGTAAAAAAAATAAAAATTAACAAAAAATCACTACTAGAAAGTTAAAACGCAGAACCTTAAAAACCACAAAAATAAAAAAAATTCTAAAAATTACCAAAAATTCACCAAAAATCAAATTAAATAAACTAAGAGTTTATTAATGATCAAAACTTTTTCAAACCTTTTAAATAATTAAATATTCAATTTTTAAATGCTAATTAAAGCCCTAAAATCAAATAAATAATCAAAATGCACAAATAAAGATTTTTCAATTGGTAAACCTCTAAAATGGCCTAAAAAGATTAAAAAAATTTTTTTAGAAATTTTAAAACTAATAAAAACTATTTAAAATGATTTAAAAACTATTAAAACTTAAAATAATTATAAAAATTAATCTAAAAGAGATAAAATTATTCTAAAAGTTTCTAAATTCCTATTTTAATGTACTAAACCTAAGAAAAATGTAAAAAGTTGGAAAATGTAAAATTTTAAAAATAATAATAAAATAATATTAAAAATTCAAAAATGATAAAAAATTCTAAAAACTTGCAAACTAGTTTATTTTAACCTAAGTAATCAGAAAATCAAAGTGAAATTACCAAAATACCCCTATTGGGCCCCCAAATGGGCCAAAACCAAAAACAGTCAACCAAATTGGGCTTTTGGGCCCAAAAAGTCAAACTTGGCCCAATTGATTTGGAAAAGCCCTATCTGACTTAAAATTCAATTCTAAGAACAAAACTCTAAAGGCCCAAAAGCTGAAAATGAGCTTATCACAGCTTATTTAACACTCAGCTTATTCTTATTGGGCTTTTCAGCCCATTAAGCCATAAGCTAATGCCATAAGCTCTAATTTGACACACAAGCTTCTTTTGGGATGCTTATGAGATCTGTAAAAAGAATTTTTGAAAAAGCTTACTCAATAAGCCAGAAATAAGCAAATAAAAATTTCACTAAAAGACAAAATAGTCGTTTTAGAGATTTAGGGCACCTCAGGACTTGATTCAACTTGCAAAGATTTCAAATGGACTCAATAAGCAAAATCAATCAACAAAAATCCAATAAGCACAACCAATAAGCCAGAATAAGCACAAATGAACTTATGTAAAAGTCAAAGGAGTTGGTTTTCTAGTCAAACCCTAAAGTCAAACACCCAAATGCTCCAGTATGAACAAATGGGTCAAAATATGAGCACCTATTACAAAAACAAAGTTGTTTCAGGTTGGAATAAGCTATTATAGCTTATTGATAAGCTGACATCAGTTTTACACTATTAGTGGTAACCAGCAGGGGAAAGGAGTTTCCACTGCTTTGACTATTTGACCAAGCTTATTTGAGAGTTCTAGTTTGATTCAATTAGAAACAAAGGCACCCTTGTGATCAGTGAATCACAAGGAGTCAATAGCAACAAGAAAATCACAAATTGGTTCACACAATAAGCCACAATAAGCCAAACAGTCACCAGATAAGCACCAGATATGGAAATAAGCAGTTAAACACTTAATAAGCAGATTTAGCCACTATAAGCCAACCAAACTTAACAGGATGCATACACAAGCTATATAAACTAAGAACAAACACAAATCAACAAGAATCAAACACTGAATCAAAACAAATAACAAGATCAAAGCACTAGAAGTTACTGATGAACAATGAACATATGTAGAAACAAGTTTGCTGATATACTTGACACTTGATCCAATTTCAAGCCTCAAATCCTTCTTCCCTGATGTGATTAACTATGATTTAGCACTTGTTAGCCCTAGCCTAAGCTTAGATCTAGGTGTCCTCAAAATCCTAGCTAATTTTACTAAGTTTTAAAGATTTTATAGCTAAATGATGAATCTAGGTGATCAAACCCACAAAACCTGCAAACCGATGAAAATATGCACCTAACAAACAGATACAAACACTTGCAACCACAACACAAGCACTTAGCAAACCACAATCCCAATTCAAGCAGTAGATCCAAACACTCCTTAATCTACCACTTAACAAAGAAACTTGTGATTTTAACTAATAACCTACTGATTTTAATGATCAAAAACACTTAAACAATAGCAACTAACACAAACAAACTCAAAAATCACCAGCACAAACACCAATACTCAAAATCAAAGCACCAAATTCAAAATAGCCATAAACATGAAATTTTTAGGGGAATCTTAACCAAGAGATTATACCTGCCTTCCACAACATCCTAGGAAGGCCAGCTATGCTCCTTGGACCTTGTTCAACAACTAGAACAAGACCAAGGTACTTCAACAAAGATGATCAAAGCCTGCTGATGTTCAAAGCAGAACAAGGCTTTGATTATTATATGTCTTCAACACAAGCAACAAACAAACTCAACCAAAGGCTTAGAATCCTTCTCAGGCTTGGTGTCAACAAGCTTGAAAGAACTCAAGGCTTAAGGCTAAGGGTTAGTACACAAATTTAAGCCAAATTCAGAAACAAGGTCTTCAAGGCTTTTGAACCTTGAAAACCTTTCAAACCTAGACGTGCCTTAACCACAAGGTTAAGGAAGGTCTAATCAAACAAATGGAACTCAGAATTAGGCTACTCAAACACCAAACTTTTAATTAAATCAAAAAGAGTTTTCAAAATTTCATAAATTCAAATTTTATTTAAACTTAAAAAGGAATTACAAAGATAATAGCCTAAAACTGGAACAAAGGGACTCTCACATGTTGAGGTCTCCTTTTATAGGCAAATGCCTGGCTACACTATTCACAAACCCTAGATGTGATTTCTCTAAAATGCCCTTGAGTCCTTGAGTGCGTTTGTTGTTGATGAGCTGTCCAAAGTGATCCAAACCGTTTATAATAGCTTTGGGGTGAAGCAAGGAACCTTGGTTGTTGATTTGGACACGTTAGATTTCTTGGAGAGTAAGTTGCATTTTGATTGGGTGACGTGTTGAATGGTGGGGTCCTTTGGGTAATGGGGTTAAGGGTTTTGTGTGTGGGATGTGTTTCTGCATGTGTGAATCACACATGTGCCAGGGTAATTGGGATTTACCCTTTGTTTTAAGTGAGTAATTTCTGGGGGTGAAAAGGTGAACAATAACACCTTTTGATCCGTTTTTGGGGGAAGTGGAGTTGTTTGGCGCATTTCTTGTTTGAATGTTTCAAATGCACACATTTAGCCCTTGTGTTTTGGGATTTTTGGTATATCAAGCAATTCAGCCACAAAAACGTATTTCCTTTGTTAATAACTTTCACCATTTGGCAGTTTTGGCACAAAGTTTGGAAAAAGGTTATCAAGGGTTATTTTTGACACTTTTGCATATTTCAAGGGCTGATCTTGGACATTCTTGATCTTCAAAGGTCTTCAATGTATCTTTGGCTTGATGAGGGACCATAATTGACAATTTGGAATTGTTGAGGGACCAATCTTGCCATTTCTTCAAAGTTGAAGGACCATTTGTGTAATTGTGACAAACTTAAGGGACCAAACTTGTAATTATTAATAGACAAGGGTTTTAAGTGTCATTTCTTCAATAAATGAGGATCAATCTTGTTTATCTTCAAGTCTTCAAGGGTATTTGTTGAGAATTCCATGATTAGGGCCCGGTTCTTTGTACGGCTTTGTTTCTCGTGTCTGTTTTTCCTTGTATCTTGTGATCTTTTGTCTTTTTCGCGATATCCATACCTAAAATACACAAGTAAACAAACACAAGCATATATATGGTATTTTATGACATTTTTATGCATTTAAAGCCTGAAAAGAACGATGAGATCATGTATAAATGCCATCTCATCACGTGTCGTCACAATAATCACGCTTGTGTAAATCTTCTCATACATAAATTCGCTTACCAATCAATGTGGCACGACGGGGATCAGTCGTCAAGGCGCGAACTGGGGTGATCGTCCCCAAATAGTACTATTATATGCATAAGCGTCTACCAAATCCCGGTAGTTCACAATTCATGCTACTGGGACTTTTAGTGACATAACCTAACTTTAATAATCCATTTCGTTTCATCTATCGGGTCATTTAATCATTCATCGGGTCATACAATCATTCGGGTCCAAATCAATAAACAAACAATTAGGACAACTAGTGTCCTGTTTTATAAAAACTAACATGTTATCTCCCTTGCGGGTTTATAAAACATTTCATTAAAACATTTAATAGAGTGTGAGGTTATGAACTCACGTTGATGTGGGAAAGCGGTTTATCGGCGATTTGGATGTACGGTACGTGCTTCAATCACGAAAACCTAGACAAATAATACTCGTCTTAGACTTTTGTCCAATGACTTTATAAAAATAACAATTATGTATACATATGATGATTTTATATATATGATGATCAAGTGGGTTTACATATTCTCTTTTACTCATTTTAGTGTTTATGTATTGGTAACTTCTTACTAGTTTACTAGTTTTACCTTTTTACGTGTTTTAGGTCCAATAAGCCTATTATAAGTTCATTAACTTGTATTAATCCATTTCATACTTGTATTATCAGTATTTTTACTTTACATGTTGGTCCCAAATGGGTTAAGCCCAATAAATAAGTTTATAAGTGTTTTAGCCCATTTTGTTGTATTATTAGTCCAATAACGTTAACTTAACCCGTTAATGTCCGTATGTTATATAGTTCGGGTTTTATCGGTTTTTACTTGTATTAGGTACTTATATATCAGTATATGAATTTTAAAAACTTTACATTAGACGGGTTTGATCGTCTAAGTTTTAATTGGCGAAAAACGTTAATTTTACGGTAATAGCCGAAAAAGTCGTAAAAATCATGTTTATAGTTTTATAACTTATAGAACTTATAAAACTACCATTTTTATAAAATTTCCATTTATTTATCCTTATACATATTTATATAAATGTATTATATAAGTTAGTTGGTTTTAATTCACATTTTATACTATTTTTATTTGAGTGCTTATATAATACTATTATACTTTAATTTCCCAAAATCTGATTTTTACTTTCATGTTCACCAAAACAGCCATATCTAGTGTTCTATATGGAGATAGAAGCCCAAATTTTTATGTCATAAACTACATGATATATACTCCATTTAACTCTCGTATGGCTACTGTTGAATCAGGCTCTAAGTATTTTCTAAAAATCGTCCAAAACAGTCTATGCAGATTTGTACTCTAATATTGTTTTGATCATATCTCACTCATCCTAATGATTACATTGCATGGCCAACTCTCACATGTGTACAAGACATATTACTTACTGTATATCTATTAATCTATGCCATTTTATCAGTTCATCACATGGTTATTTACTGTTTTTATACAGCCTACTAAATTAAGCAAGATTAACCATTTTTACATATAGTTTTTCATCTTTTTACCCATGTTTATCAACACCAAATCCTCACACAATACTTTTATCATCATATATTCATCATATACATATACAATAGGAAAGAAAATACATGATTACATAATCAAAATAAAAATAAGGATGGGAAGAATGATCCTTATACCACCATAGTGATGAAAATGTGAGGTTGATGAACAAGGTTTGGATTTTGATGGCAAAACTTGTGATATGCCATTATCAACTTCAAGATCACCTATCTTCATGAATCATCTTGTGTAAAATCATCCCTTGACTCCTTTGAAAACTTCTTTCTAGATGTTAAAATCACCACCAATCTTTAGAGCTTTAAAAGGGCTTCAACTTATGTATGAATAACATGAGATTTTGTGGCTAAATTTGATCTAAATGGTGTGTATGGTGATGATGGTGGGACGGCACATAGAGAGAGTAAGAGAGTTTTTGAGTTGATTTGCATGTTGTGAATGAAGTTGCTAGTTTACTTAGCTTGGTTTGTGGTAAAGTGGTTTTGGTGCAAGCTTACATGTTAAGCTAATGGACAAGTGTCCATAAAAATGACACCAAGGGTGTTGGTGTTGCTTACTCTTGCCGTCCAAGAGTGGGGGTGGGGCAAGTTTATTCTTGTCTCATCCCCATTTAATTACGGGTACTCCTCGATTCTTGTTTTCTCGATTTGCGTGCCCTCGGGTCGTTTTACGAAAAACATTTTTATAAATTATGAATCAATGGCACAAAACGAATCTAATAAAAATTGTCTCATCAAAAACGGAGTTCGAAAACGTAAATACGTAATCCTAAGGTTTCCGGTTTAGTCATAAAGGACGTTAAATTAAAATCGTAAGTCCTAATCTCTTTTCGTAAATTTGTGAGTTTATGAACCAACTCAAAATTAAAATCCCAAAATAATATTCACGGATAAATTTATTTTCTGAAATGTCGGACTGTCGCCAAAGACGGTGTATGTAAACGTAAGCACGTAACGTAGAATCCTCCGGTTTAGACGTAGTCGATGCTACTTCAAGACGTAAATCCAAATATTTTCCCAAAAATAAGTGAGTTCATAATATAACATTAAAATAATGTTTTTAAATAATATTTGAGAATAAAAATATCAACCATAAATTGACGGATTGTCACAGCATTTACCCCTAAACAGGATCTTTGTCCTTAAAGATCATCTTACTACTCACTTCTTATAGAGTTAAAGCTATGTGGGCATTTCCTCCACATTCGCTCTTTTCTCACAAGTGTAATTCATTACAATACGCGAGTTTCATCAAACATAACTACGGGAATAAGATCAGGCTTAATGTTGACTTACTTTCTCTATCCATGATGTTCACGGGTTTTTGATGAATGCAACTTTTCGCCGATCTAAACTTCATTAAGGAGGTGTCAGATTTTTCACTTGATAGATATTCCATCAAGTTCGATATACGAATCATAATTCACGCAGCTCTTGAAGTCTTAGGGTAGATCCAGCTTATATGCCTTTCAAACCAATCTTTTACATCATCTCAATGGTCGCATACAACGGGGACTTATATCCCATGATCTTTCAGATCATCAATTCATTTTTCCATGGTTAAAATTTTAGGCATAACTTCGCTACCTATCTGGCACTTCAAGATCTACATTTCATATTCACATAACCTCCTGCCCACTACCGGAAGTCAATAATCAGATCCTAATTTCAACAATCATTTCAGGTCTCGCGGGTCGAGTATTTTGTAAGGTTAGGTTCGCCATCATAGGCAACCTTAAACCTAAAAGACATGTCCAACTCACAATGGGTGTATGTCGGGTGTCTTCATCCCAACTCCTGCTTACAGATGCTTTAATATTTAAATCCTAACAAGATTCGATCTCGATCCTAATAAGATAATTATCAATGATAATCTATCCAAAGGAAAGCGATTATACGGTTTATTACCAAAGGTCCATCGTTCAAACATAAAACAACACTTATAGTATTTTGTATCGTTACTTTACCTCATCCCTTCGATTGGGGTGGTACACAGTACTCTCATCAAGATTCGTTCTCAATGACTTCTGAGAAAATCTCTAGAAATTCGATGCGAAGCGAGGATCTTGATAGAGATGATCGATACAGGCACACCATGTTTACACAACTCCTTTAAATACAAAAGAGTCAATTTCTTCAACAAGAATCTATCATTAACAGGAATGATATTAGCAGATTTGGTCAGTCTGTCGACGATGACCCAAATCGAATCAAATTCAGATGAGGACCTTGCAATAGTTAGACGTTTACTAACGTATGAGGCAATGTCTGCCTTCATAATTTGCCATTAGTACAACTTCTTCGGATAAAGATACATTAAATCAGAAATGACAAGAATAGAATACTTATACTTACAAGATTCCAACATAACTACATCTCACAATCTCTATATTTAGGCAACCACAAGTGGCCTTTAAAACATTTAACGCTATTGGCTTCTCAATTTTAATTGTTCACATTAGCCGCGAACCACTTTTATTATCTATATTATCCTTTTTATAAGCATCGGCTATATTTTAAATTGATCGGCAATTTATTTTGCACATTCATTATTAAGAAATACATCGTAATTGATTCTTTATCCTTTTTATATAAGGTCTCAGTATCTACATTCATCTTCCCTGATGAAATAATTATCATGACCGTATTCATTCAAAATTTCTTTCTTCATATTTTCTAAGTTTTAGTTTCTTCTCAACTATCATTTTTATCCATTTTACTCAATCCGACGTCTAAAGCGTCGATAATTATTACAACTAATTAAATATTAGATATTCAATTTTTATGAAACGTAAATGTAAAGATTTTAAATTTCTTAGTCCGTCCAATTATATGAAAATGTTCAAAATAATTTTAAATTTAATTAACACGATTTTTGTTGATTTATCGAAAATAATTAATAGGATTCGTAAATGTTCGAAAAATCTTTGTTTATATTTTGGTCAAAATTTTCTTAGTTGAAAAGCGTAAATTATCGTTTCAAATTTCAAGTTATGGTTTAAATGGTTTCCTCAATCCCTCTTAGTTTGTGTTGAGGTATACACAAACATTTACCCCTAAACAGGAGTTTAGTTAAATGATTTGTGTATAAGGGAATAATCCCTTAAAAATTATTTGTTAAAACATTTGTCAAAACATATTTCCATTTTCTTTTTGGTAAAACTCAAAACCTTAATGGTTCCAATTTTTGAAGAGTCAATATATTCCATTTTCTATTAATCACACGGTCAATTAATGTAATGGATTAAGTCTTTCATCACATGTTAAATATTCAAGGTACAAGTTTTTATTGTTCGGCCAATTTAGGGTAGTCTATAAATAATTATTAACTCCTTCTTATTCTTATAAACAAACAAATGGTCCTTAATGATCACGAGCATGAATTTATCAAATTACAGCCTAGACACGAGATTCACCAAATTTTATGGATGCTACATGTGTATTAGTCAATCCAAACGACATCACGTGAAACTCATAATGTTTATTACAAGTACCGGATGTAGTGATTGGAATAGATAATCTTCTTCGCGGAAGCGAAGTTGATAATAACCATGTCGTGGATCAAATCTTAAAAACATACGCTAGAACCTTGTAAAGGATCAAACAAATCTTCCATTTTGAGTTATGGATATCGTTTTCGACTGTCAATTTACTCAGTTCACAGTAATCTATAAACATAAGGAATGATAACACCATAGCTCTTCATGATGACGATCTCGGTATAATAAAATCTTTCTCCGACAACTCTCTCAGTTGTACGGTAATTCCTTTAATTCAGATGGTGCTGACGTACAGTGCACAAGCCACAGGTGCAGCACCGGAAATATAATCAATACCAATTTCAACTTGCCTTAATGGCAAAAGACTAGGTAATTTACCAACAAATACCTTCTAAAATTTCAGATAACATAAACATCTTATCATTTAGTGGATTTCTACTCGAGTTCCCATCAATTAAGACAATGTCGTCATGTCATAATCAATCAATCCATTCTACTGGAATTATCAACTTTCTAGTTTCATTACCGTTGATAAGATGTGAACTTCCCAAAAGACTAATAATAACTCATAATCCTTAACAAATTCAAGGATATATGGAGACATAACTACCATTAAAAAGAGTAAGGTCAACGCATAATCTACGCGATAGAATTTCAAATCAAATACAGACGAAAACATTTAATGAATATCAATATATCCCATGTTTTCATAATTTGAGTACACATTCGAAAGCTCCTCGGATCGTAACCCAGGTCATTCAAATGAAATCAATTCAAAATAAATGATAGGAACGTCGATACATCCAGTCGGGTATCAACACTCGGTAATCATATACTTTTCCTAAGAATCTCACAACAGGAGAATTGGACAAGAAAGAATTGTTAATTGTCAAATAGGACAATTTCCACAGATGAGTAAATTCGACTCAGAAGAATAGATGCTACAGGCACATATGTAGGTGTCCCTAACACTATGTCCCTATTTTTCACTTCTTGCAGATCTCATAAAATTTAATCTTTCACAATCTTCAAAGAAAATGTAGGGTTTATTCATTAGTTTTATGGTGACTACTAATCAGCCTTGCATGGTCCATTCCAAATTGTATGTAGGCGCGCAACTATATACAATTTCAAGATTAATTATGCAATACTCAGTTCGTCAAAATTTTATCATCATGTTTATAATAAAAACATTTTCATGCTTAATTCTTAAATAAGAATCAAAAATAAATTTACAAAGATTTTATTTGTTATGAAAACAATTAAGTTTTCCAAGGTGTTTTATAAACAACTTCATTTCGATAACAATCACTTATAAATCTCACTTTGAATAATCCTTATAGTGATGAAAATTCAATTTTTCTCAAGGGATACTGTTTTATCTTATAAAACCAATGAGTGATCTGCAAAATAGTGATGAAAAGTTGTTCACCAAGAACTAACTACACTATATCAGGAAATGAGCTTTAGCCAAATAATCATGAGGTTCATGACCTTGATGGCACTCAAAAAGAATAATCCACAACGTAACTCAAATCGAGATGAGTACTTGTTCAATGGTTGCATCACCAATGGGAACATTAGGAAGAAGCAAGAAAATATAGATAACATCGATACATGTAGAATTTACCAATCAAAGGTAGTCTTTTCATTATTCACAAACAAGTCAAAATTGTACCGTAACACATTACGTGTCACTATGTCATACAATTCCAAGAACTCATCCTACCAACTGATGTCTCAGTTAAGTTAGGGATTTTTAAAAGATACCACAATGAATACTAATCTACAAGAGTCATTAGGCGTTCCACATGTCCTGAAAGATCCATCGGTCCCAATTCAGAAGAAGATTTCTTCAATTTATTTCTTGGATACTAGGCATCCTTGTAAGTGGAAAATGGTCTAGGAACAACACTTAACACGAATCAACAATCAATTAAAACCTTATAATTCAATCACAGAACTTGACGACTTCCTCTTAACAATTTCATATTCCATACGCGTTAAATTTACTTTATTCAAATTTCAACCAAATCATACTCAATACGATATCCTACCTCATTCTCCAATACTTTCAACCTTATTCTTTAGACCTTAATTTCTTATCCTATAGCTCTTTCATCAATAGTTATCAAATAAGTCACTAGTATGAAATAAATTACACATTCAATTAGACTTCTCGGAAAGGTACTTGTGGCATGAGGCTTTTGGGTAATGGTTCCAATGACAGCCTCAAGTGCAACATCACCCTTTCGATTTCAAATTAAGAATTGGATGACGACGAATCAGATGACATCTTTCTAGGTGGTAACGTTTTGTCAAACTCCACTCTATAAGGAAAGATCGTCAGGACATCGATATCAGTTTTAATCCCGCCAGTTCTTCTTTAATATCACAATCAACTAATATCTACATTTCTACGAATATTAACCATTTTGTTGGGATCATAAACATCCACAACTTGGTTTAGATTTAGGATAGCTAGAATTCCTACGAGAATAGCTTCGATTAATTTACTAGGGGATTTAGGGTTCCTTGTGACAATCTACGTCGTATAAATACCTCGTATAAATATCAAAATAATCATCAAACAATCATGTAATAAAATTACATCATATATATAATCCAAGTTATATATTGTAGGATCGTGATTTTCTAAGGATTAGGGATTGTTGGATTTACCTATTGATATGGATTGAGAAATGGAGAACTTAGAGAGAGAAAGAAGAGAGAGAAAGAAGAGAGAGAAAGGAGAGGATGAAGAAGAAAAGATGAAATGTGATTATCTGTGAAATGTTCAACCACCAACCCCTCCTAACATGCTAGGAGGGGGGTTTATATAGCCCACCCTACATGTGGGCTATATGGGCTATATTGGATCACGAGCCCAATATCATTGGAGTGACCGATCCTTTCTAAATACGTAAAAACGTATTTCCAACAATCTCCCCCAAAGGGAGGTCACTCCAAGTTACATTGTCCTAAATAGTCTATAGCTCGTGATCTATGCTAATAATGATGTGACCGAGACATTCCTTGGAAAAACGTATTTCCAACAATCTCCCCCAAAGGGAGGTCACACCATTTTACAAAATCTTAAACCTAGCATACTATGCTTGAGTCTTCGATCTTGTTCTTGTGAATATGCTGATGAGATCTTTGACTTTAGTCTTGAGCATGTTCTCTTGCCTTGACCTTGTGCATTCATCACTTGTGATATTCGCCTCTTCATGACTTCATGTTCCACATACTTATACCTTTATAATTCTTGAAAGCTTCAGAGTTTGATACAGCGGAAGACTTGACCTTCAGACTTTCTTGAATTCGTTGAAGTACTGAGTGTATGCAGTATTAGCATGTGGGGACGACTTCTTCTTGGATTCCGCAACGCCACCGTCTTCAAATGCCGCAACATAAGTAGACAAGAAAGAAATGGCTTTGAACATTTCATTCTAAATCGGTAGCATTTTACCTCCGGTCGGTGAAGACCGTTGGACGATATTAGATATCTTACCCGTGACGGATAGTTTCAATTAAGTAACTTCCTGACAGGATTTCGCGGGTAAACCCGTTCTCTTTATTCGACCGTCCAAAGCTGACTGCGAACATAAAGAGTGAATCATTTGGATAATAATATCCGCATGATTTGAAGCCGTCAATTCATGTTCCTAGAACAAGTGAAATTCAATTAAGAACCGCACCATCGTTGCTTTCTAGTTGTCACGAGCTTGATTTGTATAGAATCTTGCAAGTTACCTACCAAGGGCTGTTTGAGGTTAACACTAGAAGGATTTCCACTCATCACCGTGAACACAAAGGTATCACTCTGAGTGTTCTGGCAAGATCACTGAGATATTGCGTAGAGGCCTGGAAAGTGTTTAAATTCAGTTAAGAATTAAACAGCTTTTGCTTTCCAGTTATCACAAGTTTGATTCATAAAGAATTGCACAAGTCACCTACCATGAGCTTTTTGATATTCGCTCAAGAAGGATTTCCATCTTCATTGTAAATACTTTCGTATTACTCGGATGTTCAAGCAAGATCATGAAGATTTTGCGTAGGACTCTTAAGATCTTTCTTACTTTTCACAGTGTGTGAAGAAGCAAGGAAATATGAAAGTGTGTCCTAATGAGATATTTGATGATATCAAATGGCTCTAGACTCGATCGTGCATTTTGTATTTTTAGTAATCGGAGGCTGGAGAGGAGTGCCACCATTTCAATACCAATTTATTCGGAGTGAATAAATCAATAGATAACGTGTTGTCTCCGTGTGATTAAAACAAATATCTTTTAAGAGATATCTGAGTTAGCTGGGATGGGTTGTGCCTTGCATCACTGGGTCCATGATGTCTGTCTTCAATATCAAGAATCATTAAACAATGATCTTAATAGCATATGTATTGACCCGGTTTCTGCCTAAGTTGTAAGGAGGGCTTCTTTCTTTACACCATTTATCTTTACAATTCTTTTTCATTCTTCAACCCCTTCAATGCTTACCAATACGTCATCACTAGCACCTTGTTGTGATTGTTCCAGTGCTAACTTAAACACTTGGTCGGCATTCAGCTACGTTCACAATCTTTCTCCATCTTTCCTAAGGACTACTATTTTTAGCTATGGAATGTCCTTGGGAAGATTCCTCCGGTTCTAGAGAAATCATTGGACTTTAACCTATCCTACCATCCTTATGTCACCACAATCTTCACCGTCGTGAATAGAGATGTTTTGGGTAAGTATATGTCACCATGAAATCGATTTTGAAGTGCAAATCCATTTTGCTCCCCCTTAACATATGCCACGATATCTGAAAACATTTTGCACATGTCGGGATGAGCTATCACGTTAAGTCAAACCATTTATGATTGATCATATCCCATATTAAATCACATTTTCTCCCCCATATTAAAAATATTAGCTCAATCGATGTTTTTAATATCAATTGATTTAATAGCATTTTAAGAAAATTTGGGAAGAAAAATGTAAATCCAATTATCTTCATGAATTACACAAGCTCCCCCTCAAATTAATGAGGGTATACTTGAAACGTAAATTAAATACCTTTTAAACATAAGTGTAAGGTATTTATCACGTGCAAAGATCATATATGATAATGTATTCACAAGATTAGCAATTTTACGAGGTTGGACCTGAATGATGAAGAACATCATATGAAATATTCACATGGTTCTTGTTCACGAATGTTGGTCACCTCGTCACATCTGAAGTTATCTCTTGACTCCATGTGTATGATTGATATCTTTGTCTTGACACCAATATGTGAACTTGGCATTCTCGGCATCGAGGATTCTGAATGCTGGACAATTGCTCCCCTCAATTGTTGACCCGTGTTCTATTGAAAGAGCTGTAGTCGCCGTTTGAGTAGTCGCATCATCGAGTATGTAGATATCAATTGTAACTTGCTACGGTTGGTGGAGATGATAACTTCATAAAAACAAGATTTTTCTCGTTTTAACAAAATAAATGCACTGACACGTACATATATCCGTGTTAGATTGTGTTATAAAGTAAACACAATCCCTTGCATGGTTGTAAAGTAAACCATGCCCGAGAAAATTAATTCCCGTTGTTGAGTCAAAGCTTTCCGGTGAAAGGCTTGACTTTAATATGAAAAGCGGGTTACTATCTGAAATAATAGCAAACCATTTTGAGCATGTTTTAAAACATTTGAACTTCTGCTCGAACTTTATTTACAACCCCGTGTCATTATTGAATGACATTTCTAGTATCGTAAATATTATCGATTCCAGAAGACATGCTCTTTTTATCAAAACATTCTTGAACACACAATTTTGAAAGATTTAGAAAAACCTTTTGAGAAATTCTCGAAAAAATTGTGTTCAAAGTTTTGAAAACCAATTACTTGAGCTTAAGATGTTGAATATCTTACAAAATGAGCTCAAGTCCGAGAAGTTGTAAACTTCCCGTTGTTAAGGATAAGTTTAGCATTGGCGATAAACTTTCCTTTTAACTGAAGAACGAGTCCTAAGTTGACATTTACTTAGAAGTCGTTTTCATGAGCTTGAAAACTTTGACTGTTTTAACGGAAAGCTCATGACCGAGAAAGGTTAATTTCTCGTTATGAGGAAAAGTTCTCTTATTTAAAAGATACACTTTCCTTTCTGAGCTTAAAACTTCGAATGTTTTAATACAAGCTCATGAACGAGAAAGGTGAATTTCTCGTTAAGAGGATAAGTTATCATAAAAGATAATCTTTCCTTTATTTTAAGTTCGAGTTACAGTCTGACATTTAACTGTAAGTCATTGTGCATGAGCTTAAAAACTTCGAATGTTTTCAATATTAGCTCATGCCCGAGAAAAGTTAATCTCTCATTGTAAGGATTAGTTATCATCGGCGATAACCTTTCCTTTATTTGAAGAACGGGTCAATGTCTGACATTTAACAATGAACCATATACACGAGCTTAAAACCTTTGAATGGTTTTAGGATAAGCTCGTGTCTGAGAAAACTTAATTTCTCGTTTTGAGGGTAAGTTATCGTTGCGTAGATAAACTTCCCTGTCTCTGAAGTCTGGGTCATCGTTTGTTATTTAACGAGGAGCAATTTACACGAGCTTAAAACCTTTGAATAGTTTAAATGTAAGCTCGTGTCCGAGAAAAATTTAATTTCTCGTTTTGAGGGTAAGTTATCGTTGCATAGATAAACTTCCCTTTCTCTGAAGTCCGGGTCACAGACTGTGATTTGAATGTGAGCCATAGTGCATGAGCTTAAAAACTTGGAATGTTTTTTATATAAGCTCATGCCCGAGAAAAATTAATTTCTCGTTGTTAGGATAAGTTTACCATCGGCGATAAACTTTCCTTTCTTTGAAGAGCGAGTTATAGTCTGTGATGCGACTATAAGTCCATATTCACTGTAAGCTTAACTGGAAATCCCCTGAGACACTTGTTTCTTAGATATCAGCTTCTTTAGCAACCAAACTCTGAGAGTGTCCTTAATTGAATGGTATACAATGATTGGACCGCTTCGTTCTTTTGGAACATCCTCTTTGGTACCTGCATTTTCATTAAGAATTTGCATGCTTGGATATGGGTTAGCGATATCTATCTTAGAAGCAAGTGGGGGTTCACAGTTGGCATTACTTGTGCCAGAGGTGACCTGAGGAGATGAATCACTTGTCTTAGTTGGAAAACGTTTCCTTTTATAGAAAACCTTAAGTTCATGCTTAGGTGATGCATCCTCCTTTTCAATTTCCTCCCTAGTAGTCTTAATAGAATCGGAGACTATCCTAGTTAAAGGGCACTCGTTTTCTACAAGGGTGAAAGTTCTACCAGTGGGGCGCCACATTTCACCAATGGGTTTGATTTTGGCAACCCACTGGGATTTAAGTCTAGCACGGGAGTTCACCTCATTAAGTAGTTTCTTTATACAAGAATCATGATTAGCCGTAAAGACACATTTTCTACATGTTTTACAAGTAGCATATTTAATGTCCGAGTAAGATCTAGAATTCTTGGACGATTGATTGATGCTCCTAGGATTTGACATGCTACGGTTAGCAGTGTTGGGTAATCTAGGAGGCATCTGACTAGGTTTGAAATTCCTATCTCTCACTTGTGTCTTTTGCTTAGCTTCCCTTAGACCAAATGTATGGCGAATGTCATTTGAACTAGTTCGAGACGTATTCTTTGGACTATGTCGAGGGAAACTAGAGGCAATCATGTGATTAGGTCTAGCAAAAGCTGTTTTAGTCACATTGGGCCTAGATAGTGGAGTGACTGTTCCAGAAAGATGAACCAAATCAACTTGGGAGGCGAACCGCTGTCTCGAGGATTGTGATCGCTCGGATCTAAATGCAGTCGGTTGTCGAATGAACTGATTTGTAGGCGGTTTCCCCAAGATTGATGGTTTTTCAAGCTTAGTGTCCACACTAGTTCCTTTAGTTTTCCTCAAATCGTTTTTCAACGCAGCTATAGCAAAGACCTTTTCCTGAACTTGAGCCTTTAAGATCTCATTGTCTTTGAACAATTCATCTTGGGATGCCAACTTAGATTCAAGCAACTTAATTTGTTTCAAAAGATTATCCTTTTCAGCTTTAGAATCTAGAACAGTTTGATCCAATTTTCGTTCAAGAACAACGTTTGACTTTTCAAGTTTTTCAAAGTATGTTTCAAATTTGTCCGTTTTCTTAGAAAATTCAAGTTTGGCATCCTCAAGATCTTTTAATTGTTGAGCTACAATCGTTTCGAGCTCTCTAATCTTAGAATCAGAAGTAGTTAATGAAGCAGTTATAAGACAATTATCATGATGTTTCGCATTTTGAACACTTTCTCCCCCATTATGACTCACATAGGATGAATCAGAAGTGGTATTTCTATCACTCTTTTCCATCCCATGTTTGTCATAGTTAGGTTTAGAATGCTCAATATGCGGTATTTCATCAGCATATACATCATCAACATTACATTGTACCATGTTTGCAGGCTCTTTGTCATTAACGGGTAAGGTGTCATCAAAAGAGTTCTCGTGAACATTGCCTGACGTGCCACTGGTATCATGTTGTCCTCCTGATTTCGTGCTCTTGCCATCGTTGGGCTCCAAGTTGTCAACCGTATGACCATTCTCCTCTTGTATCTTCATCATAGATTCTTGCACTCCATTATCATACACTTGGTGAAGTCTGGATCTTTCATAAATCGAAGACGAAACCGATGTCATAAATTTCAACAGTTTATCACGGAAATCTTTAACATCGTTCTGTGTGTATTGAAAAAATGACCGACATATCCCTGAATTGTCAGAATTGATGATATTGAATTGGAGGAAAGGCGTGAGTTGTGTCACAAGAGCCTGATATGCAGTTTCTGATGCAGAGTGATTAAAGTCTTCTTTGTGAAGTTGCTCAGCTAGGTGGTTCAAGTTGAGAAATAGTGACTCGATGAATGTATAATGATCTTGGCCGAAGAGTGTCACAAATTCGCTTCCTCCTTGAACCCATGCAATAGTCATAAGATGTGACTGAAGTAGTCGAACTGAAGTGATACCACTTTCTCTAGCTTTGTCTTGCAAAAATGCAATTCTCCCTCTTGAAATTTCGAATTCAAAGACTCCATTGAATTATGATGAAAAATGATCGTGATTGTAGTTGTATTCGGAATCTTACAAGTCGTGAACAAACTTAGAAATGGAAATTCACGGGATATGACAAAAACCAACGAAAAATCCGTAAAAAAACTGATAAAAAGTCCTCGTTTGGTGATATAACTGTTTTCTCGGCAATTTTTGTCGGCTAAACGATGATAAAACAAACCCGATCACAAATCCGTAGCCACTAAAAATAAAACCCGACACTTTGACTCGTCACTTTTGACTTCAAATCCGGCCACAAAAGCTTTAAACCCGTCAAATATTTTACCACTTTTATTCTTTCAAAATACCCGCCTCAAAACAATGTACCAAATCCAAATGTATCAATTGACAAAATATACAAAATTAACTAAACTAAAAAATTAACTTTAAAATATATAAATAAATAAAAACTTAACTAAAATTCAAATTTTAAAATATATAAAATATATAAATATAAAAAGGGTAACTTAACTTTTAAAAAATAACTCAACTAAAAATTAAAAAAAAATAACTTAACTAAAAATCTAAAATAAAAAATACGATATCTTTTGAAATAAAAACTGATCCGGCCCACCAGCAAATTACCAATTCACCAAAACACGTTTGTAAAAAGACGATGCATCACCAAAACACGTGGCTTATTATCACCAAAAAAAAATTTCGGTCCAATAAGAATTGATTAACCAGTGTATATATTAAAAAATATCCACCAAACCATATCATTCTCCAAAATACTTTACCCTAAATGCTTAGTCTTCTCCGCCCTTTTCTCTGCTGCTATATTTCTCTCTCAAAAATCCTAAACAACTTCGTCTTTCTCTCACCCTAAAAACCCAGCCACAAAAAAAAAACAATTAAGCAAATCTCCAGATTTAGATCTCGACACCAAACACGCGCCGTTTGTGATTACTCCATCTCAATAACCTTTATAAGATCTCAAAGCCATAATTTCACTTTATCTCAATATCTCACAGCCACCAATCGGTTTTTCGAATCACCAGACGTGAAGATCTTCAAGATCCTTAAAGTGGGTCTCGGGTAGGTTGTTATATTGTTGCATGTGTGTGTGGATCGATGAATGGCTGTCAGAGTGATGAGGTCATGTACGGTTTCAGTCAGGGTCTGAGTTAGTGTCTGAGTCGAGTCTTGGTCGAGTCGTTTGTGTCAGTGGGTTCGAGTCTGGTCTGTGAGTTTGTGTTGTCGAAAAGATTGTGTTTGGTTTATGGAGTCAGTTTAATGAGTCGTGAGATTGGTTTTGAGTTTGAGGTTTTGGTTTGATTGTTTGGACGAGAGGGGTTTTCGTTTAAAATGGGTGAGTTTGTTTGGAATGGTGTCAGTCTGAACGAGAGTTGTGTCGAGAGGTTTGCTAGTAATCTGTTTTTGGGTTGAGAGTGTCTTGAGTGTGAGTAAGTCTTGTATGATGAGAGTTGAGAGTTGAGAGTTGTGTACTGTGTGTTCGAGGGTCTGTCGAGTCAGTCGTGGGGAGTTGATTCGAAGGTTGTGGTTGGTTTGGAGTCCTATGATTCGAGAGAGGGTGTTCGTCCAAGTTTTGTGTGACAGTCTTGAATCTGTTCGTTCGAGGGTCAGTCGAGGTCAATGGGTGTGTTTGTTTGTGGTCGAGACTAGTTACTATTTTTGATAAAAAATACAAGTCCTTTTGTTTTGTGTCAACTTCCAAACCATCACAATATTTAACATATTCATCGCAATAGCAAAAACTCACCATCGCAATGTGAAATTATTCCATCACAATATACAAACTCCATCGCAATACTCAAAACTTACAACCCATCGCAATAATAAAAAACACACCATCGCAATGTGACTGAAAAAATTTGGGCAGAGTTTTGTCTCTATAGTCCTTAAATCCGTCGCAATCACGGTCGCAAAAGGCTATCGCAATCAC
The DNA here is from genome assembly GCA_025667525.1 of Glebionis coronaria. Lineage (NCBI taxonomy): Eukaryota > Viridiplantae > Streptophyta > Magnoliopsida > Asterales > Asteraceae > Glebionis > Glebionis coronaria. The sequence goes on from CM046876.1 coordinate 184,674,284, forward strand.
GTTGGAGTAAGGGAATCTGAAAAAGATTGATCGCAAAGTAGAACCACTTGGTTATTGCGATCGATATGTCAAAGTATCGGAATAAGGCAGCTTTAAACCGTCGGAAAAAGTGTCGGAAAGAGTATCGAAATAGCCATCTGAATATATAAACCCTCTTACGAAAAAACGTTGAAAAGGAAAAAATTTTCTATTGCAAACTTGAAAAAAGAACAGAAAACTATATAAACCCATTTTATACAAATCCTTATCAAAATCATATTATAGGCTTTCGCCTTCAAAATCATTATACGAACCATTGTCGTTAAAAACATCATACAATACGTTTTATAACGTTGTATAGATTAAATAAAAACCGTTATATGAATATGGTTATATAAAACCAAAACACGAACATAAAATCAATAATAAGACCCCATATTGCTAGTCAGGCAATACACCATAATTCGGTGCGTATAGCAGTATTTCGTTAATTGGATTATTATAAGCAGCATGACATTGTTACCTTACTACAACAAACAACGGGTAGCTAACCCGATACTCATTTTCCCATCTAAATTAGCGTGTCGTCACAATAATCACGCTTTTGTAAATCTTCTCATACATAAATTCGCTTACCAATCAATGTGGCACGACGGGGATCAGCCGTCAAGGCGCGAACTGGGGTGATCGTCCCCAAATAGTACTATTATATGCATAAGCGTCTACCAAATCCTGGTAGTTCACAATTCATGCTACTGGGACTTTTATTGACATAACCTAACTTTAATAATCCATTTCGTTTCATCTATCAGGTCATTTAATCATTCATCGGGTCATACAATCATTCGGGTCCAAATCAATAAACAAACAATTAGGAAAACTAGTGTCCTATTTTATAAAAACTAACATGTTATCTCCCTCGCGGGTTTATAAAACATTTCATAAAAACATTTAAAAGAGTGCGAGGCTCTGAACTCACGTTGATGTGGGAAAGCGGTTTATCGGCGATTCGGATGTACGGTACGTGCTTCAATCACGGAAACCTAGACAAATAATAATCGTCTTAGACTTTTGTCCAATGACTTTATAAAAATAACAATTATGTATACATATGATGATTTTATATATATGATGATCAAGTGGGTTTACATATTCTCTTTTACTCATTTTAGTGTTTATGTATTGGTAACTTCTTACTAGTTTACTAGTTTTACCTATTTACGTGTTTTAGGTCCAATAAGCCTATTATAAGTTCATTAACTTGTATTAATCCATTTCATACTTGTATTATCAGTATTTATACTTTACATGTTTGGCCCAAATAGGTTAAGCCCAATAAATAAGTTTATAAGTGTTTTAGCCCATTTTGTTATATTATTAGTCCAATAACGTTAACTTAACCCGTTAATGTCCGTATGTTATATAGTTCGGGTTTTATCGGTTTTTACTTGTATTAGGTACATATATATAATTATATGACTTTTAAAAACTTTACATTAGACAGGTTTGATCGTCTAAGTTTTAATTGGCGAAAAACGTTAATTTTACGGTAATAGCCGAAAAAGTCGTAAAAATCATGTTTATAGTTTTATAACTTATAGAACTTATCAAACTACTATTTTTATAAAATGTCCATTTATTTATCCTTATACATATTTATATAAATGTATTATATAAGTTAGTGGGTTTTAATTCACATTTTATACTATTTTTATTTGAGTGCTTATATAATACTATTATACTTTAATTTCCCAAAATCTGATTTTTACATTCATGTTCACCAAAACAGCCATATCTAGAGTTCTATATGGAGATAGAAGCCCAAATTTTTATGGCATAAACTACATTATATGTGCTCCATTTAACTCTCTATTATGGCTACTGTTGAATCAGCATCTAAGTATTTTCAAAAAAATCGTCCAAAACAGTCTATGCAGATTTGTACTCTAATATTGTTTTGATCATATCTCACTCATCCTAATGATTCCATTGCATGGCCAACTCTCACATATGTACAAGACATATTACTTACTGTATTTCCATTAATCTATGCCATTTTATCAGTTCATCACATGGTTATTTACTGTTTTTATACAGCCTACTAAATTAAGCAAGATTAACCATTTTTACATATAGTTTTTCATCTTCTTACCCATGTTTATCAACACCAAATCCCCACACAATACTTTTATCATCATATATTCATCATATACATATACAATAGTAAATAAAATACATGATTACATAATCAAAATAAAAAGAAGGATGGGTAGAATGTTCCTTATACCACCATAGTGATGAAAATGTGAGGTTGATGAACAAGGCTTGGATTTTGATGGCAAAACTTATGATATACCATTATCAACTTCAAGATCACCTATCTTCATGAATCATCTTGTGGAAAATCAGCCCTTGACTCCTTTGAAAACTTCTTTCTAGATGTTAAAATCACCACCAATCTGTAGAGCTTTAAAAGGGCTTCAACTTATGTATGAATAACATGAGATTTTGTGGTTAAATTTGATCAAAATGGTGTGTATGGTGATGATGGTGGGACGGCACATAGAGAGAGTGAGAGAGTTTTTGAGTTGATTTGCATGTTGTGAATGAAGTTGCTAGTTTACTTAGCTTGGTTTGTGGTAAAGTGGTTTTGGTGCAAGCTTACATGTTAAGCTAATGGACAAGTGTCCATAAAAATGACACCAAGGGTGTTGGTGTTGCTTACTCTTGCCGTCCAAGAGTGGGGGTGTGGCAAGTTTATTCTTGTCTCATCCCCATTTAATTACGGGTACTCCTCGATTCTAGTTTCCTCGATTTGTGTGCCCTCGGGTCGTTTTACAAAAAACGTTTTTATAAATTATTAATCAACGGCACAAAACGAATCTAATAAAAATTTTCTCATCAAAAACGGAGTTCGAAAACGTAAATACGTAATCCTAAGGTTTCCGGTTTAGTCGTAAAGGACGTTAAATTAAAATCGTAAGTCCTAATCTCTTCTCGTAAAGTTGTGAGTTTATGAACCAACTCAAAATTAAAATCTCAAAATAATATTCACGTATAAATTTATTTTCTGAAATGTCGGACTGTCACCAAAGACGGTGTATGTAAACGTAAGCACGTAACGTAGAATCCTCCAGTTTAGACGTAGTCGATGCTACTTCAAGACGTAAATCCAAATTTCTTCCCAAAAATAAGTGAGTTCATAATATAATATTAAAATAATGTTTTTAAATAATATTTGAAAATAAAAATTTCAACCATAAATTGACGGATTGTCACAAAGTGTTTATCTGATGAAGAACTCGTTATACCGTGGGACGAAGTAAAGGTTGATGAAAAGTTACACGTTATTGAAGAACCAATCGAGATCATGGATCGCGAGGTCAAGCAACTGAAACAAAGCCGAATCCCTATCGTCAAAGTTCGATGGAACTCTCGGAGAGGACCGGAGTATACTTGGGAACGAGAAGACCAAATGTGGAAGAATTACCCTCATCTCTTTGATTTCAACAAGCGATCGGAAAAGAACGCAAGTTGATCTTCGAGGGAGAAGATCCTAATTTGGTGGGGATAATGTGACAATCCGTCAATTTCAGGTCATTATTTTAATCTCGACTATTACGTATTACGTCTTTACTTTAATGAGATTTTAAATTATCGACTAACCGAGAAGGTTATGACATGAAACTAGCGTAAGAATGTCGATTAGATGCGACAAGGAATACGTTAGGTATCGATATTATATTCTCAGTTTATCATAAAAATGATTTTATTATATTTAATCTTTATTTCTCGTGTTTTACGTTTTAACGAATGACGAGAACTATTAGTGATCGCGATACCGACGGATGCCCAAATATTTATGTTTTATTATCGATTGTCTCGATATTTTATATTTTCGATGTTTTCGATTTAATTACGTTTTAAGTCGTGTCGAAGCTTTATTATTTATTTATGAAGCGTTTTAACTTTCGAAAAGTATTTTTACGAAACTCGAGCCCCGTAAATATTTTCAAAATTTACAATTTAAATTTTCTACCTTGTAAATTATTTAATTGCATCTTGGACCAAAACTATGCGTAAATGACAAAATCTACCCTAACCTTGGACTATATATAATTTTTCCACTAACTAGTTTTCATTTAAAAATCATTTTTAACAAAAAAACAAAAAATCTATCTTTCTCCTTTGTTTTGCCGTCCAACCTCGAACCAAAAACCCTTTCAAAAATCTTGATCAAGTTTGATTCAACCTAAACTAACAAAAGACCCATCCTATAAATTTGATAACCTTCATTTTGGTATAAGATTTTCCAACATGCACTCACTTTATGGTTAAAAATGTTGTTATTATTATTATATTTGAGTGGGGTTGTTGTTGCATGTATGATTTTTATATATTTGATTTTTATTAAATTGAATTTGAGGGTGTTAGGAGTTAGATAAATGTGTTATGATAATATTAGGGTAATATTAGAAGTATGTAAATTGTTGAAATGGGTCAAAATGTTGATTTGGTATGATTTTTAGATGGTTAATTTTAGGTAGTAACTTAAAGGCCATTATTGAATTAATTACTGTAATAAAATTGTTAAACTAATTAGATAGGGTCGTAGATAATTTCGTTAGCTTCGATTTAATATAAAGTAGGACTTTCAACTCCAAACGAGTGCGAAGTTACAACAATTTTAGTATTCGTGTACCGGGAGACGAGTATCGGCACAATCCGAAAATTGTTATCGATATTTGGATCGAATCTCGGGGACTATAGAATGAGTTTTAAAAATGTTCAAGGACTGTTGTAAGTTTCTAAACCTCAGGTCATGAGTCTATTTTCAATGCCGAGTGTCGGTTTTATAAATGGAGTTGTTTAGATATGTCAAAATGGTTTTACGAGTCAAAGGCGTAAAACTGTCCGGTTTTTGTAACACGAAGGTGTGTCGGGCAGAAGGTCTTAGAAGTAATATTTTTGAATGAAATTTAAACTGAGTCTTATTCATATTATATGTGAGTTTGTGACCAAGTTTCGTCGAAAACGGAATAGTTTAAGTAAGGTAAATGAGCTTGTACTAAAGTGTAAGAACAATGATATCCCTTGGTACAACCAAAGATTATATGTGAGTTTGTGGGATCTAAAGTGTAAGAACAATGATATCCCTTGGTACAACCAAAGATTCCAAGAGTTAAGCTTGATGTGCACAAGAATGTTCCCTCTAAGGAGTGATAAGATTGAGAAGTATGTCAGCGGACTCCCTGACAACATCCATGACAGTGTTCTAGCTTCACGACCCACTACCGTTGAAGGTGCTATGGAATTTGCGACTAAGCTGATCAACAAGCGAGCCCGCAATCTGTCCGAGAGGCAAATGGACAACAAGAGAAAATCCGATGAAAGCTCTCGTAGCCAGCACCAGCAGCCTTCCAAAAAGCAAAACGTTGGGAAAGCTGATGACACTACTCCCACAACCCAAACCAAGAACTACTCGGGATCCAAGCCCAAGTGTTCAATGTGAAACTATCATCATGTCGCTGGAGGACAATACCAAGGATGCTACAAGTGTGTCCAACAAGGCCATTTTTCTCGTGATTGTCAAGCAAATGTTGCTACCCCGGGTCGACCCAACATCAATCCCGGAAACAGCAACAAGGGTAAGTCCAATGCGCGTGGGAGTGGAAGTGGGCAGCAGGGAAACCGAAACCCCACAGGTGGGAGCAGTAGTGGACCAAAGAAAGTTGTGGTATGTTACGAGTGTGGAACCCCTGGGCATGTGAGACCCGATTGTCCCAAGTTGGCCAACCAGAAGAAGGACAACAAGGGAACTCCTTCGCAAGTGTACATGGCCGGCAATGCCTAAGCTAATCCAGGCTACAACATCGTACCTGGTACGTTCTTACTAAACCAATGATATGCATCTATCTTGTTTGACACATGGGTAGACCAAAGCATTATATTTGCTAAATTTAGTAAGGTATTGGAAATCCCTCCGTTAGTTCTAGACTCCTATTATACTTTAGAATAGTCGACGGAAAAGTTAGGATGGTTAACACCATCATTCGAGGTTGTTCCTTAAAACTTTCCAATCACCAATTTTACATCAATCAGATCTTAGAAAGTCTTGATAGCTTTGATGTTTTCATTAGCATGAATTGACTAGCAAGTATCATGCAATTATCCTATATGACCAAAATTTGGTTCGTGTACCTTGGGGAGATGAAACCTTGATTATACTAGGCGACAATAACCCTGATATAGTTAACACTAGAATTAGTGACATTTCTAGCACCAACAAGCCAGAGAGTACTTGGTCTGGGGATGCCCCATTTCCCTAACCTGTTTCTCCAACCCTAAACCTCAAAGACACACCCAGCTCACAACGGGTGTATTTTGTAGGGTTATATCCGCCATTTAGGCAACCCTAAACCTGAAAGACACATCCAACTCACAATGGGTGTATTTTGTAGGGTTATGTTCGACATCCCTCGTAAAGAGATGTTAAATGTCACATGCTATTGGTGTGACAATCCGTCAATTTACGATTGATATTTTATTCTCAATATTTATTTGAAAATATTATTTTATGAACTCACTTATTTTGGGAAGAAATTTTGATTTACGTCTTGAAGTAGCATCGACTACGTCTAAACCAGAGGATTCTACGTTACGTGCTTACGTTTACATACACCGTCTTTGGTGACAGTCCGACATTTCAGAAAATAAATTTGTCTGTGAATATTATTTTGAGATTTTAAATTTGTGTTGGTTCATAAACTCACAAATTTACGAGAAGAGTTTAGGACATACGATTTTATTTTAACGTCCTTTACGACTAAACCGGAAACCTTAGGATTACGTATTTACGTTTTCGAACTCCGTTTTTGATGAAACAATTTTTATTAGATTCGTTTTGTGCCGTTGATTCATAATTTATAAAAACGTTTTTCGTAAAACGACCCGAGGGCACGCAAATCGAGGAAACTAGAATCGAGGAGTACCCGTAAATAAATGGGGATGAGACAAGTGGGACACTTGTCCCACCCCCACTCAAACCGGCCTAACTAGCTACAACACATGATCTGATGTGTCAAAATGTTAGCTTAAAACTTACACATGTAAGTTAAGCTTACAATGTAAGATTTCCACTACCAAAACCACTAACACAACCCACATTTCTCATTTATCTCATGCAAAACCACTCTCAAAACTCTCTCACTCTCCCTTGTTTCCGTCCCACCATCATCATCAAACACCCTCACTTGATCTTGATTCTACCATAAAATCTCATGTTATTTACACACATGTTGAAGCCCTTTTGAAACCCTATTGATTGGTGCAAGTTATAACATCCAAGGAGGAGTTTCTATGGAGTATTAGGGCTGATTTTCCACAAGGTGATCATGAAGATTGGTGGTCTTGAAGATGGTCTTGGCTATGCACAAGTTTCTCCATCAAAATCCATGTTTTGATCACAACCTACATCATCATGGTGGTATAAAGATTGTTCTCCTCATCTTCTTGTTATTTTTTATTATGTAATCTTGTATTTATTTTACTTATGTATATTTATATGATGATGAATGATGAATAAAAGTGTTGTGTGGGGATTTGGTGTTGATAAACATGATTAAAAAGATGAAAGACAATAAGAAACAAGGTTAAAATCTTGTTTAAATTTGTTGGCTGTATAAAACAGTAAAGAATCAAATGATGAACTGATAAAAATGGCATATATTAATGAAATTACAGTAAGCTATGGGTCTTGTACACATGTGAGAGTTGGCCATGCAATGGAATCATTGTAATGAGTGAGATATGATCAAAACAAGTTTAAGGTACAAATCTGAGTTCACTGTTTTGGACGATTTTTAGAAAATACTTAGAAGATGATTCAACAGTAGCTATAGGAGAGTTAAATGGAGTACATATCATGTAGTTTATGTGATAAAAATTTGAGCTTCTATCTCCATATAGAACTCTAGATATGAAAGTTTTGGTGAAGATGAAAATAAAAATCAGATTTTGAGAATTAAGGTTTATTATTATTATATAAGCACTCAAAATTATATTGTATAAAATGTAAAATAAAAACCCACTAACTTATGAATTTTATTTATATAAATATATAAAAGGTTAAATAAGTGTATAAATTATAAAAATGGTAGTGGAATAATACTTATAAGTAATAAAAACTATAAACTTGATTTTTACGACTTTTTCGGCTATTACCGTAAAATTAACGTTTTTCGCCAATTAAAACTTAGACGATCAAACCCCGTCTAATGTAAAGTTTTTAAAAGTCATATACTGATATATAAGTAACTAATACAAGTAAAAACCGATAAAACCCGAACTATATAACCTACGGACATTAACGAGCTAACTAAGCATATTGGACTAATAATTGGACTAAATAAGATAAACACTTATAAAAAGAACTTATTGGGCTTAACCCATTTGGGCCCAACATGGAAAGTATAGATACTGATAATATAAGTATAAAATGGATTAAAACAAGTTAAAGAACTTATAATAAGTTTATTGGACCTAAGACACGTAAATAGGTAAAACTAGTAAACTAGTAAGAAGTTACCAATACGTAAACACTAAAATGAGTAAACGAGAATAAGTAAACCCACTTGATCATCATACATATATAATCATCATATGTATACATAATTGTTATTTTTATAAAGTCATTGGACAAGAGTCTAAGACGAGTATTATTTGTCTAGGTTTCCGTGATTGAAGCACGTACCGTACGTCCGAATTGCCGATAACCCGCCTTCCCACATCAACGTGATTTCATAGCCTCACACTCTTTTAAATGTTTTTATGAAATGTTTATAAACCCGTGAGGGAGATAACATGTTAGTTTTTATAAAATAGGACACCATTTGTCCCGATTGTTTGTTTATTGATTTGGACCCGAATGATTGTATGACCCGATAAATGATTAAATGACCCGATAGATGAAATTAAATGGATTATTAAAGTTAGGTTATGTCACTAAAAGTGCCACTAGCATGAATTGTGAACTACCGAGATTTGGTAGACGCTTATGCATATAATAGTACTATTTGGGGACGATCACCCCAGTTCGCGCCTTGACGGTTGATCCCCGTCGTGCCACATTGATTGGTAAGCGAATTTATGTATGAGAAGATTTCCATAGCGTGACCTTTGTGACGACACGCTACTTTAGATGGGCAAATGAGTATCGGGTTAGCTACCCATTGTTTGTTTTAGTAAGGTAACAATGTCATGCGGCTTATAATAATCCAATTAGCGAAATACTAATAGATGCACCGAATTACGATGTATTGCATGACTAGCAATACAAGGTCATACTATTGATATTGTATTCGTGTTTTGGTTTTCATAACCATATTCATATAACGGTTTTTATTTTCATACAACGTCTTAAGACGTATTGTATGATTGTTTTTACGACATTGGCTCGTATAATGATTTTTAAGGCAAACGCCTATATTATGGTTTTGATGAAGATTTGTATAAAATGACTTTGGCTATTTTATGGCCTATTAAAATGATTTGTACAAAATGATTTTCAGTAATAATTTTATACTAATATTATATTGATGGATTTTATTAAACTCTATGAATTCACTCGGCGTTATCGCTGACCTTTTCTTTTAACATGTTTTATCTCAGGTACTTGAAGGTAATTCTCGGGAGGATAACAAGAATTCATGGCCCGCACCTAAATACTCATTTCCATTCAAATGCTTTGTAAAACTTTGTATGAAATAATATAACTTGGGACCTATGTAACTTTGATATTTATGAATGGAAATGCTTTATTAATAAACGACGCGACTTTTAAGCGTTGTCTATGATGTGAGTAATGTGTTATCCCGTAACACCAACTAGTCTTCCGCTATATTGAGTTGTATAAATTTGGGGGTGTTACAGTTTGGCATCAGAGCTCTCGTTATAGAGAACGAAAGATTTTTAAAACGAAGGTTTTGAATAAAACTTTTCAAAATCTTTTAACTATAAACATTTTTCTAAAAATGCTTAAAAATCTTTTGACTATAACGGTGCCGAAGAATTCCCGAGTTACCGACAAGACCAGACAGAGAAGTGTTATTTTAATATATATATAACTTGGATTATATATATATATATATATATATATATATATATATATATATATATATATATATATATATATATATATGATGTAATTTTATTACATGATTGTTTGATGATTATTTTGATATTTATACGAGGTATTTATACGACGCAGATTGTCACAAGGAACCCTAACTCCCCTAGTAAATTAATCGAAGTTATTCTCGTAGGAATTCTAGCTATCCTAGATCTAAACCAAGTTGCGGATATTTATGATCCCAATAAATGGTTGATATTCGTAGAAATGTAGATATTAGTTGATTGTGATATTGAAAAGAATTGGCGAGATTAAATCTGATATCGATGTCATGACGATCTTTCCTTATAGAGTGGAGTTTGACAAAAACGTTACCACCTAGAAAGATGTCATCTGATTCGTTGTCATCCAATTCTTAAATTGAAATCGAAAGGGTGAATGTTGCACTTGAGGCTGTCATTGGAACCATTACCCAAAAGCCTCATGCCACTAATACCTTTCCGAGAAGTCTAATTGAATGATCAAGTCATTTTAAACTAGTGACTCATTTGATAATTGTTGTTGTAAGAGCTATAGGATTGGAAATTAAGTGTTAATTCATATCGAGCTTTTATTGCCCTTTAAAGGTCTAAAAATAAGATTGAAAGTATTGGAGAATGAGGTAGGATATCGCATTGAGTATAAAATTTGTTATAACTTGAATAATGTAAAATTTAACTTGTATGGAATAAGAAATTGTTAAGAGGAAGTCGTTAAGTTCTGTGATTAGATTATAAAGTTTTAATTGATTGTTGATTCGTGTTAAATGTTGTTCCTAGGCCATTGTCCACTAATGAGGATGCCCAGTGTCCAACAAATAAATCGAAGAAATTTCTTCTGAATTGGGACCGATGGATCTTCCGGGACAGGTGGGACACCTAATGATTCTTGTAGATTAGTATTCATTGTGGTATCTTTTAAAAATCCCTAACTTAACTGAGATATCAGTTGGTAGGATGATTTCTGAGAATTGTATGACATAGTGACACCTAATGTGTTACGGTACAATTTTGACTTGTTTGTGATTAATGAAAAAGACTACCTTTGATTGCTAAATCCTACATGTATCGATGTTATCTATCTTTTATTGCTTCATCCTAATGTTCGAATTAGTGATGCACCATTGAACAAGTACTCATCTTGATTTGAGTTACGTTGTGGATTATTCTTTTGAGTGCCATCGAGATCATGAACCTCATGAATATTTGGCTAAAGCTCATTTCCTGATATATTGTAGTTAGTTCTTGGTGAACAACTCTTTATCACTCTTTTGCAGATCACACATTGTTTTTATAAGTTAAAACAGTATTCCTTGAGAAAAATTGAATTCTCATCACTAAAAGGATTATTCAAAATGAGATTTATAAGTAATCGTTATCGAATGAAGTTGTCTATAAAACACCTTGGAAAACTTAATTGTTTTCATAATAAAGAAAATCTTTGTAAATTTATTTCTGATTCTTATTTAAGAATTAAGCATGAAAATGTTTTTATTATAAACATGATGATAAAATTTTGACGAACTGAGTATGGCATCGTTAATCTTGAAATTGTATATAGTTGCGCGCCTACATACAATTTGGAATGGACCATGCAAGGCTGATTAGTAGTCACCATAAAACTGATTAATAAACACTACATTTTCTTTAAAGATTGTGAAAGATTAAATTTTATGAGATCTGCAAGAAGTGAAAAATAAGGACATAGTGTTAGGGACACCTACATATGTGCCCATACTATTTATTCTTCTAAGTCGAATTCACTCATTTGTGGAAATTGTCTTATTTGGCAATTGACAATTCTTTCTTGTCCAATTCTCCCGTAGTGAGATTCTTAGGAAAAGTATTTGATTACCAAATGTTGATACCCGACCGGATGTATTGACGTTCTTATCATTTCTTTTGATTATATTTCATTTGAATGACCTGGGTAACGATCCGAGGAGCTTTCGAATGCGTACTCAAATTATGAAAACATGGGAGATATTCATATTCGTTAAATGTTTTCGTCTGTATCTGATTTGAAATTCTCTCGCGTAGATTATGCGTTGACCTTACTCTTTTAATAGTAGTCGTGTCTCCATATATCCTTGAAGTTGTGAAGGATTATGAATTATTATTAGTCTTTTGAGAAATTCACATCTTATCGACGGCAATGCAACTGGAAAGTTGATAATGCCAGTAGAATGAATTAATTGATTATGACATGACGACATTGTCTTAATTGATGCAAACTCGAATAGAATTTCCCTAAATGATAAGATGTTGATTATCAAAAGTTATCTAAATAATTCTTGATGGATGACCATATCCAGCATTTAAACTTAAAGTTATACCATGAATGATTGTGAACTAGTCATAGATATTATAATCTAGAAAGAACCTAATATGAATGTACTAAAAGATGTTTATGCTATCTAAAACTTTAGGATGTATTTGTTGATGAATTACCTAGACTTTCGCCATTAAGGCAAGATTGAATTTGGTATTGATTCTATTCCCGGTGCTGCACTTGTGGCTTGTGCATTATACGTCAGCACCATCTAAATTAAAGGAATTACCGTACAACTGAGAGAGTTGTCGGAGAAAGATTTTATTCTACCAAGCCTGTCATCATGAAGAGCTATGGTGTTATCATTCCTTATATTTATAGATTACTGTGACTGAGTAAATTGACAATCGAAAACGATATCCATAACTCGAAATGGAAGATTTGTTCGATAATTTACAAGGTTCTAGTGTATGTTTTAAAGATTTGATCCATGGCATGGTTATCATCAACTTCGCATCTGCGGAAAAGATTACGTATTCCAATCACTACATCCGTTACTTGTAATGAATATTATAAGTTTCACATGATGTCGTTTGGATTGACTAGTGCACAGGTAGCATCTATAAATTTGGTGGATCACGTGTGTAGGCTGTAAAAGTGATAAATTCATGCTTGTGATCATTAAGGACTATTTGTTTGTATATAAGAATAAGAATGAGTTAATAATTATTTATAGATTGCCCTGAATTGGCTGAACAATAAAAACCTGTACCTTAAATATTTAACATATGATTAAAGACTTAAACCTTTATATTATTTGACTATGTGATTAATAGATAATGGAATCTATATTGACTTTTCAAAGATTTGAGCCATTAAGGCTTAGGGTTATAACAAAAAGAAAATGGAAATATGTTTTTACAAATGTTTTAACAAAGAACTTTTAAGGGATTATTCCTTTATAACCAAAACATTTAACTAAACTTCTGTTTAGGGGTAAATGTTTTTGCATACCTTAAGACAACCTAAGAAGAATTGAGGAAACTATATAACTTATGACTTCAAATTTGAAACGATACTTTTTGCTTTTCAACTAAGAAAATATTGACCAAAATATAAACACAGATTTTTCGAACATTTACGAATCTTATTAATTATTTTGATAAATCAACAAAAATCGTGTTAATTAAATTCAAATTTATTTTTGAACATTTTATATAATCGGTCGAACTAAGAAATTTAAAATTTTTACGTTTACGTTTCATAAAAATTTAATAATTATTATTTAATTAATTGTAATAGTTATCGATGCTTTAAACGCTGGATTGAGAAAAACTGATAAGAATGATAGATGAGACGAAACTGAAATTTAGAAAATATGAAGAAAGGTGAACGTAATTACTGACGCATAATATAGAAACAATATCTGAGTAAATTGTGGACATGATAATTACATCATCATGAGAAGTGAATATAGATATTGACATATTATATAAAAAGGATAAAGAACCAATTAGGATATATTTCTTAATAATGAACGTGCAAAATAAAGTGTCGAACAATATGAAAATAAACGATGATTGTAAAAAGGATAATATAGATAATAAAAGGGGTTCGCGTCTAATGTGAACCATTAGCATTAAGAAGCCGATGGCGCAAAATGATTAAAAGGTCACTTATGGTTGCCTAAATATGAAGATTGTGAGATATAGTTATGTTGGAATTTGTAAGTATACGTATTCTATTTATGTCATTTACGACTAAAAGTATCTTTGTCTGAAGAAGTTGTACTGATGATAAATTATGAAGGCAGACATCGCCTCATACATTAGTTAATGTCTAGCTATTGCAAAGGTCATCATCTGAATTTGATTCGATATGGGTCATCGTCGACAGACTGACCAAATCTGCTAATATCATTCCCGTTAATGATAAATGCAAAAGAGTTATGTAAACATAGCGTGCCTGTATCAAACATCTTTATCAAGATCCTCGCTTCGCATCGAATTTCTAGAGATTTGCTCAGAAATCATTGAGAACGAACCTTGATGAGAGTACTATGTACCACCCCAAATCGAAGGGACGAGGTAAAGTAACGATACAAAGTAATTGAAGTGCTATTTTATGATTGAATGAATGACCTTTGGTAATAAACCGTATAATCATTTTCCTTTGGAAGGATTACCATTAATAATCATCGTATTAGGATTGAGATCGAATCTTGTTAGGATCTATATTAGAGCATCTGTAAGAAGGAGATGAGATAAAGACACCCGACATACACCCACTGTGAGTTGGACATGTCTTTTAGGTTTAAGGTTTCCTATGATGGCGAACCCAACCTTGTAGAATATTCGACCCGCGAGATCTGAAATTATTGTTGAAATTAGGATCTGATTATTGACTGCCGGTAATGGGCAAGAGGTTATGTGAATATGAAATGTAGATCTTGAAGTACCAGATGGGTAGCGAAGTTATGCCAAAATTTTTAACCTTGGAAAAATGAATTAATGATCTAACAAATCATGGGATATAAGTCCCCGTTTTATGGGACCATTGAGATGATGTAAAAGATTGGTTTGAAAGGCATATAAGCTGGATCTACCCAAGGACTTCAAGAGATGCGTGAATTATGTTTCGTATATCGAACTTGATGGAATATCTATCAAGTGAAAATCTGATTGTTCCTTAGTAAAGTTTAGATCGGCGAAAAGTTGCATTCATCAGAAATCCGTGAACATCATGGATAGAGAAAGTAAGTCAACATTTAGCCTGATCTTATTTCCGTAGTTATGTTTGATGAAACTCACGTCTTGTAATGAATTACACTTATGAGAAAAGATCGGATGTGGAGGAAATACCCACATGGCTTTAACTCTATAAGAAGTGAGTAGTAAGATGATCTTTGAGGACAAAGATCCTGTTTAGGGGTAAATGCTGTGACAATCCGTCAATTTACGATTGATATTTTATTCTCAATATTTATTTGAAAATATTATTTTATGAACTCACTTATTTTGGGAAGAAATTTCGATTTACGTCTTGAAGTAGCATCGACTACGTCTAAACCAGAGGATTCTACGTTACGTGCTTACGTTTACATACACCGTCTTTGGTGACAGTCCGACATTTCAGAAAATAAATTTGTCTGTGAATATTATTTTGAGATTTTAAATTTGTGTTGGTTCATAAACTCACAAATTTACGAGAAGAGTTTAGGACTTACGATTTTATTTTAACGTCCTTTACGACTAAACCGGAAACCTTAGGATTACGTATTTACATTTTCGAACTCCGTTTTTGATGAAACAATTTTTATTAGATTCGTTTTGTGCCGTTGATTCATAATTTATAAAAACATTTTTCGTAAAACGACCCGAGGGCACGCAAATCGAGGAAACTAGAATCGAGGAGTACCCGTAAATAAATGAGGATGAGACAAGTGGGACACTTGTCCCACCCCCACTCAAACCGGCCTAACTAGCTACAACACACCATTTGATGTGTCAAAATGTTAGCTTAAAACTTACACATGTAAGTTAAGCTTACAATGTAAGCTTTCCACTACCAAAACCACTAACACAACCCACATTTCTCATGTATCTCATGCAAAACCACTCTCAAAACTCTCTCACTCTCCCTTGTTGCCGTCCCACCATCATCATCAAACACCCTCACTTGATCTTGATTCTACCATAAAATCTCATGTTATTTACACACATGTTGAAGCCCTTTTGAAACCCTATTGATTGGTGCAAGTTATAACATCCAAGGAGGAGTTTCTATAGAGTATTAGGGCTGATTTTCCACAAGGTGATCATGAAGATTGGTGGTCTTGAAGATGGTCTTGTCTATGCACAAGTTTCTCCATCAAATTCCATGTTTTGATCACAACCTACATCATCATGGTGGTATAAAGATTGTTCTCCTCATCTTCTTGTTATTTTTGATTATGTAATCTTGTATTTATTTTACTTATGTATATGTATATGATTATGAATGATGAATAAAAGTGTTGTGTGGGGATTTGGTGTTGATAAACATGCTTAAAAAGATGAAAGACTATAAGAAACAAGGTTAAAATCTTGTTTAAATTTGTTGGCTGTATAAAACAGTAAAGAATCAAATGATGAACTGATAAAAATGGCATAGATTAATGGAATTACAGTAAGCTATGGGTCTTGTACACATGTGAGAGTTGGCCATGCAATGGAATCATTGTAATGAGTGAGATATGATCAAAACAAGTTTAAGGTACAAATCTGAGTTCACTGTTTTGGATGATTTTTAGAAAATACTTAGAAGATGATTCAACAGTAGCTATAGTAGATTTAAATGGAGCACATATCATGTAGTTTATGTGATAAAAATTTGAGCTTCTATCTCCATATAGAACTCTAGATATGGAAGTTTTGGTGAAGATGAAAATAAAAATCAGATTTTGAGAATTAATGTTTATTATTATTATATAAGCACTCAAAATTATATTGTATAAAATGTAAAATAAAAACCCACTAACTTATGGATTTCATTTATATAAATATATAAAAGGTTAAATAAGTGTATAAATTATAAAAATGGTAGTGGAATAATACTTATAAGTAATAAAAACTATAAACTTGATTTTTACGACTTTTTCGGCTATTACCGTAAAGTTAACGTTTTTCGCCAATTAAAACTTAGACGATCAAACCCGTCTAATGTAAAGTTTTTAAAAGTCATATACTGATATATAAGTAACTAATACAAGTAAAAACCGATAAAACCCGAACTATATAACCTACGGACATTAACGAGCTAACTAAGCATATTGGACTAATAATTGGACTAAATAAGATAAAGACTTATAAAAAGAACTTATTGGGCTTAACCCATTTGGGACCAACATGGAAAGTATAGATACTGATAATATAAGTATAAAATGGATTAAAACAAGTTAAAGAACTTATAATAAGTTTATTGGACCTAAGACACGTAAATAGGTAAAACTAGTAAACTAGTAAGAAGTTACCAATACGTAAACACTAAAATGAGTAAACGAGAATAAGTAAACCCACTTGATCATAATATATATAATCATCATATGTATACATAATTGTTATTTTTATAAATTCATTGGACAAGAGTCTAAGACGAGTATTATTTGTCTAGGTTTCCGTGATTGAAGCACGTACCGTACGTCCGAATTGCCGATAACCCGCCTTCCCACATCAACGTGAGTTCATAGCCTCGCACTCTTTTAAATGTTTTTATGAAATGTTTATAAACCCGCGAGGGAGATAACATGTTAGTTTTTATAAAATAGGACACCATTTGTCCCGATTGTTTGTTTATTGATTTGGATCCGAATGATTGTATTACCCGATTGTATGACCCGATAAATGATTAAATGACCCGATAGATGAAATTAAATGGATTATTAAAGTTAGGTTATGTCACTAAAAGTCCCATTAGCATGAATTGTGAACTACCGGGATTTGGTAGACGCTTATGCATATAATAGTACTATTTGTGGACGATCACCCCAGTTCGCGCCTTGACGGTTGATCCCCGTCGTGCCACATTGATTGGTAAGCGAATTTATGTATGAGAAGATTTCCATAGCGTGACCTTTGTGACGACACACTACGTTAGATGGGCAAATTAAGTATCGGGTTAGCTACCCGTTGTTGGTTTAGTAAGGTAACAATGTCATGCGGCTTATAATAATCCAATTACCGAAATACTAATAGACGCACCGAATTACGATGTATTGCATGACTAGCAATACAGGGTCATACTATTGATATTGTATTCGTGTTTTGGTTTTCATAACCATATTCATATAACGGTTTTTATTTTCATACAACGTCTTAAGACGTATTGTATGATTGTTTTTACGACATTGGCTCGTATAATGATTTTTAAGGCAAACGCCTATATTATGGTTTTGATGAAGATTTGTATAAAATGACTTTGGCTATTTTATGGCCTATTAAAATGATTTGTACAAAATGATTTTCAGTAATAATTTTATACTGATATTATATTGATGGATTTTATTAAACTCTATGAATTCACTCGGCGTTATCGCTGACCTTTTCTTTTAACATGTTTTATCTCAGGTACTTGAAGGTAATTCTCGGGAGGATAACAAGAATTCATGGCTCGCACCTAAATACTCATTTCCATTCAAATGCTTTGTAAAACTTTGTATGAAATAATATGACTTGGGACCTATGTAACTTTGATATTTATGAATGGAAATGCTTTATTAATAAACGACGCGACTTTTAAGCGTTGTCTATGATGTGAGTAATGTGCTATCCCGTAACACCAACTAGTCTTCCGCTATATTGAGTTGTATAAATTTGGGGGTGTTACAATTGGACATTCCTTTTTCCTCTTTGGGTCCAAATAGTTCGACAATACCATCATTCACCAGACTCTGAGAGGTGTAATTTCCTCTATTTAGAAGTCAGAAATTGTGCAAATTTTGAACCAGTAATAGTGAATGCATGACCCTTGTTGCGGAACCCCGCAAGGCGCGCACTTCTTTATTCTTGGTATCTTCTTTTATTTCCACTATTTGAGGTACTTCTTTTCTGCGCCCCTCTCGCTCAGCCCCGCGGCGAATGAAGCAGATTCTTTTCCACTTCTTACCCAATCGCCATCAACAATAATATTAACCTCTCTATTGGGTAAAAACTTTAGTACTAGTAACTGATGTTTGTATCCCACAAGCTTGAGGTATAATTGTATGTCTTTTTTAAAGTTGTTGATATCGGAGGGGTTATAGTTAAAATATTTTGTTTTACCTTCAACCCCCAATTTTTCATCATCGGGTGTAGAGGTATAACCTGTATCTCACCCATGAAAAGGATACAGATATAGTGCATCCCCAGCTTCCCTAGCATATAAAACATGTTGGCGTATCCTCCTCATATCAGAAACCATTTGTAGTAGATTTGTCCTCCTAACCAAATCCACAACGCCATTGGTCCTCTCCCAGGAAGGGTATAACTGCGACCCCTGTTGAGAAGCCGGCGTCTATCCATCCACAGCAGCAGTATCCTTTACTGCTCAATCGGATGAATAGTGCGACCCAGATAAAGATCTCTTTGCATTCCCTACCTATCCATCCATAGCATCAGTCTCCTTTACTGCTCAATCGGATGAATAGTGTGACCCAGATAAAGATCTCTTTGCATTCCCTTCCTATCGATCCACAGCAGCAGTCTCCTTTACTACTCAATTGGATGAATAGTGCGACCCGGATAAAGACTCTTTGCATTGATTCCTATCCATCCACAACAGCAGTCTCGTTTACTGCTCAATCGGATGAATAATGCAAACCGGATAAAGATCTCTTTGCATTTCCTGCTATCCATCCATAGCAGCAGTCTCCTTTACTGCTCAATCAAATGTATAGTGCGATCCAAATAAAGATCTATTTGCATTGCTTCCAATCCATCCACAGCAGCAGTCTCCTTTACTGCTCAATCGGATGAATAGTGCGACCCAGATAAAGATCTCCTTGCATTCCCTTCCTATCCATCCATAACAGCAGTCTCCTTTACTGCTCAATCGGATGTATAGTGCGATCCGAATAAAGATCTCTTTGCATTGCTTCCTATCCATCCATAGCAGCGGTCTCTTTTACTGCTCGAGCGGAATGAATAGTGCAACCCGAATAAAGATCTCTTTACATTTTCTTTTGTTCACCCGTAATAACAGAAGCCTTCATTAATGCCCAATCGGACGTATAAGAGTAACCTAGGTATAGACCACTTTGCGTTCATGCTGCCATCCGTACCTGAGAGAGAATCTGAAACGAATCATATACTTAGAGCATCTTTCACTTAAAAGATTACTATGTCTTTAGTAGCTTTGAGGACAAAGCTAAAATAACGGGGTGGTGCTGTACAATCCATGATTTTACCATGATTGAATATAATAAATTTCAACCTCATAATCCTAGAACACTCATTCATGTGTTATATCTCCTTAAGATGTGTGTGAACTTGTCCATTATGTACTTATACCCTTACATTTATATTGGTTGTAAATAATTTACATAGCATAAAAACCTTGTACTTGAAACTAGAGTTAGCAAGTAGTAAGATGTATACTTAATATTTGAAATATACAACACTTAACTAAAATTGGAAATATACTACAATTAGGTATTGTAGCCATGATATGTGTGTAAGTGGACTATGAGTTTACTTAAACTCTTGGACTAGCCCAAAAATAGATGCCATTGTGTGCAAGCCCAACATAAGCCCAAGCCAAGGGCCCATTACGCCTTTTTGGTTAGCTTAACATGGCATCCCACCTTAGGAGGAAAAAGAAGAGATGCATGGGAAACATAAAGGCATACACTTGGCAAGAATTCTCTTACCAAGACAAGTCATGCCTTTTGCCTTTCTCTCTCTCTCCCCTTTTAGCCGAAAAACACACACACCTACTCACTCATTCTCTCATGCAATCCAATCTTGTTTCTCTCATCCCCTTCTCTCTCAATCATACGGCTTAAATCCGCATACATCCAAAAACCAAGTATTAAATCCACCAAGATCTTTGTCTCATCTTTACTACTAATCATTTAGTAGCATCATTCTTTTGGAATCACTATAAACAATCCCTAGCCGAATCTTTAAGGCCACGACTTGGTTTATATTAGGGTTTTCTTCATCAACTAGATTAGATCTATAATCTCCTTGTTTATCTAGATCATATTTGGTACTTTTAAGCAAGAAAGGTATACACCTTATTCTCTTTCATTTTTTCATGCATGCATCATCATACATCTATAAACACAAGTAAGTAACATGTTAAAAATCAAGATTTGATGAAGCCATGACCATTATAGGTCACGACATATTTTTGAAAATCATATTCATGATTAAAAATCTTTTAACAAGAAAACCTATGACTTGTATGCTATGTTTTAATCTTGATTTAAAAACCATATGAGACATTTTGTGAATCTAAATGTTGCATGGGTTACAAATCTTGTTTTATGGACTATGGTTAACTAATAATCATAGATCTCATAAAACGAACTTGTGTAACTTAAAAATCATGAAGACCATGACCTTAAAGTTCACGGCTAAAATAAATGGTGACCATATGATTTGTCTACTAAGTTTTAATAATTGAATATGAAATGATACATGTTAAATGGATTATTAAAAATCACAAAATATAACTTATGTGTATATATGTAGCTGTGGGTTACATATGACCTAAAATGGGTTAGATGTACATGCATGCTTATATAAACCATAGATCTAATGATAGAATTAACTTGAGCATGATAAACATAAAACAAGCTTATGAAAACCTAATGGGAACCTTGGGAAAAGACAAAATAGCCGTGGGCTATATGTAGCCTCCTTGGTATAATAGTAACCTTGGGAACATGCATGTTACTTAGATAATCATGAGGTATTTTTGTAAATATTTACAAGACTTAAAACTAGCTAATATGTTCATCTTGGAAATACCAAGATTTAGAAATATAGCCGTAGACTATATATGAGTATACATGGATCAATGATTGATTTTTTGGTCTAGACATAGTTTAGATCTCATTTGGACTTGTGACTTGTTTTCTTGATTTGTACATAGTTAGATCTATTTTTGGAACACTTATAAGTTCATGCAACCTTAAAATAAGTTTTAACTCATCTTAAATAAGCTATAACTAATTATAGCCATGAGATTAAAGCTCCTATTAGGGCTTATGACTTGCATGCAACCTTGTAACACACCTAGATCTATTTTGGAACATCACATAAAACCAACTATTAGTTTTATTCTTTAATTAAGATCTAAAACTAAATTTGAATAAGCTAACAAAAAGTTTATAAGAATATCCTAAGTTAAAACTTACATAAAATGTAAAGTAGTGTTAATGGACTATTTAAGCCCATGAAATGTTAATCCAAGACTTAATGGACCCAATAAGCCCATTTGAAAAATCTTAGTAACTAAATGGACTTAAAATTACAGTTAGGCCCATTTAACTAATTAAAGGACTTAAAAATGTATTTAAGCCCAATAAATGATTTAAAGGACCATTTAAATAAATTAATGGACTTGAGATATATTTAGGCCCACTAGATAGACCATTAGATGTTTAACCCATTTAATGAGCCCATATGATGTCTGAATGTTAAAATAAAAGTTTCTATAATAAAATATAACTTATAAAAACTTTTTGGATTAAAATGACAATTTATGAAACTTAAGGACTAAAACCGTAACTTATGAAACTTGTTTTGATAAACTAGTAAACACAAGGACTGAAAATGTAATTATCTAAAAGTCTAGGGTTTAATAAGTCCCATCCGTGGCAAATTAAACCCTAGGGACCATTTTGGGAAGTTTCTAAAAGTTATTTTGTCATTTTATAACCCTAAGGACCATTCTTGTAATTTGCCAAAACTTAAAGAAGCCCTAGGGGCTGTTTTTGTCATTTTAGTAAAGTTACAAAACCTAGATATAACTAGGGGGACTAAACTTGTCATAAGCTGAAACTTCAACAAGCCCTAGGTGCCAAATGTGTAAAATCCGAAAGTTATACTTGTTTAATGTATGGAGGGACTAGTTTTGCCATGTTCTGAAACATTAACAAGCCCTAACCCTAAAATCTATTTTAATTATAATAAAACATAATTAAACACCTAGACCATAAGAGTTAATGTATAAATTCTTAAGTTTGTAATTAATAAATTATTTTATAAATGTTAAAATAATTTATGGAAACTTTAAAGTCAAATAAAATATTTTATTTTATTTTTCAAAATAAAATATTTATATTTGCTTTAGGGAAATAAATTGTATAAACAATATGGACATGTATTACTAATACATAAACTCATATACTTTTAGGAAATAAAATTATATGAACGTTGAATAAATTGAATACCAATATTTAAGTAAAACACCTTACGTTTACTTAAAATATGAAACTTCATAATAAGTTTAAATGGATGATTATAATACATGAACTACGAACATAAACTAATATTTTAAGTAGAATGTTTATGTTTACTTAATAATGAAACTTAATAGTAAATGAGTGATTATAATACATGAACGGAGAACGTAAACTAATATTTTAAGTACGACATTTTATGTCTACTTAAATAAGAAATTTAATTATGAGTTAAATGATCATTATGAATACATGTATGCTAACTGATATTAATAGTTAAACATTTTATGTTTACTTAGAAATGAAACTTATATAGATAAGTTTAAATGAATATTGTTGATACTTGAACTACGGTTATTTAGATAAGTACCGTAGCATAAACGAACTGACTAAAATCTGTATAAGCATACATATATGTTCTTTGTACTATCTATTAAGATTGTACTATTTTATTAGGCATAACTTTTGGCGTGAGCTTTATTTGGATATTCGTATTAAACAGCTATTGCCTACTCCCAGGTGAGTTTACTGCCCCATATAAACTTTTGATAAAACTTTCCCTTTATGGGAAAGAAAACATGCAAACACTTAATGGACATAACAGAATTGTATAAACTTGACTATGATTGATTGTTATTGGAACTGTTAAATTGTTGTAAATCGCCCGAATGTTATAAATAGATCTATTAGGGATTGACCATCCCCATCTGGGTGAGTATGATCAATGTGCCTTGGCCGGGAAAACAGATGTATACCATGTTGGAACTGGGTTGGGTGTCTTTTTGTAAGACACTACGTCCTCATCTGTTGAGGACTATGAAAGGTTAAGCTTCATTTTCGAATAATAAACAAATGTAATCTAAATTTTAGTAAGAATGCTTTGTGCATTGTTAATTCTATGATTAATGTATGTCCAAACTAATTAATTGTTAAAACCTGTATATTCACCAACTTTATGTTGACCCTCTAGCATGTCTTTCACAGGAATATGAAGTTAGTACGTGGTGTGTGCATGGTCTTCAACATCTTAGTAATCTTCATCGTAGGACTCGTCAGGGGTTCTATTTGGGAAACACAAACAATTACCTTTCATCATGTTTAAGACAAATTTTATTTGTTTGTTTATCAAACATGTAATTTGATTTGAATAAATCTTTATCTTATGCTCTATAGACTATATGCTATCGATCCACCCTAGTGACATCTCCATGGATATTTCCGCATATTTTGACCCTACACGGGGTGTCACAAGTATGTTGTCGAAAAGCAACCTTAAGGTTTGAATCGCAAAATTGTCCCACTGAGATTAAGTTATGACCGAGTCCCTCCACGTAATACATCCTTGAAATCGCAACATTCCAAATTTGATATTCACCATAACCCATGATCTTTGCAATATGGTCGTTACCAAATTTAACCGTTCCTAGAAACTTGCTGACGAAATTTCTAAGAATCGAGCCATCTCCGGTCATATCCTTGGAGCTTCCAGAGTCCAAGTACCAGAGGATGATTTGGACCACCTGAAAATATCACTAGACAAAGACGATCTATCGGAATCTAATTGTTCCTCTGTGTTAGCAGGTATAGATATATTTATTTTAGATTTGCTATCAGAAAAATTCTTAGGTTTCTAAATTTTCTTCCTAGATGCCGACTTAGATTCTAGTTGTCTAAGATCCTGAGGTACTTCTTCACTAGTAGGCACAATAGTGGACGCAGACCTAGTGAAACGGCGCTTTTTCCATTTCTTAGTGCTAGAGTTCCTAATGAAAGGACACTGAGACCTAACTTCAGTGGATGTGATCCTAGTTAAATGGCACTTAGTTCCATTTACAGTGAAGGTCCTACCAGTGGGTTGCCATTGCCATCCAACTTGGGTGAATTTCTTCCCCGTTGGTTTCCATTCAAGGTTGTTCCTAATGGCATACATTTCAATAGCATGGTCAACAAGGCATAAATCATAACGCTAAGAAAACAAGCATTCATTACAATTCCAACATCTCAAATTAGAATTCACATTTTGCTTAGGCTTCTCCATAGAGGCAGAACCTTTTGTCTTAGCTACATGATTCCTTTTATTCAAATCTGAAATAACATTCCTAGGGTAAACTTCTACTTTCTTCTTCATAGTGCTACTAGTGGAAGGCTTGATCCTATCTTTCTTTACTCGAGATCCTTTAGCCTTAGTAGACGCAGTTATTCCTGTAGAAGCCAAGGGAACATTAGTGTCAGATTTTGATTTAGCCTTAATGGGTGTGTTGAAAGTAGGCTTAGCTCCTGGGGTCTTATTGAATGGAGTCATGGCAGTGGTGGGGGGTTGTTTGAGTGGTGTAGAACTCGGTTGTCCTATGAAATTAAGATGTGCTAAGCAACACTGGATGTAAAACCCCTAAAAATAAGGTCTTAATTTAATTCTATTTTCAATTATTTTGAAGTATTTTATAACGTTAACTATTATTATGTTTAACGGTTTAAGTTGAAACCGATATTAAATATTATATTTTAATATTTTGACGAGTAACGAGGACTACTAGTGACCGCGATACCGACGGATGCCAAAATTTTTATATTTTATTATCGATCGTTTCGATATTTAATACTCTCGACGATATCGTTTTAATTACGTATCGAGTCGTTATATTATTATTTTTGTGTGCGTTTAAACTTAAAAAAAAAGAATTTTTTTTACGAAACCCGAGTCTCGTAAATATTTTAAAGTTTACAATTTACATTTTCTACCCTTTTAAACTATTTTATTCCATTTTGGACCAAAACTATCACAAATTGGCAAAAACTATCCTAACCTTGGACTGTATAATCTTTTTCCACTTACACTTTTACACATACAAAAATTTTAAAATCAAAAACAAACTCCCCACCCCTTCTCTCTCTTTCTTTGCCATACAATACCAAGAACACCACCACCAAATCTTTCAATTTTCTTGATGATCTAGCTTGATTCTTCCAAAACCAAAACAAGTCCCATCCTTAGAATTGAAAGAGGATTCTTTTGGTACCATTTTCATCAACATGCATGAACTTTGAAATTTTGATCAAGAATCTTGGTGAGTAAAGTTGTTAGATGATGTTGCATGTGATTATCTAGTGATAATCATGTGTATATCATGTTATTTTTGTAAAGAAAATATATTTTTGATTTTGGGTTTTTGATTTTGATGATGATACAAGTGCTAGGATTGGTTTATGATGATATTATGGGCTTAGGTTGATGATAAAAGTTGTTGGAATTGATCAAAAACTTGATTTTGTGAGAGATTTTAATAGTCATTTTTGGGCAGTAGGTTTGAGGCCATTTTCGAGGGTCTTAAGTCTGGATATAGGATGATATTATGGGATTATGTCGTAGAGAATTTCGTTAGCTTCGATTTGATATAAAGTAGGCCTTCCAACTCCAAACGAGGTGGAAGATACACTAGTTTGATTTTCGTGTACCGGGAGACGAGTGTCGACACAATCCGAAAATTGTTGTCGATATTTGGATCGAATCTCGGGGATTATAAAATGAGTTTCAAAATGATTCAAGGGCTGTTCTCAGTCTCCAAGTTTAGCATTTTGAGTCTATGTTTAGAATCAAGTGGCGGTTTTACAAACGGAGTTGTTTAGAATGGTCAAAATGGTTTCGTAAGTCAAGGTCGCTAAACTGTCCGGATTTTGTGATTCAAAGATAAGTCGGGCAGGGAACTTTAGAAGTAAAATCTTTTAATGGGCTCTTGGGAGGACTTTCTACATATAGTAAGTGACTTCTCTGAGTAGTATCATATAAAGTTGATATGTCTAAGTATGGGAAAACTGCTTGGACATTCGGTATGTTTCGACAGATTTTTATTAAAGGCGTAGAATAATAAAATGAATATATAGGAGAGTGTAATAGTATCACTTGTATCGTTTTCTCTCGATTTTGTCGTAATTTTATGAGTCGAGTTTTATATTCTTATGTATGGGTTATTTCTCGAGTCTATTATTAATGAACGCACCTCATTTGATAGGTTGCGGTTCTCGTGTTTGAAAGGCATCATCTATCGTCGGCGATCGTCTCATTACCACTATTGGCTAAGGTGAGTCTATAGCCTCGCTTTATACTAGTTATTAAATGATTTTAAACCCGCGAGGGGGAATACATGTTTTATAAAGTTAGAACACAAGATTTTTATGGTATGCTTTGTCCCTCTATGAATGGACCCGTGGTTGCCTTTAAATTGCATTAAGTGATTGCCATTGTTAAAGCCTCATTTATGGACCGTTAATTAACCTATGATGGGTTAACCGCTAGTACAATTAATAGATCTATGGGGGAAGCCGCCCCGGTTCAGTTTTTGTGGACTTGTCATAGAAGCTTAGGCCCGATCTCCACACTGTTTGAACATATTGTATTGAGAAGTCAGGTATACGGCAATGTACCATTAATCTAGAGGTAACCGACAATTAATAAATCTCCTGTCTTATCAGACCTCTAAAGGGAGTGTCTAAGGGCTCGGGTCCATGAGCTTATTGCAATTTATGCTATATACAATTATCATTGTTGATGCAAATTATTATTTGATGCTTATAAGCATGCCACAAACTTATAATCTTTGCTTGTGTTCAAATTGATTTCATAAACCTATAGATTCACTCGGCATTTTTGCTGATTGTTTTACTCACATGTATTTCAGGTAATCAAGAAGTGGAAGCTTGGAGGTCACGGGGAATGAAGTTGTGCACTGCTTTTGTTATTCAAACTCTTTGATTTATTTATCGTTCCATTTTTAAAACAAACCAATATGTTGTTTTAACTTATCTTTTGGTAACGATTACTTGGGACTACGCTACTCTGACAAATGTTTTAGGAACGATAAATCTAAAACGTCTCTTTTCGAGTCGTTCTTTATAAATTATGTGTTGTTGTATCATTGTTTAGCACCCAAAGATGTATTCCGCTGCGTGTAAATTTGGGGGTGTTAAAGATTGGTACCAGAGCCATGAGTTATAGAGAACTAGGTCTTTATTTTAAAAACCTAAACTATAACTGTTAGTTTTTATTTTTCAAAGAGTCGGTGCACCGGACTTCGCGTGACTTCAGGTTCAAGCTACTTCTAAGATTACAATTTTAGTATACGTTATTACGTATACCTTATTGGCAAGTATTTATTAATAAATATTATGATCCATTTATGGATATATATTTATATCTAGGATCCCTTTATCGATATATATTTATGTCGTTAAACTTTTCGATAAAAGTTTATCATTTATTAATGATTAACTTAAATAAATACAATGAATTTCAAGATCTTTCTGTATTTATTTTTGAAGTATTTAAATTGCTTTTATTGCAAATTTTATATTATGACCTTACATACCTTCATCTGCACACGTTACTTTCATTATTTAACCCTTTGAGATATCTATAGATATCCAAATCGCTTTCCGGCTGTTTGTACTTGGACGTCTTGAAACGTAATCTCTAGACCATTGTGTAGCTCAATGTGTCCTTGGAATAGACTAACCGATATTTATTGACATTTATATGTATCGACTCCGAAGTGTATTGTTCACTTATATCTCGGTAACGTCATCGTCATTTTATAAATCATCGTCTAGATTATGGCGCTAGATTGGAATACGGTTTTACTTCTATAAAATTGTATCATTTGTTTTTCATTAACCTTCTTGCTCTCGGAACGCAACCTATGAATGTTCCATTCTTTTCTCGTTATGTTTTGGTGTTTTTGAAGAATCGTGGCACCAAGGAGGTTTTCCTACATTGCACCTTGAAACATAAATTATGAACGTCATTCACCGTTTTGCTTCCTAAACTTTGTGTTGGATACCTTGAAGCATCTTTTGTCATTTATTATACTATATTTTTATTTAATGCTCATATTGAGATTTATTTTTTTCATTGTTGTAAAATCCACAAGACATGTGTGTATATATAAATATTTTGAGCCGTTAGGAAGTGTCGAAAAATATATTTAATGGAGAAACTGCTGGGGAAGTATAAACAGGTCAAAACTTAAAAGTAAAACCTGTGTTTTTAAAATAAAATAGTCAAACCTGCACAGAACTTGCAGGGGTATTTTGGTCATTTTACATTGGGTTTCAGGTCTCGGGTAAAACTAGAAAGTCGTCTGAAACGTCGTTTCGCATCAAAATGCTTTAGACTCCGAGTCTTGGAGATGTCGTTTATCGAGTCAATTAATCGGCTCATATTTAAAAGTCAAATCTGATAGAAAATTCAGAACATGAGTTTTAAACGTTTCTAAGCAGTTTTGATTTCATTTGAGATTTTAAAATTTTAACAAATATTATTTTACAACTAACGAATACTAGTTGCATGTGAAAATGTTTAAAAATAGAAACATTACAGGATTAGCAATTACCGGATTAATGGTGTAATTTGAAAATCAATAATATACTTTCTTAAAAGCATGTTGTGTCGAGTATCTTACATAGAATACACATATGGATTGATTTACTCTTTTTATATATATGACTCATTTGTCATTCGATGTTATTTTATTTTTATTTTCTTCTAACCTTCAACTAATTCGGGTTGAGTTTTGAAGTTTTGCCTTCACATTCTTCTTCGACATTCTCATCATGGCGTTTCCGTCTAACCTTATAACCTTTTGAAACCTTAACGACTTGTAACCATTTCATTGATTGTTTTATGAACTACTATTTGCCACTTTTTGCAAACCTTTGGCTACTTTATACGTTGTCATAATGTCACCTTATAAATAAATCTGATATTGTTTTACGATTATTTTCACCAATTGTTTTTACTTTGGTCTTATAAAATACTTTTCGTAACATTAAAAGTTGCTTATTGAGTATCTCGCAAATTACTTGTATTCTATAAATTTATAAACTATTTATAAATTCCATTTTACAAATGGCATGGTTTATATATAAACATAAGAAACGTAATACTCTTCGACGAAACTGAGCACTGCATTGCTAGCCCTAAATTATACATGGCCTAATCACCTATGTCTAATTTAGAAGGAGCCATGCTAGGCTGAATAGTAGTCACCTTAAAAATCTTGATAATAATCAACTTTTTACTTGTATTTATTATAAAGATAAATAAAATGAAATAAAGTGAAAAGAAGTTTTGAAAACCTTCATATTTTATACAAATAGCGCAATTTCTATGCATCCACATATGTTTTCTTACCTTCTCTTGGATGAATTACACGT
The DNA here is from genome assembly GCA_025667525.1 of Glebionis coronaria. Classification (NCBI taxonomy): domain Eukaryota; kingdom Viridiplantae; phylum Streptophyta; class Magnoliopsida; order Asterales; family Asteraceae; genus Glebionis; species Glebionis coronaria. The sequence continues at coordinate 184,704,835 of CM046876.1, forward strand.
TTACGGGTACGTTTTTACTCGATGATTGTTTTTCCACTTGTTACTTCATTTTGTCTTATAACTGATTTCTTTTGACTGCTCGTCTAATTATTGACTGTTGATAAATGACTTGAAAGTCTCGATGTTTTATCCTTCCTTCTCGTCCAATGTTCTTTATGCGATTTTATAGATCTTTGGAATGTCTCCGCACGTGAATAATGAATTATTATTAGAGTGATTTCCGTATATCCGGGATGACGTCCGTCACTCTCGTTTGTCTCGAAATCCACTCTTGTGAACCATGCTTTGACTTCTCTCTTTAAACACTAACATTGTTCATTTGATTTGTTTTAATTACAAGTGATTATTAGGAATTTTATTTTATTAAAATTTTTGTATGGATTTTATTTCCGATCATGTATCGACCACCGCTAAGTTAACAAGCTGATATTGGTGAACCATCAACCGCACTAACAAAATTGACAACTTGTTTAATCTATCATTTCTTATCGTCTTACCATCAACGCCTTTATTTTATTATTCTCTTTAAGAATTTATACGACATTTGCTTCGTCCCCTTTTGTACCATTGATTTCGTACTAATTGTTGACTATTATTTCCATTCGTATTCGTTTGTTATCTTGTCACATTTCGAAACCCGAATGTAACCCATATTTATTTTGGAATGATAAACACCTTTATGTATTCCTACAAGGTATTATAAAATTTTTATGGAACTTTTATACATTTTTCCAATGATTCTCAGTTATCGAAATAACCATCACATGTAAAAGGTCAAATTTATACATCATATTTTGTATAACTAAAACTAATGCTTAAAATAAAATTATGCTCTATCTTTTGAACTAATGGACTTATCATACTTTACTTTTAATGTAATGAAAATTACCGGTTTAATTTATATTCCTAACAATGATTTAATTTGGAAATTACATTTTCTAATTGTAACCATCAATACGAATTTAATTAATAAATTCATGTCATTGTTTCAAAATTTCTTAAGACGACCAAATAAATTTTGAAACTATTTTACTTCTATTTTTGATGTATCATCTTTATCAAGAAAGTACCTCAACTGAGTTTTAAGGTAATACCAAATCCGGGACGGATAATTGTGACAAATGTTATTTTAATGATAATGTATAATTTATTCTTCGCTCTCATTTTTCTAGTATTGTGATTTATTATGTTTTACGGTTACGTGAGTCGAGATCCCTCGTCGATCGTCAACCTTAAATCATTTTACCACATCTTGTCCGTTTATGCGTTTATTGAATTCATTTTTATCTCGTTTTGTTCCTCGTATTGAAGATCATTATCTGAGTTTAAAATGAACCTCGAGGAGCATGTTGAAGCCGACACCGCAAGTGGAAAGACTCTTGTGATCAAGTGGTTATTATCATGGGTTCGTTCAAGGTTTTCTCGATGATTAACGATGGAGATCTATACTCGATGTTTATGTTCGACCTTTTATTTTTATGTACTTATGTGGTATGTGATCTAGTCAAATGATCGTAAGTTGTGAGAACTTGAGACGGCATCATCCGATGACGTCCGATCATGTATAACACATATTATGTAATATCTTTTTGACTTTCAGTGACGATGTTTATTGAGACTTTAATGCGCGTTGGCGAAAGTGAGATGATGTATTTGTATTATCTTTTGAGTAGGGACCCGCGTGTGAGCACCCTTCGATGACGAAAATGTTTTTCTTGTTAGTTCTTTTTTATGTGTGTCCATGGCTATCCGGCCGATGGATATCCTTTAATTTGCAACATTCTTTTTAACTGGACTTACCCGAAAATTCTATCATCTATTCTGGTTGTCGAATGAGCTTCGTGTGATCCATAGAATTTTCATGTGTCGAGCTTGACGGGTGACTGTGGATAAGGATTTATTTATTCCTTTTTGGTGAGATACAACTTGACGACAAGTCGCGTTTTGTAAAAGAACCAGTGGAGATCGTGGATCGAGATATACGTAGAACATGAAGACTTCTTTATAAGGAATGCTCTCATCCTTCCGGGTAGTGAACAACTCGTGTATGAGGCGAGTTGAGCGCCGGGACGTCGCTCCCTTAAGGTGGTGAGGATGTAAAATCCGTAAAAATAAGGTCATAATTTAATTCTATTTTCAATTATTTTGAAGTATTTTATAACGTTAAATATTATTATGTTTAACGGTTTAAGTTGAAACCGATATTAAATATTATATTTTAATATTTTGACGAGTAACGAGGACTACTAGTGACCGCGATACCGACGGATGCCAAAATTTTTATATTTTATTATCGATCATTTCGATATTTAATACTCTCGACGATATCGTTTTAATTACGTATCGAGTCGTTATATTATTATTTTTGCGTGCGTTTAAACTTAAAAAAAAAAGAATTTTTTTTACGAAACCCGAGTCTCGTAAATATTTTAAAGTTTACAATTTACATTTTCTACCCTTTTAAACTATTTTATTCCATTTTGGCCAAAACTATCACAAATTGGCAAAAACTATCCTAACCTTGGACTATATAATCTTTTTCCACTTACACTTTTACACATACAAAAATTTTAAAATCAAAAACAAACTCCCCACCCTTCTCTTTCTTTGCCATACAATACCAAGAACACCACCACCAAATCTTTCAATTTTCTTGATGATCTAGCTTGATTCTTCCAAAACCAAAACAAGTCCCATCCTTAGAATTGAAAGAGGATTCTTTTGGTACCATTTTCATCAACATGCATGAACTTTGAAATTTTGATCAAGAATCTTGGTGAGTAAAGTTGTTAGATGATGTTGCATGTGATTATCTAGTGATAATCATGTGTATATCATGTTATTTTTGTAAAGAAAATATATTTTTGATTTTGGGTTTTTGATTTTGATGATGATACAAGTGCTAGGATTGGTTTATGATGATATTAGGGGCTTAGGTTGATGATAAAAGTTGTTGGAATTGATCAAAAACTTGATTTTGTGAGAGATTTTAATAGTCATTTTTGGGCAGTAGGTTTGAGGCCATTTTGGAGGGTCTTAAGTCTGGATATAGGATGATATTATGGGATTATGTCGTAGAGAATTTTGTTAGCTTCGATTTGATATAAAGTAGGCCTTCCAACTCCAAACGAGGTGGAAGATACACTAGTTTGATTTTCGTGTACCGGGAGACGAGTGTCGACACAATCCGAAAATTGTTGTCGATATTTGGATCAAATCTCGGGGATTATAAAATGTGTTTCAAAATGATTCAAGGGCTGTTCTCAGGCTCCAAGTTTATCATTTTGAGTCTATTTTTAGAATCAAGTGGCGGTTTTACAAACGGAGTTGTTTAGAATGGTCAAAATGGTTTCGTAAGTCAAGGTCGCTAAACTGTCCGGATTTTGTGATTCAAAGATGAGTCGGGTAGGGAACTTTAGAAGTAAAATCTTTTAATGGGCTCTTGGGAGGACTTTCTACATATAGTAAGTGACTTCTCTGAGTAGTATCATAAAAAGTTGATATGTCTAAGTATGGGAAAATGGCTTGGACATTCGGTATGTTTCGACAGATTTTTATTAAAGGCGTAGAATAATAAAATGAATATATAGGAGAGTGTAATAGTATCACTTGTATCGTTTTCTCTCGATTTTGTCGTGATTTTATGAGTCGAGTTTTATATTCTTATGTATGGGTTATTTCTCGAGTCTATTATTAATGAACACACCTCATTTGATAGGTTGCGGTTCTCGTGTTTGAAAGGCATCATCTATCGTCGGCGATCGTCTCATTACCACTATTGGCTAAGGTGAGTCTATAGCCTCGCTTTATACTAGTTATTAAATGATTTTAAACCCGCGAGGGGGAATACATGTTTTATAAACTTAGAACACAAGATTTTTATGGTATGCTTTGTCCCTCTATGAATGGACCCGTGGTTGCCTTTAAATTGCATTAAGTGATTGCCATTGTTAAAGCCTCAATTATGGACCGTTAATTAACCTATGATGGGTTAACCGCTAGTACAATTAATAGATCTATGGGGGAAGCCGCCCCGGTTCAGTTTTTGTGGACTTGTCATAGAAGCTTAGGCCCGATCTCCACACTGTTTGAACATATTGTATTGAGAAGTCAGGTATACGGCAATGTACCATTAATCTAGAGGTAACCGACAATTAATAAATCTCCTGTCTTATCAGACCTCTAAAGGGAGTGTCTAAGGGCTCGGTTCCATGAGCTTATTGCAATTTATGCTATATACAATTATCATTGTTGATGCAAATTATTATTTGATGCTTATAAGCATGCCATAAACTTATAATCTTTGCTTGTGTTCAAATTGATTTCATAAACCTATAGATTCACTCGACATTTTTGCTGATTGTTTTACTCACATGTATTTCAGGTAATCAAGAAGTGGAAGCTTGGAGGTCACGGGGAATGAAGTTGTGCACTGCTTTTGTTATTCAAACTCTTTGATTTATTTATCGTTCCATTTTTAAAACAAACCAATATGTTGTTTTAACTTATCTTTTGGTAACGATTACTTGGGACTACGCTACTCTGACAAATGTTTTAGGAACGATAAATCTAAAACGTCTCTTTTCGAGTCGTTCTTTATAAATTATGTGTTGTTGTATCATTGTTTAGCACCCAAAGATGTATTCCGCTGCGTGTAAATTTGGGGGTGTTAAACTGGACCCTCTCAATATATAAGTGGGCAACATTATAGTCATTTTTCGTGGGATCAGATTCATATAAGTCATCTAATATGTCCTTTGTAAGAAGCACATGCCTAATCGCATTTTTCATATAATCCATATGTGATAGTGAATTGTTTTTATGGTAAGGGTTCTTATAAATCACCACTTCTTTTGTCTTTGGAGCACTAAAGGTTTGGGCAGAGATAGTAGCTGCATTATCAACAACTTCTTGTCCTTTGAGTTGAAGTGTCTCCTTTAATTCAGCTATAACCATGTTTTTATCAATGAGCCAAATATTTAGGTCAGAGATTTCCTCACATTTCTTGTTCAGTTGGTCAACAAGTGACTTTTTCTATGCCGCATTAAAAGCGAAGCGTTCTTCTATTAAACTAGAAACTTGTGAGACACCCTTCCTTACTTATTCAAACTATCCTAGCATAGAATTAATTCTATTTTCTAGGGCATTTTTTTATTCTCTACAGCCTCTAGTTCCACTTTCTCTGCTAATGATTCTCTCTTAAGTCTCATGATTTCTTCCTCTAATGCCTGAACTACCTGAATCATCTTATAACTTATCTCAACATTGTTTTCACAATCATTTGTTTTTGAAATAGTTTCATTTTTAGATTGGTGTTCAATTTCAAGAGATATACAATGTTTTTGAAGCTCGTCAAAACGTTTTGAAAGTGAGTTATAAGAATCTTAAAGCTTTAAAAATTCAGCGTTAGATTCGTGACAAGAATGATTATCTACATTATTTACAGGTTCAACAATATTCACAGAAAGATCATGCACATCATCACATTTATTCACAACAGATGTACTCTCAATAGCACATTTAATAGTCACAACTTGCATCACATCGAGAGACACTACGTGTTCCAAGAATCGGTCATATTCGGATAAAATCTTTTCTTTCTCAATTAAATGTTGCTCATAAGCATAATCCATTTCATAGAAAACTTTTTGAACTTCAGCCATTTCGAAATTAAGATAATCTCCGAGATCTAGAAAGCCATCTTTATGTTTGTTTACAAACGGAACGATCTCTTTCTCAAACACCGATTTCATGTGTTCGAAAGCCCATTCTCTAGCGGTTTGAGCCGTTGAAGTCGTACATTACTTAATGACCTTGTCAAAACCGGTAAAGTATCGTCTAATCTCTTTCAAGCTTTCCAATACTGTACTTATCGGTGGAAGACCCTTAGGAATTTCCTTAGGTTCATTCGGGTTGACAAGTGTAGGAAATATACTAGGATTTTCTCTAGTGGACACGGAATATGGTGTATGGATAAATTCCCTTTGTATATTTAAGCGAGTTCTAAAATCCGTTTTTCCATTCTCTTGATTTTGTTTATCATAATCAAACTTAGGATATTCCAAAAGCATTTTTAACCAATTCTCGTCAATTAGTGATATGTACTCGGAGTCATTCGTATTACCAATCGGGTCTAAGACCAACCTAATTTTGTTGCATCATAAAGTCACGGGTTGTGGTTAAGAGCTTGCTTTGCATAACCCGGGTGAGGTGGCAGGTCTGTTAGACGCGATAGAGTAAATTCCTTAAAAGATGAATGAAACAAGTGTACTAAATGTGAAGCGGAGTATTGTTTTAAAATTAAAACTTCAGTATTTTTAGTTTTCTTAGACGCCTTAATTTCCGTTTCAACCCTTCTAGACTCGAGAATTTCGAACTCCATTTGCAGTGTTTGAAAATTAGTAACGACTGACTCTTTTTCTTTAAGTTCTTTTCAAAGATTTTCTCTTAGATGTTAAATTTCTAGCAAGTTATCCATTTGGACTTTCCTAAACCTATCAAACTCTGGATTGGTTAAGGTATTGGTCAATGGAGTTAATTCCAAGGTTTGAACCTTTTCCTTATACGGTAGATAATGTCTTATTAACACTGAGGGTTTAAAGGACCGCAGTACTCATTTGGCCAAGCATAGATGCCGTCACCATAACCAAATCTTGTTGAGAAGACGAATTCGTAGACGTAATAGATCCCGATTGTGTTTCACTCAAAGTATGAGGACTTGCATTGATATTTCAATCATTCTTTGTCACCTCGTTTGAATTACTAACCACCGGAGGCTCTTCCGGATACTGAGACGCTTGATCAACTTGATAAGGTACAATACTGTTGATCCCAAACATAGATCGATTTAGCTTGTGTAAACGAGATTAAATCAAGTTAAACACGTAGAGAAACTTTGTTGTGTATAAAACAATTTAAGTATTATGCGGAATTAATACTTAAACAAGAACACACAAACAATTGTAAAACAAACTTTCACTTGATTGATTAGAACAAACTTGCGTACAATAAAAGTGTTAAACGTATGAAAACTTATATTGAAACAAAATCTAACGGTCTCCTTTTATAGAATAAGAAGCCTTGTAAAAGAGTCTATATATCAGCTACTATAGGTAAAGATAAATATAGAAAATACATTGTTGATCATATCTTTACTAGAAACAAACTAGAAACATAATACGCGTAGACTAAATCTTCTTATCAGTGTTTGACTTCATCCTATCAACGCTTGATATCTTCCTGTCAACGCTTGTTCTATCAACGCTTGTTTTCTTCTTATCAACATACCAATTCTTCTTGTCAGCGTCCAAGTGTACTGGCTACATTTTATTCCCAACAATCCTCCCCTAAACTTGATATCTACTCTAGCAATCAAGTTTCGGAATAAAAACTAAGAACTAGGAGGATTCTTACAAATCTTATCATATTGGTAATAAACATGCCTAATCAAATCTTTGGCCACGTCACTTGAATAGTCAATCTCCAGCTGTGTTGTCTTCATCTTTTCCAAAACTTCTTTGGACATGGGATACTCAGCATCTACAAGAAGATACTCAGCAAACTTTGTAGAACTTAAATAATACACACCAGCAGCTGAATACAAACGCCATTGAAGTCCACTAATATCATCCTCAAGATCCTTCCAAACATGATCTTCTTCTTCTGGTGCACACATTCTCTTGAATGTTGACCAAAGCTTTATTACATTGACTGAAGTAGGTGCTTTAGTCACATACTTGGCCAGCAATAACCTCCAAAGGTCTGCCATGTCTTCCCTATCCATACTTTCAAAGAGAGACATAAGAGTAGTAAAAGTGTGTACCTCTTTCCCATATCTGTCAATCATCCAAAACCCACTTGCATCTTCTTCAAAGCTAATGATAGGGTTTCTGGCATCAAGAGGTAACACTTGTACCATATCCGAAGCTTCCATGGGTGAGAGCTTAATGTTCCTTCTAATAACAGCTTTACTGGGATTCATTTTATCCAAATCATTAGGGAACTCAAGTGGAACTCCCTTCTTCAAAGGCCTTGGAACAATCATTGCCTTTTGAATCTCCATCTCTTCTGCAAGTTCTTCTTTCCTTTCATCTGAAAGAAGTTTGATAGTGTTCATCTCTTGTACACTTGCCCAAATGGGATAAGCCTTATACTCCAATTCTTCAAAGGATAATCCCTGCAATTTCTGAAAGGTCCATCCAGTTTGATGACATCTAAGCAACATGTAATAAAGCTCCCTTCTATCTCTCTTCAGCAGTGAGAAAACATTGCTAGCCTTATGCTTCAGAATTACCTTGCAATCTCTTTGAACTCTTAGAAGAATCTCCAAACCCCAAATTTTATCTGAAATTGTTAAATCTGGATTCTCCATAATCTTATCTTCCCAAGCATGGTACATCTGAGCAACTTCTGGCATATCATAATCTACCTGCAACTTTAACTCTCTAAATTTCTCCCTTGCCAACTCATCACCATATTCAAGCCTTTCTGGTTGTTCAATTATCATAACACTTGAATCTAAACTTCCATCATCACTTCCTTCTTGTTCCTCAGAAGTAACTACAAATGGTGATTCACCAACCTTCCTCTTTTCTAGTTCCATAAGTTGTGCAGCCAACTTTGAATCAAACTCTTCTTGTGCTGCATCCTTTGGAACTTCTGTTTCGACCATGATTCCTTTACCCTTATCTAATGGATCAATGATGGGTAAAGATGATAACGGTACCTATGAAGACACTTCCTTGATGATAGCTGATGACTGGAATTCATCAGCCATATCTGCAGGTCTGTTAACGTTAAAATCCTATGTGTCAGCGCCCAACTTACTCTTGTCAGCGCTTGTTGTGTCAGCGTCCAAACTCTGCTTGTCAACGCTCATCTTACTCGTGTCAGCTCCTCTTGTGAACTGCTCCATTATTGCTGTAAAGGACAAGTTCAAGTTTGTAGGAGTAACCAAAGATACATCAAAACCTGGTTGCTTCTTCAATTCAGTAAGGGCTTCAGCCACACCCAAAGATTCTCCATCATGTGAGCCTTTGTCACTCACATGTATCTGCTCATCCTCCCTTTTGGAAGAATCCTCCATTCTACGCCTATTGTTAGCATCCTCCAAAAGAACAATCCTCTCCCTCAATTGCTTGAGTTCAAGGCCTTGTGTACTGACTGTTTGTACCAAGTCTGCATTTTACTGTTGCAAGCTAATGCAGACAACCGTCAATTCCAACATTGTGTATGGTTCCAATCTGCCCTCATCTAAAATGCGTATTTGACCTCCCAAAGTAGAGTCATGGGGCATGGATGAGGTCTTAAAGATGTTAGGACTTTCTTGGCCTGCATCTAAGCGAGTACCAATAGTCCCAGCCTCATCTATAGAACCAACCACACTTGTGCTGGTGGTTCTCTCTGCAACATGGCTAGGACCACTAGAGGAGAACACTCTAGTAGTCCTTGGGCGTTTTATCAACCTATATTCAGGGGGTGTAGAAGATGATGTGGATTGGGTGGCAGTTTGAAGGTTAAGGGGTGTTTGGGTCTGTGATGGAAAGGTGTCAACGTTTGGATTAGTAGTGACAACGCCAACATTTAACGTGTCATCTTTGAAGGATTCTTGGTCAAGTCCCATGTGTTGAGTTGAAGGTAAGGGATCTGGTATTGGGTCAAGTTGTGGTTGTGGGTCAAGTTGAGGTTGTGCTGCTGCAATAACAGCAAGCATAGCTTGGGTAAGGGGTAAGTCTCTATTAGGGGTGAGTTCATCTTACTAAAAATAGCTTTCTTTTGCACAGGGATCTCATAAAAATCATCATGATCCCTTGTGTAGTACCTCTGCTCGTCAAAAACCATTTGTAAAAATCTGGGATAAGCCAAAGTCATCTTATTACCCTTGTTTTTACACATGCCATCAAAAATCAGTTTAGAAAAATTATACTTTTGCCCAGTTGTAATACACACAATTTCACTAGCAATTGATCTGTTAATTTCATTATGTGAAGTATATTTGGGACTCAAACATTGAAGGATGACATGTATTAAGTACTTCCAAGTTGGGGATAATTCTTGTTTATGATATTTATTTAAAGTACCCTCTTCAGGGAAAGGATACCCTAAAGCTTGAAGTCCTGGTTCTATCTCAGTAATGGGTAGAGTGGTTATACCATCTGCATCATTAAGATGCAAAGCTTGGCGAACCAAGGCTTCAGTAACCACCCATGAACGCCTATGAACAATAGCTGTTAATGTAGTCACATTATTAAGCGTTGAGGAACTGACAGTGTTCCAAAACTGTTTAACATGAGTGACAGGGATGAGAGTAGCATGAGAAAGTGCATACCTAAGTGGAGATGCATTCAAATACGCCACCATCTGGGTGTATTGAGGAAACAGAGCATCATCAGCCTCCAAATAAGCAATCATATTGTGCTGACTTCTGAATCCCAATATCAAGTCACTTGGTTTAAACTTAGGCGCTACTGATGTAGAAAGTTGTTTGTGAAAGATTGTAAAAGATGAATTATAGGATAAAATTGTTAGACAAGAATATGAGAGTACCTTGTGTAAAATGTAGGAGCCAAATATATAGAAGTGATAGGCACATGTGATTGGTAAAAAATGAGGCAAGTATTTTCAAAATATAATGATAAAAATATTGAAAAGAAAATAAGTTATCTTGTGCATTAATTAAAAGTTATCAACTCCCAAAATTATGGCCCCAATTTTCGTCAAAAATAACAACTGGGTAGGACCCAATGAGTGTCAACGGTCAAAAATAACCCATCAACGCCCAATGGCTATATTCTTGTCAACGTTGGTAAAAGCCATGTCAACGTCTAAATTGGTCACAACAACGCTTGGAAATATATATGTCAACGTCCAAAAATAAAAATAATAAAAATGAAAAAGAACCTTAACAAAGTAATTTATCCTAGTGAAGATAACCTATAAACTGAAAATTACTATAGGGCAGCAAGTACTGTCCAATTATGCACACTTGCTTATGCAAGATAGACATAAAAGTCCTCTAGTGTCCCTTGCTAACCAAAATTCTTAACAGTTAAGTTATCTCATAAAATCCCTTGTAACTCCCAGGTAAACCCAATATAAATCATACGCAAGTCTCCCAACAGACCACATCCAATTCTAGGCTAAAAAGGTCTTGGCAGCATGCATAGTATATCCACTTTGCATGCTACAGTGCATCATGAGATAGAAAAACTAACTCATACTTACCAATGGACACAATCTAGAATTGTGATAAGAGTATTATAAGAATACCCAAAGAGTCCTAAAGGTTCCTAAACCTCGCCTTAAACTGTGATACATGAATTGCCAAATAATATGCATGTAAATAAAAATTTATGTCAAGATAGGAATATAAATATTCCAACCATCATCCATAAATTGAAACATGCTCCAATGATTCTCCAAGGATCCCTGAGCAACTCTGTATCCAATGGTACAATGCTAACAACGCCTGCACACTTAGATCAAAAACCACAAAACTAACATGTTGTTGACAACGTTACGATAACACTTATCAGCGTTAAGATAACCTTTGTCAGCGTTAGACAAATAAAGTGGAAAATCTAACTTCACAAAAAGACCAATAACAATGCATATCCTGTACATACTTTTACACTAAGACCCCAAAACACATATTAAGTGAGATTGATCATTCCAATACTTGTTATGAAGTATTGAAATCTTCCAGTATCAAAAGGTTTAGTTAATAAATCAGACACATTCTCTTCTGTGGCAACCTATCTGGTTATATTAAACCCTTTTCAAAACAATCTCTTATAAAATGATGTCTAATTTCTATGTATTTTGTTTTAGAGTGACATACAGGATTTTTAATAATGCATAAAGTGCTGTTATTGTCTACAAAAATCCTGGTATGCATGAAATTATACCCATAATCCAACAGCTGGTTCTGAATCCATAAGACTTGTCCACAACAAGCAGCTGCTGCGACATACTCTGCTTCAGTTGTAGAATTTACCACCACTGTTTGTTTCTTGCATTGCCAAGATATCAATCTACTCCCAAGAAACTGACATCCACCAGTTGTGGATTTTCTATCAAATTTGTCACCACCATAATCACTGTCTGAATATGCAATCAGCTCCAATGGTGAATCTTTTGGATACCATAATCCCAGGCCTGGATAACATCTAAGGTATCTAAAGATCCTCTTGACAGCATGAAGATGACACTCTTTGGGAGTCACTTGATGGCGTGCACATGCACACACAGCAAACATAATGTTAGGTCTTGAAGCTGTGAGATACATCAATGAACCAATCATTGATCTATAGTGCCTGACATCCACTTCTTTTCTATCTCCAACTTCCCCAAGGGTGTTCTCTATCCATAGGAGTGCTAGCCCTTTTGTCATATTGAGAAAAGCCAAACTTCTTCAAGATTTGTGCTACATATTTATCTTGAGAGATGAAGATACCATCTTCTTTCTGCTGAACTTGCAACCCCAGAAAGAAGTTCATCTCCCCCATTGCACTCATCTTGAACTTGTCTGTCATAAGCTTGGAAAAGTCTTCACTCATCTTTGGACTTGAAGAGCTAAAGATGATATCATCCACATAAACTTGGACAAGTAAAAAATCCTTACCAGTCTTCTTTGTAAATAAGGTCTGGTCTATGGTGCCCCTTTTGAATCCATTTTCCCCCAAATAGGTGGACAATGTGCCATACCATGCTCTTGGGGCTTGATGAAGTCCATACATAGCTTTCTTGACTCTATACACCTTGTCTGGATGTTCTAAATCTTCAAAACCAGGAGGCTGCATTACATAAACCTCCTCTACAATTGTGCCATAAAGAAAAGCACTCTTAACATCCATTTGATAGACAATAAAGCCCATGCAGGAAGCATAGGCTAGAAATATCCTTATAGCCTCAATCCTTGCAACTGGTGCAAAGACCTCCTCATAGACTATCCCTTCCTCTTGTATATATCCTTGAGCCACTAAACGTGCCTTGTTTCTGACCACAATACCTCTTTCATCCTTTTTGTTTCTAAGAACCCATCTTGTCCCAATAGGTCTGATATGTCTGGGACAATCAACCAACTCCCAAATATCCTGGATAGCAAATTGGTGAAGCTCATCTTGCATTGCTTCCACCCAACTTGGCTCTTTGAGAGCATCAAAAATCTTCTTGGGTTCCTGTTGTGACAGAAAACAGGCAAAGAAACATGCTTGAACAAGAGGGGTATCAACCTTCTTGTGAATATTGGCAATAAATACACCAAGATTCTAATGTGATCTTCTAGTTTGAACAAGGGACATCACATCACCAATAATTAGAGAAGAAGGGTGATTTTTGATTGTAGAAGTAAGCACTCCTGACTCAATAAGTGTTTTGTCCTCAATCTCATCTTCCATGTTACCAATATCTTCTTCAGACTCTCTTCCATCAATATCTGAATGAGCCTCTCCATTTATGTTTGAAGGTTCACCTTGTTCAAAACCATTGGAAGAGATAATATGGTCAAAAGAGCTGTCAACGCCTGGACCATGGCTGTCAACGTTTGAGCCATCAACATCTGAATTTGTCTTGTTAGCGCCATATTTTCCTTTGTCAGCGCCTGTAAGATCATGCATGTTGTCAACTGGTGATACTTGGGGACCACCATTTTCCTTTCCAGCAGCAGCAGCTGTAACACCCCACCATGGCGGAATATGGGGCGCGACGTATGGATATCATCACAACAAACGGTGTCTCTATAGAGAAAACTAAAATGCAAATATAATGTCATAAATGGCGACACAAATGTCATGAAAATATCTCAACATAGCAGGAGTCTAGGTAAGTAGGTAACAGTCCTAGCTCTTACCTAAGACAAACAATTAACACTAACAATCAACATATAGGTTCATAGTATCACTATTGAAACAATCAGAAAGAAAATAAACTAAGAAGGAACGGGTATCTCCTTCTAAATGCATTCCTACTCGACTCTAATCCTAGCCACATATGTTCTCACGCTTAACCACGTTATCACCTGAATGAGACACTAAAACACGTCAACATAATGTTGGTGAGAGTCATAGGTTTAGACTCCAACGCCAAAACAAACCGTAAGTTGTGAATAAAAACCAAATTTAAGAACATATGGACAATGTGATACAAACATGCATTAAAAACTAATATCCAAGATTTATCAAACCAAACCAAATCCAAATCCAAACCCAAATCCAAATCCAAGGCTCTCAGCCTTACCTAACACCATGGTCTCATAGATGCTCACACATCTATGTACCTCCCCAAGGCCCCGCCTTGTCAACATCCCCTTGGTACCAAGTCAAAACATAAAACAATCAAGAATCAACTAGCAATTAATCACATATGTATACACAAGTCCATCACCAAACACAAAGCATTCACAGCATAATTTATAAAACAAGACAGTGTCTCTTCCATCCCATCTAGAATTCAAAATCATTGATAAACATGGGACTATGAAACTCACCTGATTGAGCTTCTCCAAAAGTTTGCGCACTAGCAAAAGCTAACAAACAAAAACACATAATCAAAACATGAACCAATCACTAAGATGGCTCATCAACCTATGATGGACATCTAACATACTCCCATTTATACACCTCATTTATATGCTCTAAGCATCTCATTACACCCCTCTATAAATCCCTTAACTCGTTTTACTTCATAACACATCCCGTTAACATTTTATCAAAAACAATCCCAGTTTTAGGTCTCCAAACTATAAGCCAAACGCCCACCTAAACACACCCACGATCTCTGTAAAGGGAATAGTTATGCCCTTACATTTGTTAGCTAACTCTTCCCATTTGCCCCAACCTTAAAGCTACTGTTAAGGCCCCGATATATGTATATTTACTTTCGCCTATCCAGAATTCACTGATCTTAAACATATGAAAAGTTTGTTATGATTAGGGGGTCTTACCATAACCCATTTTCTTAGCTCCAATGCAGAGATACCTTCTACAATATATAAACCAACTCCCACGTTCGTTTTAATGTCTAATTGTACTCCTAAGTACCCCAAACAATCCAAAACTTAAAAAGAAAACAGGCTGACCCGAAAACAGTTTTGACACCCGACTGATGTAACCTGTTTTTGACCCACTTCCCGACCTCTAATGTAGTTCTCGTTTCTTGATTTAGAAAGCCAACTCAATTATCTTTCCAGGTCTAGCTTGATCGCATCTTGAATGTTCCTAGAACTCTAGATATGATCAAAACAATGACACCAAAATTCTGCCCAGTTTTTAAAAACGAATTTAACCTAATTAACTTAATTAATTAACCCTAACCCCACTAATTACAAGCCCTAATTTATGTAATAATTATAACATATTTTTATAACATTAATATAATGTTTTTAAATTAAATCCTAACTTAAATCCATCATAAGATGTTTAAGAAAACATTAAAACAATTTAATTAAAAAGGGTTATGAAGGTTTTACCTTTAAATTAATGGAAGATGAAAAAACCCAATTTTATGAAGAACCCTAATTCTTCTCTACAAACCGTCGACCCTTTGTTTATTATCTCCAGGGATTTATGATTTTTGGTAGTTAATAATATAATATATAGGGTGTGGATGAATCCTAGTCCAACCCAAACCCAACCTTCCTTTTTTAATTTTTTCCTTTTTTTCTCCTCCTTTTCTTGCGTCCAAAACCGACCTACCCTCTCCTAATTTCGTTTTTTTTCTTTTTATTATTAATATATGTATTAATAATATTACCTTAATTTTCCTTAATTTATTTCAGCTCCTAAAGCCTCCAAAACCTCAAAACCGTAAAACTAGTCAGTTTTTACGCGAATACCGTAAAAGACGTAAAATATACAGTTTTGAAAAAAATATCAAATTTTGAAATAAACATTATAACTAAGTCCTAAATGACTTAAAACCATCCCGAAAAATACTCACATTCCTAAATACCTCTTCCGAGACCTCTAAATGCAAAACCCTAAATCGTAAAAATACGATTTTCTATAATACATATACGTATACGTAAAACCACCAAATAACACCATCTCATTTCATAGTCACTACATTGTGAGCTCATGAACATGAAATAACCATTCCTCGATTTATTTATGAGTAGTTTATACCCATATACGATATCGACACCAACCTCGTTCACGCAAAATAAACATATAAACACACAAATCAAATAGCCACACATAAATTATCCTTAAAATAAGACCAAGTGACGAACTTCAAAACCACGGTTGTCACATCACTTCCTCCTAATAGAAATCTCGTCCCGAGATTTACTCCTTAGGATCGTCATTATCAATTAGCTGAGGATACTTGCTCCTCATAAATTCCTTCCCGTTCCCACGTGAACTCTAGTCCACGTTCCAAATTCCATCTACCCATAACTACGGTATATTACCCTTTTCCAACGTCCTAGCTTCACGACCCAAAATCTCTATCGGCTCTTCGATAAAACGAAGACTCGTATCCATACTAATATCATCTAACGGTACTTGCAAGTCAGTTCTTGGTAAGCATTTCCTCAAGTTTGATACATGAATACGTCATGCACACTACTCAATTCCTCCGGTAATCTTAACCTATACGCCATTAGCCCAATCCTTTCAAGGATTTCATATGGACCCACAAATCTAGGTGTTAACTTCCCCTTTCTTTCCAACCGCATCACCCCTTTCCATGGTGAAACCTTTAGCATAACTTTATCTCAAATCTCAACGGCTTACGCCTCTTGTCCGCATAGCTCTCTTGTCGGTTCTTTGCTATTTTCAACCTCTACTTAGTCACTGCCACCACCTCCATAGTTTTCCGATCCACCTCTGGTCTAATACGTTGGCCGCTTCTAACTTCATCCCACTGTATCGGCAATCCACCTCATCTCCTATGAATTAACTCCAGCAGTTTCTACTACAATTCCTATCACCATACCTAACGGCTTCTATCCTCTACGGATTTTTCATCATTCGGAAGTTCTCCCAACCTTAATCACACCCCAATGGTATATGCATGATTGCATAACCAAAAGCTTCCATAATATTCACAAGAAGCCTGTCATAACCCCCACCTGATCCTTACTTTCCGATGCTCGACACCAAGTAACGAACCATCTTTCATACTAACATATGTTACACCTTTTCTCTAGGTGAACGGTCCATTGTTTGTGACTACCAACCTCTTGCTCTAACAGATTTCCCTTCCTTATCACTTCACTATCTTGATAACCTCTTGCTCCCTCTAATCATTCTTCCTCCATACTACTTTTCGCTTGTCTTTCCATAATCTTAATTTCCATATCATCTTATATCCTGTCTTCAGCCTATAATTTAGGCGTTTAATCCTTTATTCCCTACATCCTCATCAATGGAGAACATGACCCTATCACCGGTGACTCTCTCTTTGTAGGAGAATTCTTCCTAATATAATACGTTCTCCAACTATCTCCAAATCTCACGCCAATGCTCTAGGCGTCTTTCTCAATTACCTCTATAATATGCTCATACCAACCATTAGTCTATCAACTGTATACTATGCTTGCTTCCCATCGTTTCTTCCCTTGCCATAATTCTTCATAAGGCATTCCATACATATTAGGCTAACTTTTATGCAAAACCCTCTATTCCATCACATCCGTACGCAATCCTTCCAATTTCTCAACTACGTGACTTCTCATTCCTCTTGAAATAGGTGATGAATTAGTCAGTCTATCGAGTATCACCCAACTCTCATCGTACTTAATCCTCCACCGCATTATGTATCCCTTCCACCAACTTCGTCCTTACATCGCCCTTTCTAAGCTACTCCTATATATGTAGGAAGTATAGTCTATGTCCCTTTCCTCCCTACGATTGTCCAAGCCACGCAACATAAATGTTGACGCGTTCTCTGCTTTAGACAACTCAACTCGTGCAACCTACATCCTTTATCCAAACCTCCCTAAAACGTCAACCCTATAGTTCAAGTTCGTCTCAGCTTCACCTCATTCTTCTTATTCCATGTCTCATCGACCATGCTTGTCTTTCCCAGATGGTACTTGGCCTTGCAATTTTCTTTCGTCACTTAACTCTACCCATCACCTTTGTCAAATGTTCAATCAAGATGATTGAATATGTGTTGGAGACGTTCATGATCCGTATAGATCATTCTCTACGTCTCGTATACCAAATGCCTCTAGCATTCTAGGAAGATATAACAGTCCACCACTGACTAAGTCTTGTCTAGTTCTTCCAAATCTTCCGTTCCTGCATCGTGTAAGGAATCGCCTTTCTTTGTCGTTCCCGTACACCTCCAAATCCTTGCTCCACGTATCGTCATGCTTCGTGAATTCAGCCAGTCCTTCCGATAATGCCAAGATCTGCTCATTATCCAATCCACCTCTTCAGCCTCCAAAATGCTTCCTCATCCTTCTTCACTTCGCCCTTGCTGGTTCCATGATATGCCATCATCTCTATTTGCTCATCATAGTAAACTTAATACTAAAACCCACACTTGAAAATCTCACGTATAATTCCCTTTCCTAACAACTCCAAAACCAACTCATAATTCGCCTCACTCTCTTTCTAAGATTTGAGTAGATCCAGATGTCGTCGATGCTCCTGATGACAACTCATTTATACACGTTCATGCACACTCGGTTCATTGACTCCATGAAAACCGCTAGTGCTTTGGCGAAGCCTAATGCATAACCGTAAACCCAAAGCATTCATACAACATCCTTAGCAGTTTCAACTATGTCCTCCTTGCACCCTCTCTTAGCAGTAATACGAATAAATTCCTACCTCGTTCTACTTGCAAAATTCTACACGCATCTTAAATGACCGGTACACCTCTCATCAGACCACTCAACCTCTTTCCACATCTAATCTACTACTAAGCAACTCAACTTTTATCTGGTGTTCCTTGCAATTTCTAACATCTCTTGTTTTTAATTCACTCCATCAACGATTTGCCTTGGAAAGGCACTAACTTCAACTCCTCTCACTCCCCCCCACTTGCTCTATTTATGGTTCTACCTCACAGTAATAGGCAAACCTACTAAATCTCAAGAAATTTTCGGAAAACTTACATGCCTTACGAACAATCATAAATACCTTTGAGGTATTATATCCCCTTCCAACACTCACTATGGCGCGTTACTTGTGCCAATATCCATACATTACACATATATCTATTCATCTCCCTTGGCACTCCTAAGAGACCTCATAACCACATTAGTTCGTCTAGAAACTTCTTTCCTCCCCACTAAGGGCATTCCGACCGTTCTCTCATGCCCACCTACTTAATCGTGTAGGCGCGACCAAGTCTTTCATATGACTACCTCAACGCTCCCAAACCATATGAAACCAAAATAACATCGTGAATCCACCAGATACGATCGACGAATCAAACCCACGGATAACTAACAACATTTCACGTGCACCAATTAAAACCAGTCAAAAACCACGAGACTCAAAAGAAAACTCAAACCCAAAACGTGTATCAATTCAATATGACCCATGACAATGAAAAAAAATAATTCAAGAAACACCCAATGGCAACCAAAACACACTACGCCCCGTGACATATAACTTAAACCGTGCAAAAGATCGACTTTTCCAAAAGAATATATATATATTTTTTTCTTTACCTCCCCACATCTATGTGACTCAAACAATCTACAAACAACCCTCTTGACGAACTCAAAACTTAACTCAAAGACTAGGTATCCCGTGCTTTCCAAATCATAAAAATAAACTACTATTCAAACTCAACCTTTAACCCGACACCTGTACAATAATTTTGGTCAGGATACTGACCTCCCATGACTATACATTCTGAATATTTGAAAAGTACGTTCCGAATACATATTTTTGGCTTTTGAATCACTCAAAAAGCTCTAAAAACGAACAAGTTATGACCAAAACAGTTTTATATTAATAAAAGATAAAATTGTATGTGAAATCTTCATAAACTCAATTTAACCTTGTATTAATAATTATAAATAACGTAAATCGGTTAAACCCAATTACATAAACTATGTATGTAGAAGGAAATTTTACTTCCCTTTATTTTAAAGAAAGTCTTTTAGAATTTGAAATAAATAAGTGTTGATTAAAAAGAAATATTATGTTACATCTTGTTTTAAACACGACTCCAACACCTTACCCTTATTTTACCGAATACAACCAACTATCTAACCCTATAATAGATTTCCAAGTCCCCTTTTTCCATATACCAACCAAAAGAAATGTAAGACTCAACACAAAAGATTTCATTATCTCAAAAGAAATACCAAGTTATTTCAATAGACTTAAAACCAAGAACACCAATTTAAGACGTACACGTGAAATACAAAACTCAAAGAATACGCTACAAGACACACTTCAAAAGATTCAAAACGTCATTGAAACTCCACCAAACTCGGGCACTAATAAATTGTTTAAACACAAGAGAGCACTAGGTACGTTCAAGTTATAATAACTACTGAACAACCGTAAATCATAACATAACATCTATTAGTATATATACATCCGCATATGTATACCTATTGAATCTCCCAAACATACTCGTTATCATACACGTAAGTCAATCAATCGCTTTATACGCTCGTTTTTTCATACGAGTAATCACCATCTGACCGTGCCACAACAAGGCATAAAGCCTACCTCCAAAACCAGACCATATCGTGTGACCCCATAATCACACAACAAAACTATAACCCAAAACATATAACACAAAAAGAACAATAGCCATATCATAGGCAGCCATTACATAAACCCATATATAATACATATACCCAAATTCTACATCTCATCATATACAAGCATGTATTAACCCTCTTTCATGCAATCATACTTGAGAACCTATTGAAGTTGTGGTACTTGTATAACTATGTTGGCCACCATACTTATACAATTACCCTTTCCCCAATGCACTCCCTCCTATGATGACACTTATAAGAATCAATACAACATATAACACATAAATCCATCTACTCACATAAGCTCATAATCACATAACCAAATAGGTCCAAACTCTATCTATTAAAATAACATAGTAAAACCCTTGAAATTCATAAATCCATAGTCTAGCTAAACTGCATAGACTAAACCAAAATGAAAACATAATCAGTTATAAGTCATGTCGCCCATAAGAGTGGAAACAACATAAAATCCTTCATATCCACCTACTCCTAATAACTCGAACCACCACATGATTCTCAGGGAACATGACTTAAACATCAAATGAAAAAATACTATACCTCAGGTACATAAAATAACCCAACAAAAGATAGAAACTACCATGTACCAAATTAGGTAATATAATGTACAATTTAAGCAAAATACAACAATGACTAGCGTGGATGATTATGGTTCAACCTTCACTAGTCACAACCCGAAAAGAAAATAACATGTGGCTAAGTATGAACCTACTATGGTTCAGTTAATACTAGTCAAAACATCACAATAAATAACATCCAAACACATCAATTATTATAAAATGCACACATACTCCTATGACGCCTATATGCAGGGACCCTTAAGCTATAGACTAGGCTAAACGACTAGGCAACCTAATTCTCTATAAACATTGTCTCTGATACCATTCTGTAACACCCTACCATGGCGGAATATGGGGCCCGACGTATGGATATCATCACAACAAACGGTGTCTCTATAGAGAAAACTAAAATGCAAATATAATGTCATAAATGGTGACACAAATGTCATGACAATATCTCGACATAGCAGGAGTCTAGGTAAGTAGGTAACAGTCCTACCTCTTACCCAAGACAAACAATTAACACTAACAATCAACATACAGGTTCATAGTATCACTATTGAATCAATCAGAAAGAAAATAAACTAAGAATGAACGGGGATCTCCTTCTAAATCCATTCCTACTCGACTCCAATCCTAGCCACATATGTTCTCACGCTTAACCAAGTTATCACCTGAAAGAGACACTAAAACACGTCAACATAATGTTGGTGAGAGTCATTGGTTTAGACTCCAACGCCAAAACAAACCATAAGCTGTGAATAATAACAAAATTTAAGAACATATAGACAATGTGATACAAACATGCATTAACAACTAATATCCAAGATTTATCAAACCAAACCAAATCCAAATACAAACCCAAATCTAAATCCAAGGCTCTCAGCCTTACCTAACACCATGGTGCCATAGATGCTCACACATCTATGTACCTCCCCAAGGCCTCGCCTTGTCAACATCCCCTTGGTACCAAGTCAAAACATAAAACAATCAAGAATCAACTAGCAGTTAATCACATATGTATACACAAGTCCATCACAAAACACAAAGCATTCACAACATAATTTATAAAACAAGACAATGTCTCTTCCATCCCATCTGGAATTCAAAATCATTGATAAACATGGGACTATGAAACTCACCTGATTGAGCTTCTCCAAAAGTTCGTGCACTAGCAAAAGCTAACAAATAAAAACATATAATCAAAACATGAACCAATCACTAAGATGGCTCATCAACCTATGATGGAAATCTAACATACTCCCATATATACACCTCATTTATATGCTCTAAGCATCTCATTACAACCCTCTATAAAGCCCTTAACTCGTTTTACTTCATAACACATTCTGTTAACATTTTATCAAAAACAATCCCAGTTTTAGGTCTCCAAACTATAAGCCAAACGCCCACCTAAACACACCCATGATCTCTGTAAAGGGAATACTTATGCCCTTACACATGTTAGCTAAATCCTCCCATTTTTCCCAACCTTAAAGCTACTGTTAAGGCCCCGATATATGTATATATACTTTTGCCTATCCAGAATTCACTAATTTTAAACAAATGAAAAGTTTGTTATGATTAGGGGGTCTTACCCTAACCGATTTTCTTAGCCCCAAAGCAGATAACTTCTAAAATATATAAACCAACTCCCACGTTCGTTTGAATGTCCAATTCTACTCCTAAGTACCCCAAACAATCCAAAACTTAAAAAGAAAACAGGTTGACCCGAAAATAGTTTTGACACCCGACTGATGTAACCTGTTTTTGACCCACTTACCCACCTTCAATTTAGTTCTCGTTTCTTAATTTAGTAAGCCAACTCAATTATCTTTCCAGGGCTAGCTTGATCGCATCTTGAATGTTCCTAGATCTCTAGATATGATCAAAACAATGACACAAAAATTCTGCCCAGTTACTAAAAACGAATTTAACTTAATTAACCAAATTAAATAACCCTAATCCCACTAATTACAAGCCCTAATTTATGTAATCATTATAACATCATTATTATAACATTAATATACTGTTTTTAAATTAAACCCTAACCTAAATCCATCATAAGATGATTAAGAAAACATTAAAAAAAATTAATTAAAAAGGGTTATGAAGGTTTTACCTTTAAATTAATGGAAGATGAAAAAAAAACACAATTTTATGAAGAACCCTAATTGTTCTTCTACGAACCGTCGACCCTTTTTTTATTATCTCCAGGGTTTTATGATTTATGGTAGTTAATAATATAATATATAGGGTGTGGATGAATCCTAGTCCAACCCAAACCCAATCTTCCTTTTTTAATTTTTTCCTTTTTTTCTCCTCCTTTTCTTGCGTCCAAAACCGACCTACCCTCCCCTAATTTCGTTTTTTTTCTTTTTATTATTAATATATGTATTAATAATATTACCTTAATTTTCCTTAATTTATTTCAGCTCCTAAAGCCTCCAAAACCTCAAAACCGTAAAACTAGTCACTTTTTACGCGAATACCGTAAAAGACGTAAAATATACAGTTTTTTTTTTTAATTTCAAATTTTGAAATAAGCTTTATAACTAAGTACTAAATGACTTAAAACCATCCCGAAAAATACTCACAATCCTAAATACCTCTTCCGAGACCTCTAAATGCAAAACCCTAAATCGTAAAAATACGATTTTCTATAATACATATACGTATACGTAAAACCACCAAATAACACCATCTCATTTGATAGTCACTACATTGTGAGCTCATGAACATGAAATAACCGTTCCTCGATTTACTTATGAGTACTTTATACCCATATACGATATCCACACCAACCTTGTTCACGCAAAATAAACATGTAAACACACAAATCAAATAGCCACACATAAATTATTATTAAAAATAAGACCAAGTGACGAACCTCAAAACCACGGTTGTCACAGCAACAGCAGCAAATGCATCTTTCCATATGGGAATAGTAACATACTCAAGTATGGGTGATGATTTGTCTGCTTGTGATCCAACCTCTTCATTAACCTGTGTACCTAAAACATCAACAACTGGTTCTTCCACAACATTTGAAGTTACTTTCATAATGTTTGGATTAGTAACAGGCATATAATTCAAAGTCCTAGATAGAGGTTCCAAGTCATATAAACAATTTGGACCACTTTCAGGATCACTAGGTTTACTTTCTATAAACCTAACATGTACTTTTTCAAGTATACGTTTTTCCTTCTTAAGGTAAACTCTATATCCTCTACACTGCACAGAATAACCCATGAAGTAACCTTCATCACCTTTAGCACTAAACTTACCTAAGGCATCACTAGTGTCCAGCACAACTACATGACAACCAAAAGGTTTAAGAAAACCAATATTAGGTTTCCTTCCCCAAAGTAACTCATAAGGTGTTTTGTTATGAATCTTGTTGACTAATGCCCTATTCTGAACATAACAAGCTGTATTCACAGCCTCAGCCCAAAAAGCAATGGGAAAGTGAGCATCAGCCAACATAGTCCTAACTGCTTCTATGAGGGTTCTATTCTTTCTCTCAGCTACCCCATTTTGCTGTGGGGTTCTAGCTACACTAAACTGTCTAGTAATCCCTTTCTTGGCACAAAAATCATCCAACAACTTATTTCTAAACTCACCACCATTATCACTTCTAAGTATCTTAACCTCATTACCAGACTTCTTTTCTATTTGGGTAATGAAGTTAATCAAAGTATCAGCAGTGTCACTTTTCAAAGCTAAAAAGAAAGTCCAAGTAAATCTAGAAAAATCATTAGTGATGACAAAAGAGTAAGATTTACCA
The DNA here is from genome assembly GCA_025667525.1 of Glebionis coronaria. Lineage (NCBI taxonomy): Eukaryota > Viridiplantae > Streptophyta > Magnoliopsida > Asterales > Asteraceae > Glebionis > Glebionis coronaria. The sequence goes on from CM046876.1 coordinate 184,729,886, forward strand.
TTTAAGCTTTCTATATTAGTTGGACCAAACAAGTCCATATGTAGCAAGTGAAGTGGTTTAGAACTAGAGTGCACCTGTTTAGACTTAAATGAGACCTTGTGCTGTTTGCCTTTAAGGCATGCAACACAAGAGTGATCATTGTGGAAAGCCTTTTCAGGCAAACCATCAACCAAACCATGTCTCACAAGTCTGTTTATATTTTTAAAATTAATGTGCCTAATCTCCTGTGCCAAAGATTACTCTCATCAACTGAATCCTTAGCATATAAACATGACAAATTATTATTCATCCTAATTCCATTAGGATTCACATTAGAAATGTCCTTATGCCTAGGTGTTCTATAATCAATGAATTTCTCATATGGTATTTTAAAATCTTTGCTCAACACCAAGCATTCAGTATCAGTAAAAAGAACCTTATTTTTGTTATCACAAACTTGTGATACACTAAACAGATTTTCAAAACGCAAATTGTTGGTGAGAAGAGTTCCTTTGCCTGTGATAGTTCTATATCCGCCTCCAAAGTAAACTTTGTCACCATCCTTAATGGGAGTGAAGTTTGTGAGATAATCTTCCTTCCCAGTCATGTGCCTAGAGCATCCATTATCCCAATAACCATAATCATTAACCTGCTTTTGAATGCCCTGCACATAAATAAAACTTATTAGTTTTCTTTGGGAAACCAAGCCTGAGCAGACTTGGATTCATTTGGTTGTTCAACAAGAACAGACTTAGTCCTTATAACAACCCCTTGTTCATCCCTTTTTGGATTAAACAACCAGTTAACCCCAATTAGTTTTGTTATGACCTTTGAAATATAATTAAATCTGTTACAGGTCATAGAAATCCCATCTGAATTAGGGTTTTGATCTTGCTTAGGTCTCCATGTCAAGCTAGAAGAAGCTTTAGACCCCTTTCCCTTTGGTTGCAAATATTTACCATTATTTGGTCTGGCAACGTTTCTGTCAGCGTTTTATTTGGTCTTGTCAACGCTGAAATTACCCTTATCAGCGTTGAACCTAGGGTTTTCTACAGGAACCATTGACTATTAGATCATGTATTGGTCTTCTGAAAAGGTCTTTGTCCATAAGTATTAGACCCTTTAGTAAAGAATGAGGCTGGTCTAACAACTTGTGGACGTAGCTAGACAAAAGGTTTGGGTATGACAGTGTTTGACTTTTTGTCAGCGTTGACCTTCGAAGCATTGACACACTTATAGGCTAAATGTGAAAAACTCCTACAAGTATAACAAGCTTTTCTAGACATAACTCTAGGTCTAGAAGAAAAGAAACCTGTTCCATTATCACTAATTTGGCTTTTTGGTGACCTAGGTTTTCTATACATTTCTGCATATTTAATACTAGGTTTTCTATCAACGTTTAAGCCAAGGTCAACAGTCTTGCCAGTGGTTGGGTTTGTCACTTTGATAGGTGTAGACTCATTTGGGCTATCACTAAGCATACCACCCTTAACAAACAAGGTAGGGTTAGCTTTCTTCCACTGGTCCAAATTAGTCAACTTCTGCCTATATTCCTCTACTGGGGTAAGAACTCTGGGTGGAGGAATAAATTCCTCTTCTTGGAGTTCTGGTAAACCAGTCCAAGATAAGTCCTTTCTTTGGACACCATAGAAGTCCCCAGCAGGTAGTAGAACAGCAGCATACTCTTTCATCCCAATCCCAGTCATATCCCTAGAATCCCTTTGTTCACTAACACATTTTTCAAGGGTTTGTGAGGCTTTATCAAATCTCTGAATTTTAAGGTTTACATTATCCTTATCTTTGATAGCCTCATCTAACTTAGCCTGTAATTCAACATTGACTCTCTCCATGATGTTTTAATATCAATACTAGAATTTAAATCATGTTTTAAAATATTGATTTGATCTTTTAGGTCAAGCTCCATTTTCTTATACTCAGCTACAGTCTTTTCAGTTTGAGTAAGAGCAAGTTTATAGTTAGACAACTTGCATCTTTCATTAACCACATCTGTTGTCAATTTTAAAACTTCTTTGTTAAGTCTTTCAGTATTTATACGACAACCCTTACTACAAAAAGCATCATCATATACCTCATTGTCTGATGAAGATGAGGAGTGTGCCATGAGAGCATAGTGAACATGCTCTCCTTCTTCCTTTTCTGCAACCAAAGATTTGTTATCTTCCTCATCCTTAGCCAAGTAGCTCCAATCCCATCCAACACCATCAATTTCTTGCATTGCAACCATGGCTTTGGAATCCTGAGCCTTAATGATTTGGCTTGAGGATTTCCCAGCATCAGATCTTCTTGGGGATCTGCATTCTCTCATAAAGTGTCCCATACGATGACAATTGTAACACTCAACCTTGGATTTTTCAAATCCAGTAGTGTCCTTAGCATGAAAAGTCATCTTCTTCTTGAATCTTCTATTCCATCTGTTTGCTCTTATACTTGCAAGAGCCATATTCCACTTTATGTCAATCTCCTCCAAATGTTCATCACTAATTTGCTCAAGGTCCTCATATGTAATCACTGAACCATAGGGCAATGAAGCAATGTATACACACTCAATATCCAGATCAATACCAGCAGGCTTAACTCTTGGTGAGTTAGTTTTGTATGTGTCAGCGTCTGAATATGAGGCGTTGACAGGATTTGATCCAGCGTTGACACAAGTTGATCCAATAACGGGGTGCATGTATGACTCCTTTTGATCAAATTGACCTTCACTATGTGAGTAGAAGGCCATGTTTCCATTGGTAGACTTGCTTCCATGATCCAAAAGAGTTTCATTCTCCACCAGCCTTAGTTTATTGTAAACATCATCAAAAGTAGAACTTTTGTGAGTGTTATTAGCAATTATAGATCTTGCATCAATCTTTCATGCATCACCAAGACTTTTAATAAAAGTGGTGATAATATCAACATCATCAAACACTATTTCCATGAAGGACAACTTGCTTGTAATGTCAAGAAGTCTGCTTCTCACACTACTTAGCTTCTCATTGGGTTGAGCTTTGAAAACAGCATACTCATGCAAGAGTTGCTTCTTTTTCTTTTGTACAGTATCAACATTACCACCATAAGCAACTTCAAGAGCTGCCCAAAGATCTTTTGCAGACTCATAGCTTCTATATTTGTGCTGATTTTCTTATCCCAAAGTGAGTTTCAGAATACTTAGGGTTTTCATGTCACACCTTCTCTTTGCTATGTCCTCAGTTGAGACAGCTCTACCATCTTTAGGTTTTTCTCTTCTATCCTCTTTAGTAGAACCTTGAACATTTGTTCTTTGTAAAATGGCAGCTGTAATCTTTTGAGCTTTATTGAATGTGTTTCCATATTCAATAATTTCACATAGGGTGTAGTCATGGATTTGTAGATACTGTTCAAAGTTAAACTTTCACAGCTCAAAATTGTCTGGGTCTAGCATGGGAATCTTGATGTTGGGGGTTGAGGAGGAGGAGGAGTTTACTTCTGGGGTAGACATGTTGTTTTTAGGGTTTTGTGAAAATTAGGGTTTTTGGCGATTTAGGGTTCTTGTGTTCTTTAGATCAAAGTTTCTCAACCAGGCTCTGATACCACTTGTTGATCCCAAACTTAGATCGATTTAGCTTGTGTAAACGAGATTAAATCAAGTTAAACTCGTAGAGAAACTTTGTTGTGTATAAAACAATTTAAGTATTATGTGGAATTAATACTCAAACAAGAACACACAAACAATTGTAAAACAAACTTTCCCTTGATTGATTAGAACAAACTTGCGTACAATGAAAGTGTTAAACGTATGAAAACTTATATTGAAACTAAACCTAAAGGTCTCCTTTAATAGAATAAGAAGCCTTGTACAAGAGTCTACGTATCAGCTATTATAGGTAAAGATAAATATAAAAAATACATTGTTGATCATATCTTTACTAGAAACAAACTAGAAACATAATACGCGTAGACTAAAACTTCTTATCAGTGCTTGACTTCATCCTATCAATGCTTGATATCTTCCTGTCAACGCTTGTTCTGTCAACGCTTGTTTTCTTCTTATCAACGTCCCAATTCTTCTTGTCAGCATCCAAGTGTATTGGCTACATTTTATTCCCAACAAATACTAGTATCATTGGTAGTATTAGGCACCTCAGCGATTTGGTCAGACCCATAGAGCAAGAGATTTTCCATAAGAGCTGCCTTAGCGGTGTTGAGGTCATCATAGTCTGAATCATATGCATCAAGATCATCGCATTGATATACTGCATTTTTAATGAAATACGTTACGAGTCCCTCATTTTCTGCAACTCCTGGATCTGCGAGAAATGCTAACTCCTCCTCATCGAACTCTCGACCTTGTGCTTGAGCATTGACAAAGTAAATCTTTTCTTGAAACCATGTACCATCCCTATTCATCTTTGGTTGCTTACACTCCTGAGTCATATGTCCTCCCCCTTTGCAGTTTTAGCAGATGATCATCTTTACTTTGCCAGTGTTGTTTCCTCTTGGAGTAGTGTTAAATGGACGTGCACCGGTATTGGATGAACTTGGTCTCCCCTGAAGTGGTGACATGGTAAGTCTACCATCTTGAATTGTTGCTTGTTGACGAGAGTTAGAAGAATTTCTCAACTGATTGTTTGTTGGAGATGGTCCTTTGTAACCTCTTTTGTTCAACGTTTGAGTTATATAGGCATACATTTGAGGAAGTACATCAGTAGGATTATCCCCTTGTTTGAACTCAGGAACTGGAACCTCATCATCGTAGTAGAAAAATGGTGCTGGTGGAGCTACGTACACACTAGAAGGAGTACTGACACGTTGTGAATAGTAGGGTTGAGGAACTTCTTGTTGCTGGTATGTGATAGCAGGATTTGACGGAGGTTGATAAAGAGAGTATAGTTGTTGAGCATATGGTGATTGATGTGAATCATGTTGTGATGATGGTGCTGGTAGTTGATATTGTTGCTGATATGATGTAGGTGGTTGTGGTAGTATCGAATAATGAGGAAAACTTGGAGTCTGATACACGGGCTTGTGATAAGATTGGTGTCCCATAGCATACGGAGTGTTGTTATATGACAATGTTGGATGATTTTCCATTAACGCCAAAGGTTCGGGATAAGATCCTTGAGACATACGTTTCTAGAGTACATGCTTCTCGTGTTGCTGCAAGAAAGCATACAGTTGATCTAAATTTGATTTGTTCAAATCCCGAATCAATTTAACGCCAGTGACGTATTAGCTCCACTTTGGGGGTAACATGTTCAAAAACTTGGTGTTAAGCTGAAATTGAGCAATCGTTAGATTATACACATTCAAATCCTTCATCAATGTAGTGAAGCGCCAGTAGTAGTCATGAAGTGTTTCCCCTGGAATATATGAGAACCTATCAAACAAGTCATAGAGTTGACACTCTCGGTCCTGCTTGGAAAGTGAAATACCTTGTAACAAAACTGTTAAGCGATCCCAAAGTTCCTTTGCTACCTTGTGTTTGCTTATCATACGATAAATATCGGGTGGAAGAGCTTGAAGTATGGTCTAAACGGCCTTGTCATCCGCATCAACAATGATTTGACTGGCAGCCGTTAATTCATGAAATAGCCTTGGCCGAGTCACATTATCTACAGTAACTTCGCCTTAATCGAGTGGACCTTGCTCCATGGATTGAACCATAAGTCTCCCACTAGGTCTACCCATAATATAAGACATCATGCAACCTTGCCATGCTTCAAATAGCTCTTTGATTAGCAACGGTGGACGGGTATTGGTACCCGAGATTATAGAAAGGTCAGTAAGCGATGTCATTGTAGGCATGAATGAATGTGAATTCATTTTTGATCACTTGAAGAAAGATTACCAAAATGATCGAGCAATGAAATAAGGTTAAGTGTTTTAGTGTTTTTTAAACAAGATGTTGTTATCTTTTAGTTGTGTGTTTTTGTGAAAGTCTACAAATAAATGAAAAGTTGAAAAATCTTCTAAGTTATACAAATTCTTCACAATACCCAAAAAGTTCAATCTGTCACAATGGCAAAACTCAAACCCTCTCAATGTCTCAAAAGCTTCTATCGCAATGGACACTATGATTCTATCGCAATACACAAATAAGTGTTGTCGCAATACCACAAAGAATAATTTGTCGCAATATCACAAACTAGTTCTGTCGCAATACCACATAGAAGAATCTGTCGCAATACCACAAACTAGTTATGTCGCAATATACACATTGATTCTATCGCAATATTAATCACAATATTGATCACAATATTGATCGCAATATAGAAACCCTACCCTTTGCGATGGAAATCAAGGCAATTCTGTCGCAATAAGTGTACTGTTCCGAAACTTTAGGGAAAAATTGAGATTTTCGACTAGAAATCCGTGATTTTAACCAAACCAAAGAACCCAACTCTCTACCACACCTATGAAGAAAATATATGGATCACTTGGAATAACAAAAACACGAAAAAATTTTGAAACTTGGGTAAAAATCAATCAAAAATACACGAACACACTAAAATAAGCATGAACAACATAAAACCAACCTCTATTTCATCCCATTTCTCTTGATACCAATTGTAGAATCTTGGTAATCTATGATCTAACAAGAGGATTGATGTTTCTAGAGAGAGAAAGATGAGAGAAAATGTATGTAATATGTGAAATAAAATGAAACAACCAACACCTCTTTCCATAAAGGAAAGGGGTTTAAATACCCAAGTCTATTAGTGGACTTGGGCCTCCTGCTCATGAACATGCTCATGGGTCGGGCTAATATAAAATGTAACTAAACTATACTACCAGCCCTTAACTATATTGTTGGAGTGACCGAGACTTTCTAAATACGAAAAATGTATTTCCAACATCTATGTTAGCTATGCTTTGATCTTGTTATAATGAAATCTTAGACTTATTGTAATGCCAAGATTATTTTATAAAGATAATCTAAAAGAAACTAAGTTATTTCATCAATTTAAATGAAAGTTATAAGTTAAAGATGTCTTAAAATCCTAGTATTATAATTTACATAAAATAATAAGCAAAAACCCATTTAAAAAGCTATAATTATGAAGAAATGTTTTTGTTGTGATTATAAACATGTTTTGAAACTTTGTTTTAAAATTTTAGATCATTTGGTCCATTTTTGAGGTTGTTATGTGATTATTACAAGTATAAGGACTAAAACTGTCATTTTTAAAACAATTTAACATTCTGGGCCAAAAGTGTCATTTTATGAAAGTTAAAGCTATAATAATAAATGTTGGAAAGTTTGAGACCCTAAGGTTAAATATTGAGGGTTTAAATTGTAAATAATAAAACTATACACTTAAGGGGTTAAAAGTGTAAATATGCTAAAATTATGAAATTAAGTGTTAAAAAGGTCATTATTCTTACATTATAAACTTAAAGGATCATTTTAGTAATTTATAAAAGTATATGAATGAAAACTATATGATAAAACATACTTTCTAAATTATTATAAAGTATAAGGACTATTTTTTCCAATTATGAAACTAAAGGATAAAAGATAAGAATATAAACCAACTTTTGAAGAAATTTCTAAATAATATATTACTATGTATCATGTTAGAAGGGAGCTTTGTACAAAGATGTTCCATCTCGATATTACGTTCTGACTGAGTGTTTGAGTTTACGATTTAAAGTGTCCTCACTCCTCAAACGTTTATAGAATGGTTTTTAAGTATGATGACCCGTAAAATGATGCATTATTATCACCAATATAATCATACATAAATAAATAACAATAATATTAAAACTCCAAAAATCAAAACTTAATACTATACCAAATATGTTAAAACAGGTGGGTGTAAGATCAAGTTCTTTGTTTGTTAGCTCAAGTTATTCTGTGTGATATAAGCCTGACAAGACTTAGTGGACCCAAGGTGAGTTCATAGCCTCGCTATAGTTAACTACTTTCAAATGATTTGAAAACCCGTGAGGGGGATATATAGTGTTTTTGGTATGCTTCCCAGATATAATTATTGACACTATGTTTATCGCTGACTTGAAAGTCCCTTTTTAATTATGAACCGTTAATGAGTTTCCACAAAATGAGCGCTAATATTGTAAATAGTACTATTTGGCGACTGACATCCCCTGTCTGGGCAAGTCGCATTTGCTAGCACCTCAGTGGTCAAACATGCATATTTTATTTTGCTAATAAGGATAGTTTGGCAGACTTCCTCATAAGGGCAATTGTGGGTTTTTATATGTCTAATCGCGGTATCATAGGCTTAGTGCATTGATTTAATTGATTTCATGGGAGAATAATAATGTAGCTCAGGAAAAAGGATCTTGTATTCAAAATGATTTTTAAACCTATGAATCATTCAACCTTTGTGTTGACTTTAAGCATATATTTCAGGTTTTGATAAATTGATACCATGGAGCAGCATAATGATGACGTGGAGAGATATGGACTTGAGAAGTTTTTTCATTCAAACATATTTTCTAAATCTCGGGAACATGTGATTGTACAAAGTATGTACAAGGTTTTTATTAATAATCTCTTATTTTGAATGATAAATTATAAAAATTTAATATAGTTTATTTAAACACTCTTTAGAGTTGTTTTTCTATTACTGTGCTTTCATATCATGAAGTACTACCCCAAAAATATTATTTCGCTATGCCAAGGTAAACAGGGTTGTTACAGAGTGGCATTAGAGCTATAGTTATAGAGAACAAGAAATTAAAATCTTACCTATAACTGATTTTCTTAAGTAAATTCCAAGTGAAAATCTTCGCATCAAAACCATGCTGCTACAAAAATTGTAAGTAATAATTTTAAGTTGTGATTTTCTTTAAATAATAATAATATGTGATAGAATGTGTAAGTAATATACTAAATAGTAATATAAATAATTTATTTTATCGACGTCTTTAGAAATATGTCTTCCTATTTTCATCCCATCGTCATATCAGATTTGGATCCACAAAATATTTACCCTATGGATTTACCTAAACCTTTAGTACTAGCCCTTTCTAATAATAATTACCCTAATCCTTTATCTCCCGAAAATAATCCTCAACCAAATAATATACCTATTCTACAGTATCAAACTTCTTCATCCCAAGCATCCAAAAATATCCCAAATACCCAAGATACATTTATAGAACAAATGCAAAATATGATCAACTATTTTAGCGAAGTGCCTCCTAAACGTATTGAAGACCTGGAATATGAAATTGAAGGATTTAAGTATGGAAAGACAGTAATGCAGGAGGAAATGGGAACTATGGAAAAGGATTTGACAAAAGTGAGCAATGAGAATTTTGAGTTATGAGATAAGTAGAGATTGCATGAGAGGAAACTACATTAGCCCGAGTAAGAATGGCAACAATGGAGAAGCTTATTGAAGATATTCAAGTACGACATCAAGACAATATCAAAGGACTTTTATCCATAATCAAAGATCTCAAGAAAAAGGAGTAAACCAGCTCAAAAATATTTCAGCTTCCCAAAAAGTCTTGTAAATATTTTGGCTTTCGATTTTTACTTTTATGTAACAAAGAAGCTTGCTTATCAGCAAAGTGAATTGTTAATATATAAAATTTTCTTTTCTTTCCTTTATTTGCATATCATTCTATAAAAGAGAAATTTTTGACAAAGTATAAGTGTTTAAAAGAATTATAGCAAAAGAAAAGTATTATCTTAAACTAAAAAGTACTTCTCAAGTCTATTTGGTTATAAGAAAGTATTGATCTAACTAAAGGATAAATAAACTTAGGAATCTTAAGACAAGTTAATAGTTACGTAACCCTATAATCCTATTCCTTAATCTAGTAGGAAGTATCTCTAAATTTTTGAAAAAATAAATATGCTTGTAAAGCGTTATATGTATACACATATATCAAATGCTTAAGGACAAGTATATCTAAACTTCAAAAAATTTTGTCTTCTAAATTTAGAATGACACATTTAAGGATATCGATATCTTCTACCTTAACTCCCGAAGACTTCAACAAATAATTAATGATGGAATCGCTGCAGCTATGAAAATACCGACTTTTAAGATAGTAAAGAATAAAATTTTATAACTAGGCAGTTATATAAATTTCAAGGAACCGAAGATGTTATTAGTATAACTCATTTGATTTAAAGAACTAAGACAATTTTCTCCTAAAATAGTTGTGCTGAAGATCGTAAAGTGAAGATTGCTGCTAGTAGCCTAACCACTGAAGCATTATCATGGTGGAATTACTATTCTCACCTCACTGGAATAGAAGAAGCTCAGAAGATGAAATGGTTAGATTTTAAGTTCCTTTTAATGACCCAATTTTATCCCTCCATAGAAATCGAGAAAGTGAAAAAGGGATTTTGCTATCTAGTGACACAAGGAAATGATCTCAATACCTATTTGAGAAAATTTCAAGAGTTAGTAGAATTATATCCTATCCATAATTCCCAAAGAATGATGAAAGCTTTTATTAAAGGATTTCCCCAAGGATTCCAGAAAATGATTACAATCTGTTGGGAATAAACTATAGGCAGTCTACTTGAGCGCTGACAAGAGTAAAACAAGCGTTGACAGGAGTAAAACAAACGCTGACAGCTCAAGCGTTGACAAGACAAAGTCAAGCGTTGATACATTGAAGACAAGCACTGATGGGAAGATATACTCTACGCGTTTATTGTATTCTAGATTACTTCTAGTAAAGATAGGAACAACAATATATTTTCTATATTTATCTTTACCTAGAATAGTTGATACGTAGATTATTGTACAAGGCTTTTATGTCTATAAAAGAAGACCTTTAGGTTAATCTTCAATATAAGTTTTCATACGTAAACTACTTTCATTGTAAGCAAGTTTGATATCATTAATCAAAGTGAAAGTTTGTTTATATCATTGTGTTCTTGTTCAAGTGTTAATTACGCATAACACTTAGATTGTCATATACATATACAAAGGTTTCTCTAAGTGTATTACTTGATCTAATCTCGTATACATAAAGCTAAATCGATCTAAGTTTGGGATCAACAAGTGGTATCAGAGCTTGTTGAGGAACTTTTGATCTTAAAGAACACAAGAACCCCAAAAATCACCAAAACCCTAATTTTCTCATAAACCCTAACAACATCATGTCAAATCCAGAACTAACCTTCTCCTCCTCACCTTTACCAAACATCAAGATTCCCATGCTTGATGCAACCAACTTTGAATTATGGAAATTCAAAATTGAACAATACCTGGGGATCTATGACTACACACTCTGGGAGATTATTGAATATGGAAACACATTCGATAAGGCTCAAAAGATTGCTAATGCCATTGCTACAAGAACAGCTGTTGCTAGGTGTTCAGAAGCAGATAAGAAAGAGAAGCCTGATGATGGTAGAGTTGTGTCTGCTGAAGACATAACAAAGAAAAGGGTTGACATGAAAACCCTAAATATTCTGAAACTCTCTTTGGGATAAGAGAACCAGCATAAATACAGAGGTTATGAATCTGCTAAAGACCTTTGGGCAGCTCTTGAATTTGCATATGATGGCAATGAAGATACTAAGGAAGAGAAGAAGAAGCAACTCATGCATGCTTATGCTGTCTTCAAGGCTCAACCTAATGAAAAGCTTAGTAGTGTGAGAAGCAGATTGCTTGATATTACAAGCAAACTGTCCTTCATGGGGACACAACTTGGTGATGTTGATATTAATGCCACTTTTCTTAAAAGTCTTGGTGAGGCGTGGAAGATTGAGGCAAGATCTATTCTTGCCAATAATACTTACAAAAGTTCCACGTTTGATGATATCTACAACAAACTGAGGCTGTTGGAAGATGAAACTCTTTTAGAGCATGGGAAGCAAGTCCACCAACAGTAACATGGCCTTCTTTTCTCATAGTGAAGGCCAATTCAATCATAAGGAATCCTACATGCATCCAGTTATTGGATCATCATGTGTCAGCGCTGGAATATGTCCCGTCAACGTCTCCTTTTCAGACGCTGACACATTCAAAAGTGACTCACCAAGAGTTAAACCTACTGGTTTGGATCTAGATACTGTATGTGCTTATATTGCTTCTTTGCCTAATGGTTCAGTGATTACATATGAGGACCTTGAGCAGATAAGTGATGAGCACTTGGAAGAGATGGACATTAAGTGGAATATGGCTCTTGCTAGTATAAGAGCAAACAGGTGGAATAGAAGGTTTAAGAAGAAGATGACCTTCAATGCAAAGGACACAGCTGGATTTGATAAATCCAAAGTTGAATGCTACAACTGTCATCGTATGGGGCTTTAACACCCCCAAATTTACACGCACGGGAATACATCTTTGGGTGCTAAACAATGATACAACAACACATAATTTATAAAGAACAACTCGAAAAGAGACATTTTAGATTTATCGTTCCTAAAACATTTGTCAGAGTAGCGTAGTCCCAAGTAATCGTTACCAAAAGATAAGTTAAAACAACATATTAGTTTGTTTTTAAAAACGGAACGATAAATAAATCAAAGAGTTTGAACAACAAAAGCAGTGCACAACTTCATTCCCCGTGACCTCCAAGCTTCCACTTCTTGATTACCTGAAATACATGTGAGTAAAACAATCAGCAAAAATGCCGAGTGAATCTATAGGTTTATGAAATCAATTTGAACACAAGCAAAGATTATAAGTTTGTGGCATGCTTATAAGCATCAAATAATAATTCGCATCAACAATAATAATTGTATATAGCATAAATTGCAATAAGCTCATGGAACCGAGCCCTTAGACACTCCCATATCAGTCTAATAAGACGAGAGATTTATTAATTGTCGGTTACCTCCAGATTATTGGTACATTGCCGTATACCTGACTTCTCAATACAATATGTTCAAACAGTGTGGAGGTCGGGCCTAAGCTTCTATGACAAGTCCACAAAAACTGAACCGGGGCGGCTTCCCCCATAGATCTATTAATTGTACTAGTTGTTAACCCATCATAGGTTAATTAACGGTCCATAATTGAGGTTTTAACAAAGGCAATCACTTAATGCAATTTAAAGGCAACCACGGGTCCATTCATAGAGGGACAAAGCATACCATAAAAATCTTGTGTTCTAAGTTTATAAAACATGTATTCCCCCTCGCGGGTTTAAAATCATTTAATAACTAGTATAAAGCGAGGCTATAGACCCACGTTGATAATGAAAGGCGGATTATCGGCTACGGGCGTGCTTCGGTCACGGAAACCTATATAAATAATAATCGGTCTTAGACTCTTGTCCAATGACTTTTATCAAAATAACAATATACATATGATGATTTTGTACATATGATGATGATCAAGTGGGTTTATATATCCTTGTTTACTCATTTTAGTGTTTACGTTTTGGTAACTTTTTACTAGTTTACTAGTTTTACCTACTTACCTATTTTAAGTCCAATAAGCTTAGTATAAGTTCTTTAACTTGTTTTAATCCATTTTATATCTATATTATCAGTATCTATACTTTCCATGTTGGGCCCAAATGGGTTAAGCCCAATAAGTCCTTTTTACAAGTATTTATCTTATTTAATCCAATTATTAGTCCAATACGCTTAGTTAGCTCGTTAATGTCCGTATGTCCTATAGTTCGGGTTTTATCGGTTTTTACTTGTATTAGTTACTTATATATCAGTATATGACTTTTAAAAACTTTACATTAGACGGGTTTGATCGTCTAAGTTTTATTTGGCGAAAAATGTTAATTGTACGGTAATAGCCGAAAAAGTCCTAAAAATCAAGTTTATAGTTTTTATTACTTATAAGTATTATTCCACTACCATTTATATAATTTATCCATTTAATTAACCTTTTTACATATTTATATAAATAATTTTTATAAGTTAGTGGGTTTTTATTTTAAATTTTATACAATAAAATTTGAGTGCTTATATAATAATAATAAACATTAATTCTCAAAATCTGATTTTTATTTTCATGTTCACCATTTTTATCATATCTAGAGTTCTACAATGAATTAGAAGTTCATTTTTGGGTGGCATGATCTTCATATTATGTGCTACATTTAACTCAGTTATAGCTAATGCTCATTTTAAGTTTATCTAGCCTTAACAGTCCCTACAAAACAGCTTATTCAGATTAGCACTCTCATCTTGTTTTGATCATATCTCACTCATTATAATGATTCCATTGCATGGCCAACTCTCACATGTGTATAACATCTTGTACTTACTGTAAATGGATTATACCATGCAAGTTTATCAGTTCAAGTTTTAGTTATATACTGTTTTTATACAGCCAACTAAATAAGCATGATTTTAGCCTCATTTCTTAAAGTTATTAACATTTTTAAGCATATTTATCAACACTTGATCCCCACACAACATTTTTATCATCATATATATATCATATACATATACAAAATAAAGAAAATACATTTGTTCTTTACAAAAATAACAAGAGAAAATGGAGAGGATGATCTTCTTTACCAACCAAGTGTATTTCTTGTTTTTGGAAGACAAGAACTTCATGAACACCACAAGTAACTCCAAGATCATCAAACACCAAGAACAATAGTTGAGAAATCAGCCCTAGGACACAAGCAAATCACCTCCTATGTTGTTAATATGGCCACCAAATGATCAAGGCTTCAATATAACTCCATGATAGAGCTAGATAACATGTATTTCATGGCTAGAAAAGATCAAAAGGGGTGTTTTGTGCTTCAAAGTAGATGGCAAGGGTGAGGTTTTTGAGAGAGTTTGAGGTAGTTTGCATGTGTAGAAAGATGGTAATGAGAAGTGGGTGAAGATTTGATGGTTTTAGCAAGTGTGTAGCTTAAAGTGTAAGCTTAGTCTTACACATGTAGCTAACAAGTTAACAAGATGCCACATATTGATGTGGTGTCTTGTTGTGCCATCCCATATTAGCTAGTGGGGTGGGATAATGTATTTTGTCCCACCTCACTAATTTACGGGTATCCCTCGATTCTAGTTTTCTCGATTTGCGTGCCCTCGGGTCGTTTCATGAAAAAACATTTATATAAATTATGAATCAGCGTCACAAAACGAATCCAATAAAAATTGTCTCATCAAAAACGGAGTTCAAAAACGTAAATACGTAATCCTAAGGTTTCCGGTTTAGTCGTAAAGGACGCTAAATTATGCACGTAAGCCCAAATTTAAATCCGTAAATTGTGAGTTCATCAACCAACACAAAAATAAGTTTCAAAATATTATACGATATAAAATTTTTGGCATCCGTCGGTATCGCGATCACTAGTAGTCCTCGTTGCTCGTCAAAATATTAAAATATAATATTTAATATTGGTTTCAACATAAACCGTTAAACATAATAATATTTAACGTTATAAAATACTTCAAAATAATTGAAAATAGAATTAAATTATGACCTTATTTTTACGGGTTTTACATCCTCACCACCTTAAGGGAGCGACGTCCCAACGCTCAACTCGCCTCACTTTCGCCAATGCGCATTAAAGTCTCAATAAACATCGTCGTTGAAAGTCAAAAAGATATTACATAATATATGTTCTACATGATCGGACGTCATCGGATGATACCGTCTCAAGTTCTCACAACTTACGATCATTTGACTAGATCACATACCACATAAGTACATAAAAATAAAAGGTCGAACAATAACATCAAGTATAGATTTCCATCGTTAATCATCGAGAAAACCTTGAACGAACCCTTGATAATAACCACTTGATCACAAGAGTCTTTCCACTTGCGGTGTCGGCTTCAACATGCTCCTCGAGGTTGTAACGAATTTATTAACTCCATTCATTAAGAGATTTGGTCCTCAATCATTCCACGAGTACACACATAAATCTTGGTGATACTTATCGTTTCTTCTTATACACTGCTTCCCGAGATTCATTTTAAACTCAGAATAAAATAGTAATCTCCAATACGAGGAACAGAACGAGATAAAAATGACATCAATAAACGCATAAACGGACAAGATGTGGTAAAATGATTTAAGGTTGACGATCGACGAGAGATCTCGACTCACGTAACCGTAAAACATAATAAATCACAATACTAGAAAAATGAGAGCGAAGAATAAATTATACATTATCATTAAAATAACATTTGTCACAATTATCCGTCCCGGATTTGGTATTACCTTAAAACTCAGTTGAGGTACTTTCTTGATAAAGATGATACATCAAAAATAGAAGTAAAATAGTTTCAAAATTTATTTGGTCGTCTTAAGAAACTTTGAAAGAATGACGTAAATTTATTAATTAAACTCATACTGATGGTTACAATTAGAGAATATAATTTTCAAATTAAATCACTATTAGGAATATAAATTAAACTGGCAATTTCATTACATTAAAAGTAAAGTATGATAAGTCAATTAGTTCAAAAGGTAGAACATAATTTTATTTTAAACATTAGTTTTAGTTATACAAAATATGGTGTATAAATTTGACCTTTTACTTGTGATGGTTATTTCGATAATTGAAAATCATTAGAAAATGTAGACAAGTTCCATAAAAAAAAAAATTATAATACTTTGTAGGAATACATAAAGGTGTTTATCATTCCAAAATAAATATGGGTTACATTCGGGTATCGAAATGTGACAAGATAACAAACGAATACGAATGGAAATAATAGTCAACAATTAGTACGAAATCAATGGTACAAAAGAGGACGAAGCAAATGTCGTATGAATTCATAAAGAGAATAATAAAATAAAGGCGTCGATGGTAAGACGATAAGAAATAATAGATTAAACAAGTTGTCAATTTTGTTAGTGCGGTCAGTGGTTCACCAACATTAGCTCGTTAACTTAGCGTTGGTCGTTACACGATCGGAAATAAGATCCATACAAAAATTTTAATAAAAGGAAATTCCTAATAATCACTTGTAAGTAAAACAAATCAAACGAACGATGTTAGTGTTTAAAGGGAGAAGTCAAAGCACGGTTCACAAGGGTGGATTTCGAGACAAACGAGAGTGACGGACGTCATCCTGGATATACGGAAATCACTCTAGTGATAATTCATTATTCACGTGCGGAGACATTCCAAAGATCTACCCAGTCGCATAAGGAAGATTGGACGAGACGGAAGGATAAAATATCGAGACTTTTAGGTCATTTATCAACAGTCAGTAATTAGACGAATGGTCAAAAAGAAATCAGTTATAAGACAAAATGAAGTAACAAGTGGAAAAATGATCATTGAGTAAAAACGTATTTGTAAACGTGTAATTCATCCAAGAGAAGGTAAGAAAACATATGCGGATGCATAAAAATTGCGCTACTTGCATAAAATATAAAGGTTTTCAAAACTTCTTTTCACTTTATTTCATTTTATTTATCTTTATCATAAATACAAGTAAAAAGTTGATTATTATCAAGATTTTTAAGTGGACTACTATTCAGCCTAGCATGGCTCCTTCTAAATTAGACATAGGTGATCAGACCATGTATAATTTAGGAATAGCAATGTAGTGCTCAGTTTCGTCGAAAAGTATTACGTTTCTTATGTTTATATAAACCATGCCATTTGTAAAATGGAATTTAAAAATACTCTATAAATTTATAGGATACAAGTAATTTGTGAGATACTTAATAAGCAACTTTTAATCTTACGAAAAGTATTTTATAAGACCAAAGTAAAAACAATTGGTGAAAATAATCGTAAAACAATATCAGATTTATTTATAATATGACATTATTACAACGTATAAAGTAGTCAAAGTTTTGCAAAAAGTGGCAAATAGTAGCTCATAAAACAACCAATGAAATGGTTACAAGTTGTTAAGTTTTCAAAGGGTTATAAGGTTTAGACGAAAACGTCATGAGATACGCGATAAGAATGTCAACGAAAATTGTGAAGGCAAAACTTCAAAACTCAACTCAAATCAGTGGAAGGTTAGAAGAAAAATAAAAATAATATCGAATGACAAAAGAGTCATATATATAAAAAGAATAAAACAATCCAAATGTGTATTCTATGTAAGATACTCGACACAACGTGCTTTTAAGAAAATATATTATTCATTTTCAAATTACACCATTAATCTGGTAATAGCTAATCCTGTAATGTTTCTATTTTTTAAACATTTTCACATGAAACTAGTATTAGTTATTTGTAAAATAATATTCGTTAAAATTTTACGATCTCAAATGAACTCAAAACTTCTTAGAAACGTTTAAAACCCATGTTCCGAATTTTCTATCAGATTTGACTTTTAAATATGAGCCGATTAATTGACCCGATAAACGACATCTCCAAGACTCGGAGTCTAAATCATTTTGATGCAAAACGACGTTTCAGACGACTTTCTAGTTTTACCCGAGACCTGAAAACCAATGTAAAATGACCAAAATACCCCTGCAAGTTCTGTGTAGGTTTGACTATTTTATTTTAAAAACGCAAGTTTTACTTTTAAGTTTTGACCTGTTTATACTGCCCCTGTAGTTCCTGCATAAAGTATATTTTTCGACACTTCTTAACGGCTCAAAATATATACATATATACACACATGTCTTGTGGATTTTATAAAAACCAAAAATAATTCTCATAGTGAGCATCAAATAAAAATATAGCATAATGAATGACACAAGATGCTTCAAGGTATTCAACACGAAATTTAGGAAGTAAAACGGTAGTTGATGTTCATAATTTAAGTTTCAAGGGGCAATGTAGGCAAATCTCCTTGGTGCCACGATTGTCCAAAAACACAAAACATAACAAGAAAAGAATGGAACATTAACGAGTTGTGTTTCGGGAGCAAGAAGGTTAATGAAAAACAAATGATACAATTTTATAGAAGTAAAATCGTATTCCAATCTAGCGCCATAATCTAGACGATGATTTATAAAATGACGATGACGTTACCGAGATATAAGCGGACAATACACTTCGCAGTCGATACATATAAATGTCAACGAATTAAATCTTCGCATGTCGTGTAAAACGATAATAAAAATCAACAAAATATTATGAAAAACCATGATATTATTCAACACGATTTTAAGAAATGTTTCAGAATGTGTGACTCACACAATAGTGGTTACTCTATTCCAAGGACACATTGCTACACAATGGTCTAGAGATTATGTTTCAAGACGTCCAAGCACAAACAGCCGGAAAGCGCTTTGGATATCTATATAGATATCACAAAGGGTTAAAAAAATGAAAATAACGTGCGCAGATAAAGGTATGTAAGGTCATAATATAAAAATTTTGTAATAAAAGCAATTTAAATACTTCAAAAATAAATACAGAAAGATCTTGAAATTCATTGTATTTATTTAAGTTAATCATTAATAAATGATAAACTTTTATCGAAAAGTTTAACGACATAAATATATATCGATAAAGGATTATAGTATTTATTTAGAAATACTTAGCAATAAGGCATACATAATAATGTATACTAAAGTTGTAATCCTAGAAGTAGCTTGAACCTGAAGTCACGCGAAATCATGTGCACCGACTCTTTGAAAAATAAAACCGACAATTATAGTTTAGGTTTTTAGAAAAAGACCTAGTTCTCTATAACTCATGGCTCTGGTACCAATCTTTAACACCCCCAAATTTACACGCAGCGGAATACATCTTTGGGTGCTAAACAATGATACAACAACACATAATTTATAAAGAACGACTCGAAAAGAGACATTTTAGATTTATCGTTCCTAAAAAATTTGTCAGAGTAGCGTAGTCCCAAGTAATCGTTACCAAAAGATAAGTTAAAACAACATATTAGTTTGTTTTTAAAAATGGAACGATAAATAAATCAAAGAGTTTGAACAACAAAAGCAGTGCACAACTTCATTCCCCGTGACCTCCAAGCTTCCACTTCTTGATTACCTGAAATACATGTGAGTAAAACAATCAGCAAAAATGCCGAGTGAATCTATAGGTTTATGAAATCAATTTGAACACAAGCAAAGATTATAAGTTTGTGGCATGCTTATAAGCATCAAATAATAATTCGCATCAACAATAATAATTGTATATAGCATAAATTGCAATAAGCTCATGGAACCGAGCCCTTAGACACTCCCATATCAGTCTAATAAGACGAGATATTTATTAATTGTCGGTTACCTCCAGATAATTGGTACATTGCCGTATACCTGACTTCTCAATACAATATGTTCAAACAGTGTGGAGGTCGGGCCTAAGCTTCTATGACAAGTCCACAAAAACTGAACC
Source organism: Glebionis coronaria (assembly GCA_025667525.1). Taxonomy (NCBI): domain Eukaryota; kingdom Viridiplantae; phylum Streptophyta; class Magnoliopsida; order Asterales; family Asteraceae; genus Glebionis; species Glebionis coronaria. Next base: position 184,750,010 of record CM046876.1, read on the forward strand.
GGGGCGGCTTCCCCCATAGATCTATTAATTGTACTAGCGGTTAACCCATCATAGGTTAATTAACGGTCCATAATTGAGGTTTTAACAAAGGCAATCACTTAATGCAATTTAAAGGCAACCACGGGTCCATTCATAGAGGGACAAAGCATACCATAAAAATCTTGTGTTCTAAGTTTATAAAACATGTATTCCCCCTCGCGGGTTTAAAATCATTTAATAACTAGTATAAAGCGAGGCTATAGACTCACGTTGATAATGAAAGGCGGATTATCGGCTACGGGCGTGCTTCGGTCACGGAAACCTATATAAATAATAATCGGTCTTAGACTCTTGTCCAATGACTTTTATCAAAATAACAATATACATATGATGATTTTGTACATATGATGATGATCAAGTGGGTTTATATATCCTTGTTTACTCATTTTAGTGTTTACGTTTTGGTAACTTTTTACTAGTTTACTAGTTTTACCTACTTACCTATTTTAAGTCCAATAAGCTTAGTATAAGTTCTTTAACTTGTTTTAATCCATTTTATATCTATATTATCAGTATCTATACTTTCCATGTTGGGCCCAAATGGGTTAAGCCCAGTAAGTCCTTTTTACAAGTATTTATCTTATTTAATCCAATTATTAGTCCAATACGCTTAGTTAGCTCGTTAATGTCCGTATGTCCTATAGTTTGGGTTTTATCGGTTTTTACTTGTATTAGTTACTTATATATCAGTATATGACTTTTAAAAACTTTACATTAGACGGGTTTGATCGTCTAGGTTTTATTTGGCGAAAAATGTTAATTGTACGGTAATAGCCGAAAAAGTCGTAAAAATCAAGTTTATAGTTTTTATTACTTATAAGTATTATTCCACTACCATTTATATAATTTATCCATTTAATTAACCTTTTTACATATTTATATAAATAAGTTTTATAAGTTAGTGGGTTTTTATTTTACATTTTATACAATAAAATTTGAGTGCTTATATAATAATAATAAACATTAATTCTCAAAATCTGATTTTTATTTTCATGTTCACCATTTTTATCATATCTAGAGTTCTACAATGAATTAGAAGTTCATTTTTAGTTGGCATGATCTTCATATTATGTGCTACATTTAACTCAGTTATAGCTACTGCTCATTTTAAGTTTATCTAGCCTTAACAGTCCCTACAAAACAGCTTATTCAGATTAGCACTCTCATCTTGTTTTGATCATATCTCACTCATTATAATGATTCCATTGCATGGCCAACTCTCACATGTGTATAACATCTTGTACTTACTGTAAATGGATTATACCATGCAAGTTTATCACTTCAAGTTTTAGTTATATACTGTTTTTATACAGCCAACTAAATAAGCATGATTTTAGCCTCATTTCTTATAGTTATTAACATTTTTAAGCATATTTATCAACACTTGATCCCCACACAACATCTTTATCATCATATATACATCATATACATATACAAAATAAAGAAAATACATTTGTTCTTTACAAAAATAACAAGAGAAAATGGAGAGGATGATCTTCTTTACCAACCAAGTGTATTTCTTATTTTTGGAAGACAAGAACTTGATGAACACCACAAGTAACTCCAAGATCATCAAACACCAAGAACAATAGTTGAGAAATAAGCCCTAGGACACAAGCAAATCACCTCCTATGTTGTTAATATGGCCACCAAATGATCAAGGCTTCAATATAACTCCATGATAGAGCTAGATAACATGTATTTCATGGATAGAAAAGATCAAAAGGGGTGTTTTGTGCTTCAAAGTAGATGGCAAGGGTGAGGTTTTTGAGAGAGTTTGAGGTAGTTTGCATGTGTAGAAAGATGGTAATGAGAAGTGGGTGAAGGTTTGATGGTTTTAGCAAGTGTGTAGCTTAAAGTGTAAGCTTAGTCTTACACTTGTAGCTAACAAGTTAACAAGATGCCACATATTGATGTGGTGTCTTGTTGTGCCATCCCATATTAGCTAGTGGGGTGGGATAATGTATTTTGTCCCACCTCACTAATTTACGGGTATCCCTCGATTCTAGTTTTCTCGATTTGCGTGCCCTCGGGTCGTTTCATGAAAAAACGTTTTTATAAATTATGAATCAACGTCACAAAACGAATCCAATAAAAATTGTCTCATCAAAAACGGAGTTCAAAAACGTAAATACGTAATCCTAAGGTTTCCGGTTTAGTCGTAAAGGACGCTAAATTATGCACGTAAGCCCAAATTTAAATCCGTAAATTGTGAGTTCATCAACCAACACAAAAATAAGTTTCAAAATATTATACGATATAAAATTTTTGGCATCCGTCGGTATCGGGATCACTAGTAGTCCTCGTTGCTCGTCAAAATATTAAAATATAATATTTAATATTGGTTTCAACTTAAACCGTTAAACATAATAATATTTAACGTTATAAAATACTTCAAAATAATTGAAAATAGAATTAAATTATGACCTTATTTTTACGGGTTTTACAGGGGCACTTCATGAGGGAATGCAGATCTCCTAGAAGATATGATGCTGGTAAACCCTCAAGTCAAATTGTTAAAGCTCAGGATCCTAAAGCCATGGTTGCAGTTCAAGGAATTGATGGTATGGGATGGGATTGGAGCTATCAGCCTAAGGATGTGGAAGAGGATAAAGCTTTGGTTGCTGAAATTGAAGAAGAAGAGCATGTTGAATATGCTCTCATGACACACTCCTCCTCTTCATCTGATAATGAGGTATACGATGATGCTTTTTGTAGTAAAGGTTGTAGGTTAAATACTGAGAGACTTAACAAAGAGGTGTTAAGATTATTAGATGATATGAGTACTGAAAGATGCAAACTGTCTAACTATCAAATAGCTCTCACTCAAACTGAGAAGACAGTTTCTGAATACAAGAAAATGGAATTTGACTTAAAGGATAAAATAAATATCTTAAAACATGAGTTAAATGCTAGCATGGATATTAGAAACATCATAGAAAGGGTTAATGGTGAGCTACAGGCTAAGGTAGATGAAGCCATAGAGAATAAAGATAATGTTGGCCTTAAAATTCAAAGATTTGATAAGGCCACACAAATCCTAGGAGAATGTGTGAGTAAACAAAGAGATCCTATGGACATGACTGGGATTGGGATGAAAGATTACTCTGTGGTTCCACCACCAGCTGGTGACTTCTATGGTGTCCAACAAAAGGACCTATCTTGGACTGGTTTGCTAGAACTCCAAGAGGAGGAATTCATTCATCCACCAAGAGTTGTCACCCCAGTTGAAGAGTATCAACAAAAGTTGACTGACCTGAATGAATGGAAGAAAGGTAACCCTATATTATTTGTTAAGGGTGGCTTGCTATGTGAAAGTCCTAATGAGTCAACTCCCATTAAGGTTACAAACCCAATCACTGGTAAAGCTGTTGACCTTGGCTCAAACACTGTTAGAGAACCTAGCATTAACTATGCAGAGATGTATAGGAATACTAGGTCACCTAAGAGCCAAGTTAGCAATGATGGAACAGACTTCTTCTCTTCTAGACCTAGGGTTGTGTCTAGAAAAGCCTGTTACACTTGTGATAGCTTTTCACATTTAGCATATAAGTGTGTAAATGCTCCCAAAGTCAGCGCTGACAGGAACAAATTCAGCGCTGACAGGAACAAAGTCAACGTTGTTAGAAAGTCAAACGTTGTCAGACCCAAACCTTGTGTGCAGCAAAGTCCACAAGTTGTTAGACCTGCCCTATTCTTCACTAGAGGGTCGAACACTCATGGACAAAGACCATTTCAAAAGACAAACACTTGGTCTAATAGGCAATGGGTTTCTGTAGCAAACCCTAGGTTCAACGCTGACAAGGGTAATTTTAGCGTTGACAAGACCAATTCCAATGCTGACAGAAACGTGACCAGACCTAAATATTTGCAACCACAGGGTAAGGGGTCTAAAGCTTCTTCAAGCTTGATATGGAGACCAAAGAAAGATAAAAACCCTAATGATAATGGGATTCAGTGACCTGTAACAGATTTAATTACATTTCAAAGGTCATTACAAAACCTATTGGGGTTAACTGGGTATTTCATCCTAAGAAGGATGAAAATGGGGTTGTTGTGAGAACTAAGTCTGTTCTTATTGAACAACCAAATGAATCCAAGTCTTCCAAGGCTTGGGTTCCTAAAGAAAACTAACTTGTTTTCTTTATGTGCAGGGCATTCGAAGACAGGTCAATGATTTTGGATATTGGGATAGTGGATGCTCAAGGCACATGACAGGGAAGGAAGATTATCTCACTAACTTCACTCCCATTAAGGATGGTGATAAGGTTTACTTTGGAGGCGGATATGGTACTATCACAGGCAAAGGAACCCTTCTCACCAAGAATTTGCGTTTTGAGAACGTATTTTTGGTAAAAGAACTTGATTACAATCTTTTTAGTGTATCACAAGTCTGTGATAACAAAAATAAAGTTCTGTTTACTGATACTGAATGTTTGGTGTTAAGCAAGGATTATAAGATCCCTGATGAGAAATATATTGACTATTGAACACCTAGGCATAAACACATATACAATGTGAATCTGAATGGGATTAGAATGAATAATAATATGTCTTGTTTTTATGCTAAAGCTTCAGTAGATGAAAGTAATTTATGGCATAAGAGACTAGGGCACATAAATTTTAAGAATATAAACAGGCTTGTGAGACTTGGCTTGGTTGATGGTTTTCCTGAGAAGGCCTTCCACAATGACCACTCTTGTGTTGCATGTCTTAAAGGCAAGCAGCACAAGGTCTCATTCAAGTCCAAACAGGTGCACACTAGTACTAGACCTCTTCACTTGCTTATATGGACCTCTTTGGTCCAACCAATATAGAAAGTTTGAATGGTAAGTCCTACTGTTTTGTTATAACAGATGACTTTTCTAGGTTTACTTGGACCTTCTTTCTAGCTATAAACAGTGACACAACTGACACATTAGTTGATTTTATCACTCAGATTGAGAAGAAAACTGGTAATGAAGTTAAAATACTTAGGACTGATAATGGAGGTGAATTTAGGAATAAAAAGTTAGATGATTTTTGTGCCAGGAAAGGAATTACTAGGAAATTTAGTGTTGCCTGAACCCCACAGCAAAATGTGGTGGCTGAGAGGAAAAATAGAACCCTAATTGAAGCAGCCAGAACCATGTTGGATGATGCTCATTTTCCTATAGCCTTTTGGGCTGAGGCTGTTAATACAGCTTGCTATGTTCAAAATAGAGCATTAGTCAACAAAATTCAGAACAAAACACCTTATGAGTTACTTTGGGGAAGAAAACCTAATATTGGTTTTCTCAGACCTTTTGGTTGTCATGTTGATGTAGCGAAAAAATAACTCTTCCAACTGATGTAGTTTAAAAATAACAAGGATAGATAATTGAATCTGTTGATTCTAAAGAATACCAGAAACAACTCTTCCAACTATCGTTGATTCAAAAGAATACCGATAATTAGGCAAACTCCAACAATCGTTGATTCAACGAATACCCGATTATTAAGAGAAGATTGAACAATAAACCCTAACCTGGATTCAAGTCAATTAACAAAGACTAAAAGTCTGTTTTTTTTATTCATAACTTTAATATTATTTAATACAAAAAGTCCTAATTATATAGAAAAACTAAACTTGGGAAAAAAGATAACAATATTCTTCCTAGGAAACACAAAATTAGAAAAATAAATAAAACATACCACAAAATAAGAAAATTAAAATAAAAGATATCATAAATTAAGGAAACTAAATAATCAGTTTATTCTTCTTTCTCCATCATTCTCCCTCACTTCAAAAAACTCGTCCTCGAGTTTGTCTCACTCGTCCTTTGTACGCATAGAATCCAAATTTGTATCCCTTCCATTAAATTTCCTTTCTTTAAAATGAATCGACCTCGAACCTTGATCGTCTTTAAACCCAACTTGTCAACCATGATAGTTTGGATCATTGTAGAACAAAGACTATTAACCACAACTAGAGTGTCTTCGATGTTGTCTTCTTCCCTACCAAATTCTTTTTTCTTCGTAAATCCTTCTTTTTCCTTAATGACATCTTCAATATTTGTATCATAAACTAGTATCGGTTCTTCTTCATATTCATCAAATATGGGAGGTCCATCATAATCATCACTAGCCTCACCATAATCATTCCATTCATCAAAAGATAAACCATCACTCTCAAAAAACGGATATTCTAACATCTTAATCAGGAACTTCGGCTCTGATACCAACTGATGTAGCGAAAAAACAACTCTTCCAACTGATGTAGTTTAAAAATAACAAGGATAGATAATTGAATCTGTTGATTCTAAAGAATACCAGAAACAACTCTTCCAACTATCGTTGATTCAAAAGAATACCGATAATTAGGCAAACTCCAACAATCGTTGATTCAACGAATACCCGATTATTAAGAGAAGATTGAACAATAAACCCTAACCTGGATTCAAGTCAATTAACAAAGACTAAAAGTCTGTTTTTTTATTCATAACTTTAATATAATTTAATACAAAAGTCCTAATTATATAGAAAAACTAAACTTGGGAAAAAAGATAACAATATTCTTCCCAGGAAACACAAAATCAGAAAAATAAATAAAACACACCACAAAATAAGAAAATTAAAATAAAAGATATCATAAATTAAGGAAACTAAATAATCAGTTTATTCTTCTTTCTCCATCACATGTAGTAGTTTTAGATACTAGTGATGCCTTAGGTAAATTTAGTGCAAAAGGTGATGAAGGCTACTTCATGGGGTATTCAGTGCAGAGCAAGGGATATAGGGTTTATCTTAAAGAGGAAAAACGTATTCTTGAAAGAGTACATGTTAGGTTTTTAGAGAATAAACCTAGTGATCCTGAAAGTGGTCCAGATTGGTTGTTTGACTTGTAACCTTTATCTAGGACTTTAAATTATATGCCTGTCACTAATCCAGACATTGTGAAGGTAACTTCAAGTCTTGTGGAAGAACAAGTTGTTAATGTTTCAGGTACACAGGTTCATGAAAAGGTTGGATCACAAGCATAAAAGTCATCTCCTATACAAGAGTATGTCATAATTCCCATATGGACAGATGCTTTTGCTGCTGCTACTGCTGCTGGTAAAGATAATGGTGGTCCCTAAGTACCACCAGATAACAACATGCATGGTCCTTCAGGCGCTGACAAAGGAAAATCTAGCGCTGACAAGACCAATTCAGACGTTGATGGCTCAGACGTTGACAACAACAGTTCAAGGGTTGTTAGCTCACATGCTGACAAACAAGGCTCAGGCGTTGACAACACTTCTGCACATCTTTTCTCTTCAACTTTTGAACAAGGTGAACCTTCCAATTTATATGAAGAGGTTCATCCTCATGTTGATGAAAGAGAGTCTGAAGAACAAGATATTGGCAACATGGAGAATGAGGTTGAGGACACCAGACTTTTTGAAGGAGGAGTTCTCACTTCTACTATGAAGAATCACCTCACTTCTCAAATCATTGGTGATATTATGACTCCTGTTCAGACTAGAAGATCTCATGAAGGTCTTGGTGGGTTTATTGCCAGTATTCACAAGAAGGTTGAAACCCCTCTTGTGCAAGCATGTTTGTTTGCCTGTTTTCTGTCACAACAGGAACCCAAGAAGATATTTGATGCTCTCAAAGAACCAAGTTGGGTGGAAGCAATGCAGGATGAGCTTCACCAATTTGTAATTCAGGATGTTTGGGAGCTGGTTGATTGTCCCAGATATGTCAGACCTATAGGGACAAGATGGGTTTTAAGAAACAAGAGAGATGAAAGAGGTATTATCGTCAGAAACAAGGCAAGGTTAGTGGCTCAGGGATATACACAAGAGGAGGGGATAGACTATGAGGAGGTATTTGCACCATTTGCAAGGATTGAAGCTATTAGAATCTTCTTAGCCTATGCATCCTGCATGGGCTTCACTGTCTATCAAATGGATGTCAAGAGTGACTTCCTCTATGGAACAATTGTTGAGGAGGTATATGTGATGCAGCCTCCTGGTTTTGAGGATCCATAGAATCCGGACAAGGTGTATAGAGTCAAGAAGGCTATGTATGGACTTCATCAAGCCCCAAGAGCATGGTATGGTACTTTGTCTACTTACTTAGTGGACAATGGATTCAAGAGGGGCACCATAGATCAGACACTATTTACAAAGAAGAAAGGTAAGGATGTGTTGCTTGTTCAGGTCTATGTTGATGACATCATTTTTGGGTCTACTGATCCAAAGATGAGTGAGCATTTCTCCAAGCTGATGACAGACAAATTCAAGATGAGTGCTATGGGGGAGATGAACTTCTTTCTTGGTTTACAAGTCCAGCAGAAAGAAGATGGTATCTTCATCACCCAGGATAAGTATGTGGCAGAGATCTTGAAGAAATTTGGCTTTTCTCCACATGAAAAGAGGGCTACTACTCCTATGGATAGAGAACACCCTTGGGGAAAGATTGGAGATGGGAAAGATGTTGATGTCAGGCACTATAGATCCATGATTGGATCGTTGATGTACCTTACAGCCTCCAGACCTGACATCATGTTTGCTGTGTGTGCTTGTGCACGCCATCAAGTGACTCCTAAAGAATGTCACCTTTATGCTGTGAAGAGGATCTTTAGGTACCTAAGATGCTATCCTAGTCTTGGTTTGTGGTACCCAAAGGATTCACCATTGGAGCTGATTCCATATTCAGACAGTAACTATGGAGGTGATAAGTTTGATAGAAAATCCACAACTGGTGGATGTCAGTTTCTTGGGAGTAGGTTGATATCTTGGCAATGCAAGAAACAAACAGTGGTGGCTAATTCTACAACTGAAGCTGAGTATGTGGCTGCAGCTGCTTGTTGTGGACAAGTTTTGTGGATTCAGAACCAGCTGTTGGACTATGGGTATAACTTCATGCATACCAAGATATTTGTAGACAATAACAAAACTTTATGCATTATTAAGAATCCTGTACATCATTCTAAAACTAAACACATAGAAATTAGGCACCATTTTATAAGAGATTGTTTTGAAAAGGGTTTAATACAACCAGATAGGGTTGACACAGAAGAAGATGTGTCAGATTTACTAACTAAACCTTTTGATGCTGGGAGGTTTCAATACTTGGTAACAAGTATTGGAATGATCAATCTCACATAATATGTGTTTTGGAGTATTTTTGTAAAAGTATGTACAGGATAATGCATTGTTATTGGTCTTTTTGAGGATTTAGATTTTCCACTATATTTTTCTAACACTGGCAAAGGTTGCTTGAACGCTGATAAGTGTTTTTGTAACGTTGTCAGCAATATATTTGTCTAACACTGACAAAGCTTCCCTCAACGCTGTCATGTGTTATCGGGGCGTTGTCAGCAACAATGTTAGTTTTGTGGTTTTCAATCTAAATGTGCATGTGGTGTTAGCAGTATACCAATGGATACAGAGTTTCTTATGGATCATTGGAGAAGCATTTGGACATATTTTTATTTATGGATGATGGTTGGAATTTTACATTCCTATCTTGACATAAATTTTTATATTCATGCATATTTTTAGCAACTTATGTATCATAGTTTAAGGGGAGGTTTTAGGAACCTTTAGGATGTTTGGGTATCCATATGATACTCTTATCACAATTCTAGATTGTGTCCACAGGTGAGTATGAGTTAGTTTTACCAAATCATGAGGCACTGTAGCATGCAAAGTTGATATACTATGCATGTTGCCAAGACATTTTTGGCCTAGAATTGGTTGTGGTCTGTTGGGAGACTTGGGAATGATTTTGTCATGGGATTTACCTGGAAGTAACAAGGAATTTTATAAGGTAACTTAGTTGTTAAGAGTTTTGGTTAGAAAGGGACACTAGAGGACTGTTATGTCTATCTTGCATAAGCAAGTGTGAATAACTGGACAGTGCTTGCCGCCCTATAATAATTATCAGCTTTTTGGTTATCTTCTCTAGGATAAATTACTTTGTTAAGGTCATTTTTCATTTTTAAACATTTTTATTTTTGGACGCTAACAAGTATTTTTCCAAGCATTGTTGTGACCAATTTAGACGCTGACATGGCTATGGCAAACGTTGACAAGAAAATAGCCGTTGGGCGTTGATAGGTTATTTTTGACCGTTGACACTCAATGGGACCTACCTAGTTGTTACTTTTTGACATATTTTTGGCGGTAATTTTGGGAGCTGATAACCTTCATTTAATGCATGAGATAAACTTATTCTTTTTCAATATTTTCATGATTACATTTTGAAAATACTTGCCTACTTTTGGGCCAATCACATGCATTTTCTTCTCCTATAAATTTGGCTCCTATTTTTAAACAGGGTACCTATTATTCTTATCTAACATAATTTTCTCTTATCAACTTCATCTTCATCAATAATTTTAACAGCTTTCAACAATGGCACCAAAGTTTAAACCATCAGATTTGGAATTGGGGTTCAGAAGCCAACACAACATGATCGCGTATCTTGAAGCTGATGATGCTCTGTTTCCCCAATACACACAAATGGTGGCGTATTTGAACGCATCTCCTTTTAGGTATGCTCTTTCTCATGCACCACTCATTCCTGTCACACATATTAAACAGTTTGGGAACATTGTTAGTTCCTTAACAATTAATAGAGTGACTACATTATCTTCTACTGTTCATGGGAGAACTTGGGTGGTTACTGAAGCTTTGGTACGCCAAGCTTTGCATCTTGATGATGCTGATGGTATAACTACCCTTCCCATTAGTGAAATAGAACAAGGACTAAGGGCTTTGGGTTATCCTTTTCCTGATGAAGGAACTTTAAATAAATATCATGAACAGGAGTTTCCCCCAGCCTGGAAGTACCTAATACATGTCCTCCTACAATGTTTTGAGTCCCAAATGTACTGCACACAATGAGATCAATAGATCTATTGTCAGTGCTATTGTGTGTATTGCTACTGGGCAAAAATTTAATTATTCTAAAATGATTTTTGAGGGCATGTGTAAAAATAAAGGTAACAAAATGACTTTAGCTTATCCCAGATTTTTACAAATAGTTTTTGATGTCCAAGGATACTGCACAAGGGATCGTGATGATTTTTATGAGATCCCTGTGCAAAAGAAAGCGATTTTTATTAAGATGAACTCACCCCCACATCGTGACCTACCCCTAACCCCAGCTATGATTGCTGTTATTGAAGCAACTCAACCCCAACCAGACCCCCAACCCCAAATTGATCCAATCCATAAACCTTTACCTTCACCCCAACATATGCAAATTGACCAAGAACCCTTTGACGCTGACACGTTAAATGTTGGCATTGATGTGCCTATTTCAAACGTTGGCACACAACCTTCACAGACCCAAACACCCCTTAACCAACCCACATCCACCCAATCCACATCTTCTTCTCCACCAACACAATATAGGTTACAAAAACACCAAAGGACTACTGGAGTGTTCTCCTCTAGTGGTCCTAGCCATGTAGCAGAGAGAACCACCACCACAATGTGGTTGGTGTTATGGATGAGGCTGGGACTATTGGTTCTGGCTTAGAAGCTGGCCAAGGAAGTCCCACCATAATTAAGCTCTCATCCATGCCCAATGAATCTAACTTGGGAGGTCAAATACCCATTTTAGAAGAGGGCAGATTGGAACCAATGACCCTAATGGAATTGACGGTTGTCTGCATGAGCTTGCAAAAGCAAAATGCAGACTTGGTACAAGTTGTCATCACACAAGGCCTTGAACTCAAGCAATTGAGGGAGAGGATTGTTATTTTGGAGACTGCTAGTACAAGGAGAGGGATGGAGGAATCTTCCAAAGGGGAGGATGAACAAATAAATGTGAGGATAAGGGCAGCCATGATGGTCAATCTTTGGATGTTGCTGAGGCCCTAACAAGTTTGAAGAAACAGACAGGTTTTGATACGTCTCTAGTCTCTCCTACAAACTTAAATTTATCATTTACATCCATGTTGGAGGAAATTGCAAAAGGCGCTGAGGCTGGAAATTTGAGAGTTGACAAAGAGAATTTGAACGCTGACATGAGTATTTTGGGCGTTGACAAAGCAGAATTAGGAATTGACAAACCTGCAAATGAGGTTGATGTATCCCAGTCATCATCCATCATCAAATAGGTTTCTTCACACGTATCACCATCTACCTTACCAAAAATTGACCCATTAGATAAGGGTAAGGGTATTATGGTAGAAGAGGTTGTTCCAAAGAATGCAGCACAAATTAAATTTGATAGAAGGTTGACTGCATAAATTGTGGAACAAGAAAAGAAAAAGGTGGCGAATCACCTTTTGTTGTCACTTCAGAAGAGCAAGAAGGAAGTGATGAAGCTAGCTCAGACTCAAGTGTTATGATCATAGAACAGCCAGAGAGACTTGAGTATGGAGATGAGTTGGCCAAGGAGAAATTGAATGAGTTGAAATTGCAGGTTGATTTTGATACGCCAGAGGTGGTTCAGATGTACCTTGCTTGGGAAGAAAGATTTATGGAGAATCCACAATTGACCATTTCAGATCAGATATGGGGTTTGGAGATTCTTCTAAGAGTCCAAAAGGATTGCAAAGTTATTCTGAAACACAAAGCCAGCAATGTTCTCTCAAAGTTGAAAAGGGATAGAAGGGAGTTATATTGCATGTTGCTCAGGTGTCATGGAACAGGGTGGACTTATCAGAAATTGAAGGCATTGACATTTGATGAGTTGGAATGTAGAGCTTATCCCATTTGGGTTAGAGTGCAGGAAGCAAACACTCTAAGACTTCTTTCTGATGAAAGAAAAGAAGAACTTGCAGAGGAAATGGAGCTCAATAAAGCAATGTTTGTTCCCAGACCAGTGAAAAAAGGAGTTTCTCTTGAGTTTCCCAAAGATATGGATTCATTACATCCAAGTGAAGCTGTCATAAGAAAGAGCCTCAAGCTCTTACTAGAAGCTTCAGATATGGTAGAAGTGTTACCACTTGATTCTAGAAACCCAATTGTAAGCTATGAAGAAGATGAATGTGGGTTTTGGAAGATTGGTAGGTATGGAAAAGAGGTGCACACTTTTACCACCCTTATATCTTTGTTTGCAAGTTTTGACAGAGAAGACTTGGTAGACCTATGGAGGTTGTTAGAGGCCAAGTATGAGGCTGAAGCACCAACTTCAGCCAATGGAATAAAATTATTGTCCACATTCAAGAGAATGTGTGGACCAAAAGATGAGAATCCTGCTATTTGGAAGGATCTTGAAGATGATCTCAGTTGTCTTCAATGGAGATTGTATTCAGCTGCTGGTGTTTATTATTTGAGTTCTACAAAGTTTGCTGAGTATCTACTTGTGGATGGTCAGTATTTCATGTCCAAGGATATCTTGGAGAAGATGAAGAACACTCAGCTGGAAGTTGATTATTCAAGTGACGTGGCAAAAGACTTGATCAGATTTATTTATTACCAATATGAGAAGGTTTGTAAGATTCCTCCTAGTTCTTAATGTTTATTCAGAAACTTGATCATTAGAGTAGATATCAAGTTTAGGGGAGGGTTGTTGGGAATAAATTATAGTCAGTCTACTTGAGCGATGACAAGAGTAAAACAAGCGTTGACAGGAGTAAAACAAACGCTGACAGCTCAAGCATTGACAAGACAAAGTCAAGCGTTGATACATTGAAGACAAGCACTGATGGGAAGATATACTCTACGCGTTTATTGTATTGTAGATTACATCTAGTAAAAATAGGAACAACAATGTATTTTCTATATTTATCATTACCTAGAATAGTTGATACGTAGATTATTGTACAAGGCTTCTTATGTCTATAAAAGAAGACCTTTAGGTTAATGTTCAATATAAGTTTTCATACGTAAACTACTTTCATTGTAAGCAAGTTTGATATCATTAATCAAAGTGAAAGTTTGCTTATATCATTGTGTTCTTGTTTAAATGTTAATTCTGCATAACACTTAGATTGTCATATACATATACAAAGGTTTCTCTAAGTGTATTACTTGATCTAATCTCGTATACATAAAGCTAAATCGATCTAAGTTTGGGATCAACACAATCTCTAAACCTCAAAGTTTAGAAGAAGCCATCAATATTTCTCAAAACTTAATGGATCACGTAATCAAGGACAATACTGTGCCAGAATCCAACAACCTTAAACGTAAACTTAGTGAAGAAGAAGAAGAAGAAGAAGAATCTGCTGAAACGAAACCTAATCCCTTAAATTTCTCCTATGATCCCTATTTTCCTTACTTATTACCCAAATCCCAATTCCTTTAGAATTCCTAAAACATTAGGACACAAAAATTATGCTGGAAAGCTTCCTCTTTGTGTAAATTCTCTACTACATCACAAAGGATTTTGCCTAGCTAAATATCGGAATTGCTTCAAGAAAGGTCATCAAACACGATACTGTTGGAGCAAGGCTAATTTCTAAATTTTTCTTTTTCCTTATCTTGTAAATAAATAAATGTAATGATTATATGTGAGTTTTATCAATAAAATCTATGTGTTTTAATTACATGTCTTGTAAGTGTTATTTTATTATCTAGTAGTACAACTCATTTGTAATATATTATGTATTTGATCTTTATATTTTAACAAGACTGTAAAAATCTAAACTTATGAATGTTCAAAACCTTGATTTCCCTTATAAAAAAAGGTAAGAACAAATAATAAGATTTCTCAGTATTACTTAAGACATAATGCCATCCAGATTATTGTCAAATATATTTTACTAACGATATAGAGACTTTAACAAGATTATACCCAAAATAATATGTTGACATAAAGTATCAATATCTATAGTTTTAAATACATTAAGAATAGTATCCCTTATATATGTATTTATGGTTAAAGTGAGAGATTTTTCCAGACATTAGAAATTCATACTCCACGTATGCAGTATATACCTGGAATTACACTTATCCTATAAAGATATTGTTAGAAACTTTATAATATAGTAAGTAATAACTAGTAACTATCTATAAAATTTAAATGGCAAATTTTGAGAGAAACTTTATTATAAAATATCTTCATAGTATTAACTTTAAGGAAGTTTTCCTTATAAACCTCATTGATTTTTGAATAAAGACAATAACTAATTCAAGATTTTAATGATTTATTGATTTTCGTTTGTATTTATCTGATTTATCACTTTATATTTATCTTAAATAATTTTTTTATTACATTACACTTTAAAAATGTTAATTTATAATAACTCGAATAGAAGAAATTGGTTGTAAGCTAAATGACAACGTACAAATCATATTCATTAATATATATTAGAAAGAATTTAAGAGTGCAAGAACTATATCTGGCTTTAAGTACACTGCCTTAATGTTGTAATCTCGGGACGATATTTTTTTAAGGGGAAGAGGCTCTAACAACCCATAAATTTCACAAGTATGTTATATAATATGTTTATTAGAAATGGAAAACCCATTAGAAATTTTTGCTTTTTATGCATTACTTGGTAAGATGAACTACTTTTCCCAACCTGAACTACCATATTAACATATTCTTATATGTTGTGAACGTAACAAGTACAAGTAATTTAACAAGTACAAGTAATTTAACAAGTATACTTAAATAACAACATTCCAAGAGATATAATGATACCCTAAATTCCCTTAGAAACCGTAGAATCAATATAAATAAATAATGAACTCAAGGATGATAAAAGTATCAATAAGAGAAAGTAAACAAGGAATAAGAACAAGGATTATACTAGCATATGGAAAGTATAAAGTTACATAAAGAATAAGTAAGAATAAGCTATACAAAGATAAAGTACAAATAAATGTACATAATAGTCTAGATCATCACCTAAAAAGCTTTATAAACAATATTTTAAACAATATAATTATATAAAAACTATGAATCTATAATCAATACAATATACTAATTCTAATATTTACAAAAAGAAGTTAAGCAATCCCAAAGTACTAATATTCTCTAATCACAAGCTAATTACCAGAAAATGACCTAAAACTAAGATTAGCATATAAAATCCATTCTATAATGAATTAGACCCTAATCTTTTTCAACTAATTATAAAACTCAACTAAGTATAATATTAAGGTAATACATTTACTTTAAACTAAGAGACAAATTATAGAAGCATAAAGTACAAGTTTTCAAAGTATAGGATTTTAAGCTCCCATAAAGAACCCTAGAATATGATCAACCTATATAAACCTTTAAAATAAGAATGTAGAACCCATAGAAGTCATAAATATACTATATAAGACTTAGAATAATCATATATAGAGATATAAACTCTAATTACCCAAAATAGAAAGTCATTAGGCTTAATGATATAGAAACCCCTATATTAAGAAATCTACATAGAATCATAACCTAGTCTTTTAGGACAAGTCTACAAACACTCATAGGACTTCATTAAGATTATAAGATTATGATAAGACAATGTACAAATACTTTAATTCACAAGGTACAAGATTTCAATGCATGACTTATAAATTAGGTCAAAATAGGTATTTTCACTCTTTAGACATGTTTACCTAAACTAAACCCTTAAACCAAGTGTAAGAACTCTTTGGAAACCTAAGACACAAAGTATAGAACCTAAATTAAGTTTAAATTAGTAGCTAAGAGGATTATAATCACATTTACTAAGATAAAACCCTAGATCATTAGAAAACCCTAATCTACAAAAGTATACTTCCCATTTTAACATCAAACCTTTATTAAACTTCAAACCAAGGACCCAAATCTCTTAATAAAATTTCTAAACCATAATTAAGCCTTAAACATTCACTAATAACTTTCCTAAGTCCTTAATCACCAAAAACACAAACCATAAGTTACAAGACCTAATTTTTTAACCCGGTTATGTATTTTGCCTCCGAAACCCATTTTCAAACCATTTCCCTCCATTAAAAATTTAAAAACCAGATATTTATAACTCCTAGGATATTTTAGAAGTGTCTAAAAGTAGGTGCATCACCTCCTTGCTTGCTACACATCACCATTCCTATCCTAATGTTGTCGTGACCTTATAGTAGCCACAAGTGAAGATTAGATCAAAGCTAGTACCTATAAATTTGTGTAGAGCTTCACTAGAATACCTTAGTCACTCTCCTATCTATGTTACACGTACAAGACCAAAACTTGGAGCCTAAGTGTTGCTACAACTATAAATAGAGCCGTATAGTATCCTTGAAGACTTGCACCTGTTTTCTTATTACCTCCTACCCATTCTCCATATTAACCTCTATATACGTCCTAGGACATCCCCCAAGAGCAAAAACCGGGTATAGATGGAAGCCATTGAAGCTTTGATAGCAAGTAGTGTTCATAAGAAGTCATAAGGAGCCATTTTGGAGCAACCTAGTTAATTTCTATTATAGCTATGCTTTGATCTAGTTATAATGAAATCTTAGACTTGCTATAATGCCAAAATAAGGCTAGAAAGATAATCTAAAACAAACTAAGTCATTTAATCAATTTAAATGAAAGTTATAAGTTAAAGATATCTTTAAATCCTAGTTTTGTAATTTACATAAAATAATAAGTAAAAAACCATTTCAAAAGCTATAATTCTGAAGAAAGTTTATTATTATGACTATAATACTTGTTTTAAAATTCTATATCATTTGGTCCATTTTGAGGTTGTTATGCGATTTTTACAAGTATAAGGACTAAAACTATCATTTTTGAAACTATTTAGCATTTTGGGCCAAAAGTTTCATTTTATGAAAGTTATAGCTATAATAATAAATGTTGAAAAGTTTGAGACCCTAAGATCAAATATTGAGGGTTTAATTGTAAATAATAAAACTATACACTTAAGGGGTTAAAAGTGTAAATATGCTAAACTTATGAAATTTAGTGTTAAAAAGGTAATTATTCTTTCATTATAAACTTAAAGGATCATTTTCGTAATTTATAAAAGTATATGAATGAAAACTATATGATAAAAAAATACTTTTTAAATTATTATAAAGTATAAGGACTAATTTTACCAATTATGAAACTAAAGGATAAAAGATAAGAATATAAACCAGCTTTTGAAAAAATTTCTAAATAATATATTACTATGTATCCTGTTAGTAGGGAGCTTCGTACAAAAATGTTATATCTTGATATTACGTTTTGACTGGGTGGTTGGGTTTACGATTTGAAGTGCCCTCGTTCCTCAAACGTTTATAGAATGGCTTCTAAGTATGATGGCCCGAAGCATGATGCAATATTATCACCAACATAAGAATACATAAATAAATAACAAGAATGTTAAAACTCCAAAAATCAAAACTTACTACTATACCAAATATGTTAAAACAGGTAGGTGTAAGATCAAGTTCTTTGTTTGTTAGCTCAAGTTATTCTGTGTGATATAAGCCTGACAAGACTTACGGGACCTAAGGTGAGTTCATAGCCTCCCTAAAGTTAACTACTTTCAAATTATTTGAAAACCCGTGAGGGGGATATATGTTAAACTAGAATACAAGTGTTTTTGGTATGCTTCCCGGATATAATTATTGACACTATGTTTACTGCTTCCTTGAAAGTCCCTTTTTAATTATGAACCGTTATTTATTTTCTTGGAAATGAGCGCTAATATTGTAAATAGTACTATTTGGGGACTGACATCCCCTGTCTGGGCAAGTCGCACTTGCTAGCACCTCAGTGGTCAAACAGACATACTTTATTTTGCTAATAAGGATAGTTTGGCAGACTTCCTCATAAGGGCAATTGTGGGTTTTGATATGTCTCGTCGCGGTATCATAAGCTTAGTGCATTGATTTAATTGATTTTATGTGCGAATAATAACGTAGCTAAGGAAAAAGGAACTTGTATTCAAAATGATTTTTAAACCTATGAAATCAGTCAACCTTTGTGTTGACTTTAAGCATATATTTTAGGTTTTGATAAACTGATACCATGGAGCAGCATAATGATGACGTGGAGAGATATGGATTTGAGAATTTTTGTCATTCAAGCCTATTTTTTAGATCTCGGGAACCTGTGATTGTACAAAGTATGTACAAGTTGTTTTATTAAAAATCTCTGATATTGAATGATAAATTATAAAATTTTTATAAAGTTTATTTAAACACTCTTTAGAGTTGTTTTTTAATTATTGTGCTTTCATATCATGAAGTAATACCCCAAAAATATTAGTCTGTTGTGGCAAGGTAAAACGGGGGTGTTACAATTATCCACTAATCAAAGGTCTCGGTTAATGAATCCAAGAAGAATGAAGGAATTTACGTCAAGTAAAAACCTTCGTCGACTTTGAAACGTTGGCGGAACACCAAAACGTTTCGAGGTTCAATAATTAAAACTCACAAAAAGAGATGTATTAATACTGGAATAGCAAACCCTTAGTCACTTGTCACTAAATCGATACACACAAGCGAGCGAAGAAAAGAGGCGGCGCGAAGCACTTAAGAGCCTTTTTTCTTTAGGTCATGAAATACAACCGCCTTATACCCATCTTATAGTTTGTATCAATAGAGATTAAACTAATTAAGAGTATTTATCTATTTTGACTTTGATTTTTTTTTTGAATTCAATACACTCGATAATGATCGGAACGTCCATTATCGAGGTGCGATTTCTTGCGTATCTGGATAACTATTGTTTATTAATTGTGCTACGTAATATAATATAGTATTCACAAAAATAAAACGAGTATGATAAAATTAAAAATATTTGTGTGTTAATTGAGGAACAATTTAACATGTTTTATTTGCATATTTATTTATAGTAGTAAAAACATAAAAACGAGTATGTACGATATTTATGCTTTCCAAAAATGAAGAAGAAAAAACGCACTACTCACACAAACACGATATATATATAAGGCTACACACACCTCACCGGCAGCGGCGCCAAAATTGTTGTAGTCAAAATACGCTTTTAGGAAAAAGACGTATAAATTGTAAGTATTAAGTATCGCGTTTAGGAAAACGCGCATACTCGACAATTAATAGTTCGTTCTCGAATGAGGTGTGTAATGTATGCCAATAATATAAAAACGATGTTTGGATTAGTAAAGTTTTAATTTTGAAAGATGAGAAAAAGTAAAGACGAGTTACGCTAAATTAAACGACGACGTAAATTAAACGTAAAACGTAAAATGCGACGAAAAATAAAAGTTATCTAAAAATTCTAAAGAAATTAATTTAAGATCCTAAAAATATATCTAGGGTTTACTAATCAAGAAAAATTGTCGAAACCTTTTTAATTAATTAATATTTAATTTTTAAATGCTAATTAAAGCCCTAAAATTTAAATAAATCAATAAAAAGGCCAAACCAATATTTTATAACTTGTAAACCTCAAATAAAGTCAATAAACACTAAAAAATATTTTTCAAATTTTTTTACCAATTAAATCTACTTTTAAAGCCCTAAAAACAATTTTTAATTAAAATAATCATAAATTTTTTAATAATAATCATAAAAATAAGAAACTTTTTTCTAAAATTCTATTTTACTGTATTCTACTTAGGAAAATTGAAAAATGCAAAAAAAATGTAAACATTTTCCTAACGAGACAAAAAACAGTGAGATTGTTTGAAGTTGTTTTGCTGTTGTTTTTGGACAAGATGGGCACCCCCAATATCATTTGGCTATTGGGGAGTCACATAAAACACACATACACAATAGATTTACACCAATTCAACAGGAAAAATTACAAAATCAGCAAAAAGGAACAAAATAAAGGGGTCTGATGGATATTTGATGTATAACAGTGGATTTCAATGCAAATTTAGGCTACCCAAAAAACTACCAAGAATTAAGATTGAAAGCACAATAATCACACACCTAAACTACCTACTGTGGCTGCAGCAGACAGAAAAAGGAGGTGGTTTGAATGGTTAACAGTGAGCTATTTAAGCAAAATAAAACCACCAAAAGCTTAACAAATCGTAAGATACCGTATGTTGTGGTCCTAAAACTAACCCTAAGCTACTTGCTAGCAAGATTTGAAGCCAAAAGTAACGCTAAATATCCCTAAAACGCCTGCTGATGCAGTATGCTGATTTTTTAGCACAAAAGTTAACTTGGGCAGCTTTTGAACAAGTAACTCATAAATCAATATTAGATGCAATGGAACAGTGGCTGCAAGAACAAGTGCAAACTAGCTTTATGATGCCACTTTCAAGATCAAATAAGACTAACATATTAAGTTGGAATTCAAACTAAAATGAAAATAGAACAAGGCCTACATGTAAACTAGTGGAATCCTGAATTTGACAACCTAAAACAAACTAGGTAAAGTACAAGACTATCTGATCTAATCTACCTAAACTATGAGCACACTAAGAACCATAGTGAACTGTTTTAGAAGCAAATTATATCAAACTTAATGCATACGTCTATATTCCTCAAACAACTTATGCAACTCACAAATATGATAAAATAAATAAGAAACAAGTTAAAACATCAACAAATAACAACAAGAAAAAGAGTTCTTATCCTGCTGATTATCTAAGCAGAAAACAAAGACAACACACTCTATTGATTTTAACTTTTTTTGTGGCAGAAATAAAAGTGCATATAAGTTGTACTAAACCTCATATATGATGTGTAATCAACTCAAAGCCTAATACCTAGATTTGGCAAGACTCACAGTCAATCGCAAACAACACTTTTGGGTTAGAACATGAATTTTATACAAAGGAAATTCAACTATTAAGCAAGCCAAAAGTAAATAAGAACAAGTAAAATAAAGATAAGCATAAAGCAAGTTAAATAAGTAACAAAAATAAATAGATAAGCAGATTAAACATGTGACAATCCGTCAATTTATGGTTGATATTTTATTCTCAAGTGTTATTTAAAAACATTATTTTAATGTTATATTATGAACTCACTTATTTTTTGGGAAGAAATTTGGATTTACGTCTTGAAGTAGCATCGACTAGGTCTAAACCAGAGGATTCTACGTTACGTGCTTACGTTTACATACACCGTTTTTGGTGACAGTCCGACATTTCAGAAAATAAATTTATCCGTGAATATTATTTTGGGATTTTAAATTTGAGTTAGTTCATAAACTCACAAATTTACGAGAAGAGATTAGGACTTACGATTATAATTTAACGTCCTTTACGACTAAACCGGAAACCTTAGGATTACGTATTTACGTTTTCGAACTCCGTTTTTGATGAGACAATTTTTATTAGATTCGTTTTGTGTCGTTGATTCAAAATTTATAAAAACGTTTTTCATAAAACGACCCGAGGGCACGCAAATCGAGGAAACTAGAATCGAGGAATACCCGTAAATTAGTGGGATGAGACAAAGCAAGTTTTGCCCCACCCCACTATATGGGACGGCAACACATAAGCAACAACACCATGAGGTGTCATCACCTCCTAAACAAGCTAACAGTTGTCTTGTAAGCTTAGTAAATAAGTTACTCTTACACAAAACCACTCAAAACCACTTCATTTTACAATTTGCAACTAGAAACTCATGCAAACCACTCTCATTCTCTCCTCCATCTTTCTAAAATTCGTCCCATCTCAACCAAAAACACCCTCATTTGATCAATTATTAACCATGAAATCATGTGTTATTCACACATATGATGAAGCCCTTTTGAAGCTCTATAGATTGGTGGTGATTTTAACATCCAAAGAGAAGTTTGCAAGATGAAGTAGGGCTGATTTTCAATGTCCAACATCTCCCTTAGTGATCTTGAAGATTTCATACAATAGTTCATAAGATTTGGTGACCCAAAACCAAGTCTTGATCCTTCCAACTACTTAATCTTGGTGGTATAAAGATTGTTCTTTCCATCCTCTTGTTATTTTGATTATGTAATCATGTATTTTCTTTCTTATTGTATATGTATATGATGAATATATGATGATAAAAATATTGTGTGGGGATCAAGTGTTGATAAATATGATTAAAAAGATGAAAAACCATAAGAAACAAGGCTAAAATCTTGCTTAAATTGTTGGCTGTACAAAAACAGTAAGTAACCAAGTTCTGAACTGATAAAATTGCATGGTGGAATCAATATACAGTAAGTATAAGATGTTATACACATGTGAGAGTTGACCATGCAATGGAATCATCAAAATGAGTGAGATATGATCAAAACAAGATTAGTGTACCAATATGAATAGTCTGTTTTGTAGGGACTATTAAGGATAGTTAGACATGGAATGAGCAGTAGCTATAACTAACTTATTTGTATCACATAATATGAAGTTTATTCCATACAAAAATGAGCTTCTATCTCCTTATAGAACTCAATATATGATAAAAATGGTGAAGGTGAAACTAAAAATCAGATTTTGAAGAATTAATGTTTAATAGTATTATATAAGCACTCAAACTAATATAGTATAAAATGTGAATTAAAACCCACAAACTTATAAATTTCATTTATATAAATATGTATAAGGTTAAATAAATGGACACTTTATAAAAATGGTAGTTGAATAAGATTTATAAGTTATAAAAACTATAAACATGATTTTTGCGACTTTTTCGGCTATTACCGTAAAATTAACGTTTTTCGCCAATTAATACTTAGACAATCAAACCCGTCTAATGTAAAGTTTTTAAAAGTCATATACTGATATATAAGTACCTAATACAAGTAGAAACCGATAAAAACCCGAACTATATTACATCGGATATTAACGAGCTAAGTTAGCATATTTGGACTAATAATTTAACTAAATAAGTTAAACACTTATAAAAATTACTTATTGGGATCAATCCATTTGGGCCCAACATGTAAAGTATAAATACTGATAATAAAAGTTTAAAATGGATTAATACAAGTTAATGAACTTATAATAGGCTTATTGGACCTAAAACATGTAAGTAGGTAAAACTAGTAAACTAGTAAAAAGTTACCAATACATAAACACTAAAATGAGTAAATAAGAATATATAAACCCACTTGATCATCATCATATGTACAAAATCATCATATGTATATTTGTTATTTTTATAAAGTCATTGGACAAGAGTCTAAGACGAGTATTATTTGTCTAGGTTTTCGTGATTGAAGCACGTACCATACATCTGAATTGCCGATAACCCGCTTTCCCCACATCAACGTGAGTTCATAGCCTCGCACTCTTTTAAATATTTTTATGAAATTTTTTATAAACCCGCGAGGGAGATAACATGTTAGTTTTGATAAAATAGGACACCATTGGTCCTGATTGTTTGTTTATTGATTTGGACCCGAATGATTGTATGACCCGATGCATGATTATATGACCCGATAGATGAAATGACATGGATTATTAAAGTTAGGTTATGTCACTAAAAGTACCATTAGCATGAATTGTGAACTACCTGGATTTGGTAGACGCTTATGCACATAATAGTACTATTTGGGGACGATCACCCCAGTTCGCGCCTTGACGGTTGATCCCAGTCGTGCCACATTGATTGGTAAGCGAATTTATGTATGAGAAGATTTACACAAGCGTGATTATTGTGACGATACGCTAATTTAGATGGGAAAATTGAGTTTCGGGCTAGCTACCCGTTGTTTGTTGTAGTAAGGTAACAATGTCATGCGGCTTATAATAATCCAATTAACGAAATATTTCTTTAAGCATTGAATTACGATATATTGTCTGACTAGCAATACAGGGTCTTATCATTGATATTATGTTCGTGTTTTGGTTTTATATAACCATATTCATATAACGGTTTTATTTAACTCTATACAACGTTATAAAACATATTGTATGATGTTTTTACGACAATGGCTCATATAATGATTTTGAAGGCAAAAGCCTATATTATGATTTTTGATAAGGATTTGTATAAAATGACTTTGGCTATTTTATGGCCTATTACAAAGATTTGTACGAAATGATTTTCTGTAATAATTTTATACCGATGTTATATTGATGGATTTTATTAAATTCTATGAATTCACTCGGCGTTATCGTTGACCTTTTCTTTTAACATGTTTTATCTCAGGTACTTGAAGGTAATTCTCGGGAAGACAACAAGAATTCATGGCCCGCACTTAAATAATAATTTCCATTCAAATACTTTCTAAAACTTGTATGAAATACTATGACTTGGGACCTATGTAAATTTGATATTTATGAATGGAAATGCTTTATTATTAAACTACGCGATTTTTAAGCGTTGTCTATGATGTGAGTAATGTGCTATCCCGTAACACCAACGAGTCTTCCGCTGTATTGAATTGTGTAACTTTGGGGGTGTTACAATTTGGTACCAGAGCTCTCGTTATAGAGAACGAAAGATTTTTAAAACCAAGGTTTTGAATAAAACATTTCAAAATCTTTTAACTATAAACATTTTTCTAAAAATGTCTAAAAATCTTTTGACTATAACGGTGCCGAAGAATTCCCGATTTACCGACAAGGCCAGACTGAGAAGTGTTATTTTAATATATATAACTTGGATTATATATATATATATGATGTAATTACATGATTGTTTGATGATTATTTTGATATTTATACGAGGTATTTATACGACGTAGATTGTCACAAGGAACCCTAAATCCCCTAGTAAATTAATCGAAGCTATTCTCGTAGGAATTCTAGCTATCCTAGATCTAAACCAAGTTGTGGATATTTATGATCCCAACAAATGGTTGATATTCGTAGAAATGTTGGTATTAGTTGATTGTGATATTAAAGAAGAATTGGCGAGATTAAATCTGATATCGATGTCATGACGATCTTTCCTTATAGAGTGGAGTTTGACAAAACGTTACCACCTGGAAAGGTGTCATCTGATTCATTGTCAACCAATTCTTAAATTTGAAATCGAAAGGGTGAATGTTGCACTTGAGGCTGTCAATGGAACCATTGCCCAAAAGCCTCATGCCACTAGTACCTTTCCGAGAAGTCTAATTGAATGATCGAGTCATTTCATACTAGTGACTCATTTGATAACTATTGTTGTAATAGATATAGGATTGGAAATTAAGTGTTGATAATATCGAACTTTTATTGCCCTTTCAAGGTGTAAGAATAAGGATGAAAGTATTGGAGAATGAGGTAGGATATCGCATTGAGTATAATTTGGTTGAAACTTGAATAAAGTAAAATTTAACTTGTATGGAATAAGAAATTGTTAAGAGAAAGTCGTTAAGCCCTGTGATTGGATTATAAGGTATTAAATAATTGTTAGTTGTGTTAAGGGTTGTTCCTAAACCATTGTCCAATAACGAGGATGCCCAGTGTCCAATAAATAAATTGAAGAAATATTCTTCTGAATAGGGACCGATGGATCTTTCGGGACATGTGGAACACCTAATGACTCTTGTAGATTAGTATTCATTGTGGTATCTTTTAAAAATCCCTAACTTAACTGAGACATCAGTTGGTAGGATGAGTTTTTAGAATTGTATGACATAGTGACACGTAATGTGTTACGGTACAATTTTAACTTGTTTGTGATTAATGAAAAGACTACCTTTGATTGCTAAATCCTACATGTATCGATGTTATATATCTTTTCTAGCTTGTTCCTAATGTTCGCATTAGTGATGCAACCATTAAACAAGTACTCATCTCGAATTGAGTTACGTTGTGGATTATTCTTTTTGAGTGCCATCGAGGTCATGAACCTCATGATTAATTGGCTAAGCTCATTTCCTATTATATTGTAGTTATTTCTTGATGAACAACTCTTCATCACTCTTTTGCAGATCACACATTGTTTTTATAAAGTTAAAAGCGTATCCTTTGAGAAAATTGAATTTTCATCACTATAAGGATTATTCAAAGCGAGATTTATAAGTGATTGTTATCGAAATGAAGTTGTTTATAAAACACCTTGGAAAACTTAATTGTTTTCATAACAAAGAAAATCTTTGTAAATTTATTTTGATTCTTATTTAAGAATTAAGCATGAAAATGTTTTTATTATAAACATGATGATAAAATTTTGACGAACTGAGTATTGCATCGTTAATCTTACAATTGTATATAGTTGTGCGCCTACATACAATTTGGAAGGGACCATGCAAGGCTGATTAGTAGTCACCATGAAATTATTAATAAACACTAAATTTTCTTTGAAGATTGTGAAAGATTAAATTTTATGAGATCTGCAAGAAGTGAAAAATAGGGACATATTGATAGGGACACCTACATATGTGCCCGTACTATTTATTTTTCTAAATCGAAATTACTCATCTGTGGAACTTTTCTTATTTGACAATTGATATTACCTTCTTGTCCAATTCTCCCGTGGCGAGATTCTTTGGAAAAATATCTGATTACCGAGTGTTGATACCCGGTTGGATGTATCGACGTTCCTATCATTTCTTTTGATTAGATTTCATTTAAATGACCTGGGTAACGATCCGAGGAGCTTTCGAATGCGTACTCAAATTATGAAAACATGGGATATATTCATATTCATTAAATGTTTTCGTCTGTATCTGATTTGAAATTCTCTCGCGTAGATCATGCGTTAACCTTACTCTTTTAAAGGTTAGTTATGTCTCCCGATATCCTTGAATTTGTGAAGGATTATGAATTATTATTAGTCTTTTGAGAAGTTCACATCTTATCGACGGCAATAAAACTGGAAAGTTGGTAGTGCCATTAGAATGGATTGATTGATTATGACATGACGACATTGTCTTAATCGATGGGAACTCGAGTAAAATTCCCCTAAAAGATAAGATGCTGATTATCAAAAGTGATTTAAATAATTCCCGATAGGTGGCTGTATCCTGCTTTTAGACTTAAAAGTATACCATGAATGATTATAAACTAATCATAGATATGGTAATCTAGAAAGAACCTAATATAAATTTATTAAAAGATGTTTCCGTTATCTGAAACTTTAGGAGGTATTTATTGGTGAATTACCTTGACTTTTGCCATTAAGGCAGGTTGAATTTGGTATTGATTATATTCCCGGTGCTGCACCTTTGGCATGTGCACTGTACGTCAGCACCAACTGAATTAAAAGAATTACCGTACAACTAAGGGAGTTGTCGGGGAAAGCTTTTATTCTACAAGCTCGTCATCATGAAGAGCTATGGTGTTATTATTCCTTATATTTCTGAATTACCATGAACTAGGTAAATTGACGATTAAAAATCTATATCCACTACCCAAGATGATAGATTTGTTCGATCATTTACAAGGTTCTAGCATATGTTCTAAAGATTTGATCCATGGCATGGTTATCATCAACTTTGCATCTACGAAAAAGTTTATCTATTCCAATCACTACATCTGGTACTTGTAATGAACGTTATGAGTTTCACGTGATGTCGTTTGGATTGACTAATACACATGTAGCATCCATAAATTTGGTGAATCACGTGTGTAGGCTGTAATTTGATAAATTCATGCTTGTGATCATTAAGGACCATTTGTTTATTTATAAGAATAAGAATGAGTTAAGAAATATTCATAGGTTGCCCTGAATTGGCCGAGTAGTGACCACGTGTACCTTGAATAATTAACATGTGATTTAAGACTTAATCCTTTACATGATTTGACCATGTGATTAATAAGATAATGGAATCTATAATGACTTTTTAAAGAATAGAGCCATTAAGGCTTTGGGTTTTACTAAAAAAAGAAAAATGGAAATATGTTTTGACAGATATTTTATCAAATAATTTTTTAAGGGATTATTCCCTTATACCCAGAACATTTAACTAAACTCCTGTTTAGGGGTAAATGTTCGTGTATACCTCAAGACAACCTAAGAGGGATTGAGGAAACCATTTAAACCATGACTTGAAATTTGAAACGTCACTTTTTGCTTTTCAACTAAGAAAATTTTGACCAAAGTATAACCAAAGGTTTTTCAAACATTTACGAATCTTATTAATTATTTTCGATAAATCAGCAAAAATCGTGTTAATTAAATTCAAATTTCTTTTGAACATTTTTTTATAATTGGTCGAACGAAGAAATTTAAACTTTTAACGTTTACGTTTCATAAAAACTTAATATTTATTGTTAATTTACGTGTAATAAATATCGACGCTTTAAAAAGTCGGATCAAACAAAACTGATAAAAATAATAGTTGAGATAGAACTAAGACTTAGAAAATAAGAAGGAATAATTTCTGAATAAATACGGTCATGATATTTATTTCATCGAGGAAGGTGAATATAATTACTGACACATTATGTAAAAAAAGATAAAGGACCAATTAGGACATGTTCCTTAATAATGAAGGTGCAAAATAAATTGCCGAACAATATAAAAATAAACAATGTTTGTAAAAAGATTAATATAAATAATAAAAGGGGTTCGCGGCTAATGTGAACCATCAGAAATGAGAAGCCGATGGCGTTAAATGTATAACAGGCCACTTGAGGTTGCCTAAAAATGGAGATTTGAGATACAGTTATGTTGGAATCTTGTAAGTATAAGTATTCTATTCCTGTCATTTCTGATTTAATGTATCATTATCAGAAGAAGTTGTATTGATGGCAAATTATGAAGGCAGACACCGCCTCATACATTAGTAAACGTCTAGCTATTGCAAAGGTCATCATCTGAATTTGATTCGATTTGGGTCATCGTCGATAGACTGACCAAATCTGCTAATATCATTCCTGTTAATGATAGATTCTTGATGAAGAAATTGACTCTTTTGTATTTAAAGGAGTTATGTAAACATGGTGTGCCTGTATCGATCATCTCTATCAAGATCCTCGCTTCGCATCGAATTTCTAGAGATTTGCTCAGAAGTCATTGACAACGAATCTTGATGAGAGTACTGTGTACCACCCCAATCGAAGGGACGAGGTAAAGTAACGATACAAAATACTATAAGTGTTGTTTTATGTTTGAATGATTGACCTTTGGTAATAAACTGTAAAATCGTTTTCCTTTGGAGAGATTATCATTGATAATTATCGTATTAGGATCAAGATCGAATCTTGTGAGGATATATATTAGAGCATCTGTAAGCAGGAGTTGGGATGAAGATACCCAACATACACCCATTGTGAGTTGGACATGTCTTTTAGGTTTAAGGTTTCCTATAATGGCGAACCTAACCTTAGAAAATACTCGACCTGTGAGACCTGAAATGATTGTTGAAATTAGGATATGATTATTGACTGCCGGTAGTGGGCAGGAGGTTATGTGAATATGAAATGTAGATCTTGAAGTGCCAGATGGGTAGCGAATTTATGCCAAAAAATTTAACCATGGAAAAATAAATTGATGATCTGAAAGATCATGGGATATAAGTCCCCGTTGTATGGGGCCATTGAGATAATGTAAAAGATTGGTTTGAAAGGCATATAAGCTGGATCTACCCTAGGACTTCAAGAGCTGCGTGAATTATTTTTCGTATATCGAACTTGATAAAATGCCTATCAAGTGAAAATCTGACTATTCCTTAATGAAGTTTAGATCGGCGAAAAGTTGCATTCATCAAAAACCCGTGAACATCATGGATAGAGAAAGTAAGTCAACAATAAGCCTGATCTTATTCCCGTAGTTATGTTTGATGAAACTCGCGTATTGTAATGGATTACACTTGTTAAAAAGACCGAATGTGGAGGAAATACCCACATGGCTTTAACTTTATAAGAAGCGAGTAATAAGATAAATTGATCTTTGAGGACAAAGATCCTGTTTAGGGGTAAATGCTGTGACAATCCGTCAATTTATGGTTGATATTTTATTCTCAAGTGTTATTTAAAAACATTATTTTAATGTTATATTATGAACTCACTTATTTTTTGGGAAGAAATTTGGATTTACGTCTTGAAGTACCATCGACTACGTCTAAACCGGAGGATTCTACGTTACGTGCTTACGTTTACATACACCGTTTTTGGTGACAGTCCGACATTTCAGAAAATAAATTTATCCGTGAATATTATTTTGGGATTTTAAATTTGAGTTAGTTCATAAACTCACAAATTTACGAGAAGAGATTAGGACTTACGATTATAATTTAACGTCCTTTACGACTAAACCGGAAACCTTAGGATTACGTATTTATGTTTTCGAACTCCGTTTTTTATGAGACAATTTTTATTAGATTCGTTTTGTGCCGTTGATTCATAATTTATAAAAACGTTTTTCGTAAAACGACCCGAGGGCACGCAAATCGAGGAAACTAGAATCGAGGAATACCCGTAAATTAGTGGGATGAGACAAAACAAGTTTTGTCCCACCCCACTATATGGGACGACAAAACATAAGCAACAACACCATGAGGTGTCATCACCTCCTAAACAAGCTAACACTTGTCTTGTAAGATTTGTAAATAAGCTACTCTTACACAAAACCACTCAAAACCACTTCATTTTACCATTTGCAACTACAAACTCATGCAAACCACTCTCATTCTCTCCTCCCTCTCTCTAAAATTCGTCCCATCTCAACCAAAAACACCCTCATTTGATCAATTATTAACCATGAAATCATGTGTTATTATGATGAAGCCCTTTTGAAGCTCTATAGATTGGTGGTGATTTTAACATCCAAAGAGTAGTTTGAAAGATGTAGTAGGGCTGATTTTCAAAGACCAACATCTCCCTTAGTGATCTTGAAGATTTCATACAAGAGTTCATAAGATTTGGTGACCCAAAACCAAGTCTTGATCCTTCCAACTACTTAATCTTGGTGGTATAAAGATTGTTCTTTCCATCCTCTTGTTATATTGATTATGTAATCATGTATTTTATTTCTTATTGTATATGTATATGATGAATATATGATGATAAAAATTTTGTGTGGGGATCAAGTGTTGATAAATATGATTAAAAAGATGAAAAACCATAAGAAACAAGGCTATAATCTTGCTTAAATTGTTGGCTATATAAAAACAGTAAGTAACCAAGTTATGAACTGATAAAATTGCATGGTGGAATGAATATACAGTAATTATAAGATGTTATACACATGTGAGAGTTGACCATGCAATGGAATCATCAAAATGAGTGATATATGATCAAAACAAAATTAGTGTACCAATCTGAATAGTCTCTTTTGTAGGGACTGTTAAGGATAGTTAGACATGGAATGAGCAGTAGCTATAACTAACTTATTTGTAGCACATAATATGAAGTTTATTCCATCCAAAAATGAGCTTCTATCTCCTTATAGAACTCAATATATGATAAAAATGGTGAAGATAAAACTAAAAAACAGATTTTGAAGAATTAATGTTTAATAGTATTATATAAGCACTCAAACTAATATAGTATAAAATGTGAATTAAAACCCACTAACTTATAAATTTCATTTATTTAAATATGTATAAGGTTAAATAAATGGACACTTTATAAAAATGGTAGTTGAATAAAATTTATAAGTTATAAAAACTATAAACATGATTTTTACGACTTTTTCGGCTATTACCGTAAAATTAACGTTTTTCGCCAATTAAGACATAGACGATCAAACCCGTCTAATGTAAAGTTTTTAAAAGTCATATACTGATGTATAAGTACCTAATACAAGTAAAAGCAGATAATAACCCGAACTATATGACATCGGACATTAACGAGCTAAGTTAGCATATTTGGACTAATAATTTAACTAAATAAGTTAAACACTTATAAAAATTACTTATTAGGCTCAATCCATTTGGACCCAACATGTAAAGTATAAATACTGATAATACAAGTATAAAATGGATTAATACAAGTTAATGAACTTCTAATAGGCTTATTGGACCTAAAACATGTAAATAGGTAAAACTAGTTAACTAGTAAAAACTTACCAATACATAAACACTTAAATGAGTAAATAAGAATATATAAACCCACTTGATCATCATCATATGTACAAAATCATCATATGTATATTTGTTATTTTTATAAAGTCATTGGACAAGAGTCTAAGACGAGTATTATTTGTCTAGGTTTTCGTGATTGAAGCACGTACCGTACATCCGAATTACCGATAACCCGCTTTACCCACATCAACGTGAGTTCATAGCCTCGCACTCTTTTAAATATTTTTATGAAATGTTTTATAAACCCGCGAGGGAGATAACATGTTAGTTTTGAAAAAATAGGACACCATTGGTCCTGATTGTTTGTTTATTGATTTGGACCCGAATGATTGTATGACCCAATGAATGATTATATGACCCGATAGATGAAATTAAATGGATTATTAAAGTTAGGTTATGTCACTAAAAGTCCCATTAGCATGAATTGTGAACTACCGGGATTTGGTAGACGCTTATGTATATAATATTACTATTTGGGGACGATCACCCTAGTTCACGCCTTGACGGTTGATCCCCGTCGTGCCACATTGATTGGTAAGCGAATTTATGTATGAGAAGATTTACACAAGCGTGATTATTGTGACGACACGCTAATTTAGATGGGCAAATTGAGTTTCGGGCTAGCTACCCGTTGTTTGTTGTAGTAAGGTAACAATGTCATGCGGCTTATAATAATCCAATTAACGAAATACTGCTTTAAGCATTGAACTACGATATATTGCCTGACTAGCAATACAGGGTGTTATCATTGATATTATATTCGTGTTTTGGTTTTATATAACCATATTCATATAACAGTTTTTATTTAACTCTATACAACGTTATAAAATGTATTGTATGATGTTTTTACGACAATGGCTCGTATAATGATTTTGAAGGCAAAAGCCTATATTATGATTTTTGATAAGGATTTGTATAAAATGACTTTGGCTATTTTATGGCCTATTACAAAGATTTGTACGAAATGATTTTCGGTAATAATTTTATACCGATGTTATATTGATGGATTTTATTAAACTCTATGAATTCACTCGGCGTTATCGCTGACCTTTTCTTTTAACATGTTTTATCTCAGGTACTTGAAGGTAATTCTCGGGAAGACAACAAGAATTCATGGCCCGTACTTAAATAATAATTTCCATTCAAATACTTTGTAAAACTTGTATGAAATACTATGACTTGGGACCTATGTAAATCTGATATTTATGAATGGAAATGCTTTATTATTAAACGACGCGATTTTTAAGCGTTCTCTATGATGTGAGTAATGTGCTATCCCGTAGCACCAACGAGTCTTTCGCTGTATTGAATTGTGTAACTTTGGGGGTGTTACAAAACAAAGTATAATAAGCAAATAGGTTGTGAAGTATAAAAAAGGAGAAAACGGGAAAAGAATGCTCACATTGGGTCAAGGCAAAATCCACCTTGACCAAGCTTGCTATGAGATTTTTTAAACACCTTTCTCAGCTTATCGAAACCTAAAAACCACAGCTTATCAACCAGCTTATACCCTTTATCAAAACCGGAACCTTAAACTTGAAACCAAGCCTTTGAATGAAACAACCAGGCAACAATCTACTTCGAAACACCTCCAAACCTGAAAAACCAAAGAGAAGAACACTACAAATGCAATGAGCTTGACAATAAGCTCAGTTGTCAAGTGAGCTTATTGTAAGCTTATTGCACAGTGATATATAAGCAGAAATCAAACCACATTTTTTAGAAAACCTTGAAACAAAATTTTTTTGCAAGTAACTTGAATGGTAACCAACATAATTTTAACATAAAAACTTAAACATTTTTTTTCAAACTAGTTGTCAATTATTTCCGAAAAGCAGTTTAATGCTTATGGTTCCCCAAAAACCTTTGCAAAATTTCTTTTGAAAACGTTCTGAATAAAAGTGAAAAGATAATAGTAGAATTAAAGTAGCACGAATATAAATGACAGAAAAATAAATTAGAACTCAGAACTTTGCATTGATTTAAATCTTCACTACATTAATTTTAAAAATATAAATTGACAAAGAATTGGAACAAGAAAATTACATGGACTAATATATGCTATATATACAGATGGACTGAACATTCTAGAATGGAAAAACACTATTACATTGAAAGTCCTAAATTGCCCTTTAGGTTTGAATTTCAAACTTGGTCTTAGAAGAACATGTGATCTGCCAGTATGATTCTTGGAGTCTTGTGATTCCCATGTGATGCTAGATGTATGGAAGTATAATCTTGGACGTTTGAATAACAGTAGGGACCAAGAAATCTCTCGCCGGTTCGTTGGATTTCTATTAATCTTTGTCTCCTTACCAAGAATGAGAGCAGGGCCAGGTGGGGGGACCATTTCGATGAGCTGGTGTTACGTTTCAGGGTTAGAAGTTGATTAGGTTAGGGTTAATCATGGTTCTGGAAAAATTTAAGGGCCGAATTCAAAGGATAAAAAATGAGGTTATTAGGGTTGATATGGTGATGAAGGTTGAACAAGGATTAGTTTAATCCTAAAAAGGGAATTGGTATGTGTTAAGCGGGTTTTTTTTGGATTAATAAATGTTTTTCAAAAAGGTTTTATTAATAAAAAACGTTGGTGGTGGAGTGACGTGGATGTGGGTGAGTGGGTGTGGGGTGATGATGTGGTATGGCTGGTGGGCTCGGGTTGGGGATGTTTGGTGGGCTGTGGTGTATGTAAAACCGGGTTTGGATGGGTATAGTAGGGATATGCGTTAGGTAAATGGCAATAATGACCCCTCAACATGCAGAAACTCTTCATTTAAAACTTTGGCATATTTTCTTCATTTTCTTTGATATAAGTTTGACCTTCTTGTAAAAAATGGCACAAATTATTTTGTAAACTTCTATATGGACCATTTTGTCACAATAGAATTTTCCAAGGGCCAATAGAGTAAACATTTGACATTTTAGGTGCCCAGTTCTAATTTTGAATTTTTAGATGGGTATAAAATGACAAGTCTTCAATTCTTGAGGGACCAATTTTGACAAACTTCAAAACTTCAAGGACTTCTTTGTAAAATCATGATTCGGGTCAAGTTCTTTGTGCGGCTTCATTTCCCATGTTTTTTTGCTTGATTCTTGTTGTCTTTTGTTGAATTCACGATATCCGTACCTAAAATACACAATGAACAAACACAAACGTATTTTGGGGTATTTTATGATATTTTTAAGCATTTTAAGCCCGATTTGGACGATTAGACTATGTAAAAATGCAATCTCATCAACACCCATGATGATAGAAGAAGATGAAAAGCTAATGGATTTAACCTTAACAAAGGTACATAGGCAGCCAACGGAAAAGAAGAGCATTAACTTTGAAGAGGTAACAAACATTCTGTCTTCCATCGTAACACCCCTAAATTACCACGCAGCGGAATACCACTTTGGGACGCTACTCATAGCACATCACACACAATCATAGAAAATGACCTCAAAAGAGACGTTGAAATAAATATAAACATTGTCTAAAATTTTCCCATCTCAATTTATAAAATCAGAGTAGCATTTAGTCCCAAAAACCGTTACCAATCACATCACGTTCATCAAAGACTTAAAAGTAATTTATTCATTCCAAATGATGGAAAAACTATAAAGATTAGACAAGTAAGTACCAAATCCCTCCATGCATGCTCCGCTGCTATCAATCTTGATTACCTGAAATACATGTTTAAAAGGGTCAACACAAAGGTTGAGTGAATCTATAGGTTTTGCAGATCATCATTTGAACACAAGAATTTTTAATCATCTCAAAGTTGTGGATCAG
Source organism: Glebionis coronaria (assembly GCA_025667525.1). Classification (NCBI taxonomy): domain Eukaryota; kingdom Viridiplantae; phylum Streptophyta; class Magnoliopsida; order Asterales; family Asteraceae; genus Glebionis; species Glebionis coronaria. Next base: position 184,786,473 of record CM046876.1, read on the forward strand.
ACAAGTCATATATATATATATATATATATATATATATATATATATATATATATATATATATATATATATATATATATATATATATATATATATATATATATATATATATATATATGTCTTAAGCTCATGCCATTGAACGTTAACCAACACGTCAAACCGAATCACTTACGGCGCGCCTACTAACAGATAATGTTGTCATATACCAACGACCTCTTATACATAATATCCCTTTCAGGTGTTCACAAGGATACATACCCTAGGATAAGGCTGTCAAACCAAATAGATCTATCATATGCATTAGCGTTTACCCCTTCAAGGTAATTAACAGTGCATGAAATTCAGGGATTTCATAAGACAAAGGTACTTAGGCATTTATCAACACATTCGGGTCTAGCATACCGAAAAACAACTTGTGTTCATTTTATAAAATAGCATGTATTCCCCCTCGCGGGTTAAAAATCATTTACAAGATATTATAAAAGCGAGGCTATAGACTCACCTTGAGTAGAAGAAGTACAGATAATGATCGTCGACAATAAACATGCCCGGTAAACACGAAAGCCGCAACCTACCAAATAAGGCGCGTACTTTAATAATAAACTCAATTATAAACTCATAATTAGTATAATCAAATCTACATTTTAAAATTACAATAAACCCAAAAAATAACCTATGCAAGTGACACTACTATACGCTTTCACATTTTTACTTCACTAGAAAACACTCCCGATAACATTTTGCCGGAACATGCCAAATGTCCAAGCTATTTTCCCATACATAGACACCTTAAATTTTCATGAAACTTGCTGCAGAACTCACTCACATCCTATAGAAAGCCTTCAAAAAATTTCATCAAAAGATTTGACCTTTAAGACCTTCTTCCCAACACTTCCTTAACTTTAAAAATCCGGACAGATTTACGCTTTCGACTCACTAAACCATTTCGACCTTTCTAACCAATTTCATTTATAAAACCGACACTTGATTTTACAATCAGACTCAAAACCTAGATATAGAGCCTGAGAACAGCCCTTGAACATTTGTAAAAATCAACTTATTATACCCAATATTTGATCTAAATATCAACGACAATTTCAGATTGTGTTGACAATCGCCTCCCGGTACACGAATAATCAAACTAGTGTAATTTCGTCCTCGTTTGGAGTTGGAAGCTGTAATTGGTATCAAAACGAAGCTTGAGAAAAGCTCTACCACAATATTCTATCAATACCACAGCCACTCAAACTTAAGATATCTGAAAAGACCTCTAAACCCACTAATCTAAAACACCCTTTTAAAAATCAAACTAAATCAAACTTTTAAACCATTTCAATCATTTTTACACTACTAATATCATCCTACAATCATCATAATCAATTCCTAACACCCTTAACACAACTGCATGTCACCTTTTCTAAAAACCCACATTAAAATTCTTACATGTAACCATCAAAATTTCAATATGATGATAATGACAATACATGCATTCAATCAAATGGATCAAACAACCAAATTCTTCAAGAAATAAATTTAAAAATAAGGTTTATATCAAAATGATCTCTTTTCAATTCTAAGAATGGGACTTCTTTTAGTTTTTCATGAATCAAGCTAAAAAATCAAAATTGTGGGGGTGTTTTTGGTGTTGGAGGTCACGGCTAGAGAGAAAAAAAGACATAGAGAAGAAAAATTTTGAGTGGATAATTATGTGTGTGTTTTTGTGAATGAATTTTCACTTTATATATGGTGGGTGGAGGCTAATTTTTGAAAATTGTGAATTCTTTTGGACTAAAATGAAAAGTACTAGTTGAAAAAGTGGAAAATGACTAACAGTCAATTTTAAAATATTTACGCGAGTTAGGTTTCGTAAAAGTACTTTTCAAAAGTTAAAACGCACACAAAATATGATAATAATATAGTCCCGACACGACTTAATATGCAATGAAATAAAAATTTCAAATATCGAAATAATCGATACTAAAATATAATATTTGGGCATCCATTGGCATCGCGATCACTATTGGTTCTCTCCAATCATCAAAACAATTAAATAAAGACACATATTACCAGTTTCAACATAAACCGTCAGACATAACGATACTCACCATTACTTAGAAATTCAAAATCAGTTACACAGTTAGGGTAAAATATTGGCGCTAAGTTCGGGTTATTATATTCTCACCTCCTTAAAGGAGCGACGTCCTGGCGCTCGCATCACCTCATACTCGTATTGCGTTCTACTAGGAAAGACGAGGGCACTTCTTCCTAAAGAAGTCATCACGTTCCCACGTGAACTTCGATCAACATCTCCAATTCCATCGTACCTTCATAACGGGAATCTTACTCTACTTCAAAGGCTCAACCACTCGATCAAAAATATCCACTGGTTCTTCTACAAAACGTAACTTGTCGTCAAGTTGTATCTCACCAAAAGGGAAGGAACGAATCCTTATCCACCAAACGATTCTTCAATCTCGACACACGAAAATTATTACGGATTTGATGAAGCTCATCCGACGACTCCAACTTATAAACAACCGGTCCCACCCGCTGGATGACCTCAAACGGTCCAATATACCTTGGACTTAACCATTCTCCGTTTTCTAAAACGAATTACACCTTCCCTATGTGATACCTTAACCATTACCATGTTTCCAACTTCAAAACCTACGGTTATTGGCACAGCTCTTCTGACGACTTCTCGCGGTTAACAAGCGATTATCAATCCATACGATCTTTTCGTAACCTCCCGAATCATTTCAGTTCTAATCAATTTTCCTTCCCCTGCTTCATTCTAACAAACTGGCACCTACACCATCGTCCACGGTTCTCACAAAAACAATTACTCATTAAAGAAAGTCGCATGGGTCGCACATAACTCCATTGAAAACGTTCCAGAATACTCAAGACGAGATAATTAGTACTTGTCATACAAATCACTTTATCGCATAATCTCAAACACGCAAACCTATTTTGCCAAAAGCGAATTCATCGATACGGAAATCAATCGGCGTATACGTCACTCTATCAAAAGAGTTATCCATGATCAGACGTCATTGGACAATGCCGCCTTGAGCTCGCACCACATACGGTCACTCGACTAGATCACATACTACATAAGTACATCAAAAGCAAAGGTTGAACACAAACTTCAAATATAGATATCCACCATTGACCATCGAGAAAAGCCTTGAATGAACCCTTAATAACAATAGCTCAATTCCCAAAGTATTCTTACTTGCAGTGTCGGCTACAACCTACTCCTCGATGTGATAACGAGTTTATTAATTCCAGTCATTAAGAAATTTGGTCCATGGCAAAGGTTCACAATATAACGGGCGTACCAATTACTTCTGATCTAGTGTTCAACGTACAAAGGCGTCCCACTAACTTCTACTTTAGTACTCATCATACAAAGGCGTCCCACTAACTTCTGCTTTAGTGTTCAAGGTGATGCATCATATTCTTCGTTTAATTCGTCATAATAGCCCCCAAGAGTTTTGTCATCAAGAAAATTATTCAGTAACCCTTCGATAGTAGCAAGTAAAATTACAAAATCTTCACATGCACGATAAGTCGTCGTTGATAAATTGATCCTCAGTCAATCCACAAGTACACGCATAGATCTTGGTGACGCTTAAACAAGTCGCCTATTCTCAGAACGGTTAATTGTTCGTAACGATTAGCTTACGAAGCTCACGAAAGTTTAGACACATTAGAAATGGTCCATAGAAATAAATCATAACTCGAGAGAAGTCAAATGGGTTACTCGTACATAGAAGATATCTATAATAACCATAATGACGACGACACTGAATGATTCATACCAACGAAACACGATTCGAAGAAAGACGTACGCACACCAAACAATCACAAATCAAGCCAGACATACTTGAGCCCACTCATTTATAACTCCTTGTCTACATCAAAAGGCGTCCCAATCTATGTATACAAGTGTTTATAAATTTACGGTTTAGGAACTTATAACTTTCTTGTTCAAATGAAAAGGCGTCCCCATCCAAATTTACAAGACGATTATAAGCCATCCTACTCAAGTATTACTATCTCTCAACACGATATCAAATCCCAATTAGATACCATAGCAAGTACAAGGTGTCAGTAAACTTATTTCATGATTTCCGTATTCAAACGTCCCATTCCATTTGAATAAGGAAAACACAAAAATCTAAGGTCCAGTGGTTTAAAACTTTCTTATTCAAATATCCTAATCCATTTAAATAAGACAACCTTAAACAACTCATAGTTGGGGGAGTTAAAATCTCTATATTTAAATGTCCTATTCCATTTACATACAAGGTATTAAGTCACTCAACCGAATGACTACTACGAGCATATCTTTGTTCTAGCTCAACTATATACATTTTATTAGGATATATATATCTTAGGTCCAACATTGGCATCCTCCTTTTCGCCAATAAAACTTAATCATATACAATCAAATCAAACGTCGCATTGCATAGAAGGCGTTTCCTCGGAGAATTGATACTTCAAAATCATAAGAAGTAATCGGAACACGAATAACACATCAATCAATTGCGTTTCAATAGGTCATGTCCTAAAATGGCACATCACGATACGATGATAACAATCGATCTTAAACAAGTCGATATGCGATAGATTACGAAACAATATATACATACTCAAAGAATCAAACGAGTTTCACAATCGTATTGAGATAATACATAATTATCAAGATCAATGATTCGCGGTGAGGCCAAATCTGGTACAAAACTGTATTATAAAATGTACGACAATCATGCAAGGACAATTGCTTCACGCACAATACCTTTAAATACCATAGTATATTCATACATATACATACTACCATTCCTACATACACATAGGAACAATATCACAATCAATCATAAAGTAATGCAAGAATACTCTTATCGGATCTATGCAGAGTAGTTGCGTGCTTAAATATTTTTATGACACACCAAAGTTATAGTTTAGGTTTTTCAAAATCGACCTAGTTCTCTATAACTTGTGGCTTTGATTACAATTTTGTAACATCCCCAAATTACCACGCAACGGAATACCACTTTGGGCGCTACTTATAGCACATCACATACAATCATGAAAACGACCTCAAAAGAGACGTTGAAATAAATACAAATATTGTCTAAAAGTTCCCCATCCCAATTAATAAAATCAGAGTAGCGTTTAGTCCCAAAAACCGTTACCAATCACAACGCGTTCATCAAAGACTTAAAAGTAATTTATTCATTCCAAAGGATGGAAAACTATGAAGATTACACAAGTAAGCACCAACTCCCTCCATGCATGCTCCGCTGCTAACAATCTTGATTACTTGAAATACATGCTTAAAAGGGTCCACACAAAGGTTGAGCGAATCTATAGGTTTTGAAAACATTCATTTGAACACAAGAATTTTAATCATCTCAAACTTGCGGATCAAACAAGTCATATATATATATATATATATATATATATATATATATATATATATATATATATATATATATATATATATATATATATATATATATATATATATATATATATATATATATATATATATATATATATATATATATATATATATATATATATATATATATATATATATATATATATATATATAGATAAATGACTTAAGCTCATGCCACTAAACGTTAACCAACACGTCAAACCGAATCACTTACGGCGCCCCTACTAACAGGTAATATTGTCGTATACCAACGACTTCTTATACATAATATTTCTTTCAGGTGTTCACAAGGATACATACCCTAGGATAAGGCTGTCAAACCAAATAGATCTATCATATGTATAAGCGTTTACCCCTTCAAGGTAATTAACAGTGCATGAAATTCAGGGACTTCATAAGACACAGGTACTTAGGCATTTATCATCACATTCGGGTCTAGCATACCGAAATACAACTTGTGTTCATTTTATAAAATAGCATGTATTCACCCTCGCAGGTTAAAAATCATTTACAAGATATTATAAAAGAAAAGCTATAGACTCACCTTGAGTAGAAGAAGTAGAGATAACGATCACCGACGATAAAGATGCCTGGTAAAGACGAAAGCCTCAACCTACCAAATAAGGCGCGCACATTAATATTAAAGTCAAGTATAAACTCATACTTAGTAAAATCAAATCGACATTTTAAAATCCCAATAAACCACAAAAATAACCTATGCAAGTGACACTACTATACGCTTTCACATTTTTACTCCACTAGATAACACTCCCGATAACATTCTGTCGAAACAAGCCAAATGTCCAAGCTACTTTCCCATACCTAGACACCTTAAATTTTATTAAAACTTGCTGGAGAACTCACTCACATCCTATAGAAAGCCTTCAAAAATTTTCATCAAAAGATTTGACCTTAAGACCTTCTGCCCAACGAATCCTTAACTTTAATAATCCAGACAGTTTGACGCCTTCGACTCACAAAACCATTTCGACCTTTCTAACTAATTCCATTTACAAAACCGACACTTGAGTTTAAAAATAGTCTCAAAACCCTAAGTTTAGAGCCTGAGAAAAGCCCTTGAAAATTTGTAAAACTCAACTTATTGTGCCCGAGATTTGATCCAAATATCAACAACAATTTCGAATTGTGTTGACACTCGCCTCCTGGTATACGAATAATCAAATTAATGTAATTTCCTCCTCGTTTGGATTTGGAAGCTCTAATTGGTATCAAAACGACGCTTGAGAAAAGTTCTACAACACTATCCGATCAATACCTCAACCACTCAAACTTAAGATATCCAAAAAGACCTCTAAACCCACTGATCTAAAACACCCTTATAAAAATCACACTAAATCAAACTTTTAAACCATTTCAATCATTTTTACACTACTAATATCATCCTACAATCATCATAATCAATTCCTAACACCCTTAACACACTTGCGTGTCACATTTTCTAAAAACCCACATTAAAATTCTTACATGCAACCATCAAAATTTCAATATGATGATAATAACAATACATGCATTCAATCAAATAGATCAAACAACCATGTTCTTCAAGAAATAATTTTATAAATAAAGTTCATGCATGTAAGAAAGATTTATATCAAAATGATCTCCTTTGAATTCTAAGAATGAGACTTCTTTTAGTTTTTCATGAATGAAGCTAGAAAATCAAAATTGTGGGGGTGTTTTTGGTGTTAGAGGTCACGGCTAGAGAGAAAAAAAAGAAAGAGAGAAGAAAAATTTTGAGTGGAGAATTTTGTGCGTGTTTTTGTGAATGAATTTTCACTTTATATATGGTGGGTGGAGGGTAGTTTTTGCAAATTGTGAAATCTTTTGGACTAAAATGAAATATACTAGTTAAAAAAGCGGGAAATGACTAACAGTTAAATTTTAAAATATTTACGAGATTTGGATTTCGTAAAAATATTTTTCAAAAGTTAAAACGCACACAAAATAGGATAATAATATAGTCCCGAAACGACTTAATACGCAATGAAATAAAAATTTCAAAAATATCAAATATCGAAATAATCAATACTAAAATATAATATATGGGCATCCATTGGTATCGCGATCACTATCGGTTCTCTCCAATCGTCAAAACAGTTAAATAAAGCCACATATTACCGGTTTCAACGTAAACCGTCAAACATAACAATACTCACCATTACTTAGAAATTCAAAATCAGTTACATAGTTAGGGTAAAATATTGGCGTTAAGTTTGGCTTATATTATCCACATAGCAGAATCAACACCAAATAGTTTCTGTACACCGAGATAGCCCTACAAGCTTGTTAGCACATTGTACAAGCTACTATTCCATGGTTCAAATCAAATAAAAGGACTAAGCGAATCAAGACTTATATGGAATAAGGTCGAATTTCATTATTTTGTCAAAAGATGATTTGTTCAACATGGCGTAGTAATGGCGGATAAGATGAAAAAGTTGATCTTGGGCGCCTACGATAAATTTAGGAACAAGGAGAAGAAGAAACTCATATGGTCTACTACAATACCTTCGGATGAACTCGAGGTCGAGCTCTTTTCAAGAAGGAGAGAATGGATAAAATCTGAAGAAATGTGAAGAAAACGAGACACAAGGATGTAGAAGGCACATTTGCAAAGTTGAAGGATCAATTACGTCAAAGTTTAAAAGTTGTATGCTTGTAGTGTCAAGTTTGGGAATATAAGGACTAATGGTGTAACTTCCTCAAACTACAATATCAAGGCTTAAAAGTGAAAAAGTTTAAAGTTGAAGGGCTTATCTTGCCACATCTCCAAATTATAAAGTTTAAGGGCTAAAAGTGCAACTATCCAAAGTTTAATATGGACGGGGTGATATCTGCCAATGTTTCAAAGATAAGTTGAAGGCCCACTTTTGCCAGCATTGGAAAGATATATTAATGGTTTACACATGGCTCAATAAGGAGTCAAGTAAAGAAAAAATTGGATCAATAAGTCAAAAATTTTTAGCCGTCTGATAAATACTAACGGCTGAGATCACGATCAAGAGATTGACACTCCATCAAATTAGAAATTGCCATGTCACCTTTTATATGAACAACAAATTAAGGACGAAGGAGACGATTTCAACTAATGATTAAAGAACAAAATTTGGTCATCTTACTCTCCTCGACACAACCCTGGGCTCTAATTGTTCTCAAGTCCATTATATCAAAAACACCTAAACTTGGAAAAAAGCTAACAACCTTAGATGCTACATGGCACATTTCCATTGGACAAGACACATCATAATTTTCCTTTAGCACTTATTCAAACTTCTATTGTAACACCCACTTTGATAAGTAGACCGTTACATGATAATTATGGCGTGTCATCGAAGCATGCAAGGTAATATGTCCTAAAACATACATGACCAAAAAGGAAAACTGGAATCAAACATCAGTCCCCAAAAATAAGCCCAAACATAATAAGTAAATGAAATAGGAAGGACCAAAACAAGTGTTCAAGCAAGCATAAGTATGTGAAGGCAAAAGGAGAAGAAGTCTATGGTAGCTTCCATCCTATGCACGTCCTCTGAATGCTAAAGTATGTCCTTGGGTACCAGCTGTTTGGGTCATGGAAAGAAAATACACGGCTGAGCAATACGCTCAGTGAACAGATGTAATGACATGATAAGAATAACTAAAACATAAGTAAAATACATGAATGCAATGGAATATGTGTATGTCCTAGAAAACTTGGAACATGTTTTATAAACTAGTTTATATATGAAAAGTCTTATGTTTATACATGAAACATAATTTAAATGCCAAAGAGCTCATATACGTCATAAAAAGTATCAATGTACATGAATACGTAGATGGGTGACCTTATCATGCTATTAGAGGGGTTGCCTCTAATTATATTAGTCTGAGTGGAGGTATCAGCTCCATGTGACGGATGTAGAGCACACACCACAATCACCGTGTAAATCTGTAAACATGTACTATGATGCGTAGTAATAAGTGTGAAAACACTTATCCTTTTACCACTTAATTATAATAATAACCAAGACAAAACGTGTATTTTATGTCGTAAATGTCGGAATTATGCGTGGTTTGTGTTTTTGTCGTGATTTAGGATCAAAATGTGAAAAGGGAAGAAAACACGGGCTTTCACGGGCTTTTATCGAAGAAAAAGACAAAAGACGAAGTCGAAAGATCAAGAGTGCAAAAAGAACGGAAGTCCAAGGCCTATTCTGAAGATTTAGCTAAGAAAAAGTCTAAAGATGGAAGTTTAATCAAGTTGAAGAACTCAAGTCTAATAAATGAAGAAATTATAAGACGAGTTCAATTAATCCCGAGACAAAGTTAAAAAATTCGAAGAATTTAAAAGTCGAAAAGACGACAGAAGAAAGAAAGGAGCAACACATGCTAACCTCCCTAATCACCTATAAATACCCTCCTAATGACACATTAGGAGGTGTTGACAATTTGACACATAGTTCTTCCACCTTTAATTTTCATGTCATTTACTTAATTGTCATTTAATTTCCTTGTCTTGCACCTTTAATTTCTTGCCTTTAATTTCAAGTAAGTCTTTTAATTTTGTTATTGAATCTTATTTTTAATTAAGTTTTTATAAATCTCTCATTCTACTTTTCTTGTTTTGCTTAATCTTTATGTTTATGTGCTTATTGTTATGCTTATTTGATTAAGTGTTATGTTTTTATGTTTTTGATTGTTTTGGATTATTGATTTTATAGCTTATTTGTTTCTTTCTTAAATTTGATTAAGTCTTTTTAAAAGTTATTTTATAAAAAGTTGTTTTTAAATATTTTTGTTATTTAGTGTTTTTTAAAAGTTTTTAAATTTTTGCTTATTAGCTTTTTCTTATTCGTGTTTAGGTTATGTTTTTAGTAGAGTGCTTATTGGTTAATAGCTTATTTGATCTTGCTTATTACGATTTCTTTTACTGTATTCTGATCAAACCCGTCAGAAAAGGGCTTTTCATTCCGACGGGCATTCCGATTAGAGAATCGGAAAAGGGCTTTGCATACCGACGGGCATTCCGATCAATGGATTGGAAAAGGGCTTTGTGATTCCGATTGGGGATTCCGATAGAGGAGTGTTTTGGACATTCCAATAGGACCTAGTTTCCAATATTCCGACGAGAGTCCTTTCATCATTCCGATAGTCCAAAGATTTGTTATTCCGATACGAAGGTATTCCGACCAGGATACCGGATTATTTCGATAGCTTCTTTTTCAGACATTCCGACAGGTGAGTGGTATTCCGACATGATTCCTTTGGAAACATTCCGATTGGATTCCGACTGAACATTCCGATTGGGATTCCGATCGGGATTCCGATCGTATTCCGACGTAGGTTTTGTTTTAATACTTTGTCTTAGTTTAATTTTTAAGTTGGCATTATTTTTAAGTTTACAAGTTTGCATTTTTATTTTACTTTCATTTTTATTAACTTGTCAAATTTATTTCTCGTCAAGCTTTAATTTCTCGTTATTTCTCGTCAAGCTTTAATTTCTCGTCATTTAATTAATTTACTTTTAAAAGTTTTAATATTGCACCATTTACGTTTTAATTAGTTTAAGTTTCATTTACCCGTCATTTACTTTAACGTCTTGCATTTAATTTTACTACAACGACCAATCAATTATTTTATCCACCAAAAGACGACTGAGTGGCACTTTAACCAATAGTCAATTCGATTAGACATGCACAACGAACTTAATTTTTATACTTGGCAAAAACCTTGTATTAAATGGCGCCGCTGCCGGCTCTTTCCTTAAAGATTAACAGTTTTCTGTGAGAGACGCGTTGAATTTTGGGATCCGTTCACGAGTGAACGTTATTTTTCTTGCTCAAAATTTTTCAAAAATCAATAAAATTAGAAATTATTATAAAATCCATAAAGATTAAAAAAAATTCAAAAGTACAAAAACAATTAAAAACGATAAAAAGCATTTCTTTTTCAAAGTTTTGCACCAAAAAGATTTTATTTTTACACGTACATATATATTCTCTATTTCTTTGGTATCTTTTTCTTTTGCTTTTGCAGGTGTATGCGTATTAGATCTTCATCTTATTCAGAGCCCGAGACTCGTGAAGATTTAGATATGGCTGGTGTGCACAACAACAATAACCCACCGCACCTCAACATGAATAATAACAACAATGTTCCCCCACCCGATCTTCGAACAATGGAGGAGCTTTGTCAACCTACGATGAATGGACGAGGAGGACCGATTGCGCCGATGCAAATCACGGCTCCAGAGTTTTCGTTGAAGCATCACATGATCCAACAAGTTCAAAACACTTGTCCATTTCGCGGATTACCGGATGATGATGCCAACAAACACCTCGACAAATTCATTACCGTTACTCAAAGCATGAAGTTGCCCGGTGTCACCATGGATTTTCTTTGCCTTCACCTATTTTCACACACCTTATCCCACCATGCCGAAAAATGGTTTGATCGTCTTCCGAAGAATTCAATTCATACTTGGGACGAGATGACTCAACGATTTTTGTCGCGCTATTTTCCACCATCCATGGTCACGAGCCTTCGGAATCAAATTAATGGATTTACACAAGAACTTGATGAATCACTTTTTGATGATTGGGAACGATATAATGTTTTGATCGATCGATGTCCAAACCACAACATGCTCCCCGTCACCTTAATTGATACTTTCTACAACAGTTTAACTTTTCGTGATCGTGATACGATTAATGCAGCTGCCGGTGGCACATTTATGAAAAGAAGAGCTGAGGAGTGTAGAGAGCTTATCGAGAACATGACTACTCATCACAAAAAATGGGATTCATCCGCATCCTCAAGATCAAACCCGAGAGTTAATGTTTCTTCTACTTCTTCAAACCCTGATATCACCGAATTGACCCGCGCAATGGTCGAAATGAGCAAAAACATGTAACTTTTGGCTACAAATCAACAACAACAAGTTAAAGTTGTAGCAATTTCTTATGAGACTTGCGGGGGTCCTCATTCATACACTGATTTTCCTTCTACTCATGACAATCCGGAAAACGTGTATGCGGCTTATGGTAACTATTTAACGTAAAGCTATCAAGCTCGACCTCAAGGTGATCGTAACTTGCTAAGTTACCGTTCTAACAACTTTCTTGCACCCGATTTTTCTCCTCAAAACCACAACCCCAACAACTACAATAGAAGCAATCCAAACCTACCTCGAGCTTCTAATCCTTATCACCCACCCACTCAACAAGAACCACCCATTAATCAAGATGTTGAAACTTTCATGAGGACCCAAGGAGAGCAAATTAAGAATCTGCAAAGCCAAATCATTAACTTGAAAGGAGATATCACTAAGCAAGGGAATGATATTAGAACCGAGCTTCGACATTATATGCAAACCTCCTTCAGCAATCAAACGAATGATTTAAAGAATATGATGGCTAGTTTCTTTCCAAGTACTCAACCCTCTACTTCGGGCTCTCTTCCTTCAAATACCGTCACCAACCCGAGAGCGAATGTGAGTCCTATTACTACACGCAGTGGAGCAACTCTTGTAGGACCATCTATCCCTCCTCCAGTTACTCCATCTACACCGCCTAGTATTAGTTCTCCATTACCGTCTCCACCTCTTAATAAAGAAGTACCCAAGAAGAACCCTTCACCAACCCCACCTTCCACCTTTAAACCTTCAACATCTCAACCTTTACTTGCTACACCTACACCACCTAAACCTAACATCCCTTATCCTTCTCGCATAGACAAGTGTAAATTTCTTACCAAGGATGATATTCAAGTGTCAAATTTTTTGAAGAAGATTTCAGGAATGACCATGACCTTTAGCCTTGTTCAAGCTCTAGCCCAAATGCCTAAATTTGTTAAGATGTTTAAGGACTTGCTTAATAAGAAGGAGAAGATACCCGAGTTTGTTAATACTTGATTGAATGAAAATTGTTCTACTGTCCTTCTTAAAGAACTTCCGGAGAAACTTGGAGATCCTGGTCGTTTTGTGTTACCTTGCATTTTTAACAAAACCGAAGAATTTACTGCCTTAGTTGATCTCGGGGCAAGTATTAATCTGATGCCTTTAAGTGTTTGGAAAACACTATCATTACCCGATCTTACACCAACAAAGATGATTCTTGAGCTAGCAAATCGAACTCTCGCTTACCCTGTTGGTATTGCTGAAGATGTATTTATTAAAGTTGGCACCTTCACTTTTCCGGTCGATTTTGTTGTTGTTGATTATGAAATGGACCCTCGTATTCCGTTAATACATGGTCGGCCATTTTTACGAACCGGGAAAGCATTAGTCGATGTTGCCGAAGGTGAGTTAATCTTAAGAGTCGGGAATGAGGCACAAGTTTTTAAAATGGGGAAGATCACAACCAAATCAAATGGAAGAGAATCAACGAATATGATTAATGTGCTTGATGATTTTGTCGTCTACAACAATCCTCTTTTCGATTCTTGCTATGATAATCCACTGTTCAAAGATGACGTGGATGATTCTCTCTTCAATTTAGATCCTCCACCAGTTCATGAGTCTCCATCGATCTATGATGACTATGATGACGATTCTAGTTCTGATATGGATGATTCTGATGATTTTTCTTCTGAGTATAAAGACATGCCAACTTATGATGACTTTAATGATGTCGATACTCTTTCGAGTGATTCTTCTCATGACGACCTTACTACTACTTTTGATGAATATCCTCCACCAACAATGCTTGATCCTACTTTGGATGACTACTCATTTTAGGAAGACTTTGCTACTTTTCTCAACACTTACTTCCCAAATGAGAGTGATTCTCCTCCTTTGGACTTTAATGATGCTCTTATCCTCCTTTGGATATGAAGAAACCCGTTTCAAAGGAGAAGAAGCCGGAAGACACCGATATCCGCAGTACCTATGTCTTGACACCTCTCTATCCACCTTATGAGGATGAGATCGTGCGATTTATGAGCTGATCTTCTTCAAATTCTACTGAGCCTGAGTATTATTTTACCCTAAAGGAAAATGTGTTCGATCCCGGTATTGCAATTTTTAAGCCATCTCAGTATCCATCTGATGAAATAAAAGGAAAGATTTTTGGAAACAATGGACATACACTTGCACTGCATCATACTGTTCACCATCGTGTTCAATCTTTGCTTAAGGGACCCCTGCCTACTCTTCTTTGGCTTGCCTTGTTCGCCTTAAGCTTGTGCTACTTGATGGATGAAAACTATGTCTTTGATCCCGTTGGATGTGTTTCAAGCTTCTTCCTATGCTAATCAAGGTCGAGTCAGACTTACGACTCGGTTAACAAAAACAAGCGCTTCTCGGGAGGCAACCCGTAGTATCTATCCATTTTATTATAATAAGTGTAGGGGAGACCCTAGTATGTGTTTGTTGTTTTCTTTCTTATCCTGTGCAGGGATTCGAGCTTTCAAAGATCCATTCTTGATGACTTTTGACGAACCACGATCTCGTGTACCCTTCTTCCTGGTTCTATCCTAAACTCTTTTGATTCTCTATTTTATATTCTTCAATATTAAAATAGGAATCACTTTAGTTGTCTCTTCTTTAGCAAGATTTAAACAAAGTGCATAATGTCTTAAGTGTAGGAGAGGTTACTTCCACATGCTTAAACTTTGAGGAGAATGTTTGAAACTAGGATTTTATGTATATAACAATTAAGTTCGTTTTTCCTCGATTCGACTCGAATTTGATTTCCGGTTTAACGTTTCAACTTAACTTTGTTTTTGGTAAAATCTCTTTTTGGAATTTTTTAAACTAATTTAAATCAACAAATTAAAAGAAAACTATTTTAATTGACTATTTAAACTATTAATTTGAGAATAAAATTTAACTAATTAATAAAACCTAAAAAAAACCTTTTAATTAAGACTATTTAAATCTAATTAATTTTAAACTAATACTTTTAAATAAAATCTACTAACTTAAATTTAATACTAAAACTTTTTAAACAAATCTAATTTATATAAACTAAAATTTTAAAAAAAATTAATTTAAACAAAAATTTAAAATATTAAAGAAATAAAATATTATTTTTTTGTCTTTTTGTATTTTTATAAAAAAAACTAAATAAAAACGAAATTTAAATAAAATGACTAATTAAACTTTAATTTAAGCTAAATAAACCTTTTATATCAAATTTAATTACTTAATTAATTAAAACTGCCTAATGAAAAATTTCCTATATTAGTTAAATTCTGCCTAAACAAACACAAGAACTAGCCTAGAGCAAATGGTTGGGGCGTTTGATAGTTGAACGAGGGGTCTGGGGTTCGAATCTCACCCCAGACAGAATTTGTTAATATTTTTTATACTATTTTGGAACTTTTTCTTTTGGACAAATAACTCTCAAGCCAAATGAGCTTGAGAATATAAGCAATTCAACAATTAGAAAAGCACAGGTAGCAAAAAACAGATATCAATCAAATTCACTCAAATAAGCAGGAACCAAATAAGCTATAAAAGGCAAAATATAATAAGCTAACAAAACTGAATAAAAAAATGGTAACAAATAAGCCAATACTAAATCCAACAAAAATCAGTAAAAACCAAATAGGCTAATAAATCATCACAGAAAATAAGCTGACAAGTAAGCTAATATAAAATCTAATAAGCAGTTTAAACGATAAGCTAAAATAAAATAAACTAAATAAGCTGATGAATCTAAAAGCTGATAAATCGAATGAGCATAAGCAGATTAACACCCAACTAAATAAACAGAAACATAAAAAGTAAAAAAAAAACTCACGATAACGATAAGTAGTTTAACAAGACAACAAGCCAACACAAGCAGATACTAGCAGACTTTAGAAAATAAAATCAATTTCAATTAAACTATAATCCTAATCAAATAAACCATAAGCTAACTAAACAAAACAAAAAACAATCATAAAAGCTAAACTTAAACTAAACTTATAAAATGAAGAGATGTAAACCTTTTGTTGATACCGTTGGGAAGAAGACAAGCGCTGAGCCGTCTTATCAACGAAACCAAACACCACCGTAATCAACCTTCGAACAACAACAATAGGCTCTCGAACCAATAAGTAGTAAACCGAACCGATCAAGGCTTTGAACCAAAGTCTTTGAAATAAACCGACAGTACAGTAACTTTTGAAATCTTCCAATGGGGAAGATCTTATCACTTTCCTTTATCTCTTTTTTTTATAACCGAATGAAATTAATAATAATAAACAGTAACTTGAACAGGATTTCAAGAAAAACTTGCAAGAATATAAAGGAGACGAGATTAATTTAATTAAAACTTTTCATTAATTAAAATTAAAAATTACATTTGCTGGAAATTGAAAATTACAAAATTAAGCCTAAATCTAAATTACTGAAAATTAAAAAATAGAAAAAACTACTCCAATTACATGATATGAAGGGGTTTTTATAGAGGAACCCCAAGAAACCCTAATTCTAGCTTCAATGTTAAGCAATCAAATCCAACCGTCCATTCCTTCTTTCTTCTTCTCTCTCTTCTAATTTCTTGATCAAATGGCTAAAAATTGCCCTTGTAGCCACGGATTGCCATGCTGTCAGGATGTTGTGCTTCTTGTGTTTGTTGATTGGTGATGTGGCAAAGTCTAATTGGTGGATTTGGGTATGGAACGTGACATAGCTAATCAAATCACAAGGATTGGCCATGTCACGTTTGATATGAGGACCACAAGTAAGTGTTTGGTGCGATTTTTATGGGGAATTAATCCAAACACGTGTGAATCACACGTTTGGATTAAAAGCCCTAATTTTTATTCATGATTTTTTTTACTGATCAAGAAATTAGGGTTTGGAAGGAGATGGTTGCGTTTTTTTTGGAGAAGAAAGGGTGGGTGAGAGTACCTCGTTTGTATCGAGTGAAAATGAGGGGTGAGGGTAAATAAAACTGTTTATTTATTTGGGAGTTGTGAAAAGGGTGTACACGTGGGAAGTAAATACGTTTGGTGAGTTGACTGGGTGCATTTGTGTTGACTGTGGGATTGACCAACAAACACGTTCTATTTTCTTGTTCTTTGTGTAATGGGCTTTTGAGCCCATATATGATTACCATCCGTGTGATTTGAATAGCCAATTTGGGCTTAATGGGCTATTATTTTTCAAAGATAATAATTTAATCCACACAAATGGGCTTTTGGGACCATTAATCACAAGTGGGACCCACAAGCCCGTTAAAATCCATGAAAGATTAATTCCGCTAAAAACGAGCTTGAAATCGACTTTCTTGATCATTACTTCAAAATTAAGTTGACTTTGTCGGTTTTCGTGATCGTCGGCACACTTTTGGTCTTTGACATTGTCTTCGTCTCTTTTTGGACTTTTCTTCCTCGTTTGACCGTGAAATCCTGTGTTTTCTCTTCTTTAGATCATTTGTACCTATTTAACACATAAAACACAAAACCACGCGTAATTCCGACATTTAGGACATTAAACACATGATTAGGTCTTGTTTTTCCTTGATTTTAGTGGCAAAAGGATAAGTGTTTTCACACTTATTAAATCCCCTACACTTGACCATTGCAATGACCCCATGCAATGCATTATTTCAAAGAATATAGTTACATTTTTCTCATTATTAACCCATCTTGGCCTTTATTAAGATATACTACTATTACTACGACGGAAAGATAAAACTTAAAAGGAGACAAAAGTTATAACAATTATTTAACTTGGAAATTATTCGATGGAAGAAACTTGTAAAGAAATCTAAGACTTGAATTAGGGCTTTGGTATTATGAATATTAATCACCCTCAAGTTTCGCGTTCCCCATACCAAGCTTAAAAACGAGATCATTGTTATTACAAGTTAGCACAACTAACACTTACTCATGTGGTTTAGTTAATCACTTAGACCCCCTTATTCCTACGGTGTATCTCTTGTATTTTATTTTTGTCTTGAATGATCACGAGGATGCATTTTTGACTTATTTTGATAATTTATTAGGCTGAAAATAAAGTGGGACGATTTAATCAATAGTTAGCTAAAGGACAAAATCTTTTAAAACTGCTTCTCGAAACCTCAAAAAGTTCATATCTTGGCATAACTCGTTTCACGATTTGTGACCTTTCTCGGACCGATATTTGACTTGTACTTCAAACATCAAATCTTGAGAGACGATCTTGAAATTATGGTCTTCTCTTCATTATGGTATACATCTTCATAAGGAGTGAAAGATGCTTCAAACGTTGACCACGACTTCTTCATTTATCCTCTTCTTTATTTAGGATTTTGATATACAACGATCCGCCTCCTTTTCGGACTTGGATCTATTTATCCTCATACCTTGTTAGGGTCTTTTTGGATAGACTTCTCCATGATCTTTAGGGGAGTAATTGCTTCTCGTCGTGTGTCTTGATCTATCCTATTGATTTGGATTAATGATCTTCACAATCTCTTAGGATCTTTAGCAAAAAGTGAATCCTCATGCCTTGTGAGGGCCTTTTTGGACTCGGGTATCCTCATGCCTTGTTAGGGCCTTTTTGGATAAGCCAATCTTCGCGTCCCGCTTCAATAAGTTATGCCTTGGCTATGAACTCTAATTAATACCGAGCAACTTTTAAACGATCTTGTGCTAGAAGCTAAGTAACCTTTTAAATCGTACAACCTTATTTATTGCAAGTATATTTATTAACAAGCGATAGGAGAAAAAGATCATAACTAACTCACATAAGTTAATGAAAGAATACCGAACTTATAATTAACTCTATCATCTTTCGTTATCCACAATTTAAAATCTCAAGGAATGAGACTCGTGGATGCTTAGCCTAATAAACCAATTAAGGTCCATATGGTTAAGGATACTAGCTAGAGTAAACTTGGATAAGTAAACTCGGGTTGAGTCAAAATATTCACGACGGGCCTAATATATCAAAGATATCTAAATTCGTTAAAACCATTTTATTTATTTATTCATTTTTTACTTTATTCTTGAAATGGAAATTATTCGATGCGATAATAAAAGGAAAGAAAATAAATAAAAATACTACTAGGCCAAAATAGATCAAAAATTTGAAAACGTTGAAAAAATTTTAAAATTTTCCGGTTAAAATGGGTTCAAATTCCTGGAAAAGCCCACTAAAATTCGATAGAAGTCCCCCTACACTTAATATAAACATTTTCCTCAATGTTTAAGCATGTGGGAGAATAAACTCCCCTACACTTAGGACATTGAGTACGTAGTTTAAAATCGAGCTAAGGAAGGGACAACTAAAGTGATTACATTTATTCGTTTTATTTATATACAAGTATGAATCACAATAGTTTTGATAGAACCGGGTACACGGGAACACGGGATCACGGGTCGCGTCAAAAGTACCAAAAGTGGATCATCAAAGCACATGTCCATGCACACAATCACAACACACAAACAACGTACTTGGCTCCCCCTACACTTATTGGTGGAAAATGGATGAAGGTGAAAAAGGGTGGAAAGGATGGTAAAGGTAAAAATCTTACCTAGTTATACGATGCTTGATTTATTTATCACGAGTCTCTAGCTCAACTCGATTTCCCGAATTAATTCAAGGGAAATGTGGAAAGGGATGGAATCATCTCGTGAGAGATGTCCTCTCCATAGTACAACTTAACCCGTTGGCCATTCACCTTAAAGTTAGGCCCATTTGGTTGGGATAACTCAATGGTTCCATAAGGGAAGACTTGGGCCACGGTGAATGGACCGGACCAACGGCTCTTAAGTTTACCCGAAAAGATTTTCAACCGAGAGTTAAAAAGTAAAACTTGATCACCAACATGGAAATCTCGGTTTTTAATCTTGGAATCATGAATGAGCTTAGTCTTCTCCTTGTAGATTAATGAATTCTCATAAGCCTCATTCCTAATTTCATTAAGTTCATTGAGTTGGATTTTCCTATGATCACCGGCTTTGTTAAGATCAAAGTTAGCCCATTTCAAGGCCCAATAAGCCTTATGCTCCAACTCAATGGGGAGGTGGCATGCCTTTCCATACACAAGGCGATAAGGAGTACAACCTATAGGTGTCTTATAAGCGGTACGAAAAGCCCACAAAGCATCATCTAATTTATCGGCCCATGAGGCACGATGCTCTCCCACGGTTCGCTCTAAGATTCTCTTAAGACCACAGTTAGAAACCTCGGCTTGTCCATTAGTTTGAGGATGATACGCGGTGGAAAGTCGGTGATTGACACCATACTTAGCCATGACTCGTGCAAATTGATCATTGCAAAAATGAGTCCCGCGATCACTAATAATAGCACGAGGCACACCGAATCGAGCAAACAATTGTTTCAAGAAGTTAAAAACCACCCTCGCGTCGTTAGTAGGTAAAGCCTTTGCTTCAACCCATTTTGATACGTAGTCAACGGCTACGAGGATGTACTTGTTTCCCTTCGATGATGGAAACGGCCCCATAAAGTCGATGCCCCATACGTCAAAGATTTCACATTCTTGGATGAAATTTTAAGGCATCTCATCTTTATGTGTGATCTTGCCTTGTCTTTGGCAAGTATCACAATGTTGAACCATTTCATGTGCATCATGATAAATGGAGGGCCAATAGAATCCGGAGTCGAAAACTTTTTTAGCGGTGTAATTAGGACCAAAGTGACCACCAGTGGGTCCTTTATGGCAAGCTTCAAGGATTTGTAAAGCCGTCGGCCCATCAACACATCGACGAATGATTAAATCCGCACATTGCTTGAAAAGATAAGGGTCGTCCCAATAGTACGTTTTAACGTCCTTGAAGAATTTTTTCTTTTGTTGGGACGATAACCCTTCGATAAGAACACCACCCGCCAAATAGTTTGCAATGTCCGCAAACCATGGGGTATCATCAAGATTGGAATTAATAGACATTAAGGTCTCAAGGGGAAAGGATTCATTAATCTCTTGATTTGGAGATTCCCCTTGATAAGGATCCTCAAGTCTACTAAGGTGATCCCCGGCAGCGGCGCCAATTTGAAACTAGGATTTTATGTATATATCAATTAAGTTCGTTTTTCCTCGATTCGACTCGAATTTGATTTCCGGTTTAACGTTTCAACTTAACTTTATTTTTGGTAAAATCTCTTTTTGGAATTTTTTAAACTAATTTAAATCAACTAATTAAAAGAAAACTATTTTAATTGACTATGTTAACTATTAATTTGAGAATAAAATTTAACTAATTAATAAAACCTAAAAAAAACTTTTAATTAAGTATATTTAAATCTAATTAATTTTAAACTAATACTTTTAAATAATATCTACTAACTTAAATTTAATACTAAAACTTTTTAAACAAATCTAATTTGTATAAACTAAAATTTAAAAAAAAAATAATTTAAACAAAAATTTAAACTATTAAAGAAAAAAAATATTATTTTTTTGTCTTTTTGTATTTTTATAAAAAACTAAATAAAAACGAAATTTAAATAAATTGACTAATTAAACTTTAATTTAAGCTAAATAAACCTTTTATATCAAATTTAATTACTTAATTAATTAAAACTGCCTAATGAAAAATTTCCTATATTAGTTAAATTCTGCCTAAACAAACACAAGAACTAGCCTAGAGCAAATGGTTGGGGCGTTTGGTAGTTGAACGAGGGGTCTGGGGTTCGAATCTCACCACAGACAGAATTTGTTAATATTTTTTATACTATTTTGGAACTTTTTCTTTTGGACAAATAAGTCTCAAGCCAAATGAGCTTGAGAGTATAAGCAGTTCAGCAATTAGAAAAGCACAGGTAGCAAAAAACAGATATCAATCAAATTCACTTAAATAAGCAGGAACCAAATAAGATATAAAAGGCAAAATATAATAAGCTAACAAAACTGAATAAAAAAATGGTAACAAATAAGCCAATACTAAATCCAACCAAAATCAGTAAAAACCAAATAGGCTAATAAATCATCACAGAAAATAAGCTGACAAGTAAGCTAATATAAAATCTAATAAGCAGTTTAAACGATAAGCTAAAATAAAATAAACTAAATAAGCTGATGAATCTAAAAGCTAATAAATCGAATGAGCATAAGCAGATTAACACCCAACTGAATAAACAGAAACATAAAAAGTAAAAAAAACTCACGATAATGATAAGTAGTTTAACAAGACAACAAGCCAACACAAGCAGATACTAGCAGACTTTAGAAAATAAAATCAATTTCAATTAAACTATAATCCTAATCAAATAAACCATAAGCTAACTAAACAAAACAAAAAACAATTATAAAAGCTAAACTTAAACTAAACTTATAAAATGAAGAGATGTAAAACCTTTTGTTGATACCGTTGGGAAGAAGACAAGCGCTGAGCCGTCTTATCAACGAAACCAAACACCACCGTAATCAACCTTCGAACAACAACAATAGGCTCTCGAACCAATTAGTAGTAAACTGAACCGATCAAGGCTTCGAACCAAAGTCTTTGAAATAAACCGACAGTACAGTAACTTTTGAAATCTTCCAGTGGGGAAGATCTTATCACTTTCCTTTATCTCTTTTTTTTTATAACCGAATGAAATTAATAATAATAAACAGTAACTAGAGCAGGATTTCAAGAAAAACTTGCAAGAATATAAAGGAGACGAGATTAATTTAATTAAAACTTTTCATTAATTATAATTAAAAATTACATTTGCTGGAAATTGAAAATTACAAAATTAAGCCTAAATCTAAATTACTGAAAATTAAAAAATAAAAAAAGTACTCCAATTACATGATATGAAGGGGTTTTTATAGAGGAACCCCAAGAAACCCTAATTCTAGCTTCAATGTTAAGCAATCAAATCCAACCGTCCATTCCTTCTTTCTTCTTCTCTCTCTTCTAATTTCTTGATCAAATGGCTAAAAATTGCCCTTGTAGCCACAGATTGCCATGCTGTCAGGATGTTGTGCTTCTTGTATTTGTTGATTGGTGATGTGGCAAAGTCTGACTGGTGGATTTGGGTATGGAACGTGGCATAGCTAATCAAATCCCAAGGATTGGCTATGTCACGTTTGATACGAGGACCACAAGTAAGTGTTTGGTGCGATTTTTATGGGGAATTAATCCAAACATGTGTGAATGACACGTTTGGATTAAAAGCCCTAATTTTTACTCATGATTTTTTTTACTGATCAAGAAATTAGGGTTTGGAAGGAGATGGTTGCGTTTTTTTTGGAGAAGAAAGGGTGGGTGAGAGTACCTCGTTTGTATCGAGTGAAAATGAGGGGTGAGGGTAAATAAATCTGTTTATTTATTTGGGAGTTGGGAAAAGGGTGTACACGTGGGAAGTAAATACGTTTGGTGAGTTGACCGGGTGCATTTGTGTTGACTGTGGGATTGACCAACAAACACGTTCTATTTTCTTGTTCTTTGTGTAATGGGCTTTGGAGCCCATATATGATTACCATCCGTGTGATTTGAATAGCCAATTGGGGCTTAATGGGCTATTATTTTTCAAAGATAATAATTTAATCCACACAAATGGGCTTTTGGGCCCATTAATCACAAGTGGGACCCACAAGCCCGTTAAAATCCATGAAAGATTAATTCCGCTAAAAACGAGCTTGAAATCGACTTTCTTGATCATTACTTCAAAATTAAGTTGACTTTGTCGGTTTTCGTGATCGTCGGCACACTTTTGGTCTTTGACATTGTCTTCGTCTCTTTTTGGAGTTTTCTTCCTCGTTTGACCGTGAAATCCCGTGTTTTCTCTTCTTTAGATCATTTGTACCTATTTAACACACAAAACACAAAACCACACGTAATTCCGACATCTACGACATTAAACACATGATTAGGTCTTGTTTTTCCTTGATTTTAGTGGCAAAAGGATAAGTGTTTTCACACTTATTAATGTTTATATTAAATGTAGGGGGGACTTCTATCAAAGTTAAGTGGTCTTTTCCATGAATTTGTCCTCATTTTAACCGGAAATTTGATTTTTCGACATTTTTCGAAATTTTTAATCTATTTTAGCCTATTAGTATTTTCCTTTGTTATCGTTAATTTTCTTTCTTTGCTAGAATAAATTTTAATAAAGTGGTTTTAATTTTTAAACGTTGTGAATCTTTTGACTCAACCCGAGTTTACTTATCTAAGTTTACTCTAGCTAGTATCCTTAACGTGTTTAAATCAAGTTTTGCTAGGCTTTTATATAGGGAACTTTAAAACGCGAAAGTCTTAAATCTTACGGGTTAAGAACAAGAACTTTTCGCAAGTTCCTATAATTGATCCTAGAAAGTCGTTTATCAAGGGAACTTTAAAATGCGAATTCTAAAACTTGAAAAAGTCTGAGAAGTTGCAGATCCTATAGATGACTTGGAAACCCGAAACTTTTATTTAATAGGCTAAGCATCCACGAGTCTTATTCCTTGAGATTTTAAATTATGGGGAACGAGAGATGATAGAGTCAATTATAAGTTTGGTATTCTTTCATAAATTTATGTAAGTTAATTATGAGCTTTTTCTCCCATCGCTTGCTAATAAATTTAATTGCAATAAATAAGGTTGTACAATTTGAAAAGTTACTTAGCTTCTAGCCCAAGATCATTTAAAAGTTTCTCGGTATTAATTAGAGTTCATAGCCAAGGCATAACTTATTGAAGCGGGATGCGAAGATTGGCGAGTCCGAAAAGGTCCTAACAAGACATGAGGGCTACATTTTGTTGCTAAAAGATCCCAAGTGATGTGAAGAATCATCTATCAAAAATCATTAGGAAGGATCGAGACACACGACGAAAAGCAAATACTCCCCTAAAGATCATGGAGAAGTCTTTCCAAAAAGGCCCTAACAAGGTATGAGGATAAATAGATCCAAGTCCTAAAAGGAGGCGGATCGTTGTATATCAAAATCCCAAATAAAGATTGGAGAAAAATGAAGAAGTCGTGGTCCAAATATGAAGAATCTCTCAAAAATTTAAAGTGAAGAAATTCTTATTATGAAGAGAAGACCATTATTTCATGAACGTCTCTCAAGATTTGAAGTATGAAGTCACTGCCAAATATCGGTCTGAGAAAGGTCTCAAATCGTGAAGCGAGTTATGCTAAGATATGAACTTTATGAGGTCCCGAGAAACAGTTTTAAAAGATTTTGTCCTTTAGCTAACTATTGATTAAATCGTCCTACTTTATTTTTCAGCCTAAATAACTATCGAAATAAGTCAACAATGCATCCTCGTGATCATTCAAGACAACAATAAACTATAAGAGATACACCTAGGAATAAGGGAGTCTAAGTAAATAATTGGCCCACATGAGTTTGTGATAGTTTGCTAACTTATAATAACAAAGATCTCATTTTTAAGCTTGGTATGGGGAACGTGAGACTTGAGGATGATAATTATTCATGAAATTCCAAAACCCTAAGGTAAGTTTTTGATCTTTTTACTTGTTTTCTTCCTTTAAATATTTTGTCTCTTTAATAAAGGCCAATGTGGATTGATTGTGATGGAAAATGTAAAATTTGCTTTGTAATCAATGCATTGCATGAGGACATTGTAATGGTCAAGTGTAGGGGATTTAATAAGTGTGAAAACGCTTATCCTTTTACCACTTAATTATAATAATAACCAAGCCAAAATGTGTATTTTATGTCGTAAATGTCGGAATTATGCGTGGTTTGTGTTTTTGTTGTGATTTAGGATCAAAATGTGAAAAGGGAATAAAACACGGTCTTTCACGGGCTTTTATCGAAGAAAAAGAAAAAATACAAAGTCAAAAGATCAAGAGTGCAAAAAGAACGGAAGTCCAAAGCCTATTCTGAAGATTTATCGAAGAAAAAAGTCTAAAGACGGAAGTTTAATGAAGTTGAAGAACTCAAGTCTAATAAATGAAGAAATTATAAGACGAGTTCAATTAATCCCGAGACAAAGTCGAAAAATTCGAAGAATTTAAAAGTTGAAAAGACGAGAGAAGAAAGAAAGGAGAAACACATGCTAACCTCCCTAATCACCTATAAATACCCTCCTAATGACACATTAGGAGGTGTTGACTATTTGACACATAGTTCTTCCACCTTTAATTTTCATGTCATTTACTTAATTGTCATTTAATTTCCTTGTCTTGCACCTTTAAATTCTTGCCTTTAATTTCAAGTAAGTCTTTTAATTTTGTTATTGAATCTTATTTTTAATCAAGTTTTTATAAATCTCTCATTCTACCTTTCTTGTTTTGCTTAATCTTTATGTTTATGTGCTTATTGTTATGCTTATTTGATTAAGTGTTATGTTTTTATATTTTTTATTGTTTTGGATTATTGATTTTATAGCTTCTTTGTATCTTTCTTAAATTTGATTAAGTGTTTTTAAAAGTTATTTTATAAAAAGTTGTTTTTAAATATTTTTGTTATTTCGTGTTTTTTAAAAGTTTTTAAATTTTTGCTTATTAGCTTTTTCTTATTCGTGTTTAGGTTAAGTTTTTAGTAGAGTGCTTATTGGTTAATAGCTTATTTGATCTTGCTTATTACGATTTCTTTTACTGTATTCCGATCAAACCCGTCGGAAAAGGGCTTTGCATTCCGACGGGCATTCCGATTGGAGAATCGGAAAAGGGCTTTGCATTACGACGGGCATTCCGATCAGTGGATCGGAAAAGGGCTTTGTGATTCCGATTGGGATTGCGATTGGGGATTCCGACAGAGGAGTATTTTGGACATTCCAATAGGACCTAGTTTCCAATATTCCGACGAGATACCTTTCATAACTCCGATAGTCCAAAGATTTGTTATTCCGATACGAAGGTATTCCGACTAGGATACCGGATTATTCCGATAGCTTCTTTTTCAGAAATTCCGACAGGTGAGCATTCCGACTGAACATCCCGATTGGGATTCCGATCGGATTCCGATCGTATTCCGACGGTAGGTTTTGTTTTAATACTTTGTCTTAGTTTAATTTTTAAGTTGGCATTATTTTAAGTTTACAAGTTTGCATTTTTATTTTCCTTTCATTTTTATTAACTTGTCAAACTTATTTCTCGTCAAGCTTTAATTTCTCGTCATTTAATTACTTTACTTTTAAAAGTTTTAATATTGCACCATTTACGTTTTAATTAGTTTTAGTTTTATTTCCCGTCATTTACTTTAAAGTCTTACATTTAATTTTACTACAACGACCAATCTATTATTTTATCCACTAAAAGACGACTGAGTCGCACTGTTAACCTTTTTCAATTCGAATCGAGACGAGACGATAACTTTTACATACAAAAGCCGTGTATTACGTGGTGTTGGTAACATGTTTTAAATTTGTAAACACGAATTACCGGATTGGCTTAAAACGCAGGGGCAAATATAACCCTTTCGTTTGTGTATAGCTTTTATGTGGTAATACCGATAGCGGTCACAGGGATTTGGAAAACCTATGATTATTCTAAAATGAAACTATAATTGTTGATTGTAGCAATTGTTGACAAACAAATAATACTTAAAAATGATGAGATAAATAATATGATTAAAGGTACACTTGGTAAAGACTAGTTTGAGCATTCGTAGTGGTATGATTGTGATGACACTTAATATATGATTATGATAATAGATGGATAATCCAATCTATTGGTTTCAAAAGCGTTAATCTTCGTCAAGACCTTGGTTAAAGAAAACAAGCATTAGACTCACTCACTCAATTCAAGACTTAATCCAATTTCAACACATTCGATTCACCTTCATTTCACGAATTTGTTAACAGTTATAATTATGATTCTTGATAATCAAAACTTCTTAAGAAATAATCAATACAAAAGATAGCCAATCATAGACAAACCGGCTACGACTTGTTGATAGAAAATAACCCTTTCGACCCATGAAATCTTTACCAACAAAATAAGTTTTGATAGCAATTGTCACATGAAGCATACATATCAATGGATCATAGGAAAGCTTAACATTGAATTAAACATAAATCACAATCACAACTACCACTTCATACTACAAACATGATCCTACCAAGTGTAGAAGGAAACTTAGCTACTCATAACAAATGATGAAATAAAATCAGAAATAAAAGTATTATAAGTCATAATCAAGATTCTTACAAAGTGGAAAATGTTACTAATGATTAGGGTAATGATCCCTAAGAGTTTCGTGATGATAACTTTTCTTATTGAACTCAAAAACTGACTTTTCTAGCACCACCTTGTTCAAATCCGGGAATGGGAGTTTGGACAAGGATGAGAGAGTTTATTTGATGTAGTAATGAGAAGATGATTGAAAAGTGAAAAGATATGCATATGAGTTAAATGACCCCAAGGGTCTTATTTATAAGCTAGTTAAGGCTCTAGACTTCAATGTTTGGATTGGAGAGAAAGAAAGTCTAGAATGCTCTTGCATGGAATTCCATGAGCTTGCATGAATGTGGACACATTTTTGCTTAGAAAAATGTTGGAGGCAATTTCACTCATGATGGAGGCAAATCAACTCCCATGTGATGGTGGAGGCAAATCAACTCCCATGTGATGGTGGCAAATTCACTCTTGCCAGTGGCAAGTTGGATGTATGTTGATGGTGGCAACTTTCTTGCTGAATATCTTTATTTTCTCCTTGGAAATACTTGTTCTTGCACCCAAAATTAATCTTCAAAGGCTTGTAACTTGTACACATGTCTTGAACTTGACTAGGATTCTTCGTACTCGTACAATTCTTCACTTTTATGTTGTTTTATACTCCATTCCTGCGATTGGCTACACAAAGACTTGCAAACACAATTGGGAACAAATATGCACAAAAGTATCATATAATTAACCAATATACATGTACAAAAGTACGGATAACGCTCCTAAAAACATGTTGGATTTAGCTGTTATCAAATCCCCTCACACTTAAGTTTTGCTTGCCCTCAATCAAGAAGAAAAGAAAATTAAATCCAAAGGTACATGTATCTTAACAAAAATTCGATGCAAGTCTACCAAGTACAAGTACAAGATAAAACTCATCATCTTAAGTTTTTATGGTTGAAAAATTGAGATATAAAGTCAATACCCATAAAAATCTAGAGTCTTTTATTTCTAACTATACTACACTAATAACATATGAATTGAAGCAACATGTATCATGACTTAGCACATTGCCTAATCGATACCTTTTATTTCTTCTTCTTCCTTCAACTTCATAACATTATAGCTCATTGGCTATTTATTTGTCTTTTTGACTTTTTTCTTTATTTTTCTCTTATTTTTCTTTTTTTTTATATTTTTTTTATTGGCTAAAACTCCTAGCCATGGATCAACATACTTGCAAAGTTCATGTTGTATTGACAAACATGGAACTTGCAACTTTCTCCTAATTTTAGTTTTTTGGATTTTTCTTCTACTATTATATGAGACTTTGACTTGGGTAATTTTGACACAAAAATACATCTCAAATTTTCAAAAATTACCGATTGGATAATTTCTTAATTATTTATATACAT
Organism: Glebionis coronaria; assembly: GCA_025667525.1. Taxonomy (NCBI): domain Eukaryota; kingdom Viridiplantae; phylum Streptophyta; class Magnoliopsida; order Asterales; family Asteraceae; genus Glebionis; species Glebionis coronaria. Next base: position 184,816,290 of record CM046876.1, read on the forward strand.
TGCTTGAGACTATTTATTTACAAGGGCAAAATAAGAACAAAAGTTTTAAAATAGCCCAAAAATATGGCAATTAAGCATTTTTTTTCTTGATTTCCCTACAACCCCCTCACACTTAAGTTTAGCATTGTCCTCAATGTGATAAAACTGAACAAAAGCAAGAGAATGAGAGAAAAACCAGAATCACAAGCATATCATGCATCATACAAGATTTTTGTCTTCGCCTTCAACTTGCGGTACCTACAAAAGAGATAAAACACACAAAAATACGAAAACACTCTATTTTTTGTTTTTATAGGTTTTTATAAAAGCGACACATGCTACACCCCCTCACACTTAAGCAAAACATTAGTTAAAAATGTGGGGTGTAAGCATAAATTTATTTTAAAAAGGAAAATCACACTTAAAATTTAAAAACACACGTGTTGCCTCCCGAGAAGCGCTTATTTTTTATAGAGTCATCAGCCTGACTCGTACTTCTTTTTATTTTTCTTTATTTTTATCGAGCGGAAAGTGTTCACTCCACTCTTGATGGTATAGTTTAACACGGTGTCCATTAACAATGAAGCTTCCTTCATTCTTGTCATACAATTCAACATAACCGGACGGGTATCTATGTTTTACTATAAAAGGACCGTACCACTTTTGTTTAAGCTTGGGGGATTTGAATTTATAGCGCATATTAAACAAGAGAACTTTATATCCTTTCTTGAATTCTTTTCGGATTCGATGTTTCTTGTCGTGATAAGCTTTGGTACGTGCTTTGTACAATTTCGAATTCTCATAAGCTTAGAGTCTTAATTCATCAAGTTCATGCAGTTGCAAGAATCGGTTTTCTCCAGCGATTTTGAGATCGGGATTACAGCTTCTCAATGCCCAATAAGCACGGTGCTCGATTTCGACGGGCAAATGGCACGTTTTACCGTACAATAAACGATATGGTGTTGTGCCAATTGGTGTCTTATAAGCTGTTCGGAAAGCCCATAGAGTGTCGTCAAGTTTCCTTGACCAAACGGAAGGATTGTCCTTAACCGTTTTTTCGAGTATTTGTTTTAAGGTTGTATTGGTATTTTCAACTTGTCCACTCGTTTGTGGATGATACGCGGTTGCAAAGCGATGGGTGACTCCATAACGCTTTAAGATTTTTTCCATTTGTTTGTTACAAAAATGGGAACCTCGATCACTAATTAAAGCTTTCGACATTCCATAGCGAGAGAAAAGCTTTTTCAGAATGTTGATTACGGCTCGTAAATCGTTCGTGGGTAAAGCTTTAGCTTCGGCCCATCTGGACACCTAACCAATAGTGACTAAGATATATTCGAACTTATGGGATTTAGGAAAGGGTCCCATGAAATCAATTCCCCATACGTCAAATATTTCGCTAACTTAGATGTTGTTTTGAGGCATTTCGTCTCTTCGTGAGAGGCTACCAGTAGGTTGGCAAGCATCACAATTTTCGACTAGAGTATAGGCCTCATTAAAAACTATTGGCCAATAAAAACCAGCATCGAAGACTTTTTTCGCGGTGGTGGAAGGACCATAATGCCCCCCAGTAGGGCCATGATGACATTCATCAAGGATCTTCCTTGTTTCCGCACCATAAACACATCTCCTAATCATGCCATCGGGGCATACCTTGAAAAGGTAGGGATCTTCCCAGAAATAGTGTTTTAGGTCGGAAAAGAATTTACATCGTTTGTGATAGGTTAAACCTTTTCTTAGAATTCTTCCAACAAGGTAATTTGCAAAATCTGCAAACCACGGAGATTCATCCGTAGAGATTTTCATAAGAGTTTCATCGGGAAAATAATCGTCGAAATATTCATCCATTAAGTCTTCCATCTTTGGATTTTCAAGTCGCGACAAATGATCGGCTGTGACGTTTTCAGCTCCTTTCTTGTTTTGGATTTCGATGTCAAATTCTTGGAGTAGTAAAATCCATCTAATAAGATGAAGCTTAGCATCTTGTTTTGAGAATAGATATTTGATGAGATGGCATTTATACATGATCTCATCGTTCTTTTCGGGCTTTAAATGCAATAATATGTCATAAAATACCATATATATGCTTGTGTTTGTTTACTTGTGTGTTTTAGGTATGGATACCGTGAAAAAGACAAAAGATCACAAGATACAAGGAAAAACGAACACGAGAAACGAAGCCGTACAATGAACCGGGCCCTAATCATGGAATTTTCATCAAATACCCTTGAAGACTTGAAGACAAAACAAGATTGATCATTATTCTATGAAGAAATGACAACTTAAAACCCTTGTATATTAATAATTACAAGTTTGGTCCCTTAAGTTTGTCAAAATTGCAAAAAGGTCCTTCAACTTTGAAGAAATGGCAAGATTAGTCCCTCAACAATTTCAAATTGCCAATAATGGTCCCTCAACAAGTGAAAGACTCATTGAAGACCTTTGAAGATCAACATTGTCCAAGATTAGTCCTTGAAGAATCACCAAATGGCAAAAATCATCCTTGAACATTTTTTGGAAAAGTTGGTGCCAAATATGTCAAAAGGTGAAAGTTAAATACAAAGGGAACAAGGTTTTAGGGCTGGAAATCTTTAAAAGCCAAAAAAACCAAAAACCAAGGACCAAAAGTGACAAAGCTGAAACATTTGAAAAAAAAATGCGCCTAACACCCACACCACCCCCAATTTCGGATCTAAACTGTTACTATTCATTGTTCTTACCACCCAGAATTTACCTTCACTTTTCCTTGGGTAAAAACCAATTAAACTTGCACACAAGTAATTCACACATGCCAAAACCCTTCCCACTCCTAAAAACCTGCATCCCACTCATGTGCACCAAACCCCCAATTCCCCAATCCACCAATCACATCATTCCTTAGCCCCCAAGCATCATGACGTGGCTTAAATCAATGGCCAAGATTATTTGCTTCCTCCCAAAGCAAAATAAACGTTCAAGATCAAGAGAGGACAAAATGCACTCAAAATCATTCAAGGGCACATTTGGGATTTTCTATGTATTAGGGTTTTATGTTTTTATGCTTCTAGGATGTTCTATAGGCTCTATAAAAGGAGACCCAAGTTGTGGTGATCCCTTTGTTCCAGTTTTTAAGCTTGCACATGTAATACCTTTTTAAAGAAATAAAAAGTTTGGTTTTTGAAATATTCAAGTGTAATTCCTTTTTTATTGTTTTTAAAAGTTGAGTGTTGTGTTAAGCTTAATTCTGAGTTCCACACTTTTATTTGGTTAAGCAACTTTGATTGTCAAAGTTGTTTAAGGTTTTGAGATTTTGAGAGATTTTGGTAAAATCTTCTCAAAAAGTTTGTGGTGTTAAGAATTCATGATTTTGGTAATTTAAGGGTTTATGATACGTTTTAAGTAATTAGAAAAGGTTTTGGAAGAGTTTTAAAAAGAGAAAAAGAAAGAATCATATCATATCATATTATTTTTGTTCTTGTTTCTTTGTTTTGTGTTCAAATAGGTTGAAGGCTTGTTGATTTAGTTCAGCTCCAACCCGGGTTGGATTGGAGGAGGATTTTCATCCTCTAGGTTCTTGGATGTAAGAACCTAAGGTATCTTCCTTTTACCTTGAAAAAGTTCAAAAATAGCTAGTTGTATGATATTATTTGATTATGTGTTTAAGTGTGATTTAGCTGTTGATTTGATGTTATTTTGAGTTGATATACATGTTATGAAGCTTTGATAACAATTTGGTTAGGTTTCATAAGGTTTTGATTTGGAAAAATTGGATTTCAAAAAGATTAAAGGGTGTTTGGCAATACGGATTAGCAGGGTATAATCATTGATTTGTGTTGCTAAAAGGTGTTAGAAGTTTGCTAAATAGTTAAGATAGGGTGTATGCTAGCTATAGTCTAATTTGGAACAAGTTTGGAGTGAATTTTTTGAGTTTAAAAGGTAAAAAGGGTGTTAAAAATCTGCATCTTCACTTATTTGCCAATTTTCTTGCTTTTTTGTGCTTGATTTGCTTATTTGTGGTGTGCTTAAGTGTTTAATTTGTGTTGTTCTTGACTTCTTGTGATCAAAGGATCACAAGAGTGCCATTATTGTCCAATAAGCATCCTCCAAATAAGCCATAGGACCAAGCACCTCTTGGTCCTTTTGAAATCTGTGAAAGCTTGAACATCAGCAAAACAACCAGACACGTAACACAAATTGCGCCGCAAGACCCAAGCACTGCGGCGCAACTAAAGGTGCTGCAGATCTTGGTATTCCCGTTTCACACGTTGCGCCGCAAGCCCCAAGCACTGCGGCGCAAGACAGTGTTTTAATATTATTTTATTAATTAATTTTCAAGATTTTATTTTTCTTTCTTTTTCATTTTTCCTAGGTTCTTTGTCATTGATTAGGACTATTTCCATTTTTAGATTATTTTTATAACTTTTAGATTTATTTTTATAATTATTTTAAGTTTAATTAGGTTTTAATCACTTTTAATCATTTTTAGAGTTTTAAAAATAGTTTTAATAAGTTTTAATTTTTAGAAAATTACTTTTTAGTCTTCTAATAATATAAGTTAAGTAATTGTTCAATAAAATCATATTTTTGACATTTGAATTAATTAAATTTAATTTTAGGGCTTTAATTAGCATTTAAAATTAATTATTTAATTAATAAAAGGTTTTAAAATATCTTTGTTGGATTTTTATCTTTGTTTATATTATTTGAGACTTGTTTTTAGCTCTTTAGCCTTTTTGATATTTTGTTTTTAGTTTTAATAAATTTTTAATTTTTGTGGTTTTTTCTACGGCTTTACGTTTTCGTTTTTTACGTCATAGTGTAATTTCCAAGAAACCGTCATTCCATCTTCTCAATATTAATCTCAAATACATACAAGTTAATTCACAACACCATACCTCCTTGGGAAACGAATCTTTCATCTCTTTTTAAGTGATTGAGGGTCATTACTTGTGGTTTTCCTAAATCACTCGTAGATACTTACCGCTCATATTTAGTTGCTTGTTTTTCCTAAAGCAAGTTTTCTAGATTTTACCACAATCATTTTTGGCGCCGCTGCCGGGGAGGTGTGTCGTGATTTAATTTGGAAAATTTTGTTTTTGATATTATCCATAAATAGTATTTGTGTTAAGTGGAACTCCCTTAACACGTATTATCGGTTTTCTCGGTTTTTCTTTGTGAATATTATTAATATATTGTATTAAGTATCACAATCAAAATACAATATCTCCAAAAGTGTGAAAACACAACCTTGATTCGGGATTTCATCACTCGATCATTGTATTCGAATCTCAAACAAAAAGAAAAGGCAAAAATAGATAAATACTTTCGTGAAGCTCGATTTTGAAAGATACGAACTATAAGGTGGGTATAAGGCGGGTATTATAAAATATACCCTAAGGAAAAAGGCTCTTAAGTGCTTCGCGCCGCCTCGTTTCCCCGCTTGCTTGTGAGTATTTTGATTTTGAAGGCTAATCGAGGGTTTTGCCGCCCAAAGTATTAATACGTATACTATATTTGCTTGGTTTTCTTTGTGATTAAACCCTCGTGAACAATTTGGTTTTCACCAAAGTTCTAAAGTCATTCGAAGGCGTTCACTCCACGTGATCGTTTTCATTCCTTTGAGGCTTCTTTAATCAAGAGTTTGATTCGAGGAGAGATTTTGTAGATTGTTGTCTACGAAGATACACCAAAAACTAAAAAAATTAAATATCATCAAAAACACAAAAAAAAATTGAAAATCCACAAAACGACCAAAAAGAATCTTCTTTGCTCACCTCCCATTCTTCGTGAAGTTTATGATCACTCGTAATCAAGCTAAACGAGCTCGTAAACGTCTTCAAAAGCAAGCAAATCAAGGATCGTTGATTGTTGAAGAACCTCCAATTGTTGAACCTATTATAGAACAAGAAGTCGTAATGGCTAATCGTACTATGATGGAGTTGCTACAAGCACCCACCGAGGGTTTTGGAGAGGCCATTGTTATTCCCGCCATCCTTGCGGAGAATTTCGAAATTAAGACGGGTTTAATGTCAATGCTACAAGCAAACAAATTTCGAGGTCATGAGAAAGACAACCCGCATTACCACATTAGGAATTTCAACCGTCTCACGGCCACTAGCAAATTCAAAGATGTTCCGCATGACGCCATTAAGATGATGTTGTTTCCATATTCGTTGGATGGACCCGCTAAAATTTGGCTCGAGAAAGAACCGCCAAATTCGATTTTGACATGGGCCGATCTCGTTTCTAAGTTTGTGAACAAGTTTTTTCCACCATCGAAAACAACACACTTAAAAAATGAGATTTCACGATTTGTGCAACGTAACATGTAACACCCCCAAATTTATACAACACAGTTCAGCGGAAGACTAGTTGGTGTTACGGGATAGCACATTACTCACATCATAGACAACGCATAAAAATTGCGTCGTTTAATAATAAATCATTTCCATTCATAAACATCAAAGTTACATAGGTCCCAAGTCATTTTATTTCATACAAAGTTTTACAAAGTATTTGAATGGAAAAATATAGTTTAGGTGCGGGCCATGAATTCTTGTTGTCTTCCCGAGAATTACCTTCAAGTACCTGAGATAAAACATGTTAAAAGAAAAGGTCAGCGATAACGCCGAGTGAATTCATAGAGTTTAATAAATTCCATCAATATAACTTTGGTATAAAATTAGTACCAAAAATCAATTCGTACAAATCATTGTAATAGGCCGAAAAATAGCCAAAATCATTTTATATAAATCCTTATCGAAAATCATAATATAGGCATTTGCCTTAAAATCAATATACGAGCAAATGTCGTAAAAACATCATACAATACGTTTTATGACGTTGTATAAAATCAAATAAAAACCGTTATATGAATATGGTTATGAAAACCAAAATGCAATCATAATATCAATAGTATGACCCAGTATTGCTAGTCAGGCAATACATCGTAATTCGAAGCGTCCAGTAATATTTTGGTGATTGGATTATTATAAGCCGCATGACATTGTTACCTTACTAAAACCAAAACGGGTAGCTAACCCGATACCAATTTTGCCCATCTAAAGTAGCGTGTCGTCACAAAGGTCACGCTATTGGAAATCTTCTCATACATAAATTCGCTTACCAATCAATGTGGCACGACGGGGATCAACCGTCAAGGCGCGAACTGGGGTGATCGTCCCCAAATAGTACTATTAAATGCATAAGCGTCTACCAACTCCCGGTAGTTCACAATTCATGCTAATGGGACTTTTAGTGACATAACCTAACTTTAATAATCCATTTAATTTCATCTATCGGGTCCATTAATCATTTATCGGGTCATACAATCGGGTCATTCAATCATTCGGGTCCAAAATCAATAAACAAACAATCGGGACAAATGGGGTCCAAACTTTTATAAAAACTAACATGTTATCTCCCTCGCGGGTTTATAAAGCATTTATAAAACATTTAAAAGAGTGCGAGGCTATGAACTCACGTTGATGTGGGAAGGCGGGTTATCGGCAATTCGGACGTACGGTGCGTGCTTCAATCACGGAAACCTAGACAAATAATACTCGGTCTTAGACGTTTGTCCAATGACTTTATAAAAATATCAATTATGTATACATATGATGATTATATATATATGATGATCAAGTGGGTTTACATATCCTTGTTTACTCATTTTAGAGTTATGTGTTGATAACTTTTATACTAGTTTTCTCGTCTTACCTATTTACGTGTTTTAGGTCCACAAGCTTATTATAAGTTCTTAACTTGTATTAATCCTTTTTGTACTTAGATTATCTGTATGTATACTTTCCAAGTTGGGCCTAAATGGGTTAAGCCCAATAAGTTCTTTTTATGGGTGTTTATCTTATTTAGTCCATTTATTAGTCCAAGTATTAGTCCAATATGTTTACTTAGCTCGTTAATGTCCGTATGCCCTAAAGTTCGGGTTTTATCGGTTTTTACTTGTTATACATGTCTATATATCAGTATATAAGTTTTATAAAGTTTTCATTAAACGGGTCCAACCATCTAAGTTTTATTTGACAAAAACGTTAATTTTACGGCAATAGCCGAAAAAGTCGTAAAAATCAAGTTTATAGTTTTTATTACTTATAAACATTATTTCACCACCATTTATATAATTTATCCATTTGATTAACCTTATATATATATATTTATATAAATAAGTTTTATAAGTTAGTGGGTTTTTATTTTACATTTTATATATTAAAATGTGAGTGCTTATATAATAGTATTATTCTTTAATTTCCAAAAATCTGATTTTTAACTTCATCTTCACCAAAACTGCCATATCTTGAGTTCTACATGGAGATAGAAGCTCAAATTTTTATCACATAAACATCATGATATGTGCTACATTTAACTCTTCTATAGCTACTGTTGAATCATCCTTTAAGTATTTTCTAAAAATCGTCCAAAACAGTAACTTCAGATTTATACCCTAAACTTGTTTTGATCATATCTCACTCATTATTTTGATTCCATTGCATGGCCAACTCTCACATGTGTACAAGACCCAAAGCTTACTGTAAATCTATTCCACTTCATCATTTTATCAGTTTATGACTTACTTCTTTACAGTTTTATACAGCCTTCAAATTTAACCAAGATTTTAACCTTGTTTCTTATGGTTTTTCACCTTTTTATCCATGATTATCAACAACAAATCCCCACATAACATTTTTATCATCATATAATCATCATAAATATATACAATAGGAAATAAAATACATGTTTACATAATCAAAATAACAAGAAGTTGAGGAGGACAATCTTTATACCACCATGATGATGTAAGTTGTGATCAAAACATGGATTTTGATGGAGAAACTTGTGGATATCCATGACCATCTTCAAGACCACCATGCTCCATGGACTTCTTGTGGAAAATCAGCCTTACCACTCCATGAAATCTCCTTCTTGGATGTTATGAGCACCACCAATCAATAGGGTTTCAAAGTGGCTTCAACATATGTGTAAATAACACATGATTTTGTGGTGGAATCAAGATCATATTGGGTGTTTTTGGTTGAGGAAGGGACGGCACAAGATGGAGTTAGAGAGAGGATTGTGTGTGTTTGAAGTGGTTTGCATGGTGAGAAATGAGAGGAGTTGTAATGTTTGATGGTTTTGTACTTGATAAGCTTACTAGTTAAGCTAAACATAACAAGTGTAGTGCTTGTTTGATGAGGTTTTGACACCTCATGTGTATGTAGCTAACATAAGGCCGGTTTTGGGAGTGGGGTGGGACAAGTGTCCCACTTGTCTCATCCCATTTATTTACGGGTACTCCTCGATTCTAGTTTCCTCGATTTGCGTGCCCTCGGGTCGTTTTACGAAAAACGTTTTTATAAATTATGAATCACCGTCACAAAACGAATCCAATAAAGATTGTCTCATCAAAAACGGAGTTCGAAAACGTAAATACGTAATCCTAAGGTTTCCGGTTTAGTCGTAAAGGACGTTAAAATAAAATCGTAAGTCCTAATCTCTTCTTGTAAATTTGTGAGTTTATGAACTAACACAAATTTAAAACTCCAAAATAATATTCACGGATAAATTTATTTTTCTGAAATGTCGGACTGTCACCAAAGACGGTGTATGTAAACGTAAGCACGTAACGTTGAATCCTCCGGTTTAAACGTAGTCGACGCTACTTCAAGACGTAAATCCAAATTTCTTCCCAAAAAATATGTGAGTTCATATTGTAACATTAAAATAATATTTTCAAATAATATTTGAGAATAAAATATCAATCGTAAATTGACGGATTGTCACAGCATTTACCCCTAAACAGGATCTTTGTCCTCAAAGATCATCTTACTACTCGCTTCTTATAGAGTTAAAGCCATGTGGGTATTTCCTCCACATTCAGTCTTTTCTCACAAGTGTAATCCATTATAATACGCGAGTTTCATCAAACATAACTACGGGAATAAGATTAGGCTTAATGTTGACTTACTTTCTCTATCCATGATGTTCACGGGTTTTTGATGAATGCAACTTTTCGCCGATCTAAGCTTTACTAAGAACAGTCAGATTTTCACTTGATAGATATTCCATCAAGTTCGATTTACGAAACATAATTCACGCGGTTCTTGAAGTCCTAGGGTAGATCCAGCTTATATGCCTTTCAATCCCAACTTTTCACGTCATCTCAATGGTCCCAAACAACGGGGACTTATATCCCATGATTTGTCAGATCATGAATTCATTTTTCCAAGGTTAAAAATTGTGGCATAACTTCGCTACCCATTTGGCACTTCAAGATCTACATTTCACATTCATATAACCTCTTGCCCACTATCGGCAGTTAATAATCAAATCCTAATTTCAACAATCATTTCAGATCTCGCGGGTCGGGTATTTTGCAAGGATAGGTTCGCCATCATAGGAAACCTTAAACCTAAGAGACATGTCCAACTCACAATGGGTGTATGTCGGATGTCTTCATCTCAACTCCTGCTTACAGATGCTCTAAGATTCAGATCCTAACAAGATTCGATCTCGATCCTAATACGATGATTATCAATGATAATCCCTCCAAAGGAAAACGATTATACGGTCTATTACCAAAGGTCAATCATTCAAACATAAAACAGCACTTATAGTATTTTGTATCGTTACTTTACCTCGTCCCTTCGATTGGGGTGGTACATAGTACTCTCATCAAGGTTCGTTCTCAATGATTTCTGAGCAAATCTCTATAAATTCGATGCGAAGCGAGTATCTTGATATAGATGTTCGATACAGGCACACCATGTTTACATAATTCTTTTGCATTTATCATTAACGGGAATGATATTAGCAGATTTGGTCAGTCTGTCGACGGTGACCCAAATCGAATCAAATTCAGATGATGACCTTTGCAATAGCTAGACGTTTACTAATATATGAGGCGATGTCTGCCTTCATAATTGCCATCAATACAACTTCTTCAGACAAAGATACTTTTAGTCATAAATGACATAAATAGAATACTTATACTTACAAATTCCAACATAATTATATCTCACAATCCTTCATAGTTAGGCAACCACAAGTGGCCTTTAAAATATTTAACGCTATCGGCTTCTAAATTTTAATGGTTCACATTAGCCGCGAAACCTTTTATCATCTATATTATCCTTTTTACAAGTATTGTTTATTTTTATATCGTTCGGCAATTTATTTTGCACCTTCATTAATAAGGAACATGTCCTAATTGTTTCTTTATCCTTTTTGTATAATATGTCAGTATCTATATTCACTTCTCATGATGATGTAATTGTCATGTCCATAATTCACTCAGATATTCTTTCTATATTATGCGTCAGTATTTACGTTCAACTTTCTTCATATTTTCTAAGTTTCAGTTTCGTCTCATCTATCATTTTTATCCGTTTTACTCAATCTGTTGTCTAAAGCGTCGATAATTATTACAACTAATTAAATAATAATTATTGAAATTTTATGAAACGTAAACGTAAAAATTTTAAATTTCTTAGTTCGACCACTTATATAAAATGTTCAAAAATAATTTGAATTTGATTAACAAGATTTTTGTTGATTTATCGAAAATATTTAATAAGATTTCGTAAATGTTTGAAAAACCTTTGTTTATATTTTGGTCAAAGTTTTCTTAGTTGAAAAGCAAAAAGTGTTGTTTAAAATTTCAAGTCATGGTATAAATGGTTTTACTCAATCCTTCTTAAGTTATCTTGAGGTATACACAAACATTTACCCCTAAACAGAAGTTTAGTTAAATGGTTTGTGTATAAGGGAATAATCCCTTAAAATCCTTTGTTAAAACATTTGTCAAAATATATTTCCATTTCTTTGTGGTAAAATCCAAAATCTTAAAGGGCTCTTAATTTTTGAAGAGTCTATATGCATACATCTTACCATTATTAATCCAACGGTCATTTTATGTAAAGGATTAAGTCTTAAGTCTTATGTTAAATATTTAAGGTATAGGTTTTCATTGTTCGGCCAATTCAGGGCAGTCTATAAATAAATATTAACTCATTATTATTCTTATAAACAAACAAATAGTTCTTTAATGATCGCAAGTACGAATTTATCAAATTACAGCCTACACACGTGATTCACCAAATTTATGAATGCTACATGTGCATTGGTCAATCCAAACGACATCAAGTGGAGCTCATAATGTTCATTATAACCACCGGATGTAGTGATTGGAATAGATAATCTCTTTCGCAGGTGCGAAGTTGATGATAACCATGCTATGGATCAAATTTGCTAGAACCTTGTAAATGATCGAACAATTCTTCCATTTCGAGTTATGGATATCGTTTTCGATTGTCAATTTACTCAGTCACAGTAATCTAATATAAGGAAAGATAACACCATAGCTCTTCATGATGACAGGCTTGGTAGAATAAAATCTTTCTCCGACAACTCTCTCAGTTGTACGGTAATTCCTTAAATTCAGATGGTGCTGACGTACAGTGCACACGCCACAGGTGCAGCACCGGGAATATAATCAATACTAATTTCAATCTGCCTTAATGGCAAAAGTCTAGGTAATTCACCAATAAATACTTACTAAAGTTTCAGATAACATAAACATCTTTTAATAACTTCATATTATGTTCTTTCTAGATTATAATATCTATGACTAATTCACAACCATTCATGGTAATATTTCAAGTCTTTATACAGGATATGGTCATCCATCAAGAATTATTTAGATCACTTTTGATAATCAACATCTTATCATTTAGGGGAATTCTACTCGAGTTCCCATCAATTAAGACAATGTCGTCATGTCATAATCAATCAATCCATTCTACTGGCACTATCAACTTTTCAGTTTCATTGCCGTTGATAAGATGTGAACTTCTCAAAAGACTTTAATAACTCATAATCCTTCACAAATTCCAGGATATATGGAGACATAACTAACCTTAAAAGTGTAAGGTCAAAGCATAATCTACAGGAGAGAATTTCAAATCAGATATAGACGAAAACATTTAACGAATATGAATATATCCCATGTTTTCATAATTTGAGTACGCATTCGAAAGCTCCTCGGATCGTTACCCAGGTCATTCAAATGAAATCAAATCATAAGAAATGATAAGAACGTCAATACATCCAGTCGGGTATCAACACTCGGTAATCAGATATTTTTCCTAAGAATCTCACTACGGGAGAATTGGACAAGAAGGGAATTTCAATTGTCAAATAAGACAATTTCCACAGATGAGTAAATTCGACTCAGAAGAATAGATGCTACAGGCACATATGTAGGTGTCCCTAACACTATGTCCATATTTCTCACACTTCTTGCAGATCTCAAAAAATTTAATCTTTCACAATCTTCAAAGAAAATGTAGTGTTTATTCATTAGTTTTATGGTGACTACTAATCAGTCTTGCATAGTCCATTCCAAATTGTATGTAGGCGCGCAACTATATACAATTTCAAGATTAACGATGCAATACTCAGTTCGTCAAAATTTTATCTTCATGTTTATAATAAAACATATTCATGCTTAATTCTTAAATAAGAATCAAAATAATTTACAAAGATTTTCTTTGTTATGAAAACAATTAGGTTTTCCAAGGTGTTTTATAAACAACTTCGTTTCGATAACAATCGTTTATAAATCTCACTTTAAATAATCCTTATTGTGATGAAAATTAAATTTTCTCAAAGGATACCGTTTTAACTTTATAAAAACAATGTGTGATCTGCAAAAGAGTGATGAAGAGTTGTTCACCAAGAACTTAACTACAATGTGATAGGAAATGAGCTTTAGCCAAATAATCATGAGGTTCATGACCTCGATGGCACTCAGGAATACAAAGAGAATAATCCACAACGTAACTCAAATCAAAATGAGTACTTGTTCAATGGTTGCATCACTAATGAGAACATTAGGATGAAGCAATAAAGATAGATAACGTCGATACATGTAGAATTTAGCAATCAAAGGTAGTCTTTTTATTAATCACAAACAAGTCAAAATTGTACCGTAACACATTACGTGTCACTATGTCATACAATTCTCAGAACTCATCCTACCAACTGATATCTCAGTTAAGTTAGGGATTCTTAAAAGATACCACAATGAATACTAATCTACAAGAGTCATTAGGTGTTCCACATGTCCCAGAAGATCCATCGGTCTCAATTCAGAAGAAGATTTCTTCAATTTATTTCTTGGACACTGGGCATCCTCATTAGTGGACAATGGCGTAGGAACAACACTTAACACGAATCAACAAACATTTAAAATCCTATAATTCAATCACAAAACTTAACGACTTCCTCTTAACAATTTCTTATATTCCATATAGGTTAAGTTTTACTTTTATTTATTCAAGTTTCAACCAATTTTATACTCAATCAATATCCTACCTCATATTCCAATACTTTCAATCTTATTCTTCGGCCTTATAAAGGCAATAAAAGCTCAATATGATCAACACTTAATTTCCAATCCTATTAGTTCTTACAACAACAATTATCAAATGAGTCATTAATATGAAATGACTTGATCATTCAACTTAGGCTTCTCGGAAAGGTATTAGTGGCATGAGGCTTTTGGGTAATGGTTCCAATAACAGCCTCAAGTGCAACATTCACCCTTTCGATTTCAATTTAAGAATTGGATGACAACGAATCAGATGACATCTTTCCAGGTGATAACGTTTTGTCAAACTCCACTCTATAAGGAAAGATCGTCATGACATCGATATCATATTTAATCTCGCCAATTCTTTTTCAATATCATAATCAACTAATATCTATATTTCTACGAATATCAACCATTTGTTGGGATCATAAAGATCCACAACTTGGTTTAGATCTAGGATAGCTAGAATTCCTACGAGAATAGCTTCGATTAATTTACTAGGGGATTTAGGGTACATTGTGACAATCGACGTCGTATAAATACCTCGTATCAAAATCAAAATAATCATCAAACAATCATGTAATAAAATTACATCATATATATATAATCCAAGTTATATATATATTAAAATAACACTTCTCAGTCTTGGCCTTGTTGGTAACTCGGGAATTCTTCGGCACCGTTATAGTCAAAAGATTTTTAGACATTTTTTAGAAAAATGTTTTTAGTTAAAAGATTTTGAAATGTTTTATTCAAAACCTTGGTTTTAAAAATCTTTCGTTCTCTATAACGAGAGCTCTGGTACCAAACTGTAACACCCCCAAATTTATACAACACAGTTCAGCGGAAGACTAGTTGGTGTTACGGGATAGCACATTACTCACATCATAGACAACGCATAAAAATTGCGTCGTTTAATAATAAATCATTTCCATTCATAAACATCAAAGTTACATAGGTCCCAAGTCATTTTATTTCATACAAAGTTTTACAAAGTATTTGAATGGAAAAATATAGTTTAGGTGCGGGCCATGAATTCTTGTTGTCTTCCCGAGAATTACCTTCAAGTACCTGAGATAAAACATGTTAAAAGAAAAGGTCAGCGATAACGCCGAGTGAATTCATAGAGTTTAATAAATTCCATCAATATAACTTTGGTATAAAATTAGTACCAAAAATCAATTCGTACAAATCATTGTAATAGGCCGAAAAATAGCCAAAATCATTTTATATAAATCCTTATCGAAAATCATAATATAGGCATTTGCCTTAAAATCAATATACGAGCAAATGTCGTAAAAACATCATACAATACGTTTTATGACGTTGTATAAAATCAAATAAAAACCGTTATATGAATATGGTTATGAAAACCAAAATGCAATCATAATATCAATAGTATGACCCAGTATTGCTAGTCAGGCAATACATCGTAATTCGAAGCGTCCAGTAATATTTTGGTGATTGGATTATTATAAGCCGCATGACATTGTTACCTTACTAAAACCAAAACGGGTAGCTAACCCGATACCAATTTTGCCCATCTAAAGTAGCGTGTCGTCACAAAGGTCACGCTATTGGAAATCTTCTCATACATAAATTCGCTTACCAATCAATGTGGCACGACGGGGATCAACCGTCAAGGCGCGAACTGGGGTGATCGTCCCCAAATAGTACTATTAAATGCATAAGCGTCTACCAACTCCCGGTAGTTCACAATTCATGCTAATGGGACTTTTAGTGACATAACCTAACTTTAATAATCCATTTAATTTCATCTATCGGGTCCATTAATCATTTATCGGGTCATACAATCGGGTCATTCAATCATTCGGGTCCAAAATCAATAAACAAACAATCGGGACAAATGGGGTCCAAACTTTTATAAAAACTAACATGTTATCTCCCTCGCGGGTTTATAAAGCATTTATAAAACATTTAAAAGAGTGCGAGGCTATGAACTCACGTTGATGTGGGAAGGCGGGTTATCGGCAATTCGGACGTACGGTGCGTGCTTCAATCACGGAAACCTAGACAAATAATACTCGGTCTTAGACGTTTGTCCAATGACTTTATAAAAATATCAATTATGTATACATATGATGATTATATATATATGATGATCAAGTGGGTTTACATATCCTTGTTTACTCATTTTAGAGTTATGTGTTGATAACTTTTATACTAGTTTTCTCGTCTTACCTATTTACGTGTTTTAGGTCCACAAGCTTATTATAAGTTCTTAACTTGTATTAATCCTTTTTGTACTTAGATTATCAGTATGTATACTTTCCAAGTTGGGCCTAAATGGGTTAAGCCCAATAAGTTCTTTTTATGGGTGTTTATCTTATTTAGTCCATTTATTAGTCCAAGTATTAGTCCAATATGTTTACTTAGCTCGTTAATGTCCGTATGCCCTAAAGTTCGGGTTTTATCAGTTTTTACTTGTTATACATGTCTATATATCAGTATATAAGTTTTATAAAGTTTTCATTAGACGGGTCCAACCATCTAAGTTTTATTTGACAAAAACGTTAATTTTACGGCAATAGCCGAAAAAGTCGTAAAAATCAAGTTTATAGTTTTTATTACTTATAAACATTATTTCACCACCATTTATATAATTTATCCATTTGATTAACCTTATATATATATATTTATATAAATAAGTTTTATAAGTTAGTGGGTTTTTATTTTACATTTTATATATTAAAATGTGAGTGCTTATATAATAGTATTATTCTTTAATTTCCAAAAATCTGATTTTTAACTTCATCTTCACCAAAACTGCCATATCTTGAGTTCTACATGGAGATAGAAGCTCAAATTTTTATCACATAAACATCATGATATGTGCTACATTTAACTCTTCTATAGCTACTGTTGAATCATCCTTTAAGTATTTTCTAAAAATCGTCCAAAACAGTAACTTCAGATTTATACCCTAAACTTGTTTTGATCATATCTCACTCATTATTTTGATTCCATTGCATGGCCAACTCTCACATGTGTACAAGACCCAAAGCTTACTGTAAATCTATTCCACTTCATCATTTTATCAGTTTATGACTTACTTCTTTACAGTTTTATACAGCCTTCAAATTTAACCAAGATTTTAACCTTGTTTCTTATGGTTTTTCACCTTTTTATCCATGATTATCAACAACAAATCCCCACATAACATTTTTATCATCATATAATCATCATAAATATATACAATAGGAAATAAAATACATGTTTACATAATCAAAATAACAAGAAGTTGAGGAGGACAATCTTTATACCACCATGATGATGTAAGTTGTGATCAAAACATGGATTTTGATGGAGAAACTTGTGGATATCCATGACCATCTTCAAGACCACCATGCTCCATGGACTTCTTGTGGAAAATCAGCCTTACCACTCCATGAAATCTCCTTCTTGGATGTTATGAGCACCACCAATCAATAGGGTTTCAAAGTGGCTTCAACATATGTGTAAATAACACATGATTTTGTGGTGGAATCAAGATCATATTGGGTGTTTTTGGTTGAGGAAGGGACGGCACAAGATGGAGTTAGAGAGAGGATTGTGTGTGTTTGAAGTGGTTTGCATGGTGAGAAATGAGAGGAGTTGTAATGTTTGATGGTTTTGTACTTGATAAGCTTACTAGTTAAGCTAAACATAACAAGTGTAGTGCTTGTTTGATGAGGTTTTGACACCTCATGTGTATGTAGCTAACATAAGGCCGGTTTTGGGAGTGGGGTGGGACAAGTGTCCCACTTGTCTCATCCCATTTATTTACGGGTACTCCTCGATTCTAGTTTCCTCGATTTGCGTGCCCTCGGGTCGTTTTACGAAAAACGTTTTTATAAATTATGAATCACCGTCACAAAACGAATCCAATAAAGATTGTCTCATCAAAAACGGAGTTCGAAAACGTAAATACGTAATCCTAAGGTTTCCGGTTTAGTCGTAAAGGACGTTAAAATAAAATCGTAAGTCCTAATCTCTTCTTGTAAATTTGTGAGTTTATGAACTAACACAAATTTAAAACTCCAAAATAATATTCACGGATAAATTTATTTTTCTGAAATGTCGGACTGTCACCAAAGACGGTGTATGTAAACGTAAGCACGTAACGTTGAATCCTCCGGTTTAAACGTAGTCGACGCTACTTCAAGACGTAAATCCAAATTTCTTCCCAAAAAATATGTGAGTTCATATTGTAACATTAAAATAATATTTTCAAATAATATTTGAGAATAAAATATCAATCGTAAATTGACGGATTGTCACATAACAATGAAAGTTTTTCTATGGCATGGGAACGATTTAAGGAGATGTTACATGAATGTCCTCATCATGATTTTTCGGAATTGCATCAAATTGATACCTTTTATAATGGGCTTAATGATCATGAACGAGATTATTTGAATGCCGCCGCGGGTGGTAATTTTTTGTGCAAGACGACAAATGAGGCTTTACAAATCATTGAAAATCGATCTAAGGTTTATAGCCCTCGTAACACACCGAGTGTTGCCAACATGGGTTCGTCATCGTCATCACAATCGTCTCGTAGCATTAACGCCTTACATGATGAAGCTAATGAGGAAAATCGGTTTTTTGATAGATTTGCTAATCTAATGTCCCATTGGAAGGCTCAAGAGGCTTCCAATTCCGCTTCGGTTAAAGCGGTTGCTAAGAGTTGTTTATCGTGTGGAGGAGCTCATGATTTATCCGAGTGCATTACCGCGGATGGTAACACTTCGAGTGCTTATGTAGCAACGGGAACTTACAACCAAAACGGCCAAGGTTCCCGCCAAAATCAAGCTCCACCAAATCAAAATGCTAACAATTATCGAAACAACAACCAAGGTAATTACCAAGGCAACACACGCAATTACAACAAAGGGAATTATCAAAGTGGGAATGGACAAATCTCTAATCAAAACCAAAACCGTGATTTTCAAAACAATACACAAGGTTTTCAAAATGCTCACACGAAAAATTTGCAAGGAGAATTTTTAGATTATGCAAAAGCAAATGATGCAAAATTTGATAATATGCAACGTGAGATGATTAGCTTAAGGTCCGAGTTGAAAAACGAGCTTAAAAATGAACTTGCTAATGAACTTAAAACTCATGCTAATAAAATGGAAGGAAATGTCCAACGTCTTCAACAAAACCAACAAAAGATGGAATTAGGACAACATGAGATTAAGCAAGAGTTATTGAAAGCGGATGCTAGGCAATCAAAATTTGAGGACCGAATGGCTAAGATGTTTGAAGCTATCATGTGTAAGCCCTCTTCTTCGGGTGGTCTTCCTAGTGATACCATTAACAACCCGAGGGGAGAATTGAAGGTTGTTGCTACTCGAAGTGGTAAAACTTTCAAGGAACCAATCTCTCGTCCAAGTACTTCTACGGAGAAGGAAATCGAGAAAGAACCCGAGGTGATGGTCGAAAAGGAGCACATTACAATCCCACGAAGTACCGCTCAAACCACACCTACGGTTACACCAATACCAATTATGGAACCCGAGATTCCAAGGCCGTTGCCTAATGACCAACCCACACCACCTTTACCCTACCCTTCGAGACGTAACAAAGAGAAAGCACAAGAAAGGAACAATTATCAATTTGAGCTATTTATGAAAATGTTTCGTGATTTGCATTTTAACATAAGTTTTGCCGATGCTTTAATCATGATGCCTCGATTCGCCGCAAACTTCAAAAGTATGCTAAACAACAAAGAAAAGTTACAACAATCGTCTAGTTGTTCATCGGTTTTTCTAAGCCGCATACCACAAAAAGTCGGTGATCCCGGTAAATTTTTGATTCCGTGTGCTATACAAGATATGGAGGAATGCTACGCCTTGGTCGATCTTGGTGCTAGTATTAATTTAATGCCTCTCGAGATTTTCAAATCGCTTTCGCTTCCGGCTCTTACTCCTTCGAACATGTCCATCGAGATGGCCGATCATTCTACGATCATGGCATGTGGAGTAGCCGAGGACGTTTTCGTTAAAGTCGGAAAGTTTTACTATCCCGTTGACTTTATCGTTGTAGATATTCCTATCGATCGAAAAGTTCCTCTAATTTTGGGTCGTTCATTTTTGGATACATCAAGAGCACTTATCGATGTTCATGCTCGTAAAATCACCCTTCGTTTCAATAAAGAAGAACTTGTCATCAATGCAACACAAAACTCCAATCTTTCTCATGTATATTCTATTGCAACTTTAAACCATGGTGACTCGACCAATGTCGTTTGCAAAGAATTTTCACCAAGAGTTTTAGGGAATGTCTCCAAAAACAATTTACCATTTCCTCCGCCGGTGGAGGTTATGAGTGCTAAGCCTACAAGGAAGAAACCATCAATACTTGAATCGAAAAATCCTTCACCTTCGTTCTTGAAAAGTGTTGATAAATTTCCGGTTTCTACGGAAGATCTTTCGGATGATGAATATGTTGGCCCCGATGGGGAGGTTTTCTTCGTCGATAAACGTTTTGAGAACTTGCCACCACCAAAACCAAAACGGTTTCAAAATGTGAGAATTTTTAGTGTAACTAACATCGTCTTAGAAACACCGAATATTTTCGACATAATTAAAAAGGGTTTTCATAAGGAGAGTTTAAAAGATAAAAATGAAAAAGATCTTAAATGTGATTTAATTGATTTTTCTACAAATCTAACTCCGTCATCACCGCGTGATTTGAGTGCTACAAACTCGTCTACTCCTTTTGACGATGTTTTGTGTGGTTCTAGTATGGGGGAAGCCCCTTATGTTCCCTCATCCTTGTCCACCGAGGACGAGATATTCGATCCCGGAATTTCATGTAAAGGGAAATCTCGGTCTTCCACCGATGCAATAAATGGAAAATCTTTCTATTTGCTCGGTGCGAGTCTACCTCGAGTAGCTCAAACGTTTGTCTTACCAATTGTCTCACCCTTCTACTTCTCATCTATTTTCTTCAAACTCTTTGAGTTTATGGCACATGTTGAAGTGGCGTTAATTTGTTTTTCCAATGGAAACGAGAACGCCATCTTCGACCCCGGTATTTTGCATCATATAAGGACTTAGTCCTTTATACCGGTTGCTTTTTGGGCCTTGTTTATCATGTAAGCCCCACCAAAAATTGACCACACCATGATTTCCCTAAATGTTCACATTTTGAGGGGATCGAGTCGAGCTCATGACTCGGTAATCAAAAACGAGGTGCCTCGTGGGGGAGATCCCATGCTTATCTTTATGCTTTATGTTCACTAATAAGGGGACTTGTACCCTTCCAACTCGTTGTCTCGTGGTTGTTTGTGATTGTGTTATCTAGATCATCATCATCATCTACGATTGAAGACTCTCGTGTTCGTTTACGTGAGCCTCCATCGTTCGTTTGAAGAAGTTTTTTACGATTCCATGACATATCCTTTATTGTTCTAACAATTATCTTTTAGCATAATTAATAAACGGCTTTAGATATATTGTTGATCACCCTTTCCATGCTAGATCCTAAGCATTCGATTCTTCGTCTCTAGTATGGGGGTACTCCACCTTTAGACTCGAAACATTGAGGACAATGTTTACTTTTAGTATGGGGGGGTGAATAGGTACTTGCTTTGCTTCGCCCTCACGTTTTCCAACTTTCAATGTTTTGTTTTATTAATAAGGCCCAAAATGGCCAAATTTTAAAATTTTTCTTAGTTTTCATAAGTGTTTTTAAGACACGAATGTATATTTTCCGATGGATAGAATAAGAGTTAATTTTTGACTTGATGGGCATTTGGAGCCATTTACATTCCTTAACCCGCTCAATTCAAGTTTTGCTAGACTTTTATATAGGGAGCTTTAAAACGCGAAAGTCTTAATTCATTCGGGTTAAGAACAAGAACTTTTCGCAAGTTCCTATAATTGATTCTAGAAAGTCACTTATCAAGGGAACTTTAAAACGCATTCTCTAAACTTGAAAAAGTCCAAGAAAGTGCAAGATCCTATAGGTGGCTTGAAAACCCAAAACTTTGATTTGATATAGTCTTAATGAAAGCTAATCCAAATTTGGCTTAATTTTGACTTGCATGGCTAAGTATTCACGAGTCTCTTTAATTAGAGGTCTTTAAATAGTGAAGAACGAGAAATGATAGAGTTAGACAAGTGATCATGCTAAACGTAGAACATGAAAATGTTCTTTCAAAAACTCATGTGTTTTTAATTGTGGCTTTTTCTTCCCATAAGATCAATGCATTAGGAATAAAACATAATTGCAATAAGTAAGGTCGTACGGTTTGAAAAGTTACTTAGCCTCTAGCGCAAGATCGTTTAAAAGTTGCTCGGGGTTGAATAGAGTTCATAGCCAAGGCATAACTTATTGAAGCGGGACGCGAAGATTGGCGATCATCCAAAAAGGCCCTAACAAGGCATGAGGAGCTCTATTTTTGCTAAAGATCCAAAGATGATGTGAAGTATCATTGTTCCAAAATCAATATGAAGGATCGAGACACACGACGAGAAGCTATTACTCCCCTAAAGAATGGAGAAAGTCTATCCAAAAAGACCCTAACAAGGTATGAGGATAAATATATCCAAGTCCGAAAAGGAGGCGGATCGTTGTATATCAAAATCCAAAGTAAAGATTGAAGAAAAATGATGAAGTCGTGGTCCTATATGAAGAATCTCTCAAAAACGTCAAGTGAAGAAATTCCAATTATATGAAGAGAAGACCATAATTTCGAGAACGTCTTCCCAAGATTTGAAGTATGAAGTACATGCCAAATATCGGTCCGAGAAAGGTCTCGAATCGTGAAACGAGTTATGCCAAGATATGAACTTAAGGAGATACACGAGAAGCCGTTTTAAAAGATTTTGTCCTTCGGCTAACTATTGATCAAATCGTGCTACTTTGCTTTCGGACTAATAACTACTTAAATAAGTCAATATGAATCACTTGTGATCCATGACAATTAGATAAAAAATGCTAGTAACCCATTTCCTTTTATAATAACTAGGACTGCGGGGAGAAAAAGTATTACACAATTTGGACGTATGAGTAGTGTTAGCATTGTGACTTGTACCAACAATGATCTTGTTTTTACACTTAGCATGGAATGTATGACAATCAAGGATGACGAAATTTACTCTAAGGGACATTAACTTGTTTCTATTCTTTGACCCTAAAAGTCACATTTTGGTGATGAAAATCATACATTATGTCTTTACACATTCTCGTAGTATGTTGCAAAGTGTTTTACTTTTCAAATAAAGGTTAATAAAATTGAACTTTGGTGATGCTTAGATACTTTATTCTAGCATTGCGTGAGGGCACAGCAATGGCTTAGTATGGGGGAGTGATGAGATGGCATTTATACATGATCTCATCGTTCTTTTCGGGCTTTAAATGCAATAATATGTCATAAAATACCATATATATGCTTGTGTTTGTTTACTTGTGTGTTTTAGGTATGGATACCGTGAAAAAGACAAAAGATCACAAGATACAAGGAAAAACGAACACGAGAAACGAAGCCGTACAATGAACCGGGCCCTAATCATGGAATTTTCATCAAATACCCTTGAAGACTTGAAGACAAAACAAGATTGATCATTATTCTATGAAGAAATGACAACTTAAAACCCTTGTATATTAATAATTACAAGTTTGGTCCCTTAAGTTTGTCAAAATTGCAAAAAGGTCCTTCAACTTTGAAGAAATGGCAAGATTAGTCCCTCAACAATTTCAAATTGCCAATAATGGTCCCTCAACAAGTGAAAGACTCATTGAAGACCTTTGAAGATCAACATTGTCCAAGATTAGTCCTTGAAGAATCACCAAATGGCAAAAATCATCCTTGAACATTTTTTGGAAAAGTTGGTGCCAAATATGTCAAAAGGTGAAAGTTAAATACAAAGGGAACAAGGTTTTAGGGCTGGAAATCTTTAAAAGCCAAAAAAACCAAAAACCAAGGACCAAAAGTGACAAAGCTGAAACATTTGAAAAAAAAATGCGCCTAACACCCACACCACCCCCAATTTCGGATCTAA
Organism: Glebionis coronaria; assembly: GCA_025667525.1. Taxonomy (NCBI): domain Eukaryota; kingdom Viridiplantae; phylum Streptophyta; class Magnoliopsida; order Asterales; family Asteraceae; genus Glebionis; species Glebionis coronaria. The sequence continues at coordinate 184,840,656 of CM046876.1, forward strand.
ACTGTTACTATTCATTGTTCTTACCACCCAGAATTTACCTTCACTTTTCCTTGGGTAAAAACCAATTAAACTTGCACACAAGTAATTCACACATGCCAAAACCCTTCCCACTCCTAAAAACCTGCATCCCACTCATGTGCACCAAACCCCCAATTCCCCAATCCACCAATCACATCATTCCTTAGCCCCCAAGCATCATGACGTGGCTTAAATCAATGGCCAAGATTATTTGCTTCCTCCCAAAGCAAAATAAACGTTCAAGATCAAGAGAGGACAAAATGCACTCAAAATCATTCAAGGGCACATTTGGGATTTTCTATGTATTAGGGTTTTATGTTTTTATGCTTCTAGGATGTTCTATAGGCTCTATAAAAGGAGACCCAAGTTGTGGTGATCCCTTTGTTCCAGTTTTTAAGCTTGCACATGTAATACCTTTTTAAAGAAATAAAAAGTTTGGTTTTTGAAATATTCAAGTGTAATTCCTTTTTTATTGTTTTTAAAAGTTGAGTGTTGTGTTAAGCTTAATTCTGAGTTCCACACTTTTATTTGGTTAAGCAACTTTGATTGTCAAAGTTGTTTAAGGTTTTGAGATTTTGAGAGATTTTGGTAAAATCTTCTCAAAAAGTTTGTGGTGTTAAGAATTCATGATTTTGGTAATTTAAGGGTTTATGATACGTTTTAAGTAATTGGAAAAGGTTTTGGAAGAGTTTTAAAAAGAGAAAAAGAAAGAATCATATCATATCATATTATTTTTGTTCTTGTTTCTTTGTTTTGTGTTCAAATAGGTTGAAGGCTTGTTGATTTAGTTCAGCTCCAACCCGGGTTGGATTGGAGGAGGATTTTCATCCTCTAGGTTCTTGGATGTAAGAACCTAAGGTATCTTCCTTTTACCTTGAAAAAGTTCAAAAATAGCTAGTTGTATGATATTATTTGATTATGTGTTTAAGTGTGATTTAGCTGTTGATTTGATGTTATTTTGAGTTGATATACATGTTATGAAGCTTTGATAACAATTTGGTTAGGTTTCATAAGGTTTTGATTTGGAAAAATTGGATTTCAAAAAGATTAAAGGGTGTTTGGCAATACGGATTAGCAGGGTATAATCATTGATTTGTGTTGCTAAAAGGTGTTAGAAGTTTGCTAAATAGTTAAGATAGGGTGTATGCTAGCTATAGTCTAATTTGGAACAAGTTTGGAGTGAATTTTTTGAGTTTAAAAGGTAAAAAGGGTGTTAAAAATCTGCATCTTCACTTATTTGCCAATTTTCTTGCTTTTTTGTGCTTGATTTGCTTATTTGTGGTGTGCTTAAGTGTTTAATTTGTGTTGTTCTTGACTTCTTGTGATCAAAGGATCACAAGAGTGCCATTATTGTCCAATAAGCATCCTCCAAATAAGCCATAGGACCAAGCACCTCTTGGTCCTTTTGAAATCTGTGAAAGCTTGAACATCAGCAAAACAACCAGACACGTAACACAAATTGCGCCGCAAGACCCAAGCACTGCGGCGCAACTAAAGGTGCTGCAGATCTTGGTATTCCCGTTTCACACGTTGCGCCGCAAGCCCCAAGCACTGCGGCGCAAGACAGTGTTTTAATATTATTTTATTAATTAATTTTCAAGATTTTATTTTTCTTTCTTTTTCATTTTTCCTAGGTTCTTTGTCATTGATTAGGACTATTTCCATTTTTAGATTATTTTTATAACTTTTAGATTTATTTTTATAATTATTTTAAGTTTAATTAGGTTTTAATCACTTTTAATCATTTTTAGAGTTTTAAAAATAGTTTTAATAAGTTTTAATTTTTAGAAAATTACTTTTTAGTCTTCTAATAATATAAGTTAAGTAATTGTTCAATAAAATCATATTTTTGACATTTGAATTAATTAAATTTAATTTTAGGGCTTTAATTAGCATTTAAAATTAATTATTTAATTAATAAAAGGTTTTAAAATATCTTTGTTGGATTTTTATCTTTGTTTATATTATTTGAGACTTGTTTTTAGCTCTTTAGCCTTTTTGATATTTTGTTTTTAGTTTTAATAAATTTTTAATTTTTGTGGTTTTTTCTACGGCTTTACGTTTTCGTTTTTTACGTCATAGTGTAATTTCCAAGAAACCGTCATTCCATCTTCTCAATATTAATCTCAAATACATACAAGTTAATTCACAACACCATACCTCCTTGGGAAACGAATCTTTCATCTCTTTTTAAGTGATTGAGGGTCATTACTTGTGGTTTTCCTAAATCACTCGTAGATACTTACCGCTCATATTTAGTTGCTTGTTTTTCCTAAAGCAAGTTTTCTAGATTTTACCACAATCAATATTTCAACGCGGAATGATCGGTGAATACAATCGTTTTCGACAACACGAGATAGGATCAGAATTTGTCGAAAGCAAAGAATACGGCAAGTAGTTCTTTCTTGGTGATTGTGTAGTTGAGCTGCGCGCTATTTAGAGTTTTGATCGCAAAGTTTATAGGACGGAAATGTTTTCCTTCGCGTTTTCCTAATACGGCTCCTACAGATAAATCACTTGCATCACACATAAGTTCAAACGATCGCGACCAATCTGGTGAAACCATGATCGGTGCATTCGTTAGCTTGTCTTTAAGCTTGTCAAATGCCTTTATGCATTCCTCATTGAAATCAAAGACTATGTCTTTTTCAAGGAGTTTGGTCATCGGTCTAGCGATTTTGGAAAAGTCTTTTATGAATCGGCGGTAGAATCCCGCATGACCTAGAAAACTTCTAACGGCTTTAACGTTAGTGGGTGGTGGTAATTTGGATATCACTTCGATCTTGGCCGTGTCTACTTCCAATCCGGCTCCGGAGACTTTGTGTCCAAGCACAATTCCTTCAGTCACCATAAAGTGACATTTCTCCCAATTGAGAACGAGATGAGCTTGTTTGCATCGGATGAGCATGCGCTCTAGATTAAAAAGGCAAGACTCGAATGAGTTTCCGAAGACTGAGAAATCATCCATGAAAACTTTCATGGATAGTTCGATCATGTCTTGAAAGATCGCGATCATACACCTTTGAAAAGTCACAGGTGTATTGCAAAGACCAAAAGGTATACGCTTATAAGCGAACGTTCTATGAGGACACGTAAAAGTGGTCTTGTCTTGATCGGATGGTTCGATAGGTATTTGAAAATATCCGGAAAAGCCATCGAGAAAACAAAAGAATTTGTTCCCCGCTAGTCTTTCCAACATTTGGTCCATGAATGGTAGAGAAAATGGTCTTTTCGTGTGGCATCGCTCAATTTGCGATAATCAATACACACACGCCAACCGATAACGGTTCTTGTAGGAACAAGTTCATTATTTTCGTTGGTCACAACAACCATTCCTCCTTTTTTGGAACACAATGAATAGGACTAACCCAAGGACTATCCTCTATGGCATAGATGATTCCTGCCTCAAGGAGTTTGATGATTTCGGATTTTACTATCTCCTTCATGTTTGGGTTAAGTCGACGTTGCCTCTGAATAACGGGTTTGGCATCGTCTTCGAGATTGATCTTGTGTTTGCAAAAATATGGGCTAATACACGGTATATCGGATGTTTTCCAAGCAAACGCTTCTTTGTGGCTTTTGAGCTTAGAAACAAGTCGTTTCTTTTGATCTTCCTCGAGCTTGGTTGAGATAATCACCGGAAGGAGTGAATCCTTCTCTAGATAAGCGTACTCGAGATGTTCGGGAAGAGGTTTCAACTCAAGATCCGTCGGTGGATCATGAATAGATTTGTGAACTATAAAGTTCGATTTCGAAGGCAAAACTTCAAACGGCTTGTTTTCCTCTTCTACGAGAGTTACTTCGAAATCAAGGGCCATGAATTCTTCTAATTCACGATGATGATCGGTATCGCTAATCTTTTCTGAAGTTGTTTGGAATGGTGCGTTGTCATCAAGCAATGCGTCCAACTCTTCTTCCGTTACTTCATCGATAACATCCATGCGGAAGCATGTGTCATCACTGGAATGGGAGTGTTGCATAGCTTTATCGACTAAGAATGTGACTCAATCGTCACCAACTCCAAGGTTGAGTTCTTTATTCTTCACACGAATGATAGCATCGGCGTTGTGCAAGAATGGTCGTCCTAAAATGAGAGGGACTTGATGGTCTTCCTCCATCTCAAGGATTACAAAGTCGGCGGGAAATATGAATTTTCCAACTTGAACAAGCATGTTCTCGGAAATCCCAATGGGATATTGGTAGGTGTGGTTAGCCAAACGTATACTCATACTCGTAGGTTTCAAAGTATTGTTTGAAAGATTCTTGTATAATGAGTATGGCATAAGATTGATACTTGCGCCTAGATCGGCCAAGGCGTGACATTCGACATTGTTGTTTAGGTGCATGGTATGAGAAAGCTTCCCTGATCTCCGAGCTTTGGTGGAAGTTTTCTTTGCAAGGCTGCAGAACATTCTTCATTTAGAAACGCAACAGAGATTTGCTCCATCTTACTATGGTTTCTCACAAGATCTTTGAGGAATTTCCCAGAGTTGAACATGCCGGTTAAGATATCAAAAAGTGGAACGTTGATCTTAACTTCCTTGATCATCTTAAGGAATTTGGCATTACGAGCCTCCATCTTTTCTTTTCGTAGGCGTTGAGGATACGGAATTTTGGGTTCATACGCCTTAGGTGTTGGTGTTGGAATGGGTGTGGTTTGTTTTGGTTTGGGTCGGAAGGAGGAATGGTTTCTTCCTTCTCGAGCTCATCGGCCTCGTCTTCACTTTCATCGGTGAAAGTGGGAGCTTTGGTGTTCGGGTTTTGTGGTGGATCATAACTCAGCCCACTTCTTGTGAATACGGCATTCACATGTTCATTACGGGCGGGTGGTGGGTGGTATAGTTTATCCATAGATGGTTTTGGGTTTGTTTGAGTGCTGCTTGGTAGCGAACCACTTGGTCGATTGGCTAATTGATCGGTGATTCGACCTAGTTTGGTTTCGAGAACATTAATGGTTGCGGCGTGGTGTCTCTGTCCTCTTTCAACGTTGGCTTTGAGATCGAAGAATTGGTTCTTGATGAACGTGTTTGTCGATTTTTGAGATTCTATGAAAGCTAACAATGTTTTCTCTAGGGTCGACTATTCGGGTTTCTTTTCGTTTGATGGACCGGAATTATCGTTCTCACGGGGTTGTGAGCTACGATTTTTTTTTTTGGGATACTCACGCCATATGCCAGGATTTATACCGTAGTAGTTACCTCGATAACCACTTCCTCGGTATCCTCCTTGGGCGTAGTTTGCTTCTTGTGGCGGTTCTCTTATTGGTGTATCATCACATGCCGTGGATGGGTGTGGTCCTCCGCAAAGAGTACATTCGCCTCGCATCTCCTTCATTTCATCTTTGATGGTTTTGAATTGCGAGTCGAATTTAGATGTGAGAGCGTCCATCTTCTCCATGAGTTTGGAATTTTCGTCACTTTCAACGAAAGCAACGGTTTTCTTGAAAGGTTTGGTTCGGTTATCTTTGGACCAATCGAGTTTTAAGAGAACTCGGTCCTCGATCAATTGATATGCTTCGTTGGGAGTCTTATAAAGAAAGAGTCCACCGGCGTCAAGGATTGCTTGCGTCGGTTCAATGACACCATGATAAAAGATTTGGATGATGGTTCCTTTTAATAAACCATGTCCATGACAACTACGAAGTAGGTCTTTCATTCAAATCCACGCATCAATGAGTGTTTCTTGTGGAAGTTGGGCGAAACCTCGGATTTCTCCCATGAGTCTTTCGTACATGGCGGGTGGAAAGAAACGTCTAAGAAAAGCGGTTGTCATTTGTTCCCATGTTTCAATGGTACCGGTCGTCAACTCATTATACAAACTCTTGCATCTCCGGATAGAGATGATGGGAAGAGTTTGAGTTTTATGGCGTCCCCATCGACGTCGGCTCCATAACGGAACATGCCACTTATTTCTATGAATACGGATATATGCTTATGCGGATCGGCCCGCGTACGGCCGTCAAATTGGCGGTCTTTGTGTGACAATCCGTCAATTTATGGTTGATATTTTATTCTCAAGTATTATTTAAAAATATAATTTTAATGTTATATTATGAACTCACTCATTTTTGGGAAGAAATTTGGGTTTACGTCTTGAAGTAGCATCGACTACGTTTAAACCGGAGAATTCTACGTTACGTGCTTACGTTTACATACATCGTTTTGGTGACAGTCTGATATTTCAGGAAATAAATTTATCCGTGAATATTATTTTGGAATTTTAAATTTGTGTTGGTTCATAAACTCACAAATTTACGAGAAGAGATTAGGACTTACGTGCATAATTTAACGTCATTTACGACTAAACCGGAAACCCTAAGTTTACGTATTTACGTTTTTGAACTCTGTTTTTTATGAGACAATTTTTATTAGATTTGTTTTGTGCCGTTGATTCATAATTTATAAAAACGTTTTTCGTAAAATGACCCGAGGGCACGCAAATCGAGGAAACTAGAATCGAGGAGTACCCATAAATTAGTGGAGATGAGACAAGTGGGACACTTGTCCCACCTCCACTATGGGTGGAAAAACAAGCCATAGACACACCCTTGTGTCAAGCTTTTACAAGAAGATTAGGACACTTGTCCTAACCAACTCTTACAAAACCATCCAACCTAAAACTAAAACCATTTACTTCCTCATCACTTCTTCACATACATGCAAATTTAAGTTAAACTCTCGTCCTTGCTCTCTCTATTTCGTCCAACCTCCACCAAAAATCACCATCTTCACCAAATTTTAACCATAAACAAGGGCTACAATCAACATATGTTGATAACCATTTAAAAAGATGATGATTTGAGGTGGTTATAACATGTGAAAAGGAGTTTCCATGGAGCTTAGGGGATGATTTTCAACAAGATACTCATGCACATGAAGATCTCAAGGAGTTCATTTGCCAAGTTAAAGATGTGATAACAAGAACCATGTCTTGTTCATCAAAAACCTCATCTTTTCATCACTATTGGTGGTATAGAGATTGTTCTTCCTATCCTCTTGTTATTTTAATTATGTAATCTTGTATTTTCTTTACTTATGTATATGTATATGATGATGAATGATGATCAAAGATATTATGTGGGGATTTGGTGTTGATAGATTTGATTAAAAAGATTAAAATCTACTTGAAAGGATGTTAAAATCATGGTTAAATATGTAGGTTGTATAAAACAGTGAAGAAACTTATGATAAACTGTTAAAATGGCGTAGATTACTTAATATACAGTAATTTACATGGCTTATACACATGTGAGAGTTGTCCATACAATGGAATCATTATAATGAGTGAGATATGATCAAAACAAGATTGGAGTGCAAATCTGCTTACACTGTTTTGGACGAATTTGTTAAAATACTTAGAGGCTGATTCATCAGTAGCTATAATGGAGTTAAATGAAGAAAATATCATGTAGTTTATGTCATAAAAATTTGAGGTCCTATATCATTATAGAACTCTAGATATGGACATTTTAGTGGACTTAAAATTTATGACTGATTTTGTAAATAAATAGTATATAATATAAGCACTAAAAAATTTATATAAAATATACATATATAAAACCCAATAGTTGATAATAATTATAAATAAAGAGTTATATATTGATATTAAAATGGGACATTTTATATAAACTACAAGTATAAATGTTTTTCCAAGTTATAAAACTATATACCTAAGTTTTACGTCGTTTCGGCTAAAACCGAAAGATTTAACGTTTTTGTCAAATAAAACTTAGACGGTCAGACCCGTCTAATGTAAACTTTTATATACTCACATACTGATGTATAAACTTATATAACAAATAAAAACCGATAAAACCCGAGCATTATAACATGTAATGTAGACATTAACGGGCCAAAGTAGCCTTATTGGACTATAAACCCGACTAGTTGGTAAAACACTTATAAACTTACTTATTGGGCTTAACCCACTTGGGCCCAACATGTAAAAGTATAATACTGATAATAATAGTGTAAAATGGACTAATATAAGGTATTGGGCTTATAATAGGCTTATTGGGCCAAAACATGTAAATAAGTAAAACTAGTAAACTAGTATAAAAGTTACCAATACATAACACTAAAATGAGTAAATGAGAATGTATAATCCCACTTGATCATCATCATATTTATAAAATCATCATATATATACATAGATATTATTTTTATAAAGTCATTGGACAAGAGTCTAAGACAAGTATTATTTCTATAGGTTTCCGTGATTGAAGCACGTACCATACATCCAAATCACCGATAACCGCCTTCCCACATCAACGTGAGTTCATAGCCTCGCACTCTTTTAAATGTTTTTATGAAATGTTTTATAAACCCGCAAGCGAGATAACATGTTAGTTTTGATAAAATAGGACACCTTTGTCCTGATTGTTTGTTTATTGATTTGGACCCGAATGATTGTATGACCCAATGAATGGTTATATGACCCGATGTATGAAATGAAATGGATTATTAAAGTTAGTTTATGTCAGTAAAAGTCCCATTAGCATGAATTGTGAACAACCAGGATTTGGTAGACGCTTATGCATATAATAGTACTATTTGGGGACGATCACCCCAGTTCGCGCCTTGACGGTTGATCACCGTCGTGCCACATTGATTGGTAAGCGAATTTATGTATGGGAAGATTTCCATAGCGTGATTTTTGTGACGACACGCTAATTTAGATGGGCAAATTGAGTTTCAGGTTAGCTACCCGTTGTTTGTTGTAGTGAGGTAACAATGTCATACGGCTTATAATAATCCAAATAACAAAAATACTGCTATACGCATTAAATTACAATATATTGCCTGACTAGCAATACGGGGACTTATTATTTATATTATGTTCGTGTTTTGGTTTTGCATAACCATATTCATATAACGGTTTTTATTTAACTCTATACAACGTTATAAAATGTATTGTATGATTTTTTTACGACAATGGTCCGTATAATGATTTTAAAGGCAAAAGCCTATATTATGATTTTTGATAAGAATTTGTATAAAATGACTTTGGCTAATTTATGGCCTATTACAAATATTTGTACAAAATGATTTTCGGTAATAATTATATACCGATGATATATTAATGGATTTCATTCAACTCTATGAATTCACTCGGCGTTTTCCCTGACCTTTTCTTTTAATATGTTTTATCTCAGGTACTTGAATGCAATTCTCGGAAGACGACAAGAATTCATGGCCCACACTTAAATAACAATTTCCATTCAAAATGCTTTGTAAAAATTGTATGAAATAATATGACTTGGGACCTATGTAAATTTGATATTTATGAATGGAAATGCTTTATTATTAAACGACACGATTTTTAAGCGTTGTCTATGATGTGAGTAACGTGCTATCCCGTAACACCAACGTGTCTTCCACTGTATTGAATTGTGTATATTTGGGGATGTTACAGTTTGGTACCAGAGCTCTCGTCATAGAGAACGAAGATTTTTAATACCAAGGTTTTGAATAAAACATTTCAAAATCTTTTAACTATAAACATTTTTCTCAAAATGTCTAAAAATCTTTTGACTATAACGATGCCGAAGAATTCCCGAGTTACCGACAAGGCCAGACTGAGAAGTGTTATTTTAATATATATAACTTGGATTATATATATATATATATATGATGTAATTTGATTACATGATTGTTTGATTATTATTTTAATATTTATACGAGGTATTTATACGACGTAGATTGTCACAAGAAACCCTAACTCCCCTAGTAAATCAATCGAAGCTATTCCCGAAGGAATTCTAGATATTCCAGATCTAAAACAAGTTGTGGATATTTATGATCCCAACAAAATGGTTCATATTCGTAGGAATGTTGATATTAGTTGATTGTGATACTAAAGAAGAATTGACGAGATTACATCCGATCTCGATGTCATGACGATCTTTCCTTATAGAGTAAAGTTGACAAAACGTTACCACCCGGAAAGGTGTCATCTGATTCATTGTCACCCAATTCTTAAATTTGAAATCGAAAGGGTGAATGTTGCACATTAGGCTATAATTGAAGCCTTTACCCAAAAGCCTCATGCCACTAGTACCTTTCCGAGAAGTCTAACTGAATGTGTGAGTCATTTCATACTAGTGACTCATTTGATAACTATTGTTGTAAGAGCTATAGGATTGGAAATTAAGTATTGTTCATATCGAGCTTTTATTGCCCTTTTAAGGTTTATGAATAAGGTTGAAAGTATTGGAGAATGAGGTAGGATGTTGCATTGAGTATAAGTTGATTGAAACTTGAATGAAGTAAAAATTTAACTCATATGGAATATGAGATTGTTAAGAGGAAGTCGTTAAGTTCTGTGATTGAATTATAAGTTTTTAAATGGTTGTTGATTCGTGTTAAGGGTTGCTCCTAGGCCATTGTCCAATGATGAGGATGCCTAGTGTTCAAGAAATAAATTGAAGAAATCTTCTTCTGAATTGGGAATGATGGATCTTCCGGGACAGGTGGAACACCTAATGACTCTTGTCGATTAGTATTCATTGTGGTATCTTTTAAGAATCCCTAACTTAACTAAGACATCAGTTGGAGGATGAGTTCTTGGAATTGAATGACATAGTGACACGTAATGTCTTACGGTACAATTTAGACTTGTTTATGATTAATGAAAAGACTACCATTGATTGCTAAATTCTAAATGTATCGATGTTATCTATCTTCTATTGCTTCATCCTAATATTCGCATTAGTGATGCAACCATTGAACAAGTGCTCATCTCGGTTTGAGTTGCATTGTAGATTCTTCTCTCTGTATTCCTGAGTGCCATCGAGGTCATGAACCTCATGATTATTTGGCTAAGCTCATTTCCTGATAGATTGTATTTAGTTCTTGGTGAACAACTTTTCATCACTCTTTTGCAGATCACTCATAGTTTTTATAAGTTAAAACATTATCCTTTGAGAAAATTTAATTTTCATCACTATAAGGATTATTCAAAATGAGATTTATAAGTAATCGTTATCGAAATGAAGTTGTTTATGAAACACCTTAGAAAACTTAATTGTTTCCATAACAAAGAATATCTCTGTAATATTCATTTTGATTCTTATTTTAGAATTAAGCATGAAATTATATATATATTTTAAACATGATGACATAGTTTTGACGAACTGAGTATTGCATCGTTAATCTTAAAATTGTATATAGTTGCGCGCCTACATACAATTTGGAAGGGACCATGCAAGGCTAATTAGTAGTCACCATGAAATTATTAATAAACACTAAATTTTCATTGAAGATTTTGAAAGATTAAATTTTATGAGATCTGCAGAAAGTGTAAAATAGGGATATATTAATAGAGACACCAACATATGTGTCCATACCATTTATTCTTCTGAGTCGAATTTACTCATCTGTGGAAATTGTCTTATGTGACAATTGATATCCCCTCCTTGTCCAAATCTCCCGTGGTGAGATTCTTTGAAAAAGTATCTGATTATCGAGTGTTGATACCCGACTGGATGTATCGACGTTCCTATCATTTCTTTTGATTAGATTTCATTTGAATGACCTGGGTAACGATCCGAGGAGCTTTCGAATGCGTACTCAAATTATGAAAACATGGGATATATTCATATTCGTTAATGTTTTTGTCTGTATCTGATTTGAAATTCTCTCGCGTAAATTATGCTATGACCTTATTTTTTTAATGGTAGTTGTGTCTCCATATATCCTTGAATTTGTAAAGGATTATGAGTTATTATTAATCTTTTGAAAAGATCACATCTTATCATCGGCAATGAAACTGGAAAGTTGATAGTGCCAGTAGAATGGATTGATTGATTATGACATGACGACATTGTCATAATTGATGGGAACTCGAGTAGAATTCCCCTAAAAGATAAGATGTTGATTATCAAAAGTGATCTAAATAATTCTTGATGGATGACCATATCCTGCATTTAGACTTGAAATTATACCATGAATGGTTATGAACTAGTCACAGATCTTGTAATCTAGATAGAACTTAAAATAAATTTATTAAAAGATGTTTCTGTTATCTGAAACTTTAGAAGGTATTTGTTGGTGAATTACCTAGACTTTCGCCATTAAGGCAAGTTGAATTTGGTATTGATTATATTCCCAGTGTTGCACCTGTAGCATGTGCACCATACGTAAGCATCATCTGAATCAAAAGAATTACCGTACAACTGAGAGAGTTGTCGGAAAAAGCTTTTATTCTACCGAGCTCGTCATCATGAAGAGCTATGGTGTTATCATTTCCTTATATTTGTTGATTATCGTGAACTAGGTAAATTAACGATCAAAATCTATATCTAATACCCAAGATGGAAGATTTGTTCGATCATTTACAATGTTCTAGCGTATGTTCTAAAGATTTGATCCACGGCATGGTTATCATCAACTTCGCATCTGCGAAAAAGATTATCTATTCCAATCACTACATCCGGGACTCGTAATGAACATTATGAGTTTCATGTTATGTTGTTTGGATTGACCAATGCACATGTAGCATCCATAAATTTGGTGAATCACGTGTGTAGGCTGTAATTTGATAAATTCATGCTTGTGATCATTAAGGACCATCTGTTTGTTTATAAGAATAGGAAGGAGTTAATAATCGTTTATAGACTGCCCTAAATTGGCCGAAAAATGAAAATCTGTACCTTGAGTATTTAACATGTGATTTAAGGTTTGATTCTTTACATTATTTGACCGCGTGATTAATGATAGTAAAATCTATATTGACTTTTCAAAGATTAGAGCCATTTAAGGCTTTGGGTTATACCAAAAAGAAAGTGCAAAAATGTTTTGACATATATTTTATCAAAGGATTTTTAAGAAATCGTTCCTTCATACCCAAATCATTTAACTAAACTCCTTTAGGGGTAAATATTTATGTATACCTCAAGACAACCTAAGAGGGATTGAGGAAACAATTTAAACCATGACTTGGAATTTGAAACAACAATTTTTTCTTTTCAACTAAGAAACTTTTGACCAAAGTATAAACAAAGATTTTTTCGAACATTGACGGATCTTATTAATTATTTCCGATAAATCAACAAAAATTGTGTTAACTAAATTCAAATTTATTTTGAACATTTTTTTCAAAAAATTGGAAGAACTAAGAAATTAAAATTTTTTTTTTACGTTGACGTTTCATAAAAATTAAATAACTATTATTTAATTACTTGTAATAATTATCGATGATTTAGACGTCAGATTGAGTAAAACTGATAAAAATGATAGTTGAGACGAAACTAAGACTTAGAAAATGTGAAGAAAGAATTTCTGAGTGATTTTGGTTATGATAATTATTTCATTAGGGAAGGTGAATCTAGATACTGACACATTATGTAGAATGGATAAAGAATCAATTAGGATGTGTTCCTTAGTAATGACTGTGCAAAATAATTTACCTGAACAATTTAAAAATAGCTGATGCTTGTAAAAAGGATAATATAGATAATAAAAGGGATTCGCGGCTAATGTGAACCATTAGAATTGAGAAGCAGATGGCGTTAAATGTATAAAAGATCGCTTGTGGTTGCCTGAATATGAAGGATTTCGAGATTTAGTCATATTTGAATCTCAAAAGATTAAGTATTCTATTCATGCCATTTCTGATTTAATGTATCTTTATCTGAAGAAGTTGTACTGATGGCAAATTATGAAGGCAGACATCGTCTCATACATTAGTAAACGTCTAACTATTGCAAAGGTCATCATCTGAATTTGATTTGATTTGGGTCATCGTCGACTGACTGACCAAATCTGCTAATATCATTTCTGTTAATGATAGATTCTCGATGAAGAAATTGACTCTTAGTATTTAAAGGAGTTGTATAAACATAGTGTGCCTGTATCGACCATCTCTATCAAGATCCTCGCTTCACATCGAATTTCTAGAGATTTGCTCAGAAGTTATTGTGAACGAACCTTGATGAGAGTACTGTTTACCACCCCAATCAAAGGGACGAGGTAAAGTAATGATACAAAACACTAGAAGTCTTGTTTTTCGTTTGAATGGTTGGCCTTTGGTAATGATCCGTATAATCGTTTTCCCTTGGAGAGATTATCATTGATAATTATCATATTAGGATCAAGATCGAATCTTGTAAGGATCTAAATATAAGAGCATCTGTAAGCAGGAGTTGGGATGAAGACACCCGACATACACCCATTGTGAGTTAGACATGTCTTTTAGGTTTAAGGTTGCCCATGATGACAAACCTAACCTTACAAAATACCCGACCCGCAAAACCTGAAATGATTGTTGAAATTAGGATCTGATTATTGACTGTCGGTAGTAGGCAGGAGGTTATGTGAATATGAAGTGTAGATCTTGAAGTGCAGGATGGGTAGCGAAGTTATGCCAAAAATTTTCACCTTGGAAAAATTAATAGATGATCTGAAAGATCATGGGAAATAAGTCCCCGTCGTATTGGACCATTGAGATAATGTAAAAATTTGGTTTGAAAGGCATATAAGTTGGATCTACCCTAGGACTTCAAGGGCTGCGTGAATTATGTTTCGTATATCTAACTTGATAAAATGTCTATCAAGTGAAAATCTGATTGTTTCTTAGTAAAGTTTAGATCGGCGAAAAGTTGCATTTATCAAAAACCCGTGAACATCATGGATAGAGAAAGTATGTCAACATTAAGCCTGATCTTATTCCCGTAGTTATGTTTGATGAAAACTCGCGTATTGTAATGGATTACACTTGTGAGAAAAGACCGAATATGGAGGAAATACCCACATGGCTCTAACTCTATCAGAAGCGAGTAGTAAGATAAATTTATCTTTGAGGACAAAGATCCTGTTTAGGGGTAAATGCTGTGACAATCCGTCAATTTATGGTTGATATTTTATTCTCAAGTATTATTTAAAAATATAATTTTAATGTTATATTATGAACTCACTCATTTTTGGGAAGAATTTTGGGTTTACGTCTTGAAGTAGCATCGACTACGTTTAAACCGGAGAATTCTACGTTACGTGCTTACGTTTACATACACTGTTTTGGTGACAGTTCGACATTTCAGGAAATAAATTTATCCGTGAATATTATTTTGGAATTTTAAATTTGTGTTGGTTCATAATCTCACAAATTTACGAGAAGAGATTAGGACTTATATGCATAATTTAACGTCCTTTACGACTAAACCGGAAACCCTAGGTTTACGTTTTTACGTTTTTGAACTCCGTTTTTTATGAGACAATTTTTATTAGATTCGTTTTGTGTCGTTGATTCATAATTTATAAAAACGTTTTTCGTAAAATGACCCGAGGGCACGCAAATCGAGGAAACTAGAATCGAGGAGTACCCGTAAATTAGTGGAGATGATACAAGTGTGACACTTGTCCCACCTCCACTATGGGTGGAAAAACAAGCCATAGACACACCCTTGTGTCAAGCTTAAACAAGAAGATTAGGAGACTTGTCCTAACCAACTCTTACAAAACCATACAACCTATAACTAAAACCATTTCCTTCCTCATCACTTCTTCACATACATGAAAGTTTAAGTTAAACTCTCTTCCTTGCTCTCTTTATTTCGTCCAACCTCCACCAAAAATCACCATCTTCACCAAATTTTAACCATAAACAAGGGCTACAATCAACATATGTTGATAACCATTTAAAAAGATGATGATTTGAGGTGGTTATAACATGTGAAAAGGAGTTTCCATGGAGCTTAGGGGCTGATTTTCAACAAGATACTCATGCACATGAAGATCTCAAGGAGTTCATTTGCCAAGTTAAAGATGTGATAACAAGAACCATGTCTTGTTCATCAAAAACCTCATCTTTTCATCACTATTGGTGGTATAGAGGTTGTTCTTCCTATCCTCTTGTTAATTTAATTATGTAATCTTGTATTTTCTTTACTTATGTATATGTATATGATGATGAATGATGATCAAAGATATTATGTGGGGATTTAGTGTTGATAGATTTGATTAAAAAGATTAAAATCTACTTGAAAGGATGTTAAAATCATGGTTAAATATGTAGGCTGTATAAAATAGTGAAGAAACTTATGATAAACTGTTAAAATGGCATAGATTACTTAATAGACAGTAAGGTACATGGCTTATACACATGCGAGAGTTGGCCATACAATGGAATCATTATAATGAGTGAGATATGATCAAAACAAGAATTGAGTGCAAATCTGCATACACTGTTTTGGACGAATTTTTTAAAATACTTAGAGGCTGATTCATCAGTAGCTATATTGGAGTTAAATGAAGAACATATCATTTAGTTTATGTCATAAAAATTTGAGGTCCTATCTAATTATATAACTCTAGATATGGACATTTTAGTGGATTTAAAATTTAGGACTGATTTTGTAAATAAATAGTATATAATATAAGCACTCAAAAATTTATATAAAATATACATATATAAAACCCACTAGTTGATAATAATTATAAATAAAGAGTTATATATTGATATTAAAATGGGACATTTTATATAAACTACAAGTATAAATGTTTTTCCAAGTTATAAAACTATATACCTAAGTTTTACGTCGTTTCGGCTAAAACCGAAAGATTTAACGTTTTTGTCAAATAAAACTTAGACGGTCGGACCCGTCTAATGTAAACTTTTATAAACTCACATACTGATGTATAAACTTATATAACAAATAAAAACCGATAAAACCCAAGCATTATAACATATAATGTAGACATTAACGGGCCAAAGTAGCCTTATTGGACTATAAACCCGACTAGTTGGTAAAACACTTATAAACTTACTTATTGGGCTTAACCCACTTGGACCCAACATGTAAAAGTATAATACTGATAATAAAAGTGTAAAATGGACTAATATAAGGTGTTGGGCTTATAATAGGCTTATTGGGCCTAATACATGTAAATAAGTAAAACTAGTAAACTAGTATAAAAGTTACCAATACATAACACTAAAATGAGTGAATGAGAATGTATAATCCCACTTGATCATCATCATATTTATAAAATCATCATATATATACATAGACATTGTTTTTATAAAATCATTGGACAAGAGTCTAAGACAAGTATTATTTGTCTAGGTTTCCGTTATTGAAGCACGTACCGTACATCCAAATCGCCGATAACCGCCTTCCCACATCAACGTAAGTTCATAGCCTCGCACTCTTTTAAATGTTTTTATGAAATATTTAATAAACCCGCGAGGGAGATAACATGTTAGTTTTGATAAAATAGGACACCATTTGTCCCGATTGTTTGTTTATTGATTTGGACCCGAATGATTGTATGACCCAATGAATGATTATATGACCCGATGTATGAAATGAAATGGATTATTAAAGTTAGGTTATGTCACTAAAAGTCTCATTAGCACGAATTGTGAACTACCGGGATTTGGTAGACGCTTATGCATATAATAGTACTATTTGGGGACGATCACCCCAGTTCGCGCCTTGACGGTTGATCCCTGTCGTGCCACATTGATTAGTAAGCGAATTTATGTATGAGAAGATTTCCATAGCGTGATTTTTGTGACGACACGCTAATTTAGATGGGCAAATTGAGTTTCGCGTTAGCTACCCGTTGTTTGTTGTAGTAAGGTAACAATGTCATGCGGCTTATAATAATCTAAATAACAAAAATACTGCTATACGCATTGAATTACAATATATTGCCTAACTAGCAATACGGGGTCTTATTATTTATATTATGTTCGTGTTTTGGTTTTACATAACCATATTCATATAACGGTTTTTATTTAACTCTATACAACGTTATAAACTGTATTGTATGATGTTTTTACGACAATGGTTCGTATAATGATTTTGAAGGCAAAAGCCTATATTATGATTTTTGATAAGGATTTGTATAAAATGACTTTGACTAATTTATGGCCTATTACAAAGATTTGTACAAAATGATTTTCGGTAATAATTATATACCGATGATATATTAACGAATTTCATTAAACTCTATGAATTCACTCGGCGTTTTCGCTGACCTTTTCTTTTAACATGTTTTATCTCAGGTACTTTAAGGTAATTCTCGGGAAGACGACAAGAATTCATGGTCCACACTTAAATAACAATTTCCATTAAAAATGCTTTGTAAAAATTGTATGAAATAATATGACTTGGGACCTATGTAAATTTGATATTTATGAATGGAAATGCTTTATTATTAAACAACGTGATTTTTAAGCGTCGTATATGATGTGAGTAATGTGCTATCCCGTAACACCAACGAGTCTTCCGCTGTATTGATTTGTGTATATTTGGGGGTGTTACACTTTGATCATTGAAAGGTGATGAATTTTCACGGTGAAGTTTTCTCCAAGCTCAACTTGAACAATAGCAGCCTCGGGGGTAGGTGCTACTACTCGGTTGGCTGCCCACATTGATTGATCGTCAGCCATTGGAAATGGTAGATCGTTAAATGGGTTGTAGAAGTCAAAGTCGTCTAAGAGATTATTAAATGGTGGGTTTTTGGTTTTTGAGATTCGGTTTTCAAAAGAAACAAAGGGCTGTTTTGTTGGGAATAAAATGTAGCCAGTCCACTTGAACGCTGACAATAAGAAAACAAGCGTTGATAAAAAGAAAACAAACGCTGACAAATCAAGCGTTGACAAGAAGAAGTCAAGAGTTGATAGGTTGAAGACAAGCACTGATAGAAAGATATGGTCTACGCGTATTATGTTTCTAGTTTGTTTCTAGTAAAGATAAGATCAACATTGTATTTTCTATAATTATCTTTACCTAGAATAGTTGATACGTAGACTCTTGTACAAGGCTTCTTATG
Organism: Glebionis coronaria; assembly: GCA_025667525.1. NCBI lineage: Eukaryota > Viridiplantae > Streptophyta > Magnoliopsida > Asterales > Asteraceae > Glebionis > Glebionis coronaria. The sequence goes on from CM046876.1 coordinate 184,859,453, forward strand.
TCTATAAAAGAAGACCTTTAGGTTATGTTTCATAATAAGTTTTCATTCGTTTAACACTTTCATTGTAAAAAAGTTCGTTATTATCAATCAAGTGAAAGTTTGTTTTACAACTGTTTGTGTGTTCTTGTTTAAGTATTAATTCCGCATAATACTTGAATTGTTTTATACACAACAAAGTTTCTCTACGTGTATAACTTGATCTAATCTCGTTTACACAAGCTAAATCGATCTATGTTTGGGATCAACAAGTGGTATCAGAGCTTGTTGAGAAACTTTGATCTAAAAGAACACAAGAACCCTAAATCACCAAAACCCTAATTTTCACAAAACCCTAAAAACATTATGTCTACTCCAGAAGTAACCTCCTCCTCCTCAAACCACAACATCCAGATTCCCATGCTAGATCCAAATAATTTTGAGCTGTGGAAGTTCAACTTTGAGCAATATCTGCAAATCCATGACTACACTCTCTAGGAGATTATTGAATATGGAAACACATTCAATAAATCTCAAAAGATTGCAGATGCCATTGCTACAAGATCAGTTGTTCAAGGATGCTCTGAAGTAGATAAGAAAGAAAAACCTGAAGATGGTAGAGCTGTGTCTGCTGATAACATAGCAAAGAAAAGGGTTGATATGAAAACCCTAAGCATTCTGAAACTCTCTTTGGGACAAGAAAATCAGCACAAATACAGAGGTTATGAGTCTGCAAAAGACCTTTGGGCAGCCCTTGAAGTTGCATATGGTGGTAATGCTGATACTGTGGAAGAGAAAAGGAAGCAACTCTTACATGAGTATGCTGTTTTTAAGTCTCAACCTAATGAGAAGCTAAGTAGTATGAGAAGCAGACTTCTTGACATTACAAGCAAGTTGTCCTTCATGGGGACAGTAATTGGTGATGTTGACATAATTGCTACTTTTCTTAAAAGCCTTGGTGATGCATGGAAGATTGAGGCAAGATCTATAATTGCCAACAACACTCACAAAAGTTACACTTTTGATGATGTCTACAACAAACTGAGGCTGTTGGAGAATGAAACTCTTTTGGATCATGGAAGTAAGTCCACTAATGGTAACATGGCCTTCTTCTCACATAGTGAAGGTCAATTTGATCAGAAAGATTCATACATGCACCCAGTTACTGGATCAACATGTGTCAACGCTGGATCATATCCTGTCAACACCTCACATTCAGACGCTGACACATACAAAATTGACTCACCAAGAGTTAAACCTGCTGGTATAGATCTGGATATTGTGTGTGCATATATTGCTTCATTGCCTAATGGTTCAGTGATTACATATGAGGACCTTGAGCAAATAAGTGATGAGCATTTGGAGGAGATGGATATAAAGTGGAACATGGCTCTTGCAAGTATAAGAGCAAACAGATGGAATAGAAGATTCAAGAAGAATATGACTTTTAATGCTAAGGACACTGCTGGATTTGATAAATCCAAGGTTGAGTGTTACAATTGTCATTGTATGGGGCACTTTATGAGAGAATGCAGATCTCCAAGAAGATCTGATGCTGGAAAACCCTCAAGCCAAATTGTTAAGGCTCAGGATCCTAAGGCCATGGTGGCAGTGTAAGAAATTGATGGTATTGGATGGGACTGGAGCTATTTGGCTAAGGATGAGGAAGAGGATAAAGCTTTGGTTGATGAGATAGAAAAAGAAGAGCATGTTCAATATGATCTCATGGCACACTCCTCATCTTCATCAGACAATGAGGTATCTGATGATGCTTTCTGTAGTAAGGGTTGTCGTTTAAATACTGAAAGACTTAACAAAGAGGTTTTAAGATTGTTAGGAGATGTGAGTACTGAGAGATTCAAGTTGTCTAACTATCAACTTGCTCTTACTCAAACTGAAAAGACTGTAGCTGAGTATAAGAAAATGAAGCTTGACCTAAAAGATAAAATAAATATCTTAAAACATGATTTAAATGCTAGTAATGATATAAGAAACATCATGGAAAGGGTCAATGCTGAATTACAGGCTAAGTTAGATGAGGCTATTAAGAATAAGGATAATGTAGACCTTAAAATTCAGAGATTTGATAAGGCCTCACAAACCCTAGGAGAATGTGTTAGTAAACAAAGGGATTCTAGGGACATGACTGGGATTGGGATGAAAGAGTATTCTGGTGTTCCACCACCAACTGGGGACTTCTATGGTGTCCAAAGAAAGGACTTATCTTGGACTGGTTTACCAGAACTCCAAGAAGAGGAATTTATTCCTCCACCAAGATTCCTTACCCCAGTAGAGGAATATAGGAAAAAGTTGACTGATTTGAATGTATGGAAGAAAGCCAACCCTACCTTATTTGTCTGGCATGCTTTGTGATAGTCCAAATGAGTCGACCCCTATCAAAGTAACAAACCCAATCACTGGCAAGACTGTTGACCTTGGCTCAAACACTGTTAGAAAACCTAGCATTAAGTATGCAGAAATGTATAGAAATACTAGGTCACCAAAAAGGCAAGTTAGTGATACCAATTTTGGAAACCTTGATAATGGAACAGATTTCTTTTCTTCTAGACCTAGAGTTATGTCTAGAAAAGCCTGTTATACTTGTGGTAGCTTTTCACATTTAGCCTATAAGTGTGTCAACGCTTCCAAGGTCAACGCTGACAAAAGGTCAAACACTGTCAGACCCAAAACTTTTGTGGAGTAAAGTCCACAAGTTGTTAGACCAGTCCCATTCTTCACTAAAGGGTCTAACACTCATGGATAAAGACCTTTTCAGAAGACCAACACATGGTCTAATAGGCAATGCGTTCTTGTAGCAAACCTTAGATTCAATGCTGATAAGGGTAATTTCAGCATTGACAAGACCAAATCAAACGCTGACAGAAACGTTGCCAGACCAAATAATGGTAAATATTTGCAACCAAAGGAAAAGGGGTCTAGAGATTCTTCTACCTTGACATGGACACCTAAGAAAGATCAAAACCCTAACTCTAATGGGATTTCAATGACCTGTAACAAATTTAATTATATATCAAAGGTCATCATAAAACCAATTGGGGTTAACTGGGTGTTTCATCCAAAAAGGGATGAACAAGGGGTTGTTATGAGAACTAAGTCTGTTCTCTTTGAACAACCAGATGAATCCAAGTCTGCTCGAGCTTGGGTTCCCAAAGAGAACTAATTTGTTTTCTTTATGTGCAGGGCATTCAAAAATAGGTAAATGATTATGGCTATTGGGATAGTGGATGCTCTAGGCACATGACTGGGGAGGAAGATTATCTCACAAACTTCACTCCCATTAAGGATGGTGATAAAGTTTACTTTGGAGGCGGATATGGAACTATCATAGGCAAAGGAACTCTTCTCACCAAAAACTTGCGTTTTGAAAACGTGTTTCTAGTAAAAGAACTTGATTATAATCTTTTCAGTGTATCACAAGTTTGTGATAACAAAAATAAGGTTCTTTTCACTGATACTGAATGCTTGGTGTTGAGCAAGGATTTTAAAATGCCAGATGAGAAATTTATTTACTATAGATCACCTAGGCATAAGGACATTTATAATGTGAATCTTAATGGTATTAGGATGAATAATAATATGTCATGTTTTTATGTTAAAGCTTCAGTTGATGAGAGTAATCTATGGCACAGGAGACTAGGGCACATTAACTTTAAAAATATAAACAGACTTGTGAGAATTGGTTTGGTTGATGGTTTGCCTGAAAAGGCTTTCCACAATGACCACTCTTGTGTTGCATGCCTTAAAGGCAAGCAGCACAAGGTCTCATTTAAGTCTAAACAGGTGCACTCTAGTTCTAAACCACTTCACTTGCTGCATATGGACCTGTTTGGTCCAACTAATATAGAGAGTTTGAATGGTAAATCATACTGCTTTGTCATCACAGATGACTTTTCTAGGTTTACTTGGACTTTCTTTTTAGCTATGAAAAGTGACACTGCTGATACTTTAATTAACTTTATCAACCAAATAGAGAAAAAAAGTGGTAATGAAGTTAAAATGCTTAGAAGTGATAATGGTGGTGAGTTTAGAAATAAACTGTTGGATGATTTTTGTGCCAAGAAAGGGATTACTAGGCAGCTTAGTATTGCCAAAACCCCACAGCAAAATGAGGTTGCTAAGAGAAAGAATAGAACCCTAATTGAAGCAGCCAGGACTATGTTGGCTGATGCTCACTTTCCCATAGCTTTTTGGGCTGAGGCTGTGAATACAGCTTGTTATGTTCAAAATAGAGCATTGGTCAACAAGATACATAACAAAAACAACTTATGAGTTACTTTGGGGAAGGAAACCTAATATTGGTTTTCTTAAACCTTTTGGTTGTCATGTAGTTGTATTAGATACTAGTGATGCCTTAGGTAAATTTAGTGCTAAAGGTGATGAAGGCTACTTCATGGGTTATTCAGTACACAGCAAGGGATATAGGGTTTACCTAAATAAGGAAAAACGTATACACAGGTTAATGAAGAGGTTGGATCACAAGCAGAAAAGTCATCTCCCATACTTGAGTATGTTTCTATTCCCATATGGACAGATGCTTTTGCTGCTGCTGCTGCTGTTGGAAAGGAAAATGGTGGTCCCCAAGAATCACCAGTTAACAACATGCATGGTCCTTCAAGCGCTGATAAAGGAAAATCTGGCGCTGATAGGACAAATTCAGGCGTTGATGGCTCAAACGTTGACAACACCATTTCAGACGTGGATGAACCAAACACTGACAACCTTGGTTCAGGCGTTGACAACTCTTTTGAGCATATTTTCTCTTCCAATTTTGAACAAGGTAAACCTTCAAGCAGAAATGAAGAGGTTCATATAGATATTGATGGAAGAGAGTCTGAAGAAGATATTGGTAACTTGGATGATGAGATTGAAGACAACAGACTTTTTTAGGGAGGAGTTCTCACTTCTACTATGAAGAATCACCCCTCTTCTCAAATTATTGGGGATGTCATGTCTCCTGTTCAGACAAGAAGATCTCATCAGAGTCTTGCAGGATTTATTGCCAATATACACAAGAAGGTTGATACCCCTCTTGTTCAAGCATGTTTGTTTGCCTGATTTCTGACACAACAAGAACCCAAGAAGATTTTTGATGCTCTCAAAGAACCAAGTTGGGTGGAAGCAATGCAGGATGAGCTTCACCAATTTGCTATTCAAGATGTTTGGGAGCTGGTTGATTGTCCCAGATATGTCAGACCTATTGGGACAAGATGGGTTCTTAGAAATAAGAAAGATGAAAGAGGCGTTGTGGTCAGAAACAAGGCATGTTTAGTGGCTCAAGGATATACACAAGAGGAAGGGATAGACTTTGAGGAGGTCTTTGCACCAGTTGCAAGGATTAAGGCTATAAGAATATTTTTAGCCTATGCTTCCTGCATGGGCTTCACTGTCTATCAAATAGATGTGAAAAGTGCTTTTCTGTATGGCACAACTGTTGAGGAGGTGTATGTTATGCAGCCTCCTAGTTTTGAAGATCCAGAGCATCCAGACAAGGTGTATAGAGTCAAGAAAGCTATGTATGGACTTGCTCAAGCCCCAAGAGCATGGTATGGCACATTGTCCACATATCTGGTGGAAAATGGACTCAAATGGGGCACAATAGACCATACATTATTTACAAAGAAGACTGGTAAGGATGTCTTACTTGTTCAGCTTTATGTGGATGATATCATCTTTGGCTCTACCAATCCAAAGATGAGTGAAGACTTCTCCAAGCTTATGACAGACAAATTCAAGATGAGTGCAATGGGGAGAGATGAACTTCTTTCTAGGGTTACAAGTTCAGCAGAAAGAAGATGGTATCTTCATCTCTCAGGATAAATATGTAGCAGAAATCTTGAAGAAGTTTGGCTTTTATCCACATGAAAAGAGGGCCAGTACTCCTATGGATAGAGAACACCCTTGGGGAAAAGTTGGAGATGGAAAAGATATGGATGTCAGGCACTATAGATCAATGATTGGTTCATTGATGTATCTCACAGCCTCAAGACCTAACATTATGTTTGTTGTGTGTGCATGTGCACGTCATCAACTGACTCCCAAAGAGTGTCACCTTCATGCTGTCAAGAGAATCTTTAGGTACCTTAGATGCTATCCAGATCTTGGCTCATGGTATCCAAAAGATTCACCATTGGAGCTTATTTCATATTTAGACAGTGACTGTGGTGGTGATAAATTTGATAGAAAATCCACAACTGGTGGATGTCAGTATCTTGGGAGTAGGTTGATATCTTGGCAATGCAAGAAACAAACAGTGGTGGCCAATTCTACAACTGAAGCAGAGTATGTTGCAGCATCTGCTTGTTGTGGACAAGTCTTATGGATTCAGAACCAGCTGTTGGATTATGGGTATAATTTCATGCATACCAAGATTTTTGTAGACAATAACAGTACTGTTGGATTGTAACACACGACTTATAATGATATAGAAATGTAGATGAAGATTAAACCAAAAAAGAAAGATTAGATTAGATGAAGGAAAAGAGAAAAACAAAAGATGTGAATTCCTAGTGAGAGAAACACATACGTTTCTCTCTCTAAACCAAATGAAATGGAAAACACACACACAAATGAGGCTTAGGAGGCCTTTTATACTAAGTAGTAAGTGTTTAGGAGGCCTTCCTCATTTGTGTGTTTGGGACTAAATCCCGTTACATAAACATTAATAACTAAGAACTCTCGACACCGTTGAATAGTATTTTTCACGAGCTTCGCAACGGTATATTATATGACCATCACTTTGATGATCCCTATAATCGTTCGACTCAATGGTTAAGAACCATTATATCTAGGTTTGATCATCGTTCATATGATAACATAGCGGAAAAGAACAATGATCATGACAAGGTGTTTAGGCACAAGAACAAGAATTAAAACAATTGGGATGTTCATTATATTAATAACAAACATCCACTAGACGTGTATACATTGAATCCCACGTCTAGTGCGACACACACTTTAGGTTTACATTGTGAATGAATAAGTGAATAAAACCTAAGACTCTTGTTTCTTTTATAGTGGAAGAAACAGAATCTACAAGAGATAAAATCAAATAAACATCTAAATCTTCTATTTAGATAAACTATATATTGTGTATATCATAAATAATATACTCAAATATATTCCCTAAATAGAATTCTCCATCAAATCTTCAATATTCATCAGCGTTTGACTATTTGACCGTGTTTGACTTTTGTTGACTTTCTGTCAGTGCCTGAATTGCTCTTGTCAGTGCCTGAATTGCTCTTGTCAGTGCCTGAATATATTACTTGATATTTTCTTTGATTTTGAGTTTCTGCCACATCAACATTTTGACCCAACAATCTTCCCCTAGTTGATAGTGGCAAAACTCTATGTGTATCTCTTGTAAGTTGTACATGATCTTCAAATTGCTTCCCCTTAAGTGTAGCACGTATTTTCTTCCCCTTTTTGTCACATCAACAAGGAAGTAAAAAATGTAGACAATCTTGAAAATTCTCCAAAAGTAGGCTCTGTGTAATGATCTTGAAGAAAAATAAATAAAGTATTCTTGATGTAGAAGTAAAATAACCCAAACCTATGTTCCATGTCTTGTTGTATCCATGCGACTTCAAAACTCACGGCTATAATGAGCAGACTTAAAAACTCACGGCTATAATGAGTAGTCTCTTGACAAAAAGAGTTCTCTAGCAAATATGAGCATAGAGCATCTTAAGAAAAATCCCATACCTTTGCTATCTTTTCATCAAGTCCGTTGTCACCAATTATATAAGCATGAACAAGTTATCTTTAAAGTGTGAGTGCCACTGAAAACACCACGACTTTAAGATATGATAGAACACAAACTTGCGAAAATCTTCTTCAATCATCAAAACTTACCATAAGAATTCTTCCCCTTAAGCTAACACTTCTTCATGACAAATCAATATCTTCATATGTAAAAGATGTTAACGAATAACTCTTTCACAAGGCTATCCCGATTACATACTCCAATAAATAACTTCATGAATCGTTGCTAACTCGCGTTAAAATCATTAATCCATTTAAATATATCCGAGCCATAAATATCATAATGATATTCTGAATTAAACGGAGATTCCATGTACCTTTGTGTGTCTTTCCCTTCTTTTTGTGTGCTTAAAACATACCAGTTTTCTCAAACAGCAGCAATCAGTGTGTTACCCGAGATCTTTCTTTGTCCAATATCCTCCATGTGTATTGCCCGATATCGGACAACACGTATCAGCGTTGAAACACATATCTCGGACAACACTGTCAACTGTCAGCGTTGACTTATTCCTGTCAGCGTCGAAACTCTTTCTGTCAGCGCCCATATAACAAACGTCAGCGCCAACCTAAAATCCTGTCAGCGTCCACTCTATTTTTGTCAGCGTCAAATTCTGCTGACATCTTCAATTTGCTACAGCAACGTTTATATCTTTCTCCCACAAACGAAAATGGAAATAAGATATATGCTCATAACAAATCAACTGCTTCCTTTTGTTTGAACAATGAATATAGACCCCACGTCATTCTGTATCCATGCCAATTTTAATATCACGTTTAAATGTGATATATACATTCCAAAAGCAGCTCCCCAATATCAATCCAATATATTATTTAGTCGTGTGAACACAATAAGAATCCACCAATTAGAATCGAATGACCGTGTGAACACACTTACTATTCCACCAATCAGAATTGAGCGAATCAAAACGTAGCTTTAACCTAATGTTACCGTGGACTCGCATGTATTGGATTGCATCATAACAAATTAGGGTTTGCTATGTGGCTGTGTGAATGCAACTAGACCTCCACCAATCGAAACAAAAGCTTACGGTGCACTAGCATGTAGTGGATCACAAACCGTGTGAACACAGAAAGCAACGAATAACCTTTAAATCGTATGAATGCATTCTTTGTAAACCAATGGGAACCCTTGCTTCGTATGAACAGAAGAGTAATATTTACTTCTTCTTTGGCCGATCATCTTTATCTCACAGCGAACAATCATAAATCAGATGATTATTAAAACTGCTGCTATCATACGTCCAGATCTAGGGTTTTGAAAGTTTAAACATCGAAACCCTAACTTAGGGTTTGTAGATTAACCATAAATCCTGGATTAACAGCCACCAATCTCCAAAATTCTGCTTTTTATGTAGATCTAGGGTTTGAAGAAACCCTAGTTCATGATTTCATGTGAAAGCAAAAAACTGAAAATCTTCCTTCAGCCAACTTCGACGCTTAATAACTTTTGCCTGGGGATAAAACTCGACAATCCCTCCGGTGGATGTTTAGATCTATGTATGTAGAACACACATCTAAAATTTCGTGACGATCCAACGGTTAGATCAAAAGTTATGACCTTCTGAATACTGCTGCGCACACAAAAACGTCCAGAAAAATTCAATACGAATTTTTCTTCTCTTCACCATACACGAACACCTCATCGGACCTAGATATCAAGAGCCTTAGGCTCTGATACCAATTGATGATCCCTATAATCGTTCGACTCAATGGTTAAGAACCATTATATCTAGGTTTGATCATCGTTCATATGATAACATAGCGGAAAAGAACAATGATCATGACAAGGTGTTTAGGCACAAGAACAAGAATTAAAACAATTGGGATGTTCATTATATTAATAACAAACATCCACTAGACGTGTATACATTGAATCCCACGTCTAGTGCGACACACACTTTAGGTTTACATTGTGAATGAATAAGTGAATAAAACCTAAGACTCTTGTTTCTTTTATAGTGGAAGAAACAGAATCTACAAGAGATAAAATCAAATAAACATCTAAATCTTCTATTTAGATAAACTATATATTGTGTATATCATAAATAATATACTCAAATATATTCCCTAAATAGAATTCTCCATCAAATCTTCAATATTCATCAGCGTTTGACTATTTGACCGTGTTTGACTTTTGTTGACTTTCTGTCAGTGCCTGAATTGCTCTTGTCAGTGCCTGAATTGCTCTTGTCAGTGCCTGAATATATTACTTGATATTTTCTTTGATTTTGAGTTTCTGCCACATCAACATTTTGACCCAACAATCTTCCCCTAGTTGATAGTGGCAAAACTCTATGTGTATCTCTTGTAAGTTGTACATGATCTTCAAATTGCTTCCCCTTAAGTGTAGCACGTATTTTTTTTTTTTTTTTTTTTTTTTTTTTTTTTTTTTTTTTTTTTTTTTTTTTTTTTTTTTTTTAAACAAACTATGATATCAAGAGCCTTAGGCTCTGATACCACTTGTTGATCCCAAACTTAGATCGATTAGCTTTGTGTATACGAGATTAGATCAAGTACTACACGTAGAGAAACCTTTGCTTATGAATAAAGTAACAAAGTGTTATGCGGAATTAACACTTGATCTAAAACACAATGATGTTAAACAAACTTTCACTTGTATTAGAATAATCGTGTTGATTACAATGAAAGGTTTTAACTTGTGAATACTATGAAAACTGATATATGACTTTTACCTAAAAGACCTTCTTTTATAGAACAAGAAGTCTTGTACAATAAGCTATGAATCAACTATTCTAGGTAAAGATAATAATAGAAAATACAATGTCGTGCTTATCTTCACCATACATAAATAAAGAAACAAATAAACAAAAGATATTCTATCAGTGTCAATCTTCAAGGCTGTCAGCGTTGACTTCTATCAGCGTCCAAAATCAATCTATCAGCGTTGACTTTCTTCTTATCAGCGTTTGGTGATCTGACCCATATTTTATTCCCAACAATCCTCCCCTAAACTTGATATCCATACCAATGATCAAGTTTCTGAATAAAAACTAAAGGCTTAGGAGGAATCTTTCAATAACTTCTTATGTTGGTGATAAACATATCTGATCAAGTCTTTGGCCACATCACTCGTATAATCAATCTCCAAGGGTGTCTCTAGCATCTTCTCCAATACTTCTTTGGACAAGAAATAGTCAGCATCCACAAGCAAATATTCTGAAAACTTTGTAGAGCTCATATGAAATACACCACAAGTAGAATATAGCCTCCAATGAAGATTACTGAGATCATCTTCAAGATCCTTCCAAATGGCAGGATCTGCTTCTTTTGGACCACACAAAGTCATAAATGTGTTCCAAAGTCTTATTCCATTAGCTGAAGTAGGTGCTTCAGCTGTATACTTGGCCTCTATTAACCTCCATAGATGCACCAAGTCTTCCCTGTCTATGCTTGCAAATATAGAAATAACTGAAGTGAAAGTATGTACCTCCTTTCCAAATCGTCCAACCTTCCAAAATCCACACTCATCTTCATCAAAACTGATAATTGGATTTCTGTCATCTAGAGGTATCACATTTACCAAATCTGAAGCTTCCAAGGGAGAAAGCTTGAGATGTTTCCTTATAACACCTTCAGTTGGAAAATATACATCCATGTCTTTAGGAAATTGAAAAGGATCTCCTTTCTTCACTGGTCTTTGAGCAATCCTTATTTCCTTTTGAATTTTCATCTCCTCTGCAAGCTCTTGTTTTCTTTCTTCTGAAAGAAACTGGTAGACATTCTGTTCTTGCACCTTCCTCCAAATAGGATGTGCCCTATACTCTAACTCCTCAAAAGACAAGGCCAGCAACTTCTTTGATGTCCAATTAGGCTGATGACATCTAAGCAACTTATAGTACAACTGCCTTCTATCTCTTTTGAGCCAGGTCTTGACCTCTTGTGCATTGAATCTCATAATCACCTTTATGTCTTCTTGTACCCTAAGAAGAACTTCCAACCCCCAAATTTGATCTGATAAACTCATACCTGGGTTGTCCATCACCTGTTCTTCCCAAGCATGGTACATTCTGGTGATTTCTGGTAGGTCCCAATCAACCTGATTCTTCAACTCACTCAACCTTTCCTTTGCTAGCTCATCCCCATATTCAAGCCTTTCTGGATCTTCAATAATTTGAATGCTTGAATCTGAGCTATCATCATCTTTTTTATCATCACCACTTTCCTCCTCACTCTCAGAAACAACAAATGGTGATCTTCTACTTCTCCTCAAATCTCTTTCCACAAGTTGTGCAGCCAACTGTTCATCAAATGCTATTTGTGCTGCATCTTTCTTTGGAACATCTTCTTCAATCAAAATACCTTTACCTTTGTCTTTTGGATCAATAATTGGTAAAGTAGAAGAAGAAACCTGTGTGGACACATCTTTGATAATTGTTGATGGCTGGAATACATCAACACTACCTGCAACTTTGTCAGCGTCCAAGTTGCTCCTATCAGTGCCACGATTACCTTTATCAGCGTTGGATGTGTCAGCGTCCAAACCTGTATCAGCGCCCAATGTTCTTTTGAAAGATCCTTCCAAGTTCTTTGGTGTCATCTTGGATATATCAACAACTGGATGCTTCTTCAAGTTGGTGAGAGCTTCAGCAATCTGCAAAGATTCACTAAATTGTGAACTCTTTTCTGAACTCTTTTCACTAGCTGTGTGAATCAACTCATCCTCCTCATCCTCTTTTTCCTCCCCTTTGGAAGATTCCTCCATTAGACTCCTGCTACTTGGATTCTCCAAAACAGTTACTCTCTCCCTCAAAGCTTGGAGTTCTCTTCCCTGGCTGTTGACAGTTTGTACAAGACTGACATTTTGCTTTTGCAAGCTAATGACAGCCGCCGTCAATTCAATTATGGTCATAGGTTCCAATCTGCCCTCAGCTAGAATGGGGATTTGACCTCCCAAAATAGGATCATGGGGCATGGATGAGGTCTTAATGATGTTGGGACTGTCTTGACCAGCATCTAAGCCTGTGTCAATAGCCCCAGCCTCACCCATTTCACCAGCCACACTTGTGGAGGTGGTTCTCTCTGCTACAAGGCTAGGATCACTAGAGGAGAACACTCCAGTAACCCTTTGGCGTTTAGTCAACCTAGATTGTAATGAGGTAGAAGATGAAGTAGATTGTGTGGGTGTGGGTTGATTAAGGGGTGTTTGGGATTGTTCAGGAAGTGTATCAGTGTTGGGATTGGCTGTGTCAGCGCCCACATGTTGAGTGTCAGCGCTGGGTTGGTCAATGGCCATATGTTCTGGTGAAGGTGATGGTTCATGAATAGGCTCAAGTTGGGGTTCAGGGCCTGGTTGTGGTTGAGCAGCCTGAATTACTTCAAGCATGGGTTGGGTAAGAGGTATGGGGTCATTGGTGGAGCTCATTTTAGCAAAAATGGTTTTCTGTTGTTTAGGGATCTCATAAAAAGTGTCATGATCCCTAGAACAATATTCTTGTAAATCAAAGACCATTTGCAAAAATCTAGGGTAAGCCAAAGTCATTTTACTTCCCTTGTTTTTACACATCCCTTCAAAAATCATTTTTGAAAAATTATACTTAAGCCCACGTGTTATACAAACCAAAGCACTTGCAATTGACCTGTTTATCTCATTAAAAGAAGTACATTTTGGACTTAAGCATTGTAAAAGGACATGTATCAAATATTTCCAGTCAGAGGGAAATTCCTGCTTATGATATTTATTTAAAGTGACATCAGCAGGAATAGGATAACCCAATTCCCTAAGACCCTGTTCTATTGTTGCTATGGCAAGAGTAGTCACACCATCAGCGTCATCAAGACGCAAAGCTTGGCGAACCAAAGCTTCAGTGACCACCCATGTTCTTCCATGAACAGTAGAGGTTAATGTGGTCACTCCATTAGTTGTTGTGGAACTAACATTGTTCCAAAACTGTCTAATGTGTGCGACAGGGACGAATGGTGTATGAGAAAGTGCATACCTCAATGAAGATGCATTTAAAAATGCCACCATCTGTGAATACTGAGGAAATAAAGCATCATCAGCAGTCAAGTAAGCGATCATATTGTGTTGGCTCTTGAACTCCAATGTTAAATTCTTTGAGTTGAATTTGGGTGCCATGATTTAAAGCTGTTTAGGTTATATGATATGGGAAAAATCTAGGAAGAAAAGTGTTAGACAAGAAAATATGAATACCCAGAATAAAAAGATTAGCCAAATTTATAGGAGAGATGCATGATTTTGATTGGTCAAAAATGAGGCGGTTATATTCAAAGAGCAATCATGAAAATCTTGAATCAAATATAACTTATCTCATGCATTAATTAAAAGTAACTTCTCCCCAAAATTACGGCCAAAGATTAGTCAAAAAATAACAACTGGGTAGGGCCCACTAGGTGTCAACGGTCAAAAATAGCCCATCAGCGCCCAACGGCTATATTTTCTTGTCAGCGTTTGCCTAAAGCCTTGTCAGCGTCACAATTGGACGTAACAGCGTTTGGAGAAAAACTTGTCAGCGTCTAAAAAGTAAAAATAAAAATATTTAAAAAAGAAAAAGACCTTAACAAAGTAATTTATCCTAAGGGAAATATCTTACAAGTTGATAATAATTACTGGGCGGCAAGCACTGTCCATTTATACACACTTGCATAAGCAAGATAGACACAAATGTCCTCTAGAGTCCCTTGCTAACCAAAATACTTACCAACAAAGTTATTTCATAAAATTCTTTGTAACTCCCAGGTAAACCCATATCCAAAGTATTCCCAAGTCTCCCATCAGACCATAACCAATTCTAAGTCAGAAATGTCTTGGCAGCATGCAAAGTTGATATACTATGCATGCTACAGTGCCTCATGGTTTAGTAAAACTAACCCATACTCACCTGTGGACACAATCTAGAATTGTGATGAGAGTATTCTAAGAATGCCCAAGAGTCCTAAAGGTTCCTTAAACCTCCCCTCAAACTATGATACATGAGTTCTCAACAATATATATGAACATTAAAAATTTATGTCAAGATAGGAATATAAATATTCCAACCATCATCCATAAACAAAAACATGTCCAAATAACTCTTCAAAGATCCATAAGCAACTCTGTATCCAATGGCATAAAGCTACCATTACCTGCACATTTAGATGAAAACCACAAAACTAACATTTGTTGCTAACAGCGTCCCGACAACACTTATCAGCGTTGAAGGAACTCTTGTCAGCGTTAGACCATAATATCTCCAACAACGGCAAAATAACACTTGACAGCGTTACATTTACCTTTGTCAGTGTTAGAAAAATAATGTGGAAAATCTAAATCATCACAAAGACCAATAACAATGCATTATCCTGTACATACTTTTACAAAAATATTCCAAAACACATATTAAGTGAGATTAACCATTCCAATATTTGTTACCAAATATTGAAATCTTCCAGCATCAAAAGGTTTAGTTAATAAATCTGCTACATTATCATCAGTATCTACCCTATCTGGTTGTATTAAACCTTTCTCAAAGCAATCTCTTATAAAATGATGTCTAATTTCTATGTGTTTGGTTTTAGAATGATGTACAGGATTTTTAATAATGCATAAAGTACTGTTATTGTCTACAAAAATCTTGGTATGCATAAAATTATACCCATAATCCAACAGCTGGTTCTGAATCCATAAGACTTGTCCACAACAAGCAGCTGCAGCAACATATTCTGCTTCAGTTGTAGAGTTGGCCACCACTGTTTGTTTCTTGCATTGCCAAGATATTAATCTGCTCCCAAGAAATTGGCATCCACCAGTTGTGGATTTCCTATCAAACTTGTCACCACCATAATCACTGTCTGAATATGCAATAAGGTCCAAGGGAGAATCTTTTGGGTACCATAATCCAAGATCTGGATAACATCTTAGGTACCTAAAAATCCTCTTCACAGCAAAAAGGTGACATTCTTTGGGAGTCACTTGATGGCGTGCACATGCACACACAGCAAACATGATGTCAGGTCTTGAGGCTGTAAGATACATCAATGAACCAATCATTGATCTATAGTGCCTAACATCCACATCCTTTCCAGCTCCAAGTTTTCCCCAGGGGTGTTGTCTGTCCATAGGAGTAGAAGCCTCCTTCTCATGTGGAGAAAAACCATACTTCTTCAAGATTTCAGCTACATACTTGTCCTGGGAGATGAAGATACCATCTTCTTTCTGCTGAACTTGTAAACCTAGAAAGAAGTTCATCTCACCCATTGCACTCATCTTGAATTTATCTGTCATGAGCTTGGAAAATTCCTCACTCATTTTTGGATCAGTAGATCCAAAAATGATGTCATCAACATAGACCTGCACAAGTAACACATGTTTTCCTTTCTTCTTTGTAAACAGTGTCTGGTCTATGGTGCCCCTCTTGAAACCATTTTCCACCAAGTAGGTGGACAATGTACCATACCATGCTCTTGGGGCTTGATGAAGGCCATACATTGCCTTCTTTACTCTATAAACCTTGTCTGGATTCTCAGGATCTTCAAAACCAGGAGGCTGCATTACATAAACCTCCTCAACAATTGTGCCATAGAGGAAAGCACTCTTCACATCCATTTGATAAACAGTAAAGTTCATGCAAGAAGCATAAGCTAAGAAAATTCTGATAGCTTCAATTCTTGCAACTGGAGCAAAGACTTCTTCATAATCAATTCCTTCCTCTTGTGTATAACCCTGAGCTACCAAACGTGCCTTGTTTCTGACCACAATGCCTCTTTCATCTTTCTTGTTCCTTAGAACCCATCTTGTCCCAATTGGTCTCACATATCTAGGACAATCAACCAGCTCCCAAACATCCTGTATAGCAAATTGGTGAAGCTCATCCTGCATTGCTTCCACCCAACTTGGTTCCTTGAGAGCATCAAAAATTTTCTTGGGTTCTTCCTGTGACAGAAAACAGGCAAACAAACATGCTTGTACAAGAGGGGTATCAACCTTCTTGTGTATATTGGCAATAAATCCACCAAGACCTTGATGGGATCTTCTTGTCTGAACTGGAGCCATAACATCACCTATGATTTGAGATGTGGGGTGATCTTTCGCTGTGGAAGTGAGAACTCCTCCTTCAATAACTCTGGTGTCCTCAATTTCACGCTCCATGTTGCCAATATCTTCTTCAGATTCTTCTTCATCAACAGGAATCTCTTCATGGATATTGGAAGGTCCACCCTGTTCAAAATGAGAAGAGAAAAGCTGTGTAAAGGTATCTCCAAAGTCTGAACCTTGCATGTCAGCGTTAGGGCTAACAGCGTTTGAACTGTTGTTGTCAGCGTTGGAGCCATCAGCGTCTGAATTGGTCGTGTCAGCGCTGGATTTCCCTTTGTCAGCGCTTGAAGAATCATGCATGTTTGTAGTTGGTGGTATCTGAACACCACCATTATCTTTCCTTGCAGCAGTAGCAGCAGCATAATACTCATCTGTCCATATAGGAAGTGTAACAAATTCTTGTGTGGGAGATGATATAACTGCTGGTGGTCCATCCTCCTTAGCAACCTGTATACCTGAAACATTACCAATTCTCTTTTCCAAAACACTTGAAGTTACCTTCACAATGTCTGGATCAGTAACAGGCATATAATTTAAAGCTCTAGACAAAGGTTCTAAGTCAAACAACCAATTTGGACCACTCTCAGGATCACTAGGTTTACTTTCTAAAAACCTAACATGTACCTTTTCAAGTATACGTTTTTCCTTTTTAATGTAAACCCTATATCCTTTACTCTGCACTGAATAACCCATGAAGTAGCCTTCATCACCTTTTGAATCAAATTTACCTAGGGCCTCACTAGTTTCTAACACAACTACATGACAACCAAAAGGCTTCAGAAAACCAATATTTGGCTTCCTTCCCCAAAGTAATTCATAAGGTGTCTTATTATGTATCTTGTTGACCAATGCCCTATTTTGAACATAGCAAGCTGTGTTAACAGCTTCAGCCCAAAAAGCTATAGGAAAGTGGGCATCAGCCAACATGGTTCTGGCTGCTTCAATAAGGGTCCTATTCTTCCTTTCAGCAACTCCATTTTGCTGAGGAGTTCTAGCTATGCTGAACTGCCTAGTAATCCCTTTCTTGGCACAAAAATCATCTAATAACTGATTTCTAAACTCACCCCCATTGTCACTTCTAATAATTTTGACCTCATTACCATTCTTCTTTTCAATTTGGGTAATGAAATTAATCAGACTTAGGGCAGTTTCACTTTTCTTAGCTAAAAAGAAAGTCCATGTGAACCTGGAGTAATCATCAGTAATGACAAAACAATATGATTTACCCTTCAAACTCTCTATATTAGTAGGACCAAAGAGGTCCATATGCAATAAGTGAAGGGGTTTAGAACTAGAGTGCACCTGTTTAGACCTGAATGAGACCTTGTGCTGCTTGCCCTTAAGACATGCAACACAAGAGTGGTCATTGTGGAAAGCCTTTTCAGGCAAACCATCAACTAAACCAAGCCTCACAAGTCTATTAATATTCTTAAAGTTTATGTGCCCTAGTCTCCTGTACCAAAGATTACTTTCATCTACTGAGGCCTTAGCATACAGACATGACATTTTATTATTTACCTTAATTCCATTAAGATTCACATTATATATGTCTTTATGCCTTGGTGTTCTAAAATCTATGTATTTATCCTCTGGAAGCTTATAATCTTTGCTTAACACCAAGCACTCAGTATCTGTGAAAAGAACCTTATTTTTGTTATCACACACTTGTGATACACTAAACAAGTTATAATCTAGGTCTTTCACCAAGAAGACATTATCAAACCTTAGATTGTTGGTGACAAGGGTTCCTTTTCCTGTGATTGTGCCGTAGCCCCCTCCAAAGTATACCTTATCACCATCTTGAATAGGAGAGAAATTGGTCAGATAGTCTTCCTTTCCTGTCATGTGCCTTGAGCATCCACTATCCCAGTATCCATAGTCATTGATCTTCTTCTGAATGCCCTGCACATAAAGAAAACACATTAGTTTTCTTTGGGAACCCAAGCCTTGGAAGACTTGGATTCATTTGGTTGTTCAACAAGAACAGACTTGGTTCTCATAACAACCCCATTTTCATCCCTGTTTGAATGAAATTCCCAGTTAACCCCAATTGGTGTTGACAATGCCTTAGAAATATAATGAAACCTGTTGCATGTCATAGAAATACCAGTATTATTAGGGTTCTGGTCTTGTTTTGGTCTCCATGTTAAGCTAGTAGAAGCTTTAGACCTATTTCCCTGTGGCTGCAAATACCTAGGTTTGTCAGCGCTGAAATTTCTCTTGTCAGCGCCCCGATTGCTCCTATCAGCGTTGTACCTAGGGTTTGCTACAGGAACCCATTGCCTATTTGACCAAGTATTTGACTTTTGAAAAGGTCTTAGGCCTTGTGTGTTAGACCCTCTAGAAAAGAATGGGGCTGGTCTAACAACTTGTGAACTTTTGTTCACAAAGGTATTGGGTCTGACAGTGTTTGACCTATGTTGACTTTTGTCAGCGCTGAAATGGTTCCTGTCAGCGTTGACATTGGAAGCATTGACACATTTGTAGGCCAAATGTGAGAAGCTACCACATGTATAACAAGCTTTTCTAGACATAGTCTTAGGTCTAGAAGCAAAGAAGCCTGTTCCATGATTACTTACTTGGCTTTTTGGTGACCTAGAATTTCTATACATCTCTGCATATTTAACACTAGGTTTTCTAACATTTTGTGGGCCAAGGTCAACAGGTTTGCCAGTGGTAGGGTGTGTGATCTTAATAGGTTTAGGATCATAGGACTCCACAATTGGTATCATGTTTGGTGTGGGCTCATTTGGACTTTCACACAATAACCCTCCCTTAACAAACAAAGTGTGGTTTGCTTTCTTCCACTCTTCTAGGTCAGTCAGCTTTTGCTGATATTCCTCAACTGGGGAAGTCACTCTAGGTGGAGGAATAAATTCCTCCTCTTGGAATTCTGGCAAGCCAGTCCAAGATAAGTCCTTTGATTGGACACCATAGAAATCCCCAGCTGGTGGTGGAACAACCTTATAGTTATTTATCCCAATCCCACTCATATCCTTAGAGTCTCTTTGTTTACTAACACACTCTCCTAGGGATTGTGTGGCCTTATCAAATCTCTGGATTTTAAGACTCACATTATCTTTGTTTTTGTTAGCCTCCTCTAACTGAGCTATCAAATCAAGATTAACCCTATTTACTATATCTTGAACATCCTTACTCTGATGTAACTCATGTTTTAAGATATTTATTTGATCCTTTAAATCAAACTCCATTTTCTTATACTCAGTTACAGTCTTTTCTGTTTGGGTAAGAGCAATTTGATAGTTAGATAATTTGCACCTTAGAGTACTTGCTTCATCTAATAACTTAACTATCTCTTGTTTTGATTTTTCAGTATTTAAACGACAACCCTTAGAACAGAAAGCATCATCATATACCTCATTATCTGATGAAGAGGAGGAGTGTGCCATGAGAGCATATTCAGCATGCTCTTCTTTAACTTCAGCAACCAAAGCTCTGTCCTCTTCCTCATTCTTAGCCATCCAGCTCCAATCCCATTCCCCAACGCCATCAATTTGTTGAACAGCAACCATGGCCTTGGGATCTGGGTTCTTAATCATTTGGCTAGAAGGCTTCCCAGCATCAGATCTCCTTGGAGATCTACATTCCCTCATAAAGTGCCCCATCCTATGACAGTTGTAGCACTCCACCTTGGACTTGTCAAATCCAGCAACATCCTTAGCATTAAAGGTCATCTTCTTCTTGAACCTTTTGTTGAACCTGTTTGCTCTTAAACTTACAAGAGCCATAGTCCACTTTATATCCATCTCTTCCAATTGTTCATCACTTATCTGCTCAAGATCTTCATAAGTGATCCTTGAATCACTAGGCAAAGAAGCAATGAAGGCACACACAGTATCAAGATCAAAACCAGCAGGTTTAATTCTATCAGCGCCATGATTGTGTGTGTCAGCGCTTGAGTACAAAGCGTTGACAGGATATGATCCAGCGCTGACAGATTGACATCCAGCACTGACACCTTGAGATCCAGTTGCTGAATGTCCATAGAAGTTCATGGAATCAAATTGGCCTTCACTTTGTGAAAAGAAGGCCATGTTGCTGCTGGAAGATTTGTTATCACTCTCCAATTGCCATTCATTCTCCAACAGCCTTAACTTGTTGAAGATGTCATCAAACCTGGAAGTCTTGTGGGTGTTATTGACAAGAATAGATCTTGTCTCAATCTTCCATACATCACCAAGGCTTTTGAGAAACGTAGCATTCAATTCAGGATCATCAATCTGTTTTCCCATGAAGGCAAGTTGACTTGTGATGTCAAGAAGTCTACTTCTCACACTGCTGAGATTCTCATTAGGTTGAGCTTTAAAGACAGCATACTCATGCAAGAGTTGCTTCTTCTTTTCTTCTTTTGTGTCAGCATTGCCACCATGTGCTACTTCAAGAGCTTCCCAAAGCTCTTTTGCAGAATCAAAACGTTTGTACTTATGCTGATTCTCATGACCTAGGGCATGTTTCAAGATGTTCAAAATTTTCATGT
The DNA here is from genome assembly GCA_025667525.1 of Glebionis coronaria. Classification (NCBI taxonomy): domain Eukaryota; kingdom Viridiplantae; phylum Streptophyta; class Magnoliopsida; order Asterales; family Asteraceae; genus Glebionis; species Glebionis coronaria. Next base: position 184,880,785 of record CM046876.1, read on the forward strand.
CCACCCTCTTCTTGGCTATGTCTTCAACAGCTACTGCTCTCCCATCATCAGGCTTTTCCACTTTATCAGCTTCTGGACAATTAGGAATAGCTGACCTTGCCTCAATAGCAGCAGTAATCTTTGCTGCTTTATCGAATGTGTTCCCATATTCGATAATTTCCCAAAGAGTGTAGTCATGAATAGCTATGTATTGCTCAAAATTGGACTTCCAAAGTTCAAAGTTCCTGGCATCAAACATGGGAATTTTGATACTGGGATTTGAGAAGTTGTTTTGTAGCAAAGCAGGAGGTTGATTTGTGCCAGACATGGTGTTTTTAGGGTTTTGAGATTTTAGGGTTTTTAGGGTTTGGTGTTTTAGGGTTCTGCGTTACTTAAAGATCAAAAGTTTCTCAACAAGCTCTGATACCACTTGTTGATCCCAAACTTAGATCGATTAGCTTTGTGTATACGAGATTAGATCAAGTACTACACGTAGAGAAACCTTTGCTTATGAATAAAGTAACAAAGTGTTATGCGGAATTAACACTTGATCTAAAACACAATGATGTTAAACAAACTTTCACTTGTATTAGAATAATCGTGTTGATTACAATGAAAGGTTTTAACTTGTGAATACTATGAAAACTGATATATGACTTTTACCTAAAAGACCTTCTTTTATAGAACAAGAAGTCTTGTACAATAAGCTATGAATCAACTATTCTAGGTAAAGATAATAATAGAAAATACAATGTCGTGCTTATCTTCACCATACATAAATAAAGAAACAAATAAACAAAAGATATTCTATCAGTGTCAATCTTCAAGGCTGTCAGCGTTGACTTCTATCAGCGTCCAAAATCAATCTATCAGCGTTGACTTTCTTCTTATCAGCGTTTGGTGATCTGACCCATATTTTATTCCCAACACACTTTAAATACGGCTAACAATCTCCCCCTAAGGGGTGGTTATGTAATATGTGACTTCACTTCGTTGGTGTTGCAGACTTTGAAGCTCGTTGTCTTGAGAGTTCTTTCATAGTTCCTTTCATGACTTGTGATCTTGGATCTTTGATCTTTGCCTTGACTTGATCTAGTAACTTTTCCAGCTTGTGTTCTTGTGTCTTTACCCACATACTCATGTTTTGAGTTGACATGAAAGCTTGTTAACAATCTCCCTTGATCATCAGAGTAGCGGAGGTCTTTGTCTTTAGATGTTCTTGAGCTTTCTTCAATAATCCTGAATATGTGGCCTTGAATTGCGACTCTTGAGATAACGCCACCGTTTGCATTCCACCGGTTTCCCGTTATACAGTACGAATACTGTACCTGTGATCAGGTAAGTTCAAAGAACTTCCTTGACAGGATTTCCAGCTGTGGTAGCCGTTCTCAATACTTGAATATATCGAAAGATAATTCAAAGTAAGGAGTGAATCATGCAGTTCCATTCTGCTGATTAGGTCGTCAATTCACTTTCCTGGAACAAGTCTGAATCAATTAAGAATCAAACCATCGTTGCTTTCCAGTTGACACAAGTTTGATTCATATAGAATCGCACAAGTTACCTACCGCAGTGCTGTTTGATGATGACACTGGAAGGATTTCCATTCGTCACTGTAAATACTGAAAAGTATTACTCTGAATGTTCTGGCAAGATCATAAAGATATTGCGTCGAGACCTGGAACGAGTTTGAATCAATTAAGAATCAAACCACTGTTGCTTTCCAGTTAACATATGTTTAATTCAAGTGAATCTTACATATGACCTACCGCAGTGCTGTTTGATGTTAACACTGGAAGGATTTCCATTCATCACTGTGAATACTAAAGAGTATCACTCTGAATGTTCTAGCAATACCACAAGGATAGAGCGTAGGACTCTGTAAATCATCGCTTGTGTTCTAATGATGAACAACAATTGATCTATGGAATAAGTGTCCTAATGAGATTTTTGATGAATCTCGTTGGCTCTAGACTCTATAAGTGCACGTTTATTTGGTGATCGGAGGCTGGAGCAGACTGCCACCTATTCAATATCTACTATCTCGGAGTGAGAAAGTTGATAGAAATGAGTTGAACTCCGTGACAATAAAACAAACTTCTTTTGAGAGAAGCTTGAGTAGGCTGGGAAGGGTTGTGCATTGCATCACTGGGTCCATGATGCTTTGTCTTCAGTATCAGAAATCATCAAAGTGATTCTGATAATAGATGTATTGACCCGGTTTCTGCCTAAGTTGTATGGAGGGCTTCTTTCTTTACACCCTTTATCCTTACATTTCTTTTTCATTCTTCAACCCCTTCAATGCTTACCAAGACGTCATAACTAGCACCTTGTTGTGATTGTTCCAGTGCTAGCTTAAGTCATTAGTCGGCATTATTCCCGTACACTCAACTACTCCATCTTTCCTAAGGACTTCTAAGTTCTAATGGATTGTCCCTGGGAAGATCCCTCCGGTTCTGGTTGGATCATAGGACGAATACCTAACCACCTTTTGACACCAATACCATCGTGAATTTATGTGTTGAAGGGTATAGATATCGTAACCAGAAAAATCATTTGAAAATGCAGTCAAGGTGTAGATGAAATCAATGTTTACACCTTGAAAGTTTTCTATATCACCAAAAACGCTCCCCCTACATATGTGCATCATAAAAGGAAAGGTTTTTGCACATATTAGGAAGAGAAAGCACTTACATTAAAGATATTATCCAAGACAACATATTTTAATCACTATTCTCCCCCTCAAAAATTGCATGAAATTGAAATTTTTGTGAAATTAGTGATGAAACATGGAGAGAATAATGTGTCATGAAACTTTGGAACAGATGTTTATGAAATCATTATACTCCCCCTCGAAAAGAGATTGTATTTAAATAGGGGAGTATATGAGCACATTGTTTTGAAATACTTTGAAAAATTGTGCTCAGAGGTCCGAGAAAAATTGTGTTCATGAGCTTAAAACTTTGAATGTTTCGATATAAGCTCATGACCGAGAAAAATGAATTTCTCGTTGTTGAGGATAAGTCAAAGACTTTCCTTTATTTAGGGACCGGGTTATAGTCTGACATGTGACTATAAGCCATTATGAGAAGAAAAATAGAAAAGACATGTTTTGAAAACATTTGAACTCTCATTCGAACTTTATGTACGTACCCGTGTCGTTATTGAACAACATTTCTAAGCACGTCCATATTATCGATGCTGAGAGACATGTCGGAGAAGAATATTTTTGGTATTTTTTGAAAGTTTTTCTCATTTTTTTATTTTGTTTTTATAGGTTTTATATTTTTGTATTTTGATTTTGTGATAGATATATACAAGGTTACTGCGAATGTGCAAGACGTTCAAGTTCATCAGGAGTGAAACTACGCATACCAAGTCGACGAACCAAGAATTCAAATCTGTCTTGAGAAAGAGCTTTGGTGAAGATGTCGGCTAGTTGGTAGTCCGTCTTGACAAAGAACAGTTCGATCGTTCCTTTTTCCACATGCTCCTTTATGAAATGGAATCGGACAGCTATGTGCTTGGTCTTGGAGTGTTGGACCGGGTTGCAGGATATGGCTATGGCTGATTGTGAATCACAATAAATAGGGACTTTGTTAAAGAAAAAGCCATAATCCGTGAGTTGTGTTCTCATCCAAAGGACTTGAGCACTACACACGGATAGAGACACATATTCTGCTTCCGCGGTTGACAACGCCGTACAGTCTTGTTTCCTTGATGACCAGCTCACTAGCTTTTCACCTAAGAATTGTGCTCCACCGGAAGTGCTCTTGAATGTATCATGACACCCTGCATGATCGGCATCTGAAAAACCCGTGAGATTAAAACCAAAATCCTTCGTATACCAGAGACCCATGTTAATGGTTCCCCGGAGATAACGAAAGATCCTTTTAACCTCCTTGAGGTGTTTCTCGGTTGGCTGAGCCTGGTACCGAGCACATAAGCAAGTAGCATGCACAATGTCCGGTCTGCTTGAGGTTAAGTACATAAGGGACCCGATCATACTTCGGTATTTTGTAGCATCTACAAATGTCCCTTTCTTATCCATATCAAGCTTGTGTTTAGTGTCCATTGGAGTACCAATAGGATCACAGTTATCCATACCAAATTTCGTTAGAATCTCAAGCACATACTTGGACTGATTTATGAAAATACCACGGGGGGATTGGTGAACTTGGAGACCAAGAAAAAACGTCATTTCCCCCATCATGGACATTTCAAATCGACTTTTCATAAGGTCGGCAAATAATATGGAATATTTTGGGTTAGTAGAACCAAATATAATATCATCTACATAGACCTGAGCCACCAAGATGTCGTTGCCGTAGTGCTTGATAAACAACGTTGGATCAATAGTTCCTTTGCTGAAGTGATTTTGTAGAAGAAATGATGATAATTCGTCGTACCATGCCCTCGGTGCTTGTTTCAAACCATAAATTGCCTTTTTCAACTTGTAGACATGGCTTGGATGTTCAGTATTGATGAAACCTTCAGGTTGACATACATACACATCTTCTTTTAACGGCCCATGCAAGAAAGCCGTCTTTACGTCCATTTGATACACAGTGAACGATTTGTGTGCAGCATATGCCAAGAAAATCCTAATAGCTTCCATCCGAGCAACCGGGGCGAAGGATTCAGCGAAATCAATTCCCTCCTGCTGTTTGTAACCTCTCACAACTAACCGAGTCTTGTTCCTAATGACCGTTTGCTCCTCATCCATCTTGTTTTTGAATAACCATTTCAGGGTAAGTGGATCGATATTGTCTGGTCGAGGTACTAACTCCCATACATCGAGGCGGATGAACTGATTGAGTTCTTCTTGCATAGACTCAATCCATGATGCATCGGTCATTGCTTCTTTCACGCTTGCTGGTTCCATTGTGCTGACTGATAGTGCATAGATACACATATCACCATCGGTACGCAGCTGATTTCGTGTTGAGACCGGTCGTGAGAGATTGCCAATCACTTGAACCAAAGGATGATTCTTAGTCCATTTGTGTTCATGTGGAAGTGTATGAGAAACTTGATGCGAGCTCGACGGATCCACATATGGTGCTGAAGGCTGAGTAGTGCTTGTGGAAGCCGCAAATGGATTAACAAACTCGTGTTCGTTGAGCATCGCATTGTTTGCATTTTCAGCAACTATTTCATTCTGAAGATGAACATGAGTAGGAATTTGCTGAGAATGTTGTTGAGTTGCGTCAGCAATCGGAGAAGTGGTTGGAATGTTTTGAGGTACTATGGTTGAGGTTGACGTAGATGGTGCAGAAGTAGATGCCGATGGTGTAGATGCAGTCGGAGGTTCTTGAACTACCGTAGCAGGTGCAGCCGGGGCATTTTGAGGAACACCAAATGACGAAGGACCCTCCATATATTCATCATAAATAGGCCCAAATAAAACTTCCAAGTCACGTTCCGAAGGTTGTAACGATGAGATTGCTGACGGCGCAAATTGAAGCGCGAGTCCTGAACTTACATGTCCAGAAGTCTGACCTTGAAGCTCGGGATGTGAGCTTCTATGCTGAGAGGCCATACCCGAGAGTTCATCAAAGGTAACGTTCATAGTCTCCATTACCTTTCTTGTCCTTCGATTATAAACCCTGTAAGCACAAGCAGTTGAAGAATAACCAATGAAAAAGCCAATATCACCTTTAGGTTCAAGTTTACCGATATCTTCACGATCATTCTTCGGATAACATAATGCACCGAAGACATGTAAAAATGAAATATCCGGTTTTCTTCCATTAATGATCTCATAAGGTGTTTTGTTGAAACGGGTGTGAATAATGGAGCGGTTTTGAGTATAACATGCAGTTGCTATAGCGTCGGCCCAAAGGAATAACGGTGCACTAGAGGAGAGAAGCATCGTTCGAGCAGCTTCAACTAACGTACGATTCCTCCGTTCCACAACTCCATTCTGCTCTGGAGTTCTTACAGCCGAAGTTTGATGAGAAATCGCAACTTCGTCAAAATAAGCTTTCAATTTCTGATTTGTGAATTCTGTACCGTTATCCGTTCTCACAATAATGACAGGGGCTTGCAGTAGAACTGATGTTTTCTTCAAGAAGTTAATAATTACATCAGGGGTTTCATCTTTTGAAGCAAGAAAATGAACCCATGTGTAGCGAGAATAGTCATCCACAATGACAAGGACATACCGCTTTCCATTAATACTTTTGATTCTCATTGGGCCACACAAATCCATATGTAGGAGATGTAACCTATTCGTTGAGTTGGGAACAGGTTTGGGTTTGTGAGGCTTCTTCTTACTTTTACCTTGCTCACATGAAGGACAAAGATGGTCTTTTGTGTATTTGAACTTTGGAAGACCGGTAACGAGATCATCTTTCGCGAGATGGGTGATGGCATCGAAATTGAGATGAGATAACCTTTGATGCCATAACCACGACTTTGTTGATGTGGCTCGGGCCATGAGACAAATTGGAGAAGCAGCAGACATTTGAAAAAGATCAATGGTGTAAAGGTTGGTGGTACGATTTCCTTTCAACAGATCAATTCCTTCAAGATCTCTTACAAAACATGTATGACTTCTGAAAGCGACCTCCAAGTCTGAATCACAAAATTGCCCAACCGAGAACAAGTTATGTCCCAAGCCATCAACAAAGGAGACTCTGGTGATGATTATATTTCCCCAATGAAGATCACCATAGCCTAGAATTGCTGCAACATGATCATTTCCAAATCGAACAGTTCCCATGAAACGCCATACAAAGTTCTTGAGAAGGCTTCGATTCCCAGTCATATGTTTGGAACAGCCCGAGTCCACGCACCAGAGACAAATTTCAACAGCCTGCCAATGATAAGAGAAACAAATATTTTGGCAACCGATGAAATAGGTTCCTGTAGGGTTAGAAGATAATTAAGCCGTATCACATACCGACGTTTCACTGTCAGTATGAGATCTACTAGTGTCGATAATTTTGCCACTACAGTCAAAATTTCTACCAGTAGGCAACCATTTAGAGGTGAGTCTAGGGCTACTAGGCTTAGCAAGACTTTCTGTGGACCCTACATGCGTACTTTTTGGAACATACACCTTAGCCTTAGGAGTGCGTTGTTGTTCACTGACTGACAACTTGTCAATTCGAGTGTAACCACCATAATTCAAACCATTCATAGTCAAACCACAAGCATCATGACTAAAAGTAAATAAACATTTATTACATTTAGCACAAATAACTTCAGATTTTTCATTCCGAATAGCAAGCTTAAAGTCATTACATTCAGATGAATTAGGTTTCTGATTATGATTAAAAAGCGGTAAATTCCTAGGGTGTTCTTCTACTTCCACATTATTGATCTTGGGGCGACTACTTCTAGAGGCAAAAGGGACCCTATCATTCCTTGTATTGCTCGTAGGCTGTGGCCTTCTACTCTTAGTGTAGTTGTTTATTCCTGTAGAAGAAGACACGCGTCTATTAGAATTAGCACTTTTTAGATCAATAACTTGTGGTTGAGTTATAGTGATCGGTTTTGTCCTAACGCTTGCTGTACGTTGTTTGCTAGGCACAGAGGGAGAACTAACACGAAACATTCCTGGGGCAATCACAGCAGTTTTCGTTCCAGCAACCTTGGGAAAAGGTGTCACAGCAATACGAGTGGGTCCCGAGGTTGCTGGTTTCTGGATCATCGTATCCACAATCGAGCTAGGTTCAGAAGTCTTATCTTTTAACAAGGCCTTTAACTTACAGTTCTCACAGATTTTATCAATAAGTTTCTGATAGACAGACTTACTTTGTTCAACAGCCCGCTTATATGAAACAACAACAGATTCTAAATCTGCAATCTTAGCCTTAAGCTTCTGAACATTACCACCACTAGTACTCTCTAACCTTGACGAGGCCAAATTCGTTTTCGAAGCCCCTCCTAACTGAGCCTGCAACCGTGTGATAGTTTGTTGCATTTCATTGTGAGCTTTTTCATACGAAATCTTGTCATATTTGCATTCATCACATTTTTTGACAAATTTATTCCAAAGATCAGTGAATTCTTTATCCTTTTTAATGACATAAGATTCCATTTTCTCTTTCATAAGATCAAGCTCAGTTTGGAGGTTTTCATCATGCGACGTAGAGGTACCTAACTCAACAGGGCCACTATCAATACAATCACGAGCTTTAGAGAGGCATTCAAGATCTTTTTCCAAAACTTTAATTTTATCAAGAGATTCATCAGCTTCCTTTGTCAAAGATTTAAAGTCTTCAACAAAGTTGGCTAATTCTTTTAAAAAAGCGTTTTCCAAATTTCCTAACCGAGCATCAACTTGATTAACAATCGGATTAATGTCGTTTTGAAGAATTTTCTGAACCTCAATCTGAACAGGTGATGTAAAATTACCTCCAGTTATTTTTGAATTAACAACACGTTTAAGGATGACAAAGTTATCTTTAAGCTCGTTTAGAAATCGGCGAGTGATACTCGGTTTAGGAGGGTCATCAGACAATTCCTCACTTGGTAGCAAAAGCATTTCAGTATTCGTTTTAGACCGAACAAAAACAGTTGGCGGGTTAACTTTCGGATAATAAACGGGTATCACTTCTTTATCAAGCTTTTGCATTCTTAAACGAGACTCTACAGCAAGTTCAGTAGTTTCCTCGGAATCATGCACACTAGGAGGATCATGCTCATCAGACAATAGCACACTACCATTATATAAAGTTTCATTAGTGGCCTGAACTTTCTTAAGGTATCCTGGATTAGGGGGAAGAGGACAACCTAAAGCCATTTTGTATCGAGTGTAATTTATCTCATTCACTTTTGGTGCGAGCATATTTATCGTCTGCATAGTTTGGCCACATTTTACTAAAAGGTTGTCTAATTCTCTAATCCTATCCTGCGCTTTGCAAAAATCCTCAAGAAGCCCATCTTCTCGAATTCTGAAATCATGTTTTAGCTGTTTTCTTTCTTCTTTTAAATCAGAAACAATAGATTTTTCAGTTGAAAGCTGTTTATTAAGAGAAGTGATTTCATCATTCAATTCGCTTATCTTTTTAGCACTACTTAAGTGTAAGGCATTTAACTTCTTAGTGGTGCATTTTTCTTGATAAACTGATGTAGCATGAGCTTGTTCAAGTTCCTTGATTTTTTCATGATGAATCTCAAAACTTTTCTCCCGTTCCTTATATCCCGCAAGCTCAGTGGTCAATTTGGCATTAGTTTCTCTAAACTTATTATTAACCACCGTAGCATGATCTACATCCTTAGCAAGCTTATCAAATAGAGATTTATAATACGCATGTGTCTCATCAGGAAGGGTTGTAGGTTGGGCAACTTGATCCACACTAAGGTCCACACTAGGCTCATTCGAAATAATATTACTATTATTCGTTTGGTCCTTGTGTGTCTCAATGTAGGGCTCAAGCATCTCAGTATACTCTTCCTCCTGATTAGACATATTATATATATCATTATCATCAAAACTTGGGTGTACCTCAGAGGGACCGTCTGCATCATAGACGGGAGCTCTGTCATCATGCATTCCTGAGGTTGATGCTTGCTGTAAGTTTGCCATCAAGATGTAGTTGGCATTCACCTCTTCTTCCTCGTCATATTCTGCAGCAGAAGCCATAAGATCAAATTCCTCAGCTTGAAGTGGAATCCCTGCCTCTTCCTTTTGTGCTATGAGAAGCTGAGTCTGAAGATAAGCAGCATCCCTCTTCTTTTTGGCTGTGCAATCTCTAGCATAATGACCAAATCCCCTGCAGTTGTAGCACTGAACCTGACGATTGTTGTTTCCATTACCCGTACCAGTATTCTCAGCCCTTGCAGCCACAATGTTTCCCATCTGGTTAGCAACCGCTGGCACAACTATTAACCCATTCTGATTACCCACATTCGAAACACCCGGATTTTGACCACGGTTTTGACCATACTGATTTCCTGCATTGCCAACGGTCTGCCCAGCATTCTGACCATATTGTTGAAACTGAGTCCCCGTGTTTCCAGCAACTACCAATTGGCGATCTTGATTCGCATTCATGAAAGGTTGAGCAATCTGCCTATTTCTAGTATTCGAGGAGATTCTCTGATTGTTGTTGGTAGGGTTAATGGTGAATTTGAATGCCTTTGCAAGAAGGGCAAGACCAGTATTAATAGCATGAGTAGGATCAGTAATGTCATCAAAACAGGCAATGGGTTGTTGTAAGTAATTCATAGCAGCAGGGTGTTGATATCCATAAGCGGTGAGTTGTTGTTGTTGTTGTGGTAGGAAGTTACTTGATGAGGGTTGATGGTAGGGTACCATGGGATATGACATAGATGATGGAGAGTTTGCCATAAAAGCCAATGGATCTTGTGTCTTGGCACGTCTTTCTGCCCTAACTTCGTTAGCTTCATCTTGATTCATCTTTAAATAGTCATAAACTTGAGTGTAGTCCACGACATGAAGATCCTTGGTTTGATTGACAAGAGTGACATATCGTGACCATTCAGAAGGAAGATTATCAAGAAATTTGATGTTGGCAGCAATTTGTGCAGGTTCATGTTTGTTTCTTCTAAGATGGTTCATGAGGGTTGAAAATCGATGATAATAAGGTTCAATTTGTTCCCCTTCAGTAGACGTAAATTTCTCCCATTCACGAAGCAACTTAGTTTCCTTTTCTTGTAAACCGATTTCACTGCCCTTCATCATTTTCTGAATCCTAAGCCACATCTCGTGTGCGGTTTCACAACTATCGACAGCAGCATAAACATCTTCAGGAAGTCCCATAAGAATGACTTGAATTGCTTGATCATCAGCGTCGAGTTGTTTGGATTCAGCTTCAGTTAATTCTTCATCTGTTTGCTCATGACTTGAATCAGCTACTGGGTTAGCATTCGTAGGGTCCCCAGGCACAATAATTGTTCTTCTAACATACGGACCCTTTTGAATCGAGTTGACAATCAACTTTCCCAGAGGTTTACATTTTGCATAACGAAGGAGACGACTAGCCCATGTAGTGTAGTTCTCCTTGGTAAGCATGGGTGGACGATTCTCAGTACCCGCAGCATAGATATCTTGTTGAGACGTCATCGTAGAAGTCGTGTGAACAACAGGATCTCAATTCGTAGAAAGCGTGTGGTGATGTTGAAATTCCGAAACTTCCGATTTTTTTTTTTTTTTTTTTCTCAGTCCGACAATAAATTCCTCAGTCCGACAAAACGGTAAGCTAAAAAAATTGTGTATCGCCAAATTTTGAAATTGAGTTCGAGATAGCCAAAAACTAGTAGGGAAAATATTTGATTCTACTTGACCTAAAAATTTTTACTCTTTTTTTTTTTTTTTTTTTTTCTTTTTTTTTTTTGATCTTCGTGTAAACTATGTTCTGAGACTGGTCTAGATGGTGGCTAAGACTAAAAATTACTCAAACAAAATTTCCATCGGAATGCCCATCGGAATATTCTATCGGAATGTTCTATCGGAATGTCCTTCTATCGGAATGTCCTACGATCGGAAAGTCCTTCTATCGGAATCTTAGATCGCAATGATGATCTGTCGGAATGTTGCTTGTATCGGAATGACTTCAGATCGGAATATGTTCAGATCGGAATAAGTTCAGATCGGAATACTTCAGATCGGAATACTTCAGATCGGAATGCTGACAAAATTTAGGCAGAGTAACGACTCAAAGTTCCTTAAGAGCCGTCGGAATCCCAGATCGCAAAGAACGATCGGAATGTCCAGATCGGAATAAGGTATCGAAATGTTTAGATCGCAAAGTGGAACCTAAGGTTATTGCGATCTGGCCTCACGTGCTTTGTACTTTCCGATGGAGAAACTTGCAAGAATTTCGGAAAGATGAACAAACACGAAATTTGTCAACTTTTGATCCAAAATACTTGTTTTTAAGCCAAAACCAAGATGCCCAAATCACTACTACACGATTTAAAGAAGGTATACTTCTTATAAACACAAACAAACACGAAATTTGTTTGAAGTTTTGACGAAAAACAATCAAAATCACACGAAATGCTCAAATACGAATCCCTTGGCGAATGATATCACTTGTTGGATTGTAACACACGACTTATAATGATATAGAAATGTAGATGAAGATTAAACCAAAAAAGAAAGATTAGATTAGATGAAGGAAAAGAGAAAAACAAAAGATGTGAATTCCTAGTGAGAGAAACACATACGTTTCTCTCTCTAAAACAAATGAAATGGAAAACACACACACAAATGAGGCTTAGGAGGCCTTTTATACTAAGTAGTAAGTGTTTAGGAGGCCTTCCTCATTTGTGTGTTCGGGACTAAATCCCGTTACATAAACATTAATAACTAAGAACTCTCGACACCGTTGAATAGTATTTTTCACGAGCTTCGCAACGGTATATTATATGACCATCACTTTAAATACGGCTAACAAGTACTTTATGCATTATTAAAAATCCTGTACATCATTCTAAAACAAAACACATAGAAATTAGACATCATTTTATAAGATATTTTTTTGAAAAGGGTTTAATACAACCAGATAGGGTTGACCCAGAAGAAAATGTGTCTGATTTATTAACTAAACCAATACTGGAAGGTTTCAATACTTGGTAACAAGTATTGGAATGATCAATCTCACTTAAAATGTGTGTATGGGATCTTATTGTAAAAGTATGTACAGGATAATGCATTGTTATTGGTCTTTTTGAAAAGTTAGATTTTCTACTATGTTTTTCTAACGCTGAAAAAGGTTATCTTAACGCTGTTAAGTGTTATCGTGACGTTGTCAGCAACAATGTTAGTTTTGTGGTTTTTGATCTAAGTGTGCAGGCGTTGATAACATTGTACCATTGGATAAAGAGTTGCTTATGGATCCTTGGAGAATCATTTGAGCATGTTTTCATTTATGGATGATGGTTGGAATATTTATATTCGTATCTTGACATAAATTTTTATATTCATGCATATTATTGGGCAACATATGTATCATAGTTTAAGGGGAGGTTTTAGGAACCTTTAGGACTTTTGGGTATTCTTATAATACTCTTATCACAATTCTAGATTGTGTCCACAGGTGAGTATGAGTTAGTTCACTAAATCATGAGGCACTGTAGCATGCAAAGTTGATATACTATGCATGCTGCCAAGACATTTTTGGCCTAGAATTGGATGTGGTTTGTTGGGAGACTTGGGAATGATTTATAATGGGTTTTACCTGGGAGTTACAAGGAATTTTATGAGATAACTTAGTTGTTAAGAATTTTGGTTAGCAAGGGACACTAGCGGACTGTTATGTCTATCTTGCATAAGCAAGTGTGCATAGCTGGACAATGCTTGCCGCCCTATAATACTTATCAATTTATAGGGTTATCTTCACTAGGATAAATTACTTTGTTAAGGTCCTTTTTCATTTTTATTACTTTTATTTTTGGACGCTGACAAGTATTTTTCCAAGCGTTGTTATGACCAATTTAGACGCTGACATGGCTTTGGCAAATGTTGACAAGAATATAGCCGTTGGGCGTTGATGGGTTATTTTTGACCGTTGACACTCATTGGGACCTACCCAGTTGTTATTTTTGACAAATTTTGGGGCCATAATTTTGGGGGCACATAACTTTTAATTAATGCACAAGATAACTTATTTTCTTTTCAATATTTTCATCATTATATTTTGAAAATAGTTGCCTAATTTTTGACCAATCACATGTGCCTATCTCTCCTATATATTTGGCTCCTATTTTTAAACAGGGTATCTTATATTCTTGTCTAGCAATTTTCTCCTATAATTCTTCTTTCTCAATAATTCCCAAACAGCTTTCTTCAACAATGGCACCAAAGTTTAAACCAAGTGACTTGGTATGGATTCAGGAGTCAACACAACATGATTGCTTATTTGGACGTTGATGATACTCTGTTTCCACAATACACCCAGATGGTGGCGTATTTGAAGGCATCTCCTATAAGGTATGGTCTTTCTCATGCTCCTCTTATCTCTGTCACTCATATTAAGCAGTTTTGGAACACTGTTACTTCCTCAACAATTAATAATGTGACTACATTATCAGCTATTGTTCATGTGCGTACTTGGGTGGTTACTGAAGCCTTGGTTCGCCAGGCTTTGCATCTTGATGATGCTGATGGTATAACCACCCTCCCCATTAATGAAATAGAACAAGGACTTTGGACTTTGGGGTATCCTTTCCCTGATGAGGGCACTATAAACAAATATCATAAACAAGAGTTTCCCCTAGCCTGGAAGTACCTCATACATGTCATCCTACAATGTTTGAGTCCCAAATGTACTGCACACAATGAAATTAATAGATCAATTGCTAGTGCAATTGTGTGCATTGCAAATGGGCAAAAGTTTAATTTTTCAAAACTGATTTTTTATGGCATGTGTAAAAACAAAGGGAATAAGATGACTTTGGCTTATCCCAGATTTTTGCAAATGGTTTTTTATGTGCAAAATTACTACACAAGGGATCATGATGATTTTTATGAGATCCCTGTGCAAAAGAAAGCTATTTTTACCAAGATGAACTCACCCCCTCACCGTGAATTACCCCTCACCCAAGCTATGCTTGCTGTTATTGCGGCAGCACAACTCCAACCAGATCCACACCCACAACTTGACCCAATACCAGAACCTTTGCCTTTACCTCAACACATGGAAATTGACCAAGAACACTTCAACGCTGACGCGTTAAATGTTGGCGTTAACACAAGTAATCCAAATGTTGACACCTTTCCTTCATAGACCCAAACACCCCTTAACCTTCAAACTACCACCCAATCCACATCATCTTCTACCCCACCTAAATATAGGTTACAAAAATGCCCAAGGACTACTGGAGTGTTCTCCTCTAGTGGTCCTAGCCATGTTGCAGAGAGAACCACCACCACAAGTGTAGTTGGTGCTATGGATGAGGTTGGGATATTGGTACTAGCTTAGATGCAAGCCAAGACAGTCCTAACATCTTTAAGACCTCATCTATGCCCCATGACTCTACTTTGGGAGGTCAAATACCCATTCTAAAGGAGGGCAGATTGGAACCATATACATTGATGGAATTGACGGCTGTCTGCATTAGCTTGCAAAAGCAAAATGCAGACTTGGTACAAACAGTAAGTACACAAGGCCTTGAACTCAAGCAATTGAGGGAGAGGATTGTTATTTTGGAAACTGCTGAGTCTAGGAGAAGGCAGACAAGAGTCCTTTTATCAAAGGAGGATTCTTAAAAAGGGGAGGAAGCTGCTACAGATCCTGTTAATTTGAGTGATAAAGGTTCACATGAAGCTCCTACAAAGCCATTTGACTTGAGTGGAAAAGGCTCATATGATGGAGAATCTTTGGGTGTTGCTGAAGCACTCACTGAATTGAAGAAGCAATCATGTTTTGATACGTCTCTGATTACTCCTACAAATTTGAACTTGTCTTTTACAGCTATGATGGAGCAGTTCACTAGAGACGATGAGACAAGTAAGTTGGGCGTTGACAAGCAAAATTTGAACGCTGACACACCAAGCACTGACAAGAGTAATTTGGGTGCTGAGAATAGGAATTTGAGCGTTGACAGACCTGCAGATATGGTTGATGTATTCCAGTCATCAGTTAAAATCAAAGAAGTGTCTTCACGAGTATTACCATCATCTTTAACCATCTTTGATCCATTAGATAAGGGTAAAGGAATTATGGTAGAAGTAAAAGTTCCAAAAGATGCAGCACAAGTAGAGTTCGATTCAAGGTTGGCTGCACAACTTGTGGAACAAGAGATGAAGAAGGTTGGTGAATCACCAATTGTTGTCACTTCTGAGGAACAAGAAGGAAGTGATGAAGAAAGTTCAGATTCACGTGTGATGATAATTGAACAACCAAAAAGACTTGAATATGGTGATGACTTGGCAAGAGAGAAGCTTAGAGAGTTAAAATTGCAGGTAGACTTTGATATGCCAGAAGTAGTTCAGATGTACCATGCTTGGGAGAATAGGATTATGGAGAATCCATATTTGACAATTTCAGACCAGATTTGGGGATTGGAGATTCTTCTAAGAGTTCAAAGAGACTGTAAGGTAATTCTGAAACACAAGGCTAGCAATGTTTTCTCACTGCTGAAGAGGGATAGAAGAGAGCTTTATTACATGCTACTCAGATGTCATGGAACTGGATCGACCTTCAAGAAATTGCAGGGAGTATCTTTTCAAGAATTGGAGTACAAGGCTTATCCCATTTGGGCAAAAGTGCAGGAAATGAACACTCTTAGACTTCTTTCAGATGAGAGGAAAGAAGAACTTGTAGAAGAGATGGAGATTCAGAAGGCAATGATTGTTCCAAGGCCTTTGAAGAAGGGAGTCACACATGAGTTTCCTAAAGATCTAAATAAAGTGGTTCCCAGTGAAGTAGTTCTTAGAAGGAGCATCAAGCTCTCACCCATGGAAGCTTCAGATATGGTACAAGTGTTACCTCTTGATGCTAGAAACCCTATCATTAGCTATGAAGAAGATGCAAGTGGGTTTTTGAAGATTGGCAGATATGGTAAAGAGGTACACACATTTACTACTCTTATGTATCTCTTTGCAAGTATAGATAGGTAAGACTTGGCAGACCTTTGGAGGTTGTTGATAGCCAAGTATGAGACTGAAGCTCCTACTTCAGTCAATGGAATAAAACTTTGGTCAACCTTTAAGAGAATGTGTGCACCAGAAGAAGAAGATCATGTTTGGAAGGATCTTGAGGATGATATCAGTGGTCTTCAATGGCTTTTGTATTCAGCTGCTGGTGTGTATTATTTGAGTTCAACAAAGTTTGCTGAATATCTTCTTGTAGATGCTCAGTATCCCATGTCTAAAGAAGTTTTGGACAAGATGAAGACAACACAGCTGGAGATTGACTATTCAAGTGACGTGGCCAAAGATTTGATTAGGCATGTTTATTACCAATATGATAAGATTTGTAAGATTCCTCCTAGTTCTTAATTTTTATTCAGATTCTTGATTACTAGAGTAGATATCAAGTTTAGGGGAGGATTGTTGGGAATAAAATGTAGCCAGTCCACTTGAACGCTGACAAGAAGAAAACAAACGTTGATAAGAAGAAAACAAACGCTGACAAATCAAGCGTTAACAGGAAGAAGTCAAGCGTTGATAGGTTGAAGACAAGCACTGATAGAAAGATATGGTCTACGCGTATTATGTTTCTAGTTTGTTTCTAGTAAAGATAGGATCAACATTGTATTTTCTATATTTATCTTTACCTAGAATAGTTGATACGTAGACTCTTGTACAAGGCTTCTTATGTCTATAAAAGAAGACCTTTAGGTTTTGTTTCATAATAATTTTTCATACGCTTAACACTTTCATTGTCAAAAAGTTCGTTATTATCAATCAAGTGAAAGTTTGTTTTACAACTGTTTGTGTGTTCTTGTTTAAGTATTAATTCCACATAATACTTGAATTGTTTTATACACAACAAAGTTTCTCTACGTGTATAACTTGATCTAATCTCGTTTACACAAGCTAAATCGATCTAAGTTTGGGATCAACATGTTTCTTGCGGTTTTTCTTTCGAGATTGGTGAATATAACGTTCGGATCGATGTATGGACTAAGCAATTCTTGACCGGAAGAACGTGTGTTCATTCAAGTCTTGAACGACTTTTTAAAAGGATTACAAGTAACAAATACAAAAACAAACAAAATATAACTAATAAGAAAATAAGTAAATAGGAAATTAAATAAACTAAACAAAACAAGAACATAAAAATTTTATTTTTTTTAGGGTCTGAAAACTTGCCGGCAGCAAACAGGGGTTGTCGGGCGACAAAATACCTTCTGTTTGACGCTTGCTGGCGGCAGGACTACCTTGTCGGGCGGCAAAGGTGGTTATGTTTGAAGCTTTCCAGCGGCAGGAGGGTGTTGTCGGCGGCAATGCTCTCCTGTCAGAAATATATATATATATATATATATATATATATATATATATATATATATATATATATATATATATATATATATATATATATATATATATATATATATATATATATATATATATATATATATATATATATATATATATATATATATATTACTTTTTTGATTTTTTTTTGGGTTTGTTTGCAATGAGGACACTACAATGGGTTTGATTATATGATGATTTTGGAACTAAGAACACAATCAAATCCCCCGCAGCGGCGCCAAAAACTTGATGCGTGGTGTTGGTAACAAGTTTTAAATTTATAAACACGAATTACCGGATTGACTAAAAACGCACGGGCAAGTATAACTGTTTCGTTTGTGTATAGATTTTATGTGGTAACACCGAGATCGCTCACGGGTATTTGGAAAACGTATGATTATTCTAAAATGAAACTATAATCGTTGATTGTAGCAATTGTTGACAAACAAATAATAAGTAAAAATGATGAGATAAATAATATGATTAAAGGTACACTTGGTAAAGACTAGTTTGAGCATTTGTAGTGGTATGATTGTGATGACACTTAATATATGATTATGATAATTAGATGGATAATCCAATTTATTGTTTTCAAAAGCGTTAATCTTCGTCAAGACCTTGGTTAAAGAAAACAAGCATTAGACTCAATCACTCAATTCAAGACTTAATCCAATTTCAACACATTCGATTCATGGTCGTTTCATGAATTTATTAACACTTATAATTATGTTTCTTGATAATCAAAACTTCTTAAGAAATGATCAATACAAAAGATAGCCAATCATAGACAAACCGGCTACGACTTGTTGATAGAAAATAACCCTTTCGACCTATGAAATCTTTACCAACAAATTAAGTTTTGATAGCAATTGTCACGTGAAACATACTCGAGAGTTCACTTCATACTACAAACATCACCCTACCAAGTGTAGAATGAAACTTAGCTACTCATAACAAATGATGAAATAAACTCAGAAATAAAGGTATTATAAGTCATAATAAAGAGTCTTACAAAGTGGAAAAATGTTACTAATGATCCCTAAGAGTTTTGTGATGATAACTTTGCTTATTGGACTCAAAAACTGTCTTTTCTAGCACCACCTTGTTCAAATCCGGGAATGGGAGTTTGGACAAGGATGAGAGAGTTTATTTGATGTAGTAATGAGAAGATAATTGAAAAGTGAAAAGATATGTGAAAGGCATATGAGTTACATGACCCCAAGGGTCTTATTTATAAGTTAGTTAAGGCTCTAGACTTCAATGTTTGGCTTGGAGAGAAAGAAAGTCTATAATGTAGAAACTAGAAGGGGGGGTTGAATAGTTTCTTAAAATTTACTTGTTAAAAATATCGTTTCCAAAAATCCTTTTTAAAAAACTTAGGCTTGAGTAAATATGTGATATCTTCTTATTCACAAATATGAACAATGATAGTGTAGCTAAACTAATGCTAACAAAAATATATCCACAAAGAATAAAGAATGATAGTATAGCTAAACTAATACTAACAAAAATATATCCACAAAGAATAAAGAATGATAGTGTAGCTAATCTAATATTAACACATGTATATGCAAAAAGTAATAAGGAATGTAAAGAGTTAAGGGTAAAGAAAGATCAAACCGAACACCAAGGATTTATAGTGGTTCGGCAACGAAGCTCACTCCTCGTTCCTACTCCACTCCTCGAGTACTCCTTACTCGAGAGTTCACTACACAACAAGCTCCTTATGGTGGCGAAAACCGTACACGTCGCTTAACCAATTTCCGACTCTAAGCTAAAAGTCGAGCCCTAATCGTAGCTAGGACCAATCTACACAACTATACTTAGTACATACACAACTTCCAAATAGACACAACTACTTGGATCTTCACAACTATGACACAACTACAAGAATATACAAATTGATCTTCAATAGATCTTTGGTGGTGGACTCAACACTTCACTAGGATAGTGTTCTTCTCTTTGCACTTGGAGAGGAAGAGATGGAATAACAAGATTCACTTCTTAAACAAGTAATAATCAAACAAAAGATCAAAGATTTGAGTGATTAACGAAGGGGTTTGAATCTGGAAATAAATGTGCAAAAGAGGTGAGGTGAAAAGCTGAGAATGGCCAACTATTTAAAGGACAAAGGAGCCAACGGCTATTTCTGCCCGCGGTACCTTATCTAAGCCCACGGTACCTTATCGATAAGGTACCGCCTAGGCGCCAAGGTACCGCCGGACTAGACTCCGCTCCTTTTTGTCCTTTAGTGGTGGAGGTCTTATCTGGGTATAAAAATATCCTGAAAGGATATTCTTAACAGCTATAAGAATATGCCATTTTCAAATTTCAAATAATTAATTTAATAAAACATTTTCTTAAAAATAAAGTTTAATAAAAACTTGTCACTTTTAATAAAAAGTGAGTTTTAAGAAAAGATTAAATCACTTGATCACTTGATTAAGGTTAGTACTTGTTTATCCATACCTTAAGTGAAAATGGGTAAAATGAAAAATACTTGAACTCAAGAATTCGTTTTTCGTTGTTTTCGTAAATGCTTGTTTTTACATATTGTCGTAATCAAAACTAAGCGAGACCAAAAAATGCAAGTAACGTTTTTAGTCATTATTGCATTAACAATCTCCCCCTTTTTGATTCCAACAATACATAAACTCTATCACACAAAAACAAGATTTTCGAAGACGAGTTTATTCATTTCTCCCCCTTTGTCGAAGCAAAAAGGTTGCGTAATCCGGTGTTGAAGAAACGGACTTTGCAAAGACTCCCCCTTGGTGCATACTCCCCCTAGCTTGGGGCACCGAGGAATCGAGATATGGTGACAAGCTACATAGAAGGGTTAGTTGAACAAAAGAGTCAACCAACAATATATAGCAATTGGTCACATAAAAAAAATAAAAAGAAAAGAAAACACAAAGACAAAGATCTAAGATAGGTTACTAAAAGAAACATCATACAAAGAAGTATGGAAAAAGGAAACAAGCCAAAAGCATAAATCTAATCCTAGTTATTCTAGAATTCTAAGATTTGCTTGAATGTGGTGTCTTGAGGATAAGCAATCAATGCTTATATGAAAGACAAGGTAATAGCGGAGGGTGTGGTGGTGGCTTGTTGGAGATCTCATAATCAAAGTAAAGAGGAGGCTTGATTAAGAGACTCTTGATGTAGCTCAACTCCTCATAGATGTGTACCACAGCAAGATGTTGATATTGACAACAATGACAATATGTTCCATGGTGCATGACATTATCATGAGAAGGAGGAAGAACACTAAAGGGTGGTGGTGGAAGAAAAGAAGTTCCACAATCAACATTCTTGGTAGGAGAAATGTGATTAAGAGTGTTCTTGGGTGGGTTTGGATTGAAAGCAATTGGAGAAAATGGAGGAGATTCAAGGCTTTCATTGGAAGAATAAGACATTTTGGATGTGAAGTAATGCAAAATGCTTATGGTTTAAATAGGGAAGGCTTAGGGTATTTTTGGGGTGGTGAAAGGGTTTGAAACAAAGATTCTCAAAAAGGTTGGATCAAATCTGGAGTTTCAGACAAAAGCCCGAAAAGGAGGCCCACTGTAGGCGGTTCCTTAACTATACTGGCGGTACCTTATCAATAAGGTACCGCGGTTCACATAAGGAACCGCTTGCAGAAGCAGGGTTTGGTGTTTGGAGGAAGATTTTCAGCAAATCTTATTTTTCTAGTCTAACTTATCATAGGGATATGCTTAAAAGCAAAGATAGACAAAGAAAACATATGCAAACTTACCAAATAGAGATTTGACCAAAATACATGGATTAAAAAATCAATGTAGGAGGTGTGTAAGACAAGACCTTAAGTCATGACACAATGATCCTCCATGATTCAATCTTGTTCTTGCTATGTTTGAGAGAATCATACATATGAATTATGTAAGCTCTATATTAATAGCGAGAATCTATGAAAAAATCGTTTTTAGATTGAATTAACAATGTCAAACGAATTTCACAACCATTTTCGAAAGAGACTTTGAGAGTTTAGAAAAAGGAGATGAGAAGATTTTCAAAAGGATTTTATAAGACTCAAGGACTCAAAGTCATAATAGAAAACACACAATAAGAAAGGAATTTAAGGAAGATGTTCCATTAATCCTAGACCTAGACGCAAGTAATTGAAAGGTTCCCTCTTAAGTGGCTTAGTAAAGATATCGGCTAAGTTATCTTCGGAGGGCACCTTTTCAATAGTAATGTTCCCCTTTTGAACATTATCCCTAAGGAAATAGTGTCTAATTTCTATGTGTTTGGTTCGCGAATGTTGCACGGGATTCTTGCTTAGGTCTATAGCGCCTTTATTATCGCACATGATGGGAACATCATCAAGAGAAATCCCGTAATCAACAAGCGCTTGCTTCATCCATAGAGCTTGTTGGCATGCTTTATCGGCACTCACATACTCGGATTCCGTGGTGGATATCGCAAGAGAAGTTTGTTTCTTGGAGAACCAAGAAGTTAAACAACAACCCATGAAGGTACAAACTCCACTAGTGCTTTTCCAGTCCACATAGTCTCCCGCATGATCCGAGTCCGCGTAGACAATGGTTTCTACGCCGGTCCCTTTAGGATACCATAATCCTAAATGTATAGTGCTTTTAATGTATCGGAAGATACGCTTAACCGTTTCAAGGTGAGAGGTTTTAGGAGCCTCTTGGAAGCGAGCACAAAGGCAAACACTAAACATGATATCTGGTCGACTTGCCGTTAGGTACAACAAACTACCAATCATACCTCTATATTTGGTGTTGTCTACCGACTCATAATCATCATCTACGGTGAGTTTAGTATCCGAGGCCATAGGGGTCTTCATTGGTCTAGATTCTTCTAATCCAAATTTCTTTAGCATTTCTTTAGCGTACTTAGATTGACTAAAGAAAATACCATCGTCCATTTGTTTAATTTGGAGTCCTAGAAAGAAGTTAAGTTCTCCCATCATACTCATTTCAAACTCATCATGCATGATTTTGGCAAAGTCATCACACAATTCTTGACAAGTTGAGCCAAATATAATGTCATCAACATATATTTGTAGGATTATGAGGTGAGAAGCTTTCTTCTTGTAAAGAGTGTATTGTCTACCATACCCATGGTATACTCATGTTTAACAAGAAACGCTTTAAGTCTATCATACCAAGCTTTGGGTGCTTGTTTGAGTCCATAAAGTGCTTTCTTAAGCTTGTTGTTAGCCCTATATTTTATATAGTCGAACAAGAATGTAATAGGTCATCTTAGTCGTTAAAAGGTCTTGTATTGTAATAGGTTAGTCGGGAAAACTGGGCTTGGACTTTAAGCTAATATTGTATAAATTAGGGGCGTAAGCCCAAAACAAAGCCAAGCCCGGCCCAAGATGAAGCCCACAAAGGCCTTAGGCCATGGCATATATAACCCTCTTCCACATGTGGAAGAGGGGGTTGGTTCATTTCATAAAACACATAGTTTTAGTGTAAACCTTCCACTTCTCTCTCTACTCTCTCTCTCTACTTTTCTCCTCTTTCTCTCTCTAAGAATCTTGTGTTATGGATTGAATGGGAACAACATTTGGTATCAAGAGCCTATAGTGGATAGGTGATTGAAGATTCGTGTGTGGTGTTCTTGATTTTTCGTGGCCTTTTTGAACTACATCTCACGTCCAAAATTTCTTTTTGTGTTTTTCATGGTCTTTTCTTGATACAAATCATCTACATACTAGTATTAGTGATTTGGGTATCTTGGTTTTGGCTAAAACACAAGTCTTTTGGATCAAAAGTTGCGAAATTTCTTGTTTTTCTTCATTCCGAAATTCAAGCAGGTGTTGCCATCGGAAAGTACAAAGTATGAGGCTCGATCGCAATAATCCAAGGATTCAACTTTGCGATCATTGTATTTCG
This sequence comes from Glebionis coronaria, assembly GCA_025667525.1. Classification (NCBI taxonomy): domain Eukaryota; kingdom Viridiplantae; phylum Streptophyta; class Magnoliopsida; order Asterales; family Asteraceae; genus Glebionis; species Glebionis coronaria. Next base: position 184,904,560 of record CM046876.1, read on the forward strand.
ATACCTTATTCCGATCTGGATATTCCGATCGTGCATTGCGATCTGGGATTCCGACGGGTTTAAGGGTTTTTTATAAGTCGTTACTCTGTCCAAATTGTCTCAGCCACATTCCGATCTAACATTGCGACAGCACATTACGATCTGAGCATTGCGATCTGAGCATTGCGATCTGAACATTGCGATAGAGCATTCCGATCTGAACATTGCGACAGTGCATTGCGATAAGTCATTCCGATCTGAACATTGCGATAGAACATTCCGATCTGAACATTCCGATGAATATTTTGTTTGAGTAATTTTTAGACTTAGCCACTATCTAGACTAGTTTCAGAACGTAGTTTACACGAAGATTAAAAAAAAGAATAAAAAAAGAGTTAAAATTTTTAGGTCAGGTAAAATCAAATTTTTTTCCCTACTAGTTTTTGGCTATTTCTAACTCAAATTCAAAATTTGGCGATACAAAATTTTTCGGCTTACCGTTTTGTCAGACTGAGGAATTTATTGTCGGGCTGAGAAAAGGTTTTTTGAATTTTCGGAATTTCAATTTTAACCACACATCATCACAACAAATCCACTAAGATCTGCAATTCATCCACAAGTATTCACCATGTCTAACAACAACATCAACATTGCAACTGCTAATCAATTCGTTTGGAACAAGGTGGCAACGGTAACCCACTTGTGCTCACTGCCGGTTGCTACGTTCAATGGAGATCTCGTTTTCTCAGATTTCTCGATGGAAAAGAAAACCGAACTGCTCTTCGTCACTGCCTTGAGAATCCACCTCCAGTTTTTGAATTCAGACCAATTGCAACACAGGCAGAGGATGGTACTTCATCAACTATACGAGCTATGGAGGATTTTGACACATGTTCTGCTGAGAAAAAGAAACTCCTCCAAGCTGAAGCTGATGCTGTAAACTTCATACTCACTGGAATCGATAACGATATCTATTCCACAGTTGATGCATGTCCTAATGCTATGGAAATGTGGAATGCAATTCATTGATTGAAGCAAGGTGAGTCGATCAATGTTCAAGATCTCGAGACTAATCTACTTTGGGAGTTTGGAAAATTCACATCTGAAGATGGTGAATCCATTGACTCATATTACTCGAGATTCTACAAAATGATGAATGAGCTTGTCAGAAATCAGTGCACCATCTCCAATCATCATGCCAATGTTCAGTTCTTACTTCAACTCAAACCGGAATGGCAAAGGTTTGTGACTTTGGTCAAACAAAGGGAGGATATCAAGACTATATCTTACCACAAACTTTATGACATATTGAAACAACATCAGAATGAAGTGAATGAACTTAGGGCTGAAAAGGCAGAACGATCTGCGAACTCTATTGCTTTTGTGGCTGCTACTTCAACAAAACCCGTTCCCCGTCAATAGCTACCTATTCATTCCTCAAAGTCATCTAGCTCATCCACCAAACCTCTAGCTGCTGCTAAACACAAAGCAAAAGCAATTGTCCCTACTCCACCTCCAAAGTATGACACCGAGTCAGATGGAGACAGTGATGATGAACAAACTTCAAGGGACAAGAAGATTGAAGAACTCATGTCTTTACTCACCACAACTTACAAGAAGATCTACAAACCTACCAACAACAACCTCAGATCATCATCCAATGCTAGATACAAGGAAGTTGATCATGCACCTAGGTATGATCGTGATGCTAAGTATGATAATCAGAGGATGCTGAATCAAGTTGGGGCTAGAGATACTGTAGGGACTCCGGTTGTGCAGAATACTGGGATTCAATGCTTCAACTGTAAGGGATTTGGGCACATGGATAGGGAATGCAAGAAGCCAAAATGGGTTAAGGACTCAGGGTATCACAAGGAAAAGATGCTGCTGTGTAAGAAAGAAGAAGCAGGAATTCCACTAAAAGCAGATGAAGTTGACTGGCGTGATGACACTGATGATGAAGCCGATGATCAAGAGCTAGAGGCACATTATGTGTACATGGCAAAGATTCAAGAAGTGCTTCCAGAGACTGTTGATACTTTTGGACCTATCTTTGATACTGAGCCAATTGAAAAGGTACCAACAAATGATACATATGTAATGGACACGGAGGATAGCAATATCTCTACGGATTCACAGCATATGTGTAATGATGAAGGTAATGCTGCTCAGGATACTGACTCGGATGAGGACCGTGATTTGCTTGCGTTTATAATTGATTCTTTAAAACATGAAATTGAGGAAAACAAAGATGCTAATAAACGTTTGAAGCAAGCAAACACATCCTTAGCCGAGGAGATAGACAGGCTTAAAGAGTGTGATTATGTAAAAGAAGCTGATCGACGGGTTGCAATAGTTAATGTTTTGGTATATGAACGTAAGGTGCTCAACGAACAATATTGTTCTGAAGTAACACACGAAATTCATATGTCAAAACAGAAGATATCGGAACTTGAAGAACAACTGCTGCTACATAAACTCCAAATTACTGAATTAGAGTCGGTTAACAAAGAACAAACTGAGCTTTATAAAACTCGTGAAGAAAAGGATATTGAAAAAATTCTTGCTTTGGAAAAGAGAGTCGACACGTTAAACAACATTGTTTACAAAACGGGTCAGTCTATTCAAACTATGAATATGCTCAATAGAAATATGAAAACGAGTTTTGTCAAGCCTGAATATCTCAAGAAAGCTCAAAGTACCAAGCCTGCTCTTTATGATATCGGTTGCTATGTTGATAATCTTGCTCTTATGCTTTCCCCTGACTGTGACGAAATCATTCGTCAACAAGAAGAAAGTCGATCAAACTTAAGTGATTTAATAAACCTTTCTGATTCTAACAATCATATTAAGTTTGTCCCTCAAAAAGAACTTTCAAAAGAACAAAAGATGTATAATAGTGTTCCACCACCAAGTGATGAACCACAAAAGAAAGTTTCTTTAAAAAGGAGTTTCAAAAAGCAATCAATTTTGTTAGAAAAGCGAATTTTGGATGAAAAACGTAAATGGGATGAGAAAAGCAAAAGTGTTCAGCAATTTGAGTTTATAAAACAAGGGGTTTTAAATTTGTACAAAGGTGTCGTCGACTATGAAAAAGTTTCTAGGGATACCATTTGGAATATTAAACCTAACCCACAAGTAGAAGTCGTCATTCAACAATGTATTGTTCCAACCATTGATGATCTTTCAAAAAATGTGGAAATGTTTTATACAGCTCTCACTAAGGAAATGTTAACTGATTTAAGTTATGTTAAATCTCTTGAAGATGAAGTTGATTTTCTTCAAACTAAATTAAAGACACAAGAACACCAACTTTGTAACGAAATTGATCGACTTTCTAAGGAATACTTTTATGCTGACCATATGAATGCTATACTTGGTGTGTATACCGATCTGGATCAATATTGTCATGTAGCATGTCTAGCTTCAGAATCGGACGAGAAATGTCGCAATCTTGAAGTAGAGCTTTCAAAACAAATCCAGTCATACAACAAACTTTCGAAAAGCTTTTCTCAACTTGAGAAACACTCCATTTCTCTTGAACTTGCTTTACAAAAAGGTGAAAAATCTCATAATCATAAAAAGTGTCAAGAAATGTCAACTTCTTCGTTTCGTCTACTAAATGAAAAGGATTTCGAAATAAATGATTTGAAAGCTCAGCTAAAAGAAAGGGACATTGCCATAAGTGAGTTACAGAAACTCATTGAGAAAATGAAAGGAAAGTCTGTTTTGGGTAAACCATCCGCCGTTCGTCAACCGAATGCGGTTAAATGCCATAAATCATCTATTTTGGGACAATCCCCACAGACTTTGCCTAAGATAGGAAATGATAAGAGCACTAATGTGATAGCACCTGGAATGTATAAGATGAACACTAGGTCCACTCAAACTGGAACAACGCAGTTACCTTAGAATACTAGGAAAACTAATCAACGTGTGTCTTCTTCTACAGGAGTAAATCCCACTACTAGTGTTAGCGGACCACAGCTTAAGAACGCTAGAATTGAAGATAGAGTCATGCCTAACAATAGTCAAGGGAAGAAGAAGGAAGTAGAAGATCACCGTAGGAATTTTCAGTTTTCTAAGAATAAAACGTCTATAACTGCTTGTAATGACAGTTTAAATGCTAAGACCTCGAATGTTGAAGTTGTTTGTGGAAAATGTGTTCGTACTTTCAATCATGATGCTTGTGCTCTTAATCATAATGGTGTGAATACTAGAACTAGGAAGCCTATTACTATGCCCACTAGTACTAGAGAACCCACAAGAACTTTGAACCAATCCACTGATCAACCACTTAAGAAACTAAGTGAGTTAGACTCCACTACTCTACGTAAACAAAACAGATTAAAGAAGCTATATAAGAACATGATTAGGACATGTACACGGGGGTATTCGAGATTTACACCACCCGGATACAAATGGGTACCTAAGTTAACCACTTTAGTGATTGGGTCTAGGAATATCAGCTTGCTTGTAGACTTTGCATCTAGGCCCACTGCTATTTTGGAACCCGTTTCTATCAAGGGCTCCCATTTGTCAAATGCTACATTGTCTTCTAATTCTCTTGCAGCTCGTCGAAATCATCCTATTCATAATGGACTCCGGGTGCACAAAGCACATGACGGGCAATCTCAAGCTTCTCATTAACTTCGTAGAGAAGTTTCTGGGTACGGTACGGTTTGGAAATGATCAATTTGCACCGATACTCGGATATGGAGACTTGGTTCAAGGTAATATCACTATGACGGGTTTATTACGTCGAGGGACTGAATCACAATTTATTCTCGGTTGGTCAATTTTGTGATGCGGATTTGGAAGTAGCTTTTCGGAAATCTACTTGCTATGTTAGAGACTACGATGGGAATGACCTTCTTGCAGGTTCTCGTGCTTCTGATCTCTAAACAGTAACTCTTCAAGACACATCTTCAACAAATCCAATTTGCTTAATGGCTAAAGCTTCATCATCTCAAGCATGGTTATGGCATCAACGATTGTCACATCTCAACTTTGACACAATCAACTTGCTTTCGAAGAATGATATTGTGACTGGTCTTCCTAAGTTGAAATTCGTCAAAGACCATCTTTGTTCTTCTTGTGAGTTGGGGAAAGCAAAACGGAAGTCTTTCAAAACAAAGACTACCCCAAGCTCAAAAGGACGATTGGAACATCTACACATGGATTTATGTGGTCCCATGCGTGTAGAGAGTATTAACGGGAAAAAGTATATTCTAGTGATTGTTGATGATTACTCTAGATACACATGGACTTTCTTCTTAAGGTCCAAAGATGAAACACCAGAGGTTCTCAAAAACTTTCTCAAGATGATACAACGCAATCTTCAAGCTCAAGTCTTAACCCTAAGAACGGATAGGGGTACTGAATTTTTGAACAAGAACTTGCAATCTTACTTTCAAGAAGAAGGCATCGAACATCAAACGTCTATTGCTCGAACTCCTGAACAAAACGGCGTTGTCGAAAGACGGAACCGTACTTTGGTTGAGGCTGCTCGAACAATGCTTTCTGCTTCAAAATTACCGCTATTCTTCTGGGCTGAAGCAATTGCAACTGCCTGTTATACTCAGAATCGTTCTCTCGTCATCCCGAGACATGAAAAGACACCTTACCACATCATCAATGGCAGGAAACCTACTGTAAAATTCTTTCACGTATTTGGATCTTTATGCTACATCCTTAAAGACGGTGAGAATCTCGACAAGATGAAAGAAAAAGGTGACGCATGTATTTTTGTGGGGTATGCTACATTGTCGAAAGGATATCGGGTCTATAACAAGAGAACAAAGATCATTGTCGAAACAATTCATGTGAACTTTGACGAATTGCCACAAATGGTACTTGATCACAACAGCTCAAGTCATGCACCTCAATGTCCAGCGATGGCACCTACACACAACAGTGTACGTCCCGTGCAAGAATGTCAACAAAGTACTCCTACAGAAGACTCGACGGATACGACACAAATGAATGAGTTGGTTGATTTATATGATCCAATGTTTGATGAATATTACTATGGAAACAATCAAGTTGTGTCAAAGCCTTCCGCTGTCAATACTGCTGATGCACCCGAACAAAATCAACAAGGCACAACTGCCTCTACTTCAGCAACCATTGCTCAAGAGACAATTCCAGTGGATACTCAACAAACTCAAGAAACTGTCATACAACCAACATTACCAACCGTCAATGCTGAAGGAGGAAACAACAATCAAGCAGTCGATGCACAACCTGACGATGAAGAATTTATCAATCCGTTCGGTACACCGGTACACGAAGTCGGAGAGTCTTCTACTCAACATGTTGATCCGTCCAACATGCATACATTCTACCAACCATATCCATCCACTCACAATTGGACACGTGATCATCCATTGGAGCAAGTCATTGGAAATCCTTCACAACCGGTTCGAACACGCAGACAACTCGAAATCGATGGCGATATGTGTATGTATGCACTCACCGTGAGTTCAACTGTACCTACAAACATCAAACAAGCCATGACTGATCATGCGTGGATTGAATCAATGCAAGACGAAATTCATCAGTTTGAATGCCTAAATGTTTGGGAACTTGTTGACAGACCCTATGGAATGTCAATTCTAGATTTCAAATGGATCTGGAAAAATAAACTGGATGAAGAACACCATCATCAAAAACAAATCTCGTCTTGTGGTTAAGGGATACCGTCAACAAGAAGGCATAGACTACGATGAATCATTCGCTCCAGTCGCTCGTTTGGAAGCTGTCAGGATATTCCTTGCTTATGCTGCACATAAGGGCTTCACGGTTTTTCAGATGGACGTTAAAACTGCTTTTCTCAACGGTCATTTGAAGGAAGAAGTGTATGTGAATCAGCCGGAAGGATTCATCGATCCTCATCATCCTGACAAAGTCTATCGTCTCAAGAAGGCTGTATATGGACCTAAACAAGCTCCAAGGGCATGGTACGAAGAACTTTCAAACTTCTTGGTGTCCAAAGGATTCTCCAAAGGTTCTATTGATCCTACTCTCTTTACTAATAAATATGGGGATGACATAATGCTGGTGCAAGTTTATGTTGATGACATTATTTTTGGTTCTACGAACCCAAAACTTTCAAAACGTTTTGAAAAATTAATGCACAGCAGATTTGAAATGTCAATGATGGGGGAGCTAAAGTTCTTTTTAGGCCTCCAGATTCATCAATCCCCACGTGGTATCTTCATAAACCAAGCTAAGTATGCTCAAGAGATACTTAAAAAGCATGGTATGACCTCATGTGCTCGCGTCGGTACACCATTGTCGACCACATCCCTAGACGCTGACTTGTACTCATATCCCGTAGATCAAACGCGATATCGCAGTATGATCGGGTCACTTATGTACCTTACAGTCAACAGGCCTGATATTCATCATGCCACATGCTATTGTGCACGATATCAAGCCAGACCTACTCAAAAGCACCTCAAAGAGGTTAAACGGATCTTTCGATACCTTAAGAATACCATTCACATGGGACTATGGTATCCGAGGGAAACCGGTTTTCATCTAACGGCTTTTTCAGATTCTGATCACGCAGGTTGTCTTGATAGTCGTAAAAGCACTTCTGGTAGCATACAATTTCTAGGGGAAGACAAGCTTGTCAGCTGGTCGTCAAAGAAGCAGGATTGCACCTCGCTCTCATCAGCTGAAGCAGAATATGTAGCTCTATCCGCGTGTTGTGCTCAAGTCCTCTGGATGAGAACTCAACTCACGGATTATGGCTTCCACTTTGATAAAATACCTATGTATTGTGACTCAAAGTCGGCCATAGCCATATCTTGCAATCCGGTTCAGCACTCCCGCACCAAGCACATCGATGTCAGATATCACTTCATCAAGGAACAAGTGGAACGTGGCATCGTGGAATTATACTTTGTCAGAACTGAGTACCAGCTGGCAGACTTGTTTACAAAAGCTCTATCGAAAGATAGGTTTGCGTATCTCGTTGGCCGTCTTGGTATGAAGTATATGACTCCAGAAGACTTGGAGGTTTTGGCAAATGAAGCTGCTTGATATTCTCTCATAATGACTTCTAAGCGCATCACAACTTAGCACTCGGACCTCAACTAAGGAAAGTTTATCTCGGACGATAACTTATCCTTCTTAACGAGAAATTCATATTTCTCAGTCATGAGCTTCTCATAAAAACATTCAAAGTTTTTAAGTTCATGAAAAACGATTTCTATGTAAATGTCAGCTTAGAACTCGAACTTCAACTTAAGGAAAGTTTATCACGGATGATAACTTATCCTTCACAACGGGAAATTTATTTTTCTCGGTCATGAGCAAGTCACAAAACAATCAAAGTTTTGAGCTCATGAAAAACGGACCCGAAAGGGGAGTGTACGTATCAGTGCGCTTTCCCTAATCAATAGAAGAGAAGTCTTCTATCCTGATTATTTTAAAACCGTTGAACACAATTTTTCAAGAATTTCTCAAAAGGTTTTTCTAAATCTTTCAAAATTGTGTGTTCAACACTCCCTTCCTCATAAGTGGTTTTTATATCTCAAATTGTCATATGTTATTTTGATCAATTTTTGAGGGGGAGCGTTTTAAAATCAAGCCTTTTAATGTTGTTGGGTACATCTCTAAAATTGTCATATTTTATGTATCCAACACATTCCGAAAATGATATGAAATTGTCAAATGTAATATATTATATCGGAAAAGGCATCTCAACTCCGTACCTCAACATATTTTGTGGTGTCGTTTTTCTAAAATTTTGTCAAATTTTGTCTCAAGACACACATATATTGTTGAGGGGGAGCGACCCGACTGAAAATGTTCCATGATTCATGCGTGCACACATGTTTCTCTCCCGTCGATTTTTCGGAAAATGTCATATTTTAATCAATTGGTAACTCTAATATTATATTTTTATATTATAGATAGGGGGAGAAAATGTGAATAAAATGTAATATATCGCAACATGTGATCTTAAAGACTCAAGTGCAACTCTTTCCTTCACATGCCAAACTATTTCGTATATCGATGCATGTGTGTAGGGGGAGCTTTTCGAAAATATAAAACTTTCAAAGTGTTAAAAGTTTTGATTTTTATCAAGCACTTTGAATGGTTTTCAATGGTTTTATGGTTACGATCTTTACCCAAAACAACCTACTATCCACGACGGAACGATGGAGTCAAAAGGTGGTTTAGGATAGGAAACTAAGTCCTATGATCCAACCAGAACCGGAGGGATCTACCCAAGGACATTCCATAGCTAGAAATAGTTGTCCTTAGGAAAGATGGAGTGAAATGAAGCTGAATGCGGACCAATTACTTAAGTTAGCACTAGAACAATCACAACAAGGTGCTAATGATGACGTATTGGTAAGCATTGAAGGAGTTGAATATTCTGTGCAACTTAGGTAGAAACCGGGTTAACACATCTTTTGAAGACAAGTGTCATGGACCCAGTGATGCGATGCACAACCCTTCCCCAGCCATTCGAGTTTCTCTCAAAAGAAACTTGTCTCATTGTCATGGAGATCAACACGTATCTATTGACTTTCTCACTCCGAGTCAGTTAATATTGAAAATGTGGCAGTCTGCTCCAGCCTCCGATTACCAAAATGCACTTATTGAGTCTAGAGCCAAACGAGATCAATTTATCATCTCATTAGGACACAATCGAGTCCTACGCATTATCCTTGTGATATTGCCAGAACATCTGAGTGATACGATTCACAATGAAGATGGAAATCCTGCTTGAGCCAGCATTAAACAAGCTCATGGTAGGTAACTTGTGCGATTCTACACGAATCAAACTTGTGAGAACTGGAAAGCAACTAAGTTTCGATTCTTAATTGATTCAAACTAGATTCCAGGTTTCTTCGCAAAATCCATGTGATCTTGCCAGAACATTCAGAGTGACACTCATTAGTGTTCACAGTGACGAATGGAAATCCTTCCTGTGTCAACATCAAACAGCACTGCGGTAGGTAACTCGCAAGATTCTCTATGAATCAAGCTTGTGACAAACTGGAAAGCAACAATGGTGCGATTCTTTTAGAATCAAACTTGTTCCAGGAAATCTGAATTGACGACTCTAATCAGACGGATAATTTATCATTATGATTCACTCTTTACGTTCGCCGTCTGCTTTGAGACGGTAGAGTAAAGAGAACTGGCTACTACCACCGGGAAACCCTGTCAAGGAGGTTCTTAATCGAATCTACCTGATCACAGGTACGGTATTTTAATACCGTTTAACGGTCTTCACCGACCGGAGGTAAAACGCTACCGAGTTAGGATGAAATGTTCAAAGCCATTTTATCCGTGTCTATATGTGTTGCTGCATATCAAGAAGGTGGCGTAGCTGTGTAACCGATGTCGATTCAGAAGTCACAAGAGCACAAGATGGCGATAATCAAGATACCTAAGAATGTAAGAATGTAATAGATCATCTTAGTCACAAGGAGTACAAATGAAGATCTCAAGCACTCAAAGTCAAATGACAAAGGCTCAAGATAAAGATCACGAAAGCATGAAGGAACAAAGTTGTTACAAACAAGATCAAGACCAAGATACAAGACCAAAGCAGGAAGATCTCCTCTACAAGAATGTATTCACTCAATCATCTTATGCTTTTTAAGCTTTTTAAGATGACCGATACATTGGGGGATATTGTTAGCCCTATAATTTATATAGTCGAACAAGAATGTAATAGGTCATCTTAGTCGTTAAAAGGTCTTGTATTGTAATAGGTTAGTCGGGAAAACCGGGCTTGGACTTTAAGCTAATATTGTATAAGTTAGGGGCGTAAGCCCAAAACAAAGCCAAGCCCGGCCCAAGATGAAGCCCACAAAGGCCTTAGGCCGTGGCATATATAACCCTCTTCCACATGTGGAAGAGGGTGTTAGTTCATTTCATAAAACACATAGTTTTAGTGTAAACCTTCCACTTCTCTCTCTACTCTCTCTCTCTCTACTTTTCTCCTCTTTCTTTCTCTAAGAATCTTGTGTTATGGATTGAATGGGAACAACACTTGTAAACATGGTCCGGTTTCTCAAAATCAATGAAGCCGGGAGGTTGAGCCACATATACCTCCTCATTGATCAAACCGTTAAGAAATGCACTCTTTACATCCATTTGTTGAAGCTTAATATCTAAGGCACAAGCGTAGGCTAAAAGGATTCTAATTGATTCTAATCTAGCTACCGGTGCATATGTCTTGTCATAACCAATCCCTTCTTGTTGATTATAGCCTTGAGCTACAAGTCTAGCCTTGTTACGAGACACAACACCATTCTCATCTAGCTTATTCCTAAATACCCATTTGGTTCCTATAATGGTAGAACTTCTAGGTGGAGGAACAAGTTCCCAAACATCATTGGCAACGAATTGATTCAATTCTTCTTGCATCGCAATGACCCAACTCTCATCCGTCAAAGCTTCCTTAACATTCTTAGGTTCAATCAAGGAGACAAAACAAAAGAAGTTGCTTTGATTTTGGACTTGAGATCTTAGGGTCCTTTGATTTAAGTCACCAATGACATTATTGAGAGTATGATCCCTAGACTCCTTAATGTTTACTTCCTTTTCAACACTAAGGTCTTCAACTCCTATTTTTCTAACCTCTTTGGCTTTAACTACTTCTAATTCATCCAAGTCATCAACAACCAATGGTGGTGTCTTGGGTGAAGGAGGGGTTTCATCAAAGGTTACGTTGAGTGATTCTTCAATAACCCCTGAGGTTCTATTTAGGACTATGTAGGCCTTACTAGTTTGGGAATAACCTAAAAGGATACCTTCGTAAGACTTTGGGTCAAACTTGGTAAGGTAGTCTTTGGTGTTGAGGATAAAGCACTTGCTTCCAAACACCCTAAAGTATTCTAATGAGGGTTTCTTACCTTTAAGAATCTCATAAGGGGTCTTTCCTAGGAAAGGTCGAATAAGAATTCGGTTGAGAATATAAGTCGATGTATCTACGGCATTGCACCAAAACTTTTGAGGCAAAGATTGCTCGTTTAACATCTTCCTACTCATCTCTTGGAGAGTCCTATTCTTCCTTTCAACTACCCCATTTGATTGTGGAGTGCGAGGAGCCGAGAAGTTATGGGTAATACCATGAGCTTCACAAAAGGCACCAAATTGCACTTCATTATCAAATTCCCTACCATGATCTGTCCTAATAGAAACAATTGAACATCCTAGTTGATTTTGAATTCTTCGACTAAAGATTTCGAAATGATCGAAAGCTTCATTCTTAGATGCCAAAAATCTAGTCCAAGTGAATCTAGAATAGTCGTCAACTATAACTAGGGTATAAAGGTTACCTCCATAACTCCATATGGCGGAAGGTCCAAAGAGATCCATATGTAGGAGCTCTAAGCACCGAGAGGTCGAAACCAAATTCTTGGCTTTGTGACTTGAATGAACTTGCTTTCCAACTTTGCAAGCATCACAAAAGTGACTATCAAACTTAATCTTGGAGAGGTGTCTTACCAACTCCTTAGAGACTAAAGATTGAATTAAACGCATATTAGCGTGACCTAATCTCCTATGCCAGAGAGTAGAACTATCATCTATAGTCGCAAGACATATGTTGTCTTTTGACTTCTTATTGACCTTCATGACATAAAGCCCATGCTTTCTAATACCTTTTCCAATGACCTTTCCATCTTTTACGATTTCACTGTCATGTTCAGAAAAAATGACCTTACACTTATTATCACAAATTTGACCTATAATTAAAAGGTTAAAACCTAAGTTATCTACGTGCTCAACATTTTCAATGGTCATGGAGTCAAGAGAAACCGTACCTTTGACAATGATATTACCACGTAGACTACTAGCAAATGTGACGTTACCTCCATCATATGCTTTGTAATGCGAGAACAAACTTCGATTACCCGTCATGTGTTTAGAACATCCACTATCCTTAATCCACTCATCGGGCTCCAAATCAATTCCCAAGCATATCTAGGTAACAATACACAAGATCAAACATTTGGTCCCCAATATCTCATGGGTCCAAAATTGTTAGTTCCAAACATCCCTTGCATTTGATTGGGATGAATGAATGAAGTGGGAATTCCCCATGAAGAACAAAATGGAGGAGGGTAGTAATTCATGTAACCATTTTGTTGCTTATTACTTCTCCTAGGTGTGTTTGATCTAGGTTTAGAATTATTATTATTTTTTCTAGGTGTTGGAGTTTTACTTCTAGTTCGTGAGTTCTTTTGATTATCACTTGTAGGTGTTGTCGTTCTACTTCTAGGCTTAGACTCATTCCGTACTCTAGGTGGAGTAGAAGATAATCTAGATAAACTTCTATTTCCCATGAGAGGTTTACTTAACGGCTTATAGAACTTACTAATAGTATTGTCGTCAAGTATGGGTAATTGAACCTTATTAACAGTAAGATGCTTTGGTTTTTCATTTAACTTAGATTTTTCAGAAAGTTAAGAATTTTCACAAAAATTCACCTTCTGGCCGCGGTACCTTATCTATGGCCGCGGTTCCATAGCGATAAGGAACCGCGCCATAAGATGTGGAACCGCGTCCAGAAGATGTTTTCTGTGAAAACCTGACTTGTTTTGGTTCACTAGTTGAGGCTTCATTTGAGTTAAAACCTAGACCAAGTTTTTCCTTAGAATAAACTTGTTTGTTTAACATATCATCAGGAGCACTAGTACCTTTCATGAACTTTTCCAATTTAATGAAGGTGCTCTTGAGATCATCATTCTCTAATCTAAGTTTGTCACAACTTAAGAAACCTAAATCAACCTCTTTGTTTTTCTCAAGTATAGCCAATTTCTCCCTAAGTTCATTGATCTCATTTTCAAGCTTAGTTTTGGTTGATTTTAAGGTTTTATTCTTTTCTATGAATTTAAGACTAAGTTTGTGTAATCTATCATATTTTCCTTCAAATTCAATATCATCTAAATTAGAACTATCATTGCTATAATATTCGGTTTCGGAATGTACCTCTTTAGAAGAGTGAGCCAGAAGACATTTCTCCTCTTTGGGGTTGTCATCATCATCTTCACCGCTATCGCTCCAAGCGCCACTAACGAATGCCGTGTGGTTTTTATCACGAGCGGGCTTTGGACAATCACCAATGAAGTGATTTGGATCACCACATCTAAAGAAACTCCTATCACCTTTTTGGTTCTTGACAACCCGATTCTTTGACAATGGTTTCTTGTCATAGTTTGGTTGCCTAACGTGTTGACCTCGTCTCTTGAAGAACTTCTTGAAATCTCTCACCGCCAATGCATACTCCTCGTCATCACTTTCCGAGGAACTATCATGGTCACTTTGTGCCTTCTTGGATTTAAGTGCAAGAGATTTCCTTTCACTCTTGGTTTTTACTAATTCCGAGTCCTTCAAAATTATCATCTCATGAACCTTCAAGTTTCCTATGAGTTCATCGAGTGATAAAGTTGAGAGGTCTTTCGACTCTTCAATAGCCGTGACTTTTGCTCTCCACTTTGGATGTAAGGCCCTTAGAAACTTCCTAACATTGTTCTTGCTAGAAAAACCTTCATCAAGTGCTTTTAGACTAGTAATAATGGTGTTAAACCTAGCAAATGCACTATCTATAGTTTCATCTTCTAAGATGACAAATTGTTCTTATTGTTGGACAAGAAGATCGATTTTACTTTCTTTGACTTGGCTATTACCTTGGTGGGTTACTAAAAGAGTGTTCCAAATATCTTTAGCGGTTTCACACATAAAAATTCTTTCGTACTCTTTCTTAGGAAAAGCATTATAAATCACCATTTTAGCCTCATTATTTTTTGAAAGTTTCTTTTTAGTATCATCATTAGCTTTGTCAAAAGTGACTAATTCTTTTGTTTTAGAAACTTCATTAAATTGAAAGGGTAAAAAATCACCATTGGTAATAACATGCCAAAGATCTAAATCTTTTGATTTCACATAAGTTTCAAATCTATTTTTCCAATAAATAAAACTATCGGTTTCTAAAAGTGGTGGTCTTTGCATAGATTGCCCTTCTAGGTACTTGTTGGAATCCATAGATCGATTCAAGTTTTAAAATACAATATACTTTAAAAATTCTTGAGCAACCCGCTCTGATACCAATTGTAGAAACTAGAAGGGGGGATTGAATAGTTTCTTAAAATTTACTTGTTAAAAATATGGTTTCCAAAAATCCTTTTTCAAAAACTTAGGCTTGAGGAAATATGTGAAATCTTCTTATTCACAAATATGAACAATGATAGTGTAGCTAAACTAATGCTAACAAAAATATATCCACAAAGAATAAAGAATGATAGTATCGCTAAACTAATACTAACAAAAATATATCCACAAAGAATAAAGAATGATAGTGTAGCTAATCTAATATTAACACATGTATATGCAAAAAGTAATAAGGAATGTAAAGATTTAAGGGTAAAGAAAGATCAAACCGAACACCAAGGATTTATAGTGGTTCGGCAACGAAGCTCACTCCTCATTCCTACTCCACTCCTCCAGTACT
Source organism: Glebionis coronaria (assembly GCA_025667525.1). Lineage (NCBI taxonomy): Eukaryota > Viridiplantae > Streptophyta > Magnoliopsida > Asterales > Asteraceae > Glebionis > Glebionis coronaria. The sequence goes on from CM046876.1 coordinate 184,920,032, forward strand.
CCTTACTCGAGAGTTCACTACACAACAAGCTCCTTATGGTGGAGAAAACCGTACACGTCGCTTAACCAATTTTCGACTCTAAGCTAAAAGTCGAGCCCTAATCGTAGCTAGGACCAATCTACACCACTATACTTAGTACATACACAACTTCCAAATAGACACAACTACTTGGATCTTCACAACTATGACACAACTACAAGAATATACAAATTGATCTTCAAAAGATCTTTGGTGGTGGACTCAACACTTCACTAGGATAGTGTTCTTCTCTTTGCACTTGGAGAGGAAGAGATGGAAGAACAAGATTCACTTCTTAAACAAGTAATAATCAAACAAATGATCAAAGATTTGAGTGATTAAAGAAGGGGTTTGAATCTGGAAATAAATGTGCAAAAGAGGTGAGGTGAAAAGCTGAGAATGGCCAACTATTTAAAGGACAAAGGAGCCAACGGCTATTTCTGCCCGCGGTACCTTATCTAAGCCCGCGGTACCTTATCGATAAGGTACCGCCTAGGCGCTAAGGTACCGCCGGACTAGACTCCGCTCCTTTTTGTCCTTTAGTGGTGGAGGTCTTATCTAGGTATAAAAATATCCTGAAAGGATATTCTTAACAGCTATAAGAATATGCCATTTTCAAATTTCAAATAATTAATTTAATAAAACATTTTCTTAAAAATAATGTTTAATAAAAACTTGTCACTTTTAATAAAAAGTGAGTTTTAAGAAAAGATTAAATCACTTGATCACTTGATTAAGGTTAGTACTTGTTTATCCATACCTTAAGTGAAAATGGGTAAAATGAAAAATACTTGAACTCAAGAATTCGTTTTTCGTTGTTTTCGTAAATGCTTGTTTTTACATATTGTCGTAATCAAAACTAAGCGAGACCGAAAAATGCAAGTAACGTTTTTAGTCATTATTGCATTAACATAGAATGCTCTTGCATGGAATTACATGAGCTTGCATGAATGTGGACACATATTTGCCTAGACAAATGTTGGAGGCAACTTCACTCATGATGGAGGCAAATCAACTCCCTTGTGATGGTGGAGGCAAATCAACTCCCATGTGATGGTGGCAACTTCACTCTTGCTATTGGCAAGTTGGATGTATGTTGATGGTGGCAAATTTCATGCTGGATTCTTTATTTGCTCCTTGGAAATACTTGTTCTTGCACCCGAAATTAATCTTCAAAGGCTTGTAACTTGTACACGGGTCTTGAACTTGACTAGGATTCTTCGTACTCACACAATTCTTCACTTTTATGTTGTTTTATACTCCATTCCTGCGATTGGCTACACAAAGACTTGCAAACACAATTGGGCACAAATATGCACAAAAGTATCATATAATTAACAATTATACATGTACAAAAGTATGGATAACGCTCCTAAAAACATGTTGGATTTAGGCGTTATCATACTAGGATGCACCCATTCGCCCCACATGATAATAATAATAATAATACTGGCCAAAACATGAAGGGACGCCGCAAGAAATCACTCTCGTCGTGGAAGAGTCACAACACTGGTGCCTCAGGTGTTATGGTTATGGTACCTCCATAACTAGGTGAACATGGCATGCGTGTATATAGCTCAGGCAATTTAAAATCATAACATGGTAATAACTGAAAGTTTTATAACATGTAAATTGTAACTACTAGGGAAATAGATGGCAGCAAACGGGGAAGCCTAACCATGCATAGAAAGAGAATGTCCTTACTGAAGAACGGAATATCCGTACCTTATGTCTAGTAACGATGAAAGATGATAGGTGAAAATTAATCTAATCCGACTTCACGAGTGCTACATAATAAAGGACGTGAATGAGTTATGTGTTCATGTATAACTGACTGGTTCTTAGTTTAGTTTACTTGTTCTTGATTTGTTTTACTTGTTCTTGACATGCTTTACTTGTTCATATCTTGTTTTACTTGTTCATGTCTTGTTTTACTGTTTCATGTTTTATCATGTAGTTTCTTAGTCTTTCATGTGTTCTTGATTAATGTATTTCATGTTTCATGTGTTATTATACTTGATGTTTCATAATGAGTAACTTTCTAAAAATAGCAGGTTTCTATATATAGTAACTTTCCAAAAATAGCAAGTTTCCATATATAGCAACTTTCCAAAAACAGAAAGTTTCCATAATTATTAAGTTTCCAAAAATAGAATATTTCCATAAATAGTATGTTTCCATAAATAGCATGTTTCCATAATTAATATGTTTCCATAAATAATAATATGCTTGTTTAATAAGCATGTGATATAAGCTAAAGCTTAGTGAATATATTTATAAGTCATGATTAATTAAATATCATAATATAGTAATGTTTATTAATAACCAAATACTTTAGACTAACATGATAATTATTAATTAATAATATAATATATAGTTTATAAATGATTATTAATTAATAATATAACTTGATTTTATTTTAATAATACTTTATCATAACTTGATATTGTATAATTAAATTAAAGTAAGATATCAATTTATTTAAACCATGGTTAACATGTAATTAAATAATTATACTAAGTCCTTAATTAAATTAATAAATGTAACATGTAATTTATCATGAATAATTATAACATAATTATTAAAAGTCTAAGGTTAATTAATTAAATGGACCACGTCAATTTTCATGAATAATTAGCCGAATAAATATATCCTAAGTTTTAACTAATTTAATTAACTATAACATGATTAATTTAATATAACTTAATTAAATTAATATAGTTAACTTAGCAAAACTTTTAACCAAACACAACCTTGGTGTGTTTTGTGTGTACCCGAGCCTCGAACCGAGCCATTACCGAGATCCCCATGGTCTCGGATTGAACGAACCACAAATACCACAGCCTGCCCACAGCAGCCACCGACAATAGCCGGTTGCCACTGTTGTGCAGCCACTACCCACCGAGAGATTCATTGCTCTCGGTTGTCACTACTAAGCCAACCGCTGCCGCTGTTGGGTGGTTTGGTGTTGCGGCCGTCTAAACAAAGTAGCCATCGCCCCTTCATAGGGTGCGACTTGCTGACAGAAGTCACACTGAGACCCCTTGTGGTCTCGGTTCTATTGACAACCAACCCGAAAACCGACTTATTCTTGATTAATACATGTTTTATTAAATTAATTATCATGTGTTCTTAGTTAATATTATTAATTCATAATCAAAGGAAAAATTAAAAGAATGATTAAAGGTTTAAGGATACCGTGCGCGTAGTGATTAGGGATTTATAAACAAGGACTAATCCGGTACAAATCAAAGATCAAACTTAGCTTTTTCCCCTTCCTTTTATTGTGTGTAACCGGCGGCCAAACATAAGGACCTAGTTTTTCTTGTTTTTTTTGTGAAACTTGAAAAAATGATCTTCCTGGGAGTCATTTTTGTTACATGTTTGGTTGCTTTACGGGCCGGGCCATAAGCCCTTTTTCTAGTTCTTTAGTAACCGGCCACACTACAACCTTTCTATACTTTTCACTTTTCGTGTTTTAATTACTTCTCGTGTGTTAAAATTAATGAAATGTGTTCGTGTTTTAAACCCGTAATATTCTTGTCGTGTTTTATTTACTATATGTAAATATTTGTAAATAATAAATAATATTTTACGTAATAGTTGTATATAAATATTAAATATTTATGGTACGTGTCGGGTATTAATTAATTATAAAGTTTTAATTAATCCGTGATTTCGTGTAATTAATGTTTCATGTTTTTTATGCGGGTTTTAAAACTCTTCCCTCTAAAAAGAATCATTCGTCCTCGATTTAGAGACATGATATGGTTGAAAGGACATGGACGTGACGTGGCTGAGGGAACATGAAACGTGATGTGGCTGAAAAGAACATACTTGGATCATGGAAGGAAATGAGGATACGAAGTCCAGATGGACTCCTCCGTTCCCAAGTGGCTTCTCGCGCAGGATGGTTCCTCCAAAAGATCTTGACGAAAGGGATAATCTTGGTCTTCATGACCCTGTCTTGACGATACGGAAAATTTTTTGTTTCTTCAACTTACGATGGGTCCTTGCGAATCTGATCGAGCAGATAATAAGCAACATGCAAAGATACATGAAACGATATGATACGAAATAACCTGAACATAATGGTATTAGCAACCTCTGAGCAATGACACGCGAGACATATTGGAAACGTAGTACGTGAACAATTGTGAAAGTGGTACGTGAGAAATTGTGAACGTGATACGTGAACATATGGTGACTGATAAATGAAACATATGGTGAACGTGATGCCTGAAACATATCTTGATCATGATACGTGAAACATATCGTGAACATGATCTGGGAAAACATATCGTGAATGTGATAAATGAACGTGTGATAACGGAGGAGGTACTCCCAATGATACGAGATGAGACGTAAACTCTAACGTGAAACGCCCGTCTGAGGATGGAAAACCGTGCTAAATTTGAGTCTGGTCTCCCAATCTTTCTACATCCCTTTCCAAAACGAGAAGTGAAACATAAATCATGAGATAGAATACGATGATGAAAGTGAATGCGAAAGCAAATCGTGAAATGGAACAATGATGTAAACGCGTGCAAGGTCGTGATCGCGAACGTGAGACGTAATTGTAAATGTCAACGTAAACGTGAAAATGAACGTAAACATGAACGTGAACGTAAATTCCTATTTGATATGATTGTTGATGGGATACCATGAAATCGTACAATCTCATGTTGAAATATTTATGTCAACTAGTTAACTGCATAATTCTTACGGATAAGGAGGAAACGTGCAGACTTGTCAACGATCAGCAGCAACTCTGATAGCATCATGCCTACTCTAAGTCTTGTCCACTTCTATTCAGAAAATTCAAATGATTGAAATAAACTACTAGCATGTTAACGTTCTGTCTTAACTTGTTGGTATGTCAGACATTTAGATATGAACGTAACTGTATCTTGTTTCACCGCTCCACCGAAATGTGGTTTTAAGATCATGAAACCTCCTTGTAGAACCTGGGTGCATAGACGTTGGAAAACTATGACTCTCGGTAAATTAGACCTATCTTAGCGTAGGATTATTTGGAATATATAATCTAGTGTAGGATTCTCTCCCTTACGCGTAAGCTTAGTCATGGTACAACTGACTGTGAAACAATGTGATTCAGCGTGTCACTATAATCAACCAAAATTCGTACTTGAAGAATTCAGTGAACCATGTCTTCCGTCGTAGAATTAGTAACATAGTGCGAAGATGATCTTCGTGCTCATCTCTAGCCTTGGTGAAGATCAAGTTGTTATCAATGAACATACAGACGAACTTGTCCAAGAATTCATGAAGATTCGATTTATCAAGTCCATAATTACAGCTGGGCATTCGTGGCCCAAAAGGCATAATCACGAATTCATAATGACCATAACGTGTGCAATGAGCAGTCACGGAAATGAACTGCTCTTTGACTCGCAACTGTTTGAATTCTGATCGTAAAACGATCTTGGAAAAGTGCTTAGAACCCGGTAGTTGATTAAACATGTTATCAAGACATGAATGGGGATAATGATGACGAATGGATATCTTGTTCAATTTACGATAGTCGATACATAATCTCATGCTACCGTCCTTCTTCTTTGTTAAACAGAACTGGCGCACCCCAGGGTGATACACTCGGCGAATAAAACCTCGTTCCAGCAACTCTTGCAGTTGTTCCTCCAAGTCCTTGAGCTCAATGTTAAACTTCACTTCACGAATGGATGGTATACTTGGTAGTTCTTCTGGAAATGCATCTAGGAATTCTGAAACAATCGGCTGATTATGGGTTTAATAACTTCAGAAAATTGCGTCATGAATTGTAGCTAGAAAGTCTTCATAGTCATGGGATAATAAGGCACGTGCTTGTAAAGCAGAAATAATTTGTACAGATTTTTCCTGGTAGTAAAAACTATGTTGAATGTATTCAAGGGCTTGTGTATCATCGAATCTGTAACACCCCCATTTTATCTTATAGCAGCGGAAGTTAATTTTTGGTGTATTACTATCAAAGTACCATAGTCATAATAATAGGAAATGCTTTAAAAACATTTTTATAAATATTAAAGTCATCATTCATTTATTAAGAGTTAATAAAAACAACTGTACAATAATGTACAACACAGGTTTTTCCCAAATATTTAGTTTTATTTTCTAGAATGACAACTTTATTCAAGACACCACTATCCGTAGCCCGCCAGTCCTCATTCACTATATGCCTTAAAGTCACACAATGGTTGAGCGAATTCATAGGTTTTTAAACAATATTTGAATACAAGTAGACTCCAGGGCTACATTATTATACACACAACTTTTTAAATTTCATCAATTCATATTGCACTAATTCATGACCCTGCAACTAGACATTATCAGGAAAACCCAACAAATTTGCCCTTAAGTAGGAAGCTTGTCGGACTATCCTAAATGAAAAAATAGCATATATGTTTAGCCTAGGTAGGAACCATTAGCTACTAGCAAGTGCGACTGTAACACCCCATTTTGATAATGGAATGTCACGCGTAATTATGGCATGTCATCAAAGCATACAAGGATAAATGTATAAAACATTACATGACCATAGGGATAACCGGAATCAAACATCGGTTCCCAAACATAAGCTCAAAACATAATAAAGCAAAAGAAATGTATGAAAGACTAGACAAGCATAAATATATGAAGGAAAAAGGAAAAGAAGTCTCTAGCAGATTCCATCATATGCACGTCCTCTAAATGCTCGAGTCTTTCCTAGGGTACCTGCCATTTTGGGACATGGAAAGGAAAGTAACGGCTGAGCAAAACGCTCAGTGCACGGATATAGACATAGTATAAGTGACTAAAACATAATAAAGACTTAATAGCAGCGGAAATGTATAAGTCCTGGAAAACCTGGAACATGTTAATAAAACTGGTTTTATAGTTTGAAAAGCCTTATGTTTATCTTATGAAATCTGTTTAACATATTTTACCATTAGCCAATATAGGTCATGAAAATCCACCGTGCATGAATACTTGGAGGGGTGACCTCATCATGCAAATTAGAGGGGCTGCCTCTAATTGAATATACTGGTTTTGGGTAGGAGGGATCAGCTCCTTGTGAAGGATGCAAGGCACACACCACATTCACCATGAAATCTTGACTAAAAACATGTAACTAGGATGCACCCATACGCCCCACATGATAAATATAATATAAATGGCCAAAAGCTGAAGGGACGCCACGAGCAATCACTCCGCCGTGGTGAAGTCATAACATCAGTGCCTCTAATGTTATGGTTATGGTACCTCCATAACTAGGTGAAACTGGTCATGCATGTATATGGCTTTAGGTATTCTAATTAACATAATCAATTCAAAAACATATAAAACAAATACTGGGAAAACAGTTGGCTGCATACGGGGAATCCTAATAAGGAAAGAATGTCCATACTGAAAGGACGGGAATCCGTACCTTATGTCCAGTGAACGAAGAAGATGAACTGAGAGGAATCCTACTTCCGAATCACTAGTGCTACATAAATACGTACAAGAATAAGTATCTGCTTACTAAATACATAGCTGGTTTTATGTCATGTCTTAGCTTATTTTATGTGTTCTTACCATGTTTTACTGTTTTAAAGCCATAAACTGTGTTTATCTTACATTCGGTTTAATCTGATTAAATATTTCTAGTACTTCATGTATTATTATACTTACTGTGTAATAATAAGTAAGTTTCCAAAAATAGAAAGTTTCCAAAAATAGAAAGTTACCAAAAATAGAAAGTTTCCAAAAATAGAAAGTTACCAAAAATAGAAAGTTTCCAAAAATAGAAAGTTTCCAAAAATAGAAAGTTTCCAAAAATAGAAAGTTTCCAAAAATAGATTTACTACTTAAAATAGATAAGTTTCTAAAAATAGAAAGTTTCCATAAATAGATTAGCTGCCTTAATTAAATAAGTTTCCATAAATAGATTAGCTGCCTAAAATAAATAAGTTTCTAAAAATAGAAGGTTTCCATAAATAGATTAGGTGCCTTATTTAATTAAGTTTCTAAAAATAGAAAGTTTCCATAATTAGAATAAGCTGGTTAAATAAGCTAAGTATATAAGCCTAAGTGTTTTCATGATTATTTTCTAAGTCATATGATATAATGTATAGTTTAATAATTATTTCATGTAATTTAATTAAACTATAGGTTAAAATATTTAATTAAAGTATAACATGTTTTTAATTAAATAAGTTAAATACTTAGGTTAAAATATGTATTATTATATGTTAATAATATAACCTAAGTCATGTTAATTAATTAATTATATCCATGATTTTAAAATAATTTATTAATTATAAGTCTTAAATATACAAATACTTAGGTTAATTAATTTCATGTTTATAATAATTAAAATAACCTTAGTCATGTTATTAAATTAATCATTTCATTTTATTAATTTAATTTTTAACATAAGATCAAAAAAACATAAAAAAAACTAAACATACACCATGAACCGGATCTAGACTAAAAAGCATGAACCGGACATGAAATTGACACCGTACCCCGAACCAACTCGGGGTACCTCGTGTTTTACTGCTGCCGTGGGACCCACACGCACCAACCAAGACCGCATGGTCTTGGTGGTGGTCGGCTTGGCCAAACTGAGACCCCTTCGGGTTCGGTGCAGCCTGCGGCCAAAAACAAACACCCCTTAAAACACCCTTTTCATTTTATTTAACACCAAATCATGTTAGATCCATGTTTAATTATTAGGTTTTTGTAAAAACATCACATGTTTGTGATAAATAAATATACGTAATTAATAATAGTTCGTGTTTTAATTACGTTCATAATTTCATGATCGCATGTTCGTGATTAATTATTGTCAAATAATTATTACGTGCTCGTGCGTAGTAAATACTTATCGTGTTCTAACACGTACGTAATACGTAAAATCCTAACACGTAATCGTAATCATGCTATATTAGGATATTTTAAATCTAGTACGTACGATCTTAAGGGTACTATTCATGGTAAAAGCATGCGGGTTTTACAACTCTTCCCCCCTAAAAAGAATAATTCGTCCCTGAATTATAGTTAACGTAACTGAAAGAGAAACATACCCGAATCAAACTGAGAGGGTATGTAAGATAAATTAACGTGCAGGTGACCTGGCAGAAAGAACGCGGAACGTGACATGTCTTAAAAGGACATGGAACGTGACGTGGCTGAAAGGACATATCTAATTGATAAGAGAAAACGGATAAGAAGTCCGGATGAACTTGTCCCTTTCCAAGTGGCTTCCCTCTTGGAATGGTTCCTTATAAGATCTTGACACGAATGATAAGTCTTGGTACTCCTGACCTTGACTTGGAATACGAAGAAGTTCTTAGTTATCAACGTAAGGTAGATCCCCTAAATTCGATCGAGGAATAAGAATTAACGTGTAAGAGTAACTGAAACATTATGGTGCAAAACAATCCAACTTAACCGATAACTAGCAACGATGCGCGAGACATATAGAAACGTAGTACGTGAAAATTTTTGAACGTGATACGTGAAAATTTTTGAACGTGCTACGTGGAGATATGGCGAGTGTAGTATGAGTAAACATATCGTGATCCCTGATACGTGTAACATATCTTGATCATGATATGAGGAACGTGGAATGAACATGACATGTGAAACATATCGTGATCATAAAATATAATGGCGGTAACGACAAACGCTAGAAGGTGAGACATAGATTATGACGAGAAACGTCTATCTGAGGATAGGGAGTTATACTAAACTTGGGTCTGGTCTCTCAAGTTCTTGCAAACTACCCATAATGGGAAAAGAAATGAACATAAAATCGTAAACCAAAATACGATCATGAACGTGAATAGTGTCATGAACGCGAGCGCGAAAGCAAGGCGTGGAATTAGAACAAGGACGTGGACGTAAATAAAGAGCACAAATGCGAACCTTTGCATGTCCTTATAACTGAGGGATTACCTAGTGATCGGATGAGCCTTGACGTGGAATGTGTCCGATCAATCCGTTGGTTCTGAAATCAGTACGGATGTAAGGATTTTGCAGACTTGATCAAACTGTTGGCAATAACAAAGATAGCATCTTGCTTCTTCTGAGTTTGCTTTAAACTGGTAGCCAAAATCCGTGGAGATCTTGTCCCATTTCAATTCACCATTTCAGATGATGAAAACATCCCAGTTTGTTGGTGTCCTATCTTAACCTGTTGGTATGTCAGGTATCTAGATATGAACGTAACTGTATCTTGCTTCGTAGAACTTGATACACAGGAGTTTGCGAAACTCTGAGTCTCTTAATCTAGACTTCTCCTAGCGTAGGATTTTCTAGAACACCTAATGTAGTGTAGGGTTCTCTCCTTTACGCATAAGCTAAGTCATGGTAAGATTAACCGTAGAAACCCTTGTGATTCAGCGTGTCACTATGATCAAACAGAATTGATATTGGAAAAAAAAAATTCCAGGGTAAAATTTCTCTTGTCATAGAATTTGCAACATAGTGCAGATATGGTCTTCCTGTTCTTCTCTAGGCTTAGAGGAAATCAGGTTATCCTCAATGAAAACGCTGATGAATTTGTTTAGGAGTTCATGGAAACTTAATTTATTAAGCCCATAATGCTGTTGGAGCATTGATGAGACTAATTCAACATCATAAATCTAGCATGACCGAGTCGTGTACGAATAGCAGTCATGGACATGTCCTGCTCTTTCCCTCGTCACTGTTGGCAGCATAATCCTGAGTTCAATTTTGGAAAAGTGATTAACACTATAAGGTAGATTGGACATGTTGTCAATACGTAGAGGAGAATAACGGTCATGAATGGTGATTTGTTTAAGCCGACGGTAGTCGACACATAATCTCATGGTACCGTTCTTCTCCTTGAAGGTTCTTCTGGAATATCTGGGAAGATTTTAGAATAATCAACTGGTTATGCGTAAAAGGACTTAAGTAGTCATGTCTCACTGACAGGTAGAAAATTTTAGCGACCCTGGCTAACAACGCACATGCTTGTAAGCATAGATAATTTTTACAGATTTTCCTAATGGAAAATCAAGCTGAATGTATTCAGGAGCCTGAACATTACTGTACATAATTATGAATCGTAGCATGGTGTGCTGTTCATAGTACATAATTAGGATAAAATTCATCTCGTGTCTGTCCGAGGAAATGCGTTAGCAGCTTGGATTTCATCATTAAGCTGAAGGAAAACCTTCGTATACGTGGGAATACGAAAGGCGTCCTTCATGGTTATGAATATATGAACCATGGTGAAAGAAATGAAAGTGACATCGGCAACGTGACAGTTCTCACTGATGCGCTGATAATGGTATAGAAATTCTTGTGGCCTGATTAATACATGGCACAACAAAATAGATATACCCTTGGAGGGTACCCTGAATTTCTTAGAAATGTTCCATAGTTGGACGTGAGTCATGTGTCTTGACTCGTTTCTTGGAACTATAAGCATGACATATGTCTTGACTGGTATCTTGACATGTGTCTTCAGGAGGTATAAGTGAGACATGTGTCTTGACTGATGTCTTGACATGTGTCTCGAGATGGGAACAAATATAACCACAATATAAGGTTATTATGCCTGAATTGGCGGATCGGTTGGACTACTAATCCTAGTATTTCTGATCACGTCCGTGGCCAGAGTTTCGGTTGCGACTTCTAGGATAGTTGCTGTCATAGTAGTGGTTACTATCGTCCTGTCTGTCAGTTCCATGACGGTCATTCTCATGACCGTGATTCATGTAACTATTCAGCTGAGTGGTCGGCAGGTACCGGTTTGCACTCATATGGCTGAAATGACAGCCGAATGACGTGTGACATGTAACTAAGAATTAGGGACAATGATTGATGGGAATCATCTGATGGTGAAGCATCTTCTCATCCAATTGCTTTGCTCCGACGCCTTTGTCTTCGTTTTGTAGGATCTCCAGGTGGTGAACAGCAACCGCATCTCGTAGCGTCTCCGAACGTCAGCAGCATCAACCTTTAGTAACATTTCCAAGTTATGAGCGGCATCAGCAATTTGTAGAGTATTAGCAAGTGGACAATTGCCTGAGATGATTCAGAATCGACTAGCGAATACTCGTGTAGTATTGCAAGCGAAATACACATGGATTAAGGTATGTGAAATACACATGGAATACGGTACATGGAGTACACGTTGAATGCACATGAAATGATCGGTATGGGGTCGATCATTTGTCATGATTTAAGGAAAGTATACTGGTTAAACGGTTAGGAAGACCATCATGATAACCTGGCAGTATTAGCATAGACATCATTCTGGTTATAACGGAAACGTTAAAGTGTGGTTACACAAAATTCAACGATGATTTGCCTGACAACATGATCAATGAAAACCAACCATGACTATCATGAAAGCATGATTCAATGAGATCTAACAATGTCTTGCAGGACAACGTAAATAACAAAAGAGGCGTAAAACATAATCAACATGAAGACAGAATTATGATGAAGAAACATGAAACCATCTATCACGAAGAAGTGTATAACATAATCAGCATGAAACTGAAGTTAACCATGTCAGTATGAAAACATACATGACATAAAAACATAATAACATATGAGGGGACATAAAAAAATTTTTATGCCAATTTAAATCATGAGAAAAATTTTATGCATGCAAAACAGTGCATGAATGCGTAATGTAGTTTATAAAACCTTTATATGTGCGAGGGAACGCCTATGGGTCGGTTCCAAAACAAAAGACATGGCGAGGGGACGCCTAAGGGTCGGTCCCAAAATTAAAAGTTTCGATAAAAGCACATGCGACTAAATAGGACCAGTCCTGTACCAACCATTACTTAGTCAAAATCCCTGCAACAATGATACATGAAACATAAATAAATGAAACTCATATGTCAAAACTTATCAGATAAATTTTTATGTGACTAATTATGAACTACTGGGGTTCAGTCCACATAGCCACAGTTCACAAGGAACATTATGCATGAAACAATGACACAAGACTAAATATGAATGACGGTTGTCCATCCATATTAGTAAAACAATATCGATGAAAACATCAAGGTTAAAACCTCAGGGTGCTGAAAATGTCATGGTTAAAACAACAATATGCTGAAAACATCAATACGTTGAATAACAAACGTTGGCTTAGGAAGCTCCTGGTGACTACCCACTAGTCACAGGTCGAGTTTTAGAGCCTACAGGTCGAAGCCTTGGCTCTGATACCATAATTGTAACACCCCATTTTGATAATGGAATGTCACGCGTAATTATGGCGTGTCATCAAAGCATACAAGGATAAATGTATAAAACATTACATGACCATAGGGATAACCGGAATCAAGCATCGGTTCCCAAACATAAGCCCAAAACATAATAAAGCAAAAGAAATGAATGAAAGACTAGACAAGCATAAGTATATGAAGGCAAAAGGAAAAGAAATCTCTAGCAGCTTCCATCCTATGCACGTCCTCCAAATGCTCGAGTCTTTCCTAGGGTACCTGCCGTTTTGGGACATGGAAAGGAAAGTAACGGCTGAGCAAAACGCTCAGTGCACGGATATAGACATAGTATAAGTGACTAAAACATAATAAAGACTTAATAGCAGCGGAAATGTATAAGTCCTGGAAAACCTGGAACATGTTCATAAAACTGGTTTTATAGTTTGAAAATCCTTATGTTTATCTTATGAAAACTGTTTAACATATTTTACCATTTGCCAATATAGGTCATGAAAATCCACCGTGCATGAATACTTGGAGGGGTGACCTCATCATGCAAATTAGAGGGGCTGCCTCTAATTCAATATACTAGTTTTGGGTAGGAGGGATCAGCTCCTTGTGAAGGATGCAAGGCACACACCACATTCACCATGAAATCCTGACTAAAAACATGTAACTAGGATGCACCCATACGCCCCACATGATAAATATAAAATAAATGACCAAAAGCTGAAGGGACGCCACAAGCAATCACTCCGCCGTGGTGAAGTCATAATATCAGTGCCTCTAATGTTATGGTTATGGTACCTCCATAACTAGGTGAAATTGGTCATGCATGTATATGGCTTTAGGTATTCTAATTAACATAAGCAATTCAAAAACATATAAAACAAATACTGGGATAACAGTTGGCTGCATACGGGGAATCCTAATAAGGAAAGAATGTCCATACTGAAAGGACGGGAATCCGTACCTTATGTCCAGTGAACGAAAAAGATGAACTGAGAGGAATCCTACTTCCGAATCACTAGTGCTACATAAATACGTACATGAATAAGCATATGCTTACTAAATACATAGTTGGTTTTATTTCATGTCTTAGCTTATTTTATGTGTTCTTACCATGTTTTACTGTTTTAAAGCCTTAAACTGTGTTTATCTTACATTCTATTTAATCTGATTAAATATTTCTAGTATTTCATGTATTATTATACTTAATGTGTAATAATAAGTAACTTTCCAAAAATAGCAGGTTCCCTAAAATAGAAAGTTTCAAAAAATAGAAAGTTTCCAAAAATAGAAAGTTACCAAAATAGAAAGTTTCCAAAAATAGAAATTTTCCAAAAATAGATTTACTGCTTAAAATAGATAAGTTTCTAAAAATAGAAAGTTTCCATAAATAGATTAGCTGCCTTAATTAAATAAGTTTCCATAAATAGATTAGCTGCCTAAAATAAATAAGTTTCTAAAAATAGAAGGTTTCCATAAATAGATTAGCTGCCTTATTTAATTAAGTTTCTAAAAATAGAAAGTTTCCATAATTAGAAATAAGCTGGTTAAATAAGCTAAGTATATAAGCCTAAGTGTTTTCATGATTATTTTCTAAGTCATATGATATAATGTATAGTTTAATAATTATTTCATGTAATTTAATTAAACTATAGGTTAAAATATTTAATTAAAGTATAACATGTTTTTAGTTAAATAAGTTAAATACTTAGGTTAAAATATGTATTATTATATGTTAATAATATAACCTAAGTCATGTTAATTAATTAATTATATCCATGATTTTAAAATAATTAATTAATTATAAGTCTTAAATATACAAATACTTAGGTTAATTAATTTCATGTTTATAATTATTAAAATAACCTAAGTCATGTTATTAAATTAATCATATTATTTTATTAATTTAATTTTTAACATAAGATCAAAAAAACATAAAAAAAACTAAACATACACCATGAACCGGATCTACACTAAAAAGCATGAACCGGACATGAAATCGACACCGTACCCCGAACCAATTCGGGGTACCCCGTGTTTTACTGCTGCCGTGGGACCCACACGCACCAACCAAGACCGTATGGTCTTGGTGGTGGGTGGCTTGGCCAAACCGAGACCCCTTCGGGTTCGGTGCAGCCTGCGGCCAAAAACAAACACCCCTTAAAACACCCTTTTGATTTTATTTAACACCAAATCATGTTAGATCCATGTTTAATTATTAGGTTTTTGTAAAAACATCACATGTTCTTGATTTATAAAAAGATTAAATCAAAAGAAAAGGTTTAAAAAGGATTTACCGAATTCGTGGATCAAAAGGATGAAGAACAAACACGATCACCAACTACAATTCCAAGATCCAAGATCACAAACCACCTCCTTGTGGTGTTTTAGGGTGGCGGCACAAAGAAGAAGGGAAGGAGGGTTTTAGGGTTTTTTTTCTAAAATCTTCTGTGAATGAAAAAATGAGTAGTGAAAAATTATTTAACCCTTTTAGTGAAAAATTGATGGGCTAAGCCCATCCTCCCTCCCTAATTTCGTGGTAATGGGGCCCACAAGGGGTAACCCGATCATTTTCCGTGTCTACTTAATAAGTGTGTTCTCGTGTTCGTGTTTTACGTGTTTGTTCGTGTTTATTTGTGTTCGCGTTTTGTGTGTTCTCGTTAAATAATTACCGTGACCTAATATATATAATTACGCTCGTAATAAATAAATATACGTAATTAATAATAGTTCGTGTTTTAATTACGTTCATGATTTCATGATCGCATGTTCGTGATTAATTATTGTCAAATAATTATTACGTGCTCGTGCGTAGTAAATACTTATCGTGTTTTAACACGTACGTAATACGTAAAATCCTAACACATAATCGTAATCATGCTATATTAGGAAAGTTTAAATCTAGTACCTACGATCTTAAGGGTACTATTCATGGTAAAAGCATGCGGGTTTTACAGCGACTTGCCCAGATAGGAGATGTTAGTCTCCAATAGTATTATTCACAATATTAGCGCTCATTAAATGATTAGCGGTCCACGATTAAAAAGGGGCCTAACGGCAACTAGTAAACGTAGTGTCAATATTAATATAGGCAGCATACAAAAACACTTGTATTCCAGTTTTAGCATATATCCCCCTCACGGTTTTTTAAATCATTTATAAAACATTTAAAAGTGAGGCTATGAACTCACCTTAGCCTAGAGAGTCTTGATTAAAGCAGCTATACTCAATCACAACCTTCTCACAATATGTGAGTTAACACACAATATATAGATATATCAAGTCATACTCTCTGTGTAACATGATGTAGTAAAATCTTACACGTTTTAGGAAAAACACGTATGAGCGGCAAGTATTAAACTCGATGGTTTAGGAAAACCGATGAATCGAATAAGTGCGAGTTCGTTCTCAGCGGAGGTGTGAATATGTGAGCTAATTAAATAAAAATCATGTTTGGATTATGTCGTTTTTGGGTTTAGAGAAAGAAAATTAAAAGACGAGTTAAACTACAATTAAACTACGACGTAAAACGTAAAAACGATGACTTAAAAACGTAAAATGCGACGAAATTAAAGCTAAACATTAATTAAAAATCAAAACTAAGTCTAAAATAATATTAAATAAGAATAAAAATTCAATAAATAAATTTTTAAACCTTTTATTAATTAAATATTCAATTTTAAATGCTAATTAAAGCCCTAAAATTAAATATAATTAACAAAAAGCCCAAAATATTATTTTATCAAACTAATATCTCACTTATATTATTTAAACACTAAAAAGTATTTTTCCTAAATTTTAGAAACTATTTTTCTATTTTTAAAATGCTAAAAACACTTTTTAAACTAATATAATGATAAAAAATAATAAAATAATGCTAAAATTAATTTGACTTTTTGAAAAATGCTAATTTACTTAACTAAATAGTAGAAAATTTTAAAAATTTGAAAAAATGGGTAAATTTTACCACTAAAAGACAAAACAATTTAATTAAAATCCTATTTAAACTTAAATTAAATCTAAAAAATAATTAAATAATGTGAACATCGAACTCTTTTATTCTAAAAATCTTAAAGTAATATTCTTAATCTAAAAAAAATTTAAAACTAAAAAATGAAGATTTTTGACACTAAAAAACAAAAATAGTATTTAAATAAACTAATTAAAATAAAATTAAATCTGAAAAATACCAAATGAACATTAGAATAAAAACTAACTTTATAAAAAATCTTAAAATAAATTAACTAACTGAGGAAAAATAGAAAATGTGAAAAGCACTGGAAATATAGCACTAAAGACAAAAAGATATCAAAATTGAAAGTATCATCTCAAGCTTGTTTGTCATGTAGTGTAGAAGTGACTACAAACACACTAGAAGTAGGAACTTTTGGAACAAGAGGCACCCCTACACTCAGTGGAGTGTAGGGAGTCAGCTTAAACAAGAAAATGCACAAGTCAAAGCAAGAAAAAGCACAAAATGGGGCAATTTACAGTTACCGTTTAACTGGTGGGTCTGATGCCTTATACTAATCTATTTGGTCAATAGGGTGAGTTTCAAACCACCACAACTCACACAAAATCTACCCAAACTACAATTAACAAGTACACAGCCCTAGATAAGCATATACTCTACCAGATGACAAGATTTCATGATCAAAATCACTAAAACAAACTAGATTAAGCTTGCTGAATTTCTAAGACTGTTTTTACAAAATAATAAACATGCAAATTTTCTATCTAACATTAACCAAAGTAAAATAACACTTATCCTAGCTATATAACCAGCAAAGAAGTTTGTTTAAATTAATATTAACCCTACCTTTTGTCACTAAGGCCGGTTAATACTAACATCTAAACACTCCTTTAATAAGATGTTAAACAAATTTTGCAAACCAAAAGCTAAACAAAACACTCAAACCTGATTAAACCTTACTCAAACATGAATAGGAAACATAAACAAACATAAATCAATCCTTAAACTACCACATAAACAGATAAAACAAATAATCCAAAAAAATTACAAAAAATATGAAAATCCTACTGAATGGGTTCAAGCCAAACCTTGGGATAGCTGATGCCTTCAAAGAGTGGAATATGAGCTTGTTATGAAAGTGTAGAGAAACCCTGTTGTGGTTCAACAACTGAACCAGGGTACAATATCTTCAAAAATGAAATGAAAAGAAATGATAATGGGGAGACTTGTTTGATGCCTTTTGTACCTGCACAAAACAAACAACCAAGAGAGCACTACAAGTAGTATAAGCTTATCACAAGCTTGTCGGGCTTGTGGTAGCTTATGCTACAGTAAACTATCAGAAACAACAAAGATTTTTTTGTTGAAAAACCACTCTTGAAAAACCAATTTTTTTGTGAATAAAATGAGTAACCCACAATAAATTTAACAAAAGACCTTAACCATTTGACCAAATTCGGCTGTCACTTCCTTTGAACAAATGGAATAAGATTTTTTGGATCTTGAAAACTTTTGCGAAAAAACCTTGAACAAAAATTCTTGATAAAAAATTCAAACCACTTACACTAAATTAAAACTAACATAAAACTAAGGAACTCAGATAACTCTTGCAAGATTTTTTGTTTATATAAAACTCTAAATATTCATTAAATAAAAAAGAAATTTTTACAAGAGAAAATCTGGAACAAAACTATAAGAGGCACAAGTCGTCTCTTATATACTACTCTATAGACTTCTCTAGAAAGCTAAGACATTAAACCCTAGCTCTTGAAAATCTAGAAATGCCCTTGGTCTTCTAGCTTTGAAAATCAGTCAATATGGCCTCATGTGACTTGTGTACTGTTGACAGCTGGAATCTTCAATCTCAACCCTTCATTAAAACTTTGGGACCAATTTTTAGGTTTTGGACGTTGATGTGGTCGGTTTTAAGGGTTTGGGGAAAGTGACGGTTACAGGGGAGGTCCCCATAACCCATGTGGGTGCGTTGGTGAGCGTTTTTAGAGTTGGGTTAGGGTGAGGATGAGAGGAATTAGGGTTCTGGAGGTTATGGGGTCAAACCCCTTTTGTTTGAGTTAAATGATATTTTAGGGTTTATAGCTGGGATGGTGGATAAACAGGTGTTTGAATCGTGTTTTGGGGGTTAAATTGGTTTAAAAAGTGTTTCCCACTAATTAACCAACTGATTAAATAATCAGTTGTAAAAAATGTGAGTGGGGTTTGACGTGGAAGGGAGGGAGTGAGGTGTGGAGTTGTGGTTGGTTGGTTGGGATGAGGTGGATTGATGATTGGCTAGGAGGAGTTTAGCTGTCTGCCACAAATAGTCCTTGTACTCCCTTCTTGTTTCTATATAAAGTTTATCAGCATAGCAAGTGTAATTCCCTTTATATCAAAGTTTATGTTTTCTCATTTTGGCCACAATACTTTATGAAAAGCTATTCCAAGGGCTTATAATGTAATATTTGCATTCTTCAAGGGCATATCTTATACAATCTTGCCATTTTAGGGACCCATGTGTAATTTTGAGGATTTACAAAGGTATAAAATGACAAGTCTTCAAAAGTTAAGGGACCAATCTTGACAATCTTCAAAACTTCAGGGACTTCTTTGGAAAATCATGATTCGGGTGCGGTTCTTTGTGCGGCTTCGTTTCCCGTGTTCATTTTAGCTTGATTCTTGTGATCTTTTGTTGATTTCATTATATCCGTACCTAAAATACACAACGAACAAACACAAGCATATTTTGGGGTATTTTAATGATATATTAAGCGTTTTAAGCCGGATTTGGACGATGAGACTATGTATAATTATAGTATCATCACTCCCCCATACTAAACCATTGTCGTGTCCCTACGCAATGCTAGAATTAAGTATCATAGCTCTTCCAAAATTCATTTTTGTGTGACATTTATTGAAAATGTAAACTTAAATAAACTACTACACGCGTTTTAGACATAATGTATTGTTTTCATCATGATCAAGTGACTTTTAGAGTCAAAGGATAATAACACGTGAATGCCTCATAGAGATAAGTTCGTCATCCTTGATTTTCACTCGATTCCATGCTAAGCGTGTAACGAGATCATTGTCATTATAAGTTTGCAACACAATCATTGCTCATGAGTGTTTACTACGTACTTAGACTCCCTTATTCCTAATTGGTATCTCTTATGTTTTATTTTTGTGTTAATGATCACGAGGATGCATCATTGACTTATTTCGAATTTTATTAAGGCCGAAAATAAAGTAGCACGATTTAACTGATAGTTAGATTAAGGACACGATCTTTTAAAATGGCTTCTCGTAATCTCCTTAAGTTCATATCTTGGCATAACTCGTTTCACGATTTGAGACCTTTCTCGGACCGATATTTGGCATGTACTTCGAACTTCAAATCTTGGAAGAGGTTCTTGAAATAATGGTCTTCTCTTCATATATGGAATTTCTTCAAACTTGGACCACGACTTCATCATTTTTCTTCAATCTCTATTTGGGATTTTGATATACAACGATCCCCCTCCTTTTAGGAATTGGATATATTTATCCTCATACCTTGTTAGGGTCTTTTTGGATAGACTTATCCATGATATTTAGGGGAGTATATTGCTTCTCGTCGTGTGTCTCGATTCTTTATATTAATTTTGGAATAGTGATACTTCACATCATCTTGGATCTTTAGCAACAAAATGGAGTTCCTCATGCCTTGTGAGGGCCTTTTTGGAACTTTGCCAATCTTCGCATCCCGCTTCAATAAGTTATGCCTTGGCTATGAACTCTATTCGAACACGAGTAACTTTTAAACGATCTTGGGCTAGAAGCTAAGTAACCTTTTAAATCGTACGACCTTACTTATTGCATTTATTTAAACAAAAGCGTGGGGAGAATAAGCTAATAATGACTACACAAGAGATCGTGAAAGATTACGTAACTTATAATTAACTCTATCATTTCTCGTCCTCATTTAAGAGACTTGTCCTAAAAAGTTAAGGAATCGAAGCTAATTGCTCAACACGCACGGTTGAGTCAAAAATTACTCTTATTCTCACAATCGGAAAACCTACATTCGTGTCTTAAACACTTATGAAAAACTAGAAAAAAAATTAAAATTTGGCCATTTTTAGCCTTATTTTGCAACAAAACAATAACAAAAAGATGAAAATTGGATTGTGTGGTGACGTAAGCAAGGCGAAGTATCTACTCACTCCCCCATACTAAAACTAAACATTGTCCTCAATGTTTCGAGTCTGGGGGTGAAACACCCCCATACTAGAGACATAGTCGAATGCTTAATCTCGACTATGGAAAGGGTAAAACGAATAACCTAAAAGCCGTTTATGAATTATGCTAATAAGATAACACTACAAAAATTCAGGCGAATACCCACAAAAATTACCCATACTAAACTTTCGAGGGAATTTACCCACCTAATACCCACATGTTACCCACAATCAACGAATTTTAAAGTCGAATTTATTTTCCCTTGATTTTCCCACAGATTTACCCAGAAAAATAGCCACATAAATATTTTTGGTATGCAATGTGTGGGTAAATATTTGGCGCCAAAACGTTCCCTACGGTGTAAGTTTTTGTGGTTAAAGTTGTGGGTAATTTAGTAGGTAAGTGTTATTTACCCACGAAACAAAAATATCATTTTATTGGTGGGTGAGCTAATGTGGGTGTTTCGTGGGTAAATATATATATCCGTTAGTAGGGGTGTCAGTTGGGTCGGGTTACCCGGACCGAACTCGAAACCGATTAGTCTTATAGGGTCGGGTCAAATCGCGTTGAAAAATTTGGTCAGGTTAGTTTGACCCGAACATGATAATTTGACAGTTTATTGGATCAGGTTCGGGTTATATAATTTTTATTATCGGGCCAACCACTTCTTAATTTAACTTACTTCTCATTGGATCCTTACTTATTGTATTATATATACCTTACAAGCATGTTTGTAAATACACCAAGTTAATAAAATAATTATAAAGAGAAAGATTGAGCTTCCAAATACATATTCGAGCAGTCGAGATTAATATAGTTTTTGTGCGATTAGGTTATTGTCTTCAAGGTTATCATATTCGTCTACATGTACTTAAGATCATTCATTCCATTATTTATACTAACACGATATCTATTACGATATCTAAACTTTAAATTTTTCATTCATACACATTTACATATCAAATTTTAAATTGAACTGTATAACACTACAACCACTATTAAGATTTAATCACATTATTGTAAGATTTTATAATATCGATACAATCTTAGGAACCCGGTCTTGAGAGAAATAAAATGATTATAAGTAAGATCACAATATTGATAACCTTGGTTGTCGTTATGAGAGGTCATGGATGAAAATTTATCCATGGTGAGTTATGCATCTTATCTTATATATTATAAGATTGAGTTCCCAAGACAGTAATGAGTATTTATGACACAAAACTTATACAATATACACTTGATAAGTCCCAACAAGTTGTACAAAAAAATTTACGGTGAGTAATCTCTAATGGGATACAAACAAGCGTTAATAAATTCGTAAGGAGTTAGAGCTATTAAATTAGGTGTATCAAAGAGTCTCATTGTATCAAAATACTTTCGGTTATAATAAAACCGAAAGCTTGGAGACTTTTCGGTCTCCTTATGAGGAGATATAATAAACAAGTGTTAATAAACTCTTTTTAGTCTGGATGATTTCACTGCACCCAGATGATCTTATCGATTGATTGACATGATGGAATGTGATTCTCAGTAGAGAAGCTGTTAGGAATAAGGGGTTGCTAACCATAGACCAAACTACCCTCAAGTCCAATATTACGAAACAGTCCTTAGGAGGACAAGTAAAAAACAACTAACATAAACCATGTTAAGGAAACTGAGGAGGTTAAAAGTTGTCAGATTTATAAAAAGTTAATTATTGGCCATTGATTGCCAAGAATTTACCCTAATAATTGGTATTCTTTCGAATCAACGATTTTGGGATGAATTGTTTCTAATATTCATTGGAATCAACAAATTCAGTTTTTTTAGTTTGCATTTGAAAGACAAGACTCAAGCCCGAGTCATTTTCAAGAGGGGAGAATGATGCATGGCACATTCGGGCTCCCACTCCTCTGGCTTAGCCGTCGTTTCTTTGGTCAACACGTGAAGTCTATGTTTCCATGGTTCAGGAAGATCGATGGATACAAGGACAATATAATCTTATATTGTCATAATTAATCTTTTCTATTTTTTTTAACAGCCACTTATATAAAAAAACTAGCAAGGAGCTAGAATTGCAAAGTTACAGAGTATGGGTTTTTAAGCCAATCGGAAAATGAAAATGAAGCATTACAACGAAATTTACACCAATAAAATGATCTAGATATAACGTCGTCATATATAAGAGCCTTCGATGGAGTTTTAGAGTAAAAAAGACTCTTATTCATGAAACACCAGATATGCCACCATAAGACGTAGAAAACACCTTCAAGAATGATATTGTACTTAGAAGTGAGACACACAGAAACCATCCAGGAGCTCCATTATGTGAACAAGTTGATATCAGTATGAGGAATGTTCCACCGTTGAAGAATTTTTCAGAAAAGTTGGGAGGCCAAACTGCAGTTGAAAAAAAGATGATCTTAGTTAAAGATTAATTTAGTTTTCTAAAAGTTATTTCATTTTCTTAAGTCAAGATATCTAGCTTTCTCTTCAAGATTCACAAGTTTATAAAATCATTGTAACATGTTTAGTTTCTAATAGATTATTATGAGTTTATAAAAAAAGAGATTGTTTTCCCTTGAAGTCCTGGTTAAGCACCTTTTGAACGTTTATGAAATTCCTCTGTTCATTGTTATTGTGTGGTTTCTTGCATTCACAGCAGTTATTTAAGACATATCGTTTCGGATTGATTATGCTGCAAAAGCGTGTAAAAAGATATAGATAAATGTATAAAAACCTGGTTGCAAATAAATAAAAATTTATACATAATTAATTAACTGCCGAACCGTACCGATTCATTTAACATAAATCTGACTACGGATTAATTTCCTTCTTGAACATCCTATAAATCCTATAATCTAATTGCTTGACTAATTTTATTTTCTAATAACGAAGAAAATACTAGATATATATATAAATAATGTAATAATAATAATAATAATAATTAATAATATATACTATATAATAAAACATAGAATGTTATAGGTTTGGTCAAAAGTCAAGAAACTACGAGTATAACACAGTGAAAAAGATGCGGTTACCAGAATAAGGTGAAATTTGGCGGCATCATGTGAATCATTTGGCGCCCCTACATATGTGGGGATCGTGGAGTTGCTTCCACCAAAGGTATATATTTACGGTTTTATTATATGCAAGATTTTCATAAAGCAGTTGGATAGGGTATCTTCATATATAATCCATTAAATTGAGATAGTTAGCTTAAATTAACATTTTATTTTATGGTAGGGTTCTTGATTCATTGAGATTGATTGCATGATTATAGTTAATTAGGTAAATTTTTCTTTTTCAATTATATGTTAGTGACCTAGGTTCTTCGAATTATCATAGGTAATTGTAATTGTGTTGGTTTTTGAACCACATATTCCATTGTGTTTACATTTCTATGTTAATTCAACTAATAGTTCACATATTTCCAACGCCTCACAAATACTCTTCATAGAAAAAGAGACATTAAACCCTAATAGCTCTTGAAAATACAGAAGTGCCCTCGGTCTTCTAGCTTTGAAAATTAGTCAATATGGCCTCATGTGACTTGTGTACTGTTGACAGCTGGAATCTTCAATCTCAACCCTTCATTCAAACTTTGGGACCAAGTTTTAGGGTGGGACGTTGATGTGGTCGGTTTGGGGGGTTTGGGGAAAGTGACGGGTGTAGGGGAGGTCCCCACAGCCCATGTGGGTGTGTTGGTGAGCGTTTTTAGAGTTAGGTTAGGGTTGGGATGAGAGGAATTAGGGTTCTGGAGGTTATGGGGTCAAACCCCTTTGTTTGAGTTAAATGATATTTTAGGGTTTATAGATGGGATGGTGGATAAACAGGTGTTTGAATCATGTTTTGGGGGTTAAATTGGTTTAAAAAGTGTTTCCCACTAATTAACCAACTGATTAAATAATCAATTGTAAAAAATGTGAGTGGGGTTTGACGTGGAAAGGAGGGAGTGAGGTGTGGAGTTGTGGTTGGTTGGTTGGGATGAGGTAGATTCGTGATTGGTTGGGAGGAGTTTAGCTGTCTGCCACAAATAGTCCTTATACTCCCTTCTTGTTTCTATATAAAGTTTATCAGCATAGCAAGTGTAATTCCCTTTATATCAAAGTTTATGTTTTCTCATTTTGGCCACAATACTTTATGAAAAGCTATTCCAAGGGCTTATAATGTAATATTTGCATTCTTCAAGGGCATATCTTATACAATCTTGCCATTTTAGGGACCCATGTGTAATTTTGAGGATTTACAAGGGTATTAAATGACAAGTCTTTAAAAGTTGAGGAACCCATCTTGACAATCTTCAAAACTTCAAGAACTTCTTTGGAAAATCTGATTCAGGTCTGGTTCTTTGTGCGGCTTCGTTTCCCGTGTTTGTTTTAGCTTGATTCTTGTGATCTTTTGTTGATTTCACGATATCCGTACCTAAAATACACAATGAACAAACACAAGCATGTTTTGGGGTATTTAATGATATTTTAAGCGTTTTAAGCCCGATTTGAACGATGAGACTATGTATAATTGCAGTCTCATCATAACACCCCATTTGTTAAGATGGAATGCTATAGTAAAATATGGTGTGTCATCAAAGCATGCAAGGTAAATGTCTAAACATCCATGACCATAATTAGAAATACCAGAATCAAACAATCGGTAGTATAAGTAACTCATACATAAGCAATATTCAGTACTGTAACTGAAAGGACTAAACAATGTCCAAATGAAGTAAAGTATGAAAAAGTAGGAATAAATGCATAAGGTAAAAGAGGCTGGATAGCTCCATCCGAATGCACATACTCTGGAGATCCTACTTACGACCTTGGGTACCTACCGTTTAGGAACATGGAAATTGTAAAACCCGTAAAAATAAGGTCATAATTTAATTCTATTTTCAATTATTTTGAAGTATTTTATAACGTTAAATATTATTATGTTTAACGGTTTAAGTTAAAACCGATATTAAATATTATATTTTAATATTTTGACGAGCAACGAGGACTACTAGTGATCGCGATACCGACGGATGCCAAAAATTTTATATCGTATAATATTTTGAAACTTATTTTTGTGTGGGTTGATGAACTCACAATTTACGGATTTAAATTTGGGCTTACGTGCATAATTTAGCGTCTTTTACGACTAAACCGGAAACCTTAGGATTACGTATTTACGTTTTTGAACTCCGTTTTCGATGAGACAATTTTTATTGGATTCGTTTTGTGACGTTGATTCATAATTTATAAAAACGTTTTTCGTGAAATGACCCGAGGGCACGCAAATCGAGAAAACTAGAATCGAGGAATACTCGTAAACTAGTGAGATGGGACAAAATACATTGTCCCACCCCACTAGCTAATATGGGATGGCACAACAAGACACCACATCAATATGTGGCATCTTGTTAACTTGTTAGCTACAAGTGTAAGACTAAGCTTACACTTTAAGCTACACACTTGCTAAAACCATCAAACCTTCAACCACTTCTCATTACCATCTTTCTACACATGCAAACTACCTCAAACTCTCTCAAAAACCTCACCCTTGCCATCCATTTTAAAGCACAAAACACCCCTTTTGATCTTTTCTAGCCATGAATTACATGTTATCTAGCTCTATCATGGAGTTATCTTGAAGCCTTGATCATTTGGTGGCCATATTAACAACATAGGAGGTGATTTGATTGTGTCCTAGGGCTGATTTCTCAACTATTGTTCTTGGTGTTTGATGATCTTGGAGTTACTTTTGGTGTTCATCAAGTTCTTGTCTTCCAAAAACAAGAAATACACTTGGTTGGTAAAGAAGATCATCCTCTACATTTTCTCTTGTTATTTTTGTAAAGAACAAATGTATTTTCTTTCTTATTGTATATGTATATGATGTATATATGATGATAAAAATGTTGTGTGGGGATCAAGTGTTGATAAATATGCTTAAAAATGTTAATAACCATGAGAAATAAGGCTAAAATCATGTTTATTTAGTTGGCTGTATAAAAAAAGTATATAACTAAAACTTGAACTGATAAAATTGCATGGTATGATCCATTTACAGTAAGTACAAGATGTTATACACATGTTAGAGTTGTCCATGCAATGGAATCAATATAATGAGTGAGATATGATCAAAACAAGTTGGGTGTTCTAATCTGAATAAGCAGTTTTGTAGGGACTGTTAAGGCAAGATAAACTTAAAATGAGCAGTATCTATAACTAAGTTAAATGTAGCACATAATATGAAGATCATGCCACCAAAAAATGAGCTTCTAATCATTATAGAACTCTAGATATGATAAAAATGGTGAACATGAAGATGAAAATCAGATTTTGAGAATTAATGTTTATTATTATTATATAAGCACTCAAATTTTATTGTATAAAATGTAAAATAAAAACCCACTAACTTATGAAACTTATTTATATAAATATGTAAAAGGTTAATTAAATGGATGAATTATATAAATGGTTGTGGAATAATACTTATAAGTAATAAAAACTATAAACTTGATTTTTACGACTTTTTCGGCTATTACCGTAAAATTAACGTTTTTCGCCAAATAAAACTTAGACGATCAAACCCGTCTAATGTAAAGTTTATAAAAGTCATATACTGATATATAAGTAACTAATACAAGTAAAAACCGATAAAACCCAAACTATAGGACATACGGACATTAACGAGCTAAATAAGCATATTGGACTAATAGTTGGACTAAATAAGATAAACACTTATAAAAAGAACTTATTGGGCTTAACCCATTTGGGCACAACATGGAAAGTATAGATACTGATAATATAGGTATAAAATGGATTAAAACAAGTTAAAGAACTTATACTAAGCTTATTGGACTTAAAATAGGTAAGTAGGTAAAACTAGTAAACTAGTAAAAAGTTACCAAAACGTAAACACTAAAATGATTAAACAAGGATATATAAACCCACTTGATCATCATCATATGTACAAAATCATCATATATATATATTGTTATTTTGATAAAAGTCATTGGACAAGAGTCTAAGACCGATTATTATTTATATAGGTTTCCGTGACCGAAGCACGCCCGTAGCCGATAATCCGCCTTTCATTATCAACGTGAGTCTATAGCCTCGCTTTATACTAGTTATTAAATGATTTTAAACCCGCGAGGGGGAATACATGTTTTATAAACTTAGAACACAAGATTTTTATGGTATGCTTTGTCCCTCTATGAATGGACCCGTGGTTGCCTTTAAATTGCATTAAGTGATTGCCTTAGTTAAAGCCTCAATTATGGACCGTTAATTAACCTATGATGGGTTAACCGCTAGTACAATTAATAGATCTATGGGGGAAGCCGCCCCGGTTCAGTTTTTGTGGACTTGTCATAGAAGCTTAGGCCCGACCTCCACACTGTTTGAGCATATTGTATTAAGAAGTCAGGTATACGGCAATGTACCAATAATCTGGAGGTAACCGACAATTAATAAATCTCTCGTCTTATTAGACTGATATGGGAGTGTCTAAGGGCTCGGTTCCATGAGCTTATTGCAATTTATGCTATATACAATTATCATTGTTGATGCAAATTATTATTTGATGCTTATAAGCATGCCACAAACTTATAATCTTTGCTTGTGTTCAAATTGATTTCATAAACCTATAGATTCACTCGGCATTTTTGCTGATTGTTTTACTCACATGTATTTCAGGTAATCAAGAAGTGGAAGCTTGGAGGTCACGGGGAATGAAGTTGTGCACTGCTTTTGTGTGTTCAAACTCTTTGATTTATTTATCGTTCCATTTTTTAAAACAAACCAATATGTTGTTTTAACTTATCTTTTGGTAACGATTACTTGGGACTACGCTACTCTGACAAATTTTTTAGGAACGATAAATCTAAAACGTCTCTTTTCGAGTCGTTCTTTATAAATTATGTGTTTTTGTATCATTGTTTAGCACCCAAAGATGTATTCCGCTGCGTGTAAATTTGGGGGTGTTAAAGATTGGTATCAGAGCCATGAGTTATAGAGAACTAGGTCTTTTTCTAAAAACCTAAACTATAACTGTCGGTTTTATTTTTTTCAAAGAGTCGGTGCACATGATTTCGCGTGACTTCGGGTTCAAGCTACTTCTGGGATTACCACTTTAGTATATGTTATTACGTATAACTTATTGCCAAGTATTTATAAATAAATACTATGATCCATTTACGGATATATATATTTATATCTAGGATCCCTTTAATCGATATATATATATTTATGTCGTTAAACTTTTCGATAAAAGTTTATCATTTATTAATGATTAACTTAAATAAATACATTGAATTTTTAAGATCTTTCTGTATTTATTTTTGAAGTATTTAAATTGCTTTTATTGCAAAAATTTTATATTATGACCTTACATACCTTCATCTGTGCGCGTTACTTTCATTATTTAACCCTTTGTGATATCTATATAGATATCCAAATCGTCTTCCGGCTATTTGTGCTTGGACGTCTTTTAACGTAATTTCTAGACCATTGTGTAGCTCAATGTGTCCTTGGAATAGACTAACCGCTATTTATTGACATTTATATGTATCGACTCCGAAGT
This sequence comes from Glebionis coronaria, assembly GCA_025667525.1. Taxonomy (NCBI): domain Eukaryota; kingdom Viridiplantae; phylum Streptophyta; class Magnoliopsida; order Asterales; family Asteraceae; genus Glebionis; species Glebionis coronaria. The sequence continues at coordinate 184,950,002 of CM046876.1, forward strand.
GTATTGTTCACTTATATCTCGGTAACGTCATCGTCATTTTATAAATCATCGTCTAGATTATGGCGCTAGATTGGGATACGATTTTACTTATATAAAATTGTATCATTTGTTTATCATTAACCTTCTCGCTCCCGGAGTGTAGCATGTTAATGTTCCATTCTTTTCTTTCTATGTTTTTGTGTTTTTGACAATCGTGGCACCAATGAGATTTGCCTACATTGCATTTTGAAATCTAAATTACGAACGTCTTTCACCGTCTCGCTTCCTAAACTTCGTGTTGAATACCTTGAAGCATTTTCTGTCATTCATCATGCTATACTTTATTTGATGCTCATTACGAGATTTATTTTTCGTTGTTATAAAATCCACAAGACATGTGTGTATATATGTATATATTTTGAGCCGTTAAGAAGTGTCGATAAATACACTTTATGCAGAAACTGTAGGGGCAGTATAAACAGGTCAAAACTTAAAAGTAAAACCTGCGTTTTTAAAATAAAATAGTCAAACCTGCACAGAACTTGCAGGGGTATTTTGGTCATTTTACATTGGTTTTCAGGTCTCGGGTAAAACTAGAAAGTCGTCTGAAACATCGTTTTGCATCAAAATGCTTTAGACTCTGAGTCTTGGAGATGTCGTTTATCGGGTCAATTAATCGGCTCATATTTAAAAGTTAAATCTGATAGAAAATTCAGAACATGAGTTTTAAATGTTTCTAAGCTGTTTTGATTTCATTTGAGATCGTAAAATTTTAACAAATATTATTTTACCACTAACGAATACTAGTTGCATGTGAAAATATTTAAAAATAGAAACAATACAGGATTAGCAATTACCGGAATAATGGTGTAATTTGAAAATGAATAATATACTTTCTTAAAAGCATGTTGTGTCTAGTATCTTACATAGAATACACATATGGATTGATTTATTCTTTTTATATATATGACTCATTTGTCATTCGATATTATTTTTATTTTTCTTCTAACCTTCCACTGATTTGAGTTGAGTTTTGAAGTTTTGTCTTCACATTCTTCATCGATATTTTTTTTATCACATGTCTCATGGCATTTTCGTCTAAACCTTATAACCTTTTGAAACTTTAACAACTTGTAACCATTTCACTGGTTGTTTATGAGCTACTATTTGCCACTTTTTGCAAAACTTTGACTACTTTATACGTTGTCATAATGTCATATTATAAATAAATCTGATATCGTTTTACGATTATTTACACCAATTATTTTTACTTTGGTCTTATAAAATACTTTTCGTAACATTAAAAGTTGCTTATTGAGTATCTCACAAATTACTTGTATCCTAAAATTTATAAACTATTTTTAAATTCCATTTTACAAATGGCATGGTTTATATAAACATAAGAAACGTAATACTTTTCGACGAAACTGAGCACTGCATTGCTATTCCTAGATTATACATGGCCTGATCACCTATGTCTAATTTAGAAGGAGCCATGCTAGGCTGAATAGTAGTCACCTTAAAAAAAAATCTTAATAATAATCAACTTTTTACTTGTATTTATGATAAAGATAAATAAAATGAAATAAAGTGAAAAGAAGTTTTGAAAACCTTTATATATTATGCAAGTAGCGCAATTTCTATGCATCCGCATATGTTTTCTTACCTTTTCTTGAACGAATTTGCTTACGAATACGTTTTTACTCGACAATCGTTTTTTTCACTTGTTACTTCATTTTGTCTTATGACTGATTTCTTTTGACCGTTCGTCTAATTATTGACTGTTGATAAATGACTTGAAAGTCTCGATGTTTTATCCTTCCTTCTCGTCCAATCTTCTTTATGCGACTGGGTAGATCTTTGGAATGTCTCTGCACGTGAATAATGAATTATCACTAGAGTGATTTCCGTATAACCGGGATGACGTCCGACACTCTCGTTTGTCTCGAAACCCACTCTTGTGAACCGTGCTTTGACTTCTCTCTTTAAACACTAACATCGTTCATTTGATTTGTTTTAATTACAAGTGATTATTAGAAATTTTATTTATTAAAATTTTTGTATGGATCTTCTTTCCGATCATGTATCGACCACCGCTAAGTTAACGAGCTGATATTGGTGAACCATCAACCACACTAACAAAATTTGACAACTTGTTTAATCTATTATTTCTTATCGTCTTACCATCAACGCCTTTATTTTATTATTCTCTTTAAGAATTCATACGACATTTGCTTCGTTCTCTTTTGTACCATTGATTTCGTATTAATTGTTGACTATTATTTTCATTCGTATTCGTTTGTTATCTTGTCACATTTCGAAACCCGAATGTAACCCATATTTATTTTGGAATGATAATCACCTTTATGTATTCCTACAAAGTATTATAAAATTTTTATGGAACTTTTATACATTTTCTAATGATTTTTAATTATCGAAATAACCATTACAAGTAAAAGGTCAAATTTATACATCATATTTTCTATAACTAAAACTAATGTCTAACATGAAATTATACTATATCTTTTGAACTAAGTGATTTATCATACTTTACTTTTAATGTAATGAAATTACCAGTTTAATTTATATTCCTAATAATGATTTAATTTAGAAATTATATTTTCTAATTGTAACCATCAATACGAGTTTAATTAATAATTTCATGTCAATCTTTCAAAGTTTCTTAAGACAACCAAAATAAATTATGAAGCTATTTAACTTCTATTTTTAATATATCATCTTTATCAAGAAAGTACCTCAATTGAGTCTTAAGGTAATACCAAATCCGGGACGGATAATTGTGACAAACGTTATTTTAATGTTAATATTTAATTTATTCTTCGCTCTCATTTTTCTAGTATTGTGAATTATTATGTTTTACGGTTACGTGATTCGAGATCCCTCGTCGATCGTCAACCTTAAATCATTTTACCACATCTTGTCCGTTTATGCGTTTATTGAATTCATTTTTATCTCGTTCTATTCCTCTTATTGAAGATCACTATTTTATTCTGAGTTTAAAATGAATCTCGGGAAGCAGTGTATAAGAAGAAACGATAAGTGTCACCAAGATTTATGCGTGTACTTGTGGAATGATTGAGGACCTAATCTCTTAATGAATGGAGTTAATAAATTTGTTACAACCTCGAGGAGCATGTTGAAGCCGACACCGCAAGTGGAAAGACTCTTGAGATCAAGTGGTTATTATCAAGGGTTCGTTCAAGGTTTTCTCGATGATTAACGGTGAAGATCTATACTCGATGTTTATGTTCGACCTTTTCTTTTATGTACTTAATGATGTGTGATCTAGTCAATTGATCGTAACTTGTGAGAACTTGAGACGGCATCATCCGATGACGTCCGATTATGTACAACACATATTATGAAATATCTTTTTGACTTTCAACAACGATGTTTATTGAGACTTTAATGCGCGTTGGCGAAAGTGAGATGGTGTCTTTGTATTATCTTTTGAGTAGGGACCCGCGTGTGAGCACCCTCCGACGACGAAAATGTTTTCTTGTTAGTTCTTTTTGATGTGTGTCCATGGCTATCCGGCCGATGGATATCCTTTAATTTGCAACCTTCCCTTTTAACTGGACTTACCCGAGAATCTTGTCATTTATTCTCGTCGTCGAATAAGCTTCGTGTGATTCATAAAATTTTCATGTGTCGAGCTTGACGGGTGACTGGTGGATAAGGATTTATTTATTCCTTTTTGGTGAGATACAACTTGACGACAAGTTGCGTTTTGTAAAAGAACCAGTGGAGATCGTGGATCGAGATTCACGTGGGAACGTGAGGATTTCGTTATAAGGAATGTCGTCATCCTTCCGGGTAGTGAACAACTCGTGTGTGAGGCGAGTTGAGCGCCGGGACGTCGCTCCCTTAAGGTGGTGAGGATGTAAAACCCGTAAAAATAAGGTCATAATTTAATTCTATTTTCAATTATTTTGAAGTATTTTATAACGTTAAATATTATTATGTTTAACGGTTTAAGTTAAAACCGATATTAAATATTATATTTTAATATTTTGACGAGCAACGAGGACTACTAGTGATCGCGATACCGACGGATGCCAAAAATTTTATATCGTATAATATTTTGAAACTTATTTTTGTGTGGGTTGATGAACTCACAATTTACGGATTTAAATTTGGGCTTACGTGCATAATTTAGCGTCTTTTACGACTAAACCGGAAACCTTAGGATTACGTATTTACGTTTTTGAACTCCGTTTTCGATGAGACAATTTTTATTGGATTCGTTTTGTGACGTTGATTCATAATTTATAAAAACGTTTTTCGTGAAATGACCCGAGGGCACGCAAATCGAGAAAACTAGAATCGAGGAATACTCGTAAACTAGTGAGATGGGACAAAATACATTGTCCCACCCCACTAGCTAATATGGGATGGCACAACAAGACACCACATCAATATGTGGCATCTTGTTAACTTGTTAGCTACAAGTGTAAGACTAAGCTTACACTTTAAGCTACACACTTGCTAAAACCATCAAACCTTCAACCACTTCTCATTACCATCTTTCTACACATGCAAACTACCTCAAACTCTCTCAAAAACCTCACCCTTGCCATCCATTTTAAAGCACAAAACACCCCTTTTGATCTTTTCTAGCCATGAATTACATGTTATCTAGCTCTATCATGGAGTTATCTTGAAGCCTTGATTATTTGGTGGCCATATTAACAACATAGGAGGTGATTTGATTGTGTCCTAGGGCTGATTTCTCAACTATTGTTCTTGGTGTTTGATGATCTTGGAGTTACTTTTGGTGTTCATCAAGTTCTTGTCTTCCAAAAACAAGAAATACACTTGGTTGGTAAAGAAGATCATCCTCTACATTTTCTCTTGTTATTTTTGTAAAGAACAAATGTATTTTCTTTCTTATTGTATATGTATATGATGTATATATGATGATAAAAATGTTGTGTGGGGATCAAGTGTTGATAAATATGCTTAAAAATGTTAATAACCATGAGAAATAAGGCTAAAATCATGTTTATTTAGTTGGCTGTATAAAAAAAGTATATAACTAAAACTTGAACTGATAAAATTGCATGGTATGATCCATTTACAGTAAGTACAAGATGTTATACACATGTGAGAGTTGTCCATGCAATGGAATCAATATAATGAGTGAGATATGATCAAAACAAGTTGGGTGTTCTAATCTGAATAAGCAGTTTTGTAGGGACTGTTAAGGCAAGATAAACTTAAAATGAGCAGTATCTATAACTAAGTTAAATGTAGCACATAATATGAAGATCATGCCACCAAAAAATGAGCTTCTAATCATTATAGAACTCTAGATATGATAAAAATGGTGAACATGAAGATGAAAATCAGATTTTGAGAATTAATGTTTATTATTATTATATAAGCACTCAAATTTTATTGTATAAAATGTAAAATAAAAACCCACTAACTTATGAAACTTATTTATATAAATATGTAAAAGGTTAATTAAATGGATGAATTATATAAATGGTTGTGGAATAATACTTATAAGTAATAAAAACTATAAACTTGATTTTTACGACTTTTTCGGCTATTACCGTAAAATTAACGTTTTTCGCCAAATAAAACTTAGACGATCAAACCCGTCTAATGTAAAGTTTATAAAAGTCATATACTGATATATAAGTAACTAATACAAGTAAAAACCGATAAAACCCGAACTATAGGACATACGGACATTAACGAGCTAAATAAGCATATTGGACTAATAGTTGGACTAAATAAGATAAACACTTATAAAAAGAACTTATTGGGCTTAACCCATTTGGGCACAACATGGAAAGTATAGATACTGATAATATAGGTATAAAATGGATTAAAACAAGTTAAAGAACTTATACTAAGCTTATTGGACTTAAAATAGGTAAGTAGGTAAAACTAGTAAACTAGTAAAAAGTTACCAAAACGTAAACACTAAAATGATTAAACAAGGATATATAAACCCACTTGATCATCATCATATGTACAAAATCATCATATATATATATTGTTATTTTGATAAAAGTCATTGGACAAGAGTCTAAGACCGATTATTATTTATATAGGTTTCCGTGACCGAAGCACGCCCGTAGCCGATAATCCGCCTTTCATTATCAACGTGAGTCTATAGCCTCGCTTTATACTAGTTATTAAATGATTTTAAACCCGCGAGGGGGAATACATGTTTTATAAACTTAGAACACAAGATTTTTATGGTATGCTTTGTCCCTCTATGAATGGACCCGTGGTTGCCTTTAAATTGCATTAAGTGATTGCCTTAGTTAAAGCCTCAATTATGGACCGTTAATTAACCTATGATGGGTTAACCGCTAGTACAATTAATAGATCTATGGGGGAAGCCGCCCCGGTTCAGTTTTTGTGGACTTGTCATAGAAGCTTAGGCCCGACCTCCACACTGTTTGAGCATATTGTATTAAGAAGTCAGGTATACGGCAATGTACCAATAATCTGGAGGTAACCGACAATTAATAAATCTCTCGTCTTATTAGACTGATATGGGAGTGTCTAAGGGCTCGGTTCCATGAGCTTATTGCAATTTATGCTATATACAATTATCATTGTTGATGCAAATTATTATTTGATGCTTATAAGCATGCCACAAACTTATAATCTTTGCTTGTGTTCAAATTGATTTCATAAACCTATAGATTCACTCGGCATTTTTGCTGATTGTTTTACTCACATGTATTTCAGGTAATCAAGAAGTGGAAGCTTGGAGGTCACGGGGAATGAAGTTGTGCACTGCTTTTGTGTGTTCAAACTCATTGATTTATTTATCGTTCCATTTTTTAAAACAAACCAATATGTTGTTTTAACTTATCTTTTGGTAACGATTACTTGGGACTACGCTACTCTGACAAATTTTTTAGGAACGATAAATCTAAAACGTCTCTTTTCGAGTCGTTCTTTATAAATTATGTGTTTTTGTATCATTGTTTAGCACCCAAAGATGTATTCCGCTGCGTGTAAATTTGGGGGTGTTAAAGAAATGAAAAACGGCAGGGCACGCTCAGTTCACGGATATATAGAATAACATAAAGACATAAAGGAATGAAAGCATATAAAGGATGTAAAGCATGAATTATAGCGGAAATGAGTATGTCCTGGGAAACCTAGATGTATGTCATATTTACTGGTTTTAGTTCTGAAAACATAGCTTATGTTACTTATGAAAATCTGTATTAGTTAAATATACCAAAAGCCAATATAGGTCATGAGGTCAACAACGTGCATTAATACTTCTAGGGGTGACCTCGTCATGCAAATTAGAGGGGATGCCTCTAATTAAATTGTAATGGGTAGGAGGGATCAGCTCCTTGTGAAGGATGCAAGGAACAGACCACATTCACCATGAAATCCTTACTGAAACTGAACCTAGGATGCACCCATACGCCCCACATGATAATATAATAATAATAATGGCCAAATAACTGAAAGGGACGCCACGAGCTATCACTCCGCCGTGGTGAAGTCATAACACTAGTGCCTCTAGTGTTATGGTTATGTCACCTCCATAACTAGGTGAAACTGGCATGCATGTATATGGCTAAGGTAACTAATAAAACATAAGCATTTAATCTGTAACTACTGAGGAAAACAGTTGGCTGCATACGGGAAATCCTAATAAAGGAAGAGGATGTCCTTATTGAAGGACGTGAAATCCGTACCTTGTGTCCAGTAGAAGCTAACGGAAACACTGAAGAACCTACTCCGCCTTGACGGATAATACTACATAAGAATAGGAACGTGTATGAGTTGTCTGAATTACATGTGTTTTACTGGTTCTGTGTGTTATTAGCTTGTTATACTTATTCTGTCTTGTTTTAGTGTTTTACTGTGTTATATGTAGTTATACTGATGTTTTTTAGGGTATTATGCATGTAATAGTGTATTATAATACTTGTATTGTAATACTAAGTAACTTTCTAAAAATAGCTGGTTTCCATAAATAGTAAGCTTCTAAAAATAGTAAGTTTCCATAATTAGAAATAACTTGAATTATAATGTCAAGTAAAGTTTATTTAGTATACTACAAGTCATGGTTTTAAAGGTAATAGCTTATTAATTAAATAACTTGGTTAATTAATTAAACTATACCTTATAAGAATTTAATTAAAAATACATGTTTTAATTAAATTAAGCTAAGTAAAATACTTTAGGTTATACATGAAATATTAATTTTAATATTTAACCTAAGTCATGAGTTTATTTAAATTAAATAATCTAGAAATAGTTTAATTAAACATAACTTTGATTTTAGTATTTTCCCAAATCTCGAACCCGTGTTTTAAATATTAACCCGAGCCCGAACCCGTGGTCACACATATGTCGAGCCAAACAGCCCTACCAGTGGCTAGTCCGGCTAGCTGGTTTCCACTAGTGGCTCTCGGTTCCCACTGCCGAGCCACGGCAGCCACTGTCGAGCCCGGTTCACAGCCGATTCCCACCGGTTGTGACCGGTTCTCGCTGTTCTTGTTTGTTCGGTTCCCACTGTCAACCCCGAAATCCCCACGAGACCCTATTGGTCTCGGTTGGCACTCGATCTAAGCCCAAAACCATACCCCAACCTTAAATCCGGGTCCCCTTGCTTGCATCTGAATCAAACCGACCAAGCCGAGACCCATTGTGGTCTCGATGGTGGTGACGAAGACAAGCCGAGAGCCCCTTGGCTCTCGGTGGTGCCTCGGCCGAACCAAAACCCGAACCAAACACCCCCTTTTTCATGTTTTTAATTAATCCCACATGTTTCTTGATTTGTTTTTAAGATTAATTAAATAAAATCATGAATTCTTAAAAGAACTAAAATGAAAAGGATTGTTTGATTATACCGAACTCATGGAAGAAAAGGTTATGATCACGAAAACGTACACTCAAAATCAATTAGCAAAATTCGTCCCGAACACCCCTTTGGGTTGATGGTAGCCGGCGGCAAGCAGAGGAGAGGAGGCAGGGTTTCTGTTGGGAATTATTGTTAAGTGTCAAGTACCGTCAGTGTAATTTAAGTACTGTTAGTATTATCAAAGTACTGTTAGTGTTAACTCGGTACATAGTAAGTACTGCTACTTATAAAGTAAGTATTGCTATATTGATTAGGACGAATATATCTTTGTATAAGATATGTCATAGTTTATAGTTAGAGTATATCTTATGTGATATACTTAATAGCTAGAATATTGATAATATATCGTCTGTGATATAGTTATATTTATAGAATATTCTAAGGTTTCTAGGGTTCCTTACTCTATAAAAGGAACATAAGTACGATGACATTCATGTACCTCATTCAAGTCGATTAATAAGTGAATCGAATAGTAAAAAGTAATTATGTTCTTCTGTGCTTTATAAGTTATATTCCGCATAACTTATTTAGCTTAAGTAAGAGTTCTCAAAATGTTTTAGTTTGATTACAAACTACTATACTAGTTCTTAACAGAACATAGATCCAATCAAAGGGATCAACAAGTGGTATTAGAGCATGTTGAGAAACTCTGAAAAAGAAGACCACAACCCTAAAAATCTCCATTCACACTAAAACTCAATGTCTCAACATGGTGATGACCCTCACTTAGAAGACATTCCAGATCCTGATCCAATACCACAAGGACAGCCTCAAGTTGTGCATCCTGCACCACCACAAGGTGTTCAAGCCATAGATGTTGTAGTTACTTCTACAACTACAACACCTTCCCATACTCTCTTTGCTGTCAAACTCCTAGTTCTCAAGGGTGATAACTATGAGACATGGGCTATGCAGATGGAACATTACTTGAATCACACAGATCATACTCTGTGGCAAGTTATCAAGAATAGGAATACACCTAAGAAGTTACACTGGTTTCCTGATGGTACATGTTATGCTTTTCCTGCTGTGGACTGTTGAGGATGTACAAGAATATATCAGAGAAAGAAAGGCCAGAACTACTTTGGCTATGGCACTTTCATAGGACATCTTACCTAGCTTTCATCACTACAAGGATGCAAAGGCTATGTAGGATGCCATCAAATTTAGATTTGGAATTAATGATAAATCTAAGAAGATGAAGAAGATTGTTCTGAAAAAAGTATTTGATAACTTCTCAATTTCCAGTATAGAAAGAATCCATGATGGCTATGGAAGGTTCAGTAAGCTGCTCATTCAAATAGCAGTTTATGGACAAATAATTCCTAATGAAGAAGCTAATCTAAAACTCTTAAGGAATGTTCCACAAGAATGGAAAGCAATGGCTATGCACTTCATCACAAGGGATGATTTGGATACAATTCCTTTTGATCATCTCTACAACAATCCTAGAGCTTATGAGATGCATGTTAAAGGCGTTGAGGTGACCAACGAAGCAGCAACAACAACGTCTAACTTGGCTTTTGTGTCAGAAGGTAACAACGGTACTTACTTTCAAAATACCGCTAGTGGATCAAGTAGCGGTAGTTACTTCCAAAATACCGTTGGAGGACTTACAAGCAGTACTTACTCACAAAGTACTGAAGGCAGTCCTATTGTCTCTCAAAATCCACAAGGAAGATCTTCACCATTGTTTAGTGACAATGATTCCTTCTCATTCTTTGCTGGACAATACAACAGACCAACATTGACTCTCAATGACTTGTTCCAAATGGATGATGCTGATGTTGAGGAGATGGATCTCCAATGGCAAGCTGCTATGATTTCCGTGAGATCTAATAGGTTCTTTAAGAAGATTGGAAGGAAGATGACTGTGGATCCTAATGAACCATTAGGATATGACAAGTCTAAAGTTAAATGCTATAACTATGGAAGGAATGGATATTTTGCAAGGGAGTGCACTAGAGACAAGGCTGAAAGTAGCAGTCAAAAGTCCAAAAACAGCTATAGAACCAGTCCAAGAATTTCTGAAAGCTTTCCAAAAGGAAACAGCAGGAGTCCCAAAGGAACCAAATCATTGGTAACTATAGATGGAGTGGTGAACTTGGCTGAAGATGAGGAAGAAGAAGAGCTTGGTTTGATGTCTCTCTCACATGAAGATATTAAGGTACATCCTTGTTCTAAAGATTGTGTTCTTAAATTTAATAGTTTAAAAGTAGACCTAGATGAACAGTATCAAAAGGTAAACACATGCACTATAGGAACAAATGCTTTTAAACAGAGTGTTGCTAAGCTAGAGGAAAATATAGTTTTGTATAAAAAGGTTCAACAAAACTATGAAGAGAAAATTAAAATTTTAACTCTTCAAATGAGGGAAAAAGATGTGGAAATTAAAGCTTTTGAAAAAAAACTTTTGAAAGTATCAGCAAAAAATGAAGCTTTAAAAGCCAGTCTTTATAATGAAAGGGAAGTGATTAATCATTGGCAAAGATCCTCTAAAGGATTGGGTAAGTTGATTATATCACAAATGGGGTATTATGATAAATCAGGCCTAGGATATATTCAGGACCAACCTGGGAAAACTTTAACTGACAAGGACTTATCAAAGGGGATTTTTGATAGTTCTAGTGAGTCAGATGATACACTTGAAAGTGATAGATATGCTGAAGGAATGAAAGCAGTTCCTCCACCATTATCAGGAATTTTCATGCCCCCTAGTAATGATGCAGGTATAGAGTTAGCTGAATCAAAGGCTGTTAATGATTCAAACTCTAGTACTTTTACCCAAGATAAATCTGTTGTGACCAAAAACATTGTTTATCCACCTTTAATGAGCTATTTTGTGTCTGGGGTGTCTAAAACTAGTTCTGCTCCCAAGCAGGTAAAAACTCCTAGCAAGGCATTGGATAACAGTGCAAAACATAATAAAACCAAGAGGGGTGGGATAGGTTTTGAGAAAATTAAGTCAAAACAACCTTTTGGGTCTTCTTTGAGAAGAAAAGGATGTTATGTTTGTGATAGTCTAAGTCATTTTATCAAAGATTGCACTTTACATGATGATAAAATTGTAAAACAAAAGGCTGCACAAAATGTCACAAGGAATAGTAATGGGGAAAATGCACAGGTTAATAGGCAACAGAGATCTAAAGATGACAAACCTAAGTTTGATCATGCTAAAAGGGTAGATGAACCTCATAAGGTCACAAACATCTCTACCAAGAACTTTGTTCTAAGAGCAGTACTTATGAAACAAGGTCTAGTACCTTTGAAGTCTGGTAAAACAAGTACCGACAAGTCTAGAACAGCAAGTACTGCTAGACTAAACTCAAGTACCGCTGGTCCAAAGTCTGTCAAATCAAAGTCCCACAAGGCTTCTAAGAATGTAGTTGAAAAAGCTAGAACATCTAGAAGTAAGCCTAATAACAAACAAGTGCAAATGTGGGTTCCTAAAAGTGAAAAACCGTGTGTTCAAGCAAGTACTGCTAAAACAGTACTTAAGCCAAAAAGGTTCAAAGACAACAAACCCACTTATGTCTTTGATTATTTGACTGGAACCATGATGTATAAGAGTGTGTGTAGTCTCACTAGAAAAACTACCTATCAGACTCTTAAGTATGTAGGTCCCACAAGATCCGAGCCAAATGTGGCTTGGGTCCCTGTTAAAAACTAATAAGTTTTGTTTATGTGCAGGGGCATCTAATTGATGAATTAAAAGACAAAGGTATAGTAGACAATGGATGCTCAAGACACATGAAAGGGAATAAATATTTCCTTGCTGAATTTGAAGAATTCAGAGGTGGACCAGTAGCCTTTGGAGGTAACAAAGGTAGAATCAGTGGCAAAGGGAAAATCAATACAGGGAAGTTGGAATTTTAGGATGTGTTCTTTGTGAAAGAATTGAATGAATTCAATCTCTTTTCATGTGTCGCAAATGTGTGATAAAAAGAACAAGGTGTTGTTTACAGATACAAACTTTAAGACGCCTAAAGAATCTCAAGTACTACTTAAGGTACCCAGGGAAGAAAACATGTACACCTTTAATCTTCATACTATTACTCCAACAGGTGGTATTACATGTTTGCTAGCTAAGGCTTCTAATGATGAGTCTAATTTATGGAATAGGAGGTTAGGTCATGTGAATTTCAAGAATCTTAATAGATTGGTGAATAGGAATTTGGTTAGAGGGTTACCTAACAAATCTTTTTAGAATGATTTCACATGTACTGCTTGTCAAAAAGGTAAACAACAAAGAACCTCTTGTAAGACCAAGACTATCAATTCTGGGACAAAGCCTTTGCAACTATTGCATATGGATTTGTTTGGTCCTGTTTCTATTAGGAGCATTAGTCATAAGACATTTTTCCTTGTAATAATTGATGATTATAGTAGATTCAATTGGGTTTTCTTTTTAGCTCTTAAGAGTGAAACCAATGAATTACTTAAGGATTTTATCACTTTAGTTGAAAAGTAGTTCACTAAACATGTCTTAATCATTAGGACAGATAATGGGACAAAATTAAAGAATGCTGAATTTGATGAATTTTATAGGTCTAAAGGCATCAAGAGACAATTTAGTAATCATAGGACTCCACAACAAAATGGAGTAGCTGAAAGGAAGAATAGGACAATAATTGAGGCTGCTAGAATTATGCTAGCTGATTCTCTTTTGCCAAATACATTTTGGGCAGAAGCAATCAATATTGCATGTTATGTGTTAAATAGAGTCTTAGTGACCAAGCCTCAAAACAAGACACCTTATGAACTTTTGACTGGTATTAAGTCAACCATAAGTCATTTAAGACCTTTTGGATGTCATGTGTCTATACTAAATACTCTTGATCATTTGGGGAAGTTTGATGGAAAATATGATCTAGGATATCTTGTAGGATATTCTGTGCAAACTAAAGCATATAGGGTTTATAACTTGGCATCTAAAAAGGTTGAAGAAAATTCCCATGTTAATTTCTTAGAAAATAAAACCAATGTCCCAGGAATAGGTTATGCTTGGATGTTTGATTTGGATTATCTAACTAACTCCATGGATTATTATTCTGTGCAAAAGGATTGTCAAACAAACAATGCAGGTGAGGAGATTGGTACAACAAAGTTAGGTACTTAGGAAGAACCTTCTTCATCAGACTCTCAGGATGATGATGTTCACATCTATGTACCCAATATGCCTACTGTTTCTCCTATGGATGCTACTCGCCAGAAGCAAACAATGCCATCAACTGATGATCAAGCCTCCCAAGAGCTTTAGAAGCTTCAAGATCAAGAAAAGAATGCTACATTTGCTAATGAATTGCAGCGGAAATGAATAAGTCCTGGGAAACCTAGATGTATGTCATGTTTACTGGTTTTAGTTCTGAAAATATAGCTTATGTTACTTATGAAAATCTGTATTAGTTAAATATACCAAAAGCCAATATAGGTCATGAGGTCAACAACGTGCATGAATACTTGGAGGGGTGACCTCGTCATGCAAATTATAGGGGATGCCTCTAATTAAATAGTAATAGGTATGAGGGATCAGCTCCCTGTACAGGATGCAAGGCACACACCACATTCACCATGAAATCCTAATTGAAATTGAACATAGGATGCACCCATACGCCCCACATGATAATATAATAATAATAATGGCCAAATAACTGAAAGGGACGCCACGAGCTATCACTCCGCCGTGGTGAAGTCATAACACTAGTGCCTCTAGTGTTATGGTTATGGCACCTCCATAACTAGGTGAAACTAGCATGCATGTATATGGCTAAGGTAACTAATGAAACATAAGCATTTAATTTGTAACTACTGGGGAAAATAGTTGGCTGCACACGGGAAATCCTAATAAAGGAAGAGGTTGTCCTTACTGAAGGACGTGAAATCCGTACCTTGTGTCCAGTAGAAGCTAACGGAAACGCTGAAGAACCTACTCCACCTTGACGGACAATACTACATAAGAATGGGAACGTGTATGAGTTGTGTAACACCCCATTTTGATAATGGAATGTCACGTGTAATTATGGCGTGTCATCAAAGCATACAAGGAAAAATGTCTAAACATTACATGACCATAAAAGGAAAATACCGGAATCAAACATCGGTAGTCCAAAAGTAAAGCTCATCACACACAAACATAAGTACTGTAAAGGAAAGAACTAAACAATGTCCATAGCAAGTGTATCAAAGGAAAGATAATGCATAAAGTAAAGAAAGGATAGAAAGCTTCCAGTCCATATGCACGTACACTTAAAGTCTACGAGCGTCCCTGAGTACTTGCCGTTTTGGGAACATAGAAAAGGAAAACGGCTGAGCAATACGCTCAGTGCACGGATGTACAATAAAGCATGAATAGGATAAGCATAAAACATATAATGGCGGAAGAAACTAAGTCCCGAGTGACCTGGTTAAGTCTTGGTAAAACTGGTTTTATAGTTTGAAAAGCCTTATGTTTATCTTATAAAACTGTTTAACATGTTCTACCATTAGCCAATATAGGTCATGAAAATCCACCGTGCATGAATACTTGGAGGGGTGACCTCATCATGCCAATTAGAGGGGCTGCCTCTAATTTAATATATTGGTTTGGGTAGGAGGGATCAGCTCCTTGTGAAGGATGCAAGGCACACACCACATTCACACTGAGTAATCTACTGAAAAACATGTAACTAGGATGCACCCATACGCCCCACATGATAAATATAAAAATATGGCCAAAAGCTGAAGGGATGCCACGAGCAATCACTGCGCCGTGGTGAAGTCATAACATCAGTGCCTCTAATGTTATGGTTATGGTACCTCCATAACTAGGTGAAACTGGTCATGCATGTATATGGCTATAGGTATTCTAAATTAATCATAAGTAAGTCAAACATATAAACTTATACTACGGGAAAACATTTGGCTACATACGGGGAATCCTAATAAGGAAAGAATGTCCATACTGAAAGGACGGGAATCCGTACCTTATGTCCATTGAACGAAGAAGATGAACTGAGTAGAATCCTACTTCGGTATCACTAATGCTACATAAATACATACGTGTATAAGTATCTGATTACTAAATACGTAACTGGTTTGATGTCATGTCTTAGCTTATTTTATATGTTCATGTCATGTTTTACTGTTTTAAGCCTTAAACTGTGTTTATCTTATATTTTGTCTATTCTGACTAAGTATTTCTGGTATTTCATGTATTATTATACTTACAGTGTAATAATAAGTAACTTTCCAAAAATAGCAGGTTTCCTAAAATAGAAAGTTTCCAAAAGTAGAAAGTTTCCAAAAATAGAAAGTTACCAAAAATAGAAAGTTTCCAAAAATAGAAAGTTTCCAAAAATAGAATTACTGCTTAAAATAGATAAGTTTCTAAAAATAGAAAGTTTCCATAAATAGATCAGCTTCCTTTATTAAATAAGTTTCCATAAATAGATTAGCTGCCTGAATTAAATAAGTTTCTAAAAATAGAAAGTTTCCATAAATAGATTAGCTGCCTTAATTAAATAAGTTTCTAAAAATAGAAAGTTTTCCTGATTATTTCCTAAGTCATAATGACATAATGTATAGTTTATTAATTATTTCATGTAATTTAAATAAACTATAGGTTACAAATATTTATTTAAAATATATCATGTTTTTAATTAAATATAGTTAAATACTTAGGTTAAAACATGTATTATTATTTATTAATAATATAACCTAAGTCATGTTAATTAATTAATTATAACCATGGTTTTTAAATAATTAATTAATTATAAGTTTAGAAAAAATAAAATACTTAGGTTAATAATTCCATGATTCAAATAATTAAACTATAACCTAAGTCATGTTTATTAAATTAATCGTGACATATTTATTAATTTAATCTAAACATATGATTATAGAAAAAATAATCTTAACATAAACCGTGAACTGGATCTTGACTAGAAACCATGAACCGAACATGAAATCGACACTATACCCCGAACCACTTCGGGGTTCCCCTTGTTTTGCTGCTGCCGTGGGACCCACACCACCCAACCGGGACCATATGGTCTTGGTGGTGGTTTAGTAGCCAAACCGAGACCCCCTTGGGGTTCGGTTTAGGCGCGGCCAAACAAACACCCTTAAAAACAACCTTTTTTATTTACCCAATAACTATTTTCATGATTGATTTATGTTTTTAATTAGGTTTTTAAAAACATCATGTTCTTAATTAATTTTATTAGATCAAATCAAAAAGAAAAAGGATTAAAAGAATTTACCGAATGCGTGGATCTAACGAGGATGAACACACACGAACACACGTACTAGATTCAAGATCAAAATCAACTAAACACCCCCCTTTGGTGTGTTTATATGCGGCGGCCAAAAAAAGAAAAGAGGAGAAGGAGAAAACTTTTTTAGGTTTTTGATTTTTCTTCTGTAAAGTGAAAAGTGACTAGCAAAATTTACCATAACCCCTCTTTAGTAAATTTTGAGATGGGCTTGGCCCATCTCCTTAATATTGCCGCGGGTAGGGGGGCCCACATGGGGTACCCGCACCGTTTTCCGTGTCTCGTTGTTTAATTGTTCGTTCGTGTTTATTTGTGTTCGCGTTTTGTGTGTTCTCGTTAAATATTTACTGTGCCCTAATATATTTATTCAGCTCGTAATAAATATATATATACGTAATTAATAATAGTTCGTGATTTAATTACGTTCATGATTTCATGATCGCATGTTCGTGATTAATTATTGTCAAATAATTATTACGTGTTCGTGCGTAATAAATACTTATCGTGTTCTAACATGTACGTAATACGTAAATCCCTAACACGTAATCGTAATCATGCTATAATGGGAAAGTTTTAATCTAGTACGTACGATCTTAAGGGTACTATTCATGGTAAAAGCATGCGGGTTTTACAACTCTTTCCCCCTAAAAAGAATAATTCGTCCCCGAATTATAGATAAAGTAAACTGAAAAAGAAGAACATACTCGAATTCAAAATATGAAATGAGGGTAAGAAGCCCGGATAGACTCCTCTGTTTCCCAAGTGGCTTCCCGCTCGGTATGATCCCTCCATAGGATTTTGACGAATGGAATCGTCTTCCTTCTCATGACTCGTTCTTGTCTGTCAAGAACTCTTTCGGGTTCTACTATAAAAGTGAGATCTTCACGTATCTGTTCCAGTGGATACTGAACCATGTGAAGGGGATGATATTGGTACCCGATGAGTAAGGACACATGAAACACATTGTGCACATGCGAAAGCTGCGGAGGTAACGCCAACTGGTAAGATACGTCACCGACTCGTTCAATGATATCGAATGGTCCGATGAAACGAGGACTGAGCTTCCCTTTAATCCCGAAGAGATGAGCTGATTTGGTAAGTCGATCTACGATAACCCAAATTGCATCGTGCTTCCTCTTGGTAGGCGGAAGACCAGTAACAAAATCCATGGTGATTTTGTCCCACTTCCACTCTGGAATATCTAACGTTGAAGGAGACCGCCAGATCGCTGATGCTCGATCTTAACCTGTTGGCAGGTAAGACATTTGGAGACGTAAGTGGCCACATCCTGTTTCATACCAGTCCACCAAAAGTACTGCTTGATGTCATGGTACACCTTAGTCGAACCAGGATGTATAGAGAATGGGGAGCTATGAGCTTCAGCTAACAAGGCTTCCCGGAGTTCTTGGTCATCAGGAACACAAAGTCTCGTGCCCTGCCATACGATACCATCTGCATCTACTCTGAATTCCGTCTGTTTCTCCAAATTCTGTAATATCGCCCAGATTTCTCCATCATCTTTCTGAGCTTCCTTGATCTTAGAGAGTAACTCGGGTTCTACTCTAAGATTAGCCCAGTAACCGTGTTGTACACGTACCATGATCTCGATGCCAAGTCGCTCCAAGTCTCTTATAATTTCCTCTTCGATTTTAATGTCGTTGATCATTCCGGACTTCCTTCTAAGTGCATCTGCTACTACATTCGCCTTTCCGGGATGATACTGTAGATTAATGTCATAATCCTTCAACAGCTCTAACCATCTCCTCTGCCTCATGTTCAATTCACGTTGAGTGAAGATATACTTCAAGCTCTTGTGGTCCGTGAAAATGTCACATGATTCTCTATATAAGTAGTGCCTCCATATCTTCAATGCAAACACGACTGCAGCAAGTTCCAAGTCATGCGTGGGGTAATTTTCTTCATAAGGCTTAAGCTGTCGTGAAGCGTACGCGATCACTTTCTCATGTTGCATGAGAACACAGCCAAGTCCCTTCCCCGATGCATCACAGTAGATTTGAAATCCACCCGTACCAGATGGGAGAGTAAGAATAGGTGCAAATACTAGCTTCTGCTTTAGGTCTTCAAAGCTCTTCTCTCGTTCTTCAGTCCAGCCGAATTTCTCCCCTTTCGCATCAGTTTGGTCAATGGTAGTGCTAATCGGGAAAAGTTCTCCATGAACCTACGGTAATAGCCAGCTAAGCCTAAGAAACTGCGGACTTCCGTCGCTGAAGTCGGGCTCGGCCACTTAGTAATGGCCTCAACCTTCGCCGGATCCATAGTGATTCCTTCTGCTGATACAATGTGACCTAAGAATGCCACCTTGTCTAACCAGAACTCACACTTGGAGAATTTAGCATACAGCTGCTTCTGGCGAAGAATCTGTAGTACTATGCGAAGATGGTCTTCGTGTTCCTCCTTGGACATTGAGAAAATCAGGATGTCATCGAGGAAGACAATGACGAACTTGTCCAGAAATTCATGGAAGATTCTGTTCATCAAATCCATGAACACTGCTAGAGCAGTTGTCAGACCAAATGACATAACTACAAACTCGTAGTGGCCATAACGGGTACGAAAAGCAGTCTTGGCGATATCCTGCCCCTTAACCCGTAGCTAATGGTAGCCTGACCTAAGATCAATCTTGGAGAAGTGTTTGGCCCCTTGGAGTTGGTCAAACAGATCGTCAATACGTGGCAGTGGATACCTATTCCGGATAGTAATCTTGTTGAGCTCGCGATAGTCTATGCAAAGACGCATATTACCGTCCTTCTTCTTAACAAATAAGACCGGTGCGCCTCATGGAGATGCGCTCGGTCGAATGAACCCTCGTTCAAGAAGTTCTTGCAGTTGATCCTTCAGCTCTATGGGAGCCATGCGATAAGGATCCTTGGAGATTGGTTCAACTCCTGGAATAAGCTCGATACTAAATTCCACTTCTCGTGCAGGTGGTATGCCCGGAAGTTCAGCTGGAAATACATCTTGGAATTCCGACACTATAGGTTGATCCTGAATTGATGGAGATTCAGCATCCATGTCGTGAACGGTAGCTAGATAACCCTCGCAGCCATGTGACAGTAGTGCACGCGCTTGCAGGGTAGATATGATTTGTACAGACCGTCCGGGTACGAACCCGTTATGAATATACTCTGGTGCGTTAACATCACCGAAGATAACTCGATATGAATGGCAGTCTATGGTAGCATGATGTTCGGATAACCAATCCATGCCCAAAATCATGTCGAAGTCATTCATGTCCATAGGAAGTGCGTCAACAGGTCGAACCTTATCGTCGAATACTAGGGGAAGACTCTTGTATACATGGGTGATTAATACAGAGTCCCTCAAAGGCGTGGAAATAGTAAGCCTATTCTCTAGTGGCATGGGGAGTATCCCAATGTTCTTAGCATAAGCAGTAGAAATAATCGAGTGAGTAGCACCCGTATCGAAAAGAACACATGCAGCTTGACCATACATATACAAGATTCCAGTGATGGTACCTGTAGACTTGTTGGCCTGGTCTCGAGATTTCGTGTAGACACGCCCGTTGGTAGGAGGCGGCTTGGAATCAGCATGTCCTGATGTACCCTTCATCTCGCCCTTACGACAATCCTTCATGATATGGCCATGAAGACCACACTTGAAGCATGCGTCAGTGTTACGGAGACATGGCCCTGGGTGCCTACGGTGGCAAGTAGAGCAAAGAGGATGAGTAAATCCTCCAGCAGGTGCTCTGGCTGGCTGGGAACCTGATAAAACATTTTACATAAGACATGATAATACGTTACAAAGGACAATGCGGATAATCGTAAGATTGAATACCAGTGATAGCTGGACGGCTAGGCTGTGAACCTCTCTGGTTCTGGTCCCTACCGTTTCCATGGTTCCTGGTAGAAGTTTTGCTAAAGTGTCAGAATATAAGTTATAACATGAAATCATAAGAAAATTCGTAAGTATTAGGACCTGCTGCCATTGGAGTGTCCAACATTGTGACGGAAATTATCATTTCCGCCACGCCTATCCGTAGCAGAACGGTCGTTAGTCTGACCATTTCCTTTGGGCTGATGAGGCTGCTGCTGAGTAGCCGGCTGAGACCGGTCCCTATTTTTCTGCTTGGAAGATACATTTTAAAGAGATGAATAATTGACATATATGGAAAGAGTACGGATAGATCACCGCTTGAATACGAATGTTTACCTCTTGTCGGGTCTCTCAGCTTCCCCGAACTCATCTCTCTCCTGCAGCATCTCCATTCTACGTGCTGCTTCGGCCACTTGTGCTACCGTATCCAACGGAGCACCAGATAAGTTATTGGCGATCCTTGGATTAAGAGCCAAACGCAAATGTAGTGCCTGCTCTTCAGTGGTGCCCGCAGATGCTCTCAGGACACCGGCATAACGAAGAAAATGCTACATGAAGTCATTGCTGTCTTCGTCAGGTCGCTGTCTAATGGTATAGTATTCCCTCATGAGCCGGTTCCTTCCTTCCATGGGGAAAATGTTAGGCGGGGGAGGATAGCCGTCGTTCTAATGAAGGATGTCTTGCATTTCTGCATCAGCAGCTGCAAAAATCTCCCAGAGATTGTTTGTGTTTGCCATCTGACAGTATAACATAAAACATATGATTAAACAGATCAAAACATAAAATATTTTATATACATGAAAAGAATTTATACCAAAATTTCAAGAGAAAATTTTTATGCAAGAAAATTTTGTGTATGAATGCATGATGCAGTTTTATGAAAACTTTTGTATGCTCGAGAGTGAACGCCTATGGTCAGTTCACCCAAAATAAAAGACATGGCGAGGGGACACCTATGGGTCGGTCCCAAATTTAAAAGTTTCGATAAAACACATGCGACTAAATAGGGCCAGTCCTGTACCAACCATTACTTAGTCATAAACCTGCAACAATGACATGTATATGTATGCATAAAAATGATGAATGCATGAAAACGACTGTCAGTTCTAGGAAGACCGTAGTGACTACCCACTAATCACAGGTCATATTTTGAGAGCCTACAGGTCGAAGCCTTGGCTCTAATACCATAATTGTAACACCCCATTTTGATAATGGAATGTCACGCGTAATTATGGCGTGTCATCAAAGCATACAAGGAAAAATGTCTAAACATTACATGACCATAAAAGGAAAATACCGGAATCAAACATCGGTAGTCCAAAAGTAAAGCTCATCACACACAAACATAAGTACTGTAAAGGAAAGGACTAAACAATGTCCATAGCAAGTGTATCAAAGGAAAGATAATGCATAAAGTAAAGAAAGGCTAGAAAACTTCCATTCCATATGCACATACGCTTAAAGTCTACGAGCGTCCCTGAGTACCTACCGTTTTGGGAACATAGAAAAGGAAAACGGCTGAGCAACACGCTCAGTGCACGGATGTACAATAAAGCATGAATTGGATAAGCATAAAACATATAACAGCGGAAGAAACTAAGTCCCGAGTGACCTGGTTAAGTCTTGGTAAAACTGGTTTTATAGTTTGAAAAGCCTTATGTTTATCTTATAAAACTGTTTAACATGTTCTACCATTAGCCAATATAGGTCATGAAAATCCACCGTGCATGAATACTTGGAGGGGTGACCTCATCATGCAAATTAGAGGGGTTGCCTCTAATTTAATATACTGGTTTGGGTAGGAGGGATCAGCTCCTTGTGAAGGATGCAAGGCACACACCACATTCACACTGAGTAATCTGCTAAAAAACATGTAACTAGGATGCACCCATACGCCCCACATGATAAATATAAAATATGGCCAAAAGCTGAAGGGACTCCACGAGCAATCACTCCGCCGTGGTGAAGTCATAACATCAGTGCTTCTAATGTTATGGTTATGGTACCTCCATAACTAGGTGAAACTGGTCATGCATGTATATGGCTATAGGTATTCTAAATTAAACATAAGCAAGTGAAACATATAAACTTATACTACGGGAAAACATTTGGCTGCATACGGGGAATCCTAATAAGGAAAGAATGTCCATACTGAAAGGACGGGAATCCGTACCTTATGTCCAGTGAACGAAGAAGATGAACTGAGGAGAATCCTACTTCGGTATCACTAATGCTACATAAATACATACGTGTATAAGTATTTGATTACTAAATACGTAACTGGTTTGATGTCATGTCTTAGCTTATTTTATATGTTCATGTCATGTTTTACTATTGTAAGCCTTAAACTGTGTTTATCTTATATTCTGTCTATTCTGATTAAGTATTTCTGGTATTTCATGTATTATTATACTTACTGTGTAATAATAAGTAACTTTCCAAAAATAGCAGGTTTCCTAAAATAGAATGTTTCAAAAAATAGAAAGTTTCCAAAAATAGAAAGTTACCAAAAATAGAAAGTTTCCAAAAATAGAAAGTTTCCAAAAATAGAATTACTGCTTAAAATAGATAAGTTTCTAAAAATAGAAAGTTTCCATAAATAGATCAGCTGCCTTAATTAAATAAGTTTCCATAAATACATTAGCTGCCTGAATTAAATAAGTTTCTAAAAATAGAAAGTTTCCATAAATAGATTAGCTGCCTTATTTAAATAAGTTTCTAAAAATAGAAAGTTTCCATATTTAGATATAAGCTGGTTAAATAAGCTAAGTATATAAGCCTAAGTGTTTTCCTGATTATTTCCTAAGTCATAATGACATAATATATAGTTTATTAATTATTTCATGTAATTTAAATAAACTATAGGTTAAAAGTATTTAATTAAAATATATCATGTTTTTAATTAAATATAGTTAAATACTTAGGTTAAAACATGTATTATTTATTAATAATAGAACCTAAGTCATGTTAATTAATTAATTATAACCATGGTTTTTAAATAATTAATTAATTATAAGTTTAGAAAATATAAAATACTTAGGTTAATAATTCCATGATTCAAATAATTAGATAATAACCTAAGTCATGTTTATTAAATTAATCATGTCATATTTATTAATTTAATCTAAACATATGATTATAAAAAAATATAATCTTAACATAAACCATGAACCGGATCTTGACTAGAAACCATGAACCGGACATGAAATCGACACTATACCCCGAACCACTTCGGGGTTCCCCTTGTTTTGCTGCTGCCGTGGGACCCACACCACCCAACCGGGACCATATGGTCTCGGTGGTGGTTTAGTAGCCAAACCGAGACCCCCTTGCGGTTCGGTTTAGGCACCGGCCAAACAAACACCCTTAAAAACAACCTTTTTGATTTACCCAATAACCATTTTCATGATTGATTTATGTTTTTAATTAGGTTTTTAAAAACATCATGTTCTTAATTAATTTTATTAGATCAAATCAAAAAGAAAAAGGATTAAAAGAATTTACCGAATGCGTGGATCTAACGAGGATGAACACACACGAACACACGTACTAGATTCAAGATCAAAATCAACTAAGCACCCCCCCTTTGGTGTGTTTATATGCGGCGGCCAAAAAAGAAAAGAGGAGAAGGAGAAAACTTTTTTAGGTTTTTGATTTTTCTTCTGTAAAGTGAAAAGTGACTAGCAAAATTTACCATAACCCCTCTTTAGTAAATTTTGAGATGCACTTGGCCCATCTCCTTAATATTGTCGCGGGTAGGGGGCCTCACATGGGGTACTCACACCGTTTTCCGTGTCTCGTTGTTTAATTGTTCGTTCGTGTTTATTTGTGTTCGCGTTTTGTGTGTTCTCGTTAAATATTTACCGTGCCCTAATATATTTATTCACGCTCTTAATAAATATATATATATATACGTTATTAATAATAGTTCTTGATTTAATTACGTTGATGACTTCATGATCGCATGTTCGTGATTAGTTATTGTCAAATAATTATTACGTGTTCGTGCGTAATAAATACTTATCGTGTTCTAACACGTACGTAATACGTAAATCCCTAACACGTAATCATAATCATGCTATAATGGGAAAGTTTTAATCTAGTACGTACGATCTTAAGGGTACTATTCATGGTAAAAGCATGCGGGTTTTACAAGTTGTCTGAATTACATGTGTTTTACTGGTTATGTGTGTTATTAACTTGTTATACTTATTATGTCTTGTTTTAGTGTTTTAATGTATTATATGTAGTTATATTGATGTTTTGTAGTGTATTATGCATGTAATAGTGTATTATAATACTTGTATTGTAATACTAAGTAACTTTCTAAAAATAGCAGGTTTCCATAAATAGTAAGTTTCCAAAAATAGTAAGTTTCCATAATTAGAAATAAGTTGAATTATAATGTCAAGTAAAGTTTATTTAGTATACTACAAGTCATGGTTTTAAAGGTAATAGTTTATTAATTAAATAACATGGTTAATTAATTAAACTATACCTTATAAGAATTTAATTAAAAATACATGTTTTAATTAAATTAAGCTAAGTAAAATACTTTAGGTTATACATGAAATATTAATTTTAATATTTAACCTAAGTCACGAATTTAATAAAACTAAATAATCTAGAAATAATTTAATTAAACATATTTTTGATTTTAATATTTTCCCGAATCCCGAACTTGTGTTTAAAATATAAACCCGAGCCCGAACCCGTGGTCACACATAAGCCGAGCCAAACAGCCCTACCAGTGGCTAAACCGGCTAGCCGGTTGCCACTAGTGGCTCTCGGTTCCCACTGTCAAGCCACGGCAGCCACTGTCGAGCCCGGTTCACAGCCGATTCCCACCAGTTCTGATCGGTTCCCGCTGTTCTTGTTTGTTCGGTTCCCACTATCCACACCAAAAGCCCCACCGAGACCCTATTGGTCTCGGTTGGCACTCGATCCAAGCCCAAAACCATACCCCGACCTCGAGTTGGGGTACCCTTGCTTGTGTCTGAGCCAAACCGACCAAGCCGAGAGCCCTTGTGGTCTCGATGGTGGTGATGAAGACAAGCCGAGAGCCCCTTGGCTTCGGTGGTGCCTCAGCCGAACCAAAACCCGAACCAAACACCCCCTTTTTCATGTTTTTAATTAATCCCACATGTTTCTTGATTTGTTTTTAAGATTAAATAAATAAAATCATGAATTCATAAAAGAATTAAAAAGAAAAGGATTGTTTGATTATACCGAACTCATGGAAGAAAAGGTTATGATCACGAACACGTACACTCAAAATCAACTAGAAAAATTCGTCCCGAACACCCCTTTGGGTTGATGGTAGCCTGCGGTAAGGAGAGGAGAGGAGGCAGGGTTTCTGTTGGGAATTATTGTTAAGTGTCAAGTACCGTCAGTGTAATATAAGTACTGTTAGTATTATCAAAGTACCGTTAGAGTTAACGCGGTATAGTAAGTACTGCTACTTATAAAGTAAGTATTGCTATATTGATTAGGACGAATATATCTTTGTATACGATATGTCATAGTTTATAGTTAGAGTATATCTTATGTGATATACTTAATAGTTAGAATATTGATAATATATCGTCTGTGATATGGTTATCTTTATAGAATATTCTAAGGTTTCTAGGGTTCCTTACTCTATAAAAGGAACATAAGTACGATGACATTCATGTACCTCATTCAAGTCGATTAATAAGAGAATCGAATAGTAAAAAGTAATTATGTTCTTCTGTGCTTTATAAGTTAGATTTCGCATAACTTATTTAGCTTGAGTAAGAGCTCTCAAAGTGTTTTAGTTTGATTACAAACTACTATACTAGTTCTTAACAGAACATAGATCCAATCAAAGGGGTCAACAAGTGGTATCAGAGCATGTTGAGAAACTCTAAAAAAGAAGAACACAACCCTAAAAATCCCCACTCACACTAAAATTCAATGTCTCAACCTGGTGATGACCCTCACTTGGAAGATATTCCAGATCCCAATCCAATACCATAGGGACAACCTCAAGTTGTGCATCCTACACCACCACAAGGTGTTCAAGCCATAGATGTTGTAGTTACTTCTACAACTACAACACCGTCCCATACTCTCTCTGCTGTCAAACTCCCAGTTCTAAAGGGTGATAAGTATGAGACATGGGCTATGCAGATGGAACATTACTTGAATCACACAGATCATACTTTGTGGCAAGTTATCAAGAATGGGAATACACCTAAGAAGTTACATTGGTTGCCTGATGGTACATGTTATGCTTTGCCTCCTGTGACTGCTGAGGAGGTACAAGCAGAGATCAGAGAAAGAAAGGCCATAACTTCTTTGGCTATGGCACTTTCATAGGACATTTTACCTAGCTTTCATCACTACAAGGATGCAAAGGCTATGTAGGATGCCATAAAACTTAGATTTGGAAGTATTGACAAATCTAAAAGATGAAGAAGATTGTTCTGAAACAAGAATTTGAGTGGCTATGGAAGGTTCAATAAGTTGTTCATTCAATTAGCAGTTTATGGACAAATAATTCATAATGAAGAAGCTAATCTAAAATTCTTAAGGAGTGTTCCACAAGAATGGAAAGCAATGGCTATGCACTTCATCACAAGGGATGATCTGGATACAATTTCTTTTGATCATCTCTACAACAATCTTAGAGCTTATGAGATGGATGTTAAAGGCGTTGAGGTGACGAAAGTAGAAGCAACAACAAAGTCTAACTTGGCTTTTGTGTCAGAAGGCAACGACTGTACTTACTTTCAAATTACCGCTAGTGGATCAAGTAGCGGTACTTACTTCCAAAATAACGTTGGAGGACATACAAGCAGTACTTACTCACAAAGTACTTAAGGCAGTCCTATTGTCTCTCAAAATCCACAAGGAAGATCTTCACCATTGTTTAGTGACAATTATGCCTTCTCATTCTTTGCGGGATAAGACAACAGACCAACATTGACTCTCAATGACTTGTTCCAACTGGATGATGCTGATGTTGAGGAGATGGATCTCAAATTGCAAGCTGCTATGATTTCTTTGAGATCTAATAGGTTCTTTAAGAAGACTGGAAGGAAGATGACTGTGGATCCTAATGAACCATTAGGATATGACAAGTCTAAAGTTGAATGCTATAACTATGGAAGGAATGGACATTTTTCAAGGGAGTGCAATAGAGACAAGGCTGAAAGTAGTAGTCAAAAGTCCAAAAACAGCTATAGAACCAGTCCAAGAATTTCTGAAAGCTTTCCAAAAGGAAACAACAGGAGTCCCAAAGGAACCAAAGCATTGGTAACTATAGATGGAGTGGTGAACTTGGCTGAAGACGAGGAAGAAGAAGAGCTTGGTTTGATGGCTCTCTCACATGAAGATACTGAGGTACATCCTTGTTCTAAAGATTGTGTTCTTAAATTTAATAGTTTAAAAGTAGAACTAGATAAACAATATCAAAAGGTCAACACATGCACTGTAGAAACAAAAGCTTTTAAACATGGTGTTTTTAAGCTAGAGGAAAATATAGTTTTGTATAAAAAGGGTCAACAAAACTATAAAGAGAAAATTAGAATTTTGACTCTTCAAATGAGGGAAAAAGATGTGGAAATAAAGCTTTTGTAAAACAACTTTTTAAAGTATCAGCAAAAAATGAAGTTTTAAAAGCCAGTCTTTATAATAAAAGGGAAGTGATTAATCATTGGCAAAGATCCTCTAAAGGATTGGGTAAGTTGATTAATTCACAAATGGGGTATTATGATAAATCAGGCATAGGATATACTGAGGACCAACCTGGGATAACTTTAACTGACAAGGACTTATCAAAGGGGATTTTTGATAGTTCTAGTGAGTCAGATGATACACCTGAAAATGATAGATATGCTGAAGGAATGAAGGCAGTTCCTCCACCATTATCAAGAAATTTCATGCCCCCTAGTAATGATGCAAGTATAAAGTTAGATGAATCAAAGGCTGTTAATGATTCAAACTCTAGTACTTTAACCCAAGATAAATCTGTTGTGACCAAAAACATTGTTTATCCACCTTTAATGAGCAATTTTGTGTCTAAGGTTGTAACACCCCCAAATTTACACAATTTAATACAGCGGAAGACTCGTTGGTGTTACGTGATAGCACATTACTCACATCATAGACAACGCTTTAAAAATCGCGTCGTTTAATAATAAAGCATTTCCATTCATAAATATCAAAGTTACATAGGTCCCAAGTCATTATATTTCATACAGGTTTTACAAAGCATTGAATGGAAATTATTGTTTAAGTGCGGGCCATGAATTCTTTGTCGTCTTCCCAAGAATTACCTTCAAGTACCTGAGACAAAACATGTTAAAAGAAAAGGTCAGCGATAACGCCGAGTGAATTCATAGAGTTTAATAAAATCCATCAATATAATATCGGTATAAAATTATTACCGAAAATCATTTTCTACAAATCTTTGTAATAGGCCATAAAATGGCCAAAGTCATTTTTATACAAATCCTTATCGAAAATCACAACATAGGCATTTGCCTTAAAAATCATTATACGAGCCAATGTCGTAAAAACATCATACAATACGTTTTATAACGTTGTATAGATTAAATAAAAAACGTTATATGAATATGGTTATATAAAACCAAAACACGAACATAATATCAATAGTATGACCCCGTATTGCTAGTCAGGCAATACATCGTAATTCGGTGCGTATAGCAGTATTTCGTTAATTGGATTATTATAAGCCGCATGACATTGTTACCTTACTACAACAAACAACGGGTAGCTAACCCGACAATCATTTACCCTCTAAATTAGCATGTCGTCACAATAATCACGCTTGTGTAAATCTTCTCATACATAAATTCGCTTACCAATCAATGTGGCACGACGGGGATCAACCGTCAAGGCGCGAACTGGGGTGATCGTCCCCAAATAGTACTATTATATGCATAAGCGTCTACCAAATCCCGGTAGTTCACAATTCATGCTAATGGGACTTTTAGTGACATAACCTAACTTTAATAATCCATTTAATTTCATCTATCGGGTCATTTAATCTTTCATCGGGTCATACAATCATTCGGGTCCAAATCAATAAACAGACAATCGGGACAACTAGTGTCCTATTTTATAAAAACTAACATGTTATCTCCCTCGCGAGTTTATAAAATATTTCTTAAAAACATTTAAAAGAGTGCGAGGCTATGAACTCACTTTGACGTGAGAAGGCGGGTTATCGGCAATTCGGATGTACGGTACGTGCTTCAATCACGAAAACCACCAAAGTGATGAAAAGATGGGGTTGATGATGAATAAGACTTGGTTTTGGGTAACCAATCTTATGAGATATCAACATCACTTCTAGGATCACCAAGTATTTGTAGATTCCTCCAAAAATCAGCCCTTGTTCTTCATGAAAACTCCTTGAGAAATCAGCCCCAAACTCCCTTGAAAACTCCTTTTTACATGTTAAGATCACCTCCAATCTTCATCTTTTCAAAGGGTTATCAACATATGTTGAATATAGATGAAGTTTATATTTAAATTGATGATGATGATGGGTGATTTGGGGTGGTGTTTGGACGTTCACCATGAGAGATGAAGGATGAGAGAGTGGTTTGCATGTGGTGTGTGTGAAAAATGGTTTGTAGCTAGTAGTTTTGATGTGGTGAAGCGGTTTGTAAGCAAGCTACGGACAAGTGTCCTTAGTTAGCTTATTAAGTTGACACCAAGGTGTTTGTATGGATTATACTTGCCATCCCATGTGTGGGGGTGGGGCAAGTTTATCTTGTCTCATCCCCATTTAATTACGGGTACTCCTCGATTCTAGTTTCCTCAATTTGCGTGCCCTCGGGTCGTTTTACGAAAAACGTTTTTATAAATTATGAATCAACGGCACAAAAAGAATCTAATAAAAATTGTCTCATCAAAAACGGGGTTCGAAAACGTAGATACGTAATCCTAAGGTTTCCGGTTTAGTCGTAAAGGACGTTAAATTAAAATCGTAAGTCCTAATCTCTTCTCGTAAATTTGTGAGTTTATGAACCAACTCAAAATTAAAATCCCAAAATAATATTCACGGATAAATTTATTTTCTGAAATGTCGGACTGTCACCAAAACGGTGTATGTAAACGTAAGCACGTAACGTAAAATCCTCCGGTTTAGATGTAGTCGATGCTACTTCAAGACGTAAATCCAAATTATTTCCCAAAAATAAGTGAGTTCATATTATAACATTAAAATAATGTTTTCAAATAAATATTGAGAATAAAATATCAACCATAAATTGACTGATTGTCACAACATTTACCCCTAAACATGATCTTTGTCCTCAAAGATCATCTTATCTTACTACTCGCTTCTTATAGAGTTAAAGCCATGTGGGTATTTCCTCCACATTCGGTCTTTTCTCACAAGTGTAATCCATTACAATACGCGAGTTTCATCAAACATAACTACGGGAATAAGATCAAGCTTAATGTTGACTTACTTTCTCTATCCATGATGTTCACGGGTTTTTGATGAATGCAACTTTTTGCCGATCTAAACTTTATCAAGAAGTGACCAGATTCTCACTTGATAGACATTTTATCAAGTTCGATATACGAAACATAATTCACACAGCTCTTGAAGTCCTAGGGTAGATCCAGCTTATATGCCTTTCAAAACAATCTTTTACATCATCTCAATGGTCTCATACAACAGGGACTTATATCCCATGATCTTTTAGATCATCAATTCATTTTTCCATGGTTAACATTTTTGGCATAACTTCGCTACCCATCTGGCACTTCAAGATCTACATTTCATATTCACATAACCTCCTGCCCAGTACCGGCAGTCAATAATCAGATCCTAATTTCAACAATCATTTCAGGTCTAGCGGGTCGAGTATTTTGTAAGGTTAGGTTCGCCATCATAGGAAACCTTAAACCTAAAAGACATGTCTAACTCACAATAGGTGTATGTCGGGTGTCCTCGTCCCAACTCCTGCTTACAGATGCTCTAATATTTAGATCCTAACAATATTCAATCTCGATTCTAATACGGTGATTATCAATGATAATCTCTACAAAGGAAAGCGATTATACGGTTTATTACCAAAGGTCAATCATTCAAACATAGAACAGCACTTATAGTATTTTGTATCGTTACTTTACCTCGTCCCTTCGATTGGGGTGGTACACAGTACTCTCATCAAGATTCGTTCTTAATGACTTCTGAGCAAATCTCTAGAAATTCAATGCGAAGCGAGGATCTTGATAGAGATGATCGATACAGGCACACCATGTTTACACAACTCCTTTAAATACAAAAGAGTTAGTTTCTTCATCAAGAATCTATCATTAACAGGAATGATATTAGCAGATTTGGTCTGTCTGTCGACGAAGACCCAAATCGAATCAAATTCAGATGATGACCTTTGCAATAGCTAGACGTTTACTAATGTAAGAAGCAATTTCTGCCTTCATAATTTGCCACTAGTACAACCTCTTCAGATAAAGATACATTAAATCAGAAATGACAGGAATAGAATACTTATACTTACAAGATTCCAACATAACTATATCTCACTATCCTTCATATTTAGGCAACCATAAACGGCCTTTTAGTCATTTAGCGCCATCAGCTTCTCAATTCTAATGGTTCACATTAGCCGCGAACCACTTTTATTATCTATATTATCCTTTTTATAAGCATCGACTATATTTTAAATTGTTCGGCAATTTATTTTGCACCTTCATTATTAAGAAATACATCCTAATTGGTTCTTTACCCTTTCTATATTATGTGTCAGTATCTACATTCACCTTTCCTGGTGAAATAATTATCATGACCGTATTCATTCAAAATTTCTTTCTTCATATTTTCTAAGTTTCAGTTTCGTCTCAACTATTATTTTTATCAGTTTTGCTCAATCCGACGTTTTAAAAGCGTCAATAATTATCACAAGTAAATTAATATAAATTATTAAATTTTTATGAAATGTAAACGTTAAAAGTTTTAAATTTCTTAGTTCGACCAATTATAATAAAATGTTCAAAACAAATTTGAATTTAATTAACCACGATTTTTGCTGATTTATCGAAAATAATTAATAAGATTCGTAAGTGTTGAAAAATCTTTGGTTATACTTTGGTCCAAATTTTCTTAGTTGAAAAGCAAAAATTTTCGTTTCAAATTTCAAGTTATGGTTTAAATCTTTTCCTCAATTCCGCTTAGGTTGTCTTAAGGTATGCAAAAACATTTACCCCTAAACAAGAGTTTAGTTAAATGTTTTTGTTATAAGGGAATGATTCCTTAAAAATCCTTTGTTAAAACATTTGTCAAAACACATTTGCACTCTCTTTTTGGTAAAACCCAAAATCTTAAAAGGACTCTTAATTTTTGAAGAGTCAATATAGATTCCATTATCTTTTAATCACACGGTCAAATAATGTAAAGGATTAAGTCTTTAATCACATGTTAATTATTCAAGGTACATGTTTTTATTGTTTGGCCAATTCAGGGCGATCTATAAATAATTATTAACTCATTCTTATTCTTATAAACAAACAAATAGTCCTTAATGATCACACGCATGAATTTATCATATTACAGCCTACACACGTGGATCACCAAATTTATGGATGCTACATGTGTGTTAGTCAATCCAAACGACATCACGTGAAACTCATAATGTCCATTACATGTACCGGATGTAGTGATTGGAATAGATAATCTTTTTCGCAGATGCGAAGTTGATGATAACCATGCAGTGGATCAAATCTTTAGAACATACGCTAGAACCTTGTAAATAATCGAACAAATCTTCCATTTCGAGTTATGGATATCGTTTTCGATTGTCAATTTACTCAGTTCACAGTAATCTATAAATATAAGGAATGATAAGACCATAGCTCTTCATGATGACGAGCTCAGTAGAATAAAATCTTTCTCCGACGACTCTCTCAGTTGTACGGTAATTCCTTTAATTTAGATGGTGATGACGTACAGTGCACAAGCCACAGGTGCAGCACCGGGAATATAATCAATACCAATTTCAATCTGCCTTAATGGCAAAAGTCTAGGTAATTCACCAACAAATACCTCCTAAAGTTTCAGATAATAGAAACATCTTTTAGTACATTTACTTTAAATTCTTTCTAGGTTATAATATCTATGACTAATTCACAACCATTCATGGTATAATTTGAAGTCTAAATGCAGGATATGGTCATCCATCAAGAATGATTTAGATCACTTTTGATAATTAACATCTTATTATTTAGGGGAATTCTATTCGAGTTCCCATCAATTAAGACAATGTTGTCATGTCATAATCAATCAATCTATTCTACTGGCATTACCAACTTTACAGTTTCATCACCGTTGATAAGATGTGAACTTCTCAAAAGACTAATAATAATTCATAATCCTTCACAAATTCGAGGATATATGGAGACACAACTATCATCAAAAGAGTAATGTCAACGCATAATCTACGCGATAGAATTTCAAATCAGATACAGACGAAAACATTAACGAATATGAGTCTATCCTATGTTTTCATAATTTGAGTACGCATTCGAAAGCTCCTCGGATCGTTACCCAGGTCATTCAAATGAAATCAAATCAAAAGAAATGATAGGAACGTCGATCCATCCAGTCGGGTATCAATACTCGGTAATCCAATACTTTTCCTAAGAATCTCACCACGGGAGAATTGGACAAAGAGGGAATATCAATTGTCAATGAATACAATATCCATAGATGAGTAAATTAGACTCAGAAGAATAAATAGTACGGGCACATATGTAGGTGTCCCTATCAATATGTCCCTATTTTTCACTTCTTGCAGATCTTATAAAATTTAATCTTTCACAATCTTTAAAGAAAATGTAGTGTTTATTAATCAGTTTTATGATGACTACTAATCAGCCTTGCATGGTCCATTCCAAATTGTATGTAGGCGCGCAACTATATACAATTTCAAGATTAACGATGCAATACTCAGTTCGTCAAAATTTTATCATCATGTTTATAATAAAAACATTTTCTTGCTTAATTCTTAAATAAGAATCAAATAAATTTACAAATGTTTTCTTTGTTATGAAAACAATTAAGTTTCCAAAGCGTTTCATAAACAACTTTACTTCGATAATGATTATTTATAAATCTCACTTTAAATAATCCGTATAGTGATGAAAATCCAATTATTCTCAAGGAATACTGTTTTAACTTATAAAACAATGAGTGATCTGCAAAAGAGTGATCAAGAGTTGTTTACCAAGAACTAACTACAATATAATAGGAAATGAGCTTAGCCAATTAATCATGAGGTTCATGATCTCGATGGCACTCAAAAAGAATAATCTACAACGTAACTCAAATCAAGAATAGTACTTGTTCAATGGTTGCATCACTAATGCGAACATTAGGATGAAGCAATAAAGGATAGATAACATCGATACATGTAGAATTTAGCAATCAAAGGTAGTCTTTTCATTAATCACAAACAAGTCTAAATTGTACCGTAACACATTACGTGTCACTATATCATGCAATTCCAAGAACTCATCCTACCAACTGATGGAACAGTTAAGTTAGGGATTATTTTTAAAAGATACTACAATGAATACTAATCTACAAGAGTCATTAGGTGTTCCACATGTCCCAGAAGATCCATCGTTCTCAATTCAGAAGAAGATTTCTTCAATTTATTTCTTGGACACTGGGCATCCTCGTTAGTGGACAATGGCCTAGGAACAACCCTTAATACGAACCAACAATCATTTAAAACCTTACAATTCAATCACATAACTTAACGACTTCCTCTTATCAATCTCATATTCCATACGGGTTAAATTTTACTTCATTCAAGTTTCAACCAAATCATACTCAATGCGATATCCTACCTCATTCTCCAATACTTTCATCCTTATTATTACACCTTGAAAGGGCAATAAAAGTTCGATATTATCAACACTTAATTTCCAATCCTATAACTCCTTTATCAAAAATTATCAAACGAGTCACTAGTATGAGATGACTCATACATTCAATTAGACTTCTCGGAAAGGTACTTGTGGCATGAGGCTTTTGGGTAATGGTTCCAATGACAGCCTCAAGTGCAACATTCACCCTTTCGATTTCAAATTTAAGAATTGGGTGACAACGAATCAGATGACACCTTTCCAGGTGATAACGTTTTGTCAAACTCCACTCTATAAGGAAAGGTCGTCATGTCATCGATATCAGATTTAATCTCGCCAATTCTTCTTCAATATCACAATCAACTAATATCTACATTTCTACGAATATCAACCATTTTGTTGGGATCATAAATATCCGCAACTTGGTTTAGATCTAGAATAGCTAGATTTCCTACGGGAATAGCTTCGATTGATTTACTAGGGGATTTAGGGATCCTTGTAACAATCTACGTCGTATAAATACCTCGTATAAATATCAAAATAATCATCAAACAATCATGTAATAAAATTACATCATATATATATATATATATATATATATATATATATATATATATATATATATATATATATATATATATATATATATATATATATATATATATATATATATATATATATATATATATATATATATATATATATATATATATATATATATATATATATATAAAAAAAAATCTAAGTTATATATATATATTAAAATAACACTTCTCAGTCCGGCCTTGTCGGTAACTCGGGAATTCTTCGGCATCGTTATAGTCAAAAGATTTTTATACATTTTTAGAAAAATGTTTATAGTTAAAAGATTTTTAAATGTTTAATTCAAAACCTTGGTTTTAAAAATCTTTTGTTCTCTATAACGAGAGCTTTGGTACCAAACTGTAACACCCCCAAATTTACACAATTCAATACAGCGGAAGACTCGTTGGTGTTACGGGATAGCACATTACTCACATCATAGACAACGCTTTAAAAATCGCGTCGTTTAATAATAAAGCATTTCCATTCATAAATATCAAAGTTACATAGGTCCCCAGTCATTATATTTCATACAGGTTTTACAAAGCATTGAATGGAAATTATTGTTTAAGTGCGGGCCATGAATTCTTTGTCGTCTTCCCGAGAATTACCTTCAAGTACCTGAGACAAAACATGTTAAAAGAAAAGGTCAGCGATAACGCCGAGTGAATTCATAGAGTTTAATAAAATCCATCAATATAATATCGGTATAAAATTATTACCGAAAATCATTTTGTACAAATCTTTGTAATATGCCATAAAATGGCCAAAGTCATTTTTATACAAATCCTTATCGAAAATCACAACATAGGCATTTGCCTTAAAAATCATCATACGAGCCAATGTCGTAAAAACATCATACAATACGTTTTATAACGTTGTATAGATTAAATAAAAACCGTTATATGAATATGGTTATATAAAACCAAAACACGAATATAATATCAATAGTATGACCCCGTATTGCTAGTCAGGCAATACATCGTAATTCGGTGCGTAGAGCAGTATTTCGTTAATTGGATTATTATAAGCCGCATGACATTGTTACCTTACTACAACAAACAACGGGTAGCTAACCCGACAATCATTTGCCCATCTAAATTAGCGTGTCGTCACAATAATCATGCTTGTGTAAATCTTCTCATACATAAATTCGCTTACCAATCAATATGGCACGACGGGGATCAACCGTCAAGGCGCGAACTGGGGTGATCGTCCCCAAATAGTACTATTATATGCATAAGCGTCTATCAAATCCCGGTAGTTCATAATTCATGCTAATTGGACTTATAGTGACATAACCTAACTTTAATAATCCATTTAATTTCATCTATCGGGTCATTTAATCTTTCATCGGGTCATACAATCATTCGGGTCCAAATCAATAAACAGACAATCGGGACAACTAGTGTCCTATTTTATAAAAACTAACATGTTATCTCCCTCGCGGGTTTATAAAATATTTCTTAAAAACATTCAAAAGAGTGTGAGGCTATGAACTCACGTTGATGTGGGAAGGCGGGTTATCGACAATTCGGATGTACGGTACGTGCTTCAATCACGAAAACCACCAAAGT
Organism: Glebionis coronaria; assembly: GCA_025667525.1. Classification (NCBI taxonomy): domain Eukaryota; kingdom Viridiplantae; phylum Streptophyta; class Magnoliopsida; order Asterales; family Asteraceae; genus Glebionis; species Glebionis coronaria. The sequence continues at coordinate 184,988,032 of CM046876.1, forward strand.
GATGAAAAGATGGGATTGATGATGAACAAGACTTGGTTTTGGGTAACCAATCTTATGAGATATCAACATCACTTCTAGGATCACCAAGTATTTGTAGATTCCTCCAAAAATCAGCCCTTGTTCTTCATGAAAACTCCTTGAGAAATCAGCCCCAAACTCCCTTGGAAACTCCTTTTTACATGTTAAGATCACCTCCAATCTTCATCTTTTCAAAGGGTTATCAACATATGTTGAATATAGATGAAGTTTATGGTTAAATTGATGATGATGATGGGTGATTTGGGGTGGTGTTTGGACGTTCAACATGAGAGAGGAAGGATGAGAGAGTGGTTTGCAAGTGGTGTGTGTGAAAAATAGTTTGTAGCTAGTAGTTTTGATGTGGTGAAGTGGTTTGTAAGCAAGCTAAGGACAAGTGTCCTTAGTTAGCTTATTAAGTTGACACCAAGGTGTTTGTATGGATTATACTTGCCATCCCATGTGTGGGGGTGGGGCAAGTTTATCTTGTCTCATCCCCATTTAACTACTGGTACTCCTCGATTCTAGTTTCCTTAATTTGCGTGCCCTCGGGTCGTTTTACGAAAAACGTTTTTATAAATTATGAATCAACGGCACAAAACGAATCTAATAAAAATTGTCTCATCAAAAACGGAGTTCGAAAACGTAGATACGTAATCCTAAGGTTTCCGGTTTAGTCGTAAAGGACGTTAAATTAAAATCGTAAGTCCTAATCTCTTCTCGTAAATTTGTGAGTTTATAAACCAACTCAAAATTAAAATCCCAAAATAATATTCACGGATAAATTTATGAACTTTTGTTTGGTATTAAGTCAACCATAAGTCATTTAAGACCTTTTGGATGTCATGTGTCTATACTAAATACTCTTGATCATTTGGGGAAGTTTGATGGAAAATATGATCCAGGATATCTTGTAGGATATTCTTTGCAAACTAAAGCATATAGGGTTTATAACTTGGCATTTAAAAAGGTTGAAGAAAATGCCCATGTTAATTTCTTAGAAAATAAACCCAATATCCTAGGAATAGGTTATGCTTGGATGTTTGATTTGGATTATCTAACTAACTCCATGGATTATTATTCTGTGCAAAAGGATTGTCGTACTAACAATGCAGGTGAGGAGATTGGTACAACAAAGTTAGGTACTCAAGAAGAACCTTCTTCATCAGACTCTCAGAATGATGATGTTCACATCTATGTACCCAATATGCCTATTGTTTCTCCTATGGATGCTGCTCCCCTGAAGCAAAGAATGCCATCAACTGATGATCAAGCCTCCTAAGAGCTTTAGAGGCTTCAAGATCAAGAAAAGAATGCTACATCTGCTAATGAGCATTCAGGAGAAGAATCTTTTGAATCACAACACTCAGTAGTACATACTACACCTAGCGGTACCTCATCCGCAAGTACTACTAAGTCGAAATCTATAAAGTCTGTTGATTCATTAGAAGATATTTTACAAGCTTTGGATGATGAAGACATTTATGCTAGTCCAACTGAAGGAATCTTCTCCAAAGCTTCCTATGAGGAGCAAGGTGAAGTAACTGATTTCAATAATTTGGAAACTGAAATTCCAGTCAGTTCTAGTCCCACTCATAAAGTCAACAACAACCATCCTACTACTCATATTATTGGAAACCCCAAGTCTGTTGTACAAACCAGAAGACAACTTCAAGCCAATACTGAAACTCATGTATTTGTGAGTTATCTCAAACAACAGTAGAGAACAAATCATAAGAATACTCAGCATTGTTTTTTTGCCTGTTTCTTATCACATGTAGAGCCGAAGAACATTTCTTAGGCTCTTGATGAAGAAAGTTGGGTAGATGCCATGCAAGAAGAATTAACACAATTGGAGCTACAAAAGGTTTGGATTCTTGTGGATCTTCCCTCAAGTAAAAGGGTTATTGGTACTAGATGGGTGTTCAGAAACAAGAAGGATGAAAGAGGAGTTGTTATGAGGAACAAGGAAAGGCTTGTTGCTCAAGGCTATAGACCAGGAAGAAGGGATAGACTATGATGAGGTTTTTGAACCAATGGCAAGAATAGAAGCCATTAGGTTATTTTTGGCATTTGCATCATATATAGATTTTATAGTCTATCAGATGGATGTGAAAATTGCCTTTCTTTATGGTACTATTTTAGAGGAGGTATATGTTTCACAACCTCCAGGTTTTGTAGATCCTAAATTCCCTAACAGAGTCTACAAAGTTATCAAAGCACTTTATGGTCTACATCAAGCTCCAAGGGCTTGGTATGCAACCTTATCCAATTTTCTGTTAGAACATAGATATAGAAGAGGAACCATTGACAAAACTCTATTCATCAAAAAGAATGCTAAGGATATTATTCTAGTGCAAGTCTATGTTGATGACATTATTTTTGGTTCAACCAAGAAATCATGGTGTAAAGAGTTTAAGGCTTTGATGAATGGAAGATTTCAGATGAGTTCTATGGGAGAACTTACTTTCTTTATGGGACTACAAGTTAAACAGAGGAAAGATGGAATATTTATCAGCCAAGATAAATATGTTGCTGAAATCTCTAAGAAATTTTCATGTATGGATACAAGGAGTACAAGCACACCTTTTTAAGCTAAGAAGTCATTATCAAAAGATGAACATGGTGAAAATGTTGATATTCATCTATACAAGTAAATGATTGGTTCATTGATGTATCTTACTGCTTCAATACCATATATTATGTTTGTTGTGTGTGCCTGTTCAAGGTTCCAAGTTAATCCAAAGGTGTCACATCTATATGCTGTGAAGAGGATTTTTAAGTATTTTAAAAGTCAGCCTAATTTAGGATTATGGTATCCTAGAGATTCAACCTTTGATTTGGAAGCTTATTCAGACAGTGATTATGCTGGAGCCAATCATGATAGGAAATCCACAACAGGAAGTTGTCAATTCCTAGGCAGAAGACTCATATCATGGCAGTGTAAGAAGCAAACGATTGTTGCTACTTCTACAACTGAAGTTGAATATGTAGTTGTTGCTCATTGCTATGGACAAGTACTTTAGATTCAAAATAAGTTGTTAGACTATGGGTTCAACTTCATGAACACCAAGATCTACATTGATAATGAAAGTACTATATGCATTGTCAAGAATTTAGTCTTTCACTCCAAGACCAAGCATATTGAAATAAGACATCACTTCATAAGAGATGCCTATGACAAGAAGCTTATTCAAGTCTTGAATATTCATACAGACAACAATGTAGCTGATTTGTTGACCAAGGCATTTGATGCAAAGAGATTTGAATTCTTGGTGACACATATTGGTATGCTCAACCAATAAACTGCTGCATATGTTAAGGAGAGGTAATAACTATACAATTTTTATGTTATTTTTTATTGTATAGTATATGTTTTTGTGTTTTTGATGTGATTGCAGGTTGATAGAATAAGATAAAACAGGTTGTCATGATAGTGGAATGCATGAACTGGTCAAATTTGTGAGGTACCGTTATAGCTCCAAGTACCATTAGCCTAAATCCAAGTACCGAGTATGTTCCATGTACTGCTACATATCCGTTGTACCGTTAAGGGTCTGTTTTGTAAATTTGGCGGTTTCTTCACGCTTGGGTTTGTTATTTACATAAATACTTACTCCAATTATACAATTGATTCACCTAATCTTTTACTCTTATCTATTAACTCTATAACCTTTTCTCTACTTTTTCGATCATCAAAAATACTAATGGTTGCTTTACAAGTGATCTCTAAGCACAACTCGGTTGCGAAGCTTGCTTAGAATGATGATTCTCTTGGTTTTCATGAGATACTTGGATTTTTATCTCGAAGTCATATCCATTTTGCGCTTATTGTAAGTCCCATTGTCTCTATTCATATTGTTGAAAAATTTTGGAATACTGTTGTGTTAGGTACTCGTTTTGATTAACTTTGCATTAGGGCTAGGGTGAATCATAGGAATATCTATGTCACTAAGGTACTGCTAAGGAATAGTTTGAGACTAAATGATGAAAATGGACTAATTATGTTAAACAATACAGAGATACATGATGGCCTTGCAGCCATGGGTTATGAGGGTGGTAGGGAAAGTCTTACTTTCTTTAAAGCTTTGTTTTCACCACAATGGAAATTGCTTTTTAATGCAATTATTCACTGTTTAAACTACAAAAGTACTTATTTTGATCAAATCCCTGCTGTATTGGCATCAGCTGATATTTGTCTAGCAAATAACAGAATTTTCAATTTTTTAAAATTAATTTTTGAAGGCATGACTAGGAATTTGGAAGGAGTTAAGAAGTTTTTAATGTATCCTAGATTCATTCAGACTTTAGTTAATGACCAAATCCCTAACCTTCTAGAGTTAACAAATACATGGGATGTTCCTACATTTACAAAGAGAACTTTTTCTTTCTTGACCAAACAAGGCAATGCCTTTACAGGAACTGTCAAACCCTTATTTGCTACTATGTTAGCCCAACCTGCCAACCAAAAAGGTGAGGAACCTAGCACTGCTAGTGGATCTCAGCAAACTCCTTCTAACCAGAGTTCCCATTCCTCAGAAGATACTCAATCTTCTTCTCACAATATTGGTAATCAACCAAATACAAATGAGATGATCCATACACCTACTGCTTCCATTGTTGCTAGTGGTTCACCACAAGCATAAGCAACAGAGGTGGTGGATGTTGCAAATTTAACTGCTTTGTGCACTAGCTTGTCAAAATAGGTACATGTATTGCAAAAGGAGAATCTTGTTCAAGACAAGAAAATTGCTGAATTGGATACCAGTTTAATCAAGCTAAGGAATAAGGTATCTCCATGGATAAGGCAGAACAGGTCTATTCAGAAAGCTGCTCTTAAAAAGAAAAGATTCAGAAACCTCAAGAAAATGCAACTGAATGCAACCAAACAGGGGAGGAATTATGAAGAACCAATACCTTCTTCTGACATTCAAACAAGGGTCTTTGGGAATGACATCAACTTTGAAGTTGATGATGTCATTGAAATTTTGAAGATGGCAATGGTATAGAGACTGGTGTGGAAAAAGATAGCTTGGAGCCTACTAACATGGAGATTCAACAAGAAGAACCACAACCTACTCATGAGGAACCATAAATTGAAGAAATGTTGGTAACTTAGCCAGAGCTACAACCTCAATCACCACAACTTCAAGTGAATTGGAGTAGTTTCTATTAGAATCTGGAGGAAATTAATGTCCAATTTCCTATATCCTCAACTCCACCTTAAAGGTAATTCTGGTTTCACAAGAAATAGTCTTTCCAAATACTGTCAAGATCAAGAGTGAGTTATGGATCAGACAAGACTGAGGAGTTACAAGTTGAGAAGATAGCTTCAAAAGAAGAAAAGGTATTTGGAGATACTTTTGTGATTGAAGAAACAAGTGTGTCTTACACTGGTGAAGTCAACATTGTTGAAGATACAAGTACTGCTAGACCAACTAAGCCAAATGCAAGTACTGCTGACATTGTTGAAGATCCAAGTACTGCTAGGCCAACTAAGCCAACTGCAAGTACTGCTGACATTGTTGAAGATCCAAGTACTTCTAAGCCAACTAAGCCGACTGCAAGTACTGTTGGTGAACAACCTTCACTACATTCTTCTACAGAAAGTCAAACTCCTTTTGGAGAGGATGAGACTTTATCTCAAGTATTGCTTGATCTCAGGGAAAAGAGTTCAGCTGAAAAAGCAAGACAAGCAGAGATTAAGAAGAAGACACAACCAGAAGTTCTTGCCAAAAAGGATAAAACTAAAGGTAAGAAAGTACAAGCTTCACAGCCCACTAAAGGTATTGTTATTCAACAGTAAGCAAATAAGGATGAAGAAAGATCTTCAAAGCTGAAGAAGAAGTTACCTAAGATCATCTAAAGGATAAGGGCAAGAAGCAGTTACAATCAGAATCTAAAAATGAAAGTGATTCAGATGATGATATAAACAAAGTAATGTACAGATTTCATCAACTAGACCATGATGAGGAATTTGCTTTCAGAGTGAAAGCAAAAATTCGTGAAGAAGAGTTACAAGAGGAACTTGTAGCAAAGCAGCAATTGCTTGAAGCTAAGAGAGTGCTGGAAGAATGGAATATACAAGAGTATGATAGGATTCAATTTGAACTACAAGCAAGTGAGCTTCTTGCAGACTCATTAACAGCTGAAGAAAGGGATGCTTATGATGAAGAAGAAAAAGCAAAATTCATTGATGATTTGGTAAGGGAGCAACAAAGATTCTTTGCTGAGAAAAGAAGAAGAGAAAGGATTAAGCCTCCAACTACCATGTAGATTAGGAATCAAATGATGGATTTTCTCAAGAAAGTTAAGCATTTCACTCATGCTCAATTGGTCAGAAAGAATTTTGAAGAAATCAAGGCTTTGTATGAACAACACAAGAGAGCTGAATTGAATTTTGTTGAGATTGGATCTGAAGCAGATAGGATAGCTATTGAAGAAGCCAAAAGAGATCTGCACCAACAAAGACAATTTGGAAGTGCTCCAAGATTTGAGTCAAGTACTGCTGAACATACAAGAATATCTCCACCTATTAAAGCTACATATGTGAGGAAAAGTAGATAGGAGAAGGTAAGTTCAAAAGAGACAGAGACTCATCAAAGAATGAATGAAGGAGATAAAGCTCAAAGTGTTGATAAGACTGAAAATGTACAGGCGGTACATACACATTCAACAATACTGTAACACCCCATTTTGATAATGGTAATGTCACATGCAACTATGGCGTGTCATCAAAGCATACAAGGAAAAATGTCTAAACATTACTTGACCATAAAAGGAAAATACCGGAATCAAACATCGGTAGTCCAAAAGTAAAGCTCATCACACACAAACATAGTATAGTAAAGGAAAGGACTAAACAATGTCCATTGCAATTGTATCATAAGAAAGGAAATGCATAAAGTAAAGAAGGCTAGACAGCTTCCAGTCCATATGCACGTACTCTTAGTATCTACGAGCGTCCCTGAGTACCTGCCGTTTTGGGAACATAGAAAAGGAAAACGGTTGAGCAAATACGCTCAGTGCACGGATGTACAATAAAGCATGAATAGGATAAGCATATAACATATAACAGCGGAAGAAAACTAAGTCCCGAGTAACCTGGTTAAGTCTTGATAAAACTGGTTTTATAGTTTGAAAGTCTTATATTTGTCTTATAAAAACTGTTTGTCATATTTTACATTAGCCAATATAGGTCATGAAAATCCATCGTGCATGAATACTTGGAGAGGTGACCTTATCATGCAAATTAGAGGGGTTGCCTCTAATTTAATATATTGGTTTTTGGGTAGGGGGGATCAGCTCCTTGTGAAGGATGCAAGGCACACACCACATTCACCATGAAATCCTGACTAAAAACATGTAACTAAGATGCACCCATACACCCCACATGATAAATATAATATAAATGGCCAAAAGCTGAAGGGACGCCACGAGCAATCACTCTGCCGTGGTGAAGTCATAACATCAGTGCCTCTAATGTTATGGTTACGGTACCTCCATAACTAGGTGAAACTGGTCATGCATGTATATGGCTATAGGTAATATTAATTAAACATAAGCAATAAAACACGTAACTTATACTACGGGAAAACATTTGGTTGCATACGGGGAAGCCTAATAAGAAAAGAATGTCCATACTGAAAGGACGGGAATCCGTACCTTATGTCCAGTGAACGAAGAAGATGAACTGAGAGAAATCCAACTTCCGTATCACTAGTGCTACATAAATGCATACATGAATAAGTATCTGCTTACTAAATACGTAGCTGGTTTTATGTCATGTCTTAGCTTATTTTATGTGTTCTTAACATGTTTTACTGTTTTTAAGCCTTAAACCGTGTTTATCTTATATTCTGTTTAATCTGGTTAAGTATTTCTGGTATTTCATGTGTTATTATACTTACTATGTAATAATAAGTAACTTTCCAAAGTTAGCAGGTTTCCTAAAATAGAAAGTTTCCAAAAATAGAAAGTTTCCAAAAATAGAAAGTTTCCAAAAATAGAAAGTTTCTAAAAATAGAAAGTTACCAAAAATAGAAAGTTTCCAAAAATAGAAAGTTTACAAAAATAGAAAGTTTCCAAAAATAGATTTACTGATTAAAATAGATAAGTGCAAAAATAGAAAGTTTCCATAAATAGATTAGCTGCCTTAATTAAATAAGTTTCCATAAATAGATTAGTTGCCTGAATAGATTAGCTGCCTTATTTAATTAAGTTTCTAAAAAATACAAAGTTTCCATAATTAGAAATAAGCTGGTTAAATAAGCTAAGTATATAAGCCTAAGTGTTTTCATGATTATTTTCTAAGTCATATTATATAATGTATAGTTTAATAATTATTTCATGTAATTAAATTAAACTATAGGTTAAAATATTTAATTAAAGTATAAAATGGTTTAATTAAATAAAGTAAAATACTTAGGTTAAAACATGTGTTATTATTTATTAATAATATAACCTAAGTCATGTTAATTAATTAATTATAATCATGGTTTTTAAATAATTAATTAATTATAAGTCTAAAATATAAAAATACTTAGGTTAATTAATTTCATGATTATTAATAATTAAAATAACCTAAGTCATGTTATTAAATTAATCATGTCATTTTATTAATTTAATTTTTAACATAAGATCATAAAACATAAAAACTAAACATACACCATGAACCGGATCTAGAATCAAAACCATGAACCGGACATGAAATCGACACCGTACCCCGAACCAACTCGGGGTACCCCGTGCCTTGATGCTGCCGTGGGACCCACACCCACCAACCGGGACCTTATGGTCTCGGTGGTGGTCGGATTGGCCAAACCGAAACCCCCCTTGGGTTCAGTGTAGGCCGCGGCTAAAACAAACACCCCTTAAAACCATACTTTTGATTTTATTAAATTCAAATTCATGTTAGATCCATGTTTATTTATTAGGTTTTTGTAAAAACATAACATGTTCTTGATTTATTAAAAGATCAAATCAAAAGAAAAGGTTTAAAAAGTATTTACCGAATTCGTGGATCAAAAGGACGAAGAACAAACACGATCACCAACTAATATTCCAAGATCCAAGATCAACAAACACCTCCTTGTGGTGTTCTTAGGGTGGCGGCCAAAAAAGAAGAGAGAGGAGGGTTTTAGGTTTTTCTAAAATCTTCTGTAAATGTAAAAATGAGTAGTGAAAAATCCTTTAACCCTTTTAGTAAAATTTTACAAATGGGCTTGGCCCATTTGTCCCTTGTAGCCGCGGGTAGGGGGGCCATTTGGGGTACCCGTACCTTTTCCGTGTCTCGATGTTAAGTTATACGTTCGTGATTGTTTGTGTTCGTGTTTTAAGTGTTCTCGTTACGTAAATATCGTGATCTAATATATTTAAATACGCTCGTAATAAATATATATACGTAATTAATTATAGTTCGTGTTTTAATTACGTTCATAATTTCATGATCGCATGTTCGTGAATAATTATGTCAAATAATTATTACGTGCTCGTGCGTAGTAAATACTTATCGTGTTCTAACACGTACGTAATACGTAAAATCCTAACATGTAATCGTAATCATGCTATATTAGGAAAGTTTAAATCTAGTACGTACGATCTTAAGGGTACTATTTATGGTAAAAGCATGCGGGTTTTACAACTCTTCCCCCCTAAAAAGAATAATTCGTCCCCGAATTATAGATAAAGTAAACTGAAAAGAAGAACATACCCGAATTCAAAATATGAAATGAGGGTAAGAAGCCCGGATAGACTCCTGTGTTTCCCAAGTGGCTTCCCGCTCGGTATGATCCCTCCATAGAATTTTGACGAATGGAATCGTCTTCTTTCTCATGACTCGTTCTTGTCTGTCAAGAACTCGTTCGGGTTCTTCTATAAAAGTAAGATCTTCACGTATATGTTCCAGTGGATACTGAACCATGTGAAGGGGATGATACTGGTACCCTCTGAGTAAGGACACATGAAACACATTGTGCACATGCGAAAGCTGCGGAGGTAACGCTAATCGATAAGATACTTCACTGACTCGTTCAATGATATCAAACGGTCCGATGAAACGAGGACTGAGCTTCCCTTTAATCCTGAAGCATCTAACACCACGTGCCGGCGAAACCTTAAGGAAGACGTGATCTCCTACGTTAAAGTGTATATCCCTACGATGCTTATCGACGTAACTCTTCTGACGTGACCGTGCTTCCTGAATTTTCTGCTTAGCTACTGTGATCTTCTCATTGGTTATCTCTATTATTTCTAGTCCTTCAAGTGTTCGCTCGCCAACCTGATCCCAGCAGATTGGGGCGCGACACTTCCTGCCGTACAACATCTCAAATAGAGCACACTTGATACTTGCGTGCCAACTGTTGTTGTATGCAAATTCCACCAAACAGATGTAATCGTTCCAATCACCCGTCCATTCCAACGCACATGACCTCAACATATCCTCCAATGTCTTAATGGTTCGCTCCGACTGTCCGTCCGTTTGAGGATGAAAAGCCATGCTAAGCTTAAGTTGTGTACCCTAAGCTTTTTGCAGACTCTTCCAAAAGCGCGAAGTGAATCGAGGATCTCTGTCTGAGACGATTCTGGATGGTGCACCGTGGAGTCTCATGATCTCTCTGCTGTACGTATCTGCGAGTTTACTTACCGGATCTTCCTTGCGGATCGGTAAGAAATGAGCTGATTTGGTAAGTCGATCAACGATAACCCAAATTGCATCGTGCTTCCTCTTGGTAGGCGGAAGACCAGTAACAAAATCCATGGTGATTTTGTCCCACTTCCACTCTAGGATATCTAACGGTTGAAGGAGACCGCCAGATCGCTGATGCTCGATCTAAACCTACTGGCAGGTAAGACATTTGGAGACGTAAGTGGCCACATCCTGTTTCATACCACTCCACCAAAAGTACTGCTTGATGTCATGGTACATCTTAGTCGAACCAGGATGTATAGAGAATGGGGAGCTATGAGCTTCAGCTAACAAAGCTTCCCGGAGTTCTTGGTCATCAGGAACACAAAGTCTCGTGCCCTGCCATACAATACCATCTGCATCTACTCTGAAATCTGTCTGCTTCTTCAAATTCTATACTATCGCCCAGATTTCTCCGTCATCCTTCTGAGCTTCCTTGATCTTAGAGAGTAACTCGGGTTCTACTCTAAGATTAGCCCAGTAACCGTGCTGTCCACGTACCATGATCTTGATGTCTAGTCGTTCCAAGTCTCTGATGATTTCCTCTTCCATTTTAATGCCGTTGATCATTCCGGACTTCCTGCTAAGAGCATCTGCTACTACATTTGCCTTTCCGGGATGATACTGTAGATTAATGTCATAATCCTTCAACAGCTCTAACCATCTCCTCTGCCTCATGTTCAATTCACGCTTAGTGAAGATATACTTCAAGCTCTTGTGGTCCGTGAAAATGTCACATGATTCTCCATATAAGTAGTGCCTCCAGATTTTCAATGCAAACACGACTGCAGCAAGTTCCAGGTCATGGATGGGGTAATTTTCTTCATAAGGCTTAAGCTGCCGTGAAGCGTACGCGATCACTCTCCCATGTTGCATGAGAACACAGCCAAGTCCCTTCCCCGATGCATCGCTGTAGATTTGAAATCCACCCGTACCAGCTGGTAGAGTAAGAATAGGTGCAGATACTAGCTTCTGCTTCAGGTCTTCAAAGCTCTTCTCTCGATCTTCAGTCCAGACGAATTTCTCCCCTTTCCGCATCAGTTTGGTCAATGGTAGTGCTAGGCGGGAAAAGTTCTCCACGAACCTACGGTAATATCCAGCTAAGCCTAAGAAACTGCGGACTTCCGTCGCTGATGTCGGCCTTGGCCACTTAGTAATGGCCTCAACCTTTGCTGGATCCATAGTGATTCCTTCTGCTGATACAATGTGACCTAAGAATGCCACCTTGTCTAACCAGAACTCACACTTGGAGAATTTAGCATACAGCTGCTTCTGGCGAAGAATCTGTAGTACTGTACGAAGATGGTCTTTGTGTTCCTCCTTGGACTTTGAGAAAATCAGGATGTTATCGATGAAGACAATGACGAACTTGTCCAGAAATTCATGCAAGATTCTGTTCATCAAATCCATGAACACTACTAGAGCATTTGTCAGGCCAAATGGCATAACTACAAACTCGTAGTGGCCATAACGGGTACGAAAGGCAGTCTTAGCGATGTCCTGCTCCTTGACCCGTAGCTGATGATAGCCTGACCTAAGATCAATCTTGGAAAAGTGTTTGGCCCCTTGAGTTGGTCAAACAGATCGTCAATGCGTGGCAGTGGATATCTATTCCGAATGGTAATCTTGTTGAGCTCGCGATAGTCTATGCAAAGACGCATACTGCCGTCCTTCTTCTTAACAAACAAGACCGGTGCGCCCCATGGAGATGCGCTCGGTCGAATGAAACCTCGTTCAAGAAGTTCTTGCAGTTGATCCTTAAGCTCCTTCAGCTCTATGGGAGCCATGCGATAAGGAGCTTTGGAGATTGGTTCAGCTCCTGGAACCAGCTCGATACTGAATTCCACTTCTCGTGCAGGTGGTATGCCCGGAAGTTCTGCTGGAAAAACATCTTGGAATTCCGACACTATAGGTTGATCCTGAATTGATGGGGATTCAGCATCCATGTCGTGAACCGTAGCTAGATAATCCTCGCAGCCATGTGACAGTAGTGCACGCGCTTGCAGGGTAGATATGACTTGTACAGACCGTCCGGGTATGAACCCATTATGAATGTACTCTGGTGCATTAACATCACCGAAGATAACTCGATATGAATGGCAGTCTATGGTAGCATGATGCTTGGATAGCCAATCTATGCCCAAAATCATGTCGAAGTCATTCATGTCCTGCGGAAGTGCGTCGACAGGTCGAACCTTATCGTCAATTCTAGGGGAAGACTCTTGTATACATGGGTGATTAATACAGAGTCCCTCAAAGGCGTGGAAATAATAAGCCTATTTTCTAGTGGCATGGGGAGCAACCTAATGTTCTTAGCATAAGCAGTAGAAATAACCGAGTGAGTAGCACCCGTATCGAAAAGAACACATGCAGCTTGACCATACATATACAAGATTCCAGTGATGGTACCTGTAGACTTGTTGGCCTGGTCTCGAGATGTCGTGTAGACACGCCCGGTAGTAGGAGGCGGCTTGGTATCAGCATGTCCTGATGTACCCTCCATCTCGCCCTTACGGCAATCCTTCATAATATGGCCAGGAAGACCACACTTGAAGCACGCATCAGTATTACGGCGACATGGTCCTTGGTGCCTACGGTGGCAAGTAGAGCAAAGAGGATGAGTGTATCCTCCAGCAGGTGCTCTAGCTAGCTGAGAACCTGATAAAACATTTTTCATAAGACATGATAATTGGGTACAAAGGACAAAGCGGTTAATCGTAAGATGGAATACTAGTGATAGCTGGACGGCTAGGCTGCGAACCTCTCTGGTTCTGGTCCCTACCGTTTCCATGGTTCCTGGTAGAAGTTTTGCTAAAGTGTCAGAATATGAGTTATAACATGAAATCATAAGGAAATGCGTAAGTATTAGGACCTGCTGCTGTTGGAGTGCCCAGCGTTGTTATGGTAATTATCATTACCGCCACGCCTATCCATAGCAGAACGGTCGTTAGTCTGACCGTTTCCCTTGGGCTGATGAGGCTGCTGCTGAGTAGCCGGCTGAGACCGGTCCCCAGTTTTCTGCCTGGAAGATACATTTAAGAGATGAATAATTGACATATATGGAAAGTATACGGATTGGTCACCGCTTGAATACGAATGTTTACTTCTTGTCGGGTCTTTCAGCTTCCCCGAACTCATCTCTCTCCTGCAGCATCTCCAGTTTTCGTGCTGCATCGGCCACTTGTGCTACAGTGTTGAACGTAGCACACACTAGATTGTTTGCGACCGATGTGTGAAGAGCCCATCTAAAGTGATGTGCCTGCTCTTTAGGATTACTTGCTACCGCACCAAGGAAACCAGCTAAGCGAAGAAAGCGCTGCATAAACTCGTTGCTATTCTCCCTAGCTCTCTGTCGGATCCCATGGTATTCTCTCTTAAGCTTGTCCTGCTCAGCCTTGGGAAAGAACTGCTCCATCACCCTGTCCTTGAACCGAGCCCAAGTCAAACCAGCAACCCACTCGTCACCACCTTCAGACTGCATCAATGCTAACCACCAGTTTAGCACATCGCCTTCGAATCGATAGCATGCCAACCTCGCCTTGTATGCGGGGTCACAGCCCATAGCGTTGGAAATCTTCTTGATGTGAGCCAACCAGCTTTCAGCATCGCTGGGGCTATCTGTCTTCTCAAAAGCTCGAGGGCGGAGCTTGTTGAATCTCTCCAGCCATACTTCTAATGTCACTGGAGGAGGAGGAGGAGGTGCCTGATTATGCTGCTGATTGTTGGCAGCTTGAACTTCAGCCCTGATGTCATTCCTCAGTTGAGGAAGCAAAGCTTGCATGGCAGCCTGAATTGCAGCATTGAGCTGCTCTTGTTTGCGTGTGAGAACCATCTGATAGTATAACATAAACATATGATTAAACAGATCAAAACAAAAAATATATATATATATATATATACATGAAAAAAAATTTATACTAAAATTTCACGAGAAAAATTTTATGCAAGAAAATTTTATGTATGAATGCATGATGCAGTTTTATGAAAACTTTTGTATGATAGAGAGTGAACGCCTCTGGTCAGTTCACCCAAAAAAAAGACATAGCGAGGGGACGCCTATGGGTCGGTCCTAAATCTAAAAGTTTCGATAAAACACATGCGACTAAATAGGGCCAGTCCTGTACCAACCATTACTTAGTCAAAAATCTGCGACAATGACATGTATATGTATGCTTAAAATAATGATGAATACATGAAAACAACTGTCAGTTCTAGGAAGACCGTAGTGACTACCCACTAATCACAGGTCATATTTGAGAGCCTACAGGTCGAAGCCTTGGCTCTGATACCATAATTGTAACACCCCATTTTGATAATCGTAATGTCACATGCAATTATGGCGTATCATCAAAGCATACAAGGAAAAATGTCTAAACATTACTTGACCATAAAAGGAAAATACCGGAATCAAACATCGGTAGTCCAAAAGTAAAGCTCATCACACACAAACATAGTATATAAAAGGAAAGGACTAAACAATGTACATAGCAATTGTATCATAAGAAAGGAAATGCATAAAGTAAAGAAGGCTAGACAGCTTCCAGTTCATATGCACGTACTCTTAGTGTGTACGAGCGTCCCTGAGTACCTGCCGTTTTGGGAACATAGAAAAGGAAAATGGCTGAGCAAATACGCTCAGTGCACGGATGTACAATAAAGCATGAATATGATAAGCATATAACATATAACAGCGGAAGAAAACTAAGTCCCGAGTAACCTGGTTAAGTCTTGATAAAACTGGTTTTATAGTTTGAAAGTCTTATGTTTGTCTTATAAAAACTGTTTGTCACATTTTACCATTAGCCAATATAGGTCATGAAAATCCACCGTGCATGAATACTTGGAGGGGTGACCTTATCATGCAAATTAGAGGGGCTGCCTCTAATTTAATATACTAGTTTTTGGGTAGGAGGGATCAGCTCCTTGTGAAGGATGCAAGGCACACACCACATTCACCATGAAATCCTGACTAAAAACATGTAACTAGGATGCACCCATACGCCCCACATGATAAATATAATATAAATGGCCAAAAGCTGAAGGGACGCCACGAGCAATCACTCCGCCGTGGTGAAGTCATAACATCAGTGCCTCTAATGTTATGGTTATGGTACCTCCATAACTAGGTGAAACTGGTCATGCATGTATATGGCTATAGGTAATCTTAATTAAACATAAGCAATCAAACACGTAACTTATACTACGGGAAAACATTTGGCTGCATACGGGGAATCCTAATAAGGAAAGAATGTCCATACTGAAAGGACGGGAATCCGTACCTTATGTCCAGTGAACGAAGAAGATGAATTGAGATATATCCTACTTCCTTATCACTAGTGATACGTAAATACATACATGAATAAGTGTCTGCTTACTAAATACGTAGCTAGTTTTATGTCATGTCTTAGCTAATTTTATGTGTTCTTAACATGTTTTACAGTTTTTAAGCCTTAAACCGTGTTTATCTTATATTCTGTTTAATCTAATTAAGTATTTCTGGTATTTCATGTGTTATTATACTTACTGTGTAATAATAAGTAACTTTCCAAAAATAGCAGGGTTCCTAAAATAGAAAGTTTCCAAAAATAAAAAGTTTCCAAAAATATAAAGTTTCCAGAAATAGAAAGTTTCCAAAAATAGAAAGTTTCCATAAATAGATCAGCTGCCTTACTTAAATAAGTTTCCATAAATAGATTAGCTGCTTGAAATAAATAAGTTTCTAAAAAAATAGAAGGTTTCCATAAATAGATTAGCTGCCTTATTTAATTAAGTTTCTAAAAAATAGAAAATTTCCATAATTAGAAATAAGCTGGTTAAATAAGCTAAGTATATAAGCCTAAGTGTTTTCATGATTATTTTCTAAGTCATATTATATAATGTATAGTTTAATAATTATTTCATGTAATTAAATTAAACTATAGGTTAAAATATTTAATGAAAGTATAACATGTTTTAATTAAATAAAGTAAAATACTTAGGTTAAAACATGTGTTATTATTTATTAATAATATAACCTAAGTCATGTTAATTAATTAATTATAATCATGGTTTTTAAATAATTAATTAATTATAAGTCTAGATTATAAAAATACTTAGGTTAATTAATTTCATGATTATTAATAATTAAAATAACCTAAGTCATGTTATTAAATTAATCATGTCATTTTATTAATTTAATTTTTAACATAAGATCATAAAACATAAAAACTAAACATACACCATGAACCGGATCTAGAATCAAAACCATGAACCGGACATGAAATCGACACCGTACCCCGAACCAACTCGGGGTACCCCGTGCCTTGATGCTGCCGTGGGACCCACACCACCAACCGGGACCTTATGGTCTCGGTGGTGGTCGGATTGGCCAAACCGAAACCCCCCTTGGGTTCGGTGTAGGTCGCAGCTAAAACAAACACCCCTTAAAACCATACTTTTTATTTAATTAAATTCAAATTCTTGTTAGATCCATGTTTATTTATTAGGTTTTTGTAAAAACATAACATGTTCTTGATTTATTAAAAGATCAAATCAAAAGAAAAGGTTTAAAAAGTATTTACCGAATTCGTGGATCAAAAGGACGAAGAACAAACACGATCACCAACTAATATTCCAAGATCCAAGATCAAGAAACACCTCCTTGTGGTGTTCTTAGGGTGGCGGCCAAAAAAGAAGAGAGAGGGGGGTTTTAGGTTTTTCTAAAATCTTTTGTAAATGTAAAAATGAGTAGTGAAAAATCCTTTAACCCTTTTAGTAAAATTTTACAAATGGGCTTGGCCCATTTGTCCCTTGTAGTCGCGGGCAGGGGGCCCCACTTGGGGTACCCGTACCTTTTTCCGTGTCTCGATGTTAAGTTATACGTTCGTGATTATTTGTGTTCGTGTTATAAGTGTTTTTGTTACGTAAATATCGTGATCTAATATATTTAATTACGCTCGTAATATATATATATATACGTAATTAATAATAGTTTGTGTTTTAATTACGTTCATAATTTCATGATCGCATGTTCGTGAATAATTATGTCAAATAATTATTACGTGCTCGTGCGTAGTAAATACTTATCGTGTTCTAACACGTACGTAATACGTAAAATCCTAACACGTAATCGTAATCATGCTATATTAGGAAAGTTTATATCTAGTACGTACGATCTTAAGGATACTATTTATGGTAAAAGAATACGGGTTTTACAAATACATACTAAATAAATGGTACATACAAATTTGAAGGAAGGTTCAATGGAATTTGAAGGAACCTCCAAGGGTGTTAAAAGAAAAATATCAACAAAGATGAAGCTAGAAGCCAAGAAAAAGGCTAAATCAACAACAGAAGATAGTAATGATGACGAGTTCATAAGAAAGTACTTGAAGATAGTAAATTTTGAAGATCAATGTATAGACACAAAGATTTTTGGAAAGAAGTCATCCATTTCTAGATGGATATATACTATGGACCAAGGACTGGAAGCTCATGGAATATTAAGATCATATGGCACAACAAGAATATTCAGGCTCTTGGAAGATATTCTTGATAGACAAGATATTCAAGATCATTTCAGGTTAGTTCAAGAAGCCAGTGTAGGTAAAACCGAGGTATCACTAATGTATAATGAATTACTCTTCATGTATGAACCACACAACTGTGATCAGAAAATGTTGAAGTAATTAGAGAATCAAGTTCCTAGTTACTAGAGATATTATAGTCATGTGGACTACATATTTTAGATATAGATGATGTTACTTACTATATGCTACAAGAGAAGAGATATCCATTTGTGAGAATATTGTTGGAAAGAATGTTGGAACAACAATTGGAACTCTCAAAAGAATCTGTTGGTGATTTGGAGTTGATCAGAATGGTTAAACAACAAATCAAGGATTTGGAGCAAGAGAAAGAAGATGAGAAAGAACCTTAAGTGTTTGATTTACAATCACACTTCACAAATGGTTCTCAGTTCACCATGTCTAACACACATAAGAACTGGCTAGTCCTAGACAAACGGTACTAGGTAAAGACATTATCAAATCCGTTGATGGTTGACAGTTTACCAAAAATTATAGGATTATCAGTACACCTTATTCTTTATGAATAAAGTATTGGATATTCTAGAGGGTACGGCTGGCTGGTAAAGAATAAATCAAATCCGTTGATAGCTAATGATTCGATAAAAATCATGAAGCCAATGCAGATTGGTTTTTGTTGTTAATTGTTTTATTTCAGGTATGAAGTTGCAAGCAAAGAAGTATTAAAGGAAAGAATACTTACAAGGTTTTGTCTCATCAAATCAAGACAGAAGTTCATGATTAAGAGTTCACTGATTTAACTCAAGAAGACAATTACTGTTGCTGCAAAATAAAATGAATGTTCATAAGACACAAGAAGATCATAGTTTGAAGACAAAGATGATGTTCATAAGACTTGAAGGTTATCTTATACGAAGAAGATCTACATTGAAGTGTTTGGCTACATTCAGTTGGATACAAGCACAAATTCCAAGCTCAATCCAAGTTTGAAGAGAAGACTGAAGACATGTATTCTAAATACATTCAGTACAAAGAAAAACAAGAATACAACAAGTTATCATTCTTATTTAGGGGAGGATTGTTGGGAATTATTATTAAGTGTCAAGTGCCGTCAGTGTAATTTAAGTATTATTAGTATATCAAAGTACAGTTAGTGTTAACATGGTACATAGTAAGTACTGCTACTTATAAAGTAAGTACTGCTATATTGATTAGGACGAATAAATCTTTGTATAAGATAGTCATAGTTTATAGTTAGAGTATATCTTATGTGATATACTTAATAGTTAGAATATTGATAATATATCGTCTGTGATATAGTTATCTTTATAGAATATTCTAAGGTTTCTAGGGTTCCTTACTCTATAAAAGGAACATAGGTACGATGACATTCGTGTACCTAATTCAAGTCGATTAATAAGAGAATCGAATAGTTAAAAGTAATTTTGTTCTTCTGTGCTTTATAAGTTAGATTCTGCATAACTTATTTAGCTTGAGTAAGAGTTCTCAAAGTGTTTTAGTTTGATTACAAACTACTATACTAGTTCTTAACAGAATATAGATCCAATCAAAGGGATCAACAGTTTCTTAATTTTTGTGTCACCTATAACTATGATGAAAACTTCCTTGGAGTTTTTATTTACATGGTTTTAATTTGGGTCATGGGCCAAAGCCCACCTTTCTCCTTCCTTTTGTCTTTGGCCATGGCACATGGGGCCCACAAGGGAAAACCCTAAGTTTTTCTAAGTTAAATATATACGTGTTCGTTCATATTTAATTATTGTGATTTTTATATGTCGTGGACTTAACACATTTATAATATATATGTAATTACATGTTAATAAATATCGTGACACGTGAATTATATTATAAATGGAAAGTTTTAATTTTACCGTACTTTTGTATGTTCACTGTTCATGTGTACTGTTCATGGTATTTTAATGAGGGTTTTACAACTCTTTCCCTCTAAAAGAAAAATTCGTCCTCGAATTGGAGAAAACATAAACTGAAAGAAAACATACCCGAATTAGAACTAGAAATGAGGGTAAGAAGTCCGTATAAACTCCTCTGTCTCCCAAGTGGCTTTCCGCTTAGGATGATCCCTCCAGAGGATTTTGACGAAAGGAATCGTCTTCCTCCGCATGACACGATCTTGTCGTTCAAGAACTCGCTTGGGTTCTTCGGCATACAAAAGATCATCTCGAATTTGATCAAGCGGATACTGGACGAACATGAACTGGATGATAGTTGTATCCTTTGAGTAAGGACACATGGAACACGTTGTGAACGTGTGATATCTGAGGCGGTAACGCTAAACGATATGACACTTCACCAACGCGTTCTATGATATCTAACGGTCCGATGAAGCGAGGATTGAGCTCCCCTTGGATTCCAAAATGTTTAACTCCTCGTGCAGGTGATACCTTAAGGAAAACGTGATCACCTTCGTTAAAAGATACATCTCTATGACGTTTATCAGCATAGCTCTTCTGACGAGCACGAGCTTCCTTAAGCTTCGCCTTGGCGACGGCGACCTTCTCATTAGTCACATCAATTATCACTGGACCCTCAAGCAGTCGTTCGCCCACCTGATCCCAGCAGATTGGGGCGCCACACTTCCTACCATACAACATCTCAAAACTCCACTAGAAATATATAATCATCCCAGCTTCCTGACCACTCTAGAGCACACGCCCGTAGCATGTCCTTTAATGGCTGAATGGTACGTTCCAACTATCCGTCGGTCTGCGGATGAAAGGCAGTGTTGAGCTTAAGACTGGTGCCCCAAGCTTTCTGTAGACTCTGCCAGAAACGTGATGTGAAACGGGGATCTCTGTCAGAGATGATTTTTGATGGAGTACCATCCAGTCTCATGATCTCCTTCTGAAAAGTGTCTGCTAATTTGCTGACCGGATGCTCCTTGCGGATCGGCAGGAAATGAGCAGATTTAGTCAACCTATCAACAATAACCTAGATAGCGTCGTTCTTCCTTTGAGTGACAGAAAGACCAGTAACAAAATCCATGGATATTTTGTCCCACTTCCATGCTGGAATATCTAGTGGTTGTAGTAACCCACTAGCTCGCTGGTGTTCGATCTTAAACTGCTGGCAGATCATGCATTTAGAAACAAAGGTGGCAACATCGTGCTTCATACCACTCCACCAAAAGTGTTGCTTGATGTCGTGGTACATCTTGGTAGAACCAAGATTTATGGTAAATGGAGAGCTGTGAGCTTCAGTCAGCACAACTTCCCTGAGTGTTGAGTCATTAGGAACCACTAGTCTAGTGCCCTGCCATAAGATACCGTCATTGTCAACACGAAACTCCATCTGCTGATCAAGGTTCTGAATGATAGCCCAAATCTCACCATCGTCCTTTTGAGCTTCCTTGATCCTAGAATGTAGGTCTGGTTCCACTCTAAGATTCGTCCAGTAACCGTGTTGTCCTCATACACAAAACTCAATATCAGTCATCTCTAGTTCACGGATGATATCCTTCGCAATCCAGATGCCAGCAATCATACCCGACCTTCTGCTTAGAGCATCTGCCACCACGTTCGCCTTACTAGGATGGTATTGAATGTTGGTGTCGTAGTCCATTAATAGCTCTAACCATCTCCTCTGTCTCATATTCAGTTCTCTGGGTAAAGATATACTTGAGACTCTTGTGATCGGTGAATATGTCACATGATTCACCATATAAATAATGTCTCTAGATCTTCAATGCGAAAACAACTGCTGCAAGCTCCAAATCATGAGTAGGATAGTTTTCTTCATAAGGTTTCAGCTACCGTTATGCGTATGCAATAACCTTCCCATGTTGCATGAGAACGCAGCCTAGACCCTTTCCTGAAGCGTCACTATATATCTGAAATCCACCTGAGCCAGATGGGAGAGTAAGAATAGGTGCAGTCACTAACTTCTGATTAAGATCTTCTAAGCTCTTCTCTCGCTCTTTCGTCTAGACGAATTTCTCTCCTTTCCTCATCAGCTTAGTCAAAGGTAAGGCTAACCGTGAAAAGTTCTCTACAAACCTGTGGTAGTAGCCAGCTAAACCCAGAAAACTTCTGACCTCTGTTGCAGATGTAGGTCTCGGCTATTTGGTGATAGCTTCAACCTTTGCAGGATCCATGGTGATCCCCTCTACAGATACAATATGGCCCAGAAATGCCACCTTGCTTAACCAGAACTCCCACTTGGAGAACTTGGCATACAGTTGCTTCTGACGAAGAATCTGAAAGACTAAACAAAGGTGTTCCTCATGTTCCTCCTTGGATTTGGAAAAAATCAAGATGTCATCAATGAACACGATAACGAATTTGTCCAGAAACTCATGGAAGACACGGTTCATCAAATCCATGAAGACTGCTGGTGCATTTGTGAGTCCGAATGGAATGACTACGAACTTGTAGTGCCCATAACGTGTACGGAAAGCAGTCTTAGAGATATCCTGCTCTTTAACCCGTAACTGATGGTAGCCGGACCTCAGATCGATCTTGGAGAAATACTTGGCGCCCTAAAGTTGATCAAAAAGGTCGTCAATACGCGGCAAAGGATAACGAATCCTGATCGTGATCTTGTTCAGCTCACGATAGTCTATACACAAATGCATGTTGCCGTCTTTCTTCTTCACGAACAGTACCGGTGCACCCCATGGTGATTCACTGGGACGGATGAAACCTCTTTCCAGAAGTTCCTATAGCTGATCTTTTAGTTATTTAAACCCTATAGGAGCCATGCGATAAGGAGATTTGGAAATTGGCTCTGCACCTGGGATGAGCTCAATTCCAAACTAGACTTCTTGAACAGGTGGTATGCCTGGAAGTTCATCAAGAAAAACGTCAGGAAATTCTGACACAATAGGCTGATCTTGGATCGTTGGAGACTCGGCAGTAATGTCACGAATATTGGCTATAAAGCCCTGACAGTCGTGTGTTAGTAATGCACGCGCCTCCATGGATGAAATAATTTATACTGACCTCCCTGGCAAAAAACCACGGTGTATGTACTCTGGAGATTTAACATCACCAAAGATAACCTGATAAGTGTGGTAGTCAGTCGTAGCCTAGTGTTTGGATAACCAGTCCATACCCAAAATCAAGTCAAAATCGCACATGTCCAAAGGTAGTGCGTCAACTCTGCAGATCTTATCATCAAATTCTAGGGGAAGATCTCTGTATACCTGTGTGATTCGTACAGAGTCCCTAAGTGGCGTGGAAATGAATAAGGCATTATCTAATGGCATCGGGAAAATCCTAACACATACAGCAAAAGTAGTGGATATGACTGAATGAGTCGCTCTAGTATCAAACAAAACACATGTTGCCAAACCATTCATAAAGAGATTTCCGGTGATGGTACCTGAAGTCTTGTTCGCCTGGTCTCTAGTAGTAGTGAGCACGCGACCTGAAGTAGGAGGTGGTTTGGTGTCAGCATGTCTAGAGGTTCCTTCTATCTCACCTTGGCGACAATCCTTCTGTTGATGGCCTTGCTGGCCACACTTGAAACAACCACCGATACCTCAGCGACAAACACCAGAAGGTCTGCTCGAACAATGATGAGATGGCATTTATACATGATCTCATCGTTCTTTTCGGGCTTTTAATGCATAAAAATGTCATAAAATACCAAATATATGCTTGTGTTTGTTTACTTGTGTATTTTAGGTATGGATATCGTGAAAAAGACAAAAGATCACAAGTTACAAGGAAAAACGGACACGAGAAACAAAGCCGTACAAAGAACCGGGCCCTAATCATGGAATCCTTAACAAATACCCTTGAAGACTTGAAGACAAACAAGATTGATCCTCATTTATTGAAGAAATGACACTTAAAACCCTTGTATATTAATAATTACAAGTTTGGTTCCTTAAGTTTGTCAAAATTACACAAAAGGTCCTTCAACTTTAAAGAAATGGCAAGATTAGTCCCTCAACAATTTCAAATTGTCAAATATGGTCCCTCATCAAGCCAAAGATACATTGAAGACCTTTGAAGATCAACAATGTCCAAGATCAGCCCTTCAAATATGCAAAAGTTCCAAAAATAACCCTTGATACACCTTTTGGAAAGTTTTGTGCAAAAAAATGACAAGTGGTGAAAGTTGATACAAAGGAATTGGGCGCTGATAGACTTTTAAACACAAATGACAAAAGAAAGGAAGAAAAAGGGCCAAAATTAAACATTCAAACCTGAATATTGCGCCAAACACTTTCCACTCCCCCAATTTCGGATCAAAATCTTTACTATTCACCCTTATGAACCCAGTTTTACCTTCACTTAAAACAAAGGGTAAATCAAAATTACCCACACACACGTGTGATTCACACATGCAGAATCACATCCCACACATAAAACCCTCACTCCCACTACTCCCTGGACCCCACACTCAACCTCCTTAACCAATGAAAACACAACTTGTCCTCCAAGTAAAATGACGTGGCCAAATCAACAGCCTAGACTCTTTGCTTCATATCAAAGCTGAAATGAACGTCCAATATGAATTTGAACAGCTCACACCAAGAAAACGTCTAGAAGGACTTAGGGCATTTAGGGAATTTCACTTCTAGGGTTTGTGAATAGTGTTTAGCCAGGCATTTGCCTATAAAAGGAGACCTCAACATGTGAGAGTCCCTTTGTTCCAGTTTTAGGCTATTATCTTTGTAATTCCTTTTTAAGTTTAAATAAAATTTGAATTTCTAAAATTGTGAAATCTCTTTTTGATTTAAATAAAAGTTTGGTGTTGAGTAGCCTAATTCTGAGTTCCATTTGATTGTTAAGGCCTACCTTAATCTTGTGGTTAAGGCACGTCTTGTTTCATAAGGTTTTTAAGGTTTGAATACCTTGAAATCCTAGGTTCTGTTTTGGCTTATTTTGTGTACTAACCCTTGACCATTTGCTATAAGCTCTTACAAGCTTGTTGACACCAAGCTTGTGAAGGGATTAGAGCCCCTGGTTGAGTTGTTTGCTGCTTGTGTTGAAGACATCAAGTCCTTGAGGTTCTACTTTGAACCATCAACCAAGGCAGTTTGCATCATCTTCATTGAAGTACCTTGGTCTTGTTCTAGTTGTTGAACAAGGTCCAAGGAGCATAGCTGGCCTTCCTAGGATGTTGTAGAAGGCAGGTATAATCTCTTGGTTAAGATTCCCCTAAAAATTTCATGTTTATGGCTGTTTTGAATTTGGTGCTTTGATTTTGAGTATTGGTGTTTGTGCTGGTGATTTTTGAGTTTGATTGTGTTAGTTGCTATTGTTTAAGTGTTTTTGATCATTAAAATCAGTAGGTTATTAGTTAAAATCACAAGTTTCTTTGTTAAGTGGTAGATTAAGGAGTGTTTGGGTCTACTGCTTGAATTGGGATTGTGGTTTGCTAAGTGCTTGTGTTGTGGTTGCAAGTGTTTGTTAGGTGCATATGTTCATCTGTTTGCAGGTTTTGTGGGTTTGATCACATAGATTCATTATTTGGCTATAAAATCTTTAAAACTTGGTTAAATTGGCTAGGATTTTGAGGACACCTAGATCTAAGCTTAGGCTAGGGCTAACAAGTACTAAATCATAGTTAATCACATCAGGGAACAAGGATTTGAGGCTTGAAATTGGATCAAGTGTCAAGTATATCAGCAAACTTGTTTCTGCATATGTTCATTGTTCATCAGTAACTTCTAGTGCTTTGATCTTGTTATTTACTTTGATTCAGTGTTTGATTCTTGTTGCTTTGTGTTTGTTCTTAGTTTATATAGCTTGTGTATGCATCCTGTTAAGTTTGGTTGGCTTATTGTGGCTAAATCTGCTTATTAAGTGCTTAACTGCTTATTTCCATATCTGGTGCATATCTGGTGACTGTTTGGCTTATTGTGGCTTATTGTGTGAACTTATTTGTGATTTTATTGTTGCTATTGACTCCTTGTGATTCACTGATCACAAGGGTGCCTTTGTTTCCAATTGAATCAAACCAGAACTCTCATATAAGCTTGGTCAAATAGTCAAAGCAGTGGGAACTCCTTTCCCCTGCTAGTTACCACTGATAGTGTAAAACTGGTGTCAGCTTATCAATAAGCTATAATAGCTTATTCCCACCAGCAACAACTTTGTTTTTGTAATAGGTGCTCATATTTTGACCCATTTGTTCATTCTGGAGCATTTGGGTGTTTGACTTTAGGGTTTGACTAAAAAACCAACTCCTTTGACTTTTACATAAGTTCATTTGTGCTTATTCTGGCTTATTGGTTTGCTTATTGGATTTTTGTTGATTGATTTGCTTATTGAGTCCATTTGAAAGCTTTTGCAAGTTGAATCAGGTCCTGAGGTGCCCTAAATCTCTAAAACGACTATTTTGTCTTTTAGTGGAATTTTTCTTTGCTTATTTCTAGCTTATTGAGTGAGCTTTTTCAAAAATTCTTTTTACAGATCTCATAAGCATCCCAAGAGAAGGTTGTGTGTCAAATTAGAGCTTATGGCATTAGCTTATGGCTTAATGGGCTGAAAAGCCCAATAAGAATAAGCTGAGTGTTAAATAAGCTGTGATAAGCTCATATTCAGCTTTTGGGCCTTTAGAGTTTTGTTCTTAGAATTGAATTTTAAGTCAGATAGGGCTTTTTCAAGTCAATTGGGCCAAGTTTGACTTTTTGGGCCCAAAAGCCCAATTTGGTTGACTGTTCTTGGTTTTGGCCCATTTGAGGGCCCAATAGGGGTATTTTGGTAATTTCACTTTGATTTTCTGAATATTTAGGTTAAAATAAACTAGTTTGCAAGTTTTTAGAATTTTTTATAATTTTTGAATTTTTAATATTATTTTATTATTATTTCTTAAATTTTACATTTTCCAACTTTTTACATTTTTCTTAGGTTTAATACATTAAAATAGGAATTTAGCAACTTTTAGAATAATTTTATCTCTTTTAGATTAATTTTTATAATTATTTTAAGTTTTAATAGTTTTTAAATCATTTTAAATAGTTTTTATTAGTTTTAAAATTTCTAAAAATAGTTTTTAATCTTTTTAGGCCATTTTAGAGGTTTACCAATTGAAAAATCTTTATTTGGGCTTTTTGATAATTTATTTGATTTTTAGGGCTTTAATTAGCATTTAAAAATTGAATATTTAATTATTTAAAAGGTTTGAAAAAGTTTTGATCATTGGTAAACTCTTAGTTTATTTATTTTGATTTTTGGTGAATTTTTGGTAATTTTTAGAATTTATTTTTATTTTTGTGGTTTTTTAGGTTCTACGTCTTAACTTTCTAGTAGTGTTTATTTTTATTTTTACGTCTTCGTCATCTTCTTTTCTCATCCCCTTCTAAACCAAATATTAATCACAAATCTTGAACATCTTAGTCACACACATATTCCTCCTTGGGAAACGAACTTTCATTAAGGGTCATTAACACTTGATTTTTCCTAAAGTCATTTGTTCAATACTTTTCACTATTTACTCTCCTTTTCCTAAAGGTGTGGTAAAATATTACAATCATTTTGGCGCCGCTGCCGGGGAGGTGTGTCGTGATTAATTTGCATTGTTGTTTTTAATATTAACCAAATAGTATTTGTATTAGTAGAACTCTACTAATACGTATTATCGGTTTTCTTGGTTTTTCTTGTACAAATATTATTACTATATTGTATTAAGTATCACAATAAATTCACAATATCTCCAAAAGTGTGAAAACACAACCTTAATTGGGATTTCATCACTCAATTATTGTATTCGAATCTCAAACAAAAACAAAAAGGCAAAAATAGATAAACACTTTCGTGAAGCTCGATTTTGAAAAATACAAACTATAAGGTGGGTATAAGGCGGGTATTATAAAATATACCCTAAGTAAAAAGGCTCTTAAGTGCTTCACGCCGCCTCGTTTCCCCGCTTGCTTGTGTGTATTTTGAGAATTGAAGGCTAATCGAGGGTTTTGCCGCCCAAAGTATTATTACGTATAATATATATGCTTGGTTTCTTTGTGATTAAAACCTCTTGAACAATTTGGTTTTCACCAAAGTTCTAAAGTCATTCGAAGGCGTTCACTCCACGTGATCGTTTTCATTCCTTTGAGGCTTCTTTAACCAAGAGTTTGATTCGAGGAGAGATTTTGTAGATTGTTGTCTACGAAGATACACCAAAATCCAAAAAAATTAAATATCATCAAAAACACAAAAAGAAAATTGAAAATTCACAAAACACCCAAAAAGAATCTTCTTTGCTCACCTCCCATTCTTCGTGAAGTTTATGATCACTCGTAATCAAGCAAAACGAGCTCGTAAACGACTTCAAAAGCAAGCCAATCAAGAGACGTTGATTGTTGAAGAACCTCCAATTGTTGAACCTATTGTAGAACAAGAAGTCGTCATGGCTAATCGTACTATGATGGAGTTGCTACAAGCACCCACCGAGGGTTTTGGAGAGGCTATTGTGATTCCCGCCATCCTTGCGGAGAATTTCGAGATTAAGACGGGTTTAATGTCGATGTTGCAAGCAAATAAGTTTAGAGGTCATGAGAAAGACAACCCGCATTACCATATTAGGAATTTTAACCGTCTCACCGCCACTAGCAAGTTTAAGGATGTTCCACATGACGCCATTAAGATGATGTTGTTTCCATCTCGTTGGATGGACCCGCTAAAATTTGGCTCGAGAAAGAACCGCCAAATTCGATTTTGACATGGGCCGATCTCGTTTCTAAGTTTGTGAACAAGTTTTTTCCACCATCTAAAACAACACACTTGAAACATGAGATTTCACGATTTGTGCAAAGAAATAATGAAAGTTTTTCAATGGCATGGGAACGATTTAAAGAAATGTTACATGAATGTCCACACCATGATTTTTCGGAATTGCATCAAATTGATACTTTTTATAATGGGCTTAATGATCATGAACGAGATTATTTGAATGCCGCCGCGGGTGCTAATTTTTTGTGCAAGACGACAAATGAGGCTTTACAAATCATCGAAAATAGATCTAAGGTTTATAGCCCTCGTAACACACCGAGTGTTGCCAATTTGGGTTCGTCATCATCGTCACAATCGTCTCGTATCATTAACGCCTTACATGATGAAGCTAATGAGGAAAATCGTTTTTTTGATAGATTTGCTAATCTTATGTCCCATTGGAAAGCTCAAGAAGCTTCCAGTTCCGCTTCGGTTAAAGCGGTTGCTAAGAGTTGTTTATCTTGTGGTGGAGCTCATGATCTTTCCGAGTGCATTACCACGGATGGTAACACTTTGAGTGCTTATGTAGCAACGGGAACTTACAACCAAAACGGTCAAGGTTCCCGCCCAAATCAAGCTCCACCAAATCAAAATGTAAACAATTATCAAAACAACAACCAAGGTAATTACCAAGGCAACGCACGTAATTACAACAAAGGGAATTATCAAAATGGGAATGGACAAATTTCTAATCAAAACCAAAACCGTGATTCTCAAAACACTACACAAGGTTTTCAAAATACTCACACTAAAAATTTGCAAGGAGAATTTTTGGATTATGCTAAAGCAAATGATGCTAAATTTGATAACATGCAACGTGAGATGATTAGCTTAAGATCCGAGTTGAAAAACGAGCTTAAAAATGAACTTGCTAATGAACTTAAAACTCATGCAAACAAAATGGAAGGAAATGTCCAACGTCTTCAACAAAACCAACAAAAGATGGAATTAGGACAACATGAGATTAAGCAAGAATTATTAAAAGCGGATGCTAGGCAATCAAAATTTGAAGATCGAATGGCTAAGATGTTTGAAGCAATCATGTGTAAACCCTCTTCCTCGGGTGGTCTTCCTAGTGATACCATTGCAAACCCGAAGGGAGAAATGAAGGTTATTACTACACGAAGTGGTAAAACTTTCAAGGAACCAATCTCTCGTCCAAGTACTTCTACGGAGAAGGAAATCGAGAAAGAACCCGGGGTGATGGTCGAAAAGGAGAAAATTACAATCCCACGAAGTACCGCTCATACCACACCTACGGTTGAACCAATCCCTATTGTGGAACCCGAGTTTCCAAGGCCGTTGCCTAATGACCAACTCACACCACCTTTACCCTACCCTTCGAGACGTAACAAAGAAAAAGCACAAGAACGGAACAATTATCAATTTGAGCTATTTATGAAAATGTTTCGTGATTTACATTTTAACATAAGTTTTGCCGATGCTTTAATCATGATGCCTCGATTCGCCGCAAACTTCAAAAGTATGCTAAACAAAAAAGAGAAGTTACAACAATCGTCTAGTTGTTCATCGGTTTTTCTTAGCCGCATACCACAAAAAGTCGGTGATCCTGGTAAATTTTTGATTCCGTGTGCAATTCAAGATATGGAGGAATGGTACGCCTTGGCCGATCTTGGTGCTAGTATTAATTTAATGCCTCTTGAGATCTTCAAATCGCTTTCGCTTCCGGCTCTTACTCCTTCGAACATGTCTATCGAGATGGCCGATCATTCTACGATTTTAACATGTGGAGTAGCCGAGGACGTTTTCGTTAAAGTCGGAAAGTTTTACTATCCCATTGACTTTATCGTTGTAGACATTCCTATCGATCGAAAAGTTCCTCTCATTTTGGGTCGTTCATTTTTGGATACATCAAGAGCACTTATCGATGTTCATGCTCGAAAAATCACCCTTCGTTTCAATGAGGAAGAACTTGTCATCAATGCAACACAAAACTCCAATCTTTCTCATGTCTATTCTATTGCAACTTTAAACCATGGTGATTCACCCAATGTCGTTTGCAAAGAATTTTCACCAAGAGTTTTAGGAAATGTTGCCAAAAACAATTTACCATTTCCTCCGCCGGTGGAGGTTATGAGTGTAAAGCCCACAAAGAAGAAACCGTCAATACTTGAATCGAAAAATCCTTCGCCTAACCTCGAACATTCATTCTTGAAAAGTGTTGATAAATTGCCGGTTTCTACGGAAGATCTTTCGGATGATGAATATGTAGACCCCGATGGGGAGGTTTTCTTCGTCGATAAACGTTTTGAGAACTTACCACCACCAAAACCAAAACGGTTTACAAATGTGAGAATTTTTAGTGTGACTAACATCGTCTTAGAAACACCGAATATTTTCGACATAATCAAAAAGGGTTTTCATAAGGAGAGTTTAAAAGATAAAAAAGGAAAAGATTTTAAATGTGATTTAATTGATTTTTCTACAAATCTAACTCCGTCATCACCACGTGTTTTGAGTGCCACAAGCTCGTCTACTCCTTTTGATGATGATTTGTGTGGTTTTAGTATGGGGGAAGCCCCTTATGTTCCCTCATCCTTGTCCAACGAGGACGAGATATTCGATCCCGGAATTTCATGTAAAGGGAAATCTCGGTCTTCCACCGATGTAATAAATAGAAAATCTTTCTATTTTATTGGTGCGAGTCTACCTCGAGTAGCTCAAAACTTTGTCTTACCAATTGTCCCACCCTTCTACTTCTCATCTACTTTCTTCAAACTCTTTGAGTTTATGGCACATGTTGAAGTGGCGTTAATTTGTTTTTCCAATGAAAACGAGAACGCCATCTTCGATCCCGGTATTTTGCACCATCAAAGGACTTAGTCCTTTATAACGGTTGCTTTTTGGGCCTTGTTTATCATGTAAGCCCCATTGACCATACCATGATTTTCCCTAAATGTTCACATTTATGGGGATCGAGTCGAGCTCATGACTCGGTAATCAAAAACGAGGTTCCTCGTGGGGGAGATCCCATGCTTATCTTTATGCTCACTATTCACTAATAAGGGGACTTGTACCCTTTCAACTCGTTGTCTCGTGGTTGTTTGTGATTGTGTTATCTAGATCATCATCATCTACGATTGAAGACTCTCGTGTTCGTTTACGTGAGCCTCCATCGTTCATTTGAAGAAGTTTTTCACGAATCCATGACATATCCTTTATCGTTCTAACAATTATCTTTTAGCATACTTAATAAACGGCTTTAGATATATTGTTGATCACCCTTTCCATGCTAGATCCTAAGCATTCGACTCTTCGTCTCTAGTATGGGGGTGCTCCACCTTTAGACTCGAAACATTGAGGACAATATTTACTTTTAGTATGGGGGGGGTGAATAGGTACTTGCTTTGCTACGCCCTCACGCTTTCCAATTTTCAATGTTTTGCTAATAAGGCTAAAAATGACCAAATTTTAAAATTTTTCTTAGTTTTTCATAAGTGTTTTTAAGACACGAATGTATATTTTCCATTGGGTAGAATAAGAGTTAATTTTTGACTTGATGGGCATTTGGAGCCATTTACATTCCTTAACCCGCTCAATTCAAGTTTTGCTAGACTTTTATATAGGGAGCTTTAAAACGCGAAAGTCTTAATTCATACGGGTTAAGAACAAGAACTTTCCGCAAGTTCCTATAATTGATCCTAGAAAGTCACTTATCAAGGGAACTATAAAACGCATTCTCTAAGCTTGAAAAAGTCCAAGAAAGTGCAAGATCCTATAGGTGGCTTGAAAACCCAAAACTTTGATTTGATATAGTCTTAATGAAAGCTAATCTAAATTTCGCTTAATTTTGAATTGCATGGCTAAGTATTCACGAGTCTCTTTAATTAGAGGTCTTTATATAGTGAAGAACGAGAAATGATAGAGTTACACAAGTGATCATGCTAAACGTAGAACATGAAAGTGTTCTTTCAAAAACTCATATGTTTTTAATTGTGGCTTTTTCTTCCCATAAGATCAATGCATTAGGAATAAATCATAATTGCAATAAGTAAGGTCGTACGATTTGAAAGGTTACTTAGCCTCTAGCGCAAGATCGTTTAAAAGTTGCTCGGGGTTGAATAGAGTTCATAGCCAAGGCATAACTTATTGAAGCGGGACGCGAAGATTGGCGATTCTCCAAAAAGGCCCTAACAAGGCATGAGGAGCTCTATTTTTGCTAAAGATCCAAAGATGATGTGAAGTATCATTATTCCTAAATCAATATGAAGGATCGAGACACACGACGAAAAGCAATTACTCCCCTAAAGATCATGGAGAAAGTCTATCCAAAAAGACCCTAACAAGGTATGAGGATAAATATATCCAAGTCCGAAAAGGAGGCGGATCGTTGTATATCAAAAATCCAAAGTAAAGATTGAAGAAAAATGATGAAGTCGTGGTCCAATATGAAGAATCTCTCAAAAACGTCAAGTGAAGAAATTCCAAATATATGAAGAGAAGACCATAATTTCAAGAACGTCTTCCCAAGATTTGAAGTATGAAGTACATGCCAAATATCGGTCCGAGAAAGGTCTCAAATCGTGAAACGAGTTATGCCAAGATATGAACTTAAGGAGATACACGAGAAGCCGTTTTAAAAGATTTTTTCCTTCGGCTAACTATTGATCAAATCGTGCTACTTTGCTTTCGGACTAATAACTACTCAAATAAGTCAATATGAATCACTTGTGATCCATGACAAATAGATAAAAAAATGCTAGTAACCCATTTTTCTTTTATAATAACTAGGATTGCGGGGAGAAAAAGTATTACACAATTTGGACGTATGAGTAGTGTTAGCATTGTGACTTGTACCAACAATGATATCGTTTTTGCACTTAGCATTGAATGTATGACAATCAAGGATGACGAAATTTACTCTAAGGGACATTTACTTGTTTCTATTCTTTGACCCTAAAAGTCACTTTTTGTGATGAAAATCATACATGATGTCTTTACACATCTTCGTAGTATGTTGCAAGTCTTTTACTCTTCAATAAAAGTGAATAAAATTGAACTTTGGTGATGCTTAGATACTTTATTCTAGCATTTGCGTGAGGTCACGGCAATGGCTTAGTATGGGGGAGTGATGAGATGGCATTTATACATGATCTCATCGTTCTTTTCGGGCTTTTAATGCATAAAAATGTCATAAAATACCAAATAAATGCTTGTGTTTGTTTACTTGTGTATTTTAGGTATGGATATCGTGAAAAAGACAAAAGATCACAAGTTACAAGGAAAAACGGACACGAGAAACGAAACCGTACAAAGAACCGGGCCCTAATCATGGAATCCTCAACAAATACCCTTGAAGACTTGAAGACAAACAAGATTGATCCTCATTTATTGAAGAAATGACACTTAAAACCCATGTATATTAATAATTACAAGTTTGGTCCCTTAAGTTTGTCAAAATTACACAAAAGGTCCTTCAACTTTGAAGAAATGGCAAGATTAGTCCCTCAACAATTTCAAATTGTCAAATATGGTCCCTCATCAAGCCAAAGATACATTGAAGACCTTTGAAGATCAACAATGTCCAAGATCAGCCCTTCAAATATGCAAAAGTTCAGAAAATAACCCTTGATACACCTTTTGGAAAGTTTTGTGCAAAAAAATGACAAGTGGTGAAAGTTGATACAAAGGAATTGGGCGCTGATAGACTTTTAAACATAAATGACAAAAGAAAGGAAGAAAAAGGGCCAAAATTAAACATTCAAACCTGAATATTGCGCCAAACACTTTCCACTCCCCCAATTTCGGATCAAAATCTTTACTATTCACCCTTATGAACCCAGTTTTACCTTCACTTAAAACAAAGGGTAAATCAAAATTACCCACACCCACGTGTGATTCACACATGCAGAATCACATCCCACACATAAAACCCTCACTCCCACTACTCCCTGGACCCCACACTCAACCTCCTAACTAATGAAAACACAACTTGTCCTCCAAGTAAAATGACGTGGCCAAATCAACAGCCTAGACTATTTGCTTCGTATCAAAGCTGAAATGAACGTCCAAGATGAATTTGAACAGCTCACACCAAGAAAACGTCTAGAAGGACTTAGGGCATTTAGGGAATTTCACTTCTAGGGTTTGTGAATGGTGTTTAGCCAGGCATTTGCCTATAAAAGGAGACCTCAACATGTGAGAGTCCCTTTGTTCCAGTTTTAGGCTATTATCTTTGTAATTCCTTTTTAAGTTTAAATAAAATTTGAATTTCTGAAATTGTGAAATCTCTTTTTGATTTAATTAAAAGTTTGGTGTTTGAGTAGCCTAATTCTGAGTTCCATTTGATTGTTAAGGCCTACCTTAATCTTGTGGTTAAGGCACATCTTGTTTCATAAGGTTTTTAAGGTTTGAATACCTTGAAATCCTAGGTTCTGTTTTGGCTTATTTTGTGTACTAACCCTTGACCATTTGCTATAAGCTCTTACAAGCTTGTTGACACCAAGCTTGTGAAGGGATTAGAGCCCTTGGTTGAGTTGTTTGCTGCTTGTGTTGAAGACATCAAGTCCTTGAGGTTCTACTTTGAACTATCAACCAAGGCAGTTTGCATCATCTTCATTGAAGTACCTTGGTCTTGTTCTAGTTGTTGAACAAGGTCCAAGGAGCATAGTTGGCCTTCATAGGATGTTGTGGAAGGCAGGTATAATCTCTTGGTTAAGATTCCCCTAAAAATTTCATGTTTATGGCTGTTTTGAATTTGGTGCTTTGATTTTGAGTATTGGTGTTTGTGCTGGTGATTTTTGAGTTTGATTGTGTTAGTTGCTATTGTTTAAGTGTTTTTGATCATTAAAATCAGTAGGTTATTAGTTAAAATCACAAGTTTCTTTGTTAAGTGGTAGATTAAGGAGTGTTTGGGTCTACTGCTTGAATTGGGATTGTGGTTTGCTAAGTGCTTGTGTTGTGGTTGCAAGTGTTTGTATCTGTTTGTTAGGTGCATATGTTCATCTGTTTGCAGGTTTTGTGGGTTTGATCACATAGATTCATTATTTGGCTATAAAATCTTTAAAACTTGGTTAAATTGGCTAGGATTTTGAGGACACCTAGATCTAAGCTTAGGCTAGGGCTAACAAGTGCTAAATCATAGTTAATCACATCAGGGAACAAGGATTTGAGGCTTGAAATTGGATCAAGTGTCAAGTATATCAGCAAACTTGTTTCTGCATATGTTCATTGTTCATCAGTAACTTCTAGTGCTTTGATCTTGTTATTTACTTTGATTCAGTGTTTGATTCTTGTTGCTTTATGTTTGTTCTTAGTTTATATAGCTTGTGTATGCATCCTGTTAAGTTTGGTTGGCTTATTGTGGGTAAATCTGCTTATTAAGTGCTTAACTGCTTATTTCCATATCTGGTGCATATCTGGTGACTGTTTGGCTTATTGTGGCTTATTGTGTGAACCTATTTGTGATTTTATTGTTGCTATTGACTCCTTGTGATTCATTGATCACAAGGGTGCCTTTGTTTCCAATTGAATCAAACCAGAACTCTCATATAAGCTTGGTCAAATAGTCAAAGCAGTGGGAACTCCTTTCCCCTGCTAGTTACCACTGATAGTGTAAAACTGGTGTCAGCTTATCAATAAGCTATAATAGCTTATTCCAACCAGCAACAACTATGTTTTTGTAATAGGTGCTCATATTTTGACCCATTTGTTCATTCTGGAGCATTTGGGTGTTTGACTTTAGGGTTTGACTAGAAAACCAACTCCTTTGACTTTTACATAAGTTCATTTGTGCTTATTCTGGCTTATTGGTTTGCTTATTCGATTTTTGTTGATTGATTTTGCTTATTGAGTCCATTTGAAAGCTTTTGCAAGTTGAATCAGGTCCTGAGGTGCCCTAAATCTCTAAAACGACTATTTTGTCTTTTAGTGAAATTTTTCTTTGCTTATTTCTGGCTTATTGAGTGAGCTTTTTCAAAAATTCTTTTTACAGATCTCATAAGCATCCCAAAAGAAGGGTTGTGTGTCAAGTTAGAGCTTATGGCATTAGCTTATGGCTTAATGGGCTGAAAAGCCCAATAAGAATAAGCTGAGTGTTAAATAAGCTGTGATAAGATCATATTCAGCTTTTGGGCCTTTAGAGTTTTGTTCTTAGAATTGAATTTTAAGTCAGATAGGGCTTTTTCAAGTCAATTGGGCCAAGTTTGACTTTTTGGGCCCAAAAACCCAATTTGGTTGACTGTTTTTGGTTTTGTCCCATTTGAGGGCCCAATAGGGGTATTTTGGTAATTTCACTTTGATTTTCTGATTATTTAGGTTAAAATAAACTAGTTTGCAAGTTTTTAGAATTTTTTATAATTTTTGAATTTTTAATATTATTTTATTATTATTTTTAAAATTTTACATTTTCCAACTTTTTACATTTTTCTTAGGTTTAATACATTAAAATAGGAATTTAGCAACTTTTAGAACAATTTTATCTCTTTTAGATTAATTTTTATAATTATTTTAAGTTTTAATAGTTTTTAAATCATTTTAAATAGTTTTTATTAGTTTTAAAATTTCTAAAAATAGTTTTTAATCTTTTTAGGCCATTTTAGAGGTTTACCAATTGAAAAATATTTATTTGGGCTTTTTGATAATTTATTTGATTTTTAGGGCTTTAATTAGCATTTAAAAATTGAATATTTAATTATTTAAAAGGTTTGAAAAAGTTTTGATCATTGGTAAACTCTTAGTTATTTATTTTGATTTTTGGTGAATTTTTGGTAATTTTTAGAATTTATTTTTATTTTTGTGGTTTTTTAGGTTCTACGTCTTAACTTTCTAGTAGTGTTTATTTTTATTTTTACGTCTTCGTCATCTTCTTTTCTCATCCCCTTCAAAACCAAATATTAATCACAAATCTTGAACATCTTAGTCACACACATATACCTCCTTGGGAAACGAACTTTCATTAAGGGTCATTAACACTTGATTTTTCCTAAAGTCATTTGTTCAATACTTTTCACTATTTACTCTCCTTTTCCTAAAGGTGTGGTAAAATACTACAATCAAACAACTAGGACAGATAGGATGCGTGAATCCTCTAGCAGGCGTCTTAGCTAGCTGAGAGTCTGTTTTAGGATTACATGCATGAGACATGATCATGAAGTATAAACATGATTACAAAGAAGGTTTAATAGTTACCAGGTGAAGTAGAACGGTTAGGCTGTGAACCTCTACGGTCCTGATCCCTACCGTTGTTGTTGTTCCCGCTGTTGTTCGAGTTATTAGCGTTGTTACGGTGACTATCATTACTGCCACGCCTCTCTGAACCAAAACGGTCGTTGGTCTGACCGTTTCCCTTAGATGCTTGCTGCTGAACAGCCTCAGGTTTACGGCCGTCAGTCTTCTGCCTCTTCATTGCTCTGTCATCACCAAACTCCTCTCGTTCTTGAAGCATCTCAAGCTTACGGGCTGCATCGGCTACATGTTCTACTGTAGTGAACGTAGCACAAACCAAACTGTTGGCAACCGAAGTGCGAAGAGCCCAGTGAAACTTCTCAGCTTGCTCCTCAGATGTACCCGCTGCTGCTCCCAAGAAACCAGCCAAACGGAGAAACCTCTACATGAATTCGTTGCTATTCTCCCCAGCAACCTGTCGTATATTATGATAATCCCGCTTAAGCTTATCATGTTCAGCATGTGGAAAGTACTGATTAAGGAAGAGCTCCTTAACTGGTCCCATGTCAGCAGTGCAACCCCAATTATCATCACCATTGGACTGCTTGACAGACTTCCACCACTGCAACACATCACCTTCAAACATATATCAAGCCAATCTTGCCTTGAAAATGCCGTCACAACCCATCGCATCGAATATCTTCTCGATGTGAGAAATCCAAGCCTCAGCCTCATTGGGGCTGTCAGTCTGCTCAAACGAATGGGGTCGCTGTTTGTTGAATCGCTCCAACCAAGTCATAAGAGTAACAGGTGGTGATGGTGGAGGATTGTTGTTGTAGTGGTTTTCAGGATGACGGCTAAATTGAACGCCCTGAGCTTGAATTTCAGCATGAACTTTGTACCTGATTTCATTGTGAAGTTGGGAAAGGATGGCTTGCAAAGCTGCATTGACAACTGTGTACAACTCTTGAGCATTGCGTGTGTTCACCATCTAACAGTTTAAAAACAAAATGCAACATAACTGATAAGTCTGAAATGATATGAACATAAAAATGCATGAACAATGTATAAAGCAATGAAGCGGTTTATAATGCATGAAACAGTGTAGAATGCATGATGCAATTTATAATACTTTTATATGCGCGAGGGTAAACGCCTATGGTCAGGTCACCCAAAAACAAAGGACGTAGCGAGGGGGACGCCGATGGGTCGGTCCTAAAGTTAAAACTTTGATAAAAGCACATGCGACTAAATAGGGCCAGTCCTGTACCAACCATTACTTAGTCATAAACCTGCGACAATGATATGAATGCATGAAAATGAATGAATGCATGAAAACCAACTGTCAGTTTTAGGAAGACACTGGTGACTACCCATACACAGGTCATGTTTTATATAGCTACAGGTCAAAACCTTGGCTCTAATACCATAATTGTAACACCCCCATTTGTTAAGATGGAATGCTACAGTAAAATATGGTGTGTCAAATCATGCAAGGTAAATGTCTAAACATTCATGACCATAAATAGATATACAAGAATCAAACATCGGTATTCTAAGTAACTCATACACAAGGAATATTAAGTACTGTAAATGAAAGGACTAAACAATATCCAAATGAAGTACAATATGAAAAAGTAGGAATAAATGCATAAGTTAAAATAGGCTTGATAGCTTCCATCCGAATGCACATACTCCGGAGATCCTACTTGCGACCTTGGTTGCCTGCCGTTTGGGAACATGGAAATGGAAAACGACTGAGCATAACGCTTAGTGCACGGATATATAGCATAACATAAAGACATAAAGGAATGAAAGCATATAAAGCAAGTAAATCATGAGTTGAAGCAGAAATGAATAAGTCCTGGGAAACCTAGATGTATGTCATGTTTACTAGTTTTAGTTATGAAAACATAGATTATGTTACTTATGAAAATCTGTATTAGTTAAATATACCAAAATCCAATATAGGTCATGAGGTCAACAATGTACATGAATACTTGGAGGGGTGACC
Organism: Glebionis coronaria; assembly: GCA_025667525.1. NCBI lineage: Eukaryota > Viridiplantae > Streptophyta > Magnoliopsida > Asterales > Asteraceae > Glebionis > Glebionis coronaria. Next base: position 185,028,103 of record CM046876.1, read on the forward strand.
TCATCATGCAAATTAGAGGGGATGTCTCTCATTAAATGGTAATGGGTATGAGGGATAAGCTCCTTGTGAAGGATAAAGGCACACACCACATTTCACCATGAAATCCTGACTAAACTAAACCTAGGATGCACCCATATGCCCCACATGATAACATAATAATAATAATGGCCAAATAACTGAAACGGATGCCACGAGCTATCACTCCGGCGTGGTGAAGTCATAACACTAGTGCTTCTAGTGTTATGGTTATGGTACCTCCATAACTAGGTGAAACTGGCATGCATGTATATGGCTAAGGTAACTAATAAAACATAAGCATTTAATTTATAACTACTGAGGAAAATAGTTGGCTGCATACGGGAAATCCTTATAAAGGAAGAGGTTGTCCTTACTGAAGGACGGGAAATCTGTACCTTGTGTCCAGTAGAAGCTAACGAAAACGCTGAAGAACCTACTCCACCTTGACAGATAATACTACATAACAATGGGAACGTGTATGAGTTGTATGAATTACATGTGTTTTACTGGTTCTGTGTGTTATTAGCTTGTTATACTTATTCTGTCTTGTTTAAGTGTCTTACTGTGTTATCTGTAGTTATACTGATGTTCTATAGTGTATTATGCATGTAATAGTGTATTATAATACTTGTATTGTAATACTAAGTAACTTTCTAAAAATAACAGTTTTCCATAAATAGTAAGTTTCTAAAAATAGAAAGTTTCCAAAAATTGTAAGTTTCCATAATTAAAAATAAGCTGAATTATAATGTCAAGTAAAGTTTATTTAGTATACTACAAGTCATGGTTTTAAAGGTAATAGCTTATTTAATTAGATAACATGGTTAATTAATTAAACTAAACGTTATAAAAATTTAAGTAAAAATACATGTGTTGGGTCCACTAGATGTGGATCTTGCAGCCTGTCAGGAACGATGAACGACTTCTGTAATCACAAGTCTATTCACAGAGAGACTCTATACAAATCACACAGTATAAGTGCGGAATACAAATAATATGAACAAGAAGAACAAAATAACTATAACGACTTGATCCTTTTCTAAGGATTTCTAATATTAATAAGAACTAGAATTATATTTTATGAAGGTGTCTCTAACCCTTCTGCCTAAGGTTCCTTTTATACTACAAGGAAACCCTAATACATCATTAACCAAAACGTGTAAAACTGATATGCATATCCTTTCCTAACATATCTCATGCATATCCTAACAGAATAATAACTAAATAATAATGTTTGAATTTCTATAAGACCAGGAGCACGACTTGTTCCTACTACTACTATGACCAGGAGGAACTACATACCTCCTAGTCTACCTATTACAAATAACTATTCCAATGGTCCTAACAATCCATAAAGAGGACAAACTAGTGCATCAGTATTCGTAAAGAGGACAAACTGCTTCTTGTCACAAATCTGAGAGACAGATATCAAGTTGAAGTGTTGATGTGCTTCCACATAGTAGACCTGCTCAAAATTAAGATTAGGCGTCTGAATCGTTCCTTTGCCAGTGATCCTTCCTCCACCTCCTCCAAAATAGACCTTTCCACCTTGAAATGGTACAAAGTTAGATAGAAGACTTTTATTTCCTGTCATGCTCCTAGAGCATCCACTATCAACAATTCCTAGAGTAGGATCTTGGTATGGAGTAACCTACAACAACAAGAAAAGATATATGCAAAAGTTAGTGTCTTAAGGGGACCCAAACCTTTTCAGGTTTGAGCCTGCCTTGTGGATCTTTAGTAGATAGCCAAGAAGATTGATGAGATCCACCGTTGTTCTTAGGTTTCCTATTCATCATATGGGTGTCATTGTTTGACCAAGAACAACCTGTTGGGGGCTTAACAGCAGTTCCCAGATTTCCCAACCTAAAATACATGTGGTCTAAATTAAATGCATAATTTGGATTAAAAGTCTAAAAATAGTTGCTGGTTGGTCTATTTAGTATTAATCCGGTGTTTCTCCAATGATTAGAAGCTAATGGAGAGTTCCTTCTAGAAGAAGAAAAAGATTGAGCACAACGGGTTTAGTCTTCTAGAAGAATATGGAACAACTCTTGGTGGACTAGGACCAGGAAATGCTTGATAAACAGAAGAATGTTTGTCATAAAAATCACAATCTTTAATCAAGTGAAATTCACTCCCACAAACAAAACATGTTTTAAACGACCTTTTAATAAAGTGACATTGTTTCATACTGCTAACTTTCTTACACACAATTCTAGGAGAAACATTCTTCCTAGGACTCAATAAACTAGGACTAGACATAGTTGAAGTAAAAGCAACTCTCTCTTCACTCTTTATAGCACTAGTAGCAGCATGGTCATTTGACTTGGAGCTTCCAGGTCTCGACTCTTCACTTGAACCACATGATGCAGAGTCACTGGCGTTGTCACTGAAAGTACACGAGACAAAGTCATTAGTATTAGTAGAACTTTTTGGGGACTCATGCATCTGTGATCCATCCAAGTCATTATGCCTAGTAATGGGCATGAAAGTTCCTGAAAGAGGTGGAGGGACAGCATGCATTTCTGCTGCTGGTTTAAACCTATTGTAGCTAGGTGTTCCCTCTTCCTCCTTGTCAGGATCAAAGACACTTGAAAAAGATAAATCAAACACATCTTCTGAATCAATATATTTATCAAATCCTAACCCTCTTTTAGTCCTACTAGATAAATTACTATCAATTAATTTTGAAAGATTCTTAGGTTCCTTTTGCCATTTTTAAATCTTAAAAGTGTAGCATCTAATTTTTCCTTCATGTCTTGTTTATCTTTGATACTGTCATCTTTTACCTTTTCAGTGTATTTAAGCATATTTGTTGTGCTTTCTAAATCAATGTTCGAAATCCTAATTTTATCCTCGTACTCTCGTTGAGTATCTTGAAGCCACCTCTTTTGTTGTTCCAATGTTTTTAAAGAAGCCTTATATGCTTGAACTTCTAAAAAATACTTATCATTCTGATCATTTAAGTCATTATATTGAGACAACAATTCTGAATATTTATCATGACAACCAAGAGGACAATGTTGTACCTGAGGTGAGATGCCTATAAGAGCAAACTCTTCTGATTCCTCGGCATCAGACAGATTCCCAGCAATCACTACAAACACGTCAGTAGAAGGTTCAGCTGTTTCCAGGGTAGCATTCTGATGATCATTCCAGTTAACCATAGAGTCAACAAACACCAACGCCTTCTTGTCATCCTTCACCTCCTGAATCTTGAAAGCTGAATATCTGCTCTTCTCCTGGTCATGTTTATTAGGGCATTCCCTTGCAAAGTGACCTTGCTGCTGGCAGTTATGGCACCTAACCTTGCTTCTGTCAAATCTTGCTGGCTCTCTTGGGTTATAGTTAAATTTCCTACCGGCTTTCTTCTCAAATTTGTGAACCCTAATAGTGAGCATGGTCATCTGACATTTTAGATCCATTTCATCCAGGTCAAGTTTATCAACCTGTTTGAAGTCATCAAAAGCAAGTTGTTGTTGAGCATCTACGTCAGCAACAAAAGTGTGAAGAACAGCTTCTACCATGCTACCAGACTTGTCTTTTGGTTCATGAGTAGAAGTATGCTGAAAAGTATGTTGAGAAGACACAGTATTGCTTAGGCTACTAGCATAGGACATGGGACTAGATCCCATAGAACTCACAAAGGCAGAGTTAGCAGGAGTAGGAAAAGAATCACTTGAGTATCCCCTCACATGAGGTTCAAAGGTTTTGAGCTTATGAAAAAAATCATCAAAATTAAGATAGTCAAGCCCACCTTTTGCTTTGAGAGTGATTACCACCTGATTCCATGAGTAGGGTAAGGCTCTAAGAAACCTTGCATTGATATCACCATTGTCAGTGTTTGACCGAAGTTGATTCAACTGGCTCAGTATCTTTTGGAACCTGTCATACCCTTGATAGATACCTTTAGTTTCTGAGATCTTGAAGTTTGTGAATTCATCTCTCAGCATGGATCTTCGCATTTTCTTTGACTCCTCATTCCCACCAAACCTTGCTTTTAGTCCATTCCAGATTTCTCTAGCATCGTCCAGATGATAAAAGTCACCCATGTGATCATCAGGAAGAGACTGAAGCAAAATAGTTTTTGCTTTGATCTCCTTCTGAACAGCTGTGATTTCTTCATGAGTTTTAGGGTCAAGAAGAATAATACTTCCATTCTTATCTCTTCCAGTCAACTTCCTGTTGTTTCCATTCAGAATAATCTTCCAAAGGTCTTGATCAGTGTTGGTGATCCAGCATTCCATCTTCATCGCCTAGCTATCATACTCGTCCTTTTTCATAAGAGGAAACTTACCATTTGTGTTGGAAACCGTAGCAATGATCTGCTGAGGTTGCTGAGTTTTAGGGGTACTATCTTCTCCTGTTTGAGTAGAACTTGAGGCAGACATAATTAAACAAAAATGTTATTGATGAGAAAAATTGATTCTTCTTGTACAGAGACTCTCCCAGTCTCTGATACCACTTGTTGGGTCCACTAGATGTGGATCTTGCAGCCTGTCAGGAACGGTGAACGTCTTCTGTAATCACAAGTCTATTCACAGAGAGACTCTATACAAATCACACAGTATAAGTGCGGAATACAAATACTATGAACAAGAAGAACAAAATAACGATAACGACTTGATCCTTTTCTAAATATTTCTAATATTAATAAGAACTAGAATTATATTTTATGAAGGTGTCTCTAACCCTTCTGCCTAAGGTTCCTTTTATACTACAAGGAAACCCTAATACATCATTAACCAAAACGTGTACCTTTTATACTACAAGGAAACCCTAATACATCATTAACCAAAACGTGTAAAAACTGATATGCATATCCTTTCCTAACATATCTCATGCATATCCTAACAGAATAATAACTAAATAATAAAGTTTGACTTTCTATAAGAGCAGGAGCACGACTTGCTCCTACTACTACTATGACCAGGAGGAACTACATACCTCCTAGTCTACCTATTACAAATAACTATTCCAATGGTCCTAAAAACATGTTTTTAATTAAATTAAGCCAAGTAAAATACTTTAGCTTATACATGAAATATTAATTTTAATATTTAACC